>CM051235.1:450507155-451715280 GCA_027917425.1 Gastrophryne carolinensis | reverse complement strand
TTTTTATTTTTAGCTGGACAATCCCTTAAAAAAACACTTGTAAAAAATCAGCTGCTATAATCTATTTATCATAAATGCATGTGACATACTTTTTAGTTTTTTCAGTTCAAGTATCCTGTTCTACAAAAGCAACAGAGTTACCCATAACCTCTGCTGTGTAAGTATTTCATCTTCTTATCTTTGCATCTTATACAGCATTAAATAACCGCTACATATGTAAAACTGATAACACTGCTACACGCCGGCAACATTATGCCTCGCCCACCCTGGTTCAACTTATCTGTAATGCAATCCCCCAGGAAAATCCCACCCCGTGATTGCCTGCTATTAACATTTTACACTTACACCGGACCAACGGCCTGGCACTGTTGGAAAAGAAAGGCAGCGGCCATTTTGGAGCTTCCTCTCCCAGCATCTTGGCCATGCTGCAGCCTGGATTCAACTGACATAACTGACAATACACAGTAACAGGAAGCCCAGCAGCACTTCCTGCTTACAGGTGGCCTGCAAATGCATGATCCGCCTTTTTGTTTCTAAAATTTACCGCAGCAGAATTAGAAAAAGGTAAATTTATTTTTATGTGCTGCAATCTAGATTGCCCTGGTGAGGGATGCATATGAGCACTGCTTGTTGTGATGGTCTGGTTTAAGTCATTTTTGACTGTTGCTCCACTTTAATGGTTGTTGGTCAGTCATGTATTCAATGGGAGGGGGGGGGGTCATCCTGATAGATGGGATGCCCCGGATGTGTGCAACCCCCTAGTACCTGCTATACACTAGCCTTCATCTGTCGATAAGGTGAAATTTGTCATCTGGAAGAAGCCAATAATTACAATTTCAAATAGGAAATTAAAGCAAACCTTATTAAAGTTCTATGTGTTGAAGGAGACCCTAAAGTCTCTTGATTGCACATACTGCTGCAGTGTCCAGGCAAAAGAGTCTTCAACACCCCGCATGCCACTTCCACTTCAAGGGGGTAGTCGCTCTGTAAAACAGCCAATCAGATGAATGTAGGAAACTTGCAATTGCTCCCAAAACATTGCATGCAGGACTTTTTCAATGTGAAATGGCCCATAGTTTTCTCTGGGCAGTGCTTTCTCAGCAATTGAGGGGCGGTCACCAGTGGATTGAGATCACCCCAGTGTTGACGGGGCCTCATAGACTTTATTGCAATTGTCTGATGAGCTGGGGGAGTGCACAGTGTCTTTAGCACGCTAATGGCTCCCTCATCACATGTGGAGGCTGATTCACTACTAGAGCCACTTTTGCCAGATGAATGTCCGGCACTGCGCTCCACGCCATTTTTAACAAGAAACTACACACACACAGCGACAGCGCTCTAAAGCTGGATGCTGTAGCATAGAGCGCTAGACGCTGTGTGATTAGAGTCTGCTTTTGAACACATATACACCAGTAACAAAGCGAAAACACATGGAATGTGTTTTAACACTGGGACAAGAACAATTTAGTGCCAGACCTGTAAATAGAATTCTGCATAAAAATATAAAACGTCCCAAAAAATGTATAAAAGTGTTTGCAGCCAGGAGAGCTCACACAATGATTTGAGCAAAAAAAAAAATTAATTGCCAAACACGCTACTGAAATGTATGGCAGAGCAACACTGAGCGAAAGGTAATACATGGCGCTCTTGAACCTAGAGCGTCTGCGCTATGCGCTGAGCCGCCTCTGGTAATACATGTGATGCTACATGGCGCTGTTAGAGGCGCTCACCAGATTTGCTTTCTTAAATGTGGTTTTGCCTACAGCGCCCAGCGTTCACCAGACGCTGCCTGCCGCTACAAAGCACTTCCTGGCACTAGCCGTTCTTAAATAACCCCCTTAGTATCAATAGGCGTGGAAGGCACTGTCCACTCCACTGGCTCATCAGACATTTGTCCCGCTATCTTCTTACCTGCACCAGCTTCCCTTCAAGAAAGACCTGAATATGATTTGCCAGAAATCCATCTTTAAAGAACTTCTAAGCATGAGTTACCCTTGCCTTATCTCCCAGCCGATTTCAGCCAGTCTGTTGTATTGGTTGTATAGGCTGTAGCTGATGATGTATTATCTCCTGTGCTATATAATGCCAGTCAGTGTATTTAAAGTCTTGCTATACTTTCAGCTTAAAGTGGACCAACACCCAGGGGTGATCGGCCCGGGAATCTATAAGATTCCCGGGCCGATCACCTCCCTCACCGCGGGACATCCGAGATCGGGATGTCCCGCGGGGTGAAACCCCCCCAAAAGCCCCAAAAAACCTTACCTTATCAGCGATGGATCAGCCGCCGCCGCCTCCCGCGCGCCCCTCTAGCAGTACGCGCGCCCGCGCCGGCCGTTTGTGAATGCACCCTGTAAGAGGGACGCGCGGGAGGCGGCGGAGGCGGCGTCGCCGAAAAGGTTCGTTTTTTGGGGGGGTTTCACACAGCGGGGCATCCTGATCTCGGATGCCCCGCTGAAGTGGACCAACACCCAGGATAGTGAAAATCCTGGGTGTTGGTCCACTTTAACAAAAGGATTCTTGTTGTTCTGGCAGCAATAATATTTGTTAAAATATGGTATGGTCCTAGGCAGTATGTTGCAGGAGTGGGAGTCGTTCAGTCTACAACTGGATCTAGCAAAAGGTGGTCAAACTAGAGAAAAAGCTGGGGGGTTGGCTATAGAGAAGGGAAATTAACAGCTTTATTCAGCAGCACAGGAGAATGAAGGGGCGTGGCTAGAAGGGCAAGTGCCCCATGTGCAGCAGGTTGTGGGGCACCAAAGGGGGGCCTAAGCCAAGGTGGCACAGATGGTAGTGCTGGAATGCCCCACTGTGAACCTCACCGATTGCCCACATTCGCCAGCTTTCTGGCACTCTCATGCTGCATTCACTGAAACAGCGATTTATGCTGATCTAAATGAACAAGGGTCTGCACATATGCAGTGGGAATGACGGAAAGGTAGGTTGTTTGGGTGATTTGGGGGGTTTCACACAGCAGGGAATCCCAAATCGGGACGCCCCAGGGAAAAGGACCCATCACCAGGTTAATTTTAGCAGAGATTTATGACTGTTATGGTCCTACATACTTATAACTGTAGGTGATCCGACTTTTATTAGTCCAACTATTACCAAGTACTGCACCTGAGTTGGCTATTTAAAGCATAAAGAAGGCTCCCCCTAATGTGCACTGGGCACCCCATCCCCATCCAGGAGCAGCACCATCTTTAGCTGCTAGACTGGATGTAATTGATTGCTTAGACAGTCAATCAGTGCAGCAGCAGTGTAACAGCTGTGCAGTGATTGGCTAAGAAGTCAGTCTCCATTGGCCATGGGGGAATCAGGCACCCTCCGCTGGGCTGTTTTTTTGTTTTAGACCAAGTGCCAGGAAATATATGGCAAATGGAGGTTCTAATTTGGGTCGACTTGTACTTGAAAAAGGAACATTGTAGGTATTGGAGAGTTAATAAAAACTCCCCAAACCTGGCTTGCTCGCCCCCCGCCCCTCCGGTTTAACATTAGACCTTAAACTCACCTGTCTGGTCGCCATCCCTTGGTCCTACACCATCTCTGTAGGGCAGTGCCATCTTGCCGTCCCGCCATGCTCTGGGCAGCCCCTTAGATCTCGCACATGCGCAGTGTCACTGCATAGGCTGCAATGACACTCAGCGCAAATCCTGGAAGATTTGAAGTGCAGAGCGGGATATTTGAAGAGGTACGGCGAAGGGTGAGTATGGCTAAGGAGGGGAATGCAAAGGGGCCAGGAATGCTGCTGGATGTTTAGAGAGGAACATCAGAAAAGGTCTGATGTTCCTCTTTAAAATGGATGGTCACCAATTAGGATAACACCCCTCCACGGCAGAACTACAATGTTTTTGGGTTTTTTTTTGTGACCAAGATTCAAATATAACTGTTGGATCAAGTAACAATATGTTTTAGGGAGTAGGCATACCCTAGACAAATTAACACCATTGAAATCGACCTTGCATAATTAATTAATATTATATTAAAATGATCTCTCATCAGATCTAAATCATATCAGATAAAAACATCATATTGGGGATTCCAATGCATAAAACCAATAATATCATATTGCCTTAGTCTTTGTATTGGTTCCACTCCAAGGATATAAATTGATAGTAGCCAATGCTCCTTATCAGGCATACTAGTTTCGCCTTATTGGCTTCCTCAGCGCCCTCTAGTGGCTATGTGAAGAAGTAAAATTAGATTTAAATCATCATTGAGCCAAACTTTTTTGTTCCTAAAGAAAGTCATTTATCATATATTGTGCAAGAGATTGAAAGAATATTATACCTACATATTCTTTAATTGTATTAGATGCAGAACATGTTGGTTTTCAACAAAGCATGCTGTAAGGTGCACTGCCCAGATCAGTCACAGGCTCAATATATACAGCTGCAATCTGTAATAACTAAAGTAAATATAAGGCATAGAAGTAGTAGTGGGGTGGTGCTGTGATGCAGGGACGTTAACCCACCCACTCTGGCTGACCCTAAGCCCCACAGACCACAGCAGAGTAAACTCCGAGTAAGCTCAACTTTTTCCTGTATTGCCCTTGTGCACCCACGGCTTGTTTGTCTGACTGTACAGATAGGTTAAAGGCAGAGGACAAACTCCTATGTGTGCTCTGGCATACAATGGCCATATATGCACCACCGCTCCTTAAAAAAAACCCAAGATAAATATTTTTCTTGTATTGCCCTGTCTAATGGACTCAAAAACGACTGCATGTGTTTGGCGCCACAGCGTGCAGCCATTTCTTGTCCACATCAGTTTGAACAACACAAGGAAAGGGTAAGTGACTCTTCAATGGGTGGGTGGGAGCACAAAACTGAGGGCAAGGGTCTGCTTTGAAGTAAACCCTCGTGCAGGGTCCTGCCCCACAGGGATCTCATATAAACCTTACACACCTGCACGTCACCCAAGACATTGCAGATATACTTACTCCATCCAATGGTAAAACCTTTCTTGGTGCTCACTGGAGGATTGGTAATAATGTATCTGTGACCTGGCTTTGCACTTTGATTCATTTCTTTCACTGTAACACTTGTATTGTCAATCACTGAGTCATGATTCATCCACTGCTTCACTTGATTACACATTGGTTACAATGCTGACAGATATTTTGTGTAATGTCATTTTCACTAGATTAGGTTTTGAGGGTATGTCATAAGTTTCATTTGTTTGTCTGAATAGACTTTTAGCTACTGTATTGTAACACATTTTGGTCATTGCTCTGCAGCTGTGACTGCCTATATTTTTCACATGTGCACTTATTGCTTTAGATATTTCAGATAGGGGTATTCCTTTCATTTTTTATTAGCATAATTATCTTTTGTGCTGCCACAAAAAATTACATTGATAGCAGTGTTTTACCAGCAATAGCAATGCAATTTTTCACATGGGTCCTCCCCATTTGGGATACCCATTTTGTTGTCTGTGGGTCATTATGAGGTGAGACAGGACTGGGGTAGTCAGTGGCTGGTTTTAAAGTGGGCCAACACCCAGGATTTTCACTATCCTGGGTTTTGGTCCACTTCTGCGGGGCACCCCACTGTGTGAAACCCCCCAGAACGCCCAAAAAAACTCACCTCACCCCGCTCCTACGCGAGCGCTCGTCCAATCAGAGCGCTCGGAGCCGCTGTGGTATGGACGGACAAGCGACGGACAACCACAGCGGCTCTGAGCGCGCTGGAGGCCGCCTCTCACGCTTCCTTCTAACAGGGAGCGCACCCTGCTAGAGGGAAGCGCGAGAGGCGGCCGCAGCCCGCGCATGTGCCATTGGAACGGGGAGAAGGTAAGATTTGTGGGCGTCCTGGGGGGTTTCACACAGTGGGGCATCCCGATTTCGGATGCCCCGCGTGGAGGGAGCTGATCGGCCCGGGAATCGATCAGCCATGGGTGTTGGTCCACTTTAAATGTCTTGATGTGTATATGTGCTTTTAAAGTGTTTTTGTACTCCAAATAAAATTATTTTCTAAACTAGAATTTCTTCTTTGGTGGTGCTCCCTTATTTGTGGCTGCTGTGGCTGATAGTCACAACTGCTACTTTTTTCTGCACTGGAGGGGTAGGTAACATTCATTTAGGACCAGGGTTTGCTAGATTTTTGGGGGGCTGCTTTAAACTCAAGTCTTCCCTAGCCAGCCTTCACCAGCTTGTTTGCTCCCCCTGAGCAATTTTGAAGTGGGAAAAATACTTACCTTACTGCCACAATCCTCCTTTTGGTGCCCTGGTGCAGCTATAATTGGCCACAGTCAGAGGCCATGGCAAGTCCTAGATTCTTTTCTGTCATGCAACCATTCCTGGCAGGGATGAGGTGATTATTTTTACCCCTATTGTCCAAAATAGACACTGGCGTGAAAAGGGGGGGTGCATCTTTGCCCTGGGTGCAAATGCTTTGATTTTACACTTAGCTGGGGGAAAAAATTACATAAACAAAAGGTTGTTTTTTTCACATCATTTGTATAAAAGTTCATTATAACTTGTAGAATTTATAACATACAGTATGTATTTTGTTCCATAGGATCATCTGTCCCCCTAAATGCTTTGACGCTAAAACATCTGTCTGGGGAACTGATGTCTACACAGATGTAAGAAAAAATATGAAAGACAATAATATTTGTTACTTGAACCCACAATACAATTTAACACAGTGTTTCTTGTATTCACTAGGATTCTGCTGTTTGTCAGGCAGCAATCCATGCTGGAATCATCAAAAACAATGGGGGAGCTGTGCATATAGCAAAGATTGCTGGTCAAACCAGTTACTGCGGATCTTCCAAGAACGGAATCACAAGCAAGGACTTTAGTGTTTCACCTGGATCATTTATATTTCATATACATTCCATAAACACAGGATGATTTGCATACTTTCATTTTTAAGCCAGACACAAAATGGGCATAATTCTAAGTGCCCGTCCCAACTGCCGATGCCCCCATGCGCATCAACACCAGTAAATGAGAAGATTCTTACCTATCTCCTACGCCCCCCAGGAGAAATCCAGTGCTCTGATTGGCCGCCGGGTATTGTTCTGGTTTAAACTGCAATTGTTAAATAAATGATGGCATTTCCACAAGTCACCCTTTTAATCAGGTTGTGTTTTCTTCTTATATTGTCATAAACAAGTATACTGCAAAACACACAAGCATTGTTGGCTGCATATAGACAGATCCGCATTTTGATGAACATGGACACATAAGGGCTAATGTAATAAAGATGATCTCTTATTTTTTGTGCACCTCTCTAATAGGAGCATACCTGTGCACCAAGATATGAGAAGCTCTCTTAAAGAGGAACTAAAATGTCAGCCAATGCTTACCACTTCCTCAATTATTGTATAGCGAGCAATCATGAGACATGCTGGTGACCAGGTCACATGACTGCCTGCCATACAACAATGAAATGCAAAAACAAACATTTGGTTTCATTTTTCATATAATCCCAAATGGGGGGGGGGGGGGGGGATAGGATGGAGACAAATCAAACGACCACCAGGTCCCAGCTTTTAGACTGCTCCCAAAGCTAAAGCAGGAAGCCCTTTAGTGGAACATCTCATCACTGCTTCAATGTCTCTGCGACTGGGTGACAAGACTGTCATTCAAGATCTCAAGCTGCCTGAAAGACCAGAAGCCCGGACCAGGTGGTCGTTTTTTTATCTCTCCTAAACCAGCTGAGCTCAGGGGGCAGGGTTGGAAGTAGAAATGGGGGTCCTTTCCAGCTCTGTAAGGCTCTTTCAATGGTGAAATAAAAACCTATACTCACCTTTTTTACCCAGTGGCACATTAATTTACAGGAGCTACATCCAATCCCAGAACATTGATACTCTCCAGCACTTCAGCCATGGCCCAACGGCCCCAAAGCAGGGCAGAGGCTTGGATAGCCTGGACTGGGCTGCGCTCCAGAGGATGGACACACATAAGCCAGTGCCCAGTCTAGCCCATCCCCAGAGACAGCAGGTGGGAGACCATGTAACCCTTTAGCTACTGTCACAAGTCACTCGCTAGAACATTGCAATTGTCCCCAGTGTTTAAGTGGATCAGAACTCGGGATTTTCACTACCCCAATCCGTCCCATGGGGCATCCTGATTTGCATGAAACCAGTTTCCCACTTTCCAACAAGCCCATGGTGCAGGCGTGTCTCTCCTCCAATCAGCTTCTTTAGCCTAGCAGCACTAATGATTGGTGTGCAGCAACCTCATGCTTCCCTAGACTGTACCTCCCACCTCACCGTCTCATCTTGCCCCCTACTTGCCACCTCACTTCAGCCCCCCCCCACATCTTGCCCACTCCTTCCCACCTCACCTCAGCCCCCCTCACATCTTGCCCACTCCTTCCCACCTCACCTCAGCCCCCCTCACATCTTGCCCACTACTTACCACCTCACCTCAGCCCCCTCACATCTTGCCCACTACTTACCACCTTACCTTAGCCACCCTCACATCTTGTCCCCTACTTTCTGTCTAACCGCTGCCCCCCTCATATCTAGCCCACTACTTCCCACCTCAACTCAGCCCCCCTCACATCTTGCCCACTACTTCCCACCCCATCTCACCTCACCTCAACCACCCTCACATCTTGCCCACTACTTCCCACCTCACCTCAGCCCCCCCCCCCCAAATCTTGCCCACTACTTCCCACCTCACCTCAGCCAGCCTCACATTTTGCCCACTACTCTGCCTCACCTCTGCTCCTCACATCTTGGCTCCTACTTCCCGCCTCACCTCAGCCCCCCTCACCTCTTTCCCACTACTTACCACCTCAGCCACCCTCACAGCTTGTCCCCTACATTCTGTCTAACCTCTGCCCCCTCATATCTTGCCCACTACTTTCCACCTTACCTCAGCCCCCCATCTTGCCCACTACTTCCCACCTCACCTCAGTCCCCCTCACCCCTTGCCCCCTACTTCCCACCACACCTCAGCCCCCCTCACATCTTGCCTCCTACTTTCTTTCTCACCTCTGCTCCTCACATCTTGGCTCCCACTTCCCACCTCACCTCAGCCCCCCTCACATCTTGCCCACTACTTACCACCTCACCTCAGCCACCCTCACATCTTGTCCCCTACTTTCTGTCTAACCTCTGCCCCCTCATATCTTGCCTCCTACTTCCCACCTCACCTCACGCCCCCTACTTCCCACCTCACCTCAGCCCTCCTTGCATCTTGCCCCTGCTTCCCACCACACCCCAGACCTCCTCACATCTTGCCCGTTACTTCCCACTACACCTAAGCCCTCCTCACATCTTGTCCATTACTTCCCACCTCACCCCAGCCCTCCTCACATCTTTCCCTCTACTTTCCGTCTCACCTCTGCCCCTTCACATCTTGCCTGCTACTTCCCGCCTCATCTCAGCCCCCCTCACCTCTTTCCCACTACTTCCCACCTGTCCTCAGCCCCCCTCACATCTTGCCCACTACTTCCCACTTCACCTCAGCCCCCCTCACCTCTTGCCCCCTTCTTCTCACCTCACCTCTTGCCTACTACTTCCCACCTCACCTCAGCCCCCCTCACCTCTTGCCCCCTTCTTCTCACCTCACCTCTTGCCTACTACTTCCCACCTCACCTCAGCCCCCCTCACCTCTTGCTCACTACTTCCCCTTAGCCTCCCTCACATCTTGCACACTACTTCCCATCTCACCCCAGCCCCGTCACATCTTGCCCCCTACTCCCCACCTTACCTCAGACCCCCTCACCTCTTGCCCACTACATCCCACCACACCACAGCCCCCCTCACATCTTGCCCACTACTTCCCACTTTAGCCTCCCTCACATCCTGCCCACCTCACCTCAGCCCCCTTTGCATCTTTCCCCCTAATTCGCACCTCATCTCAGCCTCCCTCACATCTTGCCCCCAACTTCCCACCTCCCTTCAGCCCCCCTCACCTCTTGCCAACTACTTCCCCCCTCACCTCTTGCCAACTACTTCCCACCTCAAATCGGCCCTCCTCACAATTTGCCCCCTACTTCCCACCTCACTTCAGCCCCCCTCACATCTTGCCCCCTACGTCCCACCTCTCCTCAGCCCGCTTTGCATCTTGCCCCCTACTTCCCACCTCACCTCAGCCCGCTTTGCATCTTGCCCCCTAATTCCCACCTCACCTCAGCCCCCTAATTCCCACCTCACCTCAGCCCCCTCACATCTTTCCCCCTACTTCCCACCTCACCTCAGCCCCCTAACATCTTGCCCCCTACCTTCCGCCTCACCCCAGCCCCCCTCACAACTTGCCCACTACTTTCTGCCTCACTGCATGGTCCTCGCCTTTTCCCTCTCACCTCTTGCCCACTACTTTCTGCCTCACTTCAGCCCACCCAGCCTTTTTCTACCTGACCCCTGCTTGCTTCTTCCAACTTCATCTCTGCCCACCTCAACTTTTTCTGTCTCACCTCTTGTCCACTTCTTTCCTCTTTCTCACCTCAGCCCACCCATACTTTTTTCCACCTCACCTTAGGCCACTTATTTTTCCTGCCTCACCTTTGCATATATATATAAAAGTGTAAACAATGCTTTAAAGTAACAGCTTTGCTACAGTAAACAGTTTATGCGTTCCCTGGTTCAAAGTGATTGATCACCTTGCAGCTAATCAGTCCAACTAGGGCACCTAACAACTCACTCAATTGTGAATGAAGAGGGCAAGTAAATGATACAATGGAGACGTGAGCCTAACACAGGAGCACCAGGGACTGGAGTTTGGGGCCTGGCAGTGCGGGATTTGATCCAGTGATCGAGTAGGTAGCCGAGTGTCAGAGTTTTACCTTTCAGCTGCAAGAGGAATAGCTGTTTGTTTTTATTATTTTATGTGGTCAATCATTTCAAGGCTTGGTTCACAGGGGGCCAATGCAATACTGTTCTTGTTATCATATTCATGGTCGCATTTTCGCCAACAGTTTGCATTTGTGATTCCAATTTAATGGACCAGAATCACAAAATTTTCCTGCAATATCGCTGCACGATTTTTGCATGATTTTTGCATTGCAGTAGCATGGTTGCCTATGTGAAAGTGCCAATAGGCTACTATGCGCAGCGAATAAAGAGCATAATCACCATGCAATTGCTTCACAATATTATTCTTAACATTGATTTGTAACTAGCAGCTCTCCCCCCGAAGAGTACCTTTTGGCAATTTTTGAAACTCCTACTTCTCTGTGCTCCCCGCTAAAGCTATAGCTGGAAGTCTCACTTCCTTAAAGCGGACCAACAGTTAAAAATGAACTAAATCAGACCAATACAGCAAACAGTGCACATATGCCCCCTCCACAGGGCAATTTAGATTGCTGCACATAAAAAATAACTTACCTTTTTCTTTCGTCTGTGGGGGAAAATGTTAAAACCAAGATGGCTGCTCATGGGTTTGCAGGCCACCTGGAAACGAAGTCGAGCTGGGCTTCCTGTTACTGTGCATTGTCAGTCATGTCAGTTGGGAGAAGAAGCTCCAAAACGCCTGCTACCTTTCTTTTCCAACTGTGCCAGGCTGCTGGTCCGGTTTATTGCCACTGCTTTGAGTAATCGGTGATGTAATTTCCGCACCTATGCACAGACATCACTTCCCACAATTACCAGTTCTACAGTAGTATGGAGACGTTGGCAGGGCCTTTGGCAAAATGTATTTCACTAGTTCACTGGGATTTGGTCTGCTTTAATATCTTATTCTTTTCTGAAATTCTGACCTCCAGTCCAAAAATCAAAGCATTGTAAATTGCTCCCCATAAGATTATTGAGAGAGATTAACATTATGCATATGTTTGGAATAGCAGACATATCCTGCACTCCTAAACATGCATGGCAGTGGCCATCTTGCCACACATATGAAGGGGCCGATTCTGAAAAATCGAGTCCCTCAGTCAAAATTGCCTCATAGCCCTGTGCCTCATTTCTAGCAATAACCTCTCATTTCTAGCCATAAGTAGTAAGACTTCAGCTGTAAGGTCTCATCTTTGAATAATATACATTGTATCCCCTGACTGAATGCTTTTTGCCGCCATAAAGATACATTGTAACAGCTTCCCTCACACAGATTTCCTGCGTGTGTGAAAAATGACAAGCAAGCTTCTCCTTGTTTCTGGGGCACATATCTCTCTCAGTCCAGAGTGAATTGCTGCTGGCACAGCACCCCCCTAGTTCTCATGTGTAAGCAGGATTACCAGGTGTGTGGCAAGGTTGATGCTCCTATGTAATTCAAGAATGAATAATCTTTATGCCATTGTACAACATCTGCATGGGATTAAGCCCTCTCAAAATGCTTATGACACTGATCATTAGAGGGGAAGCAATATACTAAACTTTCTTTTTTTTAACTGGAGGCCCGCTTTAACTTTGGAATCCTCTGCATCTCTGGCAATTTTAAAAGGTCAGACTTTCTTTGTGCCTATTTGTATGTGTACACATAGCAGCTGCATAAATTATTTCTTACATAGTTCAGCTATGCTACAGGACATACTGGTTGCTTAGAAGCCTTCTTTACCATACAAACTGGTTTATCTGGTTTCTATCCCTGGACCAGAGAGAAATATAATCAGCCTGACCCCATTCCATTTTAATGATTGTGATCCTTTTCTTGCACGCCCTGACCATTTTCACTTGAACCCTTGAAGCCTACAAAACATCAAACACTGACACAGCTCACAATACCCACACAGTTTACTTGGCTTAAAGCTACAAACTTTATTAAAGCAGAACTTATTCCCAATCCTGCTCTATTCACCCCTCTTATTCCCAGCTCTGCTCCATCCACCCCTCTTATTCCCAGCTCTGCTCCATCCACCCCTCTTATTCTCAGCTCTGGTCTATTCACCCCTCTTATTCCCAGCTCTGCTCCATCCACCCCTCTTATTCCCAGCTCTGCTCCATCCACCCCTCTTATTCCCAGCTCTGCTCCATCCACCCCTCTTATTCTCAGCTCTGCTCCATCCACCCCTCTTATTCCCAGCTCTGCTCCATCCACCCCTCTTATTCCCAGCTCTGCTCCATCCACCCCTCTGATTTCCCAGCTCTGCTCCATCCACCCCTCTTATTCTCAATTCTGCTCTATTCACCCCTTTTATTCCCAGCTCTGCTCCATCCACCCCTCTTATTCCCAGCTCTGCTCCACCCACCCCTCTTATTCCCAGCTCTGCTCCATCCACCCCTCTTATTCCCAGCTCTGCTCCATCCACCCCTCTTATTCCCAGCTCTGGTCTATTCACCCCTCTTATTCCCAGCTCTGCTCCATCCACCCCTCTTATTCCCAGCTCTGGTCTATTCACCCCTCTTATTCCCAGCTCTGCTCCATCCACCCCTCTTATTCCCAGCTCTGCTCCATCCACCCCTCTTATTCCCAGCTCTGGTCTATTCACCCCTCTTATTCCCAGCTCTGCTCCATCCACCCCTCTTATTCCCAGCTCTGCTCCATCCACCCCTCTTATTCCCAGCTCTGGTCTATTCACCCCTCTTATTCCCAGCTCTGCTCCATCCACCCCTCTTATTGCCAGCTCTGCTCCATCCACCCCTCTTATTCCCAGCTCTGCTCCATCCACCCCTCTTATTCCCAGCTCTGCTCCATCCACCCCTCCTATTCCCAGCTCTGCTCCATCCACCCCTCTTATTCCCAGCTCTGCTCCATCCACCCCTCTTATTCCCAGCTCTGCTCCATCCACCCCTCTTATTCTAAGCTCTGGTCTATTCACCCCTCTTATTCCCAGCTCTGGTCTATTCACCCCTCTTATTCCCAGCTCTGGTCTATTCACCCCTCTTATTCCCAGCTCTGGTCTATTCACCCCTCTTATTCCCAGCTCTGGTCTATGCACCCCTCTTATTCCCAGCTCTGCTCCATCCACCCCTCTTATTCCCAGCTCTGCTCCATCCACCCCTCTTATTCCCAGCTCTGGTCTATTCACCCCTCTTATTCCCAGCTCTGGTCTATTCACCCCTCTTATTCCCAGCTCTGCTCCATCCACCCCTCTTATTCCCAGCTCTGCTCCATCCACCCCTCTTATTCCCAGCTCTGGTCTATTCACCCCTCTTATTCCCAGCTCTGCTCCATCCACCCCTCTTATTCCCAGCTCTGCTCCATCCACCCCTCTTATTCCCAGCTCTGCTCCATCCACCCCTCCTATTCCCAGCTCTGCTCCATCCACCCCTCTTATTCCCAGCTCTGCTCCATCCACCCCTCTTATTCCCAGCTCTGCTCCATCCACCCCTCTTATTCCCTGCTCTGCTCCATCCACCCCTCTTATTCCCAGCTCTGGTCTATTCACCCCTCTTATTCCCAGCTCTGCTCCATCCACCCCTCTTATTCCCAGCTCTGGTCTATTCACCCCTCTTATTCCCAGCTCTGGTCTATTCACCCCTCTTATTCCCAGCTCTGGTCTATTCACCCCTCTTATTCCCAGCTCTGCTCCATCCACCCCTCTTATTCCCAGCTCTGCTCCATCCACCCCTCTTATTCCCAGCTCTGCTCCATCCACCCCTCTTATTCCCAGCTCTGGTCTATTCACCCCTCTTATTCCCAGCTCTGCTCCATCCACCCCTCTTATTCCCAGCTCTGCTCCATCTACCCCTCTTATTCCCAGCTCTGCTCCATCCATCCCCGCTTATTCCCAGCTCTGCTCCATCCACCCCTCTTATTCCCAGCTCTGCTCCATCCACCCCTCTTATTCCCAGCTCTGCTCCATCCACCCCTCTTATTCCCAGCTCTGCTCCATCCACCCCTCTTATTCCCAGCTCTGGTCTATTCACCCCTCTTATTCCCAGCTCTGCTCCATCCACCCCTCTTATTCCCAGCTCTGCTCCATCCACCCCTCTTATTCCCAGCTCTGCTCCATCCACCCCTCTTATTCCCAGCTCTGCTCCATCCACCCCTCTTATTCCCAGCTCTGGTCTCATTCAGCCCCCTTATTCCCAGCTCTGCCCCATCCATGCCTCTTATTCCCAGGACCAAACTGAAAAAAGCTGCTGTCCATTTTCTCCCTTAAACCGGACCTTCAGCGTGATTTAATGAAAAGCCCAAACCCTTAAAAAAATATTCCACAGCATCTAAAATTAATATATTTTAAGTTTTTAGTCACTTACTTATTATTCTTTCCCTCACTGGGCTGCAACTCTGTTCAGGGTGAAGGTCCGCTTTAATGACCGATAGAGATAATGCTGAAGTGGGGGGGGGGGGGGGGGGGAGCAGCCATTATTTACTTCTGCTAGTAGAATATATAGCCCCCTGGTGTGCTGATTTCAATTACACAACCCCCCCCCCGGACCTTCACGTTGCCACGGGCAGCGGGTCACGGACCTCTGCTAAACATTCTTAGGTACCCCTGCTCTAGGATCTGCCCAATACAACTTCGTCCCCTAGAAAGGTGGCGGAATCCAAACAGTCAGTGACTTTGAGGACCCACTCACTATAGCACAAATTACAATCGCTGAACAAACAATCCTAACAACCACCATGGCCGAAAAGATTGAACCTGAGGTTCCTGGGCATGCCCAAGAAGATCAGGGGCATGCTGCCATCATTGATTTCCTGGTGGTGGACCTGATGCAGGCCTAATATTTGAAGTCTGGCACTGCTAAAATATTAGGCGGGCCCACAGGGTTGGCCAGGAGCCTCAAGGTACAAATAGTAGGGCCCATACCTCATTGTGGGTCAAGGTGCTCTGGGATCGATTGATGGGAGGTAAATATAATAAAAAATAAAATAATCAAATATTTTTTCTGATGTGTGTGTCTTTTTCACATTTAAACCTCAGTGACCTGGTAAGGGATCCATGAGACCCCTATACCAGTTCACATGGCTCGGGGTCTGGCAAGTCACCTGCAGCTAACAGGTGACTTGCGATTAACCCACAGCTCCCCCCTTACCTGCCTCCCCAAACTGCGGGGGGGGGGCAGAAGATCCTGGGGCCGTGAAAGCTACTTAGCCTTGTATCCTCTAGGGCCGGGGGCCACTGATGCCCTGTTCTACAAGCTCTGCATAGCTGGTCCCTGGGCTGGTGGGGGGGGGGGGGGGATTGGAAATTGGAATTCCCAGGGACAAGGAATTTCCTGGTCCTGAAGTCTTTAGGTCTGGCCACCCGGAGTTTTGGTTCTCTTCAAAGGGGACCAAAACCCTGTTTGGCTGGTACTGTCATTAAAAAAACCCCAGGACCAATTGATGATTTTGGATGCTCCAGTGGGTGAAATCCCCTTGGATCGCCATTATACTAACCTCACGGGCAATCCGACGGCACTTTAGCCAAACCATCTTCCTTTTGATTGTTTCCAAAGGTACACGTGGAGGAGGGAGGGTAGGAAACAGGGTTTTGGTTCGCTTCAGGGATTCATATTCCAAGCAGGGTAAGAATAAACTGACCAGATGTTACACTTTCGGGGAATTCTGTCCCACTGTCTCCCCAAAAATTCACAAAAAGACACTTAAAGCAAGACAAAACCCAGGATTTTATATATATCCTAGAAATTATTCCATTCTGCGGGGGCAGCCTGAATTGGGAAGCTCAACTGTGTGAAACACCCCAGCTCGCCCAGGACGACTCACCTGTTCCTGGTCCAATGGTGCAATACGCAGGCTCTTGTCCAATCAGAGCCGTTTGCCGTGCCTATGTAATTCAGCAAACTGCTCTGTATGCAATGGGGAGTGAGATCAGCAGGATCCCCTGCATTCTCAGGCTGTGCGGATGCTCCCATCTCAGCCATTCAGATACAGCGCGCCGCTGAGGATGTAGCTGCTTCTGCTGCATACCTCCCAACTGCTCCTGATTTGGAGAGACTGTCCCTCTTTTGAGCCTATGTCCCCCTGTCCCTGGGTGTTCTAATTTGTTACTCTTTGAGGTGTAACATGTAGATCTGCCTCAGTAAATTATTCATTTGCCTATTCAAAGTGCTTATAGTGTTGTAAATGTTACATCCTAGCTCCTAGGCCTAATTTTAAAATTGTCCCTCTTTCCTATCCTAAAAATGTTGGAAGGTATTCTTTTCCCCTTTGAAGCCTATCAGAGACATTTGCCGAATGACATAGTCTGAGCAAACAGCTCTGATTGGACAAGAGCCTGCGCATTGCACCATTAGCCCAGGAACAGGTGAGTAGTCCTGGGCAATGTGGGGGGGGGGGTGCAGGCTGCCTGATGCTCCATGAACCACCATCTTGGATGTTTAAACATGCAGTAGATGCAGGTAGGATGATTTTTAATGTGGTTAATCTGTATGTACAAGGTGTGGGAAACATATAAGATACGCTCTCATTCAGGGTGTTGGTCCGCTTTATTGTTCATGGCCATAGAATATGACACTATAAATACAGTAATCACTTACACTGGATCGCTGAAGCATGAGACTGGGGGCGGGGCTAGATAGACCCTTGGCGATGTTACTCAAAAGACGTAGTTAAGTTCCACCTCTAAACCACGCCCACCTCCCCACAAACAGGTTCAACATGTCCTACGGGTCGGTTTAGGTAAGTAGTGCAGCAGGCACGGTCACATGCTCCCTCAGCTCTCTATTGCTGGCCTGGTTCCCCTCACAGAAAAGCAGGCCGGAAGTGAAATCAGCCCTAGTCAGAAAACACTTCCACATTGCATTTCTCCAGCGAGCAGGTGACACCACGTCAACATTACTCAACCCTAGTCCAGCGCAACACCGCCTAGGATGGGTCATGTGACCGCAGCATATAAAGCGGCCAGTGTGGGCGGGGCTGGTAGACGGACAGCTGATAGCGGTGGACGTAAGGCGCCTAGGAGCGGTCTCCTAGCAACTGTGAAGTCAGGTGAGGCGTCATCTGATGTGTTCCCCCTCCTGGGTAAATAAAGGAAGGCTGCAATATGGCGCGCTGGCTGCTTGTGTGTGGAGCTGTCCTAGCAATACACAGGCTGCCATTGCTCATTCTACGCTGACCTGGAGCGGAGCTGACTTTGTAATGGCCATGTGCAGCTTGCTTCCACTTGTCCCTAGTGAGTGATTGTGAAGCAGGATCACCAGGCATAGATAACATATTTAGCCTGTGTTCTATTTCTCCATATTTTGTCATAATTCAGGCTTTTTCAGAGTATTTTTTTACACGTCAGTTTGGATTTTTAGACTCACTGTGTAACTCACTGGTGATCAGCTCTTCTTATCTTCAAAGTGAGATACGATCGTTGCTTTCATTAGAGACATCAGAACCTGGAGAGCTTCTAATAATCAATAGCCAGGCAGCAGGGGTGTAACTAAATGTGATGGGGCCCTGGTGCGAACATTAAATGCAGCCGTTTCACGGCTCATAGAGTAAACTTTTTTTCTGTCTTTTAAAATGGACCAAAATAGATTATCGGGCTGATCAATTCCCTCCCCTGGGGTATCCAAAATCGGGATGTCCCTCTGTGTGAAACCTTCCAGGTCGCCCCATTCACTTCCTTTTTTCCCACATTCTTTCCCAGTTCAATGGCGCATGCGTGAGCCGCGGAGCATCCCCGCTATCCCTCTAGCAGGGCACGTGTCCATGCCAGGCATTTGTGAATGGCCGTCACGGGCACGCTCCCTGTTAGAGGGTAGCGGGGGATGCATGCCGATTGGAACAGTGGCTGCACATGTGCCTTTGGACCGGGAAGAGATGAGTTGATTTCGGAGACCTGAGGGGTTTCACACAGCGGGGCACCCCCGATCAGGGTGCCCCGAGGACAAGGACCAAAACCCAGGATAGTCAAAATCCTGGGTTTTGTTCCACTTTAATTCAATTACATTGCAGCTAGACAACTGAAGACTGAAACAGCAGAGCCAGATGGTGCTTTCTTTTTCTACATGATGCCAAGTGAGCACAACTATGATAAAGGGATGTACATAGGTTTCACCCCATACCAAAAGTCACACCTAACCTAACACCTAACAAGACCTAACCCCCAGCCGTAAATTACCTGCAATAAAGTTCAGGGACTGTGGCCTTGGTATGTGAGTAGACCAGTCAGAGACCAGCCTCAGATAGGCCCACCGGGTTACCAGGTAATCCCCAGCTGTGCCCCTGAACTGAGGGGCCCTTTGGGGGTCCCCTTTTCCAGAAGGGATGGTCTACTAAAGGATTGCAAATACTGTGCTGTCCATTTTTCTATGGTAGAGGCAGTGGGTAATGCTGTTCTATGGCAGTAGAGCACAACCTATCCACTGAAGCTCAACAAAGTTAGGTTAAATGTCTGTGTGCATAAGCCCTAAAAATGTTTTTTTTTCCTGTATAGTTTGCATGTAACTGTAAAGTGGGCCCCAGAGTCCTTTCTCTGATTGGGCCCTAAACACCCCTATCTGATGATGTCAGAGACTGTGGTCTGATTTGGCAGTTGGCAGTGTTGCCTGGCTGGAGGGGCCCGGTGAGGTCCATTTCTTCCTGGGGTGCTTGTTTCCCTAAATGCCCTATACAAAGATTGCCGGGGGAAACAATGCTCTGCCATCTTAGTTACGCCCTGCAGAACCTACGGCGCTAATTGTAGACAGCGTGCCAACACTGTTTACTGCTGTGGCCCCAGTCCCATGTTGTCTCCACAGGTCCTGCAAGGTGGGGGGCATCTTGAAATGGGCCCCCTTCTGCCAAGGCGTTGCCTATGCTGCCTCTATGGCATGTACGCCCATGAATAAGCTGGAGGAGCAACAATAATGGGCCGACCTGACCTTCTGGTGCAGTTGCACCCCCTCAAGTTATGGCCGATGTAATAGCAAAGAGCAGTGGTTCCTGGGCAATGGTATGCTTACCGCTAGTGCTAAGCAAGATGGCATCAGGTGGTACAAGGCTAGGTATAAAGACTAACCTATACCCCCAAGCTGATTTGCTGACATCTATATATTGCCTAAGAGTGATTTGCTCCAAAAGATAATGAAATAAACACCTTACCTCGTCAGGGATCCAGCGCTCTGTGTTCTGGGTGCAGTCATCTTGGATCCAAAGCACAGAGCAAAATGACAGTGCTGGATCCTGGGTCCCACTGTCCAGCCTTAGCCCTAAGGGGGGTGTAAATGCTTGTAACTCACCTCTAAAATCTAAAAGACTGGCTCCAGGGCCATTTCGATTTAGGATGCCCCAATTACAAAAATTGTTTTTGTAACCCCTCCCTGTCGTGTCTCCAGAGGAGGGAGGCAGGTTGGAGGGGTTGAATTTGTCTGGCCTTCTGCTTTACAGCGGACTGAAACCCTTGTAACTCGGCCCTAGAGTTTAGAAGACTGTCCTCTGGTGCATTCTAATTTAGGATGTCACATTCCATGCGGGGGCTATCGTCCAGTGCTGCCGCCTGCCATGACCTTCTGCCACAGGCTGTCATTGTTGTCAATGGGGAACCCTCACCGCCGCTTTCCCAGTGGCATATGAGTCAATTCAGAGCCCAGTGAGAAAACTCACTTCTTTTTTTTTAGGAGCGAAAACTGCCATTGACTTTCATTGTAAACTGGTGATCCCAAATTGGGACGCTTCTGTAAAAGGGACAAACCCAGATGCGTGAAAACCCTGTTTTTGGTTAACCCGACCCCCGCTAGTTTTTGATGTCCTGCTGTTTGAAACTAGGTGGAAATGTCATATAGTCACCTTGGGTCTCAGTCCCAGATTTTTTCTGCTCTGTGCTCTCGGCAGACTTGAATATCTGCAGGCACTAATAGCAGGGAATGCTGGGAGGTGCGGCTCCCCTGTGGCGTGCACACCTCTGCGCCAGCCTATCTGAGTGGCTGTGGGGCCAGCCGCAGGGATGCCGGAGATGCAGCAAGGGCCCGGGATGAAGTAAGGGGCGTGCTCAAACAGTGGGGGGCACCTAGTTGGCAAGCTCTGGAGTCTAAAAGACCTAGCTGGCCGCCATGGGTGGTGATAGGTCCACTTTAATAAGTAAATCTTTATAGTCACTGAATCGTTTTAACTCCCCAGGATAAATGTTTTAGATGTTAACCAATGCACTTTAAATATGTCCTTAAAATTAAATAATTACTTTAAAGAGGAAGAACACAGGGTAATTTAACTTTCCTGGGTGTTGTACCTTTCAGACAAGGCATCCTGACTTGGGATGCCCCGTTGTGTATATCACCATGGTTAGTACAGGAAACTTGCCTTCCTGTTTTTTTCCACGGTGCAGGCACAGCTGAAACGGAGCTCATTTATTGGCCGGCTTAGCCAGTTTCACTCGCGTCCACACAGCGTCTAAGGAGCCGAATGACGCAGAGCCTGCAGACTCAGGGAGTGGAACCGGAGATTTCTCTGGGAGAGTGGGACTCGGGCAGCCCTGGAGTCTGAAGTTCCTTTCTCATGAAAGTTTATATTTCCTTAGGTTCCTGAATTGTATGCAAATTTTGTGTCATTTTACACATTCAACGGGTCTGATTTTTGTAACTCAGGGAATGTAGTTCAGAGGTGCCCCCCCCCCCCCCCCCTCTCCCCTGGGCCTCCAATGTTTCAGCTGGCCTGCCGGCTTTAGAAAAATAGGATGCAAATGTGCAGCCCCAGCATATGTGTATCCTGTTTCTGTCAAGCATATATTAGACTTTAGTCTAGTTAGTGAAGTGGAAAGTACCCGGTTATATTATCCAGTACTTTGATCTATTTTTCTTCAGCTAGGAAAGATTGGGCACTGAAACAGATTGTTCCAGGCTTTCCTCTTCCAGTGACTCGGTAAGTAAAAAGGTGCTATGGCATATTCATTTGGCATATATACTGTTTATTGCAAAGCTTATTGTTATTCCCCTCGCACACATATTACCATGCTCAGCACTGCTTGAAGACATCTTCTGTCTTCTGTGTGCATGCTTTCCTATGACTGCCTCCTCCTTGCAGTGAGTAGTTTTTATGTTAATGCAAAATTGGGCTTGGCACAGAGGGAGGGACAGGTGGGTGGGGTGGAATTTTTCTTTAAAGAAGTTTCCCCTGCAGACCTCAGTTCAGATGTGCTAAAGGGCACAAGATTCCCCATTTACTTTCCCTCTTATTAATCACCCTCAGCACCAGTATGAAATGACAGCACTGCCGGTGGGTGTGGCCTCAGAATGGAATGATCCCATTGACTTCAGTGAGCGACTCCATACCCAACCGAGTATCAAGGAGAACTACACCTAGGGCCATTAATACAACTCATGAATCCCCATAGTTCCCCCCCCCCCCCCCTTCCAGGGACGCTGGATGCTGGAAAGTCTTTAGACTTTTGGTCCAGTTTAAGGTCCTCAATTGAGTGGCCTGTTCTTGAAAAACATGCAACCAGGTGCGTCCTCCTATACACAACAGTGGGATAAACTCTCAAGCTCTCTCGGTCACCAGCACAGGTCTACATCCGCATCTTCACCCAAATCCTGGCCACCAATCCATAACGCAAGAGCAATTTATGAAAAGATCGCATGTATGATCAGCTACTGTGTTACTGCCAAGGCCCACATTTAAAAGTGCTTGCCTTTTATCTAGGTACACAAGTTCGCACATGATGATCATTCACTTTTGGCAAACGCTCCCCAAAGGGCCAGGTTTAGCAGTCTCTGCAGTCTCAATATAATGAGCTTCCCAGCTATGTTTTTGGGAACAAAAATGTTCTTTTCAGCTCTACTTTCTGGCATTGTACATTGTACTTGTTGTGGCGTCTCGTTTCATAGTGGATTCTTATGTTATATTCTTTAAACTGGACCTTCAGCATGAAAAGCCCAAACCCTTAAAAAACTATTCCCCCCGCAGTGGAGGGGGCCTGCAGCATCCAACATCAGGCAAACAGCAGCGTCCGACCTTCCCCAGCTGTCACGTGCTGGGACAGAGGCTTTTAGAGGCCAGATAGCACAGAGCTGCCAGACGTTCCCTTCCTGTCCAGTCTGTTGTAAGTAAGATTGCTGCTGCAATAAATCAATAAACTTTGTGTAACCCTTGCCAGCCCTGGCTCCTTCCATGCTCTTGTAGGAAGAACATTATTTTGTTAGAGCCCTTGGCGGACTCTCAGAGAAGAAAAGTTTAACCTTCCTAACACTGCTGTCTGCCCTAGTTTAGAGGGACTAGCCTTACTGATCCTTAAAGTGGACCAAAACCCAGGGTTTAGTCCATCCTTGGTCTTGATTCATTTTCCCAGGGATCCAATGGTGTCCCAATTATAGATGCTCGAATGTTTAAAATCCCCCTTATCACCCTCATAACTCACATTAATGTCTGTCCTTTCATCCAGTCACCAGTATATGCCATTTATATTAATGCTCAGCATACAGCCCTCTTTGGTAACTGAACTCCGGGATAAGGAGCAGCCGCATTCCTGGTTTCCCTGTGGCCTGAGACACACTCCCATCCCCAGCCTCCCATCTGAATGGCTGGGCACAGAAGCTTGCCTCTGCCACAAGATGCTGGAGATACACTCCGCACATGTGCAGTAGGATCACCAGAAAGTTTAGATTCACAGGTAATTGCACACAGTGGGGCATCCCAATTTGGCACTGCAAGGCTAGTCAAATAGGGTTTTGATCCACGGACTTCCCATCCACGCCTAAATACCACCTCCTGCCATCCCTCGATCTACCATACTTACCTCTTCTGCTGGGCCGGTGAGCCTGGGGACAAGAAGCCACAATAGCTAGACTACAGCATGTTGTTTCACAGTCACTGGTGGCTTTTGCTGGCTTGATGTCCTTTTGGACGGTGATGAGCCCACCCTGGTTGGAAGTTGCACCTGCCAACAACTTGAGGAAGGACTCCCCCCTCACATGCTAGGGCATGGGGCAGGGTTATACATCAAATCCCCAGCCTGCAATCTCTCCAGCCATTGGGCATTCTTGTTAAGCAGCCTCACAGGGACTGAGCGGCGCCAGGCAGAAAGTGCGCAGCAGTGTGCCTGATCTAAAGGTAACGCCCGGTTCCTAAGACACGTGTCTTATTGTAATGTATGACAAAAAGCTCCTGTTAATGACAGTATGAAAGCATGGGAAGTTGCCAATAAATGCCTGACATATGTTGTCATCAAATGAGGTTAGCAAAGAAATGCAATCATGTATAATTTCTGGTAATAGTCACTGGAGATGCTGTTCTTGTGATTCAGTTGGTTTTGTATATTGTGTAGCAATGCTTAGGTAATAACAGGTTCCTAATCAAGTAAAGCCCCTTTTGTACTTGACTTTATTGGGGGTTAGAATCCTAAGAACGGTGATCTATCTTGGTTAGCACTTAAACCGGAACTAAACCCACCAGTGGCTGTCCTGAAATCGAAAACATTTCAGGGCCGGCCACTGGCTTTCCCCCGGGGCATCTCGAATCGGTATTCCCCGCTATGTGAAACCCCCAGGGGCCCATAATCACTTACTTTTCCCTGGTCCAACTGCACTTACAAGAGTTTTTTTCAAATCGGAGCTATTTGCCCTTCGGCAAATGGTCTCATTGTTTTCAATGGGGAGCATGCGCTGCTGCACCCCCTGCAGCATACGGGCGATCCCACCTCAGCCACTCATTTAGGCTCCCCATTGAAGGCAATTAGAGCACCTTGCCGAAGGATGTAAACGCAACCAAGGGCTCTGATTGGATGAGAGCCTGCGAATGAGCTGCTGTACCAAGGAGAGGTTAGTTTTACTGGGTAAACTGGGGGGGTTCACACAGCGGGGAACAATCCAATACTATGGATTCCATGCATTGTTCTGGAATTAGGCTATTGTAGTTTTCCCCAACTATCTCCTCAAGAGCAACCAACAGTTCAAGAGCTAGTTTTATAGCTCTGCTGCAGCACTAATTGCTGGGCATCTGTATGGAAATCCAGAAAATCTGAGCTGTTAGTGGCCCTCTAGGAGAAGTTGGGGAACACTGGGCTATTGGAAAACTAACGTAATATAGTATGGTCTTAAAAAGGAGTTCAGAAAGTGAGGATATTTCTGCAGGCCAGTGGCGTAAATCACTTTGAGTGGTTTTCCATTGAGGTGTGGTTTCCTTCCACCGCCATAAAAGCATATTAGTAGCTTAGTTGGCCTTTGGCCGCAGCTGACCATATCTTGCTTAGACATATAGTAAGGACATTGAGATACATGTACTATAAAGCACTGCCACAAGTGACAAAACCGGATACATTTCTGTTTTCAATGGCAGGGCAGGACAATGGCACCAGTTGGGAAAAAGATGAACGGCCTCATAGCTGCGACCTTCACTCCAATGACTGAAAACGGGTAATAAATAAGTGTAGTATGATTACATCTTCATTTTTCAAACATTTTTAAAAAAAAAACATAATAGTATAATGTTTTAGATTTTTTTTCCATGTCTTTTTTTTTTTTTTTTTTTTTATTTAAGCTCCAGTGTCAACCTCAACGTAATTCCGCAGTATGTAGATTATCTCAGCCAAAATCAGAAGATTAGGAGTATATTTGGTAAGTTTTTGACTTGCATGTCCATTTCCAGCTAAATCTTTTTGTGTAGAGTGGGAATGTGAACAAACTTGCTCATGCAAACAAATCCTCCTTCGTTCTTCTACCTCTCCTGGTTTCAACTTCTGGAAAGCTTCATGGCCTATCGGCAATGCTCTTTCCCAGATAAGGCTTACAGGAGTCAGCATCCAAGGCTGCCTTTATACAGGACAACTGGCCATACATGCTTGCCAATTCAAGGGCCCCAACACCAAATCTATATGGTCCTCTTTGGATACCAGGCTTCTATTAAGCAGGTGTGAGCCAACAACTTGGTCTTTGTCAGATAAAGGTTTCAAAGGGCCACTCCAGCCAGGTTAATTATAACATCCCCCTGCCCTGCCACCCTCCATTAGCGCTGAAGCATAAATAAAGAAATACACTTACCTGCACCCAGGAATCCAACAAGGAAGTTGGGCAGTGCCGCACATCAGCAGTCTGAACAAGTCATTTGTATTAAGAATTTGCTATTCCCTTATCTGCAGATATTTCTATAAAATTTCCCCAGTGGTAATCCAGCATCCCCCAATGGTGAATAAGAGTATAGGGTTTTATGACACGTAAATCTTCTTTATTTTGTCCAAGCATTCTGAATATTGGTGAATCTGAACGATGTTGTTCTGAATCAAAATGAGTTGCTTCATAGACAGAGGCAATAGCAGCCCATTGTAATCATTTGTCTCTTTATTGTATGTTGTTGTAAACAATTACTATCATAAAAAACATCAATAAAAATATAAATGATTAATATAACAATAACTGAAAAACCTAATAAACTAAAACAAGATTATTGGGTTTAGGCACGCTTTAGGATAGGTCCACTGAAAATCCTGAACACAAGGTATAGGTTTATTCTGTTACAAGGAGAGTTACTCTTTCTTCATATAAATCTGTTAGAGACTTCATACACCAGATACGCTATATTAGATTGTATCAGATTTAGTCTGTTGTCTCTATACATATATATAATATTGTATGCTGTGTTGTTTTATCCCCACAGCAACAATGGTCACATTGGTTCAGTAATAGAATAGTTACTATAGCATGAATGGTTAAAGACGTTATATATATAAAAAGTGAATGAAATTATAGTGAAACTCACTGCCGCGGCCCGGGGGTACGCCGACCTACCCTGGGCCTGTGAGTTGTCACCGCTTGCGTAATTGTTATGAGGTATCCGGTCTCAGGTGTGGCTATGGTTTTTGTAGATACTTTTTAGGTTCCTCAGTGATTCCTCGTTGCTTTGGTTGCTTTTAGCACTCCTTAGGCTTATTGTGCGTTTAAAAAAAAAATGTATTTAATGCTTCATATATGTCACAAAAATAAATAAATAAAAGTCAATAAGAGCCAACAAGCGCTGGTGGTTATCTTTGCGCAAAAGATAGTATATGTGGCCAGATTTTCTGCTAACGCTGTATAGTGCGTCTCAGCTGTAGGTGAAAAAAGTCCCCGTTCTGCTGAGCCTAACGCGGCTGATGTAAATCACACTAGCCAAATTCCCAAAGAGTTCCTGGGTTAAAATATTGATTAGTCTTATGTTAATCCGATCCGTGCGGGTCTTCAGCCCGCTGTGTCCCACAATAACAATAACTGCCCACTGTAGGTTCTAGGTTGTGGATGACGAAAGGAATCACACCAATGAGAATGCATATATGATAAATATGATATAGGACAGCTGTACATATGTAAAAATAATACAAAATATATATAAAAATAAGGGCCTAAACAGTTACATTAACCACTAGACAGTATAGGTATCACAAGGACTAAAAATACATAACAGTTTCTAAAATGTACTATTACTAAGTGCAATTGCCAGCTAGGCTTAAAGTTACTTGCTGATAGTTACCAATACAGGACCCTCATGCCCACGCGTCCTTTCTCCTTCTTGGTCCCCTCTCAACTGCCCCAAAAATTACTCCCCCCCCCCCCCCCCTCATTCTACCTTGCCACCTTACTTCCTGTTGGAAAGGACTAGCCCCTCCCTTTAGAAAGCACATCTATTCACAAAAGGACTTCACGACCAGGTATTGACTTCCTTTACATTACATAATTAAGAATCCCTTACACACCCAAATCTATTGTGTCCACCCAACCACAGCCAAGATGTCTGGGTTGATAACAAATTCGCATCTAAGAGGCTCAATTATCATCCTAGCCAGGGCAGCTACTTGGAAAACCAGTTTAGGTATTTAAAACTTATATCTTTAATATTTATATTTCATGGGAATTCTCTATTTCTTACATTGTGATTCTACAGTAAACGGGACGACAGGGGAAGGAATATCTCTGTGTGTGCAGGAGAGAATGAAGCTGACAGAGGAATGGGTGAAGCATGGAAGAGGCAAGTGAGTAACCACATTTATTTATTATATGGAACCCCATAATATCTAGATATAGCTGGAAAAGTGGCTGGTGAGGCATAGATGCATTAACTTGCTGATTAGCCATTCCTGTGAAGTTGCTAAATGTTTTTTCACATCTATATAAAGCCTTTTTCTTTAAAGTATGTCAAGCTTTGTTACTAGTGTTTCTGCATCATTGAAATTTCACAGAATGTAGGTGTGACCTTCTGGGAGCCATGTGTCTGCAGTTCAATACTGTGTCACTTTTAAGGCCTATATCCCGTTCACACAGCATGTGTGTGGCTCTTCTCCAGTCAGCATTCATTGCTTAATGCCCAGCAATGAATTCGGAATGAATTGCTAAGGGCCTCCCTTGGCTTGCTTCTTCCAGTTGCTGCTTAAAAGATGGAATGGTATAGAGGAGGCAGATGGGAGCCCATGGATGTGCTGTGGAATTGCTGGATCGAGGCTAAACCAGGGGTTTACGCACAGCTGGGAAAGCTGTAATCTGGGAGCAAGAGTGGCCGCTTCCCCTGCATTCAGACTGGGGTAGGAGCACGCTGCTGGGGATGCAGCTGCCCACTTTTGCTTCCCATTGAAGGCAATGAGTGCCCTATATATAATGATGTAGTTACGGCTCTGATTGGACGAGATCCTGCACATGCGCCGCTGGACCAAAGAAAGGTGAGTTTTACTGGACAAACTGGGGGGGGGGGGGTTCACACAGCGGGGCATGGAACAAAACCCTGGAAAGTCAAAATCCCAGGTTTTGCTCTGCTTTAAACCAGATGATAGACACGTCTGAGAAGTGAGTTTTAGGGGCTTTGCAGGATAAGGCTAGAATTTTAACATGAATTATTTCTGATAATGGTAGCAAGTGGAGGGGCTGACAGAGAGCAGCAACATTGGGGAAACCAGAGGGGAGGTGGAGTTGAGAATAGATTGGATGGGGCAGTGTCTGCTGGTAGACCACAGAGAAGTATTGCTGTAGTCGGGATATGATCAGGGCATGAACTAGAACTTTAGTGTTGTCAGGTAAGGACAAGGGGCAGATGCGGGAGATGTATTTGAGTTGGAGATGACTGGATGTGAGGTGTGGGTATGAGAGAGGAGTCCAGTAAAACACAAGACCTTGTGCATGGGAAGACCCAGTGATTGTAAGTTTATTGACAGATGTTATTGAGGAGACAGGAGAAGAGTTGGATGGTGGGAAAACAACATAATCCGTTTTTGTCCAGGTTCAATTTGTGGGGAACGAGATGGTAAAAATGTTTCTCTCACTGTAGGTGCTTTTTGCCTACTTGCTCCTATATTTAGTCATTAGTGTATATAATATATATATATATATATAATTTCAAAATCTAGGATTAATTGTAGACATTTTCTGGAAAGTTGTCCCATCTTTTGTTTTTCCTGTTGTAGATTTGACAATGTGGTGGTGCATGTGGGGTGTCTCAGCTTAGAAGACTCCAAAGAGCTGGTAGGTTTTATTTAATCTTTAAAACGGCATTGAACCCTCGGCAGTTAGACCGTCCCTGGAGCATCCTTAATTGGGGTGCCCTGCTGTGTGAAACCCCCAGGGCCACTGGTAATCTCGCCTTTACCGGCGGCTCCCATGACTCTGTGTTCACTAGCGGCCTCATCCCCGGCACCCCTGTAGCTGTGCACACTTTCTTCAAAGACATAATATATTGGTAGCCTTAGAAGCAGCTGCTTGACATTGCATATTGTTTTTAAAAGTTGGCCAAAACCCAGATCAATCAGCCCGGAATCTATAAGATTCCTCCCTCCTGGGGCATCCAAAATCGGGATGCCTTGCTGTATGAAACCCCCCAGGTCACCCCTTTCACTTACCTTGCTTCACGGTCCAACGGCCATGCGCGGCCGCATCGCCGCTATCCCTCTAGCCGGGTGCGGTCAGAGGGAAGGGCACTGATTGGACGAGCGGCTGCACATTCGCTGTAGGACTAGAAAAAGGTGAGTTTCTTTGGGAAATATAGGGGGTTTCACACAGCGGGGCACCCCCAACCAAGACCCAGGATAGTCAAAATCCTGGGTTTTGGTCCACATTAACCTGTGGTCTGCCAGTACCCCTAGATCCTTCTCAACAAGTGACCCCTAGCTTTACTCCCCTGAGTACATATGTGGTCTGGGTGACTTTACGTTTATCCACATTAAGCGTCAAAGTGTCAAGTCAGCCTGAAGCTTGTGAACATCTTCAATAGACTGCACAGTGCTACATATATTGGTGTCATCTGTAAAGATAGAGACAAATGTCATTGGTGCCATCTTCTATATCACTTATAAACAGGATAAATAATGGGCCCAGCTTTTAACACCCTGTGGGCTACACGGCCTATAACCAGTGACCATTCTGAATAGGAAGCATTAACCAAAACTCTCTGCACATATCTCATCAAATTATTCTTAATCCAGCTTCTAACCCTAAATAGTTGCCGATAAGGGACATCCCCAATAGGCACCAATAAGGGACAGTGTCAAATGCTTTTGCAAAACCCAGAAATGCTGTATTTAAAGCAGATCATAGAAGGTTGGCGGCAGAAGGAGACCATACGGTCCATCTAGTCTGCCCTTATGTGTATACCGTATGTACTCTTTATCTTAGGATAGATGTGTGCTTATCCCAGGCATGTTTAAATTCACTGACTGACAATTTTTCAACTACCTCTGCTGGAAGTTTGTTCCAAGCATCTACTACTCTTTCTGTAACATAATATTTTCTAACATTGCTCCTGATCTTCCCCCCGACTAGCTTCAGGTTGTGCCCCCTTGTTTTATCGTTTCTTCTTAAAAACACTTCCCTCCTGAACCTTATTCAATACATTCACATATGTAAAGGTCTCAATCTCCCTTCTTTCCTCCAGACTGTACAAATTAAGTTCTTTAAGTCTCTGCTGAGTTTTAAGCCCTTCTACAATTTTGTTGTCCGCCTTTAGACCCATTCTATTTGAATAATGTCTTTTTGCAGGTAAGGTCTCCAGAACTGCACACAGTATTCTAGCTGTGGCCTCACCAGGGCTCTATACAGCGGCATCACAACCTCCCTCTTCCTACTGGTGATGCCTCGAGCTATGCAGCCGAGCATCCTGCTTGCTTTTCCCACTGCCTGGCTACACTGTCCACTCATCTTGCAGCTATCAGTAATCAGTACCCCTAAATCTCTCTCCTCCGAGGTCCTGGATAACACAGTGCTGCCCATACGGTACTCAGAGCAGGGATTCCTTCTAGCCAAGTGTGTGATTTTACATTAAACTCCAGTTTCCACATCTTTTATTGATTGATTTATCCAGTAAAGCTAAACCAAACTTGGTATTTTGACTTTCCCGGGTTTTGTACCTTGCCCCTGGGGCATCCTGATTTGGGATGCCCCAATGTATGAAACCCCCCAGATCATCCATACAAACTCACCTTTTCCCGGTCCACCAATCTGAGCCGTTCACCGTGCATATATAATGTTCAGCAAATGGCTCAGTTTACCGCAGTCAGGAACGAAAGCGGGCAGCAGCAGGCGCGCACAGCCCAAAGATACTGCAGATACGGCCACTCTCAGTCCTCATTGTTTACATCAGAGAAGTGACCAGAAGAGGTGAGTTTTGCCGTGGCCCGAGGAGGGTTTCACACAGCAGGGCATCATTGTTTGGGATGCCCCAGGGGAAGGCCATCCCTGGGATCATTGGGTTCTGTTCCACTTTAAAAGAGAACCTCTGCACTTAAAACACTACGCTGGCTAGCCATAAAAAGCTTGCTGTTGTCACTGGGACTATATACATTGTTTATACCTGTTACATTTACTCTGGTTTTCATTAATTGGTTTAATTTATTTAGGCTGCCCATGCGGCTTCCTGTGGTGCTGATGCAATCAGTGCTGTGAGCCCTAGTTTTCTCAAGCCATCCAGTCCAGGTAAAAGGTTTACATGACTTAAACTGGTTACTCTATTTTCGTATTCTTTAAAGCCCTGTTAAGACCAATATACAAAACTGTATGCCTCCCATTATGAGGGCCGTAAAAACTGCATGTACTACAACCCCCCCACAAGCTGTCCAGAGCATGGACTGGTGGCAATTCCATGGGTCACCGTGGCTACTACTCAGAGGGAGGCCTGAAAAGATCCGGATTGGCAAAGGGTGAGGTTTCCCGGTAGTCCACATGGATACACACAGCTGAGCAACCCAGATCACAATGCCCTGCCAAGGAGAAATAACAGGTATGTTGTTCCTCTTTAAGCAAAATTAGGTGGGGCTGGTAGCCTCTTGGTATTCAGTCAGGTGACACTGCTTTCTAAAGTGTACCAAAATTCTGAATGACATAGGAAGATTCATAAATCAGTTGGAGAACTGTGATTGACCACCACAGTCTTGTGGTTGCCAGAAAATGGGTGATGTTCCAGGCGCAGAGAGGCATCCCCAATTAAAGTCCACCGTTCATCCTTCGGGCACCCACCCGAGCAGTCGGACGCTGCTGTTGGCTGGGTGGCGGCTTTGAAAACCAGCTTTTTTCCACCACCAAAGCTGCACCCAGCGGCACTTTTGAGATATCCAATTGGATGATCTGAAATGTTCCGCAGCGTACTAGCCGCATCCCTGGCACGTTGTGTGGCGCCTGCGCACTCCTACGCCCATCCATTCAGGAAGGCTGGGAGTGGGCACAGCTGCAGGGAACCTGGGGATTTGGCCACTGGCGGAAATTGTGCCGCAGGACCCACCTGGATCTGGTGCCCCAGGGGGGTTTCACATACAAACTAACATCCCCTTATGGAGCATGTGTTTTTGTTTTTTAGACATTATTTATGTTTCCTTAAAATAAAGGCCAGAAGGTGTTAGCTTGTATATTTTTTACATCCAAAAGTAATTTGTTGCCTTAGTAATAAGGAATAATAATTTTTAACTAAAGTATCGCCTACAGCAGGGGTACTCAACTACTTTCAGTGGAGGTCCACTTACCAGGGTCTGCTGTGGGATGAAGGTCCGGGGGGGTAAGTAAGAGTGCCAGCCCGCGGACAGGACGAGCGCGCCCAGGCGCATCAAGCGCTGGAAGCGGCGGCTGTATAGAACAAACCATGGCGGCGCACGCTTTTCATACACATATTGGCGGGGAATTACCTCAGGCTCGCAAACCGAACCAGCCACCGAACGGCGCGCTCTCACCGTGCGCAATATCCAGCCAGCCCGACTATTGAGTCCAGGGCAGCCGCGGGAGGAGGAGACAGCGCGTCATCAAGCGGCGCCCGAACAGGGGACCACAGGCGGTAAATGTACACCGGCCACCTCTATAATGATGAGGCTACTGAAAGTGGACCAACACCCAGGATTTTGACTATCCTGGGTTCTGGTCCACTTCAGGGGGGCACCCCAGGTAGGGGTGCCCCGCTGTGTAAAACCCCCCATCCACTGTTTTGGTTCCCTTTTACACTGAGCGTTTCCACTGCAATGTTACAATAGAACAGCAAAGAATGACCAATATCTGCTCTTGCCTAAACTGGCAGTATTAGAAGTAAAGGGGTTTTGTGGCAAATAGCCCATCAGTTCAGTATGCCAGTCCAAAATAATACCATTTTGTGAATACTCACCTTGTAAAATGGGTATCATGAGTATGTCACACACCCCGCTTCAAGAATCCATAACATGTGGGTAATATCGTCCTGAAGAGGGCGTTCCTGCAGAGATGATAGCAAAAGAAAGCCCCTCCCTGATCCATAAATACCTGGGACCTCCCACTCACTACCCAGTATACAGAAGCAGTAAGGTAAGGGACCAGGAAGAGGCAAATATAAACCACAACCACGCAAAGTTCGCAATAAAGAGGATCCTGAATACAAAAGGGCGGGTTGAAGCGGGGTGTGTGACATACTCATAATACCCATTTTACAAGGTGAGTATTCACAAAATGGTATTATTCTTAGTATGTCACACACCCCGCTTCAAGAATCCATAACATGTGGGACATCCAACAGCAGTGTCCATAACAAGGGCGGGGATCCAAAACTAGGCAACAATGCACAACCTTAAACCACAACAGCTTGCAAAACTTTGCGGCCAAAAACAGCATCCGCTGATGCCCGAACATCAACCTTGTAAAACTTGGAAAAGGTGTGAACAGAAGACCAGGTAGCGGCCTTACAAACTTGCTCAACAGAAGCCTGGTGCTGAAAAGCCCAGGACGCTCCAACTGCACGAGTAGAATGAGCAGTAACACGAAAAGGGGGACTCCTCCCCTTGGCAGAATAGGCCCCAATGATGGCCTGACGAATCCATTTACTAATGGAAGATTTGGCAGGAGCCAAACCTTTCCTAGGCCCGCAGGGCACCACAAAGAAAGCATCAGTCTTACGAAAGGAAGACGTAACCTCCAGATAATGTTCCACAACACGAACTACATCCAAGGAATGCAATGCCCTTTCCTTGTCGTCGCTGGGATTTGGGCATAGAGAAGGCAAAACAATGTCCTGATTCAGATGAAACTCCGAGACCACTTTAGGAAGAAAATCCTGCTTGAAACGAAAGACAACCTTGTCCTGATGTTTCTCGAAGTACGGAGCTTTAATGGATAAAGCCGCCAACTCAGAAACACGCCTAACCGAAGTGATAGCCACCAAAAAGGCCACCTTTTGCGTAAGAGAAGACAAAGCTATCTCATTCAAGGGCTCAAACGGAGGGCCCTGGAGAGCAGAAAGAACCAGGTTCAAATCCCAAACTGGAACAAAAGGCTTCCTAGGAGGCCGAACATGCGTAACACCTTGGAAAAAGGTCTTGACTAAGGGATGAAGTGCAAATGACCTTTGGAAGAACACCGCCAGGGCAGAAACCTGCCCTTTCAATGTACTAAGCTGGAGCCCCAGATCTAGACCATGTTGGAGAAACTCTAAAATTCTAGGAATGGAGAACTCTCGACAAGAGAGAGACCTACTTTCACACCAATCAATATAGGCCCTCCAAGTCCTGTAGTAAATAGAAGAGGAAGAGCACTTTCTGGCACAGATAAGAGTCTGAATCACCGCGTCAGAAAGACCTTCTTCCTTCAAGATGGCGGTTTCAGCAGCCATACCGTCAAAGCCAGCGATGGTAAATTGGGATAGCGTAGCCGACCCTGGGTGAGCAGGTCCGGCAGCAGAGGCAGGGCGAACTGATCCTCTGCCAGTCTTACAAGGTCTGCGAACCAAACTCGCCTTGGCCACCTTGGGGCCACCAGAATTGCCGATGCACCGTCCAAGGCCAGTTTGCGCACCACTCTGGCTAGCATTGGGAACGGAGGAAACAGGTAAAGGAACCCCGGATCCCTCCAGTTCAGAGACATGGCATCCACTGCCAGAGCCAGAGGATCCTGCGAGAGAGACACAAAGACTGGAAGCTTGTGATTGTGACGAGAAGCAAAGAGGTCCACCGCTGGGACCCCCCACCTGAGACATATCGAACGAAACACCTTGGGACTGAGAGACCACTCCCCCTGACGAGAGGAGGCCCTGCTCAGCAAGTCCGCCTCCGTGTTCTCCACCCCCGGAATGTAGACTGCTGAGATACACGGGACGTGGGTCTCTGCCCAGTCCAGAATCAAAGACACTTCCCTGAGGGCACTCCTGCTGCGAGTCCCTCCTTGGTGATTGATGTAAGCAACCGCCGTCCTGTTGTCCGACCGGACCTGCACTGGCAGGCCTCTCAACTGATGAGTCAAGCAAAACAGAACCAGCCTGATGGCTCTCAACTCCAGAACATTGATGGGTTCGTGAGCCTCCTGCGGGCCCTACAGACCCTGAAACTGGAGGTCCTTCCAAACACCCCCCCAACCTGACAGACTGGCATCCGTGGTGACTGTTTCCCAACACGGAGCCAGAAAGGATCTGCCCTTCAACAGATTGACCGACCCCAGCCATCAGGAAAGACTGATCCAACGAAAGAGGAGACTTGTCCCAAGCCTTCAACAGATGAAGCTGAAGCGTCCTTGTGTGAAACTGCGCAAAGGGGACTGCCTCGAATGAGGCCACCATTAACCCCACCAGCCTCATCCCTAGCCGGATGGTCGGATGAAGGGTTGACAAGAGAAGCCGAACTAACTCCTGAATCAAAAGAATTTTGGCCTGGGGCAGAAACACCCTGGCCCGTGAAGTGTCCAGAGACATTCCCAGAAAGGTCAGAATTCTGGACGGAGATAGAGAAGACTTGGGGTGGTTGATCACCCAACCGAACCTCTCCAGAGTAGACACCACCGCTCTGGTGTCCAACTCCGCTTGGCTGAAGGAAGAGGCCATGAACAGTAGATCGTCCAAATAGGGCACGATGCGGATACCCTGAACCCTTAGCAGAGCCATCACTCCCGCTAGCACCTTGGTGAACACCCGAGGAGCTGAGGTGAGACCGAAAGGAAGTGCCACAAACTGAAAGTGCCGATCCTCCACCACGAACCTGAGAAACCTCTGGTGAGCTGGAAAAACCGGAACGTGTAAATATGCATCCTTGATGTCTATGGACGTCAGAAAGTCTCCCTGACGAAGAGAGTGAATGGCCGAACGCAGCGTTTCCATGCGGAATTTCCTCGGCCGGATGAACCTGTTGAGAAGCTTCAAATCCAAGATGGGTCGGACCAACCCGTCCTTCTTGGGTACCGTGAACAGATTGGAATAAAAGCCCCTGCCCCGATCTGAAGGGGGCACTGGGCAAATGACAGCCATGTCCAGAAGATTCTCCACTGCCACCAGGAGTCCCTGCGCTGCCAGAGGCTCCGACGGCATCCGAGACCTGACAAATCTGGAAGGGGGGCGGAGCTCGAACTCCAGCTTGTAGCCGGAAGACACCACTTCCCGGATCCATCTGTCCGAGACCTCTTGATCCCAGATCTGAGAGAAGTGCTGCAGCCGTCCCCCCACCCGCATGGGTGAGGGCGCCCCCTCATTGCTGAGCCGGCTTAGCAGCCGGTTTGGGCTTAGAGCCCCAACTGTATCCAGAACGGGCACGTCCTCTGCCCCTGTTTCCGGAATCTCCTCTGGAAGAGGGAAATGCAGAACCCCTGCCAGATATGGCCCCCCGAAAGGAGGGGGTAAAGGCAGGCGCCCCCCGAAAGGAGCGGCGTTGTTTCTTACGTTGAGGTAACCTACCACCCTTGGTGACAGAGTCCAATGTCTCTCCAAAGAGCCGTAGACCAACAAAGGGTAAAGCCGTCAGTGATTTTTTGGACATAAAATCGGCCGCCCACTGGCGCAGCCACACCGACCGCCGAATAGCCACAAGCAGAGACGACGTCCTACCACACATCATCAAAGTGTCATCCAAGGCAGTCAACACAAAGGATAGAAACAACTCACACCGTTTAAGGATAAGGAACTCGTTACTACCAGGACGAAGCCCGGAAGAAGTCAACAGGTCCCTGACCACAGACCTGGTAGCCAACACCATTAGCTCCGAAGCGCACACAGGCCGGATGGCCGACCCAATGCTAGTAAAGCCATGAGAAGCCATCTGATCAATACGTTTATCCTCTCCATCTTTGAGAGTGGAACAATCAGGTCTGTTTAAAACCGAGGAGTTAGACAACCCCAAAACCGGTGCATCCACCTCGGGGGGAGATGCCCAGCGCTTGACCGCCTCAGGAGGAAAGGGATTTCCTATCCCACCCCTGAGGGATGCCAGGGAGCCGAGCCGGCCTATCCCATTCCTTGTCAATGATTCTATCAAAATGGCGTTGCGTAGGAAACTCCAGGCGCGGCCTGGATTCCTCAAACAATTCACCTTTCTGCTGTGACGCCTCCTCGGGAGGGGAAATATTCAGAACTTCCAGCATGAGAGACAGAGCGTGAGGAGAGTCCAAGGATCTCCCTAAATCAGAAAACTCGGCATCAGCGCCAAAATTCTGAACCCTCATCAACCTCCCCTTCCTCTAGCTGGGGATAATCAGACCAATCCAGATTATCTCTGTCATCAAGATCATCCACCGGCGGAGCCGGCGACAAATGCTTTCTCTTAGACGGAGCCTTACGGGCGACCGAGCTAGAGAGCATTTTCTCAAGGCTAGCCAATCTGGCACACATCTCAGATTGCAGATCCCTGCCCATGACCATGTCACACGGGGCACGAGTCAAGGCGGGAGGGGGAGTTGAGGTGGCCGGCTGTGCTGACCCCGACGCTTGGGGTTCGGACTGCCGCGTAATAGTTTGCTGTGCACATGGTATACACAGTAACACATCATCCCCAGTAATGGAAATCCCACACAACATACACTTTTTGGGATGCCCCGAAGGGGTCCCAGTCCCAGTATCCGGGGATGCCTCCATAAGGTGAATTTTGAGTGGTCGCAATGACCCAGGGAATTACGCCAGTTAGACAACCCGGGATGCCCCTTTAATGTCCCGAGTGGGAGGATTTGTGATGCTAAAATGGACCCAGGGACCCAGGATCAGGAGAGACCTTCCAATACTACAGAGGATCCTCCTGAATAACCTTCACCTAAAAGACAGAGAGAGACCCATAAGTCCCTAGAATAAGACTTAACAGAAAAGAAAAGAAGAAATAAATGAGGCCCACAGGGCCACTCACAGACGCTGCGATGAACGATCCACCTAGAACAATGGCGACCTTGCTGAGGTGAAGAGAAGAAGAAGAACGGCCGTGCCAGGGGCGTGGTCTGCGCAGCCCGCGCAAAACTGAGCTGTGCCCCCTTAGCTGCCTAGTAACAGGGAGCTCAGCTCCGCAGCGGCGCCAGTACAGAGGAGGGCGGAGCCGCGGCGACGCGCCGAAAGCCCGGCTCCGCCCCCCCTCTAGTGTGAATGAAGCGTGAGGGAAGAAGTCCCTCACACACCAGCCCCAGAGACCGGCGCCGCCGACAACCGCGGCGCCGGCTGCCGTGACAACGGGTGCGTCCGCTGATACTAGCGGAGCACCCGCCCCGCTCGCTGCGGCAGGAATGAAGGAGAGAACGGGGGCTGGCCGCGGCAGAGCGCCGAGTGCCAGCCCCGCCCCCCCAAAGCGCGTGAGGTAAAATATCTCCTCACCAGACTGAAAGACCCCGGCGCCAGGCTGCAATGACAGCCGCGGTGCCGCAACATAGTAACAAACAGAATAAACTCATTGAGGAATTACTCACAGATACACCACATCAATAAAGAGATAGTGAATAAAGCTAACCCCTATGAGAGGAACCCCCAGCCCCCATAGTTGGTAAAAGGGAAGGCCCCCCCCCCCCCAGGGGAAAAGTCAAGGGACGGGGCATCCCAAACCGGGATCACCTACCCGGTATGACCGCCTACCCTCTCTTTTAGGGTCTCACGGTGGAGCTCTGCTCCTCAGCACCAGAGGTGCCAATGTACCCTCGCTCGGGCCAGCAGCCAAGACTGTGGAGGCATGTAATATGAGGTAAATTTAGGGACAAACAGGGGTCCGAGCGGAAATAATCAAAATAAGAGGCCGGGAGTTACCCCGGCTACCTGAAATCCCCCTGTGCAAGGAGGAGCCATCATCTTCTGACTTGCTCGCCGTCTGCAGAGATGGAAAACTGGGTAGTGAGTGGGAGGTCCCAGGTATTTATGGATCAGGGAGGGGCTTTCTTTTGCTATCATCTCTGCAGGAACGCCCTCTTCAGGACGATATTACCCACATGTTATGGATTCTTGAAGCGGGGTGTGTGACATACTAAGAATATACATGTTAGCTCAAGAGACAAGCAGTTGAAGGTGACCAGTTTCCACTGTAAAACTGGAATGCCCCCCAAACTCACCTCACCACGCTTCCACGGACAAGCGGGTGACAGCGGCGGACAAGACAGCTCGTCTGCCGCCGCCGCCTCCCGCGCGCCCCTCTGACAGTGCGCGCGCCCCGCGCCGGCCATTCACAAACGGCCGGCGCGGGAGCGCGCAGGCCTAGAGGGGCGCGCGGGAGGCGGCGGCGGCCGCTGCCGGTGAGGTACGTTTTTCGGGGGTTTTGGGGGGGGTCCCTCACCGCGGGACATCCTGATCTCGGATGTCCCGCGGTGAGGGAGGTGATCGGCCCGGAAATCTTATAGATTCCCGGGCCGATCACCCCTGGGTGACAGTCCACTTGAAGAGCCCCCTCCTCCATACCCATGCGCCCGCGTTTCCTCTCTCTCTCTCCTCCTCTCCTCTCTTCCCCCTCCCTCTCCTTTCTTCTCCCCTCCTCCGTGGCCAACCCTCGCTGCCGCCTCCTCTAAACAACTCAGCGCTGCTAGAATCCCCGACAACATGGAGGCCGTCAAAACGTTTAACAACGAGGTTTGTATACGTAGATCAGTGTGTGTGTGTGTGTTTCCCACAGGCGGGGGCCATCGCCACAGTCCGCCCCTGGGCAGCGGTCCGGACAAATGGCGTCTGCGGTCCGGATTCGGACCGCGGTCCGCCATTTGAGTACCCCTGGCCTACAGTACTGTTCCTCCCATTATATGGTACCCTGTAAAAATGTGGCTTTGTTGCCTTCAGTTTTCTTTTTTAGTTATTTTTTTTTGTATGTTTTCCAGATGATTTAGTATTGTACCTCAAAGAAGTGGCGGGTGCTGCGCCCAACCTTCCCTTTTACTACTACCACATTCCCAGCCTGACTGGTTTGAAATGTAAGTACAACAAGAAGGTCCAAAAATGGTTAGTTGATAAAAAGCAGTTTAATAGTACAACAGGAATTCATGTTTCACATTCTTTCATTTTATAGACACTCCTAGTCTTCCTAGTCGTCACCTTTTCTGGCCTGTTTGGGAAAGTATGGTGTCTATTTCCAGGCAAATGGCATCAATACTGTTCTGAAGTCTATGATCTCAACATAATGTTGGATATGCTTGTTTACTTGGGTTATTCAGTATCCATTTATAGCAGCTGAGAAGCCGTGTGAGAAACCAGTTCAAAATTCTTATTTCTGTTTAAAAGGCATTAAAGCGGGCTTCCAGTCAAAAGATCAATATTTGGTAAATTGCTCCATTAAGGCCCCCTATGGCAATCCATGACATACAGGCTGATTCATTACTAGCGCCAGCTATCGGCAGATGAGCGTCTGTATAGCGGCGCTAAGAGCGACCGCTAGTATACACTGTGATCGGCTATTGGGCGCTGTAACAGAGCGCCTCAGTCGCTGTAGTAACCTGGCCAGCATTAATGAATGAGATGTTGGGCGTTCTAACAACAGTACAGAGTTGCAGGGAGTGAAATATAGCGCCAGCTCATTGTGACTGACTCTCAGTGGCTCACACCATATTAAAAAAAAAAAACAGACACAGCGTCGGCGCTCTGAATCTGGTCGCTATAGCATAGAGCTGCAGACGCTGTGTGATTTGTCTGTTTTTGAACACATAGCCACCAGTAACAAAGCGAAAACACATGGAATTACTTTGTTGTAACATTGTGACATTAACACTTTAATGCCAGACCTGTAATGACAATTCTGCATATAAAAATGTTAAAAAGTTTTCAAAAATGACTTTTTCTAGGCCAGGAGAGGTCACACAATTATTTGAGAGAAAAAAACAAAATATTAAAACAAAAAACCCTGTTTAAACAGAAGAATAGGAATGTCCATTGATATGTATTGGAGAGCGACAGGTAGCGACAGTTAATACCTGGAGCTCTGGAAGCTAGAGCTCCGGCGCTATACGCTAATGATGAATCGTGTGCTACATGACGCTGTTAGAGTCGCTCACCAGAATCGCCTTCATAAATGTGGTTTTGCGTACAGCGCCCAGCGATCACCAGGTGCTACCTGCCGCTATCCCTTGTTGAATAAACCCCATAAAATTATTAAGAGGGATTAACAGCACAGGGATGTTTGGAACAGCGGCCATCTTGCCACACACATGGTGGTGCTGATTCTGAACAGCCAAGTCTCTCAGTCAAAATGGTCTCATAGCTCTGTGCAGTCAACTCTTATTTCCAGCCATAAGCTGTAAGCCTTCAGCTGTAATGACGCCTCATTGAATAAAATACATTGTATATACCTGACTGAGTGATTTTGCTGCCACTGCTGCCATAGAGATACATTATAACTGCTTTCTTCACATGGATGTCTTTTGCTACATTAGCTGTTTATTCAGTTTGTGTGTGAAAAATGACAGGCTGCTCCTAATTCTCATGTGTAAGTAGGACTATCATGACAAGATGGCTGCCCCATACAATTCAAGAGTGATTAATCTTCATGCCATTGCACAAAATCTGCATGGGGTTAAAGTGGACCAAAACCCACATTTTTAACTTGCATCCGCTGAATTGCTCTCCACCCATCAAGAGCACCTTTTGTCAATTTTCACTGCTCATACTTCACTCTAATCCCAGATAATGGCGCATGTTTTAGCGATGGCAAGTAAAATGGCTACCGTTGGCATTGAAAAGCTCTCAGATAAAAATGAAAAGCAGGCTATGCCAGCATACTGAATGTGAGATGAGAGAATTCCAGTGAACAAAATAAGTAAAACATTACTTTTATTGCTGACTAATTAAAATCATAGGTGGAGCCATAATTACAGCATGCAAGTAAAATCAAAGAACTGTAATGATCATGACACAACATGTCTAGAGCGATGGTTGCCTTTATCATACTTTTAAGGCAGGTGTCCCCAACCTTTCTTACCAGGAGAGCCACATCGGCACTGAAATATAGCTGTGGACCACATTCAATGTCAACATATCATTAAAGCAGAATTCCAGTGAACCTTTGACCCCCCCCCCCCCCCCCCCCCCCATAGCCCTGGCACCCTACCCTGGTGCTGAGGCAGGACTGGGGGGATGTTACAAATAGAAATAGCCCTACTGATCCTTGGGCCAGCGCTGCTCCTCCCAGGCCCCTAAGGGGTCCACAGGAAGAGACATAGCGGCGGCATCCCTCGGGTCCGTGTGCGCTCCCACTGCCCATTCATTTGAAAGGCGGGAGCGCGCACAGAGCCGGTGTGTATGCGGCTCCGTGCTTTCGGCCAAGATGGTGGCATCCAGGATACGAAGCGCCAGAAGAGCGGCACTGGCCCTGGATAAAGTAAGGTTTTTTTTGGAACCTCCTCAAGGCCCTCAAAATGAATATAGAGCACGTCTGCCCCCCCAACCCAAAAAATGCCAATTTCGTACACTAAACACAGTTTTCCATGTTATCCAGCTTTGCCCTCTTTTCTTCTCAGAGATGTGATGGGGAGGAATTACTGGCATGTTTCTCTGGCTGTCCAGCTCTGCATTAACTCCATATAGGGTGCTCAATATGCCCAGCCCTGGACACTATGTCTCAGCCTCAAAAGTGTGCTAGACCTCCACAAGTGTTCTGGTCTGGCAGACAGAGGCACACAACAGGGGTCATGTTGCTCCCAAGCTAAAGGTTGGGGGTCCTTTAATTTAAGGTAACCATCCCTCGAAACTTATTTGGGGTTTAATAAGAACTAATGTTCTACAGAAACTTTTACCGGTAAATCTCCTGCTAGGGCATTTTACTTGTGTATACTTTGAATCTCACTCCGCATTGGAAAGTATTGCCTCTTCAAGTGGCAGAAATGCATCCAAACCTTCCAACATGAGTATTCATGCCAGACTATCGATGATTATCGCCTTTCGTCGGTCATATGATTTAGCTTATTGCAATGACGAGCTTTGCGTCCATTCACTTATCCTATACCTTGTCCTGTGTAGTTTCGGTTTGTGATCTGGTTAGTAAAATGAAGGACCACATCCCATCATTCCGAGGAGTGAAGTTTAGTGATGTCAACCTACTGGATTTCAGCATGTGCATCCATAAACATGAGCAATTTGATTTCTACTTTGGTGTAGATGAGGTATGTTTGTATGTACATTTAGGAGGAGCTGTTACAAAAGTTATCGTTTTTGTCTAGCCTGTGGCTTATTCTAATTTCTATTTACTTATTTACAGCAACTTTTGGGTGCATTGGTATTCGGTGCACATGGTGCTGTGGGCAGGTAAGCACAAGGTATTGTTATGTAATTAAGGAATGGCAGAGAACCAGCATGTAGCCTTATTTCCATAATGCAGGATGGAAGAGCTGTCTGCATTGTTGGTCTTGTAACATGCTCTTTTGTGGTACTGCTCTAGTCCTACTGAAATTCTCCACATTTGATTGTATGTTTCTCCTATTGACTTCTGGGTAAGGCATGTTCCTTTTCTATTTCCAGTGCTTGTGCCTGCTCAGCTCAAGGATATAACTTAAACCTAACCTATAACTATGTCCTAATAATTTATAGTGGTCCAAAAGTCAACTCCTTATCAGCTCCACAATCATATGCAGCAGCAGTGGGCCATCTGAATACTGGGGGCCACAGAGCACACATGCAGCGAACCCTGTTGACTCAGGGTGGTGAGTGGTGATAATGCGGGAAGTGAATATATTTTCCAGACAAGTCCAAGTACTTATAAGTGAACAGGTATTCCAAATCGGAACGCCGGGGAAGGGGGGGGGGGGGGGGTGACAACAATTTAGGTCTGTCTGTTTGCCTACCCAGTCTCTAGTTTGCACGTAGCAATAGAGTTTCTGATGCTAGACATAATCTGTCTGGGATTTAGTTAAATCTCTTATGCAGATGTGTTTAAGGCTAGGAAATTTACTTGACTTTTGTTAACAGTACATACAACTACCTGGGTGCTACCACCAACAAAATGCTGGCTGCATTTGAAGAAGGCAACTTAAAGAAAGCCCGGGAGATTCAGGTATGTAACTATTGATATTTGTGGTGTTCTTGTAGCATTGATGATAAACCTGGAATTCTTCCTAATTTCTTCTGTTCCTATTCTTGCAGCATAAAATACAGGAATTTGTGACTTTTGTTTTTGCCTCTGGTAAGTCTTTTTTTTTTAAATGTTATTTCCTAAAGTGATTGATCACCAGTATAAAAAGATAAATAAATAAAAGGTTACTCGCCTTTTGTCCCACTCGGTTGATCAGTCCTATTCCAGCCTTCGGCAACTCACCTGATCGCATTGTGCACCACCCAGGGCTTGAATAACAGACTGCGGCATCTCCATATCCGGTTCCCACCATCATCAGTCACAGAAACTCTATCACGTCTTCTTTATATACTACAATGGAGGGGTTGTATTGGGCTTCGGCATCCCTCCACCACCAGTACCACGATTGGATGAATGAAGAGGGCTTAGCAGCACTCCTGTGACTGATGATTGGATCATGCGCACGACACAGATTCATTTACTCATGTATAGTGTATTATGCTCTATAAAGTGTAACCTGTGCGTACATGTAAATGGTGTACTAATTTGTTGTTATTTAACTGGCCCTCACCAGGGCATCCCATTTAAGTGCATCAGAGTTTTTGCATTTGGTTTTATGCCCAGGTCTTGAAAGCCTAGTTAGTGTTAAGGGCTACACACATGGCCTAAAATATCTACCTCTTGCTTTTGTACCAAAACCTTGTTTTAAAGGACTTTACTAACTTTTACAAAAATCTTTCCTGAACACTAAATAATTTGTTGCCGCATGCTATATTCGACAATGTCTATTAACTCTAACCAAAACACAAAGTACTTAAAATTTCATTTTTTTGCAGGCTGGGGATTAGCTGAATTTAAAAACATAATGTCTCTGATATCTGGAATCGATTTGGGTTCAACTAGGCTACCACTATCATCAAGCTGGAAAGCAGGTGACGCAGAAAATGTCAGAGCAGAACTGAAGAGACTAGACTTCATCTGAGGTGCTTGCCTGAAATGGATGAGATGTTCAACTTCTTACCAACACTACCCTTCTTTACTTATCCTCACACATAGATCTTTGTGGTCTCAACTAGCTGTCATATCTCTCCCTTTTCTTAAGCTTGGGTGTGCAAGGCCTTGCCTATCATGTTGGCATCTACTGTACATAGGCCAAGCTGAGAAAGTACAATATTTTGTCACTGCAGTAATCCACTCCACTTGAAAATGGACACAGCCTCTCCAGACCAGCTACTTCTCTGAATAAAGACCTGACGAGGAAGAAATACTGCTGGCCTCTGCCATCCTGGCAGCTGGTACAGCTGGAACCTCTTCTTGGTAACCTCTAGAAAAAAGGCCCTTGTGGCTTGGAACAGGGCAGCTTATTATTGTAGGCTATGGACAAGCTACAGTATACCACAATGGACCAACACGCTAACGGCAACCTTGGTCCTCACGGACACCGTCCTAAAGTTCCACCTTATGCCTTCAGTCAGTCAGATCCAAATCCAGTTCCCTCATGGACAATTGTTAAAATTCTTTTTGGCTGGACATTCGTTTTTTAATTGGAACAAAATCTGGATCAGATGGCAGATGCCCCACAGTGTAAAATCCCCTGTTTTTGCCTTTATATAACATTCAATCCGGGGGCCTCTGGCAGCATTCCCACTATAGGTGTATACGCGGTAACTAGGGGGTTTCGCACTGCGGAAATCTCTTGAAAAGGTATATGTTTTGGCCCACTTTAAGATAAAGACCACTACAAAATTGTTAGTAAAGCTGTTCTGCCCTGAGTGACACTATTGGTTTGTCGGTGACAGGCTTTGGTCTCATGATGCTGCATCTCCATGTTGGACAGCAAACTATACATTGGCTGTGCCCCTAATCCATATCAAAGCCACCCCCTGGATTTAGGTGAGTCACTCAAGGAGGACTCAGGGTGGCAGTAGAGGCGACAACGCATGCAGCTCCAGGTTATTTCTATTTCAATCAATAACTTTTCGTAAAAGGAGGGTGTGGTCTCTGCTAGCTGCCAGGGAGCGTCTTTATTTACATTCTGTATAGTCGTATAACATGATCCATACTAAAATATGTTGATTTTATGTGCATTCCCCATATAACCATGTACCCTGCGTGGCTGGTCCTGGAATCTAACAGATTCCAGGGTCAACCGCTGGCCTTCCCCCCTGGGCACCCTGATTTGTGATTCCCCACTGTGTGAAACCCCCCAGATCGTCAGTAAAAGCTCTCCTTTTTCCCAGTCCAACCACGCATGAGCTGGCTCCCGCCTGATCAGAGATGTTTGGACTGGGATGAGGTGAGTTATTAGGGGCTTTACAGCTGGGCACCCCAAATCGGGGTGCCCTGGGGAACTGAACAAAACAGAGGATAGTCTACATCCTGGCTTTTGTTCCGCTTTAAAGTCCCGCTTTGACATTCTCCCTCCATCGACAAAGTCTTAAAGAACCACAGCACTCAACCCTGTTAGCTTGCAGACCAACCTTAAATCTGTCTCTAAATCTGGTTAAAAACAGAGGACTCGGTCACACACATCAGAAGTATGTTTAAGCTGCACCACCAGCGCCAAGGTGCCCCTGTGAGGTGCAGTCCTAACTCTAATCTCTGAGAGCTCATCTGGGACATACAGTGCAATAGATAAATTGGGAGCAGGCTTACCTGAGGTTGCCCTAAACCTCATGTGCAGCCCATGGGGTGGGCTCGAAAACAGGGGTCGAAAACCTTGCAATACAGCCTAGACCCCACACCCCATGTGCTTGCACAAATTCAGAACAAAGGAGGGGTGGCAGCCGCTCAGACCATTTTATAACTAACCTGTGAGGTGTGACCGAACACTCTGTTTTTAACCAATTTTAGAGACAGATTTCAGGTTGGTCTGCAAGCTAACAGGGTTGAGTGCTGTGGCTCCTTTAAGACTTTTGTATACTAATTGCCCTGCTAACGTGTACCTCCCAGGTTAGTTATAAAATGGTCTGAGCGGCTGCCACCCCCCCTTTGTCCCTCCATTGACATGAATACCACAGACGTGGCCCTTAATGCTAGGAGATCGCTGTAGTAGAGAGTGAATGGCGCGTCTCTGGATCTCGGGTGGTGGTACGTTTTTTCTGTTACTTCTGGATTAGGATGGATCAGCCGCGCTATAGGGCAGTATGTGTGTTTCTTTTTATCTTGCCTGGACAAGTTCTTTTTAATTATGATTCTTTAGAAGTACAGTACCAACCAAAACCTAACCATAAAAAATGCATGTTTTTTTGGTTTTGATATAATGTTCATGGTTATTAGTTTATATGTAGATTATGCTGGATACACAATCTTACCAAACCTTTGTAGTATTTTGAGCCTAAGTGAGCAAACTTTGGATTGTACTCTTAAAGTGGACCAAAACTTAGGACTATCCTGGGTTTTGGTCCATGCCCCCAAGGCACCCCGCTGTGTTCAATCAATCTCCCAGGTTGCCCAGTCTCACTCACCTTTCCCCAGTCCTACAGTGCATGTGTGGCCTCTCGTCCAATCGGCACGCTCAGATCCACTCACGTCAGCTCATTTAAGAATCGGCTCTAGCCGAGTGCCCCATTGGCTGCATCTCGGCTACCCTCTAACAGGGAGCGTGCCTGACCAGCCATTCACAAATGTCTGGAATGCACCCTGCTCAAGGTATAGCAGGCAGTGGCCGCTGCTTGCGCATGTGCCGTTGAATTGGGGGAGAAGATGAGTTTACCGGGCGACCTGGGGGGGGTTTCACATAGCGGGGCATGCCAAATATGGATGCCCCGAGAGGAGGGAATCAAGCATCCCTGGAATCCTATAGATTCCAAGGCCATCGGTCAAGGGTTTTGTTCCACCTTTGTCTTTAGAGACAACTGCTCTGACATCAGCGGCTCACAATAAGTGGAGCAGGAGCGGCTGTGCAGTCCCCGTGTACCTGCACCAGCCATTCAGAAGTGCTTGAAGTAGGTGTTCGCCTCGGAGGCAAGATGGCGATGCCCACTGTGCATGCTCAGCAGGCCAACTCAAATCAGGATACCCCAGAGATGGTGAAATCAGCCTCCCTGTATTCTTCTAGAATCTAGGGAGAACGCAATGTTCCCTATTATGCCTGCTTCGCACGATATGCAGGGAAGGCACCTGGGGGGGGGGCTGCAAATGTGCCTTGGGATCTCGAGGTTCAGATATCTGAAATCATGTCCCTCACTGTAACCCAGCCCTGGAATCTTATAGATTAAGCAGACCAAAAACCCTGTAACCCTGGCGTTGCAAACAGAGAAGGAAGCCTGCACCAAGGCGACAAGCTCCTGTTTTCAGAACAGGGCCACCTTAATTACACATATGAAATGTATTTATCTGGTCCAATAAATAAAACTATAAACGTGGCCCTTTGCAACCCATCCGATGTGCATTCTAATTTCCCCACTGCTTGTGTTCTTTAGTGGTTTCTGCACAGGGCCAGCTTGCACTGCCTTTACAAAGCTCGGGGCCTGCTTAGACTCCTTCCTAACCTTTTAGAAATGCAAATATTTTGCACTTTATTGTTTACAAGTATTTGACTTTATAAGAATGACTTCACAGGTAGAACTCTGTTGTATTACAGTTTTTTTTTTCCTACAGTGAGTAAGGGTTGGATCCACAATCAGGTTTTTATTTCTGACTGTCCGGCAGTGACTGCCATGGCTGTAACAGGGATTTTTGTTTATAGGTGGCTCCCCAATACCAACATAGAAATGAACCTAAACCACACTGCTGTTGTGGTGAAAGCCACTGTTCTGCTGCACATCAAACCAAGCAACAGGAATTGCCTATAAATCTTCCCCTTTGGACACCTGTATAAATAATAAAAAAAGGTTTTGACTCTTTCTGTAAAGACTTCTGTAAAACTAAAAAAAAACTTGACTGGAGTTCTTCTTGACCTGGAATCAGGATTTACATGAAGCATAATTTACTATGCAGCCTAATAAATGATTTCCTAACCTTGCATTTATATGTCTTATATTCACTTTGCAACGTCAGTAAAGAGAAAAAAAAATATGGCCTGATTTGAAATTTGAATGGGGGGGGGGGGGGGGGGGGCAGCTTGGAAGTATAAAAGATATTGCACTTCTGGTGTAATTCAGACCATGCCTTTCTTGTGGGAATAATGGAGGCTGCCATTATTGGCTGGCACATGCATGCCCACCCCCTCCCAACAGCCATTACTCTTCTTGCTATTATGATATAGCTATACTAAACACTATTATGACCCCTTTGTGCTTCCAGTGTCAGCAAGGTGTAGCTCGTAAAGTCATGTCCTGAGCTGGCTTGGTGGGTATATAATTCTTAAAGGAGCCACAGCACACAACCAATCCTATAATCTGTCTCTAAAAATCTAGGTCTTGGTAGATATGTTGAATTGGCACCAAGAGAGACACCAACACCAGGTGGCCGTGTGTAGGTGCATTACTAACTCCATATCTATAAGAACCTCTTTAGGACATATACAGCCATGGATGAATTGGGAGCCTTGAGACCCCTCCCCATGTGCTTTGTGGGTATATAATGTGTGTAATAGACAGCATAAACATCCCTTATTGATGGATAAAAGGGAGAGATTTATCAGAGTTGAAAAAATGAATGATTGTTAGCTTCCTGGGCCAAGAGTGGCAGTTCTATCCAATCCTGTGCAGTGTGTAAACTGTTTTTGCACTGCTGTGGTAAAACTGAATCATGAATGTACAAATGTACAAAATGTCTGACATTGGATGGAAGAGCATGACAAACGCTACCCTGGTCCCCTAGCTCCCCAAACTTTAACTTCCCACCACCATGGATCCTCCCCTGCAGTTACTCGGAATATTATCTGGTGGTCAAATAATGTAACAGTGATGTCTTTACAAAAGCAGACACCTCTGATATACAGCCAGCCCTGGTGGTGGTGGTGGTAGTATTGCTTCTCTAGGGTCCCGGTATTGGATAAGCCTCCTGGGTTTTGGTCTGTCCCCCTGGGGCACCACAGGTTTCAGTTGCCCCGTTGTTCTTACTTTTCTTAGAGCCCACAGCGCAGGCGTTGCTCTTGTCCAATCAGCTTCTCTGTCCCCTTCATCTGCCTTACACTCTTTTATGGTGGGTGTAGATTAAAGCAGCAAAAAAAAAAACTGTGCCTGCACCACCCACTGGGAGAAGTGCTATGTCCCAATGTTTTCGATCAGAGACGCTTACCGTACATATTAAATGTTTGGCAGGCAGCTCTGCAGCGCATGCACTCCGGTGAGGGAGCCATGGAGCAGGTGAGTGTTGCGGCTGGGTTTCATACAGCGGGGCATTCTGATTTGGGATGCCTCAGAGGAAGGCCAATCCTTTAGATTTCAGGGCCAAGCCACCAGGGTTTTTTTCCGCTTTAACAGCTGGCAAGAGATACAGAGGAAGAATAGTTAAAAGTAACTTTACTGAGTTTAAGTCCCTGTCCAGGCATGCACTCCACCCTGATCCCCAATGGAAAGAGTGTCAAATGAACCATTTCAAAACGCCTGCAAATCTATTATAAGTAAATAGTATATATATTCTAGGGAAAGCCTCTGGGTGTGGTTGAGCTGGGGGCAGAGCAGGTCATGGTGGTCTCTGCTGTGGTCAGTGCCAGCTTGTTCCACCACTATGGCTTGCCGTGCTCACTTGGGCTGAAAGCTCAAAAATACAGAGTGGCCTTTTGACCACTTTTTTGTGTGGTCCTGGAGGAATGGAATTGAAAGAAAGGCCAAACTTATGAGCCCTGCTACCACTTTTGCCGGACACAGCAGGAAATGGTGGCCAAGCATATAGAACAGACATAAAGTGAGTTACTTGCTGCCTTATCTTTGCCGTTGCTTGGACTATTGCTTCAAAGTGAACCTTTCACTAGGATTCACTATACTGGTGATAGGTCTATTTACCTGGGCATTCCGCTGTGTGATACCAAAACAACTCACCTTTCCAACATTCCCACAGTGCATGTGTGGGCTAAATTCCAAACAGTGCTTTATGCCCTGTATACAGTGTTGTTTCGATCAGAGTTCCGGCATAGGGAGCTGCTGCATCTCCAGTTTCCCTGCACTGCGTGGCATGCTCCCGATCCCAGCCTATCTGAATAGTTGGACATATAGTACAAGCATGCTCCAGCTGCAGGGATGTGGCATTTGGGGGACCACTGGAAAGATGAGTGATTGTGAGACCTATTCAGGGGTTCCCACAGGAGAGGTATTGGGATGCCCTAGGGCACTTAGTTGACTGGCAGTGGTCGTGAGAGCTCTACTTTAAGTAAACAATGCAATCTTTGGAATGTCTTCTGAGATATCTCAGAACTTTAAGAAATGCTGTATCTGTACCTGAGCACCCCATTTTTGATTGGAGTTTCCAAACCCAGGATTGATAAGAGAAGAGTTAATTTAGGGATTGCTTATTTTTTTAGAGACTATTTCCGTCATAGTGTTCCATGATTTGCATATAAAAGGCCATTTTTACCAGAAAGGCTTGGGGCAGCCTTGCCTACACAACAAAGGTCTGAATCTGTTGGGTCAGTGACTGACTGCAGAGGGTGCATTGTGTGAGCATGCACTGCTGTTCTATCATTGGTGGACGCTCTGATACATGCCTGCAGCCAGTGGCGGACTGAAGCCAAAAATTAGCCTGGGATTTTACCAGTCCCTAGCCAGCCCATGACCAGCCTGCGACATTCTCACTGAGGCCTCCCAATGTATTTCCCTAACGGTTGACATAAGCAAACCACTGAGGCTCACTGGCGGGGGGCATATGGATATGACCACTCTTTGTCCAGTTGTTCTGAAGCTTTAGTATTGTAGAGGCAGATAACATGGTGGGGGTGGGAATGGCTCCTTTCAGACATGAGTCTATAGCATTGGGGCAGAACATAGGCTGATGTTCCCTGGCTATGGGGGTACAGTGGGGCCAGACAGAGAAGACTAGCGAGGCATAGAAGGATTGGGGGGGGGGGGGGGGGGTTTAGAAATTGCAGCCAAAGCAGTGCGGCCCATCAGGAAATCTCCCGGGTCTCTATAGCCAGTCCACCCCTACTTGGAACTGGTTGGAAGCACGCACTCTGCTTAGGCGCTGACAGTGCTGCACTTGGTCCTATTCAGCCCACCATAGGACCAAGCCTTTGCCTGGCAGGTAAGTAAGCTTTGTTTTGTTTTTCTATTGCCTGAACTGGCCCTTTAATAATTTTGTCATGTAAAATAATATATATACTTAGCTTACCTCCCACAGGTTCTATCTCTCAGGTAGAATGCCCCATATTTGTGTTGTTAGCAAGCACTATGTGAGCTCTGTTGCTCCTTTAAGGCTGCTTTCACACTGCTGCGATTGTGTTGCCCTGTCTCTTTACAATGGAAATCACCAGCACACATGCAATTTGCAAGCGGGACTTCAGTGATTGCTGGGTGATCACAAGCGGATTGCGATTGCGTACCTTCCAACTTTTCAGGATGGGAAAGAAGGACCGTTGTTAAAGTGGACCAAAAATCTATAAGATTCCAGGGCCGCTTAATTCCCTACCCCCGGGGCATCCAGAGTTGAGATTCCCCTCTGCTGCCCCCCAGGTCACCCACTATACACACTAGCTGGGCACATGCCCGTGCCAGGTATTTGTGAATGTTAGAGCAAAGCTGGGATGCGGAACCGGCAGCTCAGTGTAGCTCGGTTAGTCTCCTTAGACGAGCCAAGCTGAGATTGCGTCAGCGCAGTCAAGCGTGCTGATTGGACGGGAGGCAGCACATGTGCCGTAGAACTGGAGAAGGATGAGTCAGATCAGGTGACCTGGGGATTTCACAAAGAATCGGGGTGCCCCAGGGCAAGGACCAAAACTCAGGATAGTCAAAATCCTGGGTTTTGCTTCACTTTAAATTAAGCCAAACCCCCTCATTGAGAGATGAATAGGCAAATTAATCATTTATTGATGCAGATCAAAATGTTAAACCTCAAAGTGGGACAAATGAGAACAACAAGGGACAGGGGGACATGAACTCAAAAGAGGGACATTTGGGAGGTACATATCCCTGTAATTCCCCGGTATGAAAGAAGCCAAGTGCCCACTGCTAATCAACTAGCAGCGGCGTGCACAGAGGATCAGGGAGCATGTTGACAGCCAATCAGCAGCGCTCATTCCCATTCAGATCTCAGAAATCTCGACGGAGGGAGCGCCATTGGCCGCATCTCTAGCTGCGGAAGCTCCTGCGCCAGCCCCTCGCTCCTATCTAAAGGTATGCTGGGGATGCAGCCATGGTGCAGGCTCATGGAAGAGGTGAGTAGATCGTGGTGATCAGTGGGGTTTTACAAAGCAGGGCATCCCAATTAGGGGCAACTGCACTCCCCTCCAATAAGGAGGTTTCAATGCATTGCAGTGCACAGCTTTTTTTTCTCTGGTTAGGGGCTGCTATGGAATATTTAAAGCTGACCAAAACCCACATTTTTAACTAGCATCCCTTGAATTGCTCCCCCCATGAAGAGCACCTTTTGCCAATTTTCACTGCTCCTGCTTCACTCTAATCCCAGATAATGGCGCCTGTTTTAGTTGTAAAGCTATGCCTCTTCTATTCCTTGCCATTGATGTGTGTGACAATAATGTCATTACCACACATATTCAATGACTGACTACATGCTATCTTGCAGAGAGGGACGGCATAAAAAAGTGTTCAGGACACCCTAAGGGAGTATTGGAAGGGGTTTTGTGTTCAATAGGTTTTGGTCTGCTTTAACTCAGGTTTCCCCAAAGTAATTTTGAATGGAAAGGGGGCTCATTTTTAATAAAAGTGAAAAGAACCCACTTTTAGTATACAAAAATAAAAAAAGAAATCCCCAACTGAGGGAAATGTTCCAATAAGCCCACACATAAAATTAGAGGGGCGTTTCTCTTTCCCTCAATTAACATGGCGCCAGTAGAACTATTGTAACAAAGGATCACTTCCGGGGTCACGCCCCCGAGCGCTGATTGGTCTGTGTACTGCCGCGCGTCTCAGTCTATCCCTTGTTCGCAATTGATAGAGCTGTTCGGCCATTTTGTTTGTGGCAGCATTGTGATCGGAGGCGGTGTTGGGAGCAGACCACGAGAAGCCGGTAAGAAATAATAAGATGATAGGCATGGTGTGCTTTGTCTGTGTATTTTGCACCCTGTAATGGCCGCGCACCCGCCAGCAAACTATGGCGTCTCCGGGTGCATATGGTTCCCGCTATGGAGCCAGTACTAATCGCAGCCAATCAGAATAGTGCTTTCTTCCCTGATCCTTTCTCTGCAATATGCTTAGTAAACCTGCCTGCTCGGGTTATTCATCTGAAAGAAACTGAAGCCATGTTTGATTGATGGGCATGATGTCATGTTGCTTAAAGCGGACCTAAACCTACTTAATAGGGGGATTTCTGCTCTAATGCTGGCTGTATCTTTCATTCAGATTGCATGAACAGCAGGCAATCTGGGGGTTCAGACAGCTGGGCATCTGAAACTGGGGTGCCCCAGGGGGACAGACCAAAACCCAGGAAATCCCAGGAGGCCTATATCCAATACTGCGACCCTAGAGAAGCAATACTACTACCACCTGGGCTGGCTGTATATCGGTATATATAGGCATATGTGTCTGCTTCTGTAAAGACAGTAAGGAGCAAGCTCAGTAGGGCTTATCAAGTAATGCAAACATGCTGGAGAATGAAAGAGGCCTCCTTAGCATGGGGCAATCAGGAAGCAGCCGCCTAATTTAATCCTTTGCATGGGATGCCCTTTTAATGTAGAACAAAGCTCAACCTGGCAAGCCACTGGCCTTCCCCTTGGAGGAATCAGGATACCCTGCTATGTCAATGAATATGCAGGGCAAGTGGCAATTCATCAGGGGAAAGGTGAGTTTGTATGGACAATCTGAGGGGGGGGGGGGTCCACACATCCAATTCAGGATGACCCTGGGGCAAGGAACAAAGACGGTGATCGTGGGGTTTGTCCCACTGTAAAGAAACTATAGTTACCATTGAAAGGGGTTTAAAAAAAAAAATGGCATCTTCTGCTCTCGGGGCCCCTTCTGCTCTCGGGGCCCCTTCTGCTCTCGGGGCCCCTTCTGCTCTCGGGGCCCCTTCTGCTCTCGGGGCCCCTTCTGCTCTCGGGGCCCCTTCTGCTCTCGGGGCCCCTTCTGCTCTCGGGGCCCCTTCTGCTCTCGGGGCCCCTTCTGTTCTGTGGCTGTGCTGACCAGCCCCACTCCTATTAGTGCCAAAGCACATGTAATCAAGCAAATAAGACACCTTCTCCTGGGAATCGTCAGCTGGCATTTTCTTGAAAGTCCTTGCCAGCCGCTGGCGCTCTACACGTGCACTCTCCTGACCGCCTATTCCTGTGCATGGGCGGGAGCGTGCTGCGGAGAGCGCTGGAGTTAAACCGGACCTTCTGCATCATTTAATGAAAAGTCCAAACCCTTAAACCTTTCCCCAGAATCTAAAATTAATGTTATACGTTTTATAGTCGCTTACTACTTATTCCCACCCCCGCTGGGCTACAACTCTATTCAAGACTCTAGGATACGGGCGCCGCCATCTTGCCTCAGAAGCATCAAACACACTGAGGAGAGCGGGATAAAGTACAGGGGGTGGGGTTATAGCTTTGCTTTGCACAGACAGAGCAGAGCTGTGGTCAGGTAAAGGACAGCAATCCCAGAATGCAGAGCAGCCCATTTAGAGGGCACTTCCTTTTTGCAGGCTGCCTGATGTTCCATGAGTTGCCATCTTGGATGTTTAAAGGCTCATAACATGCAGTTGATGCAGGTAGGATGATTTTTTAATGTGAGCAATCTGTATGTACAGGGTGTGGGAAACATATAAGATATGTTCTTATTCAGGGTGAAGGTCTGGTTTAAGACTCCAGGGTAGCGTCTTTCTCTTCCCCAAGGGATCCAGTTCTGGGATGCCCCACTATGTGAAACCCCGGAATCACAGCGCAAACTCGGATAACACCCATACTTTAGACTGTAAGCTCGCAAGGGCAGGGCTCTCTCCCCTATTGTATCTTGTACTCAGAATATCCATTGTCAAATCTGTAAAACTGCATTTGAAATAGTATATGTACCGCATGTTTCTACCCTGTCTGTAATTTCTACTTTGTAAAGCGCTACGGAAGATGATGGCGCTATATAAATAAACAATAATAATAATGTGCCACACTGCACCAGTGTGGGTAGTGTCTGATTCATCTCAGATGTGATGTTGGGTTGACTTTGGGCTTAGTTTAATACTTTACATCAATAAATAGTAGTAATAGTAGTAGTAGTAGTCCTAATGCTGTCTATCATCTACATTTTATTTCAGCTCACCCTCTAACGCAGCCACAGTTACCACCATGGCTGACATCAAAAATTTCCTGTATGCCTGGTGTGGGAAAAAGAAGGTGACTCCCACCTATGACATCCGTGCCGCTGGTAACAAGAACCGCCAGATGTTCAAATGTGAGGTAATGTACTTTCAGATCTAGAACTTTCAATTCTGAAGAGGGTTTAGGGGTAGTGTTACACAACCCACCTTTCTGCAGAAATCCTATACACGCTGTGTGATTTGTGATAGTAAGTTACTTGCTGCATTGTCTAGGAAGGTGAAGGGATTCAGATACTTGGCTACATTCCACCTGTGTAGGTTGGGATTGCTGGTGTACCTGTCTCTTTTGAACACAGACCAATAGCTTGGCACAGTTGGGGAAAAGTAAATTAGCGGCCATTTTGGAGATTCCTCTCCCAGCATCTCAGCCATGCTTCTGCCTGGATTCAACTGACAATGCACAGCAACAGGAAGCCCAGCAGCACTTCCTGTTTGCAGGTTTCCTGCAAATCCATGAGCCGCCATTTTGTTCTATAATACAGCTGTTAGAAAAAGGTAAATACATGTTTATGTGCCACAATCTAAATTGCTCCTGGGGAGGGGTGCATATGAGCACTGTTTGTTGTGTTCGTCTGGTTTAAAGAGGAACATCGGAGGCCCTGAAGTCTTACTGTTGGTAAAAGGAATGATGCTTGGCCTTATTAAATTATATGCTACACACAGAACAAATTTGTTTTATACCGTTATAAATAGACCTTTTTTTTTTATTATTATTATTTTTCCCTCTGATAGGTTCGTGTCGATGGCTACAATTATACCGGCATGGGAAACTCGACAAACAAGAAGGACGCCCAAACAAATGCTGCCCGTGACTTTGTGAACTACTTGATCAGAGTTGGACAGATGCAGAGTGATGAAGTGCCGATCGTGGGGGTTAGTAGTCAGAAGCATCACATACTGAGAAGGGGGGTTATAGCTGGGCTTTGCACAGACAGAGCAGAGCTGGGGTCAGGGAAAGGTCATCAATCCCAGAATGCAGAGCAGCACAGTCAGAAGGCACTTCCTGTTCCATAAGCCGCCATCTTGGATGTTTAAAGGCTCATAACATGCAATAGATGCAGGAAGGAATATTTATAATGTGAGCAATCTGTATGTACAGAGTGTGGGAAACATATAAGATGGGCTCTTATTCAGAGTGAAGGTCCGGTTTGAGACTTTTATCCTTTGTTACCTGGAAAAAAATCAAGACAAATTCCCCAGTAGGGTCTTTCGAAATAAACCTTTTTTTGTTGTAATGTTTGTTTGCTTGGGCAAATCCACAAGGAGGCAACATTGCCTGTTTTTATCCCTAAGTGTGATTCTTTATTCTGTTTCAAGTTCCATTAATAGCAGTGCTTTACCTGAATTTTTACTTTCCATTATGGCAAAGACAACTTTAGACTTCTGCATGTGAACCATATTGGATTAACTCCCGTTGTAACATTTTGGGCAAATAGCTGTTATACCCTGGTGCTGGCATTCATTCATAATTTAGTAGCCTTGCATCTACAATTACTGCTGAAATGGCCGGCACATCAAAGGTATCGACTATCTTTTGATCCATTTGTCAATTCGTTAGAATCCTTCAGCCTATGTTCACAGCTATCCATTGCGTTAAAGCGGCCCAACAACCATTTGTGTGGGGCCGCATTGTGACTGTCTGAGGGGTCATCCAGCGCAATGACCTCCACAACCCCCCTGAAATCCTTACCTTTAGCTCTTTACACCAGCAGGACTTGGAGTGTAGAAGAGGGGTGCAGCATGCTTTGGGGTTGCATGTATTTTGTGGTTTGAAATCTGCTTTAAAGGGACAAAAAGACCTGAATTTGTATTGGCATATTTTTTAAGATGAACCTAAAATGCATCCTGGATCTGGTGCAAATTCAATCACAATTCAGGTGCAATTGTTTCATCAATACCATTAATGGGCAGGAAACGGGAAAACAGGGCATCAATCTATACCTGCAGCACTACATTCTATGTAATTAAAAAAACAACTTTTATTGCTTTTCAGGTTGGTGATAATACAGATGGAGATCCAGATGTCAAAGTTGGAGGATTCAGTGCCCCTACAGGAGGTCCCTTACCGCCCCATTTGGCACTAAAAGCGGACGCTAGCGAGACAGGTAGGCCACTGTAGTTTGTTTGACCAACTCTGCCATTTAACATCATGGCAGGATGATCCGTGGACGCTGGGCATACTAAATTTTTGGAATTGGCATTACAGCAGCCATTTCCCTTATGAGGAGTGTGGAATGGTGGGGCACGTCTATTGTAGACTGAAAGCTCTATTAGAATGGAAGCAGTCAAAGAAACATGAAGTGTGTCAAACATTAGACGCACAATTACTTACTGGGATAAACATGCTTACCCCAACTTCTTGAGAAGTTGAGTTGCCAGTCAGAATTCTTGTGAATGTAACTTTGTATTTTATTTAATTTTTAGGTGTGTCCCATGGTGGATATTCTGGATATGGCCCTCAGACAGGTGGTGCAAGCTGGGATCGTGGAGCCAATCTGAAGGAGTATTACGCTAAGAGAGATGAACAGGAGGCTGAAGCGGTATGTGGCTATGTATTCAAATTTATTTTACACAAATGGTCTTGCTCAGGTTGTCTCTTTAGGAAAGCTTTTTAAATCTCTGGTTTGTGTTTTCAGACTTTGGAGTCGGAGGAGGTGGACTTAAATGCGGGCCTGCATGGGAACTGGACCCTTGAAAATGCTAAAGCACGCCTCAATCAGTACTTTCAAAAAGAGAAGATGCAAGGAGAAAACTACAAATACTCACAAGTGGGGCCTGATCACAACAGGTTTGATCTTTTTAATTTCTTTAACTTTCCAGACTGGGTTAGGCTAGCAAATAGTTGATTGACACTCTTCTCATTGCAGATCATGATGATTTCTGTAATCGTGTGCAGATATATGGGCCACTAAATTAGCAAATTGGCTACTTTTATATGGCACAGTGTATTGGAAAGGGACCTCTTCCAAGAGGCAGCCACTGGCATAGACCTCTATATAAGGTTCTAGGGACCGTGGTCCCATCTTTGTGGGGCATCCCAATTTTGGCATTGAGGTTTCTTAAAGTGGAGCAAAACCCAGGTGGATCGGCCCAGGAATCTATAAGATTCCCAGGCCGATCCATTCCCTCCCCGCGGGCATCCAAAACTGGGATGCCACGCTTTGAAACCCTCCCAGGTCGCCCGCTACTTTCCTTAATCCCGGTGCATGCCGGGTGTCCCTCTAGCAGGACACGTGCCCGCGCCGTCCGTACCCGGCACGGGTGTGCTCCCTGTTAAGAGGGAAGCGCGATATGCGGCCACCAGCGCACTCGGGGCCGCTGAGCTAAGACATCGGGTTAGATGTCCATAGCTCAGCTGCTCCGAGCACGCTGATTGGACCAGCGGCCGCGCCTGCTCCGTAGGACCTAGGTGAGTTGATGCGGGAGTTCGGGGGGGGGGGTTCACATAGCGGGGCACCCCCGATCAAGGTGCCCCGGGGGAGTGGACCAAAGCCCGGGATAGTCAAAATCCTGGGTTTTGGTCCACTTTAACTGTAAACCTTTTTAGAACTGGTACATGGCACTATTGATTGTGTGCGGCCTTTATAATTGCCCTCCCTGTTAAAAGTCCCTGCACTTTCCTGGTGAATTGCTAATTGCTGAAATTTCCTTTGTCCACCTTTTGGTAAGTCTATTGGTTGATGAGGCACGGTGCCTCGGCACACTGCGTATGCAGAAGATGGCTTGAAGGTAGAAGTGCCAAATCTGAATTTCCTCTGCTTCCATCCAGCCACTCAACCAACAAAGGAAACCAGTTTCTCTGATGGGTGCCCCCCAATTCATTCCTATGCTGCCTGTTGCATGTGCCAGTAGACAGAGGGAGGGATTGGCGACATACCCACCACCTGGGAAATGGAGATGATGATCGAAACTTTAGACTAAGATTTTAGCAGCTTAAATAAAACCCTGCAAACGTCGGCATGATCAGTGCTATTGAAACTAGCCCTGGTTATCCTGACTGACAATTTAGTTAGCCAGACAGACCCTTTAATGTTTGATCGGATAATACCAGTGTTAAGTTTTAACACATGCCCTGCTTGAAACATTGGAACCAGCCTTGACTGGTGTATGGCATTTAATTAGTGGTGGATGAGCTAAAATGTAGCTCTAGCAGGTGTCTTAGAATGAGATCTTCCCAGGGCATGTGTGTTTCTCAGCCTGCCGATGTAATGCAGAGTATTACAGAGAGTATTTCAATTACTCCCAGTAAAACTCGTACAGCACAGTTGTGTATAACAATCTTTTCTAATAGGTTGTGCCTAAAATGCAGGCACAATCTTCATATGATCTGTGTCTTTAGAACACTTGTGAATTCACAGGAACATTTTGACAATTAGTACAAAAGGTAACATTACTGGACAGAAATTAGGGCGACACCTGGAATCTGCATATTTTTTTTTCCTCTAACATGGGCTTACGCTTAGGCTGAACTAAGTAAAGCCCATGTGAAGGCAACAACTGATTGCTGATTCCTGGTGTCACTCTCTTCAGGTGAACAAATGGTCGGCTGAGAAACACACAGGCGCTGTGGCCAAATAGGGACAGACTGTTGGTCAGTACTCTTCGCTTGGAAACATGTCTGTCCTATGCAGGGAAAGGGAATTCTGCTTACACGGTTAGTGTGGATGCCTGGTGTGATGTTAATGCATGCGTTTGTGTTGGGATTGGGGTTAGTTATCATTTCCAGATGCAATATAAATATCCATCCTCTCTCATTTCTTCACATGTTCTTAATCTAGACCTACTCTCCTTCTAAACGTGTTAACCCACTCCTGCTAAAATGTTGTAAATGCATAAGGGATGGCAATAACAAATGATTGTGACCAAACAGGAGGTTTGACAAACAGCTATAGGCTATGCAGGAACCAAGAGGGATTGTCACTGGCAAAAATCGGGCACCATCCTTTGTGGTGGTCATCTGTCAAGGAATGAGGCTGTGTTTCCACAACTGGGACTCGCATGCAGCAGATCAAATGTTCAGCTGGTTCTATCACTTTCCTGCTTTCTCTAAAGCCTGAAAAGGGCCCCCGTATGACCCAAAAATGTTTGCTCTCTAGCAGTGTTCCCCACACCTCTCCTGGAGAGCCACCAATAGAGGAGGTTTTGCAGGTCTCCACACAGGTAAAGTAATTGGTGCAGCAGCAGAGCCACATAGGCAGCTATGTGGTGAGACACTAGACATGACCTGTTGGTGGCTCTCGCGGAGAGAGTTGGGGGAGCATTGGTCTACTTTATTGGAAAAAGGGTCATAAGATATCCAGTTGGTGTGCCTCTGGATTTTCTATATCTTCTATACCAGTGGCCTTCAACCTTTATGTCAGTTACCCCCTGACAGCAAGAGGATTCCACCTGAGTAACCCCCAGGAAGGAGATCAATCATGAATGTTACCAATATTAAGTAGATCACAGGCCTCGTGGCCTTAAGAAAGAAGGAATATTGTTTTACTGTTAAAATGTACCATACCTGTCAGAATGACCTTTTTGGGGCTCCCCTGGATATCATTGCCTGCCCCCTGAGGTACACTTAGCACAGGTTAAGAAACAGTGTCCGTTACAATTCAAAGGCTAGATTGGAAAACAATGCAGTGTTAATTTGTCATTCAGTTCTCATGCTTGTCTTGTTTGGGTGTCATCTGTTGGTCAAAGGGAGGAACCGCAAAAGTATACACTATAAAACCTAAAATGAACCCCCCCCCCTTTGGTCAGACTTCCCTTGGCCACCAGAAATGCCCTACCTGCTCAACAATTAGGCATACTGCCCTTTTCCAGAGACCCCAGGCCACAACATACATGCAGGCCTCACTCGCTCCAATGCGAGGCAAAAGCATTGTCCCTTGGTTGAACTTTATGGATGTGTCCATTTTAAATGTAATGTGCTGCAGCTTCTGGCCCCTGCACACAGACTGGCTAGAGGGGAAGAGTATGATTGGGTGTGCTTGGTGCTGGCTGGGTTATTACCTGTCCCAAAGGAACAGCCTTGCCCTCATAGTTATACAGGTGTGAATGCATTAAAGGAAATCATTATTGTCTTAATGGAAAAGCAAAAAATAAATGCAAAATGTTAAAATCTATCTGTCTCTGCAGGAGCTTTATCGCAGAAATGTCCCTGTATGTTAAGCAGCTTGGACGGAGTAAGTTCTCTTCAGTTATAGTATAATGTTTATGGTTTATTGCAGCATACAGAACCACATATTCATAGGAGTGGTTTGTCGGCCTCCTAGCTGTGTGCAATGTTTATCTGATGTATATGGTATTGTATAATGCATATGTCTGTATAAACAAGTACTGTTTGCTTGTAATTCTATCGCTGATCATGTTGCTTTCTAGAAATCATTGCCCGTGAACATGGCTCAAACAAGAAGCTGGCTGCACAGTCCTGTGCTCTGTCCATTGTGCGCCAGCTCTATCACTTGGGAGTTATTGAAGCGTATTCCGGACAAGCCAAGAAAAAGGAGGGAGAGGCTGTAAGTTCCCACCTTTTAGAACCTTGTTAAAGGTGTACTAGTAGTCCATCGTATATACATGCGCTGGCGAATTTCTCTTGTAATGTTGCCAATTTTTATATGTGGACATCTCCTTTAAGCTGGCAATCTCTGCCTGGTCTATAGTGTTTAATATATGCATGTAAGGGGGGGGTGGTTTATGCAGTTCTTGTTTAAGGGTCCGTACTTGTTCCTATTTAACCAGTCACCTTTTATTTTACAGATTGAGCCACATGAAGTAAACCTTTCCCCAGACGTTCAAAAACAACTCCTTAGTGTTGTGCAGGAACTAAACATTGAATTGCCTTTTCCTGTGAGTAAATGACATGCTTGTATTGTATATTAGAAGTCTGGCCAATATGGACCAAATCAAAACAGGATAGGCAGGGTTATTGTATATTCATTATCTACAATTAGAAATTATGTCTTAGCGGAGGCAGGGCTATCTTTGATGTACTGCAGTGCTCTAGATGCTGAACTTGGATTCATTTAGGATGAACTTGATTAACTATTTCCTAGTCTACATAAATAAGCATAGGTAAGCACACACATTTCCTGTTACAGTGAATCTTAATATTCCAAGTATGTCACACACCTCGCTTCCAATATTCATGACATATGGGTTATAACCAGTAGAGGGCGAACTTCTGCAGAGATGACATGGAAAAAAAGGTGCCCCTCCCGGTCCATAAATACCTGGGACCTCCCACACATAACCCAGTAATCGTCTCTGCAGACGGCGAGCAAGTCAGAAGATGGCCTCCTTCTTTGCAGGTAAGCCGGGTTCGCACCCGGACAATTTTGCCTATTTCTGCCCGGATCTGTTTAATTATACCCCTATGCCTCCTAGCCTTGGCTGTAGGTCCGGGCGATGGTAGGTTACACCTCAACAGGTGTACTTATGGGAGCCATGCTCCCCCGTGAGACCCCATATTAAGGGGTAGGCGGTTTTGCCAGGTTTGGTGATCCTGGTTCGGGATGCCCCATCCCTTAACTACCCTGTAGCATGGGATCCCCCCCTTCCGTGTCTCCCTGTTCCCCTCAGCCCGGGGGGGAGGGGGGGCAGACTTTTCACATATTGTTTTTGCTCCTTACATTGTGTGGGGTGCCTGTGTACTGTGTGCATGACGGTGTTTTTGTTTCTGGCCGCATTCTATGGCCATTACTGCGGGCAGAGCCTCTCCCCCTCATTCTGGTTAAGGTAGGGGGCGGGACCGGGCGCGCTCGCGGCGGCCCGCCCCCATGTTTTCTGGTGCCATTGCGGAGCCCTGCTATTGGGGATCCGCGTCCTTGTCTGCTTGGGGGAGGGGGCGGGGCCAGTCGCGTCGTGCGATCCGCGCTGGCCCGCCCTTCTTCTCCCTCTTTCCTCTGCTTCCGCTGCTGGGTCGGACGCCATTGTTGGAGCTGTGAGTGCCCTGCGGGGCCCCCTTTTCTGTACATTGTTCTGGCGGCTGGCCCCATCCCTTGCAGTGGGGCGATTTATGGTCCACTTGTGCTTAATATATATATATATATATAATTTTTTTTTTTTTTTTTTTTTTATTGTAGTGTATGTGTGGCCCTGCCTGCTGTGTGCCCTTTTTTCTTATGGGCCTTTCTTTTTGGTCCTAGGGTCCCTTGGATAAATTGGGGTCTTACAAATCCTCCCACTTGGGACTTAAAGGGGCATCCCGGGTAGCTTAATTGGCGTAATTCCCTCTGATCCTTGCGACTACCATTAAAATCACCATATGGAGGCTCCCCAGGATACCGGGCTCGGGCTCCCTTCGGGGCAATCCCGGCTGTGTGTGGGTTGTGGGGTGTCCCTTACGGGGGATAATGTACTGATTTGCATACCATGTGCTCAGGAGGCCATAATGCGGAAGTCAGGGTCCCAGGCATCTGGGTCCGCACGCCGGCCTCATCACCTACTCCATCCCGCCTGATCCGTACCCCAAGTGACATTGTCATTAGTGGGGAGTCGCAATCTGATGTATGTGCTAGATTGGCCAACATCGAGAGACTGATTTCTAGCTCTACGGCCAGAAAGGCCCCAGCTAAGAGACATTTATCACCGTCCGCACCGGTTCTGGATTTTGATGATTGTGAAATCCTTGACTGGTCTGATTATTCCCCACTTGAGGGGGAATTGTTTGAGTCTGATGGCTCTGAGGTTCAGCAGTTTTTGGATGCTGATGCTGGGCAGGAGCATGGGGATGCCGTGGATACCCCCAGGATTCTGGCCCATTTGTTTGAGGTGCTTGCTATTTCTCCTCCGGCGGAGTCCCCTCCGCAGAAGGGGGAATTTTTTGGGACCTCTAAGCCTCGTTTGGAGTTCCCAAATCGGAAGCATTTTGAAAATCTGATTCTTAAGGAATGGAAAAGACCTAGCCGGCTTCCTGGTGTTCCTCAGGGATGGGATAGGAAGTATCCCTTTTACGGCATCCTCTCTTGGACAGGCGGAGCTGGACACCAGGACGGTGGTGTCAACGCTGGAGAGGTTTGGCTGGGTGATCAACCACCCCAAGTCTTCTCTCTCCCCGTCAAGGGAGGTTGCATTTCTGGGCATGAATCTGGATACCATTCAGACCAGGGTGTTTCTACCTCAGTCAAAGGTGCAGATGGTTCAAGATCTGATACGTCTTCTTTTGTCAATCCCTCGCCCGTCTATCAGGCTAGGGATGAGACTGGTGGGGTTGATGGTGGCTTCATCAGCTCCATCTACTGTCTGTTTGGGACAGATGTCTGCTGTCATTGGATCAGTCATTTCTGATATCTCCCCTGGTTCGGCAGTCTCTTCAGTGGTGGCTGGAACCAAGAAATCTTCTGAGGGGCAGATCTTTCCTGACCCCTTGTTGGGAGATGGTCACCACGGATGCCAGCCTGTCGGGCTGGGGGGGTTTCTGAAAGGAACATCAGTTCCAGGGGCTGTGAGGTCCTCGGGAGGCCCACACCCCCATCAATGTCTTGGAGCTGAGAGCTATTCGGTTGGTACTGTCACGCCTGATGCATCACCTCCAGGGTCTACCGGTTTAGGTTCGATCAGACAATCGGACTGCGTTCGCTTACATCAATTACCAAGGAGGGACTCGCAGCAGGAGTGCCCTCAGGGAAGTTTCTCTGATTCTTGCATGGGCGGAGAGCAATGTCCCGTGCATTTCAGCAGTGTACATTCTGGGAGTGGAAAACATGGAGGCGGACTCCCTGAGCAGGGGATCCTCTGGCTGAGGGGAATGGTCGCTCAACCACAGTGTATTCCGGTCCCTTTGTCGCAAGTGGGGGATTCCGGAGGTGGATCTCTTTGCCTCATGTCACTATCACAAGCTTCCTGCTTTTGTGTCTCTGTCTCAGGATCCTCTGGCCCTGGCAGTGGACGCCTTGTCTCTTGCCCGGAAGGATCTGGGTTTTCTGTACCTGTTTCTCCCCCTTCTCCATGGTAGGCAAGGTGGTGCGCAAGCTGGCTCAAGAGGGTGCGCCAGCAATTCTGGTGGCCCCAAGGTAGCCAAGACAGGTTTGGTTCCCCGACGTTGTACGGCTGGCGGTAGATCAGTACAGGCTGCCCCTGTTTCCGGATCTGATCACTCAAGGTCAACTTCATTACCCCAATTTACAAACGCTGGCTTTGACGGCGTGGTTGCTGAAACCTTCATCTTAAGGGAGGAAGGTTTGTCTGATGCTGTGATTCAGACACTTGTTAGAGCCAGGAAGAGATCCTCCTCTAACATCTACTACAGGACTTGGAGGTCCTATATTGACTGGTGTGAGGCTAGGGCATTGCCTTGCAGGGTGTTTTCGATTCCTAGGATTTTGGATTTTCTTCAACATGGTCTGGACCTGGGGTTCAAGCTTAGTACCTTGAAAGGGCAGGTCTCTGCCCTGGTGGTCTTCTTTCAAAGGTCCTTTGCACTGCATCCCTTGGTTAAGACTTTTTTTTTTCCAGGGGGTCACTCATGTGCGGCCCCCTAGAAAGCCTTTGTTGCCTGTTTGGGATTTGCATTTGGTTCTGTCGGCCCTCCAGGGGCCTCCTTTTGAGCCGGTGCAGGATGTTCCACTTTCTATGCTTACACAAAAGGTTGCCCTTTTGGTGGCTATTGCCTCTGTTCGACGTGTCTGAGTTGGCGGCTCTGTCCATTCAGGCCTCTTACTTTGAGAGACACCAGGACAAGGTGGTCTTTCGCTTTAAACCAGATTTCCTTCCTAAGGTGGTTTCTGCCTTCCATCTCAATCAGGATGTGGTTCTCCCTTCCTTGTGTCCTAAGCCTAGCAATGACCAGGAGAGGGTCCTGCACTCTTTGGATGTGGTTCGTTGTGTGAAGTACTATTTGGTCGCCACTTCTCCTTTTCGTAAGACGGACGCCTTGTTCGTGGTGCCTTCTGGGCCCAGAAAAGGTTTGGAGCCCGCCAAGTCTACCATTAGTAAATGGATACGTCAGGCCATTGTTGGGGCCTATTCTGCCAAGGGGAAGGTTCCCCCTTTTCATATCACTGCTCATTCTACTCGTGCTGTTGGGGCTTCCTGGGCTTTCCAGCACCAGGCCTCTGTTGAACAAGTTTGTAAGGCTGCTACTTGGTCTTCTGTTCACACTTTTTCCAGGTTTTATAAGGTTGATGTGCGGGCTTCAGCGGATGCTGTTTTTGGCCGCAAGGTTCGGCAAGCTGCAGTGGTTTAAATTGGTGCATTATTGCCTTTTTGGGATCCCCACCCATGACGGACACTGCTATTGGATGTCCCATATGTCATGAATAGTGGAAGCGGGGGTGTGTGACATACTTAGAATAATACCATTTTGTGATTACTCACCTGTAAAATGGGTATTATAATGTCACACACCCCGCTTCATCCCGCCCTTATTGTATTCTGGATCCTTTTATTAAGATTTTTGGATTTGGCTCTTCCTGGTCCCCTTACTGCTTTCCTATACTGGGTAATGTGTGGGAGGTCCCAGGTATTTATGGACCGGGAGGGGCTTCTTTTTTTCCTGTCATCTCTGCAGAAGTTCGCCCTCTACTGGTTATAACCCATATGTCATGAATAGTAGAAGCGGGGTGTGTGACATACTTATAATACCCATTTTACAGGTGAGTAATCACAAAATGGTATTTTCCTGCAGTAGCGGTTCGGGGGACTGTTGCATTCCCATTTGGGATGCCAGTCCACAATCGTCCTGTCTGTAATAGAGGTGCTACAGCAAATTCAGGACGCCACTTGGGCAAGTGGCTACAATAGAGCGGCACTGATTTACATGTAAATATTAGGTGCACTGCCCTGTAGAGTGTGCCCAAAATGATACACACAACTAACTATGGAGTGGCCTCCACCCACTCCCAAATCCTAACCCCACAGAGACTGACTCTTGCACTCAAAGAATCATAATTTGATCAATTTTATTGTACATACACTTAAAAACATTTGTTAAAACCCAAATTACTGTGCCACAAGAAAATGCGCCACCAGGGGGAGCTCACACTCAACTTATCTGGCTATCAAATAAAATTGTTCTACCATCTGACTATACTAAACTTATTGTGAACATCTATTAATGATAATCCATAAAGTGTCAGTGCCTAGTAAAGTGCATTCATCTCAAATAAACAGCGGCATTAACACAAATAGTGCAAAGTAAAGAGTCCTACAATCGAGGGTAAAGTGCAGCAGTGCAAAAAACAACACAAGTAAAATAGTGCTTACATGTAGATAGCAGAGTGCCCCCCCCCGGGGTGCGACCAACGCGTTTCGAGCCTCAGCAGGCTCTTGCTTACGGCCAGTATGAGACGGTGTCTTGTATCGAGTGGTGGGGGGGGTGCTCCCGGCCCTGGTGATGTTTTTTGCACTGCTGCACTTTACCCTCGATTGTAGGACTCTTTACTTTGCACTATTTGTGTTAATGGCGCTGTTTATTTGAGATGAATGCACTTCAATAGGCACTGACACTTTATGGATTATCATTAATAGATGTTCACAATAAGTTTAGTATAGTCAGATGGTAGAACAATTTTATTTATTTGCTAGCCAGATAAGTTGAGTGTGAGCTCCCCCTGGTGTCGCATTTTCTTGTAGCACAGTAATTTTGGGTTTAACAAATGTTTTTAAGTGTATGTACAATAAAATCAAATTATGATTCTTTGAGTGCAAGAGTCGGTCTGTGGGGTTAGGATTTGGGAGTGGGTGGAGGCCACTCCATAGTTAGTTGTGTCTGTAATAGAGAATATGTGAGGCTTACTTGCCTGATCTATGCTCCACATGTCCTAAGACAGTGGTTGTCAAACTTTTGACACCAGGTACCCTTAGTGACCAAACCAGTCAGATACCTTCTTGCAGGGCTCCCCTGGGGTACGTGTACCATTGGTTCAGAAACCGTTTCCTAAGGCCGCTGGTATGTAGTTGACAGATTTGCGCAGCAGGTGGATATGACTGGACCACAAGTTTCCCCAATTCAAATTGTTTGGTAATTGTACCAAAGTAATGTTCAGTTTAGAAGCCTAATGTACATAGTCTCAAGTTCTATTCTATTTCATGAAAATGTTTAGGTATGAAGTGGCATGTGTATGCTCCATTAGGGTTACCCTTGCTTGGTGTAATTGCAGGGGCTTTTTTTTTTCATGTTGCAACATTTGTGACAAGTACAAGGATTGCTTTTCTGTAAACTTCTGATGTTTTAATTTACAGCCTCAAGAACCCGACCAGTACGTGTCCCTAAATCTTGGCAGGCTTGTGCATTTTGAGCCATCTCAGCGCTGTCGTGCTGGTGTGGTGCCATGGTCTCCCCCACAGGAGAACTGGAACCCTTGGACTAGCAGCAACATAGATGAAGGTCCCCTGGCTTTTGTAAGTATTACATCTGTTATGCTTTAGGTATATAGATTTTTGAATGTGACTTTTAAAACATGGATGATGTGATAAACTGAACTCGTATCCTTTTATAGGCAACGCAAGAGCAGATCAGTGCCGATTTAAAGAATGAGTTTATGTACCAGCTTGAAAACGATCGAAACTTGCAGCAGGTTAGTGGAATTTTCTTTACTAATCTTTTCACTTGGCTTGGTCGTCTTGTAGAGACCTTCATGGCTTAACAGTGCATTTGTAGGATAACATAGGTGAGAAGTACTTGCTTTACCCGTGGCTCAGCGAATACTGCTTGGTTTGCTTCTGTGATTTTCTTTGAGACAAACTGTATGCCTTAATATTCCCAGCAGGGCTTAGCCAAAGCGGGCGCATCTATTCTATCAGGCTCTAACTCCTTCATAAATAGCCAGTATTTAGTAATAACAAATGTAAGATGGTAACGTCTGGCTTTCTCTCACCATTTAAGCAAACTGTTAGCAGCTTACTCTCCGTTGTTTCTGTCCTGAAGGTCTGTTTTGCACACTATGCAGAGAGGGGGTTGATCAGGATCCTCTTCCCCGCCTACATTGCCTCCCCTCAGATTGTCATCCAATGGAAGCCTGGGGCTTATAACACAACCACCTCTCATGCATTCCAAATATAAACTCCTCCTCCTTGGGCTATGTATACATAGAGACCTCTCTTATGAATAGTCAGTATGGGTTTTCCTGACACGCTGACACACCCACTGCCTAGGAAAGGAGAAATACACTCAAAACATTTGATTTTTTTTTTTTTTTAAGGCTTAAAAGCCTCCAGTTAAAAAAAAAAAAGTGGGGAGCACCATCATAACCAGGGCTATTTAATTATATATCCTTATGTAAACTGGACAGTGACCTAAAGAAAATCGCATTACTTGCCTTTTTTGTTGATCATTTGGATAGTGATTGTAAATTACACAGCCCTCCCAAGTAAAAAAAAAAAAACAAAACAAAACAAAAAACTGGAACAAGTACGTTTTTAAAGCGGTTCATGTCTAAAACAGTGCATGTGAAGTTGCCCCCTAAACGGAGACCTAGTACTATGATAGAAGCGCTTGGGAAGATAAATATTACAATCATTTTATATTGCTTTTTTTAGCTTTTAAGTGAGAGGGAAAGTTTGCCTGTGAAGAAATTTGAGGAAGATATCCTGCATGCGGTGCATAACAACCCCGTGGTGATTATTCGAGGAGCTACTGGTTGTGGTAAAACCACCCAGGTCCCACAGTACATTTTGGATGAGTACATTCGAAGCAACCGTGCTGCCCAGTGTAACATCGTGGTGACCCAGGTACAGAGGACTATTGGAAGAAATTACTAGAGATCCTATACATTACAATAGAACATTTTCTGATTTCTAAATGTCTTTTTCAGCCTCGAAGAATCAGTGCAGTGTCTGTGGCGGAGAGAGTCGCTTTTGAGAGGGGGGAAGAGGTTGGCAAAAGCTGTGGCTACAGCGTGCGCTTTGAATCTGCTTTGCCGCGTCCTCATGCCAGTATGATGTTTTGCACTGTGGGTATGTATCTGTTCATACTGTTACAAGCAATGTAAAAACAATGTGGCGGTTACTGTGTGTGTGTATAATATATATAATTCTTTTTTCTTATGCTCTAGGTGTGCTTCTAAGGAAATTAGAGGCTGGTATTAGAGGGATCAGCCATGTGATTGTGGATGAAATTCATGAGCGGGATCTTAATGTGAGTTACTATGGCTAAACCTTGGCTGTTTTGGCTCAGAAATGTATTTCCTTTTGGTCACTTTTATGTTTGGTTATTACATTTCAGACTGACTTCTTACTTGTTGTACTCCGCGATGTGATTCAAACTTTTCCAGACATTAGGGTTATCCTAATGTCTGCCACTATCGATACAAGCATGTTTTGTGAATACTTCTTCAACTGTCCCCTTATTGAGGTTTATGGCCGAACGTTTCCTGTGCAAGGTAAGTGTCTGGCAGCGCTCAGTTTTTCAGTTAAAAATGTTGGCTACTTACAAAAACATTTGAGGGTACCTATCCTGTTCAGAGGTGAAGAAAATGTCCCCTGTATTATGTTTCCCTTGTGGGGGGTCTCCTGTACTCAACAGTGTGGAGTTAGGATGCAATCCGTCCTACCTTGTGACTAGGGTAAGGAGCACGTGTTGGAGCGCTCTGGGCAGCCGTGCTCTCCAGTAAGTGTATACAGGAGGCGAACTTTCTACAACCACCACTGGGCCTAAGCAGAGGTGAAGAAAATGTCCCCTGTATTATGTTTCCCTTGTGGGGTCTCCTGTACAGTGTGGAGTTAGGATGAAATCCTTCCTACCTTGTGACTAGGGTAAGGAGCACGTGTTGGAGCGCTCTGGGCAGCCGTGCTCTCCAGTAAGTGTATACAGGAGGCGAACTTTCTACAACCACCACTGGGCCTAAGCAGAGGTGAAGAAAATGTCCCCTGTATTATGTTTCCCTTGTGGGGTCTCCTGTACAGTGTGGAGTTAGGATGAAATCCTTCCTACCTTATGACTAGGGTAAGGAGCACGTGTTGGAGCGGTCTGGGCAGCCATGCTCTCCAGTAAGTGTATACAGGAGGCGAACTTTCTACAACCACCACTGGGCCTAAGCAGAGGTTCCTGTTTAGAATTGCCTTGGTACATAAGCTCCTTTTTAGATATATGATCATGGAGGGGATGTCACTTATTCCTCTTTCCTTGAGAGATAACAGCGCCAGTATTTTGCAAGGTTGTAGAACCCCTATTTATGAAATATTCGGGTGGGGGATTTTATCTCACGCCGTGCCAAAGGTTGGGGTGGTTTAAACTACACCAATTGTGTATGCGTTTAAAATGTTAAAATGGCTTCTCTTTATAACAGAATATTTCCTGGAAGACTGTATTCAGATGACCCAATTTATCCCTCCTCCAAGAGACAAGAAGAGGAAAGACAAAGATGAAGAGGGAGGAGATGATGATGATGTAAGATTCTCAATACAAACAATGGAACATATTGTTGCCATATGATTTTTCACATCTGTCACCAAATTACGTAACCGTGTGTGTGTGTGTGTATAAATAACTATGACTATGGATGGAAGGAGAGGTATGTATATGTATGTGTGTATGTATATATGTGTGTGCATATACATACATCTCCTTCCATCCATATTCATAGTTATTTCTACAGTAGAATTGGGCCCAGCCATCTGGCATGTTAGAGCAGCTTCTTTGAAAAAGAATCTTTAGTTATAGTGTAGAATTGGGATTGCAATCTGACTTTCATAGCAATGAAATTTAATTAAATGTTAATATGACTATATTAAAGCGGAACAAAACCCAGGAATTGACCTTCCCAGGTGTTCTGTGGCCCTGGGGCATCCTGAATTGTGTGGAAATTATAAAGCCGGGTAGAACCCGCCTTTCCCCGCTCCCAGTGGCCCATGCGGAGGCTCTTTGCTATATTTCCTTTCGGTAAAGGGCTCTGATACAAATGGGGATCGCGGGCCCCCTCACCCCCAGCCTCATTTGCACTCCTGCCCCAGCCTGTTTGAATGCAGTGTACGCTACCTATACAAAACAATGAGAGCCCAAGAACGCTCTGTTGGAGCTTGGAAAAGTGTGTTTTTACAGGTCCCCTGGGGGAAAAGCCAGCAGCTTAGGATCCCCTGGGGGAAATCCAGTGGCCGGCCCTGGAATCTTTTAGATTCCGCTTTAAAGTGGACCATCACCCTCCCGTGATCGGCCCAGGAATCTATAAGATTCCCGGGCCGATCACCTCCCTCCCCGCGGGACATCCGAGATCGGGATGTCCCGCGGGGTGAAACACCCCAAATCCCTTTACCTTGTCTTCGGCGGCGGCCGCCGCCGCGCTCCTCTAGACGTGCCTGCGTTGACCATCTGTGAATGGCGGGCGCGCGCGCGTCGGGAGGCGGCGGAGGAGCCGCTTGTCCGTTGCTGTCAGATCGCTTGTCCGCGGCTTCGTGGGAGCGGGGTGAGGTGAGTTTTCCGGGTGATCGGGGGGGTTTCACACAGCGGGGCACCCCGATCGGGTGGACCAAGACCCAGGATAGTCAAAATCCTGGGTGCTGGTCCACTTTAAAGCTGCTGGACTAACAATATATGCAATGTGTAGTCCAGTTTACCTTCTCCTACCCCATGGTATTCATTGTGATTTGAAATGTAAATAATTTTAATCTCATTTCTGCAGGCAAACTGTAATCTTATCTGTTCTGATGAATATGGCCCAGAGACCAAGCGTTCCATGTCACAGATGAGTGAAAAGGAGACCCCAATTGAACTCATAGAAGCCCTTTTAATGTACATTGAAACGCTCAATGTGCCTGGTGCGGTTTTAGTGTTCTTACCCGGCTGGAACTTAATCTACACTGTACAGAAGCATCTTGAGATGAACCCACATTTCGGTAATTAGATTCCATTGGTTTGGGGTCTCTTCTTGTCTGTGTTTAGTCTTGAAATCCTTTTTGCTGTAGCATGTTAGAGCGGTTCTCAGGGGCTGCACGTATTTCAACTGCATTGGGCAACTTGTTGGTTAAAGTGGCCGGAGCCAAAAATAGTTTAAACTGGACCAACACAACAAACAGTGCTCATATACATTCCTCCCCCAGTGCAATTTAGATTGTTGCACATAAAAAATGGCGGCTCATGTAACTGCAGGCCACCTGCAAATAGGAAGTGCTGCTGGGTTTCCTGTTACTGTGCATTGTCAGTTGAATCCAGGCAGCAGCATGGCTGAGATGATGATGGGGGGGGGGGGGGGAGGTGGAGCAAGCTCCAAAATGGCTGCTACTACTAGAAAATCGATGAGGTATTTCAGCTTTTGAGTGAGGTCAGGAGCAAATGTAAGTGCTGACCATGCTTCATGCATGCAAATGGGGCAGTGGAGTCTTTTCCAGCTGTACTAGGCTGTTGGTATGGTTTAAGACTGAGAATTATTCAGCACAGAATGAAAATACTGCTAAGAGGAATTGCTTTTAGAGTCTGATTACCTTTCCAATCTGTAAATATTGGCACTAGCCCAGCCTTTAAAATCGGCCATGGTAAATCCGAATTTGAGTTTTGGATATTGGGTCAAACTTGAAGTTTGCTTTTTTTTTTACTCTGACACACTAGTGAAGTTTTAAAGTGAACCTTTGCCCAGTAGTCTAACGGAAAGCAGTATGATATTCGAATGGGGGCAAGTTTGGCTCCCTGGCAGTGCATCAGCGCCCCCTGGTGCTCTTCAGCCATAATTCGTTTTACACACAGCTCGGCATTGAGGGTCCACCTTATCAGTTATAATAACTGCAATAAATCTAAAGGCATTCCAAGCTAAACTGCCGCATACACCTCATGTGGCAGTTATTTCGTTACTGACTGCATAACCGCTGGAAAGCACCAGGGAACGCTGCTGCATGGACAGGGAGCCATGCGGCTTCCTGTTAGGGGTGGTATGAATACTGGGCCAAGGCTTTAGTTAAAAACACCGGGGCACTGGGCTGGGTATAAAGGGTGACGACGTAAATTCCTTTTTGGATAAAGGATCACTTTAAACCAGACCTTCACCATGATTTATTGAAAAGCCCAAACCCCCAGCATCTAACGTTAATATATTTTACGTTTTTAATCACTTATTATTCTTTCCCCCACTGGGCTGCAACTCTGTTCAGGGCTTAAGGATACCGGCGCCGCCATCTTGACTCAAAAGCATCACATTTACTGAGTGGGATAAAGTACAGGGGGCGGGTTATAGCTGTGCTTTGCTCAGACAGAGCAGAGCTGGGGTCGGGAAAAGGTCAGCTATCCCAGAATGCAGAGCGGCAGTCAGATGGCACTTCCTGTTTGCAGGCTGCCTGATGTTCCATGAGCCGCCATCTTGGATGTTCATAACATGCAGTAGATGCAGGTAGGATGATTTTTAATGTGAGCAATCTGTATGTACAGCGTGTGGTAAACATATAAGATAGACTCTTATTCAGGGTGAAGGTCCGGTTTGACTGCACAGAGTTGCACCCGACTAGGTTGGATAGGATTCAAGAAAGGGGCCAAAAGGGGAGAAATACCCAATGGATAACCACCCCTCAGAATAATAATTCTTACATTTATAGCAGGTCAGTTAAACTTTTAGCGGGAAACCCTATAACAGAACATTAGATATACAATTAATAAGTAATGAATGCCCTGCTAGTGAAATATTAAATAGAAGTGTATTTAATAGTGCTACAAGTGCCCCTTGGCATTGAGGGAGTATTAGCAATTTGGCATTATTCTTGGTGTGCCACACACCCCGCTTCACTTCTTAAATATTCATTACTTCATGGGTTAATCCACCGCAGGTGACGTAGTGCAGAGAGGAAGTCTTGTAACGAGCCCCCTTCCGGCCTATATATACCTGGTACCTCCCTTCAATCACCAGTATTTTTCTCTCTGCTTGACAAACAGAGGTTGGAAGTTTCCTGCTTACAGGTAGGTCGGGGTATTCTTACCCCGCCACCCCCCTTTTGGTCTATTTCTGCCCGGTTTGAGTTTGTATACCTTTATGGTGGATAGGAAGCCTCCCAGCCTTGGCTGCTCACCGGGTAATTGGTAGACGGCACTATTGGTGCCTAGGAGCTTATCTCCTCCGCTCGTCCCCCTCTTTTGGGGGCAATGCGGCAATCCGGCATGGTGATCCGGAAATGGGATGCCCCTGTCCCGAGGGTCCCCGTAGCCCCTTACTTCCCCGTTTCGGTCCCTTCTCCCTTCACTATGGGGGGGGGGGGGTGGGGGTATAGAGGGTTGTGTATCTTGTATGGTGTTTTCACTGTATTTGCTGTTTTCTGTGTGTTTACTTTGTGCATAGAAGCAGACTGCGCAGCAGCATGGTGCGCTTTGTCTGTTTTTTTCTGAAGCTCCGGGCAGATACTATTAGAAATGGCCAGTGTGTTGGTCAGCTTTATGGGGGCGGGGCAGCGGACCGCACTCAGCTGCTGTGCTTCAGACGCGTCCCCTCCCGCCTCCCTCCCTTCCCCGCTGCTCCGTGCGGCAGCCTGTGTGGCTGCGCTTATGTCTCCTTCCCCCTCCTCCGCCGCCTGGCTGTGTGTCAGCCGGCGCAGCTGGTGGCAATCCCTCAATGAATGGAACGGGGCGGCTCCCTGTGACGCGGGGGGGAGGGGGCGTGGCGCCGGCGGAAGCGGCGCTCGGCGGCCCCAGCCTCACTTCCTTCCTGTCTCTGTTAAGAGAGGTCACGTGGGGGGGGCGCGCGCTGCAGCAACACATGGGTTTTGTGTTCTACTGCTGCGGCTGCTACATGTCCCTCCGGTCTGGCTGTCAGGTAAGCGGCCCCGCTTTTGTGGGGCCGAGAGTGAGTTTTTCTTATGGGGCAAGTTTTTTAAGGAGGCACTCTTATCATACTATTGTGAATATGCTGCGTATGTTACACTCACAAGGGATCTGATGGTTTGTTTTTCTTTCCTTTCAGATCCTGGGATCCCTCTTTTATTGCGGCCCTCCGGCTCTATATTGCCTGGCTAGTCATTCTTGATATATGAAATTGCACATTTTAGATATATATATATATATATATATATATATATATATATATATATATATATATATATATATATATATATTTATATTTATTTATTTTGAGACTGTTAAGGGGGACCTTTTCTCTTAAAAAAAAAAAAAAAAAAAAAAGTGTATTTACAAAAACCCTCCCTTCCGGGACATTCTTTATAAGGGGGCATCCCGGGTTGGCTTATGCCTTAAAAATCCCAGTATTTGCGATACCATAAATCACCAATATGGAGGCTTCTGTTACTACCGGAAACGACTCGTCAGAGCCGTCCAGGGGGTGTGTAAAATGTGGGGCTGCGCTCCCTGCTGATGATATCTTTATTTGCATTTCTTGTGCAAGGCAGATTGTTGCGCGTCAGTCTGTTGATCCGGCTGCTGACCCGTCGCAACCTTCATCATCTCCTGCCTCTCCCTCCCTGTTCCGGACCCCGCATGACACTGTCAAAGGTGGGGATTCGCAATCCGAGGTGGTGGTAAAATCGGCCAGTCTTCGGGAAGTATTGCCCGTTAAAGCGGGGCTGAAGGCCCCTGCAAAACGGAAGCGCCTGACTCCGGTATCTTCGGCTCCTCAGGACGAATTGTGTGAGCCTGTGGAATGGTCCGATGGCTCCCCGGATGAGGGTGAATTCCTCTTGGAGTCAGATGAGCCGGCAGATCAGCTTGAGGCTGATGCGATTGGCGATTGGTCGGCGGGGGTTGCCCTTGACACCCCCTCCATTCTGGCTCAAATGTTTGAAATTCTGAATTTAGATCCGCCTGAGGCTGTCACCCTGCCAAAGGGTCAGTTGTTTAAAGAGCCTCAGCCGCGTTTGGTTTTTCCCAGACAGCACCACTTTGAGAGGGTGGTCCTTAAAGAATGGGAACATCCCACGCGGTTATCTGGAATCCCTTCCAGTTGGGAAAGGCGTTATCCTTTTCCGCCAGAATTGCTGAAGCTTTGGTCCGTCCCTCCTGAAGTCGATACCCCTGTACTAGGGCTATCTAGCTCCGCTATGGTACAGTCTGCTGAGACTTCTGTCCCTAAAGATGGGGAGGATCGTAGGATTGACCAGTATGCTCGCCATGGCTTTGTTTATGCTGGGTCAACGATGCGCCCCCTGTGCGCTTCGGCCCTTCTTCTTTTAGCAGTAAGATCTGTAATCCAGGGGCTATGCGAGGATCTCAATCCCGCTTGTGATGAGTTCGCTGCGCTTAAGCAGTGCGATTCTTTCGTGTCTTACGTTCTATCCGCTCAGGACGATGCGCTGGCTATGAGTGGCAAGACAGCGGCAATGCTGGTCGCTATTCGTCGGTCAGTATGGCTGCGACAGTGGTCGGCGGACTCGGCTTCTAAAAAGGTGCTCACAGCTCTCCCCTTTTTGGGGTTGCGCCTGTTCGGGGAGAAAATTGATTCAGTCGCGAAGGGTGGTAAGATGCCACAACGCAAGAGGCCTCGACGCCCCTTTAGAGGGGCAGCTTCTGGTAGGCCGTCCTTTCGAGGATACAGAACGGGTAGGGGGGCTTCCCTTCCCTCTACCAGTCGTACAGGTTGGACGCGGGGGAGGGGCCGTGGCCGTCCCGCCCAGTCCTGGGGCTCCAAGCCCAAACCTGCTGGTAAGCCCGCTCAGCAATGAGGGGCTGCCCTCACCCGTGCGGGTGGGGGGACGATTGCGACACTTCTCCCAGGTTTGGAACCGGGAGGTTCCGGACAGATGGATTCAGGAGATAGTGTCGTCCGGGTACAAGCTGGAATTCGAGTCTCGCCCTCCTTCACGGTTCTTTCGGTCTCGGGTGCCCATCGATCCTTTGGCCGCACAGGGGCTCCTGGCGTCGGTAGAGAATCTGTTACAGATGGCGGTCATCCGGCCGGTACCGCGTTTAGAGATGGGCCTCGGTTTCTACTCCAATCTGTTCGCAGTCCCCAAGAAGGATGGGTCAGTTCGTCCCGTCCTGGACTTGAAGTTACTCAACAGGTTCATCCGTTTTCGGAAGTTTCACATGGAAACCTTGCGCACTGCCGTCGGCTCTCTTCGGCAAGGGGACTTCATGACGTCCATAGACATCAAGGATGCTTATCTGCATGTTCCCATCTGCCACCCTCATCAACGTTTTCTTCGATTCATGATGAAGGATCGGCATTATCAATTCGTGGCACTTCCGTTTGGCCTTACCTCAGCTCCAAGAGTGTTCACCAAGGTGCTGGCAGGGGTCATGGCCATTTTCAGAGCTCGGGGCATTCGTGTCGTGCCTTATTTGGACGACCTTCTTATCATGGCTCCGTCGCTCGATCAATCGGAGAAAGACACCAGGGTGGTGCTCTCCACGCTGGAAAGTTTCGGTTGGGTGATCAACCTCTCCAAATCCTCCCTCGCTCCGGCCAGGGTGGTGTCCTTTCTGGGGATGCAGTTAGACTCTCATCAACACAGAGTGTTTCTCCCTCAGTCCAAAATTCTTCTGATTCAGGAGTTGGCTCGGGTCCTACTCTCCAATCCTCGGCCGTCCATCCGTCTGGGGATGAGGCTGGTAGGGTTGATGGTTGCCTCCTTCGAGGCAGTTCCTTTTGCTCAATTCCACACGAGGACGCTTCAGCTTTATCTGTTGGCGTCTTGGGACCGGCAGCCTCGGTCGCTGGATCAGCCCTTCCGGTTGTCCTCCCGGGTCCGGCAGTCCCTCCAGTGGTGGTTGGTCTCGACCAATCTCGTGAAGGGCAGGTCTTTCCTGGCCCCCCTTTGGGAAATTGTCACCACGGACGCCAGTCTGTCGGGATGGGGCGGATTCTGGAAGGAGCTGCAGTTCCAGGGGCAGTGGGGACCTCAAGAGGCCCACTTACCCATCAATATTCTGGAACTGAGAGCCATCCGTTGGGTGCTTGCTCTCCTGACTCAGCACGTTCTGGGCCTTCCGGTCCAGGTGCGTTCAGACAATCGAACAGCGGTTGCTTACATCAATCATCAGGGAGGGACTCGCAGCCTGAGTGCTCTCAGAGAGGTGTCCCTGATCCTGACCTGGGCGGAGGCCCATGTTCCTTGTCTCTCGGCGGTATACATCCCAGGAGTGGAGAACCTGGAAGCGGACCGCTTGAGCAGGGGCTCTCCCCGTCGGGGAGAATGGGCCCTCCATCCTCGGGTATTTCGCTCACTGTGTCGCCGATGGGGGACACCAGAGGTGGACCTGTTTGCCTCTCGTCACAATTACAGGCTCCCGAACTTCGTGTCGCTCTCCCAGGATCCTCTGGCTCTGGCAGTGGACGCCATGTCCCTGAGCTGGGGGGATCTGGGGTTTCTGTACCTCTTTCCTCCGATACCCATGCTAGGCAGAGTGCTTCGGAAGTTGGCTCTGGAAGGGGTGTCCGCCGTTCTCGTGGCCCCAAGTTGGCCGAGGCGAGTGTGGTTCGCAGACATCGTTCGGCTGGCAGTGGACCAGGTTGTTCTGCCTCTTCGGCCCGATCTGCTCACTCAGGGTCGATTGTGTTACCCCAATTTACCAGCGCTAGCTTTGACGGCCTGGCTGCTGAGACCTCCATCCTAAAGGAGGATGGTCTTTCTGATTCAGTCGTTAAGACTCTGATCAGTGCCCGGAAGAGGTCTTCTTCTATCATCTACTATAGGACCTGGAAGGCCTATATCGCTTGGTGCGAGATGAGATCTTTTCCTTGTAGGGTATTTTCGGTCTCCAGGATTCTGGAGTTTTTACAATCTGGGCTGGACTCTGGTCTTCAGCTAAGTACGTTGAAAGGGCAAGTTTCTGCCTTATCTATCTTTTTTCAGAAGCGTGTTGCGCTTAAGCCTTTAGTTAAAACTTTTTTCCAGGGGGTTACGCATGTGCGGCCTCCCAGGAAACCATTACTCCCGGTTTGGGATTTGAATTTGGTTCTTTCTGCTCTTCAGGCTCCTCCTTTTGAGCCTTTGCAAGATATTGCTTTATCTACCCTGACTCAGAAGATGGTCTTCTTGGTAGCGATCACTTCGATCCGGCGTGTCTCGGAATTGGCGGCCTTGTCTATCCAGGCGCCTTACTTCGAGAGGCATCAGGATAAAGTGGTTTTTCGGTTCAAGCCAGACTTTCTTCCTAAGGTGGTTTCTGCTTTTCATTTGAACCAAGATATTCTTCCCTCCTTGTGTCCTAATCCTAAGAGTGACAAAGAGAGGGTTTTGCATTGTTTGGATGTAGTACGCTGTGTTAAGTACTACTTGATTATCACGTCTCCTTTCCGTAGGACGGATTCCTTTTTTGTTGTGCCCCATGGGCCTAAGAAGGGTTTGGCACCAGCCAAATCTGCCATTAGCAAGTGGATACGTCAGGCCGTTACTGCGGCCTATTCTGCTAAGGGAAGAGTTCCCCCTTTTCGTATTACTGCTCATTCCACTCGCGCTGTTGGGGCGTCTTGGGCTTTTCAGCACCAAGCTTCTGTTGAACAGGTTTGTAAGGCCGCCACCTGGTCTTCTGTTCACACTTTTTCTAAGTTTTACAAAGTTGATGTGCGGGCCTCAGCGGATGCTGGTTTTGGCCGCAGAGTTCTGCAGACTGCAGTCATTTAAGTTATGCTTCACCTGGCCTTGAGATGCCCTTCCCTTGTGGACACTGCTTTTGGATGTCCCATGAAGTAATGAATATTTAAGAAGTGAAGCGGGGTGTGTGGCACACCAAGAATAATACCATTTTGTGAGTACTCACCTGAAAAATGGATATTGTTGGTGTGCCACACACCCCGCTTCACACCCGCCCTTTTCGGTATTACCGAAGCCTTTATATGGTGAAGCCTTTTTATATCAAATTTGATTTTGAGGTTACTGGTGGAATACTGGTACCTTGTATTACTGCTTTTTGATTATACTGGTGATTGAAGGGAGGTACCAGGTATATATAGGCCGGAAGGGGGCTCGTTACAAGACTTCCTCTCTGCACTACGTCACCTGCGGTGGATTAACCCATGAAGTAATGAATATTTAAGAAGTGAAGCGGGGTGTGTGGCACACCAACAATATCCATTTTTCAGGTGAGTACTCACAAAATGGTATTTTTAGTGCTGTAAGCACTTCATATGATTTCTCCATTAGTTAGGTAGGGTATTCCATGTTACCTTTTGAGTTGAGGAATCAATGGGGGGTGCTTTGATACACTATACTTACTGAATGTATCTCACACGTAGGATATAATGCTATGTGTTACCAAACTGGGTGTTATATTTTTAACACAGATTAGGAATAGCTCTCCTAAATATTGTATATATCCAAATATCTGCCTTTTTGGCAAGTGTTTGAAAATATGACATATCCTAGACGTTTTATGTTGTGTAATTAGTATGGCTGTTATGGGTTGCAGACAGAATGATATCCTATGTGTGGTAGGGTGATACCAGACCATATTGTGTTGGGAAGGGGGCTATATTGGTTTTAATATATATTATATTTTAATTCATATATATCTCGCAATATGTGCTATCAGGTATACATTGTGTCCCTAGTAATGGATTTTCCTTCAGATATATGTTGATTTCAATCAAATTGTTTAAAGAAACTAACTCTCCTTTTTCTGTTTTTATTATTTTTAGGTAGCCATAGTTACCGAGTTTTGCCGCTACATTCTCAGATACCAAGAGAGGAGCAGAGAAGGGTTTTCGATAGTGTTCCGGATGGCATTATAAAGGTAAAGGGTTTTCTTTTGTTCTGTAAAACATGGTGGATATCATCATCGCTCTTGGGTCTCCTGTTATGTGATATAAGCACTGTTTACAATTTACAATCTGAACATGCTTTATAAACCGTAATCCTTTATGGCTTATACTGGGTTTTGTTAAGTTGATATTTTACTTGGCTTTTTCTCAACGATTGTATACACCATACTTTGTAATCAGATCCATTCTGGCTGTGTCTTAAGTTTCGCATGACTGAGATAGTCACACTACCATTGCTTGCTTTTAGGTCATTCTGTCAACAAATATTGCCGAAACTAGCATCACCATCAATGATGTGGTTTATGTCATAGACTCCTGCAAGTAAGTATCTGTCTAAGCTGTAAATGAAGTTTCAGTTTATCTGTCAATTCAGGTTTTTAGATGGCAAGCTTCTGTATATGTGCCATTAGGCTGCTTTACAAAATGGACGCTCTTGGTCCTTCCAAAAGCTCAAGCAATAAAACACATCAGAAGGGAGAATTCTTTTGAAAAAGGCACAAATGGTAAATGTGCGCTAGGAAATTGTTATGCTTACTTTACCTGATCTCCCTGTGGTAAATACGTTCATAAGATATATGGCCCAAATGTCCTGAACATATCTGACACCTGTTTGCTCTCCCAGCAGGCACTGTGCCGGACAGATAATGTGCAGGGCACGCGATCTAACTCTTAATAGCTCATACATCCCCCAAGCTTTATAGTTGGCCTTCCCTTACTTGATCAACTATACTATGAAAAAAGTAAAACATTAATATGAACCGTGAACCCGAAAAACCTACGACAATATTGATCCTCTTACTTCCATATTTTGTACACAATATGAATTACATTTTGACACCTGTACTTCATAACGGTGGTAAAACTGCCACTATGCCTTTAAATTAAAAGGCCCCCATCTGAAAAAAGTGACTGCTGGAACAGGGAGTGGGAAAATGGTCTGCAAAGCTATATTAATCTGGGTTGTCAAGGGGGCTAATCCTTTTTGAAGCTATGCGCTGACTTTACACGAGATCAGCACTAAATAAAGTAACGTTTTCGGAAGGGTTCATTCCATTTTATCGTTATGGTAGGGGAGTGAAATATACCTTTTAATGATTGCAGTGAAAATTGGCTGAAAATCTCTAATGTGCAGCAGACGCTTCCTTAATCATTGTATGAAAAGCGATAACCCTCCCAAATATTAAAGATGTGCTCCAGAAGTATTAAAGCAGACCAAAGTCATCTGGGGCCACGTCTGAAGTCTAAAAGACATCCGGGCCAGCCTATTGCCTCTCCCTGTGAATACCGTTTTGCCCTCCTGTGTAAAACCCTCAGGAGATTCCCCTTTCCAGCAGTTTGGCACCCAGCCATCCAGACTCGGGATGGGAGTGTGGCTCAGGCTAGAGGAAGTCTTGAGATGCAGGCTTGTCGCATCACCTGTCAAATTTGAGATCAGGAAATTGGTGATCTCAAATTTGACAGATGGGCATGGCTACAAAAAGCTGGTTTAATTGATCACCGAGCCACTGGTGATCAGGAAGCATCCCTCCATGCGATTGAGAAGGGTGGAGTGGACTGCTATAATTGATTCCTTGATTCCAGCTCCCAGACTGAGTTGATAGCAATATATATTTTTTTTTTTTCAGGATGAAGCGCTTAACTTTTTTTTTTTTTTTTTTTTTTTTTTTTTAGGCAAAAAGTAAAACTGTTTACATCTCATAACAACATGACAAATTATGCCACAGTCTGGGCCTCTAAAACCAATCTTGAGCAACGAAAAGGAAGAGCAGGCCGTGTGCGCCCTGGATTCTGTTTCCATTTGTGTAGCAGAGCACGTTTTGAAAGGTAGGGGGCTCTCCCGTTAGCTTGATTTGCCAACTTTAGAATATATAGTTTTGTTTACCTTGTAACTGTTTTGCAGACTGGAGACTCATCTTACAGCTGAAATATTCCGTACTCCATTGCATGAAGTTGCTCTCAGTATCAAACTGCTTCGCTTGGGCGGCATTGGTCAGTTCCTGTCAAAGGCTATAGAGCCTCCCCCCCTGGATGCTGTGATTGAAGCAGAGCACACTCTAAGGGGTAAGTCCAACTGGGAATAGAAATGGCTATTGTTAAATAAGGGCACCGAGTTATTGGGAGGACTACAGGATGGGTTCATAGTTTTACAGATAACTGTAATTGTAACATCTATATGTTCTTTTTAGAGCTGGATGCATTGGACACAAATGATGAATTGACACCTCTCGGAAGAATATTGGCTAAACTACCAATTGAGCCCCGTCTGGGAAAGATGATGATCATGGGCTGTATCTTCTTGTAAGTGCTATATAGTACCATATTCTCATTATCCTTTTTTTTTTAAATATTTTTAAGTATTTTGCAATAATAAACATAACAGACATACAATGACAGGATCATGTAGGGTTGGGGGGGGGGGGGGGAGTATCCGGGAACACCGCTTGCATATATGCTTAACATTGCAACTGCAATCCAAATTCTGTTATGAGCCAATCTCAACTTCAGCACCTCTGTGGGGGTGCAAGTTCCCCTTAAGTCAGTTCCTGTTTTCCATAGGTATTTTTCCCCTCTCCCTGAGCATCGATTGTACTCGGCGCCTGGCAAGTCCGGGTGCTTGACTCAAGGGAAGGAGAGCTGGACATGGAGGGTGGGGATGGGTTGGAGAATGGAGGTGGTTATGGGGGGGGGGGGAGACATGGAGTGTGGGACGCAGCTCCGGGCTGGGCTCTCCCCAGCCTGTCACAAAGTGCTACCACTCAGGCTGGCCTAACTCCTGTCTTTCCTATCTATATCAAATCAAGTCAGCGGCGCGGACACTGCCCAAGATCTACTGTTCAAACAGGCTCTTAAAATCCTCAGATTCCTCATAGATCAGCCAGGGTAACCAGATGTCCCTGTATTGCTCGATTGCTCATCCCTATCATGCAGCGAGAGCGTCAGATCTTCCATTTCTCTGATGCTCATGACGACCTTCACCCAATCCCTCACTGAGGGGGCTTTTTTCTGTTTCCAGAGCCGAGGTATTATCTGCCTGGCCGCGTTTAGCAGGTGGACCAGCAGAGTTTTCTTGTATTTCCCTATCAGGACCTTCGTTGAGTGGAGTAAAATCTGGGCTGGGTCCTGTATTTGAGTTCCCCGTACGCTGCGAGACAATGGGCAGGACCTTTCCCCAGTACTCCTGAACCCTGGGGCACGTCCAGAGTATGTGTAACAGAGTCCCACATCCTGCCCTGCATCTCCAGCAATTTGGGTCTGCTGATCCATACATCTTGCTAAGCCTGTCGGTGTAATACCAGCACGTCAGCATTTTACAGTTGAGTTGATCTCCTGTATCCTCGTAGCTACTGAGGACTTGAGCCAGTGTAGCTATTTTTTCCCTCTCCTTTTCCCCCATTGCTCTGCCCAGGTCAGTTTCCCACTCTCTCCAGAACACCGGGGGCTCTACCTGTTCATTTATAAGGAGTGAGTTATAGCTTCGAAATCAAATGAGGATACGGCTGGCCCCCTAGACATATCCTTGTAAGCTCTGTAAGGGTCCAGGTCCTCAGTTCTCAGTTTAGCCCTTAGCTCCCCTAGAGAAACCCATCCCCTTCCTGTTATCGTGTCGCTACCTCTCAACTGGCCTACCTTTCCCCATTCTAATATTCTCATTATCTTTGATCAGGCTTAGTTATTGAATGCAGAATTTTAGTAGATGCTACATAAATCTTTGTATACAGACCAATGGGTTTGTAGTATAGATATTGAATACAAACTTGTTTCCTCCCACTATAACTAAAGATGTTTCTGAAATTGTCTGTAAAGGAATAACTGGTCATGACTGCAGTTCACCGTTCATTCCTTTTTTTATCCTTTCATAGTGTTGGTGATGCTGTGTGCACGATTTCTGCTGCCACCTGTTTCCCTGAACCATTCATCACGGAGGGTAGAAGATTGGGATATGTGCACAGAAACTTTTCTGGTACCAGATTTTCTGATCACGTGGCACTTTTATCAGTCTTTCAGGCCTGGGATGACGCAAGGTAAGAGCAGTACAATAAAGACTTCGGAATGTACCTGCTTTAGCTTTTATGTGCTCATCCATTGCCCTTTGTTTAGAATGGGAGGTGAGGAGGCTGAAATGAGGTTCTGTGAACACAAGCGTCTCAATATGGCCACACTGCGGATGACCTGGGAAGCCAAAGTACAACTGAAAGATATTTTGGTCAATTCTGGGTTCCCTGAAGGTAAGCCACCTATGACTTGTTATGCTGCCGGCCAGTAACCTTTTCTGTGGTTTGATTCTCCTTGTGTGCTTACGTTTCTTTTCTTTGACAGAATGTTTGATGAACCAGGTCTTCAGTAACACTGGCCCTGACAATAACCTGGATGTTGTGATTTCGCTGTTGGCCTTTGGTGTGTATCCCAATGTCTGTTACCACAAGGAGAAAAGAAAAATTCTGACCACCGAGGGAAGAAATGCACTTATCCACAAGTCTTCTGTCAACTGTCCTTTCAGCAATCAAGAGGGCAAATACCCATCCCCATTCTTTGTCTTCAGTGAAAAGGTGACCTAAACCACTTATGTTTATATGCAGTTTTAACAGCTAATAGTAACTGCTAGGTATCGGTAAATAAAGAACAATCAAGGGACAGTTTTTTTAATTTGCTGGACATGTAAGATATATAGTTATTACGGTTGAACTAAAACACAACTACTTGCTTAAAAATGACTATTGCTATCATAATGCTATTATGCATTTTAGCTTGTTGCTCTTTACATTTTCTTTGAAAGATACCCAGACTATTTTTGTTTTTAGATCCGTACCCGTGCAATCTCTGCAAAGGGCATGACCATGGTGAGCGCCTTGCAGCTGTTACTCTTTGCCTCTAAGAAAGTGATTTCTGATGGGGAGATGATCATTCTGGATGACTGGTATGTATTATAATGTGTGCACGATGCAGAGGTGGTTCCACCATGATTTGGAGCAGCTGCTCTTTAACCCCCTTTTCCCACACGTCATACATGCTGAGAAATCTTGCAGCAGCTGAGCCATGTTATAGGATGATGGCGCCCTGGTCTCTGTGGAATACAGGAATGTGCTTCAGAATTTTCTGTTTCACAATACATTAGCTTTCATCTTATTCGTCCTTTTCCCAGTATGCTCCTGTTCCTAAGCTCAAGCTGCATAAAGCTTTGACCGAGCAGTACATATTAGTACTTCTAGTAATTCTGGGGTGATCAAGATTTTGTTGGCCACTTAGTCGCTGTCCAGGCAAACGTCCTCCTAAGTCATCTAATAACTATGTATAAATATATTCAGTGTCAATACAAAGATCTGTGCCACAATCTATTTATACCCCGGAGTGTAACCATAACCCGGGGGCATCCACTAAGGTTAGAGGAAAGGTGCTTTCTCCACCGACATAGGAGGGGATTCTTCTCTGTAAGAGCAGTGAGACTATGGAACTCGCTGCCAGAGGAGGTAATAATGATGGATACAGTAAGAACGTTCAAAGTGGCCTTGATGCCTTCCTGGCATGTAATAACATTTCCAGCTATGGCTACTAGACCACTGGAAGGAGTTAAACAGGCTGAACTGGATGGACTAAGGTCTTTATTCAGCCTGTTACATGTTACTTCACTTAATTTGTCCCTTTTTTTTTTTTATTTTTTTTTTTTGCTCTCCACATAGTGAGTTATGCCCCCACGTTACCTGGTCTGACACGCTGCTCTTTTAGAATTTTGTATATTTGATTTAGAGAGCCAACATACTACCAGATTTTTAACTGAATATCCAAGTTCACCTCCACTGAACGCCTTATACTAAACACCCGAAGTGTAGAAGAGATCTTGGACTGTTGTGTCTAAAATATAAATTTTGCTCCCCTGGTACATCTATGATGCAAACCATGGATTCCTTACTAATTGTTCCACTGACCGTGCATAACATGTGGCTGCCCAGGGAACCTAATTTGTGGCAGTGGTTATGTGGGATGCCAGACCTAAGTGTGGGCTTTCATGGAACACTTAACGTGTTGATCATCCTGGGGGGACATGCTTGTTTTAATTTGAGTTTAGTTATTTACTATGTCAAATCTATGTCCCTTAGAACATCACTTTTTTATGTTTCAGGATTAAACTGATCATGCCCCATGAGGATGCAGCCTGCATTACTGCTTTGAGATCTGCAATGGAAGCACTTGTTGTAGAGGTTACCAAAGACCCTGAGATTTTATCCCAGCTGGATCCTACCAATGAGAAAATGCTAAATGTTATCCGGCTGATTTCCAAGCCTTCTACTGCTGGAATTAATCTCATGATTGCTAATGCCAGGTAAGCCCCTATATCACAACTAGGCCCTCTATTTTTACATATTACGTAGCTTTGGGCAAAATAGTTTTAAAGCTAGAAAGGTGCACATGCATGTTATATAATTATTTTCTAGTTGCCCACTGCCCCAACTTGCTGAGTAGGCTTTTTTTCAGGTGCTTGACTGAACCATTCAAATGCAGAGTCTTATAAACACAGTGCTGTCTCTAATTAGGACTACAGCATCTTTTCTGCACCGCTTCATTTCAACAGTTTGACAGTCATCAAAATCTGTAGCTTGCTTCAAAAATGTTAAGATGTCAGTAGCAAAAATGTTAGCATCATTCTCGCACAGCACATTAAACACATATTAAGATATTCACTGAAGGGAACCCAGTCTACTTGCACCACCCCTATGCTATACAGGAGGATAAATTAACTGACCGTTTGGGTATAGTGGATACGTAACAGACTCGACTAGCTTTGTTACGAACCGGAGCAGTTTTCCCAAGTTCTAGTTGATTAAATAATTCCAAACATTTTATAAGATGCTCAGCCACTGTTTGCAGACTGCAGTTACATGCAGCAGTATTCACATTTTGTAACTTTTTTTTTTTCCCTTCAGGTTTGGTGATGGCCCTCGCCCACCCAAAATGGCTCGTTTGGATGGTGGTGGCGGCTATCAAGGCAACTCAAGAGGTGGTGGCTATCAAGGATTTAGAGGAGGCAGAGGTGGGGGTTTCAGGGGTGGCAATTCAGCAGGTAGCTATGGAGGAGGTTTCCGGGGAGGAAATCGTGGTGGATACGGTGGTTTTCAAGGCGGAGGCTATGGAGGAGGTGGATTCCGAGGAGGATTTCAAAATCGCGGTGGCGGCGGTTTTGGTGGAAGAGGCGGCGGTTTTGGTGGCAGAGGGGGTGGTTTTGGAGGAAGAGGTGGTTTCTAAGGACATTTTTTATTTTGTACTGTTCTGTGACTATCTGGATCTGAGCATTTCTTTACCGCAAAGGTGTATTTTTTTTTTTTTTTTTTTTTTTTTTAGTGTACAGTAAATGTTACTTTATCGTGATTTTTTTTTTTTTGGGTTGCCAATAAAATTGGGGCACTTTTTTTTTTTTAAGAAAATGCATACTTTTTTAATCTGTGAGTTGCCTTCTAATCGCAACCTTACCTGGAATGCTGGACCATTATCTGTTCCTTTGCTAGAGTTTGTTTTTAGAACTTCAATGGACAGCAAACTTCTCAGATGTGATGCTTCTCACCGCCTGCACTAATGGCTGTTCTGTAAATAAACGTATATATCTATAACCGGTTGTAGTTGAAATCTAAACTGCTCATTGCTTGCCACAGATATAAAAAGCCAGTGACAACGAAGTATTATCAACAGTCAACATTGGACACGTTTCGGAACAAGTCCTTAAAGCAGACCAAGAGTCAAAAACCTCTTTATGTCCCTTTTAACACTCTCCCCTTGGGAGTCCATTTGGGATGCCTGTACAGTTAAAGATTCTTTAACTGGAAACCAAAACCATAAATTAAGCCCTTTATTATGTGGAACAGAAAAGAGCTGCACACTACAGTGAAGCATGTCTACTACCAGATGTGCTGCGGATTCCGCATGTGTGTAGCTATTAACTGTCCCTAATTGACCACAGCTCTGCTAAACAAAAGTTGGCATCTCTCTGGGCTCACTAATGGTGTGAGGGAATGGTTTATGTTAAGTGTCTCTGTGAACCAGGACCCACCCTGGCACAAGTAATTGGGATACCTAATCCTCCTCCCCACCTTTCCTGACACCCCCTTTTTTTTAGATTTAATTTCCCGTACTACTTCAGCAATAGTTATGGCTAGTCCGTAATGATTGAATTGAAGGATATTGTCCAACAGGGCTATTTTTCTGTATGTTACCTGTATGTCAACTGATGCATACAAATGACTCACTCAATCATCAGAAGTTTACTTGTCAAATTGATGTTTGGTAGTTAAGAATTAAAAGTGCACACAATGTTTGACAGACTGTATGTTTATGCTTACGTTTTTACACTTGAGTGGATTCCCAATGGGACCCCCACATGTTTGTGTTCTATAACTTGAAAATCAGTAAAACATTTTTGAGACAAATGCCTGATTTGAAAATCTGTGCCTACCTTGTAAGGTATGGGCAGCATAGGGAAACTAAGGACAACTTGCAACTCTGTGTACTGTATACTCACCATGGGGGTCAATCTGGGTTTGGGGTGCCCCACTGTGTGAAACCGCAAAGGTCACTTACCTCTCCTTTAGCCACGCTGCGGCTAGAGTAGCCTGCTGGAGTCCTAGCTGCGCATGGCATCAATCGGCTCCCTTCATAGCCGAGAAGGGAAGCAAGCGATGCTGGTCGCACATGCACTGTGGGCTGTTTTGACAAATTTAGATCTATACTCGCTTGTTCTGCACACTTGAGGTGCTTCCATTGTCTTCAACGTACCCACAGGATCTGAAAGTTGAAATTGAAATGCTACTTAGAGTAAGTGTTAAGACATGGGGAACTGACTGGCTACTGTTGGAGATCACTAGCTTCAGCAACATACATTCACAATTGGGGCATTTTCATTAATGCACCTGATTAATATTCTAAGTATGTCACACACCCCGCTTCAGAATAGTCATTACACTTGGGTTATACCAACCTGTAGAGGGCGATCTTGCAGAGATGTCATGAAAAAAAGGGAGCCCCTCCCGGTCCATAAATACCTGGGACCTCCCACTCATTCCCCAGTCTGTCATCTCTGCAGACGGAGAACAAGTCAGAAGATGGATGTCTCCTCCTTGCAGGTAGCCGGGGTAGCTCCCGGCCCCCTCTTTGGGTCTATTTCTGCCTGGATCTACTGTTCCCCCTTTTTTAATAAAGAGCCTCCCAGCCTAGGTTGCGGGTCCGGGCAAGGGTAGACGGCACCTTAAGGTGCTTTAGGAGCTATGCTCCACCGTGAGAGCCCATACTAAGGGGTAGGCGGTATTCCGGGTTGGGGATCCCGGTTGGGATGCCCTGTCCTTGCCCTTACACCTTGGTGGTGTATTCTAAGTATGTCACACACCCCGCTTCAAGACATTCATTACACTTGGGTATACTGACCTGTAGATGGCGATCTTGCAGAGATGATATAAAAAAAAATGTAAGACCCTCCCGGCCCATAAATACCTTGGGCCTCCCACTCATCACCCAGTCTTTCATCTCTGCAGTGGCGAGCAAGTCAGAAGATGTCTCCTCCTTGCAGGTAGCCGGGATGACTCCCGGCCTTCTTTCTTCTATTCCTGCCCGGATCCCCTTTGTTTAATATTCCCTGCCTCCCAGCCTAGGCTGCTGGTCTGAGCAAAGGTAGCTGGCACCCCTGGTGCTTAGGAGCCGTGAGACCCCATAACAAGGGGTAGGCGGCTATCCGGGTTGGTGATCCCGGTTTGGGATGCCCCGTCCCTTGGCCCTACCCTGGCATTGATTCCTCCTCTCCCGGGTACCCTTAGAGGGGGGGGGGGGGGTCCCTTATGGATTCCTATCAATTATGTGTGTGTGCATGTTTTACTGTGTGTGATTTTACTTCCACTATTAGATGGCGCCGGCCTCTGGCACGCTAAGGGAGCTGTCTGCAATGGCGGCGGTTAGCCCATGAGGTCGTCTTCTCCTCTGGGCGGGGGCGCGCGCGCCTACGGCCCGCCCCTCTGCTGCAAGCGCGTCTCATGTCCCGCCCCCCTGCTGCGAGCGCGTCTCATGTCCCGGCTTCTGGCCGGGAGGGACAGGGCCGGGCGCGACCCGCCCTCCCTCCTCCTACTGCACGTCGTCTCGGTGCCTGGCCTGCGGTACCGAAGGTCGGGTGAGGGGCCTGATGTCCGTCACTGTCATCTGTTATTTAACTCCTTGTACATTTTGCATGGTCTGAGTGTGTGCTTGTGTTCCAGGTGGACCATTGATCATATTAAGGGGGGTTCTCCCGGTCCAGGGTCCCTGGTTAATTGTTAGCTGGCTTAAAATCCTCCCACTCGGGACTTAAAGGGGCATCCCGGCTTGCATTATTGCGTAATTCCCAAAAATAAAAAAAAGCATTGTACATATATATAACTAAAAAATCACCATATGGAGGCTTCCCCGGATACTGGGCTTGTGCCCACCTCGGGGCAATCCAGGCTGTGTTTGGGGTGTGGGGTATCCCTTTTGGGGGATGATGTATTTCTATGTGTACCCTGTGCGCAGCGGTCTATTACGCGGCAGACCGGATCTCGGGCCTCCCCGTCTCCCCCTCGCCTGACACGGGCTTGTGATTCGGGCATTAGCGGGAATGGCAATCTGAGGTGTGTGCCAGATTGGCCAATCTTGAAAAATTGTTTTCCAGTGCCGTCGCAAAAAGGCCACGGCAAAGAAAACATTTGTATAAGGCTGCGCAGGCCTTTGATAGGGAGGATTTTGACTCCCTGGATTGGTCTGATTGTTCCTCGCGTGAGGAAGGGGAGTTGAATGAGGAGTCTGATGACTCCGATGATCAGCAGTTTGTGGGCGCTGATACCGAGCAGGGCCAGGGGGATTCTTTGGATACCGCTAGGGTCCTGGCTCATATGTTTGAGGTCCTGACTATTTCTCCCCCCGAGGCGGCTCCTCCGCTGAAGGGGGAGTTCTTTGAAGTGACTAAGTCGCGCTTGGAATTTCCTTATCAAAATCATTTTGATGGTATCATTCTCAAGGAATGGGAGAGCCGACTCGGCTTCCGGGTGTCCCACCGGGTTGGGACAAGAAATATCCCTTTCCGGAAGACGCGGTGAAGCATTGGTCATCTCCCCCCGAGGTGGATGCTCCTGTTTTGGGGTTGTCCAGCTCCTCAGTCCTCCATTCTCCGGAGTGCACTACTCTTAAGGATGGTGAGGATAAACGCATTGACCAGATGGCTTGTCATGGTTTTGCCAGTGTTGGATCGGCCTTGCGGCCGGTTTGTGCTTCTGCGCTTGTATTGGTAGCTGTCAGGTCGGTTGTTAGAGGCTTGTTGACCTTTTCCGGGCTTGACCCGGCTAGTTAGGAGTTTGCCAACCTTAAGCGCTGTGAGTTATTTTTGTCATTGGTGATGTGTAGCAGAGCTGCGGCCCTGCTTGTGGCTATCCGCCGGTCTGTTTGGTTATGCCAGTGGGCGGCTGATTTTGTGTCCAAAAAGTCACTCACGGCCCTTCCCTTTGTGGGGTTGCGGCTCTTTGGAGAAAAATTGGATTCGGTGGCAAAGGGAGGTAAGTTACCTCCAGCGTAAGAAGCAGCGTCGCCCCTTTCGGGGGGCGGCTTCCTTCTCTCAGTCCTTTCGTGGGGCTAGAGTTGGCAGGGGCTCGGCCTTCCCTTCATTCAGAGGTGATTCCGGGCCTAGGGGCAGGGGTCGGGCCTGTAGCGATAACCCTTATCGCCGGAGGGCTTCACCGCCCGAGACGTCCTTTTCCCAATCGTAAGAGGTGCTGCTGGAATTCCAGAGTCGTCCGTGAGGAAACAGGAACAGCCCTTACAAGGGCTAGTGAATTGTAATATAGCATTTCCCCCAATAAGAGACAGAACTCAGTATTGAGGGTGAAGGTGAAGTGTGTTTATTAGTGCCACTCTAGGCCTTATATACACAAGTCTCCATGCAAGGTGGACCTGATGGAGAACTGCATGACGCACACACCGACCAATAGCAGCAGGGCACACAATCCCTCAACTCTGCCGGTGACGCAATCAGCAACACAATAGACGTCTGTAACACAATCAATCAGAACAATGCCATTGTCTGTGACGTAATCAATCAACACAATGGCAGTCTGTAATACAATCCAAACTACAATGACATTGCCTGTAACAGTATCAAAATACAATGACATTGTCTGGAACCTGATTAAGAAAAGGCCAGTGAATGATCCGGTGGGCAATTGAATAGTGATGACATCCAAAAGGCAGAGCGTCTGTCACAATGCCCCCTTTTTGTGGAACACCCGGCAGACCCGGATTGACCCTGTTCGGGTTAACGTGGGGCTGTCCGGACTCTTGTTATGAACAGAGTTCTGTGTAAGGACAAGTCTGCAAATAGTGAGTAACCGGACTAAACATTGACGTGGGCTGTACATAGGAATCGGTCATGGGTGGGGTCCAAACATTGGGATATTGTGGCGTTGGTGAGTTCAGCACCAAAGTCCTTGGTTGGATGTGTGCACAGGTGCTTTGCTTTCTTATAGCTGGCCCAAGTTTCAATCTCTTTCCATGGAAGCTGATCGGAGAATCCACAATCTTCTGCACATCTACGTCATCGTAAAAGTAGACAAAACCATAACCCTTAGAAACGCCAGAGGCATCCCTAATAATTTTGACATTCTTTACAGCACCATACTTTGAAAAAACATCCTTAATTTCAGGCTGATTAATCCGACGGTCAATGCCCCCAACAAAAATAGTGTTTGGCATAAGTTTCCCTTCTGGAAGGACGTAACCTGATGGCTGATCCTCCTCTTGACTTCGTGTAACAGACATGACGTGATGCAGACGAAACCCCTGGGTCTCCCCGACTAGTGGGCTGGAGTCGGCAGCTCGGGCTGGAGACCGGGTTGTAACAGGGTTGACGCCGGCTGGCCCAGAGGTAGCGTAGGTGGAAGTCATTGGTCCTATATCATTTCCCAATAGTACTTCTGCTGGTAAGTTGTCCATAAGTCCCACCTGTACCCTGCCGGATCCAGCGCCCAGTCAAGATTTACTCGGGCGGTGGGGAGTCGAAACACAGCTCCCCCCGCCACCCTTACTGCAACGGTGTGTCCAGTGCGGTCTTTGTTCTTGACCAAATGAGGTTGGAGCAAGGTAAGTGTGGCTCCGGTGTCGCGTAATCCTTGCGCGGTGCGCTCATTGACTCGTACCTCCTGGCAATGGTGCTGTCGGTTGTCTTGGATGGCCGCTTGTACGGGATCAGCTTCATACAGTACCCCAGATACTCTTCCGAACTGCTCTCAGCTTCCAAACAGTGTGCCACAGGAGTACGGGAGGTGGAAGGTTGCTTTTGCCCCCACGTGTTTCGGGGACGCTCTAGGGCGCAATCACTGCGATAATGTCCCCATTGTTTGCAACGATGGCACTGAACTGTGGAGAGGTTCGGTTGCTGCGCTGGCCTATGTGGCCCAGAGTCACGAGTTGGCGCTGAAGCCACAGGTGCTTGAAATTTGATGGGAGGTTGTGGTTTTGGAGCGGACTGTTCTGTCCGGCAAGCATCGGTGTACTCGTCGGCTAGACGAGCAGCCTCAGGTAGCGTTAGAGGCCTCCGGTCACGTACCCACTCTCTTAGCTCTGGTTGCAGGGCATTGAGAAAATGTTCTAGTAAAAACAACTGTAGTACATCCTCAGCGGTCGTGGCTTTGCATCCCGTGACCCAGTGTGATGCTGTACGATGGAGGCGACATGCCCACTCCGTGTAAGAATCCCCTCCCTTCTTTTGGGATACCTGAAATCGTCGCCTGTAGGCCTCCGGGGTGACAGCGTACCGGGCTAACAAAGCCTCCTTTACCAGATGGTAGTGTGGTAAGTCCGCATCAGAGATGGCCCGGAAAGCATTGGAAGCTTTCCCAGATAGTTTGCCTGATAATATGGTGACCCATTCCTCCGTGGGTACCCGGTGTAAAGCGCACTGCCGTTCAAAATCGGCCAAAAATCCGTCAATCTCGTCGTCACTTTCCTGGAAGGACTTAAATGCTGCAAATGGAATCTTTCTCCCCCCAGTGTAACTGAGGCTGAGAGGCTGCTGGGTTGAAAGTCGCCGATCTTCCCTTCGCTTACTGGCCTCTGCCTCCGCTGCGGCGAAGACTCGGTCGATCAGTTCCTGTGATGAATTCGGGCCATAGACCGACAATCTGTTCCGAACCGCTTGAACGAGAGCAGCATCTTCATCGATCTCTATATTGGTTTCGGTCCTCACTGCTGCACGATCCATTTCGATCAGCTCGGCTATCAGTTCCCGACGTGGGCGGTTGCTAGCTGACCTTCCCCGGCTCTCGAGTAGATCCTTCAGGGTCAGCATTTTCAACTTGTCCTACTGACTCTCCATCAGGGTAGCACTCTCTGGGTAGAAAGGACCATCCGACCGCTTGCCACCAATTGTAGCGATAACCCTTATCGCCGGAGGGCTTCACCGCCCAAGGCGTCCTTTTCCCAATCGTAAGAGGTGCTGCTGGAATTCCAGAGTCGTCCGTGAGGAAACAGGAACAGCCCTTACAAGGGCTAGTGAATTGTAATATAGCGTTTCCCCCAATAAGAGACAGAACTCAGTATTGAGGGTGAAGTGTGTTTATTAGTGCCACTCTAGACCTTATATACACAAGTCTCCATGCAAGGTGGACCTGATGGAGAACTGCATGACACACACACCGACCAATAGCAGCAGGGCACACAATCCCTCAACTCTGCCGGTGACGCAATCAGCAACACAATAGACATCTAACACAATCAATCAGAACAATGCCATTGTCTGTGACGTAATCAATCAACACAATGGCAGTCTGTAATACAATCCAAACTACAATGACATTGCCTGTAACAGTATTAAAATACAATGACATTGTCTGGAACCTAATTAAGAAAAGGCCAGTGAATGACCAGGTGGGCAATTGAATAGTAATGACATCCAAAAGGCAGAGCGTCTGTCACAGGGCCCGTCCAGGGCACAGTTGGGGTTCCAAGCCTAGAGCCGCTGCCAAGCCGGCTCAGCAATGAGGGGCGCCATCACCCTTGCAGGTGGTGGGACGGTTGCAACTCTTCTCCCAGGTCTGGGTCCAACAGGTCTCGGACAGGTGGATTCAGGAAGTGGTGTCTTCCGGTTACAAGCTGGAGTTCGAGTTCCCGGCTCCCTCCCACATTCTTCAGGTCTCGGGTGCCGTCAGACCCTCTGGCTGCCCTGGGGCTTCGGGCGGCAGTAGCAAGTCTCGTGGACATGGCTGTCATCTGTCCGGTGCCCCTCTCAGACCGGGTCCTGGGCTTCTATTACAATTTGTTCACGGTGCCCAAGAAGGACAGTTCCGTCTGTCCAATTCTGGATCTGAAGTTGCTCAACAGGTTCGTCCGTCCCCGGGAAGTTCCGTATGGAACTCTGCGTTCAGCCATCCATTAACTTCGTCAGGGGGACTGCATGACGTCCATAGACATCAAGGATGCTTACCTGCATATTCCAATATTTATACCACATCAGAGATTCCTCAGGTTTGTCGTGGGCAATCGGCATTTTCAGTTTGTGGCTCTTCCGTTTGGCCTTACCTCGGCTCCAAGGGTGTTTACCAAGGTGTTGGCAGGAGTGATGGCCATCCTGAGAGCCAGGGGTATCCGCATCGTGCCCTATCTGGACGATCTTCCCATCATGGCGTCTTCCCTCAGTCAGGCGCAGCTGGATACCAGGAATGTGGTGTCCACTCTGGAGAGTTTCTGTTGGGTGATCAACTATCCCAAGTCCTGCCTCACTCCCTCCAGGGTGGTGGAGTTCCTGGGAATGTCGCTGGATACTTCTCAGGCCAGGGTGTTTCTCCCCGAGCCAAGGTTCTTCTGATTCAGGAATTGACTCGGCGTCTCCTATCCTCCCCCGGCCCGTCCATCCGGCTAGGGATGCGACTGGTGGGATTGATGGTGGCGTCGTTCGAGGCGGTTTCCTTTGCCCAGTTTCACACAAGGACGCTCCAGCTCCATCTCTTGGCGGTCTGGGACGGGTCCCCGCTGTCATTGGATCAGTCCTTTCTGATGTCCCCCTGGGTGCGGCGTTCCCTTCGGTGGTGGCTGAATCCGAGCAATCTGACAAGGGGCAGGTCCTTTATGACCCCTTGTTGGGAGACGGTCACCACGGATGCCAGCCTGTCAGGTTGGGGGGGGATTTTGGAACGATCTTCAGTTTCAGGGGCTGTGGGGGCCTCAGGAGGCTCACGACACCATCAATGTTCTGAAGTTGAGATCCATCAGGTTGGTTCTGGCTCACTTGACTCCTCAGTTATGGGGACTACCGGTTCAGGTTCGGTCGGACAATCGGACGGCGGTCGCCTACATCAATCACCAGGGAGGGACTCGCAGCAGGCGGGCCCTCAGGGAGGTGTCTTTGATACTGGATTGGGCAGAGGGCAATGTACCATGCATCTCGGCAGTGTACATTCCGGGAGTGGAGAACACGGAGGCGGACTCCCTGAGCAGGGGGTCATCTCGCCGGGGGGAATGGTCGCTCAGCCCCAAGGTGTTTCGGTCGCTTTGTCACCGGTGGGGGACTACAGAGGTGGACCTCTTTGCCACTCGTCACAATCAAAAGCTTCCAGCATTTGTCTCTCTCTTGCGGGATCCGCTAGCTCTGGCAGCGGATGCCATGTCTCTGAATTGGAGGGATCTGGGGTGGCCAAGACAGGTTTGGTTCGCAGACGTGGTAAGGTTGGCGGAGGATCAGTTAGACCTGCCCCTTCTGCCAGATCTGCTCACTCAGGGTCCACTGCTCTACCCCAATTTACCAACGCTGACCTTGACCGCGTGGTTGCTGAAACCTCCATCTTGAGGGAGGAAGGTCTTTCTGATGCTGTCATTCAGACTCTAGTTAGGGCTAGAAAGCAGTCCTCCTCCGTAATTTATTATAGGACTTGGAGGTCTTATATTGATTGGTGTGAGGTTAGGGCCTTGCCTTGCAGGGTGTTTTCTGTCCCTAGGGTCTTGGAATTTCTGCAACATGGTCTGGACCAAGGTTTGCAGCTTAGTACGCTGAAAGGGCAGGTTTCTGCCCTGGCGGTTTTCTTTCAAAAGTCTTTTGCTCTTCATCCTCTGGTTAAGACTTTTTTCCAGGGGGTTACGCATGTGCGGCTTCCTAGGAAGCCTTTGCTCCCAGTTTGGGATTTGAATTTGGTTTTGTCTGCCTTTTGAACCTTTGCAGGATATTGCACTTTCTACGCTTACTCAGAAGGTTGTTTTTCTGGTTGCCATCACTTCTGTTCGGCGTGTATCGGAGTTGGCGGCTTTGTCCATTCAGGCCCCTTACTTTGAGAGGCATCATTAAGCCAGATTTCCTTCCTAAGGTGGTCTCTGCTTTTCATCTGAATCAGGATATTGTTCTTCCCTCCTTGTGTCCTAAGCCCAGCAATGACAAGGAGAGGGTATTCTAAGTATGTCACACACCCCGCTTCAAAACATTAATTATTACACTTGGGTTACTCCACCAGCAGGTGGCAACGTTGCAGAGAAGTCTTGAAAAACGAGCCCCTCCTGGTCTATACATACCTGGGACCTCCCACTTATTCCCCAGTGTTCTTCTCTGCAAGATGGCGACAAGACAGAAGAATGAAGTCTCCTGCTTGCAGGTAGCCGGGGTAACACCCCGGCACCCCCCCATGGTCTATTTCTGCCCAGTCTGTGTTTATATGCCTAGATTGTTAAACCGGAAGCCTCCCAGCTTTGGCTGCTGGCTGGGCAATGGTAGATGGCACCTTCTGGTGCCTAGGAGCTTATCTCCTCCGCTAGACCCCACACGTGGGGCAACGCGGTTATCCGGCCGGTGATCCGGATTTGGGATGCCCTGTCCCGGTTCCCCCTTAGCCTGCTTTCTCCCGCTTGGTCCCTTCTCCCTTAGCGTGGGGGGGGGGGGGTGGCGTGTTAGGGTGTTTTCACTTGTGAGGTGACTTGAGTGACTCTGTGTGTTTGTGTGCCTTTTACTGTCTGGGGACCGGCGCCGCGCTTCTCCCCGTTTTTTTTCTAGGGCTCTGGGCGAGGTGTTATGCTGTGGGGTGTGCTGTGGGGGTGCCCGTTGGCTCCCGTTTCTCCTGTCTCTGCGGCGCCGCCATTGTGCGGGCCGCGGTGATCTGTTTGGTGGGCGGGGCCCCGCGCTGTTCGGTTTTCAGGTGGGGGGCGGTTCCGGCCCGCCCCTCTTCTTCCCACAGTGCTGTGAGTCTCCCTCGCTGGCTTTGATCCGGCCCGCCCCTCTTCTTCCCACTGTGCTGCGCGTCTCCCTCGCTGACTCTGATCGTCGCTGTTCAGGTACCTGGTTGTGCGGGTTTTGTTTATTTTTATGCGGCTGTGGTTGTGACATGGGGGCTAGTTCTGGGACTGTCGTCCATGATACTTATACATATTCTGGGCTGTCTTATTTTATGTCTGTAGGGGGCCTGTCTTATTTACGGGACCCGGTATATAGGCTTACTAGGCACGGTGGCATGCATACTATCGCAGCCCTGTTTAACCCCATGTATGCCACTTTCTATGTGGGTGGCATACTGCTCCTCACATTTTCTTTCCTATAGGCTGGTGTGTGTGTGTGTTTGAGTGCGCATGATTGCCATAATTCTTGTACAGATCCTGGGATACCCCGGCTACTCGTAGGTCTCCCGGTTTTTATACCTGGCTAGTCTTAATTACCAATTTGGGTTTTCCCCCTAGGCAAAAATCCTCCCACTCCTGGGACTTTTAATTAAAGGGGCATCCCGGGTTGCATACTGCATAAATTTCTGGGTAGTTGCGAATACCATAACTTCACCATATGGAGGCTACCAAGGATACCGGATTCGGCCCTTCGGGGCAATCTAGGCTGTGTGGGGGTTGTGGAGCTCTGCTCCCGGGGGATGATGTCATTATATGCATTCCATATGCGCAGCGGTTCATTGAGCGCCAGTCCGGCTCCCCGGTTCTCTGGCCCTTCGCCGTCCGTGTCATCCCCTACACCTCCCCGCCTGTTCCGGACCCCGTGTGACGTTGTCATGGGTGGGGATTCGCAATCCAAGGTATGCGCCCGGTTGGCTAGCCTCGAGAAAATATTTCCGCTGTGGTTGCTCAGTAGGCTCCGGCTAAGTGGAAACATTTGTCCCCGTCTCCGCCGGATTCAGACGTGGATGTTATTGTGGCATTGGATTGGTCAGATTGCCCCCCGATTGAGAGGGGGAGATTCTGGAGGTTTACAGATATATTCGGCACTGAGCAAACGGAATTAAATTATTCCTTAAACAATAGATAAGAGTCCAAAAATTCAGATGTCCCACGGTGCATGCACATAGACTAATTGGTCTCAACACCTGTGCCCGCTGGTAAGATTCTAGAGGAACTGGACGACCCTGTGGTCCTGCAGTTGTTTGTTGCTGAGGGTGACCAGGCGGCGGGGACGGTATTTGACATCCCTTCCATTTTGACTTTTGATTTAGACCCTCCCGAGGCGGTTCCTCCGCCTGAGGGTGATTTGTTTGTTGTGGCCAAGCCGCGTTTGGAGTTTCCCTTTCAACGACATTTTGAGAATGTCGTCTTTAAGGAATGGGAGCAGCCTACGCGTCTCGTTGGTGTTCCGCCTGGTTGGGATAAGTAGTATCCTTTTCCGGCGGACTTGGTGAAGCGTTGGCCTTTCCTCTCGAGGTTGATGCCCCGGTTTTGGGGCTATCTAACATGGCGGTGTTGCCTTCTCCTGGCACGACTACCCTTAAGGATGGCGAAGTTCGCCGGATTGTCCAGCTGGCTCGCCATGGTTTTACCTGTGCGGGTTCGGCTTTGAGGCCTGCTTGTGCTTCGGCTTTTTTGTTGTTGGCGGTTAGGTCCATTGTCAGGGGTTACGTGCGGTCCTTGATCCTACTTGTGATGAGTTCCTTGCTCTCAAACGTTGTGAGTCCTTCGTTTTGTTTGTCCTTGCCGCTCAGGATGACGCCATGGTGATGTGTGGCAGGACCACGGCTTTGTTGGTGGCTATCCAACGGTCGGTGTGGTTGCGGCAATGGACTGCTGACTTTAATTCTAAGAAGTCGCGTACGGCTCTTTCCTTTTTTGGGTTTGCGCCTGTTTGGTGAGAAATTGGATTCGGTTGCCAAGGGAGGTAAGTTACCTCAGTGCAAGACCTTTCGTCGTTCCTTTTGGGGGGCGGCCTCTTTGAATCCCTCTTTTCGGGGAGCCAGAGCTGGCAGAGGCGCGGGCTTTACGGCCCCAGGGGTGCAAGCCTGAACAGGGGTTGAGGCCGTGGCCGTCCCGTTCACTCCTGGGGTGCCTAACCCAAACCAGCTGCCAAGCCCACTCAACAATGAGGGGGTGCCCTCACCCTTGCGGGTGGGGGGTCGGTTGCGACTCTTCTCCCGGGTGTGGGACCAGGAGGTCTCGGACAGGTTGGCGGGCGTGAGGATCCGGGAGGTGGTGTCGGCCGGTTACAAGCTGGAGTTGGAGTACCGACCTCCTCTAAGGTTTTTTTTTCAGGTGTCGTGTGCCCTCAGATCCTTTGGCCGCGCAGGGGCTCCTGGCGGCTGTGAGGAATCTTCTGGATTTGGCAGTCATCTGCCCGGTCCCTCCTTCGGAGGTGGGCTGCGGGTATTATTCCAATCTCTTCACAGTGCCCAGTTGGACGGGTTGGTTCGCCCCTTCCTGGATCTGAAGTTCCTCAATGTGTTTATTCTTCCCCGGAGGTTTCGCATGGAACCTCTGCGTTCTGCCATCAATTCTCTGCGGCAGGGGGATTTCATGACGTTCATAGACATCAAGGATGCCTATCTTCATATTCATATATTCCGGCTCACCAGAGGTTTCTTCGCTTCGTGGTGGAAGATCGGCATTTTCAATTTGTGGCTCTTCCGTTCGGCCCTACCTCGGCTCCAAGAGTGTTCACCAAGGTGTTGGCGGGCGTGATGGCCCTTTTCAGAGCTCAGGGGATTTGCATTGTGGCCTATCTGGACGATCTTCTCATCATGGCTTCTTCTTTCAGTCAAGCGGAGGTGGACACCAGGACGGTGGTATCCACTTTGGAGAGGTTCGGCTGGGTGATCAACTACCCCAAGTCCTCTCTCGTTCCAGCCAGGGTGGTGCCCTTTCTGGGGATGTCCTTGGATTCTTGCCAACACTGAGTTGTTCGGCCTCTAGCCAAAGTTCTCTTGGTTCTGGAATTGGCGCAGCTTCTTCTTTCCAATCCTTGCCCGTCCTTCCGGCTAGGGATGAGACTGGTGGGGTTGATGGTAGCTTCCTTTGAGGCAGTTCCCTTTGTTCAGTTTCACACGAGGACGCTTCAGTTTCATCTGTTGGCGTCTTGGGACCGGCGACCGCGGTCGTTGGATCGGTCTTTCCGGATGTCCTCCCGGGTTCGGCAGTCTCTCCAGTGGTGGATGGTCTCGGACATTCTCTTGAGGGGCAGGTCCTTTCTGATGCCTCTTTGGGAAACTGTCACCACGGACGCCAGTTTGTCGGGATGGGGAGTTTTCTGGAAGGACCTTCGGTTCCGGGGGAGGTGGTGTCCTCTGGAGGCCCACTTGTCCAACATTCTGGAGTTGAGAGCCATCAGGTTGGTTCTGTCTCTCTTGACACAGCATTTACAGGGCTTGCCGGTTCAGGTTCGGTCGGATGATCGGTCGGCGGTTGCTTACAGCAATCGCCTGGGAGGGACTCGCAGTCTGCGTGCCTCAGAGAGGCGTCTCTGATTCTAGCCTGGGCGGAGACTCATGTCCCTTGCATCTCGGCAGTGTACATTCCAGGTTTGGAATACACGGACGCGGCCTTCCTGAGCAGGTGCTCTTTCCGCCGGGGGGAATGGTCTCTCCACCCTCAGGTTTTTCGGTCGCTTTGTCTCCGGTGGGAGACGCTGGAGGTGGATCTGTTTGCCTCTCGTCACAATTACAAGCTTCCGACATTCGTGTCGCTCTCTCAGGATCCTCTGGCTCTGGCGGTGGATGCCATGTCTCTGTGCTGGGGGGACCTGGGGTTCATTTATCTGTTTCCTCCGATCCCCATGCTAGGCAAGGTGTTGCGAAAGCTGGCCATGGACGGGGTTCCCGCCATTCTCATGGATCCAAGGTGGCCAAGGAGGGTGTGGTTCGCAGACATCGTTTGTCTGGCGGTGGGTGGATCAGTGCGATCTTCTTTGGCTGGATCTTATCACACAGGGTCAACTGCGTTGCCCCAATTTTACCAACGCTGGCTGTGACGGCCTGGCTGCTGAAACCTCCATCTTAGGGGAGGAAGGTCTTTCGGATCTGTTATTCAGACTTTTAGTGCCAGGAAGAGGTCCTCTTCTACCATCTATTATAGGACTTGGAGATCTTATATTGATTGGAGTGAGGCTAGATCTTTGCCCTGTCGGGTCTTTTCTGTTTTCAGGATTTTGGAATTTCCTCAATCGGAGTTGGACTCGGGTCTTCAGCTGAGTATCTTAATGGGGCAGGTTGCTGCCTTGTCTGTCTTTTTTTTTTTTTTTTCAAAAGTCCTTTGCGTTTCCTCCTTTGGTCAAGACTTTCTTCCAGGGGGTCTCGCATTGCGGCCTCCTAGGAAGCCTTTGCTCCCTGTTTGGGATTTGACTTTGGTTATCTCTGCTCTTCGGGCTCCTCCTTTGAGACTTTGCAGGTTATTGCTCTTTCTACTCTGACTCAGAAGGTTGCCTTTTTGGTGGCCATTACTTCGGTTCGGCGCGTTTCGGAGTTGGCAGCCTTGTCGGTTCAGGCTCCTCACTTTGAGAGACATCAGGACAAAGTGGTTTTCCGCTTCAAACCGGACTTTTTTCCTTAGGTGGTCTCTGCTTTTCATCTTAACCAGGACATTGTTCTTCCTTCCTTGTGTCCTAAGCCTAGGAATGACAAGGAGAGGGTTTGCACTGTTTGGATGTGGTACGCTGTGTGAAGTACTGTTTGTTTACTACATCTCCTTTTCGTAAGACTGATGTCTTTTTCGTGGTGCCCTGTTGGGCCTAGGAAGGGTTTGGCTCCAGCTGAGTCTTCCATTAGCAAATGGATTCGTCAGGCTGTTGTTGGGGCCTATTCTACCAAGGGGAAGGTTTCCCCTTTTCGTTTCACTGCTCTTCTACTCGTGCTGTTGGGGCGTCTTGGGCTTTTCAGCATCAGGCTTCTGTTGAACAAGTTTGTAAGGCTGCTACTTGGTCTTCTGTTCACACTTTTTCCAAGTTTTTACAAGGTTGATGTGCGGGCTTCAGCGGATGCTGTGTTTGGCCGCAAGGTTCTGTAAGCTGCAGTGGTTTAAGTTTGTGCCTTGTTGCCTTGTTTTTTGGATCCCCGCCCATTATGGACACTGCTATTGGATGTCTCAAGTGTAATGAATGTCTTGAAGCGGGGTGTGTGACATACTTATAATACCCATTTTACAGGTTTTGCATTATGGCCTTGTTGGATACCCGCCCTTTGTGGACACTGCTTTTGGATGTCCCAAGTGTAATAATGTTTTGAAGCGGGGTGTGTGACATACTAAGAATAATACCATTTTGTGAATACTCACCTGTAAAATGGATATTCTAAGTATGTCACACACCCCGCTTCACCCGCCCTTTTTGGTATCCTGGATTCTTTATAGGGTGACGCTTCGTTTACAGTTTGAGGGTTGCCAATGTTTTTTTTCCTGGTACCTTGTCTTTACTGCTGTTTGAATACTGGGGAATAAGTGGGAGGTCCCAGGTATGTATAGACCAGGAGGGGCTTGTTTTTCAAGACTTCTCTGCAACGTCGCCACCTGCTGGTGGAGTAACCCAAGTGTAATAATTGTTTTGAAGCGGGGTGTGTGACATACTTATAATATCCATTTTACAGGTGAGTATTCACAAAATGGTATTTTTGCATTCTTTGGATGTGGTTCGCTGTGTGAAGTACTATTTGGTGGCTACTTCTCCTTTTCGTAGGACTGATGCCCTTTTTGTGGTGCCCTCGGGGCCTAGGAAGGGTTTGGCTCCTGCCAAGTCTTCCATTAGTAAATGGATTTGCCGGGGCCATTGTTGGGGCCTATTCTGCCAAGTGGAAGGTTCCCCCTTTTCGTGTTACTGCTCATTCTACTCGTGCTGTTGGGGTGTCCTGGGCCTTCCAGCACCAGGCTTCTGTTGAGCAGGTTTGTAAGGCTGCTACTTGGTCTTCGGTTCACACTTTTTCCAAGTTTTACAAGGTTGATGTTTGGGCCTCAGCGGATGCTGTTTTTGGCCGCAAAGTTCTGCAAGCTGCAGTGGTTTAAGTTTGTGCCTTGTTGCCTTGTTTTTTGGATCCCCGCCCATTATGGACACTGCTATTGGATGTCTCAAGTGTAATGAATGTCTTGAAGCGGGGTGTGTGACATACTTATAATACCCATTTTACAGGTGAGTATTCACAAAATGGTATTATTCTAAGTATGTCACATACCCCGCTTCACCCTGCCCTTTTGTATTCTGGATCCTTTATATGGTGAACCTTTGTTGTAATTGGCTTTCCTGGTCCCTTGATCTTACTGCTATCTTTATACTGGGTGATGAGTGGGAGGTCCCAGGTATTTATGGGCCGGGAGGGTCTTACATTTTTTTTTATATCATCTCTGCAAGATCTCCCATCTACAGGTCAGTATACCCAAGTATAATGAATGTCTTGAAGCGGGGTGTGTGACATACTTATTCACAAAATGGTATTTTTTCCCCCTTTCCCGGTCACCCATTGTTCCCTACAGCTGGGGGGGCGCTTATTCCCTTTTAGTTTATTTTCTTAGATGCATGGTTCATGTGCTACATATTGTGTGTGTGTGTTTTACTCGGTCCCTTGTCCGGGCTGGCGGTTTACGGCGCCGCCGGCCGTTGCTGGCAGCCCTCGGGGGAGCTTCTTCCCCTCCGGTGCGGTTTAGGGGGGGCGGGGCCGGGTGCGATCCTGCGTCCCGCCCCCTCCCTCCCCCCGTGCTGCTGGTGCCGCTGCAGAGCCCGGCCACTGGCCGGGAGCCACGTTGTCAGGGGAGAGGGGCGGGGTCAGGCGCAGCGTGCGGTCCGCGTCGACCCGCCCCTTCTTCATCCTGCTGCCTTACCTTTTGCCTCGTGTTGGCTTGTGTGGACGCCATTACAGTAAGCGCCCAGTGGGCTCCATTCTTTATTGGCTGTGATTCTGCTAGTTTCGCGAGAAATAATCTCTAATATACTTGTTTGGCCCTTTCTGTTTATGTGCGCAGCATATTGTGTGATATATGTGTGATAGTCCCTCTTTTTGTATTCCAGGCGGACCCTTGTTGGATCTTAAAGGGTCCTCCTGGTCCTAGGGTCCCTGGTTTAGTTTAGGGACCCCTATAAATCCTCCCACTCGGGACACAGAAGGGGCATCCTGGGTCGCTTATATTGCGTAATTCCCTTGGGGTATTGCGACTACCGATAAAATCACCATATGGAGGCTTCCCAGGATACCGGGCTCCCCTCGGGGCAATCCCGGCAGTGTTTGGGGTGTGGGGTATCCCTTACTGGGGATGATGTATTCCTTTGCATACCATGTGCGCAGCAGACTATTACGCGGCAGTCTCATGCGTCTGGTCCTGTGCCGCCGGTCCCTTCGCCTACCCCTCCCCGCCTGATCCGTACCCCATGTGATGTCATGGGGGGGGGGGGGGGGTCGCAATCTGAGGTGGGTGCCAGATTGGCCAATCTTGAAAAATTATTTTCTAGCGCTGTTGCCAGAAAGGCCCCGGCTAAGAGAAAGCACTTGTCCCCAGCCACGCCAGCTTCTGATTTTGGCGGAGTTTGATTCACTGGACTGGTCTGATACCCCCCGCTAGAGGAAAGGGAGCTATTTGAGGAGTCGGATGGTTCTGATGATAAGCAGTTTGTTGGCACCGATGCCGAGCAGGGTCAGGGGGATTCTTTGGATACCCCTAAGGTCCTAGCTCATATGTTTGAGGTTCTGGCAATTTCTCCTCCTGAAGTGGCTCTTCCGCAGAAGGGGGAGTTCTTTGAGGAGGCTAAGCCGCGCTTGGAATTCCCTAATCAAAAGCTTTTCGATGGCATTATTCTTAAGGAATGGGAGAGGCCTACTCGGCTTCCAGGTTTTCTTCCGGGTTGGGATAAGAAATATCCCTTTCCGGTGGATATGGTGAAGCGCTGGTCGCCCCCTCCCGAGGTGGACGCCCCTGTTTTGGGGTTGTCTAGCACCTCTGTTTTGCATTCTCCTGACTGTTCTACTCTCAAGGATGGTGAGGATAAACGCATTGACCAGATGGCTTGTCACGGTTTTGCCAGTGTCGGGTCGGCCTTGCGGCCTGTTTGTGCTTCGGCGCTTTCTAGGTCGGTTGTTAGGGACCTGTTGTCTACTTCCAGGCTTGACCCGGCTAGTGATGAGTTCACCACCCTTAAGAGGTGCAAATTGTTTTTGTCATTTGTGCTAGCCGCACTGGATGACACCATGGTGCTGTGTAGTAGAACTTCGGCCTTGTGGCTGTTCGGCGGTCGGTTTGGTTGCGCCAGTGGGCGGCTGATTTTGTGTCCAAAAAGTCGCTTACGGCTCTTCCCTTTCTGGGATTGCGGCTCTTTGGAGAAAAATTGGATTTGGTCGCAAAAGGAGGTAGGTTACCTCAGCGAAAGAAGCAACGTCGTCCCTTTCGGGGGGCGGCTTCCTTTACCCCTTCCTTTTGTGGGGCCAGAGCTGGAAGGGGATTGGCTGTCTTCTCCTTTAGAGGTGATTCCTGGAACAGGGGCAGAGGACGTGCCCGTCCAGGACACAGCTGGGGCTCTAAGCCCAAAGCCGCTGCCAAGCCGGCTCAGCAATGAGGGGGCGCCCTCACCCTTGCGGGTGGGGGGACGGCTGCGACACTTCTCCCAGGTCTGGGACCAGGAGGTCTCGGACAGATGGATTCGGGAAGTGGTGTCTACCGGTTACAAGCTGGAGTTCGAGATCCGGCCTCCTCCCAGATTCTTCAGGTCTTGGGTGCCCTTGGATCCTCTGGCCGCGCAGGGGCTCCGGGCGGCAGTAAAAGATCTCCTGGATATGGCTGTCATTTGCCCAGTGGCTTCCTCGGACCGGGGCCTGGGATACTATTCCAATCTGTTCACGGTGCCCAAGAAGGATGGCTCCGTTCTTCCCATCCTGGATCTGAAGCTCCTCAACAGGTTTATCCGTCCCAGGAAGTTCCGCATGGAAACTCTGCGTTCAGCCATAAATTCGCTTCGTCAGGAGGACTTCATGACGTCCATAGACATCAAGGATGCTTAGCTGCATGTTCCAATCTTCCCAGCACATCAGAGATGTCTCAGGTTCGTGGTGGAAGATCGGCATTTTCAGTTTGTGGCTCTTCCGTTTGGCCTTACCTCGGCTCCAAGGGTTTTCACCAAGGTGCTGGCAGGGGTGATGGCCCTCCTCAGAGCCCAGGGTATCCGCATTTGTGCCTTTATCTGGACAATCTTCTCATTATGGCATCCTCTCTCAGCCAGGCGGAGCTAGATACCAGGACTGTGGTATCCACTCTGGAGAGATTCCGCTGGGTGATCAACTATCCCAAGTCCTCCCTTTCTCCGTCCAGGGTGGTGTTGTTTCTGGGAATGTCTCTAGATACTTCTCAGACCAGGGTGTTCCTTCCTCTGCCCAAGGTTCTTTTGATTCAGGAATTGACTCAGCTTCCTCTGTCCATCCCTCGTCCGTCCATCCGGCTAGGGATGCGACTGGTGGGATTGATGGTGGCTTCTTTCGAGGCAGTTCCCTTTGCTCAGTTTCACACAAGGACGCTCCAGCTCCATCTCTTGGCGGCCTGAGACAGGTCTCCGCTTTCATTGGATCAGTCTTTTCTGATGTCCCCCCGGGTTCGGCATTCCCTTCGGTGGTGGCTGGAACCGAGCAATCTGATGAGGGGCAGAGCCTTTCTGACCTCTTGTTGGGAGACGGTCACCACGGATGCCAGCCTGTCAGGTTGGGGGGGTTTTGGAAGGATCTTCAGTTTCAGGGACTGTGGGGGCCTCAGGAGGCTCACGATCCCATCAATGTTCTGGAGCTGAGAGCCATCAGGTTGGTTCTGGTTCACTTGACTCATCAGTTACATGGTTTGCCGGTTCAAGTTCGGTCGGACAATCGAGCGGCGGTCGCCTACATCAATCACCAGGGAGGGACTCGCTGCAGGAGTGCCCTCAGGGAAGTGTTCTTGATCCTGGCTTGGGCAGAGAGCAATGTCCCATGCATCTCGGCGGTGTACATTCCGGGAGTGGAGAACATGGAGGCGGACTCCCTGAGCAGGTGCTCATCTCGCCGGGGGGAATGGTCTCTCAGCCCCAAGGTGTTTTGGTCACTTTGCCACAGGTGGGGGACTCCGGAGGTGGACCTTTTTGCCTCTCGTCACAATCACAAGCTTCTGGCATTTGTGTCTCTCTCGCGGGATCCGCTGGCTCTGGCAGTGGATGCCATGTCTCTGAGCTGGAGGGATCTGGGGTTTCTGTACCTGTTCCCTCCGTTCCCTATGGTGGGCAAGGTGGTGCGCAAGCTGGCTCTCGAGGGTGTGTCAGCAATCTTGGTGGCTCCAAGATGGCCAAGGCAGGTTTGGTTCACAGACGTGGTGCGGTTGGCAGCGGATCAGTTCGATCTGCCCCTTCTGCCGGATCTTTTGCTCTTCATCCTCTGGTTAAGACCTTTTTCCAGGGGGTTACGCATGTGCGGCCTCCTAGGAAGCCTTTGCTCCCAGTTTGGGATTTGAATTTGGTTCTTTCTGCCTTGCAGGGTCCTCCTTTTTAACCTTTGCAGGATATTGCACTTTCTACGCTTACTCAGAAGGTTGTTTTTCTGGTTGCCATCACTTCCGTTCGGTGTGTATCGGAGTTGGCGGCTTTGTCCATTAAGGCCCCGTACTTTGAGAGGCATCAGGACAAGGTTGTTTTCCACTTCAAGCCAGATTTCCTTCCTAAAGTGGTTTCTGCCTTTCATCTTAATCAGGACATTGTTCTACCCTCCTTGTGTCCTAAGCCCAGCAATGACAAGGAGAGGGTCTTGCATTCTCTGGATGTGGTACGCTGTGAAGTACTATTTGATGGCTACTTCTTCTTTTCGTAAGACTGATGCCCTTTTCGTGGTGCCCTCCGGACCTAGGAAAGGTTTTGCACCCGCCAAGTCTTCCATTAGTAAATGGATTCGCCAGGCCATTGTTGGGGCCTATTCTGCCAAGGGGAAGGTTCCCCCTTTTTCGTGTTACTGCTCATTCTACTCGTGCTGTTGGGGCGTCCTGGGCTTTCCAGCATCAGGCCTCTGTTGAGCAAGTTTGTAAGGCTGCTACTTGGTCTTCCTTTTTCTTCCAAGTTTTACAAGGTTGATGTGCGGGCCTCAGCGGATGCTGTATTTGGCCGCAAAGTTCTGCAAGCTGCAGTGGTTTAAGTTTGTGCATTATTGCCTTGTTTTGGATCCCCGCCCTTTCTGGACACTGCTATTGGATGTCCCAAGTGTAATGACTATTCTGAAGCGGGGTGTGTGACATACTTAGAATATTACCATTTTGTGATTACTCACCTGTAAAATGGGTATTATAAGTATGTCACACACCCCCGCTTCACCCCGCCCTTTGGTATTCTGGATCCTTTATATGGTGAACCTTTTTTACTGTTACTGTTTTTTTTGGCTTTTCCTGGTCCCTTTACTGCTGTCTTAATACTGGGAAATGAGTGGGAGGTCCCAGGTATTTATGGACCGGGAGGGGCTCACTTTTTTTCAAGACATCTCTGCAAGATCGCCCTCTACAGGTCGGTATAACCCAAGTGTAATGACTATTCTGAAGCGGGGTGTGTGACATATGACTTATAATACCCATTTTACAGGTGAGTAATCACAAAATGGTATTTTTTCCACCTAACCGCATGCATGGAAACTTCTAAAATGATGTAATACACTTTCCAAAAAATAGCACCCGTAACAATGCATAACATTTAAAATATTGGCTAATCTATTATATATAGAGGCTCTTATTACAGCTTGGCCAGCTCCTGCACAGGAAACACAAAAACTGGAAGAACATTAATATACCTACCCCTTCACCCTTGGCCCTCAGTGTTTTGTGTTTCCTCTCCAGAATCTGTTGAGAACATCGTCCTGTGTATGTCGCCCACCCTCCCACAAAACGTCATCCAGGATGGCTTAGCAGAGTAGCTCCTCCCACCTAAACAGAAAACACAAACTGGACATGATTAAATACCCTACCCTTCCTCCTGGACCTCAGTGTTTTCTCCCTGGAAACAAGCCGGTTTCTACGTCCCTATTTGTTGTATTTTTTGCCCAGGTCTGGACTCCCTCCCCTCACACACCCGGGAAATTCCCTTCTTGGAACTGGTCCCGGTGGCAGTCTCCAGGGCAGGTCCCAGGAGACATTCTGGGCATGGATCCCACCACTCTCCCTTATGGGGTATGCGGAAATGTGGGGGCATGTGGAAACAGGCCCCTACGCTCTGTGGGGGTGGGTAGGTATAGGACTTAACTTGGGGTTGGGTGAGTCCTCATTTCCTGATTGTCAGGCTGGTCGGCTATAGTCACCTGTGTACGGGGCAGTGTCATCAGCAATTGGAGGTGGCAGCCCCAGCAAAGAGCCTCGGCCGCACCTCGCTCATGCATGGGATCTGCCCAGACGTACTGATTAGTTCCATGATGGGTCCGGGTGACAATCCAGTAGCTGAGGTAAGTCACCACCCCTGGTACTCTGGCCACACAGTGATGCTCGCCCATCTCTCCCCCACCCCCTTGCAGTCAGTCTTTGGGGATCTGAGCGATCAGTTTCCTTAATGGGATTTTTCCTTTTCTTCACATTTAGGCTAATGAATCCAAATCTATAGATTTTAAGCCAACAAAGGAGCTCAGAAGGGATCCCAGAGAGTCTAAGGGGCTAAAGGAGCCCAGGGAGCAAAGAGCCCAAGGAAACTACATTGGTCCAGCCTAGACTATGTGTTAACTATCAGGCCACCATGCCAACAATGTGAAGTTAACATTGTCCCTCCTTTCAGATCTGGGGGTGGATCATAAATGGAGAAGTGGAGTCTGTCCCCTCAAACGTCTTGCAGTTACCTAGGGTATTAGATTGACTGCTCACTGCAGAGTACCTTTCTTCCACTTGACAAAATCGAAAAGATTGTTTCCCTATTCTCTTGTTCAAGAACATCCCAGAATCTCCAAGACAGATTCTGGTGCTGTTGGGACTTCGCCATCCTAGCAGTTTGGAACCAGCCACATTCAAGAACCCTTTAGACCTTTTTTGTGCGCCTAGAACAGAAATCCAAAGACTTTGGATTCTCAGGTTACACTTCCAGATTTGTCAGTCCCTTCTCTGGTGGTCTGATCATGGGAATCTATCCAAGGGGAGACCTTGGCATCGGGTGGACCCGATACGTATCGCAACGGACGCAAGTGTGCAGGGCTGTGGGGCCCACTCTTTTTCACTGCCAGGTCCAGGGATCCTGGTCCGGCAACATGACCCAAAGACTTTGGGGAGTTAAAGGCTGTTCAACTGGCCATAAACCATTTCGAGAACATTATATGAAATTGAAGTACTGGCCTATCTGAACCATTGTGGGGCACGAAGTCAGTCGAGTTAATGTCTCTCTGAAGGAAAGAATAGTGGTCTCCTTGAGAGCAGTCCACATCGAAGGGGAACTAAACTTTCTGGCGGACCAGAAGTTAAACCAGTGTGTCCTCAGGCAACTGGTTGACCTCTGCCCCCCCCTCCCTCAGGTGGATCTGTTTGCCAAAAGAGAAAATTCCAAATGCTGACTTTCTCTCTGCACCAGAGTCAAGGGGCTCTGGGGGGTCACCCTGGGTCAGAATTGAGGGATGTTCAATCCCCATTCCAGATTCTCTCTGGTCATAAGGAAGATAAAATTGGACCATGCAAGGGTGATCCTGATGGCCCAGGAGACTGTGGTTCTCCCTACTGAAACAAATGTCAGTAGGTCCTCCAGTAACCAGTTTCTCTGTCTAGCGGAAGACAGACCAGTAAAGTCTAAGGCCTTCTCTCTCTAGCCGCAGGTGACTTGCCAGCCCCCTAAGCCTTGTGAACTGCTATAGGGGTCTCATGGACCATTTACCAGATCACTACGGGTTAAAGGTAAAAAAACACACACACAGGCTTAAAGGCTAAAAATCTGCAAAAAATGTCTTGAGGTTGCCACTACCCAGCATATCCAGCCAGGGGACCAGCTATGGGGGCAGAACAGGGCACAGGGGCCAACTTTGTTGCCCCCCCTGCCCTGCAGGCTACAAGCCTGCACAGCTTAAATGGCCCCGGGTCTCATGGATCCCTTACCAGTTTACAAAGGGTTTAAAAATATTTAATTTATTTTTTTAAAAGAAACTTGCCTCCCATCCATCCCGGAGCACTGTATCCCACGCTGATCACTTTGGCTTCTGACAGGTAACAAAAGGTGAATTTAAAAAAAATGGCATGGGCTCCCCCTTCCGAGCATAACCAGCACGAGACCAGCTATGGGGGCTTGTAGAACAGGGCACAGTGGTCAGCCTTGGTGAACCCCTGCCCTGCAGGCTACAAGCCCACACAGCCTAAATGGCCCTGGTCTCCATTGCTCCCCCTGGGCTTAGCGGAGGCAGGTAACGGGGGATTGGGGTTAATGGCAAGTCACCCACCAGCCGCATGTGACCTACCAGCCCCCTAAGCTTTGTGAATTAGTATAGGGATCTCATGGATCCTTTACCAGTTCTCAAGGGTTAAGTGTAAAAATCTGACAGCTCAGGGGCAAGAGTGGGGTGACATCAGCCACTGATAAGAGGCGGGGAGGGTGCCTCTTTAAGGCTCTCTCCTCACGGCGGAGGAGCCTGTGGGGGGCGGTATCATGGGAGACGTGCCCTACTTGTTTTGCACTTAATGGTAGGTGAAGCAAACATGTAGCCTATGTGCTTGGCACTTCAGGGGTTAAACATAAACACCTCATTGTGGACTCCTCCTTGGATTCTTAGGATGCTGTGGATGGTCTCCCCACTGAAGAGAAGCCATAGGAGCATGATTCCTAAGACTATGGTTCTGAAGGGTTCCTCACTGAAACAGCAGAGGGAAGACGTGGATGCTATCATCAGAGCCTCTGTCTTAAAGTGGACCAATACCCAGGATTTTCACTATCCTGGCTGTTGGTCCACTTCCGCGGGGCACCCCCGATTGGGGGGGGGGGGTTTCACACAGCGGGGCATCCCGATTTCGGATGCCCCGCGGGGAGGGAGCTGATCGGCCCGGGAATCTTACCCGAATCAACCCGATACCTGATCGGCCCGGGAATCTTACCCGAATCAACCCGATACCTACAAGAATCAGATTAACCTCATTTTAGGCAGATCTTGGAACAAGGAATGGGAGAAGCCGGACAGCATCCCTTCTATTTCCAAGAGTTTAGATGTTTGTTATCCCTGTCCAGAACAGTTTCTCCAAAGATGGGCTCGCTCACCAATGGTTGATGACCCCACCTTTCGCCCCCTTTCAGAGGTATGGACCCTAAGTCTAAACAGGTAATAAGGGGACGCCCCTGTCCTGCCGGGGGGGCAGTTACTCCTTTTTTCCCACATCTGGAAGGCCGAGGTGTTAATGTTTGGGTCAGGAAGATGGTGACATCTGGTTACAAAATAGTCCCCTATGTCTAGGTTTCTGGTGTCAAGATTGCTCAACTCACATCCACTTTATGGGCAGTGGTAGTTTCCTTGTTGCAAACTGAAGCCATCAATCCAGTTCCACAGGCCATTAATGTTTTCAAGCTCAAGGCAATCTTTGTGTCTAATCTATTGATCCAACGATCTGCGAGGTCTCCCAATCAGGATCCAATTGGACACCAGGAAGGCACCAGAAGCAAGAGATCATTCTGGCAAGAGGCCAGGATCATCATGTGGGCGGAACATGTCCCGTGTATTTCTGCTATGGTCATCCCAGGGAAGACAATAGGCAAACTTCCTTAACAGGGCGAACATCAGGGATAGTGGGCTCTCCATCCGAGTGTGTTTTGCATGATTTGCGACAGGTGGGGGGTTCCAGAAGTGGATTTTTTGCATCCAGGTGCAACAGGAAGGTAAGGAGGTTTGTAACGCTCTACCGAGACCCTCTAGCCTTCGTGATGGATACCCTGATGACCTCATGGCCCCAGTTCTGGTTGGTATATGCCTTCCCGCCACTCTCTGCAGCTGATCAAGAAGATTATTTAGGCCAAGGCAAGCTTGGTTCGCAGGCATTGTCTGACTGGCCAACGATCTGGCTTCCGGACAGGCTTGTCACAAGGCCCTTGTTTTCAGTCGCTGGCTTTGACAGCGTGAAGATTGAGTCCAAGGTGCTGCAGATACAGGGCTCTCTCCACTGGTAATTATCACATTGATTAGGGCCAGGAAGGCTTCCTTAGCCAGAATCTATTATCAGACATGTTGGACCTACTTCGCCTGGTGTGAGTAAAGCTAGCATTCTCCCCAGTGCTTCTCTGTCCCTCGCATTTTGGACTTCTTGCAGAAGGGTCTGGATGAAGGGTTGCAGTTGAGCACCCTCAAGGGTCAGATGTTGGCCTTATCTATTCTCTTTCAATGCCCTTTTGAAGAGAACTCCCTGGTCCACACCTTTCTGCAGTGTGCCTCACATTTTCGCCTTCCCAATAAGGCATCTGCACCATCTTGGGACCTCAGTTTGGTCCTTTTGGCTTTGCAGGGGTCTCCCTTTGAGCCAATGGCAGAAGCCTCCCCTTTTCTGTTATCTCTAAAGATGGTGTTCTTGGTGGCCATTGCCAGTGTGCAGATTTTCTGAGCTGGCGGCGCTATCTTACATTCTTCCATTTTTGATTTTTCACAAGGACACGGTTGGCCACATCTGTGGGAGGACTTTTTATCAAAAGTGGTCTCGGCTTTCGGCAATCTTTCAAATTCGAATACTGTGCAGTCAAGGGATTTGAGTCTATACTCTATGTAGTGTGTGCCTTAAATGTTATTTTGCAGCCACAGCATCTGTGTGTAGAACATATGCCTTTTTTGTGGTGCCTACATGACCCACAAAGGGGCTGGCAGCCACCAAGCTCACAATTAGTCGCAGGATCAGGCAAGCTGTGTCTTTGCCTATTTCCGTTGCCTTTCACAAGTTGTCCATGGCCGTTTATTCTCCAGCCTGGTTTTGTTAATACGTTTTGTCTCCTCCCAAAGGCCGGTCTCCACTGCTTTGTATTGGGAAATCGGCCAGCCCTTATGCCTGCACCTGGGAGGTCACTCTCCCTTCTGGCTACTAGTTAACCTATTTGTGATTGCTCAGTGTCCCTGTATGGACAACTAAGGGAAAACCATTTTACAAGGCAAGTATAAAAATTTTACTTTTTAGCTCCATAGTGCATTAAGCTTTGCAGATTAAGGAATGCATATTGGTAGCTTCTCGTTTCATTTGCAAAGTAAATAGTGCAAGGAAAGGGAAAGAGAAACATGTTAAACCTAAAGAAATTAGAGGCATTAAGATTCCTAAAGAAGCCAAAGACATCAATGATTTTCAGGGTTTATGGATTGTTTAAAGAACTGCTTGGATGGTACCTTTGCCTTTTATAAATCTAGGATGGAGCAATATTTACCATCCTTTTTCATAGGTTTATATGTTTTCAGGTTAGGAAATAAGCCAAGAGGCTATTAGAGGGATGTGTTATGTATAGTTCTATCTGATCTGTAGGACCTAACACTTTTTGCTGTTTAGCCTAAATATAGACATATATATATACATATAACCTCCTGGGTAAATGAGGAAAAAATACCTGCATTTGAATCTAAAAAAAAAAGAAAATGATAAAATTAAATGTTACTCTTTTTATTTCATTACGGGTTTATTAATAATGTGTTAATATTTTTGATCAATAATTATAGATCAATATCTAAAGATCAAATTTGTTTACTATGTATATATTGGTTTTTAATTTCATTGATAATTAACCAAATATATAGATCTTTAAAATACAGTTAACTAGCAAGTGGGCACAACTGCATATGAATAAATGATTGTAATATACCTGATTTAGTGCTGCAACTAAAGTTGGATTTTATCCATTAATAAAAATGGAATCTAAAAGATATATATCCGTCAATGCCCAGAGTAATCCCCACAGAGTTTTAAATAGAGAAAAGCCAAAGGTAATTTTAAAACAACAAAGATTTTTTTCCTCTTACCTTTATCTGGCATCCATCAGGCAGGGAACAAACGGGAATGGCGAACACAGCGCCTGTGTATATATAGCAGCTGTGCCAGCTGCCTGTTTGATTGCAGGCTTACATATTCCCTTTTGTTTGGGAGGGGCCTCTTCTTTGTTGATGAAGGGAGTGCCACGCTCCAGCTCAGGGCACCATCACATAGAGCCGGTGAAGGCTTTCAGCTGCGTTGGCTGTAGCGCTAAGTCTATTGCACGGAAAACGTGTGCATAGGCTGTCCTGGCTGCCCTGCAAAGGAAGGACAGGAAATTCAATAGTTGGCAAACTGCTATCTTATAATAGATGATATTAATGCTGGGCATTAATTATGAATCAATAATAAAATGTTTCTAAGACTTAACATATTCTAAACACCAAAGGGATAAAGGGATTGATACAGCAATTACATCAAGGGCTAAAAATAGATACCAAAATATTTACAAAAGCTAAAATAGTTCTTATCATTATATAATTTAAATTATAAAAATGTATCTTGATAATGATAGTTTTTATATTGTTTAAATGAAATGAATTATAGACTAAAACCATCAAATATTTTATATATTTTTATAGTTAAAAATGGATTTACACATTGGAAGCTGATAAATGGCCAGGTCTAAATGAACAAACATCATATGTTCCATTTCTAGGGAAATGAAAATTTAAAAAATGTAGAGGGGGAGGGTTATAAAATCTAATAACTGGGAGAAACAGTTATTTTTGATCGGACATGCCTTGCCTTGGGGGACGCCACACTGCGGCAACCTTTTACTGCATCAAATAATGATGCGTAGTAGGGATCAGTAGGGATGTAAAGTAAAACATTGTAATTTGGTCCTCAAACAACGAAATTGTATAAAGTGAATATAATGGCTAAATATATTTTAAGCCTAATACTTTTATGCTAGCAGTAGGAGTATTCTTTGACTTATCTTGGAGTTAATCTAGGTTCAGTAGAGGGTTGTTCAGGATTACTGTCGTTGATTAGTGTACATTGGTATCCCAGTGCTGTCCCTGCAGTTCTAATCTCTCCTATTTCTATATAGGTGTAGGTACAGGGCTGTTAGGGTTCTCTATCTATGGAATACACTGTGGTTTGACAGTCAAGCCTCTCAGTCTTTTAAACTGCACATTAAAAGAGTTCAAAATGATGCCTTCCTGGCATGTAATAACATTACCAGCTATAGCTACTAGACCACTGACTGAAGGAGATCTTCTTTTCCAAGTCATCCTTCAGCTTGACCACATGGAGATATCATGCTCCACCCCCTGGGAGGAAACACAAAACAGGAACAGAGTTTAAAAGCCCCACCCCTTCCTCCCCACTTCAGTTCTTTGTGTTTCCTCCCTGGGAAACCTTGGGACAGAGTGTGTGCTGATGTTTTTAGTACAACGGCCATTTTATTGTTTTAATTTATTGTTTTATACCCTCCATAGTTTGGAGTTAGCCAGCTGCACCAGGTATAACCCACAGGAGACACTGTTGGAGACTGGATGCACCTGGGGCTATATCCCTCATAGTCTATGGGAGTAACACAGATAGTGCAAAATTCACCATTAAATCCTGTACCTTTTTGGAAGCAGGCATGCTGGGTGATGTGCCGCTCTGGTAGTAATCCCTGAGAAAGGTTGCAGTTTTGGGAAATAGTTCGCAATTTGCGAACTATTTCCCTCCATTTTTTTCAAATGCGGAGGTGTGGCGGTGACGTCATTCGCGTCGTCTTCCGATTGTCGGCAGGAAGCCGGAAACCGGAAAAACAACCAGAGTGTTTAAATTGAACCGGCGTGGCTAGCTCGGATCAGCTTTAATTGCAGGGACAGCGGCAGCAGCAGCATTCAGCCGAGCTCCCACGGACCCCACCAACGCTGAAGCAGACACTGCGGTGAGGCAGTCATGTCGGAGACAGCCGACGGAAGCCAGCACGCGGTAGGAGATATCTACCACTTATTTTACAGTGATATGATGTATTTGTATAATGCAGAGTTAGTATGCGTTTTTGCCTTATGTATATATATATATATTTGGTATATCACTATATTTCACATATCTATGAGTATACATGGATATGTATGTGTATATATATATGTATATACATATATATATATGTATATATAATTATCTGTATATGTAGTTATATATTTATGCATATTTATATATGCTTCCAGTAGAAGGGGTCCGGCTAAAATATGCTATTTTATCCTATATTTTAGAGAGAGTCTAAATCTGAAGATAAAAAGCATGTTAAATCTACCAAGAAAACTAAAAGATGTGAAGTCTGTAGTACCACACTTCCGGATTCTTGGCAGTTGGCTCTGTGTATGGGGTGCGATAAAGCCAAAAGAGAAAATGATTCGGCTGCTATCCTCAGGGAAATGTTTTCCTTGAAGCAACAATTAGCTTCAATGGAAATTGCCCAAAGGGGATTTGTAACCCATGATCAATGGTCACTTGCTACTGCACCCATTCCTAATATCAGTACAGAGAGCCACAGAAGATAGGGGAGTTTCATTAGTGGGGCTAAATAATGAAACTGTTCCCTTACCCCCTATACAAATTGAAGTTACTTCAGATTCAGGGGAAGACCCAGATTCCTCTCAGGATTCATTAGATGAGGAAAGCCAGCCAGAGAGGGGGCATGTTAGTTCAAGCTCTTTTTCTGAGGACTTAGATTTATTATTGAAAGATATTTATGACACATGGGGCATCCCACAAGAGGAGACAACCCTTTCACAGCAGGATGAAATGTATAGAGAAGTATTGATTAAAAAATCAGAGCTTTTCCAATCCATTCAGTTTTAAAGGATATGGTTAAGACAGAATGGGATAACCCGGAAAGAAAATTTTTCCTGCCTAGAGCCCTAAAAAGAAAATACCCTTTCAAAGATCCCATTATGGATCTGTGGACAAAATGCCCTAAAGTGGACGCACCTGTTGGTCAAATGTCTAAAACCTCAGACTTAAGTTTTGAGGATATGGGTTCGCTACGTGATCCTATGGATCGCAGAGGAGAACATATTTTAAGAAGAGCTTGGGATGCTACTCTTTTTCAATTTAAACCAGCAATGGCATCAGATGTAGTCCTGAGAAGTATGTCCAAATGGATAGACAATCTTAAAGCTCATATTGGGAATAGAGTTCCACCGCAAGATGTTATGGCAACTCTTCCTACTTTATACAGAGTAATGTCTTTTCTTACACATGCTTGTCAAGAAATCATCAGGGCCTCAGCCAGAACTTCGGCTTTAATAGCCTCTGCCCGCCGAGCAGTTTGGTTGAAAACCTGGTCTGGGGACAATAGTTCTAAAAATAGACTATGTGCAATTCCTTTTCAAGGAGGACGCTTGTTTGGGGAAGACCTAGATAATATTCTGTCGAGGTCCACAGAATCAGGGAAGAAGTTTCCTACTAAAAAGAAGACTTACTCATTTAGGCCAGTTAATAAGGGCAGAACAACTACTAGTCAGACCCACAGAAAGGCGGACACAAGAAACGCTGGGTGCAATCTAGGCCACAAAGGAAATATTCCTTTGTGAACAAGGCTCCTGAAGGGCCTAGGCAGCATTCCTGACAACCCTCTTCAGGTGGGGGGAAGACTTTCCAAGTTTGTACCCGGTTGGAAAGACATTACCCTAGATCAGTTTGTGTTAAAAACACTGGCAGAAGGATATCGGTTAGAATTCTCTTCCCTTCCCCCATTTACCTTCTTAGTGACAAAGTTACCAAAAGATCCCAAACAAAGGAGTGCTTTGCCTTTAGTGTTGCAGGAACTCTTACAGAAAGAGGTGATAGAAATAGTTCCACCAAGTCGGTTTCTGGAGGGCTATTACTCTCATGTTTTTCTGGTAGTAAAGCCATCAGGAAGGTACAGGATGATTCTAAATCTGAAATGATTGAACAGATTCATTCGGTACAAAAGATTCAGAATGGAATCAATCTACTCGGTGAGACACATCCTGATTCAGGATGCCTTAATGGCCAATCTGGATCTTCAGGATGCATATCTGCACATTCCAGTTCTGGAAGCTCATCGCAAATACTTGAGGTTTGCAGTACAGCTAGGCCACACAACCTTGTATTGCCAGTACAGGGCACTTCCTTTCGGCCTGTCATCCTCCCCCAGAATTTTTACGAAGGTACTAGCAGAACCAATGGCCTTCCTGAGGCAATTGGGTATCAACATCATACCATACCTGGACGATTTGCTAATTCTAAGCAACTCCAGAGAGACTCTGTTGGTGCATTTGGAAAAAACGATGAAGGTTTTAAGAGATCTGGGTTGGATAGTAAACCTGGAAAAATCCAGGCTAGAGCCCTCACAGCAGTGCATGTTTCTGGGGTTCCTGATAGACAGCACGCAGGGGAAGATATTTCTGCCAGAATAAAAGGCTCTAAAGATAAAAAGCAGAGTGATAGCATTGGTAAAAGAACCAAAGGCATCTCTAAGAGAAATAGGGTTAATGACAGCAACAATTCCAGCAGTAAGCTGGACTCAGTTACACACGAGATCACTGCAGAGATTCCTGTTAGAAAAATGGGACAGAAATCAAAATTCAATGGACCAGTTAGTAAAGTTAAACTCAACGGTCCTGAGAGAACTACTCTGGTGGACGGAGACCTCAAATATAACAAAGGGAAGAGAATGGAGACAGACCAATCCAGTGGTATTAACCACGGATGCGAGCAGCTGGGGTTGGGGAGCCCATTTAGGAATTCACCAAGCCCAGGGGAAATGGTCAAAGGTAATTTCAAAAAGATCCTCAAACTTCATGGAACTTCTAGCTGTAAAACTAGCATTAAACCATTTTCAGAAGGAAATATGGGGAAAGGAGGTACAGGTAAGATCAGACAATTCAACGACAGTGGCTTACCTAAACCATCAAGGGGGGACAAAATCAAAGGTGCTGGCAGCACTAGCATTAGATCTCTTGATTCCCTTGCAAAGTCAAATAAAATCCCTGGAAGCAGTTCATTTGAAGGGAACTCTAAACACGCTAGCAGACTCCCTAAGTCGGGGAAAACTGCATCAAACGGAATGGTGTCTGAAGCAAGACATATTCGATTTGATCACAAATTTGGGGTCATCCACAAATAGACCTGTTTGCAACCAAGGAGAATACCAAATGTCAGAGGTTTTTCTCCCTAGTGAAGGAGGAAGGTGCAGTAGCTATAGATGCACTTGCTCAAAAATGGAACTTTCACCTTGCCTATGCTTTTCCACCCTTCAGAATCCTGCCGCAAGTGATCCAGAAGGTGGCTCAAGAAAGAACAAATGTGATATTCAAAGCCCCATACTGGCCAAGAAGAGTCTGGTTTGCAGAGCTGATCAGAATGGCGGTAAAAGGTCCTTGGAAATTGCCAGAAGTACCAGACATCCTATATCAACAATCAATACTTCACCCAAACTCGAAGAAGCTTCAAATGATAGCTTGGATTTTGAAAGAGCACTGCTGAGAAAAAAGGGATGTTCTCACAGAGTAATAGAAACATTACTTCAGAGCCGTAAGTTGACTACAAGAAAGATTTACGGAAAGGTATGGAAAAAATGTTCTTCTTTTTGTGAAGTTAACAATCTGAAGGAAAAGGATATAGCTTCAGTGCTAGAATTTTTGCAAGAAGGATTTGAAAAGGGACTGGCAGTAAGTACCCTGAAGAGTCAAGCCTCTGCAATATCAGTTTTCCTGGAATGTAAACTTAGACAAAATGAACTTGTTAACCGTTTTTTCAAATCTATTGTACGTAGAAGGCCGACTACATTTAAAGGCTTTCCTACCTGGGACTTGTCAATAGTTCTCAAAGGCTTGTTAGAACCTCCGTTTGAATCGGCCTCCCCGTTTCTTGATAGCGATAACATCTGCAAGAAGGGTGAGTGAGCTTCAAGCGTTGTCTATAATAGAACCCTATTGTGCGATACTACCAGACAAAGTAATTCTTAGGCCCAATCCAATGTTTTTACCTAAAGTAGCAACTTCAAACAACAGGTCGCAAGAGATAGTTCTCCCGACACTGCTAATGCAGCTGGAAAGGAGGAAGATCTTTCGCTGCTTGATGTCAAAAGAGCACTGATCATATATCTGGAAAGATCAAAAGACTGGCGCCTAGCAGAACAAATGCTAGTAACTTTTAGTGGGAAAAATAAGGGTTCAGCAGCCTCTAAGGCTACTATTGCGAGATGGATAAAACAGACTATCGCAAAAACATACGAAATTAAGGGAGTGACGCCTCCTGAAGTGTTAGCTCACTCAACAAGGGCTATGGCCGCATCCTGGGCAGAAAGAACTGGGGCTTCTATTGATGAAATATGTAAAGCTGCCATGTGGTCTTCGCCCCACACCTTCCTTAAACACTATAGACTTGACCTACTGTCTGCAAAACATCAGTCCTTTGGAAGAAGTGTACTCCTTGCAGCATCCCATCCCTAAGGTATAATTACTTGCCTAATCCTCTCCACGTGGTCAAGCTGAAGGATGACTTGGAAAAACCTCCGTTACTTACCGCTAACGTCCTTTTTAGGAATCCTTCAGCTTGACCCCTGATAACCCACCCAGTAGTCAAGGGTTGGAGTACGGTTACTGTTCTATAACTGAAGTGGGGAGGAAGGGGTGGGGCTTTTAAACTCTGTTCCTGTTTTGTGTTTCCTCCCAGGGGGTGGAGCATGATATCTCCACGTGATCAAGCTGAAGGATTCCTAAAAAGGACGTTACCGGTAAGTAACGGAGGTTTTCTAGATGGCTGCACTGGATGGGCTAATGTCTTTATTCACCCTTGCATATTATGTTACTATGTATTATTAGTACTTATTAGAAATACTATATACATATTAGGTTCTCAAGAGGGAGAGTAACAATTTTCCCCATGTACACTTCTGTATCAATATGTTTTTTGTTGCACTTCTGACTCATATTACCTTGTATTACTTGACTTACCCTGTCACTTCTTGATAACCTATAAAGGTTATCTGGCATTACATTGGGGCTATTCTTAAGACCCACTGCCTGTGTAGCTGATACAGGGGGAATTTCAGCTGAGTTCCTGTATGAGTGTAATAGGTAGTCTGATCTAATCTGAACTAATTACAGCCTGGTTTAATCTGCACTTGACTAAGTGTGGTTGACTGTATGCAGTTGGCTAGGGAGGTTTCAGGTCCCATTCACCTTGTGGGTCTTCCTCTAGTCGAGTCTGTGGTTAATCAGAGATCCCTGTGTTTTCTGATTTTTTTTTCCAGAGAGTCTGGAGTTTTAGGCAGGTACTTAACCTGCAGCTTCATTATTGATGCAGTCCTGCAGGCTGCATTTCCAACGCAATGCGAGCGCAATTCCATAGAAGTCTTGTGATGGAACATGTTATATGCTAACCCCTAATTGCTCCCCGGGCCCTGAGTTTAGGGCAGCCCACTGCTCCAGGCCCCTTAGTTTGTAATTCACTTGTGTATAGTCACTCACATGGTGTTTATTCACTGGTGTTCACGGAGATGTGTTCTTCACAGTGCACAGATGGGTAAAATGCCATTCCATGTGTGTATTGGCACAAAATGGCCGCTATTGCACTATTATTACTATTATCATAATCCTTCATTCTGAGGCAGACATACAGAAGTTACCTATACATATTATCAGTTTCTCTGCTGTTCATTATGCACTTTTAGGATCTGTCCATGTGAGCAATATAATCATGGTGATAGGGATTATTCTGGCTCAAAGGGTACACAATTCTAGACTTGGCTCACTGCAGTGGCCTCCTCAGTTCAGGATGTCAGCAATTTTCCTTGTGAGGAACCTGGGCACTTAATTTGTTACTGCAACACCCACAATGCAGGGCTGGACAGTGTTCAGCCAGTGAGTACTGCTAGTACAAATATTTTTGAAGGAGAAAGGTTGCTCAAACAGGATGGTCATTATCCCATTTGTCAGCAAGCCGATAGCTATTCTTCTTCTTTATTTTTTCGGTTGGTATCTTGTACCAGACCGTGGGAGAGGGCAAACCATCCTTTTGAGGGGACAGACCATCATTCTAACTTATGAAGTCAGGGGGAGTCCTCCTCCAGTAATGATCAACACTAGCTCAGCCAGACCCCTGTTTGTCTTCTGGTCTGTGAAAGCTGATTTGGAAGATGTGTGCCGAATGGCAACTTGGTTTTTTTAAGATGTGTCTATTTGTTATAAATTGTTTAACCACACTCATTTCTCAAGACTGTTTTGTTTGGATTCAAGTTCTGCATGCAGTTGTCCCACCCTAACGTATGCACATGGTATCAGGGTAGTTTCTGGCTATTTCTCTACAGTCACCGGTCTGAAGGATAAATTGGGAAAACTAGGGTTAGACTTACCGGTAACTCTATTACTACTTATCCTTCAGGCCGGTGCATACGACCCACCCTTGTTCTGGTACACAATTTTTGGGTTTTTTTTCTCAAGTTTCCCTGGTTGAGAGCCTTCTCTGTTTCACCTCTGGTCATCTGTGCTCTTTCCCAGAACATACTGAGGGCCAGGGGGACAGGGGGGCTTTTTATTTTGGCATGTGGTTTGTGTTTCAGGAGTAGGTGGAACCCTTCATCTCTATAGTCACCGGTCCGAAGGATAACTAGAAATAGAGTTACTGGTACGTTTAACCCCCAGGTCATGCTATTTATTTTGTGATGTATATATTTGGGTGCAATTTTGGGTGTGAACTGAACCTTTACAACTTAAAAAAAAAACAAAAATCACCTGCATCTGTAATAGGCACATTATTATTAATAATACTATTTTTATTCTTTATTTTTAATAATTGAGGTAAGGATTTTTTGTTTGGAAACAGCACCCTTTGGAGGTATGCAGAAAAAAGACATTTTTAACATACCCCATAGGTTGCTGTTTCCAAACATTCAAGAAATTGTTCTCATCTCGGAAAAATTATGTACCTCACATGTGAGAACTCCCTATTGCAGATAAAGGTGATTTTTTTTTTCTTTTTTTGAGAAAAATTAGTTTATAAAAGTAAGAAAAACTCATTAAAATGTAAGTTCACACCCAAAGTTACTTTACATGTGACACCAATCATGGTGCTCGATTTCTCTGGGGGAACGATGCAAATTTTAAGATTTTTCCTGTTTGTTGCTGTTAATTGTGAGGGTTATTTATTCAGGGCCAATTAGTGTTTCATTATATGATCGTATGTTGTTATCCATTACTGTAAGGTTGGAACGGAGTAGACAATTGCCATAACCGCAGCGACCATTTTGTCTGCATCCCAAATTGGTTGAAAGGCGGGAGTGGGGATTCCGCAATCCTGCCTAGTTGGGACAGATTCGTGACATTTACAGTGAATTTCCTCTGCCTTAGGCCCCATGACAGAGGAGCCCAAGCGCACTGATTGGACGAGGGGGCTGCGTATGCGCTGTAGGACCGAGGAAGGGTAAGTGAGATTGGGCGACCTGGGAGGTTTCACACAGTGGGGCAACCACGATCGGGGTGCCCAGGGGAGTCAAAATCAACTTTTGGTCCACTTTAAGAAATAAATTGGCCTTTTAAGCATTCCCCCAAACTTGTTTTATTTCTACAGACAATGGAACTACTAGCAAGACTGGTGTGCAACAATCTGAATATAAAAGGCTTTGGACAAAAGACAGAAAACACGGGTACACAATTACAGTTTTAAGTTACACTTCCATATATTTCATTGCTTACTACTTGCAAAATTGAACATGTTTTAATAAATTCTACTCAATGTTATTGCTGTTTCCGTAAATGTTTGCTGTATTGGCCCAATTATTTCCAATATTGAGGACCACAATGGATAATTGTGGGTGAAACAGAATGTAGAACAGAGATGACAATACTAACTCTGCTGCCTCTGGCAGACAGAGCCTAGTTTTCTTTCAATATTTTTACTGAATTTTGGTTACAGCAAAAGAAATGAATAAGTATCGCATAGAAATGTGGTCATTCCTGTCAACAACAGCATCACGTGTTCAGTGTCTTCCAGACAACTTCAAAGTCCGGTATGGAGCGGTATATAGGTGTAATAAAGAAAATACAAGGGGGGGGGGTCCCTGACCTTTTCCTCAGGGAGAATTGTCAGGTGTTAGTACAGTGCTAATTGTGAAAGGTTCGGGCGGCATATGTTTTCCATGGATGCTTAAAGCGGACCTTCAGCATCATTTCATGAAAAGCCCAAACCATTTAAAAAATATTCCCCATCATCTAAAATGTATATATTTTATGTTTCTAGTCACTTCCTTTATTCTTAGTATACAGTACGTCCTGCTCCAGATAGATTACTTACACTTGGGTTATCCTCCGCCAGATGGCGCTGCACTGCAGTGACATGTAAAACAGGCTCCTCCCGGCCCCTCAAATACCTGGGGACCTCCCACAAATCCCCAGATTTCTCTGCAGTACTGCGAAGACATGAAATTATCACTCTGTCGCAGGTGAGCGGGGCTATTAAAGCCTGCGGCCTTGTTGGACTATTCCCACCCGTCCTTGATGTGATGTGCCTCCCAGCCTGGGCTGCGCTGGTCGGGTGAAGGTAGGCAGCACCATGTGTGCTTAAGGAGCCCTGCTCCACCGCAGTCCCCCACCAAAGGGTAGGCGGTATAGGCTGATGGTGAGCCTTTATGGGATGCCCCTCCCGCATTATTGTCCCATGCCCCGGTAGCGGTGGGCCCTGTACAAAGGGCCGCCATCCTCCCTCATTCTCCCCGTAGCCCTCAGGAGGAAAAGAAGGGGGGGTTGTGGATGTCAGTGTATTGTGATTACATGCTTATGGCCCTCTTTGTAATGTCTGCTTGGACTGGTATATGTGGTGTCAACCGCCGCGCTGACTTGTCTTTTTACACTGTAAATGCCGCCGCACGCGCCTTTTCCTTCATTTGGTTACCTCAGACGCTTCTGCGTCCTCATTGGCTGCTTGTCTGTTGGACTTCGCGCTCTTTGGGGGGGCGGGGCCTGGCATGGCATGCCCCGCGTCACGGCTCGCTCTGGCCCGCCCTTCGAGGTACTCGGCGCCATATTGTCTGGTCGCGCGTGCGCGTGGCATCTTACTTACCGTGGTCCGTAAGTGCCCTCGCGGGCGGCTTTATATTTCACTGTAGTGTGTTTCGGATCCCTTCTTCTCATTGTGTCTTTCAGAGGGTGAATCCATTGGCTTCTCCCGGCCAGGTGTAATTGATAGCGGGCCTTGTAAATTTACTCCCACTCCCTAGCGGGTCATTGGGGCATCCAGGGTTGCTTTATAGCATCAATCCCTACTGGCATATTGTGCCTAATAATCACCATATGGAGGCATCTAAGGATAATGTGACCGGGGTCCCCTTGGGACAAGACCGGCAGTGTATGGCGTGTGGACAACCTCATGCTGATGCTGACAAGGCATGGGTCTGCGTAACCTGTGCTGAGCAAGCGCTGGCTTTGCAATCTGGCCTGCCAGTGGCTGCACCTCATCTCACCTCACCTACTCCCCCAGGCGTAAATCTCACTCCTGCTGAGTCGCACACAAGTGGGGATTCTCAGCCTGTTGTGTCTTCTGGACTACCTACTGCTGAGCAGATTATTGCGAGGTCCTTAGCACGTAAAGGCCCTGGTAAGAAGCGGCACCTGACGCCTTATGATACTGTTTTCCTTATGGGATCTCAGGAGTTTATGAATCTGTGTGGCTATACCCCTTCTGATGAAGGAGAGCTCTTTTCTGACTCAGGCTCATCTGATGAGAGACCAAGGGGTCATGACGATTCTGGCTCTGACCCCTGGGCCCCGGATGACACTGACAGATTATTGACCCAGATCTTTGAGGTTCTGTCTATCTCTCTCCCTGGTGAGGCTCCCAGGCAAAGAGGGGAGCGTTTCCATACAGCATCATCACGTTTTTAGAATTTCTAGAGCAGGCACATTTCCATACCCTTGTGCTTAAGGAATGGGAGTGCCCCAGTAAACTTCCCGGGGTCCCAAGGGATTGGGATAGGAAGTATCCTTTTCCACCTGAGGTGGTTAAATGTTGGTCACCCCCCCCCCCCCCCGAGGTGGATGTCCCAATAATAGGGCTATCTAACACCCCTTTCTTGCATCCCCCTGATTATACTACCCTTCGGGATGCCGAGGACCGGCGCATTGACCTGCTGGCCTCCCACGCCTTTGCATGTGCGGGGACGGCGCTGCGCCCGGTCTGTGCCTCTGCCATTACTGCTGTGGCCGCTAGAACCCTCATCAGAAAAATGCTTGATCGTGCCCCTGATGATCTCCCTTGGGATGTGTTTAATGCACTCTCCAGTTGTGATGTGTTTGTAAAATTTATCCTATTAGCATTGGATGACACCATTAGAATGTGTGCAAGAACTTCTGCCCTTGTGGTGACTATACGTCGCTTGGTCTGGCTGCGACAGTGGGGTGCTGACAATGCTGCGAAGAAGGCCCTTGCTGGGCTTGTTTGGTAAGAGAGGTAAGTTACCACAGCGCAGACGGCTGTCTCGGGGGCCAGGGCCCCCCTTCCACCCCACACCATGGTGTTAAACAGGAACCAGGGGTGTCCTTCGTGGGGGCTCGCGCAGCTCCCTGTCCCAGGAGCAGAAGACAACACCCTGGCTCCTCTGGGGGGGCTATGCCCAAATCCTCTCCCAAGTCCCCTCAAGCATGATGGGGTCCCCTCACCCGCCTGGGTGAGGGGACGGCTGCGGCACCTTGCTTAAGTCTGGAGGCATCACGCCTCAGACCGGTGGATTTAGGAGGTAGTGTCCTCCGGCTACAAGATGGTGTTTGCTGTGCGCCCTCCCCTAAGATTATCTGGTCCCGGGTACTCCTGGTCCCTGCTTCTGCTCAGGTGCTGGCGCAGGCCGTGCAAGGTCTGCTGGGTCTGGGGGTCATTTGCAGATTTCCCTTAACAGACAGGGGCAAGGGACCCTACACCAACCTTTTCACAGTTCCCAAAAAATATGGGTCAGTCTGGCCCATTCTGGATGTACAGAGCTTCAGCAAATTGTCAAGTACAGGCGCTTTCCTCATGGAAACTCTGCGCTCGGCCATCTGCTCCTTGCGACCCGGGGGCTTCATGCCATTTGTGGATATCAAAGATGCTTACCTTCACATCCTTGTGTTTTCAAGACACCAAGATTCCTTAGATCCACGTTGGAAGATCAACACTGCCAATTTGTGGCCTTGCCATCTGGCCTCTCTTCAGCTCCCAGAGTGCTCACCAAGGTGCTGGCGGGGGTGATGTCTCTGATGAGGCCAAGGGGCGTCCGCGTGCTGCACTACCCGGACGTCCTCATCACTTCCCAGCCTCTACATCTGGCAAAGTTGGATACTCAGCTGGTGGTGTCCATCTTGGAGTCATCTGGATGGGTGATCAGCCACCCCAAGTCCGCACTGTCCCCTTCCTTGGTAATTTCATTCCTAGGAATGAATCTGGACACAGTTCAGACAAGGATATTCCTTCCTCAGCAGAAGGTGGACAATCTGCTTGCACAAGTTCAGTTCCTCCTAGCTGTCCCCGTCCCTTCACCAGGCAGGGGATGCAGCTGGTGGGCCTGATGGTGGCGTGCTTCGAAGCGGCCCTTTGTGCTCAGTCCCTCTTGGGGCTTCTGCAACTTCTCCTATTGTCTGTATGGGACAAGGTCCCTGGACAGGGTCTGGGTGTCTTCCCCCCCCCCCCCCCCCCTGGTGAGGAGGTCCCTCTTGTAGTGGATGGACTCAAGGAACCTATTGGGGGGCGGAACCTTCTTGCTCCTTCCTGGAAGACGGTCACCACGGATGCCAGTCTCTCAGGTTGGGGGGGTTTCTTCTGGAGGTCCCTGCGGTTTCAGGGGAGGTGGGGCCCTTAGGAGGCCTATTCACCTATCAATGTCTTGAAGTTGTGAGCGATCAGGTTAGTTCTGACTCGTTTGACTATTCATTTCAGGGCCTGCCTGCTCAGGGGCGCATGGTCACTCTGTTGGCAGTTGCCTACATCAATCATCAGGGTGGGACCCGGAGCAAGAGGGTCCTCCAGGAAGTGTCTATGATTCTGATCTGGGTGGAGGCCAATGTTCCTTGCATTTCAGTGGTTTACATTCCGGGGGGGGTCCCTCTGCAACAGGGTGTTCCAATCTCTGTATCACCGTTGGGGCCAACCTGATGTGGATCTGTTTGCGTTCCGTCACAAGCACAAGCTCCCGGCCTCCCTGTCCCAGGATCCTCTGGCCGTGCCCATGGATGCTTTAGTAATGTCATGGCAGGACATTCAGTTTCTGTATGTCTTTCTACATTCCCCCTGCTAGGCAGGGTTCTGCGCAAGATTGCTCTGGAAGAGGTGCCAGTGGTTCTGGTGGCCTCAGGTGGCCAAGAAGAGTGTGGTTCGCAGACGTGGTGCAGATGGCAGTAGATCAGTGCTTTCTGCCTGGAGTGCCAGATCTGCTCACTTAGGACCACTTACGCCATCCCATTTACAAACTCTGGCCTTGACGGCCTGACTGCTGAAACCTCCATCTTGATGGAGAAAGGTTTGTCTACCTTGTTGGTTGAGTCCATGGTGAAGGCTAGGAAGATGACTTCTTCTTCCATCTGTTATATGGTATGGCGTACCATGGTATGGTTGGGTGTTCTCAGTTCCCAGGGATTTGGAGTTTTACTGCATGGGTTGGAGTCGGTCTCTAACTCAGTACTTTGAATGGTCAGGTTTCTACCCTGTCTGTCTTCTTTCAGAAGTCTTTTGTTCAGCATTCCTTGATTAAGACTGCTTTTAGGGGGTTGCTCATGTGCGTTCCCCACGACAACCTATGGTCCCTGTTTTTGGGATTTGGAATTGGTCTTGCCTGCTTTGCAGGGTGCTCCCTTTGAACCTGTGCAGGATGCTGCCTTGGCCATTCTTACGCTCAAGGTTGTGTTTCTGGTAGCTATCACTTCTGTCAGGCGTGTGTTTGAGTTGGCGGTGCTGTCCATTCAGCCCCCCTACTTTGAGAGGCACCAGGACAAGGTGTTGTTTCGTTCTAACCTGAATTACTGCCTAAAGGTAGTGTCTGCCTTTCATTTGAATCAGGATTTTGTTCTTCCTTCTTTGTGCCCTATCCATAGCAATGCTAAGGAGAGAGTTTTGCACTCTTTGGATGCAGTTAGGTGTCTGAAGTACTATATGGTGGCTACTGCACCTCTCAAGAACACTGATGCTCTTCTTGTGGTCCCTTCTGGTCCTAGGAAGGGCTTTTGGTTTCTGCCAAGTCTACTATCAGCAAGTGGATTCGTCAGGCTGTGATTCAGGCCTACTCTGCTAAGGGGAAGAATCCTCCCTTCGCCTTATTGCTCTTTCTTCTCATGCTATTGGTGCCCCTTGGGCCTTCCAGCACCAGGCTTCTATTGCACCAGTGTGCAAGGCCGCTATTGGTCTTTTGTTCATACCTTTTCAAAGTTTTACAAGGTTGATGTTAAGGCCTCAGCTGTTGCTGTTTTTGGCCGCAAGGTTTTGCAGGCGGCAGTGGTTTAAACTGTCTGCTGTTACCTTTTTATTGGGGATCCCACCCTACTTTATGGACACTGCTATTGGATGTCCCAAGTGTAAGTATTATATCTGGAGCAGGACGTACTGTATACTAAGAATAATACAATTCTGTGAAATACTCACCTGTAGAATTGGTATTATAAGTATACAGTACGTCCTGCTCCACCCCACCCTGTTTTTTTACATTATTATGGTGATTGTTATCATTGTTATAACTTACCAGTTTTTGGGTGGTTAAATTCTCCCGGCTTCTTGTTCACTGCTTTTCAATGCTGGGGATTTGTGGGAGGTCCCCGGGTATTTGAGGGGCCGGGAGGAGCCTGTTTTACATGTCTCTGCAGTGCAGCACCATCTGGCGGAGGATAACCCAAGTGTAAGTAATCTATCTGGAGCAGGACGTACTGTATACTTATAATACCAATTCTACAGGTGAGTATTTCACAGAATTGTATTTTTTCTTTCCTCTGCTGGGCTGCAACTCTGTTCAGGACTCTAGGATATGGGTGCCGCCATCTTGCCTCAGAAGCATACTGAGGAGAGGAGAGTGGGATAAAGCACAAAGAGGTGGGTTATAGCTGTGCATTTTACAGACAGAGCAGAGCTGGGGTGAGGAGAAGGACAGCATTCCCAGAATGCAGAGCGGCATATTCAGAAGACACTTCCTGTGTGCAGGCTGCCTGATACTCCATGAGCCGCCATATTGGATGTTTAAAGGCTCAGAATACACACTAGGTGCAGGTAGGATGATTTTTAATATGGGCAATCTGTATTTACAGGGTGGGGGGAAACATATAAGATAGGCTCTTCAGGGTGAGGGTACGGTTTAAGAATTTTTCATGTGTGTCATTCAATATACTGGTGAGCTTTTTGTTTATGAAAAACCCATTTAATCTCGACTTTACCTCTGTCAGGTATATGAATGAGTTTTTTTCCAGGCCTTTGCTAGGGCCTGTTTTGTGGCCAGCATGATGAGCATAGATTTGTTTTGTCTATAGGTGAGATATGGTGCCTTTTATTGTAACATTTCCACCCAGGGATGCTTTCAAAGGGGTTACTTCCAGTATCTGGCCTGTCATGATGAACATGTGAGGTCCATCATATGTGGAGTATATATTTCAGCACAACCCCTGAAACAGTTTCCCAGGCAAGCCGTATATTTGGTTAGGCCTAGCAAGTACCAAGTATCAGAAGAGTACCTTGTGGGCTGATTCCACTGTGAGTATTGATGGAGCATCTGGCAGTCAACTTCCAAACGCTAGACCACCTCTCATGTTCTTTTGTGACCCCCCAGGTCCTTTTCACAGCCCATCACATATCCATGATCCTAATATCTTGCAAAATCATGGAATAATATAGCAATGTAATTAGGTCTGGATGTTCAGTTCCTGTACACAAACATACTTAAAAGTAGAACATCTCATGTATTAAGAGTCCAGGGCTGTTAAAGACCCAATCCACTGAGCTAGTTGCAAATAATATAACCATTCTGTGTGTGTGAGGTTATACTTCTGCTTCAGGTCTTCAAAGCTCCGTAGGCCCCTGTCATCCAGGCCCCTGTAGAGTCTGGGGGGGGGTTAAGTTTAGCAGTGTGGAGTGAAGCGTCATTAAATCAGATGAATATTTTATTGAGCCTCACACCCTGAACAAGTTCTCCATGAGGGAGCTCCAATATTCTAAGTGTGCCATAAACTCCACTTCGGTCTTCATGACATCTGGGTAATCTCCAGTAGAGGGCGAACTGCAGAGATGAATATGCAAAAAAGAAAGCCCCTCCCGGCCCATATATACCTGGGACCTCCCACCAATTTCCCAGTTCCTTCTCTGCAGGGAAGGCGACAAGACAGAAGATGAAGACTTCTTTACTAACAGGTAAGCCGGGCTCGCGCCCGGCCTTCTATTGTCCCTATTACTGCCAGGACCCTTCTAAATTGCCCCTATATTGAGCCTCCCAGCTTAGGCTGCGGGTCCTGGTGAAGGTAGGAGCACTCTATGGGTGCAGCAGGAGCACTGCTCCACCGTGAGACCTCACTATGGGGTAGGCGGTTATCCAGGTTTCTTGGTGATCCTGGTGTGGGATGCCCCGACCCTCTAGGCTTCTAGCCAGCTTCTGGCAGGGTTCCCCCCCCTTCCAGGTCCCTTATTCCCCTCCGGGGGGGTTGCCTGGCCTGGCCGATATTTCGATTTCCCCAGCTTATGTCCCTGTGTGGTTAGTGTGTTTTTACTGTGTGTGTGTGTGAGTGACAGAGTGCCTTTACTGGCATAACAGGGCTAGTGGCAGCCTGGGGGAGCTTCTCCCCCTCAGGCTGCGTTCGGGAAGGGGGCGGGTCTCTCGGCACGGCCACGGTAGCCCCGCCCCCTTCTTTGGCGCGATTGCTGTGCTCGTTTCTAGGGGTCCGCGTTGCTGGGAGGGGGGCGTGGCCTCGGAAAATGCGCGTTCTGCGCTGGCCCGCCCTCCCCCTGCTCTCCCTCCTCATGCATGAGGCTTCGTGGGGGCCATCTTCTATGAGCAGGCCGCATAGCAGATCTGTGTGGTAAGAGCCCGATGGCCACTTCCTTAGCTTGTGTGTGGGGGCTCCTCTTTAGCGGGGGCCCCCACTGGTCTAGAGCATGTGTGTGTTATTTACACTGTCTGGCTGGGATATAGTTAACATATATATATGTATATATATATTGTGTGGCTGCAAGATCAAATGTTGTGGTCTTTTATACTGCAAGGTTATGGCCATTTTTACTCAGCACTGCACTTATGTTGCCTGTTTTGTGTGTTACAGGTTGCCCTGTATATGTGCATATTAAGGGGTCCCTCCTGGTCCTGGGGTCCCTAGTGTAAAATTGTCCACCCAAAAATCCTCCCACCGGGACTTTTAAGGGGCATCCCGGGTTGCTTATGCGTGATTCCCTGCGACTGACCACAAAAATTCACCATATGGAGGCTCCGCAGGATACTGGGCTCGGGCTCCCTCTGGGACAATCCGGGCCATGTGTGGGGTGCGGGGTATCCCTTACGGGGGAGAATGTGCTGATCTGTATACCATGCGCACAAAAGGCCATAACGCGGCAGTTTGGTACCCAGCCTTCTGGGTCGGCTCCTCCCGCTTCATCGCCTTTCCCTCCCCACCTTATCCGTACCCCAAGTGACATTGGTACCAGTGGGGAGTCGCTTTCTGATGTTTGGGCTATGTTGGCCAGCTTCGAGAAAATTATTGCTAGCACGGTGGGAAGAAGGCCCAGGCTAAAAAGAGACATTTGTCGTCGGCCCAGCCCTTGTGGGATGTTGACGACGATTCCGCTGATTTGTCAGCTTATTCCCCGTTAGAGGAGGGGGAATTGTATCAGGAAACAGAGGCTGACTATGTTCAGTCTGGGAATTACAATGTCGGGCAGGCGCTGGGGGATGCCGTAGATATGGCCACTGTTTTGTCACATTTATTGGAGGTGTTGGATATTGAACCGCCTGAGGCGCCCCCTCTTAAGAAGGGGGAATTTTTTGGGGCCTGCAAGCCCCGTCTGGAATTCCCTAACCAGGGTAATTTTGATGCGCTGATGCTTAGAGAATGGGAGAGGCCCATTCGGCTTCAGTCGGCTTCCTGGTGTGCCTCAGGGATAGGATAAGAAATATCCTTTTCCGGTGGAGGCGGTTAAGCGCTGGTCTTCTCCTCCTGACGTCAACGCGCCAGTTTTAGGTTTGACCAACTCTTCTGTGCTGAACACCCCTGACGCCACTTCCCTTAAGGATGGCGAGGATAAGCGCCTTGATCAGATGGCGTGCCACGCATTTGCCAATGTGGGCTCGGCCCTGTGGCCTGTTGTGCATCTGCCCTGGTGTCGCTTGCTACCAGGTCTCTTATCAGGGACTGGCTGAATAACGCTCAGTTTGATCCAGCTGGCGCTGAGTTCGCTATCCTTAAGAAATGCGAATTGTTCATGGATTTTGTCATGGCTGCGATGGAAGATTCTATTGTCGTATGTTGTAGGACTGCAGCCTTACTGGTGGCTATGCACAGATTGGTCTGGCTCCACCAGTGGACAGCGGACGTTGGGGCCAAGAAGCCGTTCACAGCTCTTCCCTTCTTGGGTTCGCGACTAGGGGTTTGGCCTTCTCGGGTGTCAGGGGCTCGTCCTGGAACAGAGGCAGAGGTCGGGCACGTCCCGCGCCTGCCTGGGGTTCCAAGCCCCAGCCTGCCGTTAAACCGGCTCAGCAATGAAGGGGCGCCCTCACCCACAAGGGTGGGGGGACAGCTGCGGCTCTTCTTCCAGGTCTGGGCCCGGGAGGTCACAGACAATTGGATCTTGGAAGTGGTCTCCTCCGGGTACAAACTGGAGTTCGAGTACAGGCCGCCCCCAAGATTCTTAAGGTCTCGGGTGCCCTCGGACCCTCAGGCTGCACAGGGGCTCCTGTTAGCAGTAAAAAAAACCTTCTGGGCATGGGGGTTATATGCCCGGTGCCTCTGTCGGAGAGAGGCAGGGGTTACTACTCCAACCTTTTCACGGTTCCCAAAAAGGAGGGTTCGGTGAGACCCATTCTAGATCTCAAGGTTCTCAACAGATTTATCAGAGCCAAAAAGTTCCGCATGGAGACTCTGCGCCCGGCTATCAATTCCCTTCGCAAGGGGATTTTATGACATCCATAGACATCAAGGATGCGTATCTGCATGTTCTGATTTTTCAGGCACATCAGAGATTCCTCCGGTTTGCGGTGGAGGATCAACATTATCAGTTTGTAGCTCTTCCCTTCGGTCTGACCTCGGCACCGAGGGTCTTCACCAAGGTTTTGGCGGGCATAATGGCTCTGCTCAGATCTCAGGGCATTCGTATTGTGCCTTATCTGGACGATCTGTTGATATCAGCTTCTTCCCTCCATCAGGCGGAGCTGGACACCCACCAGGTGGTGTCGACCCTGGAAAGGTTCGGGTGGGTGATCAACCGCACCAAGTCTTCTCTCTCCCCGTCTCGTGTGATTTCATTTCTGGGCATGAATCTGGATACCATTCGTGCCAGAGTGTTTCTGCCCCAGACCAAGGTGCAGGGGATTCAGGGCCTGATCCGCCTTCTTCTGGACAGTCCTTGTCCCTCTATCCGACAGGGGATGAAACTGGTGGGTTTGATGGTATCCTCCTTCGAGGCGGTGCCATTTGCACAGTTTCACATGAGATCTCTTCAACTTCACCTATTGACGTATTGGGACAGGTGCCCACAGTCATTGGATCAACCTTTCAGGATGTCTCCCAGGGTTCGGCAGTCCTTTCGGTGGTGGCTGGACTCGAGCAATCTGGTGAAGGGCAGATCCTTTCTGATCCCTTGTTGGTAGACGGTTACCACGGATGCCAGCCTGTCGGGCTGGGGAGTTTATTGGAAGAGTCATCAGTTCAGCGGGGTGTGGTGTCCCCAGGAGGCTCACACCCCCATCAATGTCTTGGAGCTCAGAGCCATTCGACTGGTTCTGGCTCGGCTGACCCCACATTTACGGGGTCTTCCAGTTCAGGTTCGTTCGGACAACCGAATGGCAGTAGCTTACATAAATCACCAAGGAGGGTCTCGCAGCAGGGGTGCCCTCAGGAAAGTCTCTCTGATCCTGCACTGGGCGGAGAGCAATGTTCCTTGCCTTTCGTCAGTCTACATTCCGGGAGTGGAGAACACGGAGGCGGATTCCCTGAGCAGGGGATCCTCTCAATCCCGAGGTTTTTTCTGGATCTTTGCCGCAAGTGGGGGACTCCGGAGGTGGATCTCTTTGCCTCGAGGCACAATCACAAACTTCCGGCCTTTGTGTCTCTTTCTCAGGATCCTCTGTCTCTGGCAGTGGATGCCTTGTCACTGGCTTGGAAGGAGTTGGGGTTTCTGTACCTGTTTCCACCCGTCTCCATGCTGGGCAAGGTTCTAGAAGGGGCACCAGCGATTCTGGTGGCTCCAAGATGGCCAAGAAGGGTTTGGTACGCAGACGTCGTAAGGATTTCCTTCCTAAGGTGGTGTCTGCTTTCCACCTCAATCAGGAGCCTAACAATGACAGGGAGAGGGTTCTGCACAATTTGGACATTGTTCGCTGTGTGAAGTACTATTCGGTGACTACTTCTTCCTTCCGCAGGACGGATGCTTTTTTCGTGGTGCCCTGCGGGCCCCGGAAGGGTTTGGCACCTGCTAAGTCTACGATTAGCAAATGGATTCGTCAGGCCATTGTTGGGGCCTATTCTCCTCCTTTTAGGGTCACTGCGCACTCTACTTGTGCGTTCGGTGCGTCCTGGGCTTTTCAGCACCAGCCTTCTGTTGAACAAGTTTGTAAGGCTGCTACTTTGTCTTCCGTTCATACTTTTTCCAAGTTTTACAAGGTTGATGTGCGGGCTTCAGCGGATGCTGTTTTTGGCTGCAAGGTTCTGCAAGCTGCAGTGGTTGGATGTCCCAGATGTCATGAAGACCGAAGTGGAGTGTATGGCACACTTAGAATAATACCGTTTTGTGAGTACTCACCTTTAAAACGGGTATTATGAGTGTGCCATACACTCCACTTCGCCCCACCTTTTTTTTTCAGGTATTCTGGGGCTTTTATATGGTGAACAATTGGTTTTGATTGTTAAGGTTATATTTGGTTCTTCCTGGTCCCTTTACTGCTTTTATACACTGGGGAATTGGTGGGAGGTCCCAGGTATATATGGACCGGGAGGGGCTTTCTTTTTTGCATATTCATCTCTGCAGAAGTTCGCCCTCTACTGGAGATTACCCAGATGTCATGAAGACCGAAGTGGAGTGTATGGCACACTCATAATACCCGTTTTAAAGGTGAGTACTCACAGAACGGTATTTTTTTAGTTCTAGATTCATGAGCAGTCCACATCAGGGCAAGTATTGGGCTGGCCTCCTGGCCTGGGAGCTCCTGTTTAGTTTTATGTTTCAAAATTTTTTAGTTGGTTATCAGAAAGTAAACCATAGTCCATCATATACATATATCTCGATACAGAAGTCATGGCGAGTGTACACTTATTTCTTTATAATTATAACTTATGACACTATGTAACATAAGATCTCTTCACCCGAGCGGATTGCGATCACTCAGATCTGATCCACCCCGATGTGTCCACTGTAGCATGTCTTGACTCCTACGAGTCCACAGTTCCATAACCCAAATTTTTTTGTAACCAGAAAAAAGAACTAGGGATTAAAAATAGGGATGGGAAAAATAGCATAGAGGAAAGGGGGGAGAAGGAACTAAGGAAAAATGCACACCAGAAGAGGGAAGGAAAGGAAAGAGAAAGAAAGAGTCATCAGTGAATGAGGTCCCCCCCCCTGACTCCACCGGCTGTCAGCCGGGTGTAACACTCAGCTAACACCAGTTCAGATCATCAGTCCATTGTATTTGATCCTGGGATCCCATGTTAAGGAGAATGCTCCGACCGCAATCCCCCACCAAAGGGTAGGCGGTATAGGCCCATGGTGAGCCTTATGGGATGCCCCTCGCCCCCTGTCCATCTGTGGGCTTCTGTTAGGTTGGCTGCTGCCCTCCCTCGCTCTCCCTTGTATTCTCGGGAGGGGGGGAGGGCCAGGGGTGTGCTCTGTGTGTGTGTGTCTTTGGTGTATTCTTCACTTTTATTGTTTACATGATACGGCTTGGCTTGTGTCACCGCACGTTTTTTGGTTGCACTGGTTGCTTTTAAAAATGCCGCCGCTGTCGCGCACGCTGGTACGAAATTCCACGCTCAAGCGGCGTCTTTACCTCTGGCGCTGCTGCGCCATCATTGGTTGACATGGTCACGCGGGAACCTTTGCGCCCTCGAGGTATCTGCGGGTGCCATTTGCCTTCTCGTACTGCTTCTACCTACCGCGGTCCGTAAGTGCCCTTGCGGGCTGGCTTATCTGTAATTGTTGTGTTTGCATACCGCTTAGGGGTCTTTTTGCTTATGTCTTGCAGGCGGGTCAAACTTAAATTGTGGTTTCTCCCGACCTACCCCCTCTATTTAGTTGATATTGGAGGCCTATTCTGCCTTTACCTCCCACTTCCCTAGCGGGTTATTGGGGCATCCCGGGTGGCTTTATTGTGTAAATCCTTATTGGCCGGTGACCGCGATAATCACCATATGGAGGCTTCGGGACAAGCCAGGCTGTGTGGGGTGTCCCCTACTAGTGATGACAATGTGTGGATTTGTGTACCCTGTGCCCAGCGGGTGCTTGTGCTGCAATCCGGGTTGCCTGTGGCGGGGCCTGCGCCCGTGTGGCTTTGCCCACTCTCCCACGCTTACATCTGACTCCCAGTGAAGTGCATACCAGTGGGGAGTCTCAGCTTGATTTGTCTACCAGGGTGGCTAGTATTGAGAAGCTGATTCTGGCTCTGACCCATGGGCTCCAGATGATACTGACAGGCTTTTGGCTCACATTTTTGAAGTGCTTTCTATCTCTCCTCCTGCCGCAGTTCCTCGGCAGCAGGGAGAGTTGTTTCACACGGCTAAGCCACGTTTGGAGTTTCCTGAGCAAACTCACTTTAATAATCTTGTGTTCAAGGAGTGGGAGCGACCGAGCAGGCTCCCTGGGGTGCCTAAAAGTTGGGATAAGAGGTACCCTTTCCCTGCTGAAGTGGTTAAGCGTTGGTCGTCCCCTCCAGAAGTGGATGCACCAATTCTGGGCTTGTCCAACACTTCTGTCATGCATTCCCCTGACTCTACTACACTGAGAGATGGTGAGGACCGGCGCATTGATCAGCTGGCTTCCCATGCCTTTGCCTGTGCGAGGTCTGCGCTCCGCCCTGTTTGTGCCTCTGCCATTACAGCTGCGGCTATTAGGAATCTGCTCAGGAGTGTTTTAGATGGGGCTCCTGATGAGGCAGCTAGTGCAGAGTATAGTGCTCTTCTGCGTTGTGATGAATTTGTTGCATATGTCCTCTCTGCCTTGGATGATACCATTAGAATGTGTGGCAGGGCTTCTGCCTTAGCGGTGGCTATACGCCGCTCGGTTTGGCTGCGCCAGTGGGCAGCTGACAACGCTGCCATGAAGGCTCTCACTGGGTTCCCCTTTAAAGGGATGCGTCTTTTTGGGGATCGCCTGGACCTTTTTGCTAAGGGAGGCAAGTTACCCCAGCGTAAGAGACAGTCTCGGCCCTTTCGGGGTTCAGGTTCCTTTCTTCCCTCCTACCGTGGGTCCAGAGTGGAAAGGGGAGCATCTTTTGCAGGGGCCCGGGGAGATTTCTGGGGCAGGGACAGAGGACGTGGCCGCCCTGGATCCTCCTGGGGTTCCAAATCTAAGTCTTCCCCCAAGCCCCCTCAGGCATGAAGGGGCGCCCTCACCCATCATCCGGGTGGGGGGACGGCTTCGGCTCTTTGCTCACGTCTGGAGGCGTCATGTCTCAGACCGGTGGATTCAGGAGGTAGTGTCCTCCGGTTACAAGATAGAGTTGGCAGCCTGGCCGCCCCCAAGATTCATCAGATCCCGGATGCCTCAAGACCCCCTGTCAGCTCAGGGCCTGTTGCTTGCTGTGCAGAATGTACTGGAGCTGGGGGTCATTTGCCAAGTGCCCTTAGGGGAAAGGGGCAAAGGCTACTATTCCAACCTTTTCACCGTTCCCAAAAGAGATGGGTATGTCAGGCCCATCCTGGATTTAAAGCTTCTCAACAAGTTTGTCAGACCCAGGAGGTTTCGCATGGAGACTCTGCGCTCAGCTGTGAGTTCACTACGCCCAGGGGACCTTATGACCTCTGTGGACATCAAGGATGCTTGCCTCCATGTTCCAGTTTTTCCAGGTCATCAGAGATTCCTCAGGTTTGCTCTGGAGGATCAGCATTACCAGTTTGTGGCATTGCCCTTTGGTCTTACTTCAGCTCCCAGGGTGTTCACCAAGGTGCTGGCAGGCATTATGGCTCTGCTGAGAACTCAGGGCGTTCGCATTCTTCCCTATTTGGACGACATTCTTATCACTTCTCCGTCCTTCCAACAGGCAAAGCTGGATACTCAGAGGGTGGTGTCCACTCTGGAGTAATTCGGCTGGGTGATAAACCACTCCAAATCTTCCCTGTCTCCCTCCTTGGTAAAGCCATTTTTGGGCATGAATCTGGATACAGCTCGGGCCAGGATCTTTCTTCCTCAGCAGAAGGTGGACAGTCTGCTGGCGCAAGCTCAGCTCCTTCTGTCATGCCCTCATCCTTCCATCAGGCAGGGAATGCAGCTGGTGGGCCTGATGGTGTCCTGCTTCGAGGCGGTTCCTTATGCTCAGTTCCACATGAGGCCTCTTCAACTCCACCTCTTGTCTGTATGGGACAGGGACCCTGTGTCCCTGGATCAGGTCTTGGTTCTGTCCCCCCTAGCCAGGCGGTCCCTCTCGTGGTGGCTGGACTCAAGAAACCTGATGGTGGGCAGATCCTTTCTGGCCCCTTGCAAGGAGACCACGGATGCCAACCTTCCAGGGGCAGTGGGGCTGTTCAGGTCCGCTCGGACAACCAGACGGCGGTTGCCTACATCAATCATCAGGGAGGGACCCGGAGCAAGGGGGCCCTCAAGGAAGTGTCTCTGATCCTGTTCTGGGCAGAGGACAATGTCCCCTGCATCTCAGCTGTACATTCCGGAGGTGGAGAATCTGGAGGCAGACTCTCTGAGCAGGGGGACTTCTCGCCTGGAGGAATGGTCCCTCAGCAACAGGGTGTTTCGCTCTCTGTGTCACCGTTGGGGTCAGCCAGATGTGGATCTGTTTGCGTCCCGTCACAATCACAAGCTTCCAGTCTTTGTGTCTCTGTCCCAGGACCCTCTGGCCTTTGCCGTGGATGCTCTGACAATGCCCTGGCAGGGCTTTCAGCTACTGTATGTCTTTCCCCCGTTTCCCCTTTTGGGCAGGGTTCTGCGAAAGATAGCTCAGGAAGGGGAGCCAGCAATCCTGGTGGCCCCTTGTTGGCCAAGAAGAGTGTGGTTCGCAGACATCGTGCAGCTGGCGGTAGATCAGTACGCCCTGCCCAAGGATCCAGACCTGCTCACTCAGGGGAGGCTACGCTACCCCAATTTACAAACGCTGGCTTTAACGGCCTGGCTGCTGAAACCTCCATCTTAATGGAAAAGGGACTGTCTGCCTCTGTTGTTGACACCATGATCAGGGCTAGGAAAAAGTCCTCTTCTTCCATTTACTATAGGGTTTGGCGTGCCTACATTGACTGGTGTGAGGCTAAATCTCTTCCCTCTCATGTGTTTTCTATCCCTAGGATTCTGGAGTTTCTCCAACATGGGTTGGATCTGGGGCTTCACAATCACTATTGTTCGGCGTGTTTCTGAGTTGGCGGCGCCCCATCAAGCCCCTTTACTTTGAGAGACACCAGGACAAGGTGGTGTTTCACTTTAAACCAGATTTTCTGCCTAAAGTTGTGTCTGCTTTTCATCTCAATCAAGACATTGTTCTACCTTCTCTGTGCCCTAATCCTAGTAACTCTAAGGAGAGGGCTCTACATTCCTTGGATGGGGTCAGGAACCTGAAGTTCTATTTGGTGGCTACCGAGCCCTTCAGGAAGACTGATGCTCTTTTTGTGGTCCCTTCGGGTCCCAAGAAGGGTCTGGCTCCAGCTAAGTCTACTATCAGCAAGTGGATCCGTCAGGCCGCTACTTGGTCTTCTGTTCATACTTTTTCTAAGTTTTACAAGGTTGCTGTTAGGGCCTCAGCGGATGCTGTTTTTGGCCGCAAAGTTCTTCAGCCGGCAGTGGTTTAATCTGCTTGTTGTTGCTTTTGGGGATCCCACCCTACCTTACGGACACTGCTATTGGATGTCCCAAACGTAAGGAATTACTATCTGGAGCAGGACGTGCTGTATACTTAGAATAATACAATTCTGTGATTACTCACCTGTAGAATTGGTATTATGAGTATACAGCACGTCCTGCTCCACCCCGCCCTTGGTTTTCATTGTTCTTGGTGCCTCTGTATGGTGATTGTTATCATGGTTAAAATTGTTTGATTATGGTTATTATTCTCCCAGCTTCTTGCTAACTGCTTTTCAATACTGGGGATTTTGTGGGAGGTCCCTGGAATATAAGGGGCCAGGAGGGGCCACTTTTTGCTGTCTCTGCAGTCCAGCGCCATCTTGTGGATGTATAACCCAAACGTAAGGAATTACTATCTGGAGCAGGACGTGCTGTATACTCACAATGCCAATTCTACAGGTGAGTAATCACAGAATTGTATTTTTTTCAGCTATTTTTTACAACTGATCACCTGTCTGTGGTCCCATGAATTAATTACCTGTGCAGCAGCTAAGCTGAAGGTTCTTAACCACTGTCTCTTATCTATTTGCAAATTTCTGTGGTTTTATTAGGCAGATAAGACCACATTCCTGTATCAGATTTCCAAGCTCTGCATATGCATAGCAAGATCCTCCCATATTCTAGCTCCATCACCAGCATCGAATCCACCTGCCCTTCCTCCAGACTGCAGTCTGTAATGTTGCCTGCTCATTAATAATGGGATTCTTCCATATACTACCACAATCTTTAGCTTTAGTGTGGAATCCACTAGCTCTCTCTCCAAGACATGTTTGGTAATGTTGCCTGCTGATGATGTAAATCCTCCTTTGAGGGATAGAACAAGAAGTCCTTCTACACTGGTTGTGTTTCAGTGGTTTAAAGCAGATTGTTATGCTTTTCCTGCTGACCAGATGTAGAATACGGACTATGCAACCCCTGATCTTGTAAGGTTATTTGAGATCCGTTTATTAAATAAGCCTCTGGAATTCTGGTACCCCTTTCCCAGTCTTTTATTTATTTATTTTTTTTTTGAAATTCTTTATTTTCTCTTTTTTTCTTTCCTTCCTTATCTCATTCTTATATACACATATATAACATATATGTTACAATCATCAATATCTTAGACATTTAACATATTTATAAATTATCATATATCGCTAGTCAGCCTAGATCATCGACCTAAGATATTTTTTTTTTTTTTTGCTATCTTTTTATTTTTTATTACTATTTTTATTTTTATCTTTATTATATTCTATTTCCTTTTCTTATTAGATATAGTAGATGAAGTTTCCCAGTCTTTTAAACTATTGGGATCATGCTATCGCTGTCCTATCCAAAGGTGAAACCCACAGAAGAGCCTGGTTCTTTAAACGACCTGGCTTACAGACTCTCAGAGAGGTTACACAAACCCCTTCTGGTAGGCCATTATTGAAGCTTCTCTTAAAGAGGTACAAACCCCATATATTACATCAGTAGAACTAAAACACTCTAGGCCTAATTGAAGGCCTGCCCTAGTGTGAAATCAATGTGAACCCCAGGTACCCGTATATTCACCTGAGCAGAATCTGCATTGCCTTAGAACTCTGTGGCATCCCCGCCCCCTCTGCCCTCAATTTTGTGCCAGACGCACCGAGCAGGGATGGTGCTGCAACAAGTTTGTGATCTTACTTCTCGGCCTGGGCATGACTCCCAGGGTCCTTTTCATAGTGATAGTCATCCCAAGGTAACAAAGAATACAGATGCCTCCTTTCCTTTGACACTTCCTGGTTAAGGGCTACTGCTTACAGAGAAGGGTGGTAAACACTGTCCTCCTTAGAGATGTTGCTAGGATTGGACCTTGATAGCGGGGCAGTGAATGTGTTTTTTCAGCAGAAAAAAATGCAAATGCTTAAATCCAGAATGCGCAAGGTTCTAAAGGACAGCACTCCGACATTCCCCCAGTGCCTGAGAGGGAGGGGTGTGATGGTCACTGCAATGGCTGCAGTGGCCAACACAAGAAGATTTGCCTGAAACCTAGGCATATCAAATGAGCCAATGTTATTGCAGACTACGAGAGCCATCCACTGATATCGGACCCCTGGCCCACCCATTATTCGATTACAACTTTGATTTGGGAAAATTGGGAAATTCCCCTTGATAGTTTGAGCTTTTATGACTCGTTCTTGGTCGAGACCTGCATTTTGGGAATAATGGTGTAGCATGCTCTTTACAATTCTAGAATTACTTTTCTCTTGTAGTGGGGTGCCTGTCTGAGGTTGCCTATAGACCCTTCAATGAAGCCTCTCCTGCACAACAAACACCCACTGATGGGCTGTCTATGAGGATAGATATTTTATGACAAGTGTCAAAATCCAAGTTTCACTACTGATGAGGAACCATTTTTATTAAAACTAGTGTAAGTCTCTTGATGAGCAGGACATAACCATATAGTGCTCATTTACAGTTCAGAGTTTTCACATCACAATTGTGTAAAAAAGCAGACAGTCATTTGTCTCTTCTCAGGGTAATAAAATAAATAACGGAGAGCATTACCTCTACCTGACCTTATCGCATGATGGAGTATCTGTACAAAAAAAAAAACGTCCGCACTTAGAAGTTTCTTTCAGCACATTGTTATTGCATGTTGCTAAAAGAAACAAGTTCTAACCTTGTAGCTGAACTAATGGATGATGTCTCCCTGCCATACGGGTGGCATAAAATTCATACTTACCTTGACTTTTTTCCTTTCCTGGTGCCTATACATGGTGGCATACTATGGATTAATTGTTTACCTATTAACCCCAATAGGACACATTTTTACAGTTTTTGACCCCTCCCCCTCTGTACCATTCCTGTTGGTCGATAGTCACCCGAGGGCAGAACCCTATGCCGCCATTACAAAATTACCTCAAACTAAGTCCACTTGGTTATGGCATAGAAAGGTATTAGCAAGATCACGTGGCAGCCTTGCAGATATCCTCCAAGGATCGATTGTGCTGCTCAGGAGGTTGAAACTGCCCTAGTGGAATACATTGTCAACTGAGTTGGTGGATTCAGATTTTCCGTCTAATAGGTCCTGTATATACTCTTTCAGCAAGTGTAACTCCCTATGAATGTAGAAGACTGTTTAAATCCTTTAGAGGAGGTAACTGCACTCTCTCTGGAAACAAACTCATGTGGTTCTTTTGGTCCAAAAGCTTGCAGCCCAGAGACTTTGGCCACCAGAAATAATAACTAGAGTATCCAATTCCAGACAGAGCATTTATCAAGAGGGATGAAAAGTGCTTTAGAGGGGTCATCCAGCACCAGAAAGAGAGATCCCAATGTGCACAGCTTCCCCTTTTTGGCAGTGAAGTAGGACTGCCTTCATGAATTGCTGGATAAGAGGTTCATGAGCCCATGACTTGCCGTCAAAGGCAAAAGATTGACTATACTTGTGTTTTAATTTGCATTTGGAACTCTGTGAACTTTTCCCATGTTCTAACTTTATTGGAGCAACCCAAATCGATTAGCCTTTTACTTTCCATAATTAAACCACTAGGATGCTGTATGGAGGTGCCGGACAAAAGTCTCTGCCCTGGAGAAGGAGATCTGTTCGGTAATTTGTATAGACCTTGGACAGTTAACTGATGCACTGCATGAAACCATGGATATCTCTGCCACCACAGTAGCATTGTGATTATGGACTGGGAATAAATTATTTTTCTGAGAAATTTGTGTATCTGGGGAATTGGGGGGTAGGCAAAGCCTAAGCTAAACCCCTATTGTTGCGTGAGAACATCTTCCCACACGACCCCAGTATGTCAAGTAGAACCTAATTACCTTCTTGTTCCCTGAGGTCGCAAACAAATCTCTGGAATTTCCCACATCTTTGTTATTTGGTGGTATATGTCCTTCCGTATTTATGGTTCACTCCTTGATGTCTAAACTGTGCCTTGATGGCTTGTCCATTTCACATTTTGTGTTCTCATTTGCAAAGATCAGAGGGACATTTATCCTGGACCATTCCAGTATGGGTGAGATCACCCTCATCGTTTCTGCACTGTGGGTGCCACCCTGCCTTCTTATATAGGGGCAGGCTGCCTTGTTGTCTAATCTCAACATGACTTGATGGCTCTTCAGCTTATTCTGGAAGGCTTGGAGGGACAGTTTTGCTGCCCTGATCTCGAGGATGTTCTATATCTGACTTTTTGTTTTGAATCTCCATTGGTCCCTGATGGCTGGTCCCCCGAAGGCCACGAATCTCAGAAATTTATGAAAAGAAGGGGGAAAAAAAGGACATGAAGGTAGGCGTCTCTTAAGTCCACTGACACCATCCAGTTCCTCTCAAAGATTGCTTGTGATGTTGTGTGAAGGCTCTGCATTCTGAAGGTCTGGCTTCTTATAAACCTGTTTAGCTTGCTCAGGTCTATGACATAGGTCCCCCAATTTCTTTGGGACCAGGAACAACCTGGAATACCTCCCTCAGCCTCTTTGGCCTTTTAGCATAGAAATAATAATCTGTCAGAATCTTGGCCTGTGTCTTGTCCCTTGGCATGCCATGACCACAAAATGAAGGACCATTTGTGCCCTCTCTCATTAGTTTGTAGGACCCATATGTCTTTTACGAATCTTGCCCAGACTGGAAAACATTTTTTTTAAGTCTTGCTCCTACCCGATCCTTGTGAGCAGACCGAGTCTCAGAACTTTTTTGGTTGAACCGAGGGTGCAGAGAAAGAGACTTTTTTAAATTTCTTCTAAAATGGATTCTGGTTGGGCGGTTTCCCAGGCCTGTAAGATTTGGTATTTCTAAACCTGTTAGAACAGCCTTTGAACGCTGTTGTTCTTTGGGGTTTCTTTCTCTTACAAAGGATTTTATAAGCCAAAATCAAAGGATGATCTAGAGGTGGCTGTTGCAGCTGCGTCATTCCAGCCATATCATGGCACCCCAGCAAGAGCAAGTGGCTCCCCAGCAACCATTAGAGGGTAAGGAAGGCTCATATTCCAGCATTTAGCAGTGAGCATAACTAATTTAAAAAGGACCAAAACCAGCCCTAGAGTCTAGAGAGATGGCTTTGTAGCAACCAGTTTTGGTCCAATTTAAAGTTATATACAGTAATAAAAAAAGGCTGGTACAAAAAGAAACAAACCAGCTAAATTAATTTACTTCACCATTACTAATACAGGGCAGTTCTCAATGATGGAAAATTCTCTCCCTACTCAAACCCCATCCTATGGTGTGCCATGTGGTGCCTTTTCCTTAGCAGCAAGCAATGGCCCCTATCTATGACAGAACCTACTGACCAGCACCATTACTGGGGCTCTAATCCATCTGCAGAAAACATGGTGGTTGTGATAAAGAGACCCCCACAGTAAGCACAACGTTCTTGCCATACAGGGCAATCTCTCTGCTTACCCACCCCAAGAAACTGCCCTACACCAGTGGTGGTAAACCTATGGCATCCGTGCCAGAGGCGGAACTGAGAGCCCACTCTGTGGGCACCCATCGCCTTTCCAGGACACACATTTTGTTTTTTTTCATATCCCCCCTAGCATCCAAGCCATCAGGTAGCCACCTAAAATGTTGGGCACTCAGTCCCTAAAAGGTTTGCCATTACTGCCCTATACCAACATCATTTAAAAAATTGTAACTGTGCAGTTTTTATTTTGCAACATTAAATAGTTCAAAATGCTGTTATTCAAAATAGAGCATCAGTGCAAGAAAAAACTTATTCTAAGTATGTCACACACCCCACTTCAAACATTAATAATTACACTAGGGTTAACGCACCGCTAGGTGGCAGCATTGCAGAGAACTTCTCCCAAAAACTTCAACAGGCCCCTCCCGGTCTATACATACCTGGTACCTCCCAAGAACCTCCCAGTGTTGTTCTCTGCAAGGTGGCGACAAGACAGAAGAAAGAAGTCTCCTGCTTGCAGGTAGCCGGGGTATCCCCCCGCCCCCCCCCCCCCCGTGGTCTATTTCTGCCCGGCTTTTGTTTGAATGTATTCTATTTAATGGCAGCCTCCCAGCTTCGGCTGTAGGCCGGGCAATAAGGTAGCCGGCACCATTGGTGCCTAGGAGATTAGCTCCTCCGCTCGACCCTTCATTGCGGGGCATAGCGGGATTCCCGGAGTGGTGATCCGGATGTGGGATGCCCCATTTTATAGGAGTTAGTGGTCAGGTTGTGCCTTGCCCTGGGATATTGTGTCTCTTTCCGGGGTGTGGGACGCGCTTGGGATGGTGACATGCTTTTAAACGGTGACATGCTGTGTGAGTGTGCTGCTGCGCTCTGCATTGTGATTCCCTTTGTGATTTTACATTGTCTATCTTCACTGTATGTTTGCCTGCCGTTTTTTCCCCCTGTCTGTGTGTCTTCTCTCCTCAGGAGCCGGGGGGCGGCGGGGCCTCACGGCGCGCTGCGCCGCGGTCCCGCCGGTGGCTGAGCGCCGTACCCGGCGCTTGCAGCCTGCTTGTCCGGCTGCTCAGGGGGGACCTGTTATCAGTGTGTGGGTCTGTGTTTTACTATCCGGCGCTGTACACTGGGAGCCGGCGGGTGGCTCCGCCGGTCCCGTCATTGAGGTCTGCTTGCGGTCCCCGCCGGCAGACGCTGACGCTGCCTGGGGGCGGGGTCGCGCGCGCGCGGGCTGCGCACGGATTGGACGCCCGGAGGGGCGGGGCCTTCTCGGCTCCCGCGCTCCCGGAGCTTCTCTCTTCCTCCCTCACTGCGTGTGTGCGGGCCGCCATCTTCTGCAGGCTGCGCGGTTTTCCTCTCCTCTCAAGGTAGGCGTTTTTGGTTTGTCTTGCCATGACCCCTCGGATCCTTTCCTCCTCCTTCTCCTTCCTCCTCGCTCCGGCGCATCTTTATGGTGCTGGTTGGCATTAACCATTTCCTTGCTCTGGTTAATGAGGGGGGGGGGGGTGGTGTGAGGGGGGTTGTGTATGTTATGTGGATTTTTGGCTATGGTGCTGGATTGACGCCTGTCCCTCTCCCTTTGTGTTTTTCAGATCCTGGGATCCCGTCTGGCAGGGCTCTCCCGGTCATATATACCTGGCTCGTGGGGGGTGTTTTTTCTTTGCAATATATATATATATACTCTTATATTTATTTTTATAAGGGTCTTATGCTATTCCCCTGGGTCAGGATCTTGTGACTGTCCTTAGACAAGTGTTAGGTTATTAAGGGGCATCCCGGGTCGCGTACCGCATAAATCCCTGGGTTCTGCGAATACCATAAATTTCACCACATGGAGGTTGCCACAGATACCGGGAATGGTTCTTCGGGACAATCCAAGGTGTGCGGGGGTTGTGGGACTCCGCTCCAGGGAGATGATGTCATTTTGTGTATTCCTTGTGCACAGCAGAACATTGCACGGCAGTCCAGTACTCCGGTGCCTAGCACTTCTTCGGCCGCGCCATCTCCCTCTCCCCCTCGCTTATTCCGGACCCCGTGTGACGTTGTCCTGGGCGGGGATTCGCAGTCTGATGTATGTGCCCGCTTGACCAGCCTTGAGAAGCGGTTTTCTGTTATAGCCGCTCAGAAGGTTTCAGCTAAGCGGAAGCATCTGTCTCCGCCCCTGCCGGATTCAGATGAGGAAGTGGTGGGAGATCTGGATTGGTCGGATCGTCCCCGTGAAGAAGGTGAGCTTATTGAGGAAGAAGATTCTGATGTTCAGCAGTTGCTGGGTTCTGAGGGGGATCAGGCGGATGGCCCCCCTCTCGATTCCTCTACCATTCTGAGCCAGATGTTTGAGGTTTTGGATTTGGAGCCTCCGGTGGTTGCTCCTAGGCCCAAGGGTCAGCTTTTTGGGGTGTCCAAGCAGCGTCTGGAGTTTCCCAGCCAACAGCATTTTGAAGAAATTGTTTTCAAGCAATGGGAGCAACCTACTCGTCTTGTTGGGGTGCCGTCTAGCTGGGATAGGAAATATCCCTTTCCGGCGGAATTGTTGAAGCGTTGGTCTGTTCCCCCTGAGGTAGATACTCCGGTCCTGGGACTGTCCAACACGGCGGTTGTGCATTCCCCTGACACGACTTCGCTCAGGGACGGTGAGGATCGCCGGGTTGATCAGCTTGCCCGTCATGGTTTTGTATGTGCGGGTTCCGTGTTAAGGCCTGTTTGTGCCTCGGCTCTTTTGACTTTTGCTGTCAGGTCTATTGTCAGGGACTTGGGGGTGGATCTCGAGCCCACCAGTGATGAGTCCCTTGGGCTTAAGCGCTGCGATGCTTTTTTGTCTTTTATCCTGGCTGCTCAGGAGGATGCCATGTTGATGTGTGGCAGGGCTACTGCCTTGCTGGTGGCTATCCGGCGCTGTGTGTGGTTGAGACAGTGGACGGCCGATTTTAATTCTAAGAGATCGCTCACGGCTCTGCCCTTTTTGGGTTTGAGGCTTTTTGGTGAGAGGCTGGATTCTGTTGCCAAGGGAGGTAAATTACCTCAGCGCAAGAAATTTCGCCGTTCCTTTCGGGGGATGGTCTCGTTCAATCCGTCCTTTCGGGGAGTCGGCGCCGGTAGAGGTGCGGGCTCCTCGGCCCCCAGGGGCGCCAGTTGGAATAGGGGCAGAGGCCGTGGCCGCCCCACTCGCGTCTGGGGTGCCAAGCCCAAGCCGGCTGCCAAGCCCACCCAGCAATGAGGGGGCGCCCTCACCCGTTCGGGTGGGGGGACGGTTGCAACTTTTCTCCCGGGTGTGGGACCAGGAGGTCCCGGACAGATGGATCCGGGAGGTGGTTTCGGCCGGTTACAAGTTGGAGTTCGAGTCCCGTCCTCCTCCAAGGTTCTTCAGGTCTCGGGTGTCTTTGGATCCTTTGGCCGCGCAGGGGCTCCTGGCGGCAGTAAGGAATCTTCTAGATTTAGCTGTCATTTGCCCGGTTCCTCCTTCAGAGGTGGGGCGCGGGTTTTACTCCAATCTCTTCACGGTCCCCAAAAAGGACGGGTCCTTCCGTCCTATTCTGGATTTGAAGTTTCTCAACAGGTTCATTCGTCCTCGGAAGTTTCGCATGGAAACCCTGCGGTCTGCGATCGGTTCGCTTCGGCAGGGGGACTTTATGACGTCCATAGACATCAAGGATGCGTACCTGCACGTGCCGATCTTTCCTGCTCATCAGCGGTTCCTCCGTTTCGTGGTGGGGGATCGGCATTTTCAGTTTGTGGCTCTTCCATTCGGCCTCACCTCTGCTCCGAGAGTGTTCACCAAGGTGTTGGCGGGGGTGATGGCCCTGCTCAGAGCTCAGGGGATTCGCATTGTGCCTTACCTGGACGATCTTCTCATCATGGCTCCTTCCTTCAGTCAAGCAGAGGGGGACACCAGCACTGTGGTGTCTATGTTGGAGAGGTTCGGCTGGGTGATCAATTACCCCAAGTCCTCGCTGGTTCCGGCCAGGGTGGTGACTTTTCTGGGGATGTCGTTGGACTCCTGCCAGCACAGAGTGTTTCTTCCTCAGGCCAAGGTTCTGATGATTCAGGAATTGGTCCAGCTGCTCCTCTCCCATCCTCATCCGTCCATTCGTCTGGGGATGAGACTGGTGGGGTTGATGGTGGCCTTGTTCGAGGCAGTTCCCTTTGCTCAGTTTCATACGAGGACTCTTCAACTTCATCTTTTGGCGTCTTGGAACCGGTGTCCGGGGTTGTTGGATCGGTCCTTCCCGTTGTCCCCTCGGGTTCGGCAGTCCCTTCTGTGGTGGTTGGTCTCGGACAACCTTCTGAAGGGCAGGTCGTTTCTGACTCCACTTTGGGAAACTGTCACCACGGATGCCAGTTTGTCAGGCTGGGGAGGTTATTGGAAGGATCTTCGGTTTCAGGGGCAGTGGGACCCTCAGGAGGCCCACTTGCCCATCAATGTTCTGGAATTGCGAGCCATCAGGTTGGTTCTGTCTCACTTGACGCATCATTTACAAGGTCTGCCGGTTCAGGTTCGCTCAGACAATCAGACGGCGGTTGCTTACATCAATCACCAAGGAGGGACTCGCAGTCTGGGTGCCCACAGGGAAGTGTCTCTGATTTTGGTCTGGGCGGAGACTCATGTCCCTTGCATCTCGGCAGTTTACATTCCGGGAGTGGAAAACACAGAGGCGGATTTTCTGAGCCGGTGTGCGTCCCGTCGGGGGGAGTGGTCTCTCCATCCCCAGGTGTTTCGGTCACTTTGTCTCCGGTGGGGGACGCCGGAGGTGGATCTGTTTGCCTCTCGTCACAATCACAAGCTTCCGTCCTTTGTGTCCCTGTCCCGGGACCCTCTGGCTCTGGCGGTGGATGCCATGACCCTGAGCTGGAGGGACCTGGGGTTTCTTTATCTGTTTCCTCCGATTCCCATGCTAGGCAGGGTTCTGCGAAAGTTGGTTCTGGAAGGAGTTCCCGCCATTCTCGTGGCTCCAAGGTGGCCAAGGCGGGTGTGGTTCGCGGACATCGTTCGTCTGGCCGTGGATCAGTTCGATCTGCCTCTTCGGCCAGATCTTCTCACTCAGGGTCAACTCTGTTACCCCAATTTACAAACGCTGGCTTTGACGGCTTGGCTGCTGAAACCTCCATCTTAAAGGAGGAGGGTCTTTCGGATGCGGTCATTCAGACTCTTATTAGTGCTAGGAAGAGATCTTCTTCTTCCATCTATTACAGGTATTGGAGATCTTATATTGATTGGTGTGAGGCTAGGTCTTTGCCCTGCCGGGTCTTTTCTGTGTCTAGGATTTTGGAGTTCCTTCAGGCGGGGCTGGACTCCGGTCTTCAGCTGAGTACCTTGAAGGGGCAGGTTTCTGCTTTGTCAATTTTTTTCCAGAAATCTTTTGCTAGTCATTCCTTGGTCAAGACTTTTTTCCAGGGGGTTTCGCATGTACGGCCTCCCAGGAAGCCTTTGCTCCCAGTCTGGGATTTGAATTTGGTTCTTGCCACTCTTAAGGCTCCTCCTTTTGAGCCTTTGCGGGATGTCCCTTTGTCCGTTCTTACTCAGAAGGTTGCTTTTTTGGTGGCCATCACTTCGGTTCGGCGTGTTTCAGAGCTGGCAGCTTTGTCTATTCAGGCTCCTTATTTTGAGGATCATCAGGACAAAGTGGTTTTTCGTTACAAGTCAGATTTTCTCCCTAAGGTGGTCTCTGCGTTTCATCTTAACCAGGACATTGTTCTTCCTTCTTTGTGTCCTAAGCCTAAGAACGCCAAGGAGAGTGCCTTGCACTGCCTGGATGTTGTACGTTGTGTCAGGTACTATCTACGTGCTACGTCTTCTTTTCGCAAGACTGATGCCTTTTTCGTTGTGCCCTGTGGGCCTAGGAAGGGTTTGGCTCCGGCCAAGTCCTCCATTAGCAAATGGATTCGTCAGGCCATTGTTGGTGCTTATTCGGCTAAGGGGAAGGCTCCTCCTTTCCGAGTTACTGCTCATTCTACTCGTGCGGTTGGTGCTTCCTGGGCTTTTCAGCACCAGGCTTCGGTTGAACAAGTGTGTAAGGCTGCAACTTGGTCTTCTGTTCATACTTTTTCTAAGTTCTATAAGGTTGATGTGCGGGCTTCAGCGGATGCTGTTTTTGGCCGCAAGGTTTTGCAGGCTGCAGTGGTCTGAGTTTTTTCTGCGTTATTGCCTGATTCGGATACCCACCCTTTTCTGGACACTGCTGTTGGATGTCCCTAGTGTAATTATTAATGTTTGAAGTGGGGTGTGTGACATACTTAGAATAATACCATTTTGTGAATACTCACCTGTAAAATGGGTATTATAAGTATGTCACACACCCCACTTCACCCGCCCTTTTTGGTATCCTGGCTCTCTATTTGGTGAAGTTTGGTTCTTTACGTTGAGGGTTACATTGTTTGGTTCTGGTACCTTGTCTTACTGCTGTTCTAATACTGGGAGGTTCTTGGGAGGTACCAGGTATGTATAGACCGGGAGGGGCCTGTTGAAGTTTTTTGGAGAAGTTCTCTGCAATGCTGCCACCTAGCGGTGCGTTAACCCTAGTGTAATTATTAATGTTTGAAGTGGGGTGTGTGACATACTTATAATACCCATTTTACAGGTGAGTATTCACAAAATGGTATTATTGTGTGTTAGAATGTGCAAGTACTTAAACCGGACCAAAAGCCTGGTACAGTTGTAAAAGAAAACTCCCCAAAACTCACTTGCCACAACTGCATGCATGATGCTGAATCATTGTCAGAACTTACATTTGCTCCTGCATCCACTCAAAGCTGAAACGCCACCTCACTGATTTTCTATTGGTAGCGGCCATTTTGGAACTTCCTTTCCCAGCATCTCAATTATGCTGCTGACTGGATTAACTGACATAACTGACAAATTCACAGTAACAGGAAACCCAGCAGCACTTCCTGTTTGCAGGCAGCCTGCAAGTCCAGGAGGCACGATTTTGTTTTTAAAATTTACCATAGCAGGAGTTAGAAAAATGTAAATTATTATTATATGCATCGTTTGTTGTGTTGGTCTGGTTTAAGTAATTTTTGACTGTTGGCCCACTCTAATCAATAAACATTCAGAGACTTTTCTTGGCGGTACCCCAGCCAAATACCTGCACCTAAACCTCCAAGGACAGGGTTTGCAGCCAGGCCAACTCTGAGTCCTGGGTTGCCAGCCCTTATGCCTGGTGCCCAGGCTGGTTGGCTTTGGGTGGGGGGGGGTACATGCTGCTTCTTTTTTACTAGCAGACTATAGTAAAAAAAACAAAATAAAACATTTTTTTCATTGATAACGACCATGCTGGCTATAGCAGCGAGGCTTTTATCAATGAAATAAGTTAAAACATTTGAGTTGTAAATTGGTACACGAGGAGCAAATGTACTAATGGCTTGGATGCACATGTGTTATTGGACCGCAAGTGTCCCTGAAACATGCGCCCAAAAGTACATATTCTTAGTATATAGGCCTCGATTCAACAAAGGTAGAAATAAATTCGTGTCACTCGAAAAATCAGATCGCATGCACAAAGTTTTAACTTTTTCGAGTGATTCAAAAAAGGGGTTGAATTAAATACTTGCACTCGAAAATGCAATCGTAAAATTTTGAAATCACTCGTAAAATTTTCAAAATGCTCGTAAAAAGGCTGTCGCAAGCGAAAATTATTGGAGAATGTACTCAAATTTTTTTTCTATTGTTTAGTATTGTTTTCTGACTGTTGCATGGTGTTGTAAGGCTTTTTAATGGGTAAATGTAAATGCATAATTTTGTTTTCAACTTTTTAAGTTGCCTGTGTAGCTGTATGTACATGGCTAACATTGTGGATACATGTAATAAAGAGGCAAGGTATGCTGTAGTGGAAGTACTAATTAAACAGTAATATTTGTAAGAGGCATATATGTCGTTTTTTTTGGGGGGTAGGGGGGGTTGGTTGGATTGCCAGGGACCTGGATTAAAATGTTTCCTTTAATGCAGAAATGTGGCCATTGTTTTCTATACAAGGCTTGCTCACATAGCACCAAGTGTCCCTGGGTGCAGGCAGCAGCTCTTTGCTAGCTTTAACCTCATGGTACGCCATTCTTATGCTTACACTATAACGTGGACCAAAAGCCAGGATTTTGACTATTCTGGGTTTTGGTGCACTGCAATGTAAAAACCCAAAGGTCTTCTACCAGTTAATGCTGCCAAATATGGATTCCAAAGCTGCACGATTTAGCCTAGTAAGCTGGAAAAGTGCTTGATATGGCAGCTGATCCACTTCCAAACGTGTCCGAAAATATGGGAATGGGTAGTGTGCGCCTTCTCTGCGCCACATCATCTGCAGTATGTTCGAAGTCAATGGCCTCGATTCACAAATCATTGAAAAAAATTCTCATGGTAGTAAAAAATTTAATTCATGAGAAAAAAGCCTGAGAATTTCACTGTTACCAAATCACCAGATAGGAAGACACTGAAAGTCAATGGAAGTTTTTACTACTAGTAAAAAAGGGTAAAAAGTTCAGTATTTTTTTCAGGAGTAAAAAAGTGCCATTGACTTTCATTGTCTTCCTAACTAGTGATTCACAAACAGTGGAATTCTCAGGCTTTTTTCTTATGAATTGAATTTTCTACTACCATTAGAGTTTACTACCATTGCAAAGAAAGTAGAAGGGCTCCATTGTGAGAGAGCAAAATGAGTTTTCTCCTGCTGAAAGCTGCATCAAAAAACTAGTGTGAAAAACTCTAATTTATATCATGTGTGTGGCTCATCAAGTCCACCTGAATCAGTAGTAAAATTTTCGAATTGTAAAATGCAGTAGTAAATTTTTCGATCCACTAATTTAATTCACACTTTTACAATTGTACTTGAATTTAATTCAAATGACTCGTGTTTTACAATGGTTCCAGGTAGCTGAATCACTCGTAAAAAAAATATAGCAAAATCGCAACTTTTTAAGCACAAAACACACAAAAAATCCATTTTCGACCTTTGTTGAATCGAGCCTAGTACGTCCTGCCCCAGATAGAATACTTACAATCGGGTAATACTCCGCCAGATGGCGCTGGACTGCAGAGACATCGAAAATAGGCTCCTCCCGGCCCCTCAAATACCCAGGGACCTCCCACAATCCCCAGATTTTCTCTGCAATCTGGACTGCGAAGGACAAGAAGATGGCTCTCTCTACTCGCAGGTGAGCGGGGCTATTAGCCTGCGGCCCTGTATGACTATTCCCACCCGTTCCATTAGTAATGTGCCTCCCAGCCTTGGCTGCGCTGGTCGGGTGATGGTAGGCAGCACCGCTGTTGCGGTGCTTAGGAGCGCTGCTCCACCGCAATCCCCCACCAAAGGGTAGGCAGTTCAGGCATATGGTGAGCCTCTATGGGATGCCCCTCCCGCACTATTGCCCCTTGCCCCTACCTATAGGTGGGCCCTGTTAAGTGGCCGCTGTCCTCCCTCACTCTCCTTGTAGCCTTCGGGGGAAAAGAGGGGGGGTGTGTGTATGTATGTACATATGTGTATTGGCTTTATGCTTTATTACATTTTGTTTTGTGTCAGCCGCCGCGCTGATTTGGTTTACAAGGATTATACTTAAAATTGCCGCCGCCGCGCGCCTTTTTGTCCCTATGTTCCACACTTGGCGGTGGCGTTACCTCAGGCGCCGGTGCACCGTCATTGGCTGCTTGTCACGTGTTGGCTTCGCGCTCTTCGGGGGTATACCGACGCTATTTTGTCTGCTTGGTCGGCTTCTGCGGACGGGCTTCTACCTACCGCGGTCCGTAAGTGCCCTCGCGGGCGGCTTTATTGCCACTTTTTAATTATTGTCTGCTTACGGCTCATTTGATTGTGTCTTTCAGACGGGCGAACCCATTGGCTTCTCCCGGCCTCTGTTAGTTGGTTAACTTGTGAGGCCTAGTGTAATTACTCCCACTTCCCTAGCGGGTTATTGGGGCATCCCGGGTTACTGTATAGCGTTAATCCCTATCGGCCTATTGTGCCGCTATAATCACCATATGGAGGCATCTCAGGATAATGTGACCGGGGTTCCTTCGGGACAAACCCGGCTGTGTGTAGCTTGCGGGGTGTCCCCTATTAGCACTGACAATGCGCGGGTCTGCGTACCTTGTGCCGAGCAGGTGCTTGCGCTGCAATCTGGCCTTCCAGTGGCTGGGCCGGCACCTCGTTTCACTTCACCTACCCCCCAAGCTTAAATCTCACTCCTACTGAGTTGCATACAAGTGGGGATTCTCAGCCTGATGTGTCTTCTAGACTGGCTAGTGTTGAGAAGTTAATTGCTAATACCTTGGCGCGTAAGGCCCCTGCAAAAAAGCGTCACTTAACGCCTGATGTCACTCTTTTCCCTATGGAAACTGATGAGTTTTTGCATCTATGTGGCTATACCCCCTCGGACGAAGGAGAGCTATTCTCAGACTCATGGTCATCTGATGAGAGGCCCAGGGGTCATGACGATTCTGGCTCTGACCCCTGGGCCCCGGATGATACTGATAGATTGCTGGCCCAGATTTTTGAGGTTCTGTCCATTTCTCCCCCTGTTGCGGCTCCCAGGCAAAGGGGGGAACTGTTTCATACCGCTAAGTCACGCTTGGATTTTCCTGAGCAAGCACATTTCAATAACCTTGTGCTCAAGGAATGGGAACGTCCCAGTAGACTTCCCGGTGTACCGAAGAGTTGGGATAGGAAGTATCCCTTTCTTGCTGATGTGGTAAAGTGTTGGTCATCCCCTCCCGAAGTGAATGCCCCAGTCCTAGGGTTATTTAACACCTCTGTTATGCACTCCCCTGACTCTACTACCCTGCGGGATGCTGAGGGACCGGCGCATTGACCAGCTGGCGTCCCATGCCTTTGCATGTGTGGGGACGGCGCTGCGCCCGGTCTGTGCCTCGGCCATTACAGCTGTGGCCATTAGGACCCTGCTCAGAAGTATACTTGACAGTGCCCCTGATGATTTTCCTTGTGAGGTGTTTAATGCACTCTCTAGTTGTGATGTTTTTGTAAATTTTGTCCTCTCTGCCTTGGATGACACCATTAGAATGTGTGCCAGAACATCTGCCCTTGTGGTGGCTATACGCCGCTCGGTTTGGCTACGCCTGTGGGCTGCTGACAACGCTGCCAAGGAGGCCCTCACTGGTTTTCCCTTCAAAGGACTACGTCTGTTTGGGGACCACCTGGACCTTTTTGCTAAGGGAGGCAGGTTACCCCAGCGCAGACGGCAGTCTCGGCACTTTCTGGGTCAGGGCTCCTTTTCCTCTCCCTACCGTGGTGCTAGACAAGGCAGGGGGGTTTCCTTTACTGGGGCCCGGGGAGACTTCTGGGGTAAGGGCAGAGGACGTGGACGTCCTGGCTCCTCCTGGGGCCCCAAGCTTAAGTCCTCTCCCAAGCCCCCTGATGGCATGATGGGGCGCCCTCACCCATCCGGGTGGGGGCACGGCTTCAGCACTTTGCTCACGTCTGGAGGCTTCATGTCTCAGACCAGTGGATTCAGGAGGTAGTGTCCTCCGGTTACAAGAGTTACAGAGTTTGCTGCCTGGCCGCCCCCAAGATTCATCAGATCCCGGATTCCTCAGGACCCTGTGTCAGCTCAGGGTCTATTGCAGGCAGTGCAAAGGCTCCTGGAGTTGGGGGTCATCTGCAAGTTCCCTTTAAGAGAAAAAGGCAAGGGCTTCTATTCCAACCTATTCACAGTGTCCAAAAAAGATGGTTCACTCAGGCCCATCCTGGACTTGAAGATCCTCAACAAATTTGTCAGGAGCAGTCGCTTTCGCATGGAAACTCTGCGCTCTGCCATCAGTTCCCTGCGCCCAGGGGATTTCATGACCTCTGTGGACATCAAAGATGCTTACCTTCTTATTCCTGTATTTCCAGGTCATCAAAGGTTCCTCAGGTTCGCTCTGGAGGATCAACACTACCAGTTTGTGGCATTGCCCTTTGGTCTCATTTCAGCCCCCAGGGTGTTCACCAAGGTGCTGGCTGGAGTGATGTCTCTGCTCAGGTTTCAGGGCATCCGCGTGCTGCCTTATCTGGATGACATTCTCATCACCTCCCAGTCTCTACATCAGGCAGAATTGGATACTCAGCTGGTGGTGTCCACACTGGAGTCGTTTGGATGGGTGATCAACCACCCCAAGTCCTCTCTGTCCCCCTCCTTGGTGACTCCATTCCTAGGAATGAATCTGGATACAGTTCAGGCAAGGATTTTTCTTCCTCAACAGAAGGTGGACAGTCTGATTGCACAGGTCCAGTTCCTGCTATCTTTTCATCATCCCTCCATCAGGCAGGGAATGCAGCTGGTGGGCCTGATGGTGGCGTGCTTCGAGGCGGTCCCTTATGCTCAGTTCCACTTGAGGCCTCTGCAACTTCACCTCTTGTCAGTGTGGGACAAGGATCCAGGGTATCCGGGTATGTGTCCTTCCCCCCTGGTCAGGCGTCCCTCTCGTGGTGGATGGACTCCAGGAACCTGTTGGGGGGCAGATCCTTTCTGACCCCCTCCTGGGAGACGGTCACCACGGATGGCATTCTGTCAGGTTGGGGGGGGGGGGGTTCTGGAAGTCCCTGTAGTTCCAGGGGAGGTGGGGCCCTCAGGAGGCCCACACACCTATCAACGTCTTGGAGCTGCGGGCGATCAGGTTAGTTCTGGCTCAGTTGACTACTCACCTTCGGAGCCTCCTTGTTCAGGTGCGCTCGGACAACCAGACGGCAGTTGCCTACATCAATCATCAGGGAGGGGCCCGGAGCAATAGGCCCTCCAGGAAGTGTCTCTGATCCTGACCTGGGCGGAGACCAATGTTCCCTGCATATCAGCTGTGTACATCCCGGGGGTGGAAAATCTCCTGGCAGACTCTCTGAGCAGGGGGACCTCTCGCCAGGGAGAATGGTCCCTCTGCAACAGGGTGTTCTAGTCTCTGTGTCACCCTTGGGGCCAACCAGATGTGGATCTGTTTGCGTCCCGTCACAATCACAAGCTCCCGACCTTTGTCTCCCTGTCCCAGGATCCTCTGGCCTTGACCACGGATGCTCTAGCAATGTCATGGCTGGACTTTCAGTTTCTGTATGTCATCCCTTCATTTCCCCTGCTGGGCAGGGTTCTGCGCAAGATTGCTCTGGAAGGGGTGCCAGCAATTCTGGTGGCCCCCAGGTGGCCAAGAAGAGTGTGGTTCGCAGACGTGGTGCAGCTGGCAGTAGATCAGTACGCTCTGCCCTTGGTGCCAGATCTGCTCACTCAGGGCTCCTTACGCATCCCAATTTACAAACTCTGGCTTTGACGGCCTGGCTACTGAAACCTCCATCTTGATGGAGAAGGGGCTGTCTGTTGTTGACACCATGATAAAGGCTAGAAAGAAGTCCTCTTCTTCCATTTATTACAGGGTTTGGCGTGCCTACATTGACTGGTGTGAGTCTAAGTCTCTTCCCTGTCGTGTGTTCTCTATTCCCAGGATTCTGGAGTTCCTGCAGCATGGGTTGGAGATGGGGCTCCAGCTCAGTACTCTGAAGGATCAGGTGTCTGCCCTGACTGTTTTCTTCCAGAAGTCCTTTGCTCAGCATTCTCTGATCAGGACTTTTTTCCAGGGAGTTACTCATGTGCGTCCCCCACGTAAGCCTATGGTGCCTGTATGTGATTTGAACTTGGTTTTGTCAGCTTTGCAGGGTGCTCCCTTTGAACCTGTGCTACCCTGGCCATTCTTACTCTCAAAGTTGTCTTTCTGGTGGCTATCACTTCTGTTAGGCGTGTGTCTGAGTTGGCGGCGCTTTCCATTCAGCCCCCCTACTATGAGAGACACCAGGACAAGGTGGTGTTCCGCTTTAAGCCAGATTTTCTGCCTAAGGTAGTGTCTGCTTTTCATTTGAATCAGGATATTGTTCTTCCTTCATTGTGCCCTAATCCTAGTAATGCTAAGGAGAGGGTTTTGCACTCTTCGGATGTGGTTAGGTGTCTGAAGTACTATCTGGTGGCTACTGCACCTTTCAGGAAAACTGATGCTCTTTTTGTGGTCCGTTCTGGTCCTAGGAAGGGTTTGGCTTCTGCCAAGTCTACTATCAGCAAGTGGATTTGTCAGGCTGTGATTCAGCCCTACTCTGCTAAGGGGAAGAATCCTCCCTTCCGCCTTACTGCTCATTCTACGCGTGCTATTGGTGCCTCTTGGGCTTTTCAGCACCAGGCTTCTGTTGAACAAGTTTGCAAGGCCGCTACTTGGTCTTCTGTTCATACCTTTTCAAAGTTTTACAAGGTTGATGTTAGGGCCTCAGCTGATGCTGTTTTTGGTCGCAAGGTTTTGCAGGCGGCAGTGGTTTAAAACTGTCTGTTACCTTTTGGGGATCCCACCCTACTTTTTGGACACTGCTATTGGATGTCCCGATTGTAAGTATTCTATCTGGAGCAGGACGTACTGTATACTAAGAATAATACAATTCTGTGAATACTCACCTGTAGAATTGGTATTATGAGTATACAGTACGTCCTGCTCCACCCCACCCTTGGTTTTTGCATTATCTTGGATCCCCTGTATGGTGATTGTTATCATTGTTATAGTTACTAGTTGGGTTGTGTTATTTCTCGGCTTCTTTGTGGGAGGTCCCTGGGTATTTGAGGGGCCGGGAGGAGCCTATTTTCGATGTCTCTGCAGTCCAGCGCCATCTGGCGGAGTATTAGCCGATTGTAAGTATTCTATCTGGAGCAGGACGTACTGTATACTCATAATACCAATTCTACAGGTGAGTATTCACATAATTGTATTTTTCTCAGGCTCCACAGGCACCAGGAAATTGCAAATGTTCTGAATCAAGCCTTATATTAAACTTCATGTAAATGTGCAACCTCCAGTTATACAGTACATGTGCTGTGATATTGCAAAGACGTCCTAAAAGGCAAAATGTGTTGCTATTTGTGAAATAATAGTTTGCCTCCATGCGTGTCGCAAATTTTCCTGACTTTCTATGCCCTTTCTTATGTGCCTGTAATGTTGGGAAGCAAATTCATGGGCTCTGCCATCATAATACAAATAAAACATGAATGAGCAACAAAAAATCTATTCATAAAAACACGTAAGTACTTCAGATTCCATAATTTCCAAAGACTGGCTGAGATGCTTTCACACATTAGGCTAAACAATGGCTTCACACAGAAATACCACGCTGCATTGCATCACCAGTAATGGCAGCTTAAATGCCCGCTTAAGAGTCAGACAAGCACATAGAGTCCTTTCTCATTGGGCTGCATCACATTCCTAACATACAGCCCACACACTCACTGAATGAAACTGGCTTCAGGGATTTGGAAGTGAAGCACTTCTATATATCAGCTGCTACCATATGTTCTACACAACGTGCCAGTTTCTGGCACTACTTATACAACATTTCTCAATATTTCACTTTTCCAGCTAATTTTCATTTCATAAATTGGACCTTATTTATTGTAATATATATATATATATATATATATACACCGTACCTACTTCCCCTTCCTCTGCCCCGATCTAGCTTGCCCCCCCCCCGCAGCTCGCTTGCCTTCATGCTGTTAGCGCCGCTAATGACCGTGCAATACCTAGTCACAGTCACAGGAGCATGGTATCAGGAGCGCCAAAACAGGCAAGGTGGCAGAACTATGCTGGATCAAGGAAGTGGGAATGCAGGTAAGTATTTAACAAAAAAAAAGAATTGGCTACCTAGAGAAAAATTCATATCACATGAGCCCGGCTGACATCACAGCCTTCGGGAATCAAGCAAAACGTTTTCCCTAATACCAGCCTAATGACCCTAACCAGACTGCAGGGATCCTTTCCACTACCTCAATTAAGCAGAATCGAGACAGCCATAATAACTGGCACCAGCATGATTAGATACCCCTGCCTGTTAACAGGAAATATCAGGCCTGAAACCAGACCAGTATATTGTAGTTTTGCTGAAAGATGCGGAAGTAGGAGATCAAAGCAAAAAAGGCAACTTAAACCGGACCTTCAGCATGATTTATTGAAAAGCCCAAACCCTTAAAAAACGATTCCCCAACATATAAAATTAATATATTTTAAGTTTTTAGTCACTTACTTATTATTCTTTCCCCCACTGGGCTGCAACTCTGTTCAGGACTTTAGGATACGGGCACTGCCATCTTGACTCAGAAGCAACACACTTACTGAGAAGAGGAGAGTGGGATAAAGTACAGGGGGTAGGTTATAGCTGTGCTTTGCTCAGACAGAGCAGAGCTGGGGTCAGGAAAAGGTCAGCAATCCCACAATGCAGAGCAGCACACTCAGAAGGCACTTCCTGTTTGCAGGCTGCCTGATGTCCCATGAGCTGCCATCTTGGATGTTTAAAGGCTCATAACATGCAATAGATGCAGGTAGGATTATTTATAATGTGGGCAATCTGTATGTACAGGGTGTGGGAAGCATATAAGATATGCTCTTATTCAGAGTGAAGGACCACTTTAAGTTATAGATTTAATTGTGATAAAAGCACACTAGACAAATTACAAGTAAGCAACAGTTCATATACAGGTCTGAAGAGCAAAATACAAGTGTTAATTACAAACAGAAATGAGCAAAGACAGATCAGTACTTTAGTGCCATTGGGTGATGCAGGGCAGCCACAGGGGTTGAGCAGAGCCTGCAAATATCCTTCTCCACACGACACATGACCCCTGAGAAGATCCTGTTCCCCAGGTTTCTGCCTGGCATTTAACCCTCAGCTGGATACTGCTACCACCACCTTTGGGAGGAGTTGGTGATTCCTCCCACCTGCTGGGTTGCAGAAACTTTCTATCTATATTCATATCTCCAGAGACTATTGTAGGCATAATATTCTAAGTATACAGCACGTCCTGTTCCAGAATATTCCTTACTCCTGGGTAATACATCCACAAGATGGCGCTGGACTGCAGAAAACAGCTTGTGGCTACTCCCGGCCCCATATAAGTCAGGGACCTGCCACAAACTCCCCAGTTCTTTCTTCAGTCTGCGCTGAGAAGATAGAAGATAGCTCTCTATGTGGCGCAGGTGAGCGGGGCTTATTGCCTGCGGCCCTGCAGGACTATTCCCACCCGTTCCGTCCCAATTACTGCCTCCCAGCCTCGGCTGATAAGGTTCGGTGAAGGTAGGCTTTTGAAGCACTATGGTGCTGAGGAGCTAGGCTCCTACCACAGTCCCTGCTCTAACAGGGTAGGCGGTTTAGGCTAATAGTGAGCCTTTTGGGATTCCCCCACTGCCTCATGGGTTTTGCCAGGTTTATCCGGTGCAGTTAAACCCTATTCCCATTTTCCCCCTCCACCCTCACTCCTCATATTAGTCCCCTGGGCGCCGTTTCTCCCTGGAAATTCTGCCTTTATCCTCCCTCACTCTCCGCTTGGGAGATCTCCGGGGGGGGGGGGGGGGGGAGAGGAGTTTGTATAGTGGTTTAAAACTGTTGACATGTGTTGTGTCTTGTCACTTTATTAAAAACGCGGCGCCGCGCTTTTGTACTGCGCTCCGCGGCTGGCAGCCCCATTCACCTCAGAGCTGCCGGGCCGCTACTGGCCAGCCGCATCACGTGGGCGCGCTCTTTGGGGAGGGGCGGGCTCTGTGGATGATGCATTTTACCTCATGTCTCCACGGCCCGCCCCTCGAGGTTGCGGACACCATTTTGTCTTCGTGCTGGCTCCTTGCGGTCTGTGAGTATCCCGGTGGGGTGATCTTTCTCTGGTTTTTTCTTACGCCTTATTCTCATGTTAATGTTTGATTATGTCTATTCTTAGTATACAGTACGTCCTGCTCCAAATAGAATACTTACAATCGGGTAATACTCCGCCAGATGGCGCTGGAGTGCAGAGACATCGAAAATAGGCTCTTCCCGGCCCCTCAAATACCCAGGGACCTCCCACAATCCCCAGATTTTCTCTGCAGTCTGGACTGCGAAGGACAAGAAATGGCTCTCTCTACTCGCAGGTGAGCGGGGCTATTAGCCTGCGGCCCTGTAGGACTATTCCCACCCGTTCCATTATTAATGTGCCTCCCAGCCTTGGCTGCGCTGGTCAGGTGATGGTAGGCAGCACCGCTGTTAGGTGCTTAGGAGCGCTGCTCCACCGCAATCCCCCACCAAAGGGTAGGCGGTTCAGGCTTATGGTGAGCCTCTATGGGATGCCCCTCCCGCACTATTGCCCCCCACCCCGTCTATCGGTGGGCCCTATGTTTAGTGGACGCTGTCCGCCCTCACTCTCCTGGTAGCCTTCAGGGTAAAGAGGGTGTGTGTGTGTGTGTGTGTGTGTGTGTGTGTGTGTGTGTGTGTGTATGTATACTTATACATGTATTGGCTTTATGCTTCTTTACATTATGCCTTGTGTCAGCCACCTCGCTGACTTGTTTTTACATTATACTTTAAAAATTGCCGCCGCCACGCGCCTTTTTGTCCCTATGTTCCGCGCTTGGCGGCGGCGTTACCTCAGGCGCCGGTGCGCCGTCATTGGCTGCTTATCACATGTTGGCTTCGTGCTCTTCGGGGGGGCGGGGCCTGTCTCTGGCGCGTTCCGCATCATTGCTTGTGCAGGCCCGCCCCTCGAGGTATACCGACACCATTTTGTCTGCTTGGTCGGCTTCTCCATGACGGGCTTCTACCTACCACGGTCCGTAAGTGCCCTCGCGGGCGGCTTTATTACCACTTTTTAATTATTGTCTGCTTACGGCTCATTTGATTGTGTCTTTCAGACGGGCAAACCCATTGGCTTCTCCTGGCCCTCTATTAGTTGGTTAACTTGAGAGGCCCAGTGTAATTACTCCCACTTCCCTACTGGTTATTGGGGCATCCTGGGTTGCTGTATAGCGTTAATCCTTATTGGCATATAGTGCCGCTATAATCACCATATGGAGGCATCTCAGAATAATGTGACCGGGGTTCCTTCGGGACATGCCTGGCTGTGTGTAGCTTGTGGGGTGTCCCCTATTAGCGCTGACAAGGCGCGGGTCTGTGTACCTTGTGGTTACCCCAGCGCAGGCGGCAGCCTTGGCCCTTTCGGGGTCAGGGCTCCTTTTCCTCCCCCTACCGTGGTGCTAGACAAGGGAGGGGGGTTTCCTTTACTGGGGCCCGGGGAGACTTCTGGGGTAGGGGCAGAGGACGTGGATGTCCTGGCTCCTCCTGGGGCCCCAATCTTAAGTCCTCTCCCAAGCCCCCTCAGGCATGATGGGGCGCCCTCACCCCACTTTGCTCACGTCTGGAGGCTTCATGTCTCAGACCGGTGGATTCATGAGGTAGTGTCCTCCTGTTACAAGATAGAGTTTGCTGCCTGGCCGCCCCCAAGATTCATCAGATCCCGGATTCCTCAGGACCCTGTGTCAGCTCAGGCAGTGCAAAGCCTCCTGGAGCTGGGGATCATCTGCAAGGTCCCTTTAAGAGAAAAAGGCAAGGGCTTCTATTCCAACCTATTCACAGTACCCAAAAAAGATGGGTCACTCAGGCCCATCCTGGACTTGAAGATCCTCAACAAATTTGTCAGGAGCAGGCGCTTTCGCATGGAAACTCTGCGCTCTGCCATCAGTTCCCTGCGCCCAGGGGATTTCATGACCTCTGTGGACATCAAAGATGCTTACCTTCATATTCCTGTATTTCCAGGTCATCAAAGGTTCCTCAGGTTCGCTCTGGAGGATCAACACTACCAGTTTGTGGCATTGCCCTTTGGTCTCACTTCAGCTCCCAGGGTGTTCACCAAGGTGCTGGCTGGAGTGATGTCTCTGCTCAGGTTTCAGGGCATCTGCGTGCTGCCTTATCTGGACGACATTCTCATCACCTCCCAGTCTATACATCAGGCAGAATTGGATACTCAGCTGGTGGTGTCCACCCTGGAGTCATTTGGATGGGTGATCAACCACCCCAAGTCTTCGCTGTCCCCCTCCTTGGTGACTCCATTCCTAGGAATGAATCTCGATACAGTTCAGGCAAGGATTTTTCTTCCTCAACAGAAGGTGGACAGTCTGATTGCGCAGGTCCAGTTCCTGCTGTCTTGTCATCATCCCTCCATCAGGCAGGGAATGCAGCTGGTGGGCCTGATGGGGGCGTGCTTCGAGGCGGTCCCTTATGCTCAGTTCCACTTGAGGCCTCTGCAACTCCACCTCTTGTCAGTATGGGACAAGGATCCAGCGTCCCTGGACCGGGTATGTGTGCTTTCCCCCCTGGTCATTCGGTCCCTCTCGTGGTGGATGGACTCCAGGAACCTGTTGGGGGGCAGATCCTTTCTGACCCCCTCCTGGGAGACGGTCACCACGGATGCCAGTCTGTCAGGTTGGGGGGGTTTCTGGAAGTCCCTGCAGTTCCAGGGGAGGTGGGGCCCTCAGGAGGCCCACACACCTATCAATGTCTTGGAGCTGCGGGCTATCAGGTTAGTTCTGGCTCAGTTGACTACTCACCTTCGGGGCCTCCTTGTTCAGGTGCGCTCGGACAACCAGACGGCAGTTGCCTACATCAATCATCAGGGAGGGACCCGGAGCAAGAGGGCCCTCCAGGAAGTGTCTCTGATCCTGACCTGGGCGGAGACCAATGTTCCCTGCATATCAGCTGTGTACATCCCGGAGGTGGAAAATCTCCTGGCAGACTCTCTAAGCAGGGGGACCTCTCGCCAGGGAGAATGGTCCCTCTGCAACAGGGTGTTCCAATCTCTGTGTCACCGTTGGGGCCAACCAGGTGTGGATCTGTTTGCGTCCCGTCACAATCACAAGCTCCCGGCCTTTGTCTCCCTGTCCCAGGATCCTCTGGCCTTGACCACGGATGCTCTAGCAATATCATGGCTGGACTTTCAGTTTCTGTATGTCATCCCTCCATTTCCTCTGCTGGGCAGGGTTCTGCGCAAGATTGCTCTGGAAGGGGTGCCAGCAAATCTGGTGGCCCCCAGGTGGCCAAGAAGAGTGTGGTTCGCAGACGGGGTGCAGCTGGCAGTAGATCAGTACGTTCTACCCATGGTGCCAGATCTGCTCACTCAGGGCTCCTTAAGCCATCCCAATTTACAAACTCTGGCTTTGACGGCCTGGCTGCTGAAACTTCCATCTTGATGGAGAAAGGGCTGTCTACCTCGGTGATTGATACTATGATAAAGGCTAAGAAGAAGTCTTCTTCTTCCATTTATTACAGGGTTTGGCGTGCCTACATTGACTGGTGTGAGTCTAAGTATCTTCCCTGTCGTGTGTTTTCTATTCCCAGGATTCTGGAGTTCCTGCAGCATGGGTTGGAGTTGGGGCTTCAACTCAGTACTCTGAAGGGTCAGGTGTCTGCCCTGGCTGTTTTCTTCCAGAAGTCCTTTGCTCAGCATTCTCTGATCAGGACTTTCTTTCCAGGGGGTTACTCATGTGCGTCCCCCACGTAAGCCTATGGTGCCTGTTTGGGATTTGAACTTGGTTTTGTCAGCCTTGCAGGGTGCTCCCTTTGAAACTGTGCAGGATGCTGCCCTGTCCATTCTTACTCTCAAAGTTGTCTTTCTGGTGGCTATCACTTCTGTTAGGCTTGTGTCTGAGTTGGCGGCGCTTTCCATTCAGCCTTCCTACTATGAGAGACACCAGGACAAGGTGGTGTTCCGCTTTAAGCCATATTTTCTGCCTAAGGTAGTGTCTGCTTTTCATTTGAATCAGGACATTGTTCTTCCTTCATTGTGCCCTAATCCTAGTAATGCTAAGGAGAGGGTTTTGCATTCTTTGGATGTGGTTAGGTGTCAGAAGTACTTTCTGGTGGCTACTGCACCTTTCAGAAAAACTGATGCTCTTTTTGTGGTCCCTTCTGGTCCTAGGAAGGGTTTGGCTCCTGCCAAGCCTACTATCAGCAAATGGATCTGTCAGGCTGTCATTCAGGCCTACTCTGCTAAGGGGAAGAATCCTCCCTTCCGCCTTACTGCTCATTCTATGCGTGCTATTGGTGCCTCTTGGGCTTTTCAGCACCAGGCTTCAGTTGAACAAGTTTGCAAGGCCGCTACTTGGTCTTCTGTTCATACCTTTTCAAAGTTTTACAAGGTTGATGTTAGGGCCTCAGCTGATGCTGTTTTTGGCCGCAAGGTTTTGCAGGCGGCAGTGGTTTAAACTGTCTGCTGTTACCTTTTGGGGATCCTACCCTACTTTATGGACACTGCTATTGGATGTCCCGATTGTAAGTATTCTATCTGGAGCAGGAGGTACTGTATACTAAGAATAATACAATTCTGTGAATACTCACCTGTAGAATTGGTATTATGAGTATACAGTACGTCCTGCTCCACCCCACCCTTGGTTTTTGCATTATCTTGGATCCCCTGTATGGTGATTGTTATCATTGTTATAGTTACTAGTTGGGTTGTGTTATTTCTCCCGGCTTCTCGTTAACTGCTTTTCAATTCTGGGGATTGTGGGAGCTCCCTGGGTATTTGAGGGGCCGGGAGGAGCCTATTTTCGATGTCTCTGCAGTCCAGCGCCATCTGGCGGAGTATTACCCGATTGTAAGTATTCTATCTGGAGCAGGACGTACTGTATACTCATAATACCAATTCTACAGGTGAGTATTCACAGAATTGTATTTTCAGGCGGGTCAAAGCTTCGGTCCTGTTGTTTCTCCCGGCCATCTCCCCTCATTCTCTCCCACTTCCCTAGCGGTTTCTTGGGGCATCCCGGGTAGCTCCTTAGCGTTAACCCTTACTGGCCTACTGTGCCATTCAAATCATCATATGGAGGCTTCTGGGGATAATGGGCCTGGGGTTCCTTCAGGACAAGCCCGGCTATGTGTTGCGTGTGGGGTATCCCCAATAGGTGATGATGTCAGGGTATGTGTATCCTACGCCCAGCAGGTACTTGCACTGCAGTCTGGGTTACCTGTTGCTAGGCCTGCGCCCCCTCGGGCTTTGCCTACCCCCCCACGCTGACATCTGACCCCCTGCGAGGAGTATACTAGCGTGGAGTCTCAGCCTGACCTGGCTGCATGGGTGGCCAGCATTGAAAAACATATTGCTGGGTCTGCCTCGCGTAAGGCTTCTACTAAGAAGCGGCATTTATCTCCCGCTGTTTCCCTCTTTCCTTTGGAAGCTGAGGAAAATCTTTACATGAGGAATTGGAGGAGGGGGAATTGTTTTCTGATTCAGAATCATCTGAGGAGCAGCCTAGGGTTTATGGTGGTACAAGGTCTCCCTTTGGGGAAGATCCATGGTCCTCAGATGACACTGACAGGCTTTTGGCTCATATTTTTGAAGTGCTCTGTATCTCCCCTCCTGCCGTGGCTCCGCAGCAGCAGGGTGAGCTTTTTCATACGGTTAAACCACGTTTGGAATTCCCGGAGCAGTCCCACTTTAATAATCTGGTGCTTAAAGAATGGGAGCGGCCTAGCAAGCTGCCAGGGGTGCCCAAGAGTTGGGACAAGAGGTATCCCTTTCCTGCTGATGTGATTAAGTGTTGGTCATGTCCTTCTGAGGTGGACGCGCCCGTTATGGGGCTGTCCAATACATCTGTCATGCATTCTCCTGACACTACTACCCTGAGGGATGGTGAGGACCGGCGCATGGACCAATTGACTTGCCATGCTTTTGCCTGTGTGGGGACCGCGCTAAGCCCGGTTTGTGCCTCTGCCATTACAGCTATTGCTATTAAGGGTTTGCTTAAGAGTCTCCTAGAGGGGGCCTCTGATGACGCGTGAGGAGAAGAGTATAGATCTCTCCTGCTTTGCTATGAATTTGTTGCATATGTTCTGTCTGCCATGGATGATGCCATTGGAATGTGTGGTAGGACTTCTGCCCTGTTGGTGGCTATACGCCGCTCTGTCTGGCTACGTCAGTGGGTAGCTGATAATGCTGCTAAGAAGGCTCTCACTTGTTTCCCTTTCAAGGGTTTGCGCCTTTTTGGTGAACGCTTGGATTTATTTGCTAGGGGTGGTAGGTTACCTCAACGTAGGAGGCTGTCCTGGTACTTTCGGGGGATGGGTGCCTTTCTCCCATCCTTCCGTGGTTCCAGAACTAGCCGAGGAGTCTCCTTTACTGGGGCCCGCGGAGATCACTGGGGAAGGGGCAGAGGACGTGGCCGTCCTGGCCTCTCCTGGGGTCCCAAGCCAAAATCCTCACCCAAGCCTCCTCAGGCATGAAGGGGCGCCCTCACCCATCCGGGTGGGGGGACGGCTTCGGCTCTTTGCTCACGTCTGGAGGCTTCACGTCTCAGACCGGTGGATTCGGGAGGTAGTGTCCTCTGGTTACAAGATAGTTTGCAGCCTGGCCAACCCCCAAGATTCATCAAATCCCGGATGGCTCAAAACCCCCTGTCAGCTCGGGGTCTGTGCCTTGCTGTCCAAAACCTTCTGGAGTTGGGGGTCATCTGCCAGGTGCCTTTGAGGGAAAGGGGCAGAGGCTAATATTCCAATCTTTTCACTGTTCCCAAAAAAGACGGGTCCATCAGACCTATCCTGGATTTAAAGTGCCTCAACAGATTTGTCAGATTCAAACACTTTCGCATGGAGTCTCTGCACACGGCTGTCAATTCATTACGCCCAGGGGACTTCATGACCTCTGTAGACATCAAGGATGCTTACCTTCATGTACCAATCTTTCCAGGTCATCAGAGATTCCTCAGGTTCGCTCTGGAGGATCAGCACTATCAATTGTGGCCTTGACTTTCCGTATCACCTCGGCTCCCAGGGTATTCACCAAGGTGCTGGCGGGCGTACTGGCTCTGCTGAGATCTCAGGGCATTTGCATCCTTCCTTACTTAGCTGACATTCTCATCACGTCTCAGTCCCTCCAGCAGGCCGAGCTGGATACTCAGCTGGTGGTGTCCACACTGGAGTCGTTCGGCTGGGTGATCAACCACCCCAAGTCTTTCCTGTCACCATCAATGGTGAGGTCCTTTCTGGGCATGACTCTGGATATTTCTCAGGTCAAGACTTTTCTCCCTCAGCAGAAGGTGGAGAGTCTTCAAGCCCAAGCCAGGCTTCTTATGTCTTGCCCTCATCCCTCCATCCGGCAGGGGATGCAACTGGTGGGCCTGATGGTGTCTTGCTTCGAGGCGGTTCCATACGCTCAGTTTCACATGAGACCTCTTCAACTTCACCTCTTGTCAGTTTGGGATCGGGACCCTCGGTCCCTGGATCAGGTGTTGGTTCTGTCCCCTCTGGCCAGACGGTCTCTCTCGTGGTGGCTGGACTCAAGAAACCTGTTGGTGGGCAGATCCTTTCTGGCCCCGTGCTGGGAGACGGTCACCACAGATGCCAGTCTGACAGGTTGGGGGGGGGCTTCTGGAAATCCCTGAAATTCCAGGGTCAGTGGGGCCCTCAGGAGGCCCACCCCCCTATCAACATTCTGGAATTGAGGGCGATAAGGTTGGTTCATGCCCAATTGACTCCACACCTTCGGGGTCGGGCGGTTCAGGTCCGCTCAGGCAACCAGACGGCGATTGACTACATCAATCATCAGGGAGGGACCCGGAGCAAGAGGGCCCTCAAGGAAGTGTCCCTGATACTGTCGTGGGCGGAGGAGAATGTTCCCTGCATCTCAGCTGTGTACATCCCGGGGGTGGAGAATCTGGAGGCAGACTCCCTCAGCAGGGGGACCTCTCATGTGGGAGAATGGTCCCTCAGCAGCAGGTTGTTTCGCTCTCTGTGCCACCGCTGGGGTCAGCCAGATGTGGATCTGTTTGCGTCCCGTCACAATCACAAGCTTCCAGTCTTTGTCTCTCTGTCCCAGGACCCTCTGGCCTTGACCATGGATGCACTAGCAATGTGTTGGAAGAGCTTTCAGCTTCTCTATGTGTTCCATCCTTTTCCTCTGCTGGGCAAGGTGTTGCGCAAGATTGCTCAGGAAGGAGTGCCAACCATTCTGGTGGCCCCTGTTGGCCAAGAAGGGTGTGGTTCGTAGACGTCGTGCAGTTGGCAGTAGATCAGTATGCTTTGCCCAAGGATCCAGACCTGCTCACTCAGGGGCGCCATCCCAATTTACAAACACTGGCTTTAACGGCCTGGCTGCTGAAACCTCCATCTTGATGGAAAAGGGGCTGCCTGCCTCTGTTGTTAATACTATGATTCGGGCTAGGAAGAAGTCCTCGTCATCCATCTACTATAGGGTCTGGCATGCTTACATTGACTGGTGTGAGTCTGTCGCTTCACTGTAGGGTGTTTTCTATCCCTAGGATTCTGGAATTCCTGCAACATGGTTTGGCTTTGGGTCTTCAACTTAGTACCCTCAAAGGTCATGTTTCTGCTTTGGCTATTTTCTTCCAAAGATCCTTTGCTCACCATCGTCTGGTCAAGACCTTCCAGGGGGTTACTCACGTGCGTCCTCCACGTAAGCCTATGTTACCAGTCTGGAATTTGAACTTGGTCCTTTCTGCCTTGCAGGGGTCTCCCTTTGAGCCTTTGCATGAGGCCCCTTTGTCCATTTTGACTCTTAAGGTAGTCTTTTTGGTGGCTATCACTACTGTTAGGCGTGTTTCTGAGTTGGCGGCGCTTTCTATCAAGCTCCCTTACGTTGAAAGACACCAGGACAAGGTGGTGTTTCGTTTTAAGCCAGATTTTCTGCCTAAGGTTGTTTCTGCTTTTCATCTCAATCAGGACATTGTTTTGCCTTCTCTATGCCCTAATCCTAGTAACCCTAAGGAGCGGGTTTTACATTCTCTGGATGTGGTCAGGGCTCTGAAGTTCTATTTGGTGGCTACTGAATCCTTCAGGAAGACTGATGCTCTTTTTGTGCTCCCGTCTGGACCTAAGAAGGGTCTGGCTCCACTATCAGCAAGTGGATCCGTCAGGCTGTGGTACAGGCCTATTCTGCTAAGGGGAAGGAGCCTCCCTTCCGCCTTACTGCTCATTCTACTCGTGCTATTGGTGCCTCTTGGGCCTTTCAGCACCAAGCTTCTGTTGAACAAGTTTGCAAGGCCGCTACTTGGTATTCTGTTCATACTTTTTCTAAGTTTTACAAGGTTGATGTTAGGGCCTCAGCTGATACTGCTTTTGGTCGCAAAGTTCTGCCCGCTGTTACTTTTTGGGGATCCCACCCTACCTTACGGACACTGCTATTGGATGTTCCAGGAGTAAGGAATATTCTGGAACAGGACGTGCTGTATAATTAGAATAATGCAATTCTGTGATTACTCACCTGTAGAATTGGTATTATACGTATACAGCACGTCCTGTTCCATCCCACCCTTGTTATCATTATTCTTAGTTACCTCTGTATGGTGATTGTTCATATGTTCATTTTTGAATTCTGGTTATTATTGTTCTCCCGGCTTCTTGTTTACTGCTTGTCAATACTGGGGAATTTGTGGGAGGTCCCTGACTTATATAGGGCCGGGAGGGGCCACAAGCTGTTTTCTGCAGTCCAGCGCCATCTTGTGGATGTATTAGCCATGAGTAAGGAATATTCTGGAACAGGACGTGCTGTATATGTATAATACCAATTCTACAGTTGAGTATTCACAGAATTGTATTTTTTGATAGGAGTGGGACAATTCTGTCGTGCGGCGGATCTGATGGATCCAAAGACAAGGGTTTGGTATGGATCAGGACCCAAGTTCTTCTTCACTTAGCCCTGGAGCATCCGAGAATTGCACAAGAGATACCCCTGCACACCATATGACTTCCAGGTCGTGAATATGTATTTGGTTTAGGACTTAGCTGAACTGTGGCCCAGCAATTCCTGGTACCATGTTGGAATTGATCTGGGTGAAAAATGCTTTTGTAGTTGTACACTTAGAGCAAGTTCTCTACAGATCATCGCTCCCGACTCATTCCCCAGCCACAGGTGAGTAATGTCACAGGGCTCTCTGTAAAGGCTGTGCCTCCTGCAGTGCTGTGGGTTTGCTAATCTCCTTAGCGCTGGGCTTGTTACCTGGCTGAGTTGGCAGATGGCATGGCAGTAAAGACTTTTGTCAAGAATGTTCTCTGGTATGAAAAAGGACCTGGGGAAGTCAGAAATAAAATATATTTCCCATATTCCTCATACCTAAAATGTGCCTTAAAGAGGAACTATATTGCAGTGGGGTAACACGACCTGGGCAGCCCCACTGCGCATTGCCACAAATAAAACAATAAACCGGCAACCTGGATACTCACCGCTTCTGGGTTCTCTTCTATGACTGACATGGCTTTTGGGGCAGTACCGGCCTGCACTGATAAACTTGGCCACACTGATAGGCTGCTCGCGGTCATGTAGATGCATCACCGCAAACTATGGTCACTATGGCTATAGTCATAGTCAATACCCCATCTCACACTCCCCACATGCGTTACTAAATGAGAATATGAGGCCGATTCATCAATAGCGCCAGGTAGCGACAGATGAGCGACTGAAGTATGGCGCTATGAGCGCCGCTAGCGTCAGCCGCGGGCGTTAGCGATTCGCTATAGCAGGCCTCCTCAGTCGCTACCTGGCGTTGTTGGGAACAACGCCTACATTGCTGAATATGATGTTGGCCCTCAGCTTTGTAGGCGCTGTCAGTCAGCGTGACCACGCTATTCTACACAGCGCCTGCGCTTAGCTTTGCTGTGTCCTGGGCATCCAGTACCTTCAGAATAAAACACATTGCAACATGTTTCTTTACTTTTTTGAGTTTTTATTTTGTGTTGAAAAGGAAATTAAATTAAACCAGATATTAGAATATAAATGCAAATTAAAACATAATTAAACACATAGCCACATTTTAAATTATTTTATTTATTTTTTAAAGAAAAAGGAAATACAATTAAACCACCAATGAGAAAGAAAATGAAAATAAAAACATAACTGAGAAAGAAAAGGAAAATAGAAAAGGAAAATAAAAACAGAACAGAGAAAGAAAAGGAAAATAAAAACAGAACAGAGAAAGAAAAGGAAAATAGAAAAGGAAAATAAAAACAGAACAGAGAAAGAAAAGGAAAATAGAAAAGGAAAATAAAAACAGAACAGAGAAAGAAAAGGAAAATAGAAAAGGAAAATAAAAACAGAACAGAGAAAGAAAAGGAAAATAGAAAAGGAAAATAAAAACATAAATGAGAAAGAAAAGGAAAATAGAAAAGGAAAATAAAAACATAAATGAGAAAGAAAAGGAAAATAGAAAAGGAAAATAAAAACAGAACAGAGAAAGAAAAGGAAAATAGCAAAGGAAAATAAAAACAGAACAGAGAAAGAAAAGGAAAATAGAAAAGGAAAATAAAAACAGAACAGAGAAAGAAAAGGAAAATAGAAAAGGAAAATAAAAACATAAATGAGAAAGAAAAGGAAAATAGAAAAGGAAAATAAAAACATAAATGATAAAGAAAAGGAAAACAGAAAATGAAAAAAAAAACATAAATGAGAAAGAAAAGGAAAATAGAAAAGGAAAATAAAAACAGAACAGAGAAAGAAAAGGAAAATAGAAAAGGGAAATAAAAACAGAACTCAGAAAGAAAATGAAAATTAAAATAGGAAGTAGAATGCAAAGGAAACTTTCAACAGAATTAAACACATAGCCACATGTATCTATATATAGTAGATTTTATTTTTCCAATAATAAAAAATTAAAAAAGGAACAGAAGAGAAAATGAAATTCAAAAGTCAAACAGAAAGGAAAAAGCAAAGTAAAGGGAATGAAAGTTTTTAAAGTTCAAAATAGGGTTCAAGGTGCATCTCTTGGTGCCTGAAAAAATAAGAAAAGTGCAGTTAGTATAGATCTTTAAAGTAGTATTGTTGTTGCAAATAAAAAAATGCATTACTTGATAACCAACATTGGCGTCTTACACTCCCCTTAGAGTGGTTTGGGTCATCTTACACCCCCCTTAGAGTGGTTGGGATCATCTTACACCCCCCTTAGAGTGGTTGGGATCATCTTACACCCCCCTTAGAGTGTTTGGGATCATCTTACACCCCCCTTAGAGTGGTTGGGATCATCTTACACCCCCCTTAGAGTGGTTTGGATCATCTTACACCCCCCTTAGAGTGGTTTGGGTCATCTTACACCCCCCCCTTAGAGTGGTTGGGATCATCTTACACCCCCCTTAGAGTGGTTGGGATCATCTTACACCCCCCTTAGAGTGGTTGGGATCATCTTACACCCCCCTTAGAGTGGTTGGGATCATCTTACACCCCCCTTAGAGTGGTTGGGATCATCTTACACCCCCCTTAGAGTGGTTTGGATCATCTTACACCCCCCTTAGAGTGGTTTGGGTCATCTTACACCCCCCCTTAGAGTGGTTTGGGTCATCTTACACCCCCCTTAGAGTGGTTGGGATCATCTTACACCCCCCTTAGAGTGGTTGGGATCATCTTACACCCCCCTTAGAGTGGTTGGGATCATCTTACACCCCCCTTAGAGTGGTTGGGATCATCTTACACCCCCCTTAGAGTGGTTGGGATCATCTTACACCCCCCTTAGAGTGGTTGGGATCATCTTACACCCCCCTTAGAGTGGTTTGGGTCATCTTACACCCCCCCCTTAGAGTGGTTGGGATCATCTTACACCCCCCTTAGAGTGTTTGGGATCATCTTACACCCCCCTTAGAGTGTTTGGGATCATCTTACACCCCCCTTAGAGTGGTTGGGATCATCTTACACCCCCCTTAGAGTGGTTTGGGTCATCTTACACCCCCCCTTAGAGTGGTTGGGATCATCTTACACCCCCCTTAGAGTGGTTGGGATCATCTTACACCCCCCTTAGAGTGGTTGGGATCATCTTACACCCCCCTTAGAGTGGTTGGGATCATCTTACACCCCCCTTAGAGTGGTTTGGGTCATCTTACACCCCCCTTAGAGTGGTTGGGATCATCTTACACCCCCCTTAGAGTGGTTGGGATCATCTTACACCCCCCTTAGAGTGGTTTGGGTCATCTTACACCCCCCCCTTAGAGTGGTTGGGATCATCTTACACCCCCCTTAGAGTGTTTGGGATCATCTTACACCCCCCTTAGAGTGGTTGGGATCATCTTACACCCCCCTTAGAGTGGTTGGGATCATCTTACACCCCCCTTAGAGTGGTTGGGATCATCTTACACCCCCCTTAGAGTGGTTGGGATCATCTTACACCCCCCTTAGAGTGGTTTGGGTCATCTTACACCCCCCCCCTTAGAGTGGTTGGGATCATCTTACACCCCCCTTAGAGTGTTTGGGATCATCTTACACCCCCCTTAGAGTGTTTGGGATCATCTTACACCCCCCTTAGAGTGGTTGGGATCATCTTACACCCCCCTTAGAGTGGTTTGGGTCATCTTACACCCCCCTTAGAGTGGTTGGGATCATCTTACACCCCCCTTAGAGTGGTTGGGATCATCTTACACCCCCCTTAGAGTGGTTTGGGTCATCTTACACCCCCCTTAGAGTGGTTGGGATCATCTTACACCCCCCTTAGAGTGGTTGGGATCATCTTACACCCCCCTTAGAGTGGTTGGGATCATCTTACACCCCCCTTAGAGTGGTTGGGATCATCTTACACCCCCCTTAGAGTGGTTGGGATCATCTTACACCCCCCTTAGAGTGGTTGGGATCATCTTACACCCCCCTTAGAGTGGTTTGGGTCATCTTACACCCCCCCCCTTAGAGTGGTTGGGATCATCTTACACCCCCCTTAGAGTGTTTGGGATCATCTTACACCCCCCTTAGAGTGTTTGGGATCATCTTACACCCCCCTTAGAGTGGTTGGGATCATCTTACACCCCCCTTAGAGTGGTTTGGGTCATCTTACACCCCCCCTTAGAGTGGTTGGGATCATCTTACACCCCCCTTAGAGTGGTTGGGATCATCTTACACCCCCCTTAGAGTGGTTGGGATCATCTTACACCCCCCTTAGAGTGGTTGGGATCATCTTACACCCCCCTTAGAGTGGTTTGGGTCATCTTACACCCCCCTTAGAGTGGTTGGGATCATCTTACACCCCCCTTAGAGTGGTTGGGATCATCTTACACCCCCCTTAGAGTGGTTTGGGTCATCTTACACCCCCCTTAGAGTGTTTGGGATCATCTTACACCCCCCTTAGAGTGTTTGGGATCATCTTACACCCCCCTTAGAGTGTTTGGGATCATCTTACACCCCCCTTAGAGTGTTTGGGATCATCTTACACCCCCCTTAGAGTGGTTTGGATCATCTTACACCCCCCTTAGAGTGGTTTGGGTCATCTTACACCCCCCCTTAGAGTGGTTGGGATCATCTTACACCCCCCTTAGAGTGGTTGGGATCATCTTACACCCCCCTTAGAGTGGTTGGGATCATCTTACACCCCCCTTAGAGTGGTTTGGGTCATCTTACACCCCCCTTAGAGTGGTTGGGATCATCTTACACCCCCCTTAGAGTGGTTGGGATCATCTTACACCCCCCTTAGAGTGGTTGGGATCATCTTACACCCCCCTTAGAGTGGTTGGGATCATCTTACACCCCCCTTAGAGTGGTTTGGGTCATCTTACACCCCCCTTAGAGTGGTTGGGATCATCTTACACCCCCCTTAGAGTGGTTGGGATCATCTTACACCCCCCTTAGAGTGGTTGGGATCATCTTACACCCCCCCTTAGAGTGGTTTGGGTCATCTTACACCCCCCTTAGTGTTTTTTTGGGCTCATTTTGATGGGAGTTCAAATACATTTAGCCAGTAGTGCAGTACTTGCATTATAGTGAAGGGTAGTTAGTTTACCGCAAAAAAAGAAGTGATCATCCTTTCCCTTAGCTCATCGCCAGTCTGGGTGTCCTCACTTCTTACTGCGGGCATGTTGGGGATTTCTGGCACCAGTGCTGTCTCCTCGGGGGCTTGGATTCGGTGGCAAATACAAATATTGTGTAGCACACAGCAGGCAAGGATGATCTTGGAGACCTTCTGTGGGCTGTAGAGCATCTCTCCTCCTGGCCGTGCCAAACAGAGAAAGCGTGCTTTCAGCAGGCCGATGGTTCTTTCCACAATGCTTCTGGTCTTGCGATGCGCTGCATTGTAGCGTTCATGGGCAGAGGTCCGTGGGTTCCTGACCGGAGTCATGACCCACGTTCTCTGCCCATATCCCTTATCCGCTGTAGAAAAAACACAAGGAGAGAGACAGCAATTAGTACTAGTACATGTTTTTTTCTGGTTGTTTTGTTAAATTTGGCTTACTAGGCCACATATTTGCTCAATACATTGACATGGTTAATTTATTACCCAGTAGCCAGCCAGCTGGCATTTCGTTGTTATCAAACTTCCGGCACAGGACTGTCCGCTGCAAGACGTAAGAATCGTGGCATGAGCCGGGGAACCCCGATCTCACCGCCCGCAGCCTCATGTCTGGGTCACAGACCACCATAACATTAAGCGAATGGAACTGCTTCCGGTTTCTGTAGGACAGCTCCTGTGCACGGGGAGGGCGGAAAGGGATATGTGTACCATCAACGCACCCTAGCACATTCGGGATCCCTCCCATCAGATAGAAAGCATGTTTTATTTTGGCAACCTCTTCCTCATCCTCAGGAAACTTGATGTAAATTGGGATTAAATCACAAATTGCCAGAACTACCTGGATTAGTATGCGGCTCATAGTAGCCTGGCTTATCCCGCTGAGGAGGGCGGAGGTTGCCTGGAAGGTCCCTCGTGCCAAAATATTGAGAGTGGCACACAGGCGTACTATGCCTGGAATGGAATGAGTGCGTTTGGTGGATGGCTCGATTTTGTGCTTAATCTGATCATATAGGGACTGTAGTGCAGCACGATTCAGACGGAAGCGGCTCCTGATCTGCTCGTCACTTAAGTCCCATACTGAAAGGCGGATTGCAAAGGAGCGGGGTGCCCTAAGCCTCACAACACCCCGCTCCCTTTCCTCCTGCTCTTTCAGCATACACATACATCCATCCACCCAGACACCATACATCACCCTCTTATCCATCACACACACTAAAGATATATACAAAAAAAACAAAAAAACAAAAAACCACAAACACACAACACACACACAAACAATCACACTCCACACACACCCGCTACAATGCAGCTCACCACAAAACCAGAACTATAGTGGTCCAAACCACCAGCCTGCTGAAAACCAGCTTTCTAAGTTAGGCACAACCAAGAGGGGAGTTGCTGCACAGCCCACAAAAGGCCCCAAAATCAAGCCTCACTTGCTGTATGCTACACAATATTTGCAGATGCCACCAAAAACAAGCTCCTAAAGAAACAGCACTGATGTCAGAAATCACCCAACAAGCCACAGAGAGTGAGGACAGAAACCAGACAGAGGCTCAAATGAGCTAAGGGAAGCGAGCACAGCACCACACCACAGCCTTTGCCACAGTGTAAGAATACCAGAAGCTTGAAAATTCCTTCCATTTATACTTCTCTTTCAAAAGGGACAGGTCCGCTTTGCCGCCTTTTGCGTCGCTCTGCTATTTCCGGGCGCCAATTAGCCGACCCAGGTGTGCGTAAAACAGAGTGCGCACGCGCACGCTAGTAGCGCTACTAGCGTACGTGAGCGGAAACTTGCGTGCATTAACGGACATGGCCCAAAAATCAGTGGTGGCCCAATGAAAGGTAAGCTGCTGTTTTTTTAAATAGCCGTTAGGCTAACCACATGTCACAAGGGTTTGAGATACATCAGTCCATTGTTGTATTTGGGTGTGTGTTGTTTGGTTAATGAGGTCTGTAATGAGTTAATTGGCTAACACACATGCTTCTGTCAGTGCAGTGGAGGTGTGCCTAGAAGGAACTGGGCTGTATGTGTGAATCAATTAAGTGGCCTGCTTTTTGATTGGCTGTTAGAGCACATAAAACCTGCCCAACCCTAAGAGATTGCGATGCCATTCTGTAGTCTGCATGCGTGCTTGTTGGGTGTGTATTTGTGTGTGTGTGCAGCTACAGGATGGAGCCAAATTCAGGACATCTGCCGGCCACAGCAGGCCCAAGTAGGAGTTTGGTGGGTGCTGTGCACAGACCTCCCTTACGGAAAAGGGCACAGCCTGAAGGTGGGGCAGCACCCCAGGCTAAGCGCCCAGGTGCCAAGAGGGAGCCTGAATTTAATTTGGCTGAGAATAATCATCTTGTGCGCCTTACACTTGCTAAATGGGAGCTGATATTTGGCTCCCAAAGCAAGTCCATAGGCAAACAAGAAAGAAGCAAACTGTGGGATGCCATTGGTGTGGAGCTTAGTAGCACTGCTCAACACCCACGTAGTGGCCCATCCTGCAGGAAACGCTTCTACACTTTGCGAGGGGCCCTTATGAAAAAGATGAATCACGATCTTGATGTGGACAGTGGGACCATCCAGGCTCCAAAGAGTACCTACAGGCCGTATGAGGAGATGCTGAAGGCCAAAATCCCACTGGCTCGGCTGCAGGGTGTGGATCCTGGGGATGACACCACAGGTTGGACTGAAGGTACATATTTTCTGCCTTTTGTACCAACCTAATGTTAATGTATGTGATTAGCATTTTTTCATTCTGACCAACTAACAGTAGGACCTGTGAAGTATTACATTAGAGCTCAAACATTTGTTACTTTTCTGTCTGTTGCTTTCTGCATAGGTGCACATGCTGCTGTCCGGGATGTGCCTCAGGACACCCAAGCTCCTGCCCTTCCAGCAACCTCAAGGCTACCCCAGTCTGCCATTGAAGGTATTTACCCCTAATTTTGGTGCTGATTGTTTGGGGAACAAATGGGTGTGGGAGCAGCTCAAACAATCGAGTGTTGCACTGTTGAGTATTAATAATATGGGCCTGCGGCCTAATTTCACGCCCACTGTAACACTCACAGCAACTAACTAACAAGGCCCTAACATGTGTAGATATGTTTGAAGCCAGAGATGTGTAGCCATATATCGGCATATCAATGTGGGAGCCACACTGGCCTTGATTAGTGAATATTAGTGAAAGAGCTGCTCACACACACCTTAATGCATGTTGTATTTTTGCACGCACATTAACTATGGCTCAATGTTGGCTTCATTTTTGCCTAGCTCCCATGCCCTTGGCCCCAGCATCTCCTCCGGATCCCACCTACTCTTTGGATGTCGGTAAGTGCATGTGTCCACCTTGCTTAATCCACTTTTACCCAAGTGCATGTGTCTCATTCCTCTTTTTTCTTGGTAGGCCAAGTGACTGGTTCATCTTTGGACCCCACTTCCGATGTTGCCGGTCAACAGGACCCTGTTGGTGTGTATAGCAATACATAATGTATCCTTTATGCTGTTTATGTTACACTGGTTCAATTTGGTTAGTCTACTAATCTACATGTTTGCTTGGTAAACTTGAAGATGCCTCTTGGGAGTGCTTGTTGCCTCCCCAGGGTCAGTCTATTAGTTATTGGAGTGATAGCAATGTATTTTGGCGGACATATTTTTTGCAAAACATTCCCCGTAGTAGTTTGATGAATATTTAGAGACATTCCTTGTGTTTTTTAGTTGACCCGAATATCGGAAGTGGCTGTCCAGAAAGGGCCCCTCAAGTTCAGGCTGCCAGAGATGAGGGTAAGTTGTTTTGCCTTGCTCTAGTCTGTATTTTGGCTCTACTTTTGTTGCACTTGCTTCTGGCAACTTGTGTGTCCACATGTATTTTTAAGGTCCAAGCTCGAGTGAGGACCCCACTCCAGACATCTGGGAGATTGCGGGTATGTGTAATTTAAGCAATGTTTCTGATGTGATTAGCCAAAATTATTGCCTCTTAGTCCTGTAACATACATGTTAACAATCTGAGTTTAACAGATACCTTTGGTCTAGTGTGTATTTTGGCACTTTTTAGAGGTATGGCCTCGATAGCCTAGCCAGGTTACATTTGAGTTTGGGCCACAGACCTACTAACCTGATTTTCCTGTTTAGCATATGCCAACTTGCCGGACATCTCGGATGTGGAATTGCCACTCTCTGGCAGCGAAACCTCGAGCCTACCTGTGCCGGAGGACACGCAGGTAACATGGCTGATGTAGACGACCTAGAACCACATTGGCATCTTCGTGGGTAGTGGATGAAGCAACATGTCACATTTCCTTTCATTGTTGTTTTTGCAGGAGGCGGAACCAGAACCCCAAGCTGGGACCTCTTCCCAAGTCCCATGTGGCCAAGCTTCCGAGGCTCAGACAAGGGTAAGTTGTATAGTGACTGTTTAGGGTAATTATTTTGAGGGGCATACCTGCATTGGTTCTGTTTGACTAAAATGTTGTTTTATATTTTGTTAGGCTCAAACCACAGCAAGAGGAGGTGTGGCACCAACCAGTGCTGATTTCTATGAGCTAGGGGTCCGGATGCTGGAGGACTACAGTCGCCAACAGCCGCGTGATGGAACTAATGAGCGCATTGCGGCATTGGAAAATCAGGTGCTGATGTGTCAGCAACAAAATGAGGCCCAGCAGCGCCAGATCGACCAGTTGCTCCGAAACCAACACCAGAACCAGGAACTTGGTCGGCTGGCCAATCTAATGGAGCAATCTCTCCAGCGCCAGGGAGAATCGATACAGCGCCAGGAAGAATGTCTCCAGCGGCAGGACCAAACTTTGTTGTTGATACAACAGCTCATACAACAGCAGTCTATATTTTTTACTGCACTGTTGTCCCCCAACACCGCCCCTAGCAATGACTCCCAACCTCCCCGGCCACCCAGCCAAGAATATTAATTTTTTATTTTTTGGTTTTTGTAAATATATTTGCTTCACCCACCTCTAAATTGTGTTTTTCCTAAGACCTAGCTAATAACACAGTCAGGGATGAGTATCTTGATCTACATATGTCAATGTATTGGTCAATTTAGCCCACACATTTGAGACCATAGCTTACTATGGTTAACACATGAAATGGCTCCAAAGGTATGGCTAAATTGACACACAAATGGGTTTTGAGACAGTTAAACTATGCTTTGCAATGCACCACACTGTAATGATGGTAATCAAAAAATTTATTACAAAAACCTGGCCAACAGGGCCAACATTGCCCAACAACGGGCATCAAGAGGCCAGCCTTCCCCCCACCCTAACGACGCCGCCGGCGCCTCTTCTTGGCCAGCAGCATCAGCTTCAGGAGCCTGATCTCCCGCCACAGTCTGCGATGCTGGTTTTCACAAGCTGTAGAGATGTAGAAACAACAATTTATTAATAAATTGGATGTGACCTCAACAGACACAGATGTAGCAATGTAATGTCAGTGTGTCCAATTAGGTGACACTCACATTAACATTGTTGACCACTGTGTGCTTATTGGTTAACATGATATGAGTACTATTGACTGGCAGGAATGTGAACAACACATCCCAAGCATACATTTACTCTTAAAGTGTACCAACACCCACCGGTGATCGGGCCGGGAATCTATCAGATTCCCTGCCCGATCACCTCCCTCCCCGCGGGACATCCGAGATCGGGATGTCCCTGGGGGTGAAACCCCCCCAAACCCCAAAATACCTACCTCAGTTTCGGTGGGGCAGGGCCGCCGGGCCCTCCCTGGCGCCCCTCTAGACGTGTGGGTGCCTGCGCCGGCCGTCTGTGAATGGCCGGCGCAGGCACGCGCGCGTAAAAAGGGGCGCGGGGGAGGCGGAGGAGGAGCCAATTTGCCGTGGCTTGTACGTTTGCTGGAGTCAAAGTGAGTTCAGGGGGTTGTCACACAGCGGTGACGATCAGGGGTGCCCCACCGTAGTGGACCAAGACCCAGGAAAGTCAAAATCCTGGTTGTTCCAGTTTAACTCTTGGGAAGCAAAGAAGGTATAAGTCCCAGTGTGTCCATTTTTGTGTTTAGTCACAGCCAAACATCAGGGCCTAAGTCCTAACGAGTACACGAGTTTGCCCTATAATGTTAGAGGTCCAGACCTAATAGGGCCCATTTGGTTGTGTCTAAGGCAAAAATAGTCTCTATGTGGCCAAATGAAGAATGTGAGCCAACAATCAAGCATGCAAACAGGCATGTTGGATTATTGTACAAACACATTGAATCTAGATGTGTGTGAAATTAACACATAGGTAAATTTTAAATGTCTGCAGATGTGACTATAAGACATAGGTTTCACAAGTCTTTAGGCATATGAAGTGGGATGTACTCACCATCGCAGCTGTGGCGGGGGCCCATGCTGCTGGCCGTCCCTGGAGCTGGGGTGGGGAGGAGGGTCTCTGGCTCCGTCTGCGTAGCAACATCTGTCAACAGAAAGCAAAAGACAAAAACACAATTAGTGGGCCAATGACACCTGACTATTTGACATCCATCTGGTTATTGAGTCTGAAAATGCAAAGGCTTGCATGGTTACATACAGGTTGTCCTAAATTAGCATATTTCCTGGACCATGAGTTAATGTCAATTTGTTAGGCTTGACACATGTATCCCTAAAGAGAATGTGCAAATAACATAGACAGTGCTATGTAAAGGAATCATTAGCAGCTGTTTGGCTAATGTTAATAGTGGGCCACATGTTTGAGCAGGAACAACTTAACCCAAGAAAACAAATTAGAACACCCATCATGGTGTGGGCAGAAACATAGGGGTGGTTGACAGTTGGCTAGCACTGTAGTGGGGTTTGTGAGGTTAGGGTACCTTATCAAACCAGCTGTGACAATGGACCAGGAAACATGTGTCTGTTACAAGTGGGCCTATACACAGGATTGCAGCAAATCTGGGTTTGGGTCCGCTTTGGCAGAGCAACACAATTTGCGTGAGACAACGTACTCCGCGCCCGCTGCCTTCCACACATCACTCCTCGAGTGTGTGCGCACGCGCAGCCCATTTGGAAACAGAGCGCAGGCGCACACACATCTAGAGTGTCACACAGGAGGCTGGGACGGTGGCTTTGGCAACCCCCAAAGAGGTAAGGAGTTTGTGGGGTTTTTTTTGTGGGGGGGGCCCTGGGTGAGGGATGTGATTTGTCAGGGAACCTTCGAGAATCCAAGCACTATCAATGTTTGGGGGTACACTTTAATGAATGTCATAACATTGGGAATGTGATGGATAACCACAAACACTTACCATGACTATGCCCGTGGAGAATCCTTCGCCAAAACGCCATGGAGGTGCCGCCTATATGATGCCCTGCAAATTAGAGAGGAATGGCAAGGGCTAAGTACAAATTGCCAGATGAAACCTGTCACAGACTAACAATTAAAAAATGTACACTCACCAGGGGATGAAGCGCCACTTGAAGCCCAGGGAGGGCTCTGAGGAGGAGGCGGGGAGCCTCGGCTCCTCACACTCTGGTCAGAAGATCCACCAGGCAAAGGGCCACCCTCCTCCCTCTCACTCCCTGCTTGAGAGTGGCCCCTTGCCTGGTGAGAGTCCTCAGACTCAGAGTGTGAGGAGCTGAGGCTTGATCCAGCCAGCCCCCCAGCAGCACACTCCTCTGGGGCGTCATCCCCTTCCTCCCCTGGGTCCTCTAAATAGGACCCGCGGGAGGGACCCTCCCCCGATGACTCCCCCGAGTCCGCCTGCCTGGTTCGGGGGAGGAATCCCTTCCCACGTTTCCCCAGGGGAGGACGCTTATCTGTGTGGAGGGGGTGAAAGAAAATAATTAATCTAAAGAGCACAAATGGACACAGCTTAGCAGATGATTCTGCACAAAGGCTAAACAGAACATAAGCTTTAACTTACCTGATGCGTAGGCATCATATAGGCGGTACACGCCTTCAGGGTCCCGGCGCTTGAAATCGGACCACTTCTGCTGAATTGAGCGGATGGTCAGCTCTGTGTGGAAGCGCCGGGACACTGTGGCCTTCACCTCCATGGCAATGCGTTTTTTCCCTCCACGGGCATAGTCATATTCGGCCACGCAGAAGTCCTATGAAAAATGAACAAACAAACTAAAATCAATACATGACATCAGAACAATGTCATAAACAGTTATACAGAGACCAGATCAAAGTGGACCCACACCCAGGATTATCAGTATTCTGGGTTTGTGTGCACTTTGGTGGGCCACACCAATTGTGGGTGGTCCGCTGTCTGCAACCCCCTTGGAAGGCCACAAATACACCACTGAGGACACTCCCACGTCACTCCGCAAGCCAAACACAGCGCTCCGCGCCGCTGTGGTATGCGCATACAAGGCCGTTGGGACGTGCATACCAGCTCAGCTGGTTCTGCACGGCAAAGTACGCATGTGGCGTTTGACTCTAACAGGCGCAGGGGTACACCCTGCTAGAGGTAAGCGCAATAGGCATCCGCAGCTAACACATGCACAGATGGGACGGGGCTGAGGTAATTTTTAGGGCCCTCCAGGGGGGGGCATCCCAGCAGGACATCCACAATGGGGATGCCCCACGGGGAGTGATCAAATTTGGTCTGAAAACAAAGAAATTTCTGACCCAATCCCCCCTGTGTGTTCTGCAACTTTTAAGCTAAAAATACCAAAACAAAATACTCACTTTGACCACCTGGCCATTTACGCGGCTATCCACCCGGGTGCGCGTTTTCTTTTGAGGCCCAGTAGGGGAAGGGGTGGGAGGGGTGCTATTTGGGGAAGGTGAGGTAGGTGGGGGAGGTGGGGGAGGGGTGGTGGGGTCAGAGTCGGAGGAGGAGCTGGGGAGGCGCATAACTCGCCGTCTGGGCAGCATAGTGGAAACGCTAAGGAGGAAACAGGAACCGGAAATGACCCAAGCGACATTGGAAAAAAGTTTAAAAAAAAAAAAACGCTACGCGCACCAGCAACAAGCTATTCTCAGCTATGTGCAAGCTAAGTGGCGGAAAAACTAAAATGACGCTTGAAAACAAGCTAGTGGCATAAGCGCAAGACAGTTTTACCTTAAGGTGGCGTTGAAACGCAAAGGAGGATCCCGGAACCGGATATGACGCTAGCAACTGTGCTTCAAAATTCAAACACAAACATGCGCGCAACAGGGACAAGCTAATATCAGCTATGTGCAAGCTAAGTGGCGGAAAAACATTAAAATGACGCTGCAAAACAAGCTATTGGCATAAGCGCTAGACAGTTTTACCTTAAGGTGGCGTTGAAACGCAAAGGAGGATCCCGGAACCGGATATGACGCTAGCAACTGTGCTTCAAAATTCAAACACAAACATGCGCGCAACAGGGACAAGCTAATATCAGCTATGTGCAAGCTAAGTGGCGGAAAAACATTAAAATGACGCTGCAAAACAAGCTATTGGCATAAGCGCTAGACATTTTTACCTTAAGGTGGCGTTGAAACGCAAAGGAGGATCCCGGAACCGGATATGACGCAAGCAACTGTGCTTCAATTCAAAAACAAACATGCACGCAACAGGGACAAGCTAATATCAGCTATGTGCACGCTAAGTGGCGGGAAAACATTAAAATGACGCTGCAAAACAAGCTAGGGCCAAAGGCGCCACGAATTATTAGCTTGATTTAGCAGGGGATTCTACATACTGTAATGCATAGGTCCTTCTAAAGCATAAACCGTTGTGCTTAAATATACAAATCTTATTCCTTCCCAAAGTCATCACACAATCAAACTAGACAACTACCTGAAAATGTGGCACACATGAGAATGCCTAACGGGTTGTTATGAGCTGGTACGACTGAATGTTAATCCTGCAATATGTGGCCAGGCACGCTCACAACTACAGTGTATTCATTAACAACGACTGGGGTCGCGGGAAGTGAATTCCTTGCAAATGGCAGAAGGGCACATGTATGAACAGCACAGCGCCGCACAACGCAGCGCAGCGAGGCACAGCGACGCTCGCGCCGCCACATAGCGAATTAAAACAGCGACTGCACAAACACTGACCAACACAGATTCATCAAGGACAGGGCTGCCGAATAGCTTGGGCGCTGACAATTTCGAAGAGCGAACGTGACCGCCCAACCTGACAGGCTACAAAATAGCTTTACAAGCCCCGTTTGTGTGGAAAACCAGCGATTTTGATGCCAATGAGTTTGGGTGGAGGAGATGCAATTCCCATGTCACTCACAACATTACATTGTGAAAAAAAAAAAAAATCTAATACATATAAATAACCAGCCAGATTCATAAAACAGATCAATAGAAACATGTGTTGAATTTTGTACCAAATAAAAATTGCAGCGTCTGCCATTGAAATGTATGGGAGAGCGGCAGGTAGCGCCAGGTAATACGTGTCGCTGTGAAGGAATTTGCAGCGGCGCTGTTCGGGCCAGCCGGCTTCATGATGAATGCCGCGCTAGCCGTCGCTCTCGCCGGCGCTAGCCTCATTTAGCTTGATAAATGCGTCATTGTGACCGCCGCCGGGCGTACTTGAGTCGGTAGTCGCCGTTAGCTGCCGCTACCTGGCGCTATCGCTTGATGAATAAGGGCCTAAGACATTACTGTATTTTAAAGCAAGTGAACAAGTTTGGTATCTGCAAATCTATGCCAAAATGTTTAATTAAAGTGGACCAAAACCCCATGACACCACCCTCCAGCATCCCTCTTAAGGATTCTCTCAATTGGCTATGTGACTAATGGCGACCAATTGGTTTTTCATAAGGATGGTCATAGCTTTGCGCAAACTGGCCCAGCAAACCCCAATAATCAATGTATGATCAAGTAGACAGTGGGAGCACGTAAGGGGTTAGTATACTGACCAACTGCACACAATCACTGCACTTTCCAACCTTATTGGGATGCAACAAGTTTGCACTACTCCCAGTGTGCTATCAATCCTATAGAAGCATCAGTGATATGAGTGATTAGACAGGGCATGCAGTCCTACATGACCAGTATGATTTTGGCATCTGGAGCAGTGTGGATATACCTCAGAGAAGCATTGGAGTGCAATATATATATATATATTTGTGTGTTTTGTATGTACTGTTTTGAATACATTTCAACATCGGTGATGTCATATAGGCTGTTCAGAGCTGTCTTGAGTGGCTTAAGGGGATGCCTGGGGATCAATGGTGGATGCAGCCCTGGGGGTTATTACTATATAGTAATCTGCTTTAAAACATACTACACCCTTTTTTTGATGGCACATAGTCAAAGAGTGTATAGTACACATTGTTCGTAAGTACCCCAACACCTGTTTTTGCCTCTGCAATTCAGAGGGACATGTGATGTACATCTGGTGGGATGGTCCCTAACATTTACATTTGATTCCTAAGTTGTTGAATTCCCTCTCCACTCCTTGGATGAAGCTGCTACAATTTAAAGCCAAAGCCTAACAGAGATTTAATAGGCTGATCCAGAAAGAGAGAATAGCCAGTCTGGTAGAAGCAGATAGTTACTATCTCAGAGATTAAAAAGGTGAAATGACTCATTTCGGCTTGAGAACTTTGTAAATCAGACATCTTCTGCAGCCGCTCAACCCCGGCTCACTCTGGCTCATCCAATTCACATAGGCCTGGCAGGGGTACACACAGCAGCCGGAGGGATGCTGAGGATTCCTGACGCAGCTGTAAATGTGCAGTGGGATTGCCGGAAAAGTAAAGTTCACACAGCAGAGCATCCCAACTCAAGATACCCCACCAGCAGATAGAACACTGGCCATTAGATTCTAGAGTCTTATATTGCTGCTCTTTAAAGTACAACTGTAGTCAAGCCCAAATGAAATCCATTTTATCTGTAAAGGTGTTGCAATGTTATTAAAGCAGACCAACCACATACTATGGAAGGTTACATTAAAAAAATCATGTATCAGATCCCCTTAGTGTCCTAGTAATGAATTGGATAAAAATACTCACAAACGTTTTTGGCTTTAAAAGAACAATTGGCGGAATATTTTTTGGCTGTTATGTATCTTCTAGCACTTTTTAATAGGCTGTAATTGCTCCAAGCATGTGATTGCAAGGAGGGAGGCTTAAACATTTTAGTTTAGATCAAATGTGTCCTGTCAGAAACAGAACAATGGCATATACATGGAATACCTGAGGGAAAAGAAAATTAAAATTACAGGAATACCAAGCAGCATTAAGGCCTGAATGTGGTTTTAGGGGGTTTGGTCTGCTTTAAAATCCCTAAAATACAACATTTCCACAGTCCTACCATTGCTGCTGATTCAATCATCTGCTTAACCAAGAAACAGAATGCTTCATCCTTTTATACTATGAAGATGTCTTAGGCTGGCAATTTACTTACTTTCCTTAAAATATCTCACAAATATCTCTGTTTCAGGCTTCATTTCAGAGTGAGATACGAGGAAGAGAGACGGAGATAAGAGGGAATAGAATGTAAGAAAGACAAAGTGGAGAGGGAGGAAGGAAAGAAGGGGCAACGATAAGTAGATACTGGTACAGAGAAACAAGGGATGGGGCCTAGGGGACCCCACTAGAACAGGGCTATAATTGAAGGGCAGGCATTCTGACCATGTTCACCTCTCTCATCGGAGATTCATCCCGCCATCCTCCTTATGGAGTAAACCTTCAAAACCCACTCCAGAATGGAAGGTAAGGGGGATTTACATTGTGTGGGGATCACTGCCCTTAAGTGGGAGCAAGGACAAATGCGCAGGACCCCTACCGTGCATAGGAAGCTCAACTCCAGCCAAAATGTTGAATTTGAGGGAGTGTTGGAAGAATAGTCCCATCGGTGAGACGTACCCTTACATAATGAACTGATTGGGAAGCATCACAGAAACAAACATGCTCTTAACTTTGGTTGACTTGCCATAGGTAAATACCAGATTTGCTTTTCAACATAACAATAAAAATGAGTCCATCAGTGGGAGGGGAAACGTCATGAAAAGGGTTGGGAAGCACTGCACTAGAACACAATGTTTCACTATTGGTAGATTACACAAATATTCCTTTCTTGTGGCCCCCAGCCATGTTTCCACACACTCAGAATGAAAACATGCAGCTGTCTCGAAGATTAACTATTTTAGCTGTAGTCATGTTAGAAATAATTATCTGCTATGTTGTGTCTGTAAATTCACACAGCACAATTTCAACAATCCTAGTTTTTAGTGACAAGCTTTGGGTAATTGGGATGAACAGACTGTTACTTGTAGCGTCTTCCATTATGTTTGTTTTATTGGGTTTTGTCACATTAACCAGACAGAAAGACATAAAAGCGAGAAGAGTAATGTTTCCTGGAACAAACTTTTCCAAGAACAGATATTCCAACTTCCTCTGATAAGGAAAGTTTGTAAACTAAACTGCTGTCTGTTTTAACTTCAGAACTGTACACTTACCTCAATGAGTATCCCAGTAAAGATGCTTCTAGTCCTATGGTCCATTTACACGCAGCGATTATCGAGCAAGATATCGTTAAAGCGAATGCAATTTAGCGATAATCACTCAGTGGAAACAGCCGCTACAATCAAGCAATGAACGAGCATTGGTTAGTCGTATTGTTTCAGCTGACTAAAAAAATTCTCGTTTATCTGAACATAGTCACTCAATCACAGAAGATTTGTATGGTCGCTCACTCAATTGATCTGCTCGCGAAAACCCAGCATTAGTCTTCCCCAGTTTTTCCAAAAGGTAACATCAACTATCACTTTTCATTTTGTAATTCAAGTGCCACCTGGGTGATGCAAATGGGTTGTCACGCTTCTAAACCTGTGTCAGAAATACACAAACAGCCATTTAAAGTACACAAAATACACACACATGTGTGTGAGTTTTATCGCCCTTTGGAGCAGTTTTCTATTTATGGAGCAAATCTGACTTGGGATAGAAGATCGCTGGGGTACAGATCAGTTCACAGCCTTGCCCTTTACTACCTGATGGGATCTTGCGAGACACCAGTGGTACGTGTACCACTGAAAGCGAAACACATCATCACATCATCATAAAACAAGCAAAAAATTAATTTGGCTGTAACTAAGAAGGTGAGAGCATGCTTTGAAACTACTTGAAGCACTGGGACTGTAGTTGGCATGCTAACCCAGCCCATACACACAACCCCTTTTGTTCTCTACATATACCTGCAATATAAGGTGCAAATCCTGTATCTAACCCTTACCCAAACTATCTTAAACCTTAACCCACTGAAGGAACCATAAGCTTTAAATCAATGTCACTTCATCAAAACTGAACACATATAGTAGCCTCCTAAAGCATAGTCACTATTTCTGATTGTATTTTATTTTTTAAATGAAGCCCCAACCCTAGTACATTTGCATAAACCCTTAACCCTTTTTCTTGAAAATACACCAGGCTCCCATCTGCCAAATGCACATTGATAGATTGACTAATTTTGAGCTAGAAGCAGTTCTGGTATGCACTTAAAGGAACAATATTGGCAAGGAAATGTTACAATTCAGCAATACAACCCTCCAGCCTTCTGAGAGGGGCAAGAGAGGCTATAAAAAAGTTTTTCCAAAAAGTACCGGTATATAAATTATGGTATAATTATATGCTGGGTTGTACCTCGGCTAAAAAACTTCCTGGAAATACTAGACATATCGGCAGGAAACTTGCCTCTCCACCCTCTGATGGTGTCTCCTCTGTCGCCACTGTGGAATTTTAGACTTTAATGACCATATTATATATTTATGCCATATAATTGAAGGCACTCTTGGATTATTCATTCTGAAATGTTTTCCTGATTGTTGAAGTAAAAATGGAAATGTTATGTTATAGCTTCTACAATGTGACTGTACAAGGCCATTTCTGAGATAAGGCACCATCTCCTAGCTTCTCAGGCATCTCTCAATCCCATAACAGTGTATTGTTTTATGAACGGTTATAACCTTGTGTTTATATCTAATCCTTTAAAGCAGACCTCCAAAAAAGGGGGAAAATGATATTATTTGATTGTGTGCAAAAAAAAACTGTTTGTCTCTGATTTTAAGACTTTCCATTATAACTAAATTCTAGGCCTGGGCGAACCTCCCAAAAGTTCGGGTTTGGCGAGTTTGGCTGAACTTTGAATAAATGTTCGGGGATCCTCATTGGAATCAATGGGGACCCGAACTTTGGGAGGGTAGCTGGGTGCAGAGTGTGCAGCAGAAGCACACTGCTGTGACTTATTTCGACCCGCGAGCCTCCTCTGTCAGCTGCGGTGGCAGCACCATCAGTGTTTGAATCTGGCTCCAACCAGCACTACAAAAAGGTGGCCATCGGCAGAGATAAGTCGCAGCAGCATGCTTCTGCTGTTGCAACCGTAGGGCGAACTCGAACGCGGACTAGCTGAGGTCCATGTTCAGGTTTGCGGTTCAGGTTCACCCATCTCTACTAAATAGCCTTGAAAACGCTGTTTGTAGTCATAACTTGTGGGCGCCACCATGATGGTACATCCAGTGATCTGCTTCCGGGTTCAGAGAGATATAGAGGGGTAGACCATGTGAACACAGTATTGGCTGCCTTACGCTGATGGCTGCCAGAGGGAAGGTCAAAATATGTCTATACTGTTGGTGCCACAGCCCCAAAGAGGCACTTGTAAAAGAAGGAGTATTTGGATCAAAAGCACACCACATCATATGGTACAGTATTCAGATAAACATCTCTGAACATATGCTCAGACAGCAAAAGGATACATATGGAAATTTCCGCATATGCGTGCAACAGAGGGTCATCAGGAGCGTCTGTCCACCTCAATCCAAGAATATAAGAAGATAAATGGTAACATATACTTCCTAAATGAAAAATTGTCACGAATGCTAGGTAAGAAAAAATTACCATGAAAGTCTATGGGGTGGTTTGGAACACGATCCTGATGAGAAATGTATGGAGCAGGGCTGAACCAACAGTCAAGGGAAAATTACATATGAAGCATAACACAGCACAGTTATATGGAACAAATGATCTGGTCAGACAGTGTATATGCCGCCCTGCATCATACCAGAGGACTATAGTATATAATTGCAGACATAGATATTAAAAATCATGACGTGAACAAAGATCATACAGTGCATACATATAGGAATAGAACGTTTTACCAAGTGGTAGTAGTGAATGATCGCAAATAGCGTGCCAACGTTTCAGAGCCAACGGCTCCTTTGTCAAGTATCGCAAAGCCTTGCTTTTTTAGATATCAGCATTAAAAGCTAAGATTTAAGCATTTATATTTTCGGTCGGAGCACTGGTGCTGGACGTTGTTTTTCTTACTGAATCTGGCCTGGGGCCACCATGCAATGTGCCAGACTGAATACAGAAGCTATATATATATATATATATATATATATATATATATATATATATTATATATACCGGTATATATATATTGTAAGGGAGCTGTATGAACTTTTGAATTGCTACTGTCTGATGGAAGTGGCAGAGCTGCGTGATGCAAACACACTGTGTGCTTTGCATTGAAGTGAGCTGGGCACAGTGACAGTGGGGAGCCATTCATTTGAGCCTACCACGAAGGGATGGGGTGTCAACCTGACATACTGACATGAGCCCCTGACTTTGATTTGTGGTCAGGATCAAGGAGGAGAAGCTGGAGGCAGCAAAGACTGACACTGCATCAGGTAAGCTGCCAGAAAATTCAGACAATTGATTTTATAATTTGACTGGAATAAGTACATACTTTTCATTAATCAGTGACATATATATATATATATATATATATATATATATATAAATAATGTGTGCATCATCAGAATGTGGAATAGTGAATATATTTCTTGGTATTTACAGGGGTATAACCAGTGGACAGGCATCGCAAAGGGGGGAGGGTTGCCTGGGAAGATGGGATACAGAATAGCCTGGTAGGCTGTTCTAGGTTTAGGCCCACTTTAATAACCCCCCTGCCTCCCCAATCAAGCAACTTTAATGAAGCTTTAATAAGCCCCTTCTTTCCTCCCAACCTGTCACATAATAACCTCTAATGCCATCCAGTCCAGCATCTTACCATCCTCTTGTGCTGCACCACACCTAAAGAAGACGCTGGACTATGGCATAAAGCCCTGATGCTTTATGGACTGTCTATTGAGCCCTAGGGAACAACGCCCTGTTCTGTGTAGCGGTGCACAGGAGGAGTGTAAAATTAGTGCTGGGTCTCAACACAATGTGCATAAACAGGACAAGTTTAACTGCTCCCTGCCTGCCGGCCCTCTATTGCACTCGCTCCTCACACACTCATTTGCCATATTTTCCCATATTCACCCATATTTTCCCCTCTCACTTTGGGGGGGGGGGGAGTATGTCTTATAGGGCGAAAAATACAGTAAGTAAATAGTTTCTCCACCAGTGTTTTTTTTTCTATGGCCTGAATGTAAGATGCTAACAGCTAACAAGGTCTAACCTACAGTAGTTAGTTGCCAGATGCATCCATCAGACCTCCAGCTATAGAAGAACACCTGCTGGTGAATCAGTGAACAACACAGGGCATATAAGATAAAAGGCCGTTGGCAGGTGGAACATGATTGTTGCAGTCTTGCACAAAGTAGTATTTGTGACCGGTGGCATTTATGGTTTTGGCATTATCCCTGAGAATCTTGTATTGCATTCTGGCTCACAGTATGGCTTTAAAAGAGCGTTTCTAATCTGTTTGAATGGTGTTTATATATGAACCCTGGGAACATTTCAGAGGGTATCAAATGAAAGAATTTGCCGTCTAGAATCTCATCACTTATTATAAAGACAAGTCGACAGTCTGCTTATAGTGCGTGACTGAAGATTGTTTACATAGTTGAGACTAAGAAAATGTGAATTGTAAGGTAAATGGATCTCCTCCCAAAAATTAAGCTATAAGAATGTCTGCTGAGCCAGGAATGGAATCTCCCACAGGAGAGAGGATGGTCATAGCTTCATACATTCATACAACCCAATTCATATACTTCAGACAGTCCTTCAACCAGACTTTCACCCTGAAACAGAGCCCATCTTATATGTTTCCCCCACTATGTGCATACAGATTGCCCACATTAAAAATCATCCTACCTGCATCTACTGCATTTTATGAGCCTTTAAACATCCAAGATGGAGGCCCATGAAGTCTCAGGCTACATGCAGACAGGAAGTGTCTTCTGAGTGTGCTGCTCAGCATTCTGGGATTGTTGTCCTTTTCCTGATCTTTCTGTGCAAAGCACAGCTATAACCCCACCCCCTGTACTTTTGTCCCCCTCTCCTTTCTTCAGTATGTGATGCTTCTGAGGCAAGATGGCGGTGCCCGTATCCTAGAGCCCTGAACACAGTTGGCAGCTCAGTGGGGGAAAGAATAATACGTTTTTTTACAATGATTAACAGGATTCGACTTTTTAATGTAAAAATGGTAACTGCAAAGTTAGAAAATGAAGGTTCCGATTCATCCAGGACAATGTATATCTGTAGCAATAAATCAAAGCAACTGATTTGCTGCTGTTTGATTTAATGCTTTGCTAGTCATCCGACTGGCATTCTCAGCTCATAGTCACTTGTACAGGAATCTTGCAGCAATAAATGACAGATCCAGTGTACGTCCTCCTTTCCATCATAAACAGTATGGAGGTAATGTGTTGATACATTGGTGCATTAGCATGACTAGAGCTATAGGGAGGTTTTAAGCTGCCTTTGATTGGATGCTGCCTTTGATAGACTGGCTGGAAACACACTTAAGCAACAGCTGGTTCACCCAAAAGACCCAATACCAACAAGTCCAGTGCAGTGAGCAGTGCTAGTACAGGTATGTTCACTACATCTGAGGGACACTGGTTTGTGCCCGCGCAGGTTTGTTAGGGAAACAAATACACTAATTGGAGCTAGTTTTAGTTCCGACTCCAGCATAAAAAAATCTCTTTCTAATATTGGATAATGAATGTAACTTCAGTTATATTAATCATACACATGTTATTTTCCTTCAGTCTAAGGTCTTTATTTATAACAATCAGTGATATGAAGCTGCAGGGTGTTCTAGTGATAGATAATGAGTTCTCCAACCTCTCCTGTCCCTTATACTCAGTGTCTTCATGTTGCTCCAAGTTACAATACCGAAAACTTACAGGAATGTAAAGATATTGTCCAGGCAGAAACAAAAAAAGACTATATTCACCTGCACCTCCTCCGTGCAGGTCCAGTGTTCCCCCATAGCTCCTCCAGGCAGGGCCAGTATCTTCATACTTATCAAAGGTGAGGAGCAAGTGATTCCATCTTCTAGTGCCGGTGGCTTCTTATGGAGGCATCCATGGAGCCTTGTTTACAACCACAAAAGCCTACCCCATTCATTGCAATGAAGAGGTCATCCAAATTTTAATAAATGGAGTAGGAGTGTTACGGGACATATATTTATTTATAAGGCCTAGTTAACTCCCTCCCTTCTGTTGGACCTTAGCAGCAGAGGATGACATATCCATGCATTTTACAGTATAACAGTCCCATCCAAAGTGAAATTTCTCCAAACCCTGAGGAAGTTATCAGGGAGTTTGCCGAATTCTATTAAATCTATATACTAAACCACCTGGAATTTCCCTTATAAAAATGGAAAAAGTGGATTCAGAAGACAGCATTGAGGAAATTAACAGCAACAAAAGACTATTATGGATGCGGAAGTCACAGATAAAGAAATATCGAAGGTGATTTGCAATACTAGGTCCACGGGCTCCCCTGGTCCAGGTGGATTTCCTAATTTTTATTACAGGACATTTGGAACTATAGTAACCTCACATTTAGGAGCCTGGTTTAATGATATTAAAAAAGGAAATCCACTTCCAAACAAAGCTCTGGAAGCTAATATTGTAGTGATGGCTAAACCAGACCAAGACTTCACTTTGTGAGAGAGATATCATCCAATTTCCTTGATAAATAATGACCTTAAGATCTTAACGAAATATGGACTCACGTCTAAACATTTATATAGCCGAGCCCAGGGTATCCCTGCCTAGCATGTACAAGATACTGAAGAGCTTTTCAAGGTATGGGGAGAAAAAAATTAAATGGCCTTAAATATCAACTTGCAGCAGGAGACCATTCAATCTATAAAAAAGAAATAACATTCGAATGGGCTCCGATAAGCATCACCTATTTGGGGGTAAAAATAACACGGAGTGGAAGAAATTATATGTGGTAAACTTCCCCCACTATTTGAGAAAATATGGAACACACGTCCTCTATCATGGCTGGAACGAATAGCATCATACAAGATGGATCTTCTCCCTAAAATGATATAATTATTTAGAGCATTGCCAATTAAGGTACTTCAAAGGACATCGAGAGAATTGAAAAATATTTACCCTTAGGTATATATGGAAAAACAAGAGGGGAAGGGTAATCAAACAGGCATAAATTCCCCAGAAAAAGGAGGGAGGAATTATATATATATACAAGAGTAGGAAACATGTGTGGATATAGAACAAAGGTTATGCAAAGGGTTTTCAAAAGACTGTTGGATTGAGAGAGGATTTACAAGAATGGCACATTTTTACAAAAATAACCAATCATCAATAAGAGAACAACTGGATCTATCATTTCATGTTGCAGAAGGTAAAGGGAAGGGGTAAGGGAATGTTGGCCAGAATATGAAAAATATTGTCTAAAACCCCCAGGTGGGAGAGGGGCTATATCTATTATCTATAGGACATTAGGCTCGATTCAGAGAGACAAAAAAAAACTTCCGTTTTACTTCCGATCTGTTTTTTTTGGAAATGTTTCCGTTCTCGTATGAGTGTTCGAGCGATTCTGTGCATGCATTGAAAACCTTCTGTAAAGTTTCCGTCCGTTCGTACGGCAGATTACAAATACGAGGATGTCATTTTCCATCCAGACTTTTCCGTTTCATTTTCACATGTTAGAACGTAGGCTTTCGTTTTTGCCCCTTTCCCATCGTATCCTCCAACGAATCCTTTACGTTTGCCGTTAGTTTCTGTTTCCCTTTTTCAATAAATAATTGTCCAGACGGAAATCCTTATGATCTTGCGCCTGCGCACTACAAACTTAACTCATTAAAGTGCTCGCCTACATATTTGCCACCCTCACTTCTACTACAATGTTTAGCTAAATCACTTAGCACTGTCCTCCATCTTCCCTTTTGGACCCTTAAAGCTCACCCAAACCACTTCTCGGTTAGGTTCTTCTTCCATTTTAGCCCCCTAAAACTTACCCAAATCACTTCTCGGTCATGTGAATATTCATCTTTAAATATTTCTGGGCCCAGTGTATTTTGTAAATGAAATGACAATGTAACATTTTTTTTGGTATTCCATCATAAAATATAAAATTTTTAAAAATTTTGAAAATTTCAAATGTTTACAACTATAAAAAACAAAATACATAGCAATGGCAGGCCACTGAACATTATTCTTCATCTGTGGTCCCCAACGAGTTGCGCAGCTCCTGCATCTCGCCCACCAACTGAAGGACCCTGACACTCAGTTGTGCCACTCTGGCACTTGTGGCCCCTGTTAAAAAACGTAAATTAAAATGTTGGGATAACCTTGTTGGGGTCATACTGCAGTGCCCCCCCCCCCCCTGTATGGTCCAAACACCTAAATCTGGACTTCAAAAGCCAGAGGGCCCTTGCCACTATGGCCCGGGTTTTGCATAGTGCCCAATTAGAGAACCCCTGGCCCACATTCTGCAGGCAAAGAACGGGCATCAGGAGCAAGGGCGAGTGGCACATCTTGCAGTTCCTGCAACCAAATATAAAATAATTACACAAAGCAAAGGTAACCAACTTAAACAATAACTCCTACAACAAATTAATATTCAAGTTCAACAATCCAAATATAATTCACAAAGTCCTAAGGACATAAAAATAGCAATTATATGGATGTGTGGAAAAATACATTTTTACATGCTAAGGACTAATTTAGGTCAGCATTAAAATGCATCTATAAGGCATACATGAAATGTATTGATTCAGGTATGCATTGCTATACAATTTATGGCCTCGGCCATGCTGATACATGCAATGCCTTGGTGCTAAAGGCGCGCAGACTCCTCCACATAGCCGCAAAACATGTTCAACAATAGCAATCCGAACCCTCAAAGGTCCCGTAAGTGGATCGGAAATGAAACGGATTTATAGGGTGGTGACCCGTCGGAAATCAGCTCTCTGAATCAGACGTAAGCCCATCCCAACAACGTAAGTTATCTGAACGAACGGAAAATTTCCGATTTTGTTTGGAAAATGATCCGAACTAACGGAAATGTTCCAATTTGCTTCCGTTCATCGAAAGCACATTCCCGAACGTTCGTACGAATGAAAAAGAACGAAAAAAAGCAAAAAAATGACAAACACCCACCAAAACTTTCACAGACAGCTACGGAAGTCCGGACGAATGTGTCTCTGAAACGAGCCTATTATCTAGAAACCAAATTAAACTACCATTTATGTTATGGGAAAAAGATCTGGAAAAGACTCTCAATAGAATGGAGGAGGGCAATAATAAATAATGTGGGACATGGCATAAAAAAATTACAACTAATAGAATGCAGTTGGAAACTATTGATGCAATTGTATATGGTCCCTATTAGAGTTGCAAGAATAGTGCCAAAATCCTCCCCTACCTGTTTCAGAGGATGTGATATAGAACAAGACACAATTCATATCTGGCGGCTGTGCCCTAAAGATAAACCTTTTTGGGTCAAAATATTTAAGATTATAAGTAAAATAACTATATATCACATATCATGTAACATTAAAATAATGATAAAATGATAATAAAAATTAAAAAAAGCCACCAGAATGATAGTTGTTGTTTGGTGGAAATAGAAACATATATCAATCATCCAATGGAAGCAAAAGGTAGATTTGTTCCTGACATATAAAAAAATTAGTGAGCATAATGGAGGACTGAAAAGGAAGCGAAGGGGGAGACTGAGCGCCCTGCAGCGAGTGTAGGGATATAAGGGGGAGTATATATCTTTGGTTTATCTGTTTTTCTATCTTTTTTCTTTCCTCTTTTTTCTTGGGGTTAATCCTATTCACCTTGTTTACATTACATTTTCAATGTAGTCTTGTATGCTTTCATAAGGATCGTTAGATAATAGGTATGCAGATATATGTGCTAATCTAGTAGAAGATCTATATCTTAAAAAGAATAATGTTTGAGTCTGAGTCGGAGCTGGAGTGGGAGTCAGGGCCTGATAAAATTGAAGAGTTCGAATCTCCACAGCCCTGCTGGTAAGGACTCAGCGGCGCATCTTTCCTACCTACAAGGAAGGATACAGGATACCCATTTTGGATACAGAGGACAATTGTGTAAGAGGCCATTTATGTTCAAATGTAGATTCCAAGCTTGAATGGAGGCAGGGGGTGTGATGCCTATTGTCTGCCACACACAATGTTGTGTTAACATATCTTCACAAGGCAGCTTCATAGCTCCAAATAGCTCCAGTCAAACAAATCTTAACTCCTCATCTTAGCTCCTAACTGTTTTATGGTAAATGGACATGGATTGGAGCTATCATTTATTGCTGAGTTGCTTTGATTTATTCCCAAGGATGTTTAAATAGACACATATATGACATGCCAGCACCCAAAAGAGTTTTATAGTCTGCCATTGTTTTTTTGGTGTGAGGGAAGCAGTTGAATAAAAGAAGAACACAACCCTAGATATGATTCTCCTTTCGAAGGCATTATTAGCTACTTTGATGGAAATTGTGAGATACAGTTCAGAGTGTCCTCTTCTTTGCCAGCAACTTATTGGATTTGCCGAGCAGGTGGGTGCCACACATGCCCACCGACCCAGCAGCATACGAAATGGGACTGATTGAGCAATCTACCTAGAAATTTCCAACTGCAGGGCGGGTACAATGACCATTGTGAGGATGGAGCATGTGGGGATTCCTGATTGTGTCAGGGAGAGATTGAATATTCTGGTGAACACTGCAGCTAGCTTGTCGCCACAAGTTTTAAAGACCTGTCCCAAGATTCTGTCTAAACCGGCAGCCTTCTTCATGTTCACTAAACGTCATGTTAGCTTTGTGCTCTTTATCAGTGATGACATTCTCCCTATTATCTCCAGGGTATCCCCTTTTGACGCCAGGGGAGCCTATGGTCTTTTCTTTCATCAGGTTAAGGTCTGAATCAAATTATTCAGTTTGGTGGCTAGGGATGCATCAGGCCTTGTAGTAAGTTGTGTAGAGTAGGTGTAGGAGCTCTGTAGTCTGAGGCTGATCTCAGGTTCTGCCATAGATTCCTAGTGTCACACTGTCGGAATTGTGCCTCCAATTTCTAACTGTAATGGCATTTGACTTCTCTGACTGCCCCCCATACTTCATAGAATGCCACCTTATATTCTTCCATGTTACCAGAGGAGAGCCCTGCATTGAATGCAGCTGTGCATGCTTTTAGCGCCTTGTGGATGTCCTTGTCCACCATGGTTTCTGATTGGGAAAGGGCCTGTGTTAATTCTGACTTTGGGGACTGTGTCCACAACCTAGAGGTTGATGCCCAAAACACAGGTGCAGTAAGCAACAATATCTTAAGTAACGGGAATTACTATTTCACTCCACAAAGCATAGGCTCCAATTGTAATGTGTGTAGTGCTATTATTATAGGAAATACATATGGTGAAAGTGGCTGTTACCCACCCTCATCTGCAAGCAACTTGTGAGCAAGATTCCTTCTCTCCAGGAACTGTCGCTAATCTGATGCGCTATAGTTTCATAATCCACATGTAAGGCCAGATTGTCAGCTCTGTAATCTCAGTGGATTTACAGTACAATAGGAACAGGTATGAGAAACAACTTGTTTTAAAGACTGACAGCTTGTAAAAGGCCAATGTTTGCCTTTGTTACATGTAACCCTTGGACTATTTGTTAGAACAGAAATCTGTTTCAGCTTCTGAGTGACAACCTCGTAATTTTTCCTTGCTCCAAATGCCTGCAAGCTATAGTTGTGCCTATTTATGTGTGTTCCGTGTAGGTTTGGATGCATTTTTTAACAGGGCATGTCAGAAATGCTTGCTATCTAACAGAAGTGCTTAAAGGGGGAATGCAATAAGGACCCCAAACCATTTTCATTATACCCCTCTGAATAGGCAGACAGACCACTTCAAAAGTTCTGCAGAGACTAAGTTACTGGCAAATAAAATAAAATGATGTGTTGTAGTGTTGTTGTTTGGGGGTATTTCAAAATGACAATTTTAGTGAATGTAGAAAGCTCATCTAGGTATAACTGCAGCCTAAAAACACTTAAAGTGGGCAAAAACCCTGGAGTCTATGAGGCATACTCCTGCCCCCGGGGCATTCAGATTCGAGATGCCCCGCTGTGTAAAAACCCCTAGGTCACCCCGTAAACTCCCCTTCTCCCCGACCCACCGCTGCATGCATGAGCTGCGGTTGCTCCCTGCTATACCTTTAGCAGGGCGCACACCCGCACCAGGCATTTATGAATGGCTGTGTCAGGAATAGCCTTGTTACGTCTGTCTAGTTTGGACTGTTTCCCTTAAGTTTTCCCTTAGTTAAGATGGTGGATTGTGTCTCAGCTGGGTGCCATCTTACTTCCTGTCATATATATAAACCTCTCAGGCCTGTTGCTCAGTGCTTGAGTATTGTGTTTGACTTCCTGCTTCTGCAGTTCTCTAGCCTGGAACTTGCTCTCCAGTTTGTTCCTCCTCTTGCGGTTTACCCTGCAAATCCTTGCTACCTGCTGACCCGGATTGGACTTTGACTCCGCATTGATCTGCTTCCCTGTTGCTGACCCGGATTGGACTTTGACTCTGCATTGATCTGCTTCCCTGTTGCTGACCCAGATTGGACTTTGACTTCCTGCGTAGTCTCTGCCATTGGACTCCAGCAGTATTCACCAGTATCGAGACAGGCTGGTGCAGGCACACTCCCTATTAGAGATTAGCAGACATGCGGCCGCTCGGCTAGACTTTACTGGAGCAGAGTCCTTAGACAAGTTAAAGTCAGCGTTGTAGGGCTGGGGCAAGGTGAGTTTGAGTGGGCAACCTGGGGGGTTTCACACAGCGGGCATCCCTTTTAAATTAAATCTAAAAGATGGCCAAAAGCCAAGTTGGTCGGTGCTGAACTGTGAAAGATTCAAGGGACTGCCTCTGGATTTTTCCTAGGGCATCTCTGCTATGTGAACTCCCTCCGAGTTGCAGCAAAACTCACCTTTGTCCTGGCTCCAACGGTGTTGTAAATGATTCTAGCCACATCGCCGGCATTCAGATAGGCTGGGAACGGGATCAATTACCAGTCTAAACAGAAACTGGGGATGCGGCCACCAAGCAGGTGCACTGGCTGTAATATGGGGGATGCTGCACACTGGCTGTAATGAGGGAGAGCATGCGGCCATTCCACCACACATGACCACTAAGAACTGTCTCAAGGACTTGACATTATGAGTAGAGCAAATCATATTTGTCTGCCTATGTGATTCAATAACAAGGTTCACGCTCAATTACATGGTTTACATATTCAGTTCATGATAATAGAATATATTGTTTTTGTTTGAGATCTAGACAGGTCCTTTAACTACCCATCAAAAGTCTTGCAAATGTATTTGACCAGCACTGGGAGGCCGCGTAATGGCACTCACCTGCTCTACAAACTCTCATTGCATTTCTCAGGCTTTACTCTTCAAATGTATACAATTCAGAGTCTCATTGTGTATCAGAAAGCTCCTTCTGTAAGGCTCTTAGAAAGTAACCCCCCTGCCGGGATCCTGCTTTTCTTTCTATTTCTTGTTCTATTTAGGGTTGAATGGCATTTGTAATGTGCTTTTATTTTCATTGTATTGTACAGCACTAAATAATATATACCTCCCAACTTTCTGATATTGGAATATTGGATAACTTTACAGACCCACTCTTTTCTACATTGAAGGTTTCAAATAAGGAAATGTGGTTTTGTATATAATTCTGGTTGTTTGCTGTGTTTAATACTTGGTGTAGGTGTAGGGTTGTTTGTATATAGTTTTGTTGCAGTTCTCACAGTAAAAAAGTGTTTATTTTACTTGCTTTGTGCTGTGTGGTGCATTACCCGTTTCCCAGAAGTGATCCTGAGTGGTATTGTGACAACCCCCTGCGATCTCCCTGCAAACTCTCACCTTTCCAGCGAGGAAACGCAGCTGCATCCCTGGCTGTGTGTGCTCCTGCACCCAGCCATTCAGACAGACCGAAGGGAGGCTGGGGATGCATCCATTCCTGCGTCACTATGCCGGAGTACTGTAACAAACATAGCTGTACACTTTGCATTAATATGCACAGCATACAGTGCTGATTGGACGAGAGCCCGTGCATACCCCAGGACCGGCAGAAATATATGTGTTTAGGTCTAAACTACCACATAGGCACAAGAAAACCTTTCACAAATGGGCACAGCACAAAAGATATAGTAAAAATATAAATCTTTATTTTAGTGACTCTACTACATAAAAAACAAATATAGACAATATTAAAAACAATTGCACTAATAGGTAGCCCTATTGCTCTGATAAAAATAAATCAGACTTTATCACCTGGTGCAAAACAAATAACCTCATGCATTCCGCCACCACCTGTGGCTTCTCAGACCTTCTGTGACCTCTGACAAGCCACAGGTGGTGGCGGAATGCATGAGGTTATTTGTTTTGCACCAGCCCTCAGATGATATACAGATTTCCATAGGGGAAGTATCTCATATACTCTTTGCTCATTTATTTGACCTTAGTTTTGTTATTTTTCATGTTGCTTCCCAAGTATATTGCACTTTAGTAGTATTATTTATAGCTGGTACAAAATATGTGAGAAATATTTGGTATAGGTGAGTAGTATTTTACTCAATCATAGTTTTGTAGGATCACAAAGTGAATTTATATTTAGCTTGATTACTGGTATTGCACTGCCATTTCAGCATTTGCACTTTATAATAGGAGAGCTCAGCTGCTCCCATTAATTTGTTTCAATGTAGCTTTTTGCACATGGTTGTATATATATATATGTAGCTTTTTGCACATGGTTGTATATATATATATAGTATATATATATGGTTGTATATATATATATATATATATATATATATATAGTATCTTTTCTCTATTGGATGGGATTAGTATCTAGGATATGTGTAACATTATGAATTTAGATTTGTTTTTGATGTGATATTCCCAGTATGGAGGTGATAAAGCCTCTGATTTATTTTTATCAGAGCAATAGGGCTACCTATTGGTGCAATTGTTTTTAATGTTGTCTATATTTGTTTTTTATGCAGTAGAGTCACTAAAATAAAGATTTATATTTTTACTATATATTTTGTGCTGTGCCCATTTGTGAAAGGTTTTCTTGTGGTAGTTTATAGTTATTGGTGTGGCACAGACCTAGGAGCACGCACATGATTTTGATTTAGGCTGTGCCTGCTGCTCTATTTTTTAGTATGTGTTTAGGTCAATGCCAGGGGGTTCACACAGAAGGGAATCCAAAAATCCTGGGTTTTGGTCTGCTTTAAAGTGTCACTCCACGTGAATTGGTGGGTGGGAGCGCACGCGATACGGAGAGCGCTGCTCACAGCAGCCAGCGATTGGTGCCGCCAGCTGTGGCATGGCTGGATTTGGGGTGAAAGTGTGTCTTTTTTTTTTTTTCTTTTATTACATTATCAGGATCACTATTTGGAGGGGACAGGGTGGGAGTTATGTTTATTTTTCAGGAAGGGGCTGGAGTGCCCCTTTAAGAGGACCCCTTTGATGCTGAATGTAAACCTGCAACAAGCAGAGGAACTGAATAAGTTCGATCACAGCTTCAGAGTTTGACCCAGCTGCGGAAGTTTTAAGCCTTAACTCAGAAATCAGTAAGTTTGCCAGCACATCTGCTACTAACTAACATGCTTCCCAATCAGACATCAGGACGGTCACTGAAAATGTTCTCACTCCCCTTCATCAACCCATTAGGAAGGTTGTGGGTCATAACAGAATATGGATATTGAATGTACTGCACCCGCTAACTACCTTCATTTTCCACAAATCTCTTCCAATGCCCTTTGGGAACTACTCCGCCATGCTTGACGTCATCTACTATTAGTCCAGTGTCCTTGAACTCTTCGCCAAAGAATGACTACAGGCCTGTGACCCTTTCATTGGTTGTAAAGACCTTTTTAAAAGGTTTACACACTATATAGAAACATAGAAGGTTGACGGCAGAAGGAGACCATACGGTCCATCTAGTCTGCCCTTATGTGTATACTGTATGTACTCTTTATCTTAGGATAGATGTGTGCTTATCCCAGGCATGTTTAAATTCAGTAACTGTTGATTTTTCAACTACTTCTGCTGGAAGTTTGTTCCAAGCATCTACTACTCTTTCTGAAAATAATATTTTCTAACATTGCTCCTGATCGTCCCCCCGACTAGCTTCATGTTGTGCCCCCTTGTTCTATCATTAAGCTTCTTCTTAAAAACACTTCCCTCCTGAACCTTATTCAATCCTTTCACATATTTAAAGGTCTCAATCATGTCCCCCCTCTCCCTTCTTTCCTCCCGACTGTACAAATTAAGTTTTTTAAGTCTCTCCTGATAAGTTTTAAGTTTAAGTCCTTCCACCATTTTCGTTGCCCGCCTTTGGACACGTTCTATTTGAATAATGTCTTTTTGCAGGTAAGGTCTCCAGAACTGCACACAGTATTCTAGCTGTGGCCTTACCAGGGCTCTATACAGCGGCATCACAACCTCCCTCTTCCTACTGGTGATGCCTCGAGCTATGCAGCCGAGCATCCTGCTTGCTTTTCCCACTGCCTGGATACACTGTCCACTCATATTGCAGCTATCAGTAATCAATACCCCTAAATCTCTCTCCTCCGAGGTCCATCAGGGGATGTGATAAACATAGCCCATGGCAGTTTTTTCTGGAGCATCTGAGCCATCCAGATACTTATTTCAGGTTTCCTTATCTAAAATTCTTCTAAGCATTTGTGCATGGGTGTACAGTTTTCTTAAAGACAGGAGTCGATACACTGCCCCCCCCCCCCCAATGCCAATGAAACCACAGTCATTGGTCTCATCAGGAATGGAAATGAAGTGGCCTATAGACAGGAGATAAAGAAATCGGAGCAGTGACACAATGGGAATAATTTGGGAGGGTCCTTATTTTCACCATCAATGGTGAGAAAATAAAGAGAGAATTAAAGACCTTCTACAGACAAGAACATAACAAAGGCTATACTCACCTTTTATCCCTTGCAGGCGAACGCAGCTAGTCCAGTGCTCAGACACTTACTGAATCACCTGATCCAGTCCCGTGCCGCCACCACCATCATCCATTCAACATCCGATGGACTGCCCCATCATTAGTCACAGTAACTATGGCACGCACCAGTCCATTGCGGTGAATGAGGGGGTGCATCATAGTTTCTATGACAACAGCTCTGGGCAGTCCATCAGGTGTTGAATAGATGCAAGCTGCTTGAGCATGGGGGCAATGGAGGACTGGATCAGGCTATCTGGTAAGTGAAAGAGTGCTGGACTATCGGTGATTGCTTGCGTGGGATAAAAGGGAAGTATAGCCTTTATGTTCCTGTCTGCAGAATGCCTTTGCCAGCTTGAAATAGGACAAATATTAAGGAAAGCCCAGCAAGGACTATTCTTTCTGAGGCAGCTCAGGAAGTCTGACCTGTCCAAGAAGCTGTTGTGGCACTTTTCTACGTAGTCATTGGTTCAGTTATATGTTTTCAGCTCACCGTCTGGTTTAGGTGCAACCAAGATGGACAAGAACAGGCTGCACAGGGTCGGATTACGAGGGGACACAAGGGGCGTGCGCGCCCTGAGGCCTCTACCACTTTCCCTACAAGGGGTGCCTCCACCAACCTTTGGGTTATGGTCTGGTCCAGGCCGCTTTTCAGTCTTTGGTCTGACAGTACTCGGGTCCAGCAACAAAGCTAGCGGCGGCAGTGGGCAAGCCTTTTTTTTTGTTTTTGCAAACCTGCAGCCAAAGCCACTACAGGGCAGGACAGAGAGTTTAGAGCAGCAAAGCTGCCATCAGCAACGCTACAGTGATGGATGGGTGCAGAGCTGTCACTCAGCAGCCACTCACTGAACATAAACCACCAAGCACAGCCGCTGGCAGCTCAATGCAGGGAAATGGTTTCTGCTGGACCAGCTGGGTAACTATACACCTCCACCCAGAATGGCAAAGCACAAGGGTGGCACAAGGGACTCAATCTGACGTTCCAGTAAGTAGGCGGGTACCAGACAACCACCAATCAGTTACTTAGCTGGGCTATGATTTTAAAGGAAAAAAACTGTATTTGGGGCCTCCACCAGATTTTGTGCCCAGGAGCCTCCACCACACTTAATCCGGCCCTGAGGCTGCAGTAATGTAAAAGCACCTGAAGAAGATCAGCATGGCCACTTTTTGAACACTTTATAAGAGGAGAGCAAGATTGCGAGCAGGGAAATCCTATATAACACCAGTCACACATTCCTCACCCCCCTAAGTTTGATAAACACTTTAGGGTGTGCCCTTGTAGATTAACCTGCTTAAGATTTTTTAGGTGTTAAAGTGTCGTACGATTTGTAACATTGTAACATGTCCTTACCTTCTGTCTTTTGTGGTGCACAGGGCACAGGCTTCACTGGCTTCATTGTAAAATAGAATGTGTGTCATATACCCGCATACATTTCCTTCCCATCTCCCTGTATCTGCAGAAGCTGAGGGGGCCCACCTTGGCCAGAAGCCCACTGGAGTGATTTCTGGTAACGTTCACGGCCAGGCCGTGCCTGTCACATCTGCAGTGCTGCAGCTGCGCTGAATGCTCAGAGACTTTTTGGTTCAAATGTTTCTCTTACTTAAAGAACAAGAAAACATAACCCAGGGGAACTTTTTGTTATGTGAATTTTTCTGTGCCAACATTCCCCCAATGTGGACCTCATCAGTGTCACTATCCGCCTCCAGATGTGAGAAAGTACTGGCAGGTGTTCTCCTGAAGCAATCCGGCTGTCTCCTGGAGGGCTCCGCACATGCAGTTTATGCTGGTAAACAAAGATACCGGCAGGGAGGGGGTGCTCCACGGTGTGCGTGCACAATTATTGGCACATGAGGGGGAAAGTGTCTCAGCTTTGAGACTTTGTGTTTTCTGTCCACACAAAGAATGTAAAAATATGAGGCCTTAACAAGGGACAGATGCACTCCATTTGTACTTCCAATAATGAATTGTTTTCTTTTATGTCATCTTGAAATGATGTTTCTTAAGTTTATAGGGTGCCATAGCTCATACATTTACTCATCAGCTATGGTAATCACAGAGGTAAACAGAGCAAAAGGAACATGAACCATGGGGACAGGAGCCAGGATAAACAAAGGAAAAGAATACAGTGTACACATAAAATGAAACCCCTGAAGACAGCTGCTATTTCCTAGTTTCTGCACTGCAACTTGGCAGAGGCTTATGTAGAATCTGTCAAGTCCCCTCTTCATGAGGCTAACTAAAGGTTATGGAGCCCTGGCATTGCAATCAACTTGAGCTTTAAAGCAAGCCTACAGCTCAAAGTGTAGAATGGGGGTGAACAGCTTCCCAAAATTGAACAGCTCCTGGAAAGGGTGCAAGTGTGGGATGCTCAGGCCCCGAGCTCCATACTATGTACAAGTAACAGCACCAAACTCCAATTGTGCTTGTCTTTGTCCCTTATTCCACATCCACAACTGCTCTTTATACACTTTCTTTCCCCCCCCCCCCCTCTCTCCCTCTATCTTTTTTACCCACTCTTACATTCTCCCTCTCCTCTTTTTTTTATTTTTTTCCCCTGTGGTTTTCAAGCCTCCCTCTCTGATCTTCCAGGGTGGACACTTTTTAGACAAACTGAATAAAATTCCAACACACCCCAATAATCTTATATCAGTTTTTCAATATTATTTAGTTTGTTTAGTTTATGTAAAGAGGAACATTGGACTCTTTGGACACTGGGCCATCATATTCCTTCTGAACCCGCTGAGATCACTAAGTAACATTCACCTAGCTGTAATGTAATGGTGCATGTGTGGCCGCTGTCGCATCCCTGCTGTACCTGTATCGGGGTGGGTACATTGCGCCAGACTTTTGGGAATGGCTGGCGTGGATGGTGTGCTGGACTTCATCTGCCATTCTCACATCTGACTGTGACGGCAAAGCTAAATGAAGCTGTATGCTTATTGGCCATGAGAAGACCAGAAAGGTGCATTTTCTCAATGATCTGTGGAATCTCACACAGTGGGGCATCCCAAATTGGATGAGTGAGTATAGTGTTTGTTTGTTTTTTCTAAAGTATGACTTGGTCCGATTTAAATCAATATTAACATATTGAAACAAGTGTAGCTGTTCTACACACAGAACAACATTACACATGCCTCCATCCCTGCCAGCTCAGTTGTAGAGGTAGGAACTGTTATTTGCTGTGAGCCATTTGGGGTGTACCAAGACCTCAGTCAGTGATATTATTTGGAGAAGTGCCAGCACTCAGAGAAACACAGGCTGCTGTGGCCAGCAAGGGATTCTGTGCACCCACAAGCACCCATTGGCCCACAGCTGCTATTGCTACAGGGAAGCCGACAGAGGGATTATTAGCAAAGCCTGTGCATTGTTGTTGTTCAGGACCTGGTAGTGACTTTAGTACCTGTTTTGGAATCTGGCGCTCTTGCTTGTAGGGATTTTCATAGGTTACTCTTTGCCACCAATTTGTATTTTCTACCTGTCTAGGTACTCCTTTGGCTTCCTACATTTGGACTGCTTCCTACTTACTAGAAGACGCTCAGCTTCATTTTCTACAGATCATTGATTTAAACAAATATTTAGCCCTAACTGAAAAATCAGGTCTGTTGGGGAGCAAACTTATTAAGAAGGTGCCAATGTTCATGAATATGTGGCCATATAAAAATGCACTCTGGAGTGTCTCATGTGATAAGCAAGAGTGGCTGGCATTGTGTTATCATGCACTTAAAAGTTCATTTGTCTGTGATGTCACACATGTGGAATCACACCTGTTGTCTTATTTCTTCCTCTGCATAATGTGTTGCATTTGTAGCCCCCACACATTTCCTTTTATTCTTGGCAGTGAGAATCTCTCTGTGGACTGTACTAGATAGAAATATGAAAAGAATGTTCCATGTGTTGAAATGGGGACCTTACAGATTGTAAGACGATGTCATAGATCAATGTGACATGCGAATTCTCTCAAGGAATGTACATCCTTAGTACACACAGGGGAAAATGGGAGGCAACCTTAAGTGGGTCTGTACTAGTGCTTTTCTAACATTGTCTCTGCATTACTCAGTATAAGGCAGAGAATGCTTTCCTAAAAATGAAAGCATTTGCATGGGGCATACAAGCCGGGGATAATAGAATTCCTCCCAGAATCCCTTGCAGTAGGTGGACCCATTCAAATGATCCATTTACACCATCTATTCCTACATGTGTTCACGTGTTACAGGCTTTTGACCCTCATCAGCACAGGGCTGGAGACATGGTCTCTCCCTACCCAGGCTTATGACGACATTACTGAGTATGTATCTTACAGCTAAAAAAAAATGATAAAGGGTTTAATCGATCATACGCTAACTAGGTAAGTTTGAGTAATTTGCTATTAGAACTCCTGCATTTAAAGTGGTTATACATCATATTTCGTATTCTACCTCCTCCATTCCTTTGCCTACTACTATTGTCTAGTCACTTTTTGTGAATCAAATCAATTTAATTCAATTCATTGGTTTAGCAAGTACATGAGATGAACAAAGAAAATATTTTGACATATAAACAGTGCAACAGTTCAAATGCAATAGGCATAGGAAGAAATTGAATACAAGAAATACAGAATACTACAAGTGTTACAGACTAATAGGAGGTCCTCTGGTCTAGGCCTCCAACACCTAGCATTTGTTTAGAGTGCGGACAGCCAAAAGTAAGAACCTATTTCTAGATCTAGAAGTCTTGCATGCTGGTATAGCAAAATGATGCCCAGATGATAGATACTTGAATAGGGCATGTCCTGGGTGAGATGGGTCAAGAAGAGACTTTTCTGCCCATGAGTTAGTTCTAAGCTAAGCTGCAGTTCCTGCAGGGACGATAAGGGTGTTGCAATTATTCTTTCTGCACTGTTGATTGTTCTTTGAATTCTACACTTGTTTCTATTAGTTGCTCTTTTAAACCAGACCGAATAGGAAAAAATAGTACAGAACCTATGACTACATTAAAGAAGATTACTAAAAACCTTTTTGACAGCCCACCTTCAGATGCCTTAGGAAGAAAAGTCTCTATTCTAAGTATGTCACACACCCCACTTCAGACATTAATTATTACACTTGGGTTATACCACCACCAGGTGGCGACGTTGCAGAGAAGTCATGAAAAACGAGCCCCTCCTGGTCTATACATACCTGGCACCTCCCACTCATTCCCCAGTGTTTCTTCTCTGCAAGATGGCGACAAGACAGAAGAAAGAAGTCTCCTGCTTGCAGGTAGCCGGGGTCAGACCCCGTCACCCCCCCATGGTCTATTTCTGCCCGGCCTTTTTTGTTATCAGCCCCTTGTTGTATGTGTAGCCTCCCAGTTTAGGCTGTCAGCTGGGCAAAGTGTAGACGGCACTTAAGGTGCCTAGGAGATTAGCTCCTCCGCTCAACCCCATATTATGGGGCATAGTGGTTATCCGGCCTGGTGATCCGGATGTGGGATGCCCCAGTGTTAGGTAGGTCAGGTCCCCCCTTTTGGCTTTCCCCTGTGGCCTTTATTGTTTTTATTATTTTTGTTGATGTGGCGCATCTGGAAGTAATCCCTCAATGAATTGGTTGTTTTTATTATTTTTTTATATGTGTGTGTGTTTTGTGCATACTGTGGTCCCGTCGCCCGCCTGGCTCTTGCCGATTGGGGGGGGGCTTCCTTAGCCCCCGGGACGGCTGCTTTCGGTGTTCGGGGGGGGCGGGTCGGGCGGCGTTGTGCCACCGGCCCGCCGCCCTTCTCCGGAGGTCAGGCGCCATTCCCTGGCGCCTGCCTCGCGGTCTGATCTCCAGGTGGTGGGCGGGGACGGGCGGCGCGATGGCTGTGGGGGCCTGGCTGTGGGGGCGCCGAGTGTCAGTCTCGGCGCCCGCTGGCGAGGTATTCGGTGCGGACGGGTCCGGGCGGCGTGTAGGCCGCCGGCCTCGCCTGACGGCACTTGCCAGCGCCATTCTGTGGCGCCCGCTGTTGGCGCGGTTTCGGAGGGGTAGCCGGGGCCGCGTGCTGCGCGGCCCGCGCCGTGTCTGACGGCCTGGTGAGGGGCGGGGCCACAGCGTCTCCTGCTCCTGGCTGGGCCCGCCCTTCGTCTCCACGATCTCCTCCGGGGCGCAGCCACCTTTTCTGCTCTGAGTCAGGTAGGCGGTGTTGTGCTTGTCCTTCCGGGGGTTACTGTCCGGGGGGGGCAGCTCAGGTTTGGCCCCCTTCCTCGCCGATTGGGGGGGGGCGGCATTCCCCTTATCCCAGCTCTGGGCCAGTTGACAGGGAGCCACTGCTGCCCTGGGCCATGACAGCTTCTTAGTGTTTATGTATGTATATATATATATATATATATATATATATATATATACACTCCTTTATTCCCCCTTCTAATATATGGATATATATATACTTTTATATATAATTGGTTTTCTAGGTTTATGCAGATTCCTATGTCTCTTCATTGATATAGTTATCCAGGTGCTTATTGTGTGATCCCGGGATCCCACGCTGCAGGGCTCTCCCGGTCTTAGATACCTGGCTAGTTGGGGGGGCCATTGTTTGACTAAATTCCAATTTTTTGAGATTAGCTATTTAGTCAGTACAGAAGGGGCATCCCGGGTCGCTTTAGGCGTAAATCCCTGGTTACTGCATATACCATAATTTCACCATATGGAGGCTACCAAAGATACCGGAAATTGCTCTTCGGGGCAGTCCAGGCTCTGTGGGGGGTGTGGGACTCCGCTCCCAGGGGATGATGTCATTTTATGTATTCCATGTGCACGGCGGAACATTGAGCGCCAGTCCGGCACCCCGGTGCCCGGTACTTCCCCGGCCGCACCATCTCCCTCCCCTCCTCGCCTGTTCCGGACCCCGTGTGACGTTGTCGTTGGGGGTGATTCGCAGTCCGAGGTTTGCGCCTGATTGGCCAGCCTCGAAGATGTTTTCCGCTGTGGTCGCTCAGAAGGCTCTGGCTAAGTGGAAACACTTGTCTCCGCCTCCGTCAGACTCAGATGATGAGGTTGTTGAGGCTCTGGATTGGTCAGATCGTCCCCTTGAAGAGGGTGAGCTTATTGAGGATTTAGATGATCCTAAGGTTCAGCAGTTGCTGGGTGCTGAGGATGACCAGGCCACGGGGTCTGTCCCCGACACGTCTTCCATTCTGGCCCTAATGTTTGAGGTTTTGGATTTGGACCCTCCTGAAGCTGCTCCTCGGCCTAAGGGTCAGCTTTTTGGGGTGACCAAGCCGCGCTTGGAGTTTCCCAGTCAACAGCTTTTCGTGGATGTTGTCCTTAAGGAATGGGAGCAACCTACGCGTCTCGTTGGGGTGCCGCCTAGCTGGGATGGAAAGTATCCCTTTCCGGCGGACTTGGTGAAGCGTTGGTCTGTCCCACCCGAGGCTGATGCTCCGGTTTTGGGACTATCTAATACGGCGGTTGTACTTTCTCCTGACACGACTTCTCTTAAGGACGGCGAGGATCGCCGGATTGATCAGCTGGCCCGCCATGGTTTTGCCTGTGCGGGTACGGTCTTGAGGCCTGTTTGTGCTTCGGCACTTTTATGGTTGGCGGTTAGGTCTATTGTCAGGGATATATGTGTGGATCTTGATCCTACTTGTGATGAGTTTTCTTGCCCTTAAGCGTTGTGAATCCTTCGTTTCATTTATTCTTGCCGCTCAGGATGATGCCATGTTAATGTGTGGCAGGGCTACTGCTCTGTTGGTAGCTATCCGCCGCTCAGTGTGGCAGTGGACTGCTGATTTTAATTCTAAGAGATCGCTCACGGCTCTTCCCTTTCTGGGTTTGAGACTTTTCGGTGAGAAGCTTGATGCTGTTGCCAAGGGAGGTAAGTTACCTCAGCGCAAGAAGTTTCTTCGCTCCTTTTGGGGGGCGCCCCCTTCAATCCTTCCTGGCAGGGGTGCAGGCTTCTCGGCTTCCAGGGGTGCCAGCTGGAACAGGAGTAAGGCCGTCCCGTTCACGTCTGGGGCGCCAAGCCCAGGCCAGCTGCCAAGCCCGCTCAGCAATGCGGGGGCGCCCTCACCCTTATGGGTGGGGGGACGGCTGCGACTCTTCTCCCGGGTATGGGACCAGGAGGTCTCGGACAGATGGATCCGGGAGGTGGTGTCGGCCGGTTACAAGTTGGAGTTCGAGTCCCGCACTCCTCCAAGGTTTCTCAGGTCTCGTGTCCCTTCAGATCCTTTGGCCGCGCAGGGGCTCCTGGCAGCGGTAAGGAATCTTCTGGAAATGGCAGTCATCTGCCCGGTCCCTCCTTCGGAGGTGGGGCACGGGTATTATTCCAGTCTCTTCACAGTGCCCAAAAAGGATGGGTCGTTCCGTCCCATCCTGGATTTGGAGTTTCTCAACCTGTTTGTTTGTCCCAGGAAGTTTAGCATGGAAACTCTGCGGTCTGCGATCAATTCGCTTCGGCAGGGGGACTTTATGATGTCCATAGACCTCACGGATGCATACCTTCACATTCCGATCTTTCCAGCTCACCAGAGGTTTCTTCGCTTTGTGGTGGAGGATCGGCATTTTCAGTTTGTGGCTCTTCCATTCGGCCTCACCTCGGCTCCGAGAGTTTTCACCAAGGTGTTGGCGGGTGTGATGGCCCTGCTCAGAGCTCAGGGGACTTGCATTGTGCCTTACCTGGACGATCTTCTCCTCATGGCTCCTTCCTTCAGTCAGGCGGAAGGGGACACCAGCACGGTGGTGTCCACTCTGGAGAGGTTCGGCTGGTTGATCATCTACCCCAAGTCCTCTCTGGTTCTGGGATGTCCTTGGACTCTTGCCAGCACAGAGTCTTTCTCTCTCAGGCCAAGGTTCTTTTGATTCAGGAATTGGCTCAGCTTCTTCTTCTTTCAAATTCTCGCCCGCCCATCCGTCTAGAGATGTGTCTGGTGGGGCTGATGGTAGCTTCTTTAGAGGCAGTTCCCTTCGCGCAGTTTCACACGCGGACGCTTCAGCTTCATCTGTTGGCGTCTTGGGACAGGCGACCTCGGTCGTTGGATCGGTCCTTCCGGATGTCCCCCCGGGTTCGGCAGTCTCTACTGTGGTGGTTGGTCTTGGACAATCTCTTGAAGGGCAGGTCATTTCTGACCCTGCTTTGGGAAACTGTCACCACGGACGCCAGTTTGTCAGGAGGGGGAGGTTTCTGGAAGGATCTTCGGTTCCGGGGGCGGTGGGGTCCTCAGGAAGCTCACTTGCCCATCAATTTTTTGGAGTTGAGAGCCATCAGGTTGGTTCTGTCTCACTTGACGCAGCATTTACAGGGCTTGCCTGTTCAGGTTCGATCGGACAATCGGACGGCGGTTGCTTACTTCAATCACCAAGGAGGGACTCGCAGTCTGGGTGCCCTCAGATGGGTGTCTCTGGTCCTACTTTGGGCAGAGACTCAGGTTCTTTGCATTTCGGCAATGTACATTCCAGGAGTGGAAAACACGGAGGCGGACTTTCTGAGCCGGTGTTCTTCGCTCCGGTGGGGGAGGCCGGAGGTGGATCTGTTCGCCTCTCGTCACAATCACAAGCTTCCGACATTCGTGTCGCTTTCCCTGGATCCTCTGGCTATGGCGGCGAATGCCATGGGCCTGAGCTGGGGGGACCTGGGGTTTCTTTGTCTGTTTCCTACGATCCCCATGCTAGGCAGGGTGCTGCGAAAGTTGGTTTTTTGGAAGGGGTTCCCGCCATTCTTGTGGCTCCAAGGTGGCCAAGGCGAGTGTGGTTCGCAGACATCTTTCGTCTGGCAGTGGATCAGTTTGATCTGCCTTTTCGGCTGGATCTCCTCACTCAGGGTCATCTGTGCTACCCCAGTTTACCATCGCTGGATTTGACGGCTTGGCTGCTGAAACCTCCATCTTAAAGGAGGAGGGTCTTTCGGATTCGGTCATTCGGACTCTTATTAATGCCAGGAAGAGATCCTCTTCTTCCATCTCTTATAGGGCTTGGAGATCTTATATTGATTGGTGTGAGGCTAGATCTTTGCCCTGTTGGGTCTTTTCTGTTTCTAGGATTTTGGAATTTCTTCAGTCGGGGCTAGACTCTGGTCTTCAGCTGAGTATTTTGATGGGGCAGGTTGCTGCCTTGTCTGACTGTTTTTCAATAGTCCTTTGCGTTTCCTCCTTTGGTCAAGAATTCTTCCAGGGGGTCTCGCATTGCGGCCTCCTAGGAGGCCTTTTCTCTCTTTTTGGGTTTTTGAATTTGGTTATTTCTGCTCTTCAGGCTCCTCCTTTGAGCCTTTGCAGGTTATTGCTCTTTCTACTCTGACTCAGAAGGTTGCCTTGTCGGTTCAGGCTACTCATTTTGAGAGACATCAGGACAAAGTGGCTTTCCGCTTCAAACCGGACTTTTTTCCTTAGGTGGTCTCTGCTTTTCTTCTTAACCAGGACATTGTTTTTCCTTCCTTGGGTCCTAAGCCTAGGAACGACAAGGAGTGGGTTTGCACTGTTTGGATGTGGTACGCTGTGTGTAGTTTTGTTTGTTTACTACACCTCCTTTTCGTAAGACTGATGCCTTTTTCGTGGTGCCCTGTGGGCCTAGGAAAGGTTTTGGCTCCCGCTAAGTCTTCCATTAGCAAATGGATTCGTCGGGCTGTGGTTGGGGCCTATTCTGCCAAGGGGAAGGTTCCCCCTTTTCGTATCACTGTTCATTCTATTCGTGCTGTTGGAGCGTCTTGGGCTTTTCAGCACCAGGCTTCTGTGGAACAAGTTTGTAAGGCTGCTACTTGGTCTTCTGTTCACACCTTTTCCAAGTTTTTACAAGGTTGATGTGCGGGCTTCAGCGGATGCTGTGTTTGGCCGCAAGGTTTTGCAAGCTGCAGTGGTTTGAGTCTTGCTTTATGGCCTTGTTGGATACCCGCCCTTTTCTGGACACTGCTGTTGGATGTCCCAAGTGTAATAATTAATGTCTGAAGTGGGGTGTGTGACATACTTAGAATAATACCATTTTGTGAATACTCACCTGTAAAATGGGTATTATAAGTATGTCACACACCCCACTTCACCCGCCCTTTTTTGGTATCCTGGATTCTTTTTAGGGTGATGTTTCGTTTACAGTTTGAGGGTTTCCTATGGGTTTTTTCCTGGTACCTTGTCTTTACTGCTGTTTGAATACTGGGGAATGAGTGGGAGGTGCCAGGTATGTATAGACCAGGAGGGACTCGTTTTTCATGACTTCTCTGCAACGTCGCCACCTGATGGTGGTATAACCCAAGTGTAATAATTAATGTCTGAAGTGGGGTGTGTGACATACTTATAATACCCATTTTACAGGTGAGTATTCACAAAATGGTATTGTTGTGCCTTCCCCAGTACAGCCAATGTGTTCTTTCCCAGCCAAGGATGTCAGATATGTCTATTCACTTTTTGTGAATCTATAGAGCAATCCAATAGCTTTGTGTATGTGGCTACACTAGTGCACTGGTAGATTTAACAGATAGACAGATGTGCTAAAAATATTATTGCACTCCCCCCCCCCATACATCAGTGATCTGAAGCGCCACCATAAGGGCTTCTGAATGAAACAAGTTCTTGATGACCAGGTGTTTTAACTAAAACATTTGTAAGGCATTTGGGGTTTTGAGGGAGATGAGCTGATATTTGAAGCAAACAGGGTTTTGGTACAATGAGTCAGAGTGCCAGATTGATGGAACTAACCCTTGTTTTTTGGCCAACCAAATGTTGTTACCAGAAAGGATGGTGTCTTATGTCTTTAATCAGTGAGTTGCTTGTGTCAGAAAACAACATAGGAAAAAGTCTGTGTCATAGCCCATATGAAGCAGAGCACTTTTGGAAAATTGGAAGTAAATTTTCACATAGACCACATAAACAGGCATTCCATAAAAACAAAGTATTTTTAAGAAATCTTCTAGACAGAAAGAATGCCCTGTAAAATAAGCCATTTTATTAAAAAAAAAAGTCTGCTAAGTATCAGATGTACATTTGTAAAGTCAGTTATAAACAGCTGACAATTTTACTTGAATATGTAAGGGACAGACTAACTTATACTTCTTGACATCCTGGTGTAAGGTAGGCCACCAATAGTTGTGTTCTTTGAGAGCCTGATAAATTTGACTCACCAAAGGTGATCCGAATTGCGATAATGTTTTTTTTCTCCTTGTGGCACTTGAACATCCGTGTCCAGAGACTCTAGCTCTGATGATGTCAGGCTTTTTAAATCTCACCTGATACTTAGATTTAGTCCACCAGCATTTACGTGTGCCCCCAGCTCCTCGAGCCCCTGAGGCAGTGCCTGGCAACCCCCCTCCATTGCTGTGGGTGGCGACATGATATAGTGGGGGCGGCACACCATCTTACCATTTGACCCTTTTGAATGGCAAATCATGCCCAAAAATTTTGGGGACGCAGGCCAGGACCAGATTTTTGGATTGTTTGAGTATTACATAGCCAGATATGACCAGAGCAGATACAGGGAAGAAGAGGGATATTTGGTGCTAGTTTGTAAATGATAATGAAATATAAATTGCACAAATAATAAGGTCCAGGAACTTGGTTTTCTTTGTTGTTTAGAATCCAGGACATGACTTTCAGGACCTGGCACCTATCCAGAGGTGTCAACCTAATAGAAGTATTTGGAGTCATAAAGGCTATTTTTTTTTCAGAAAGTGCAGGCAAAAGGGTAGGCTAACTTTTTAAAGTGGTCCCACACCCATTTCCTACTGAATGGGGTGTGGGGCCCTATCGTGACAGTCTCAGGAGGGAACCAGATTGCTGGTCACCTCCACTCATAAACTCCTGCAACATCCGCAATCCTTACCAGAATCTCTAACCTCTCATCAGGACCCCTAAAGGATCCTTTGATGATTCTCTCAGCATGAGATTTTGTTTTTCATCGGGGAGGCCGATTCATTAATAGCGGCAGGTAGCGACAGATGAGCGCCAGTAGCGTGATTTTCACAGCGCCAGCTAGTATTCGCTGTGCTTGGCCGGGGTTTGCTTGTTGACAGCGACTCAGTCGGTGTGCGGTAATGTTGAATACGGGCTTAGGGGTCGCTGTTTCACAGGTTCAGCGTTGTATGGGTGCGCCTGACAACGAATGGCCAGAGCGAACGGCTTGCTGCAGATTCATTAACAAATCACGCTCCGAATTTTTTAGCGCTGTGAATTCCTTGTTTAAACCCCAGACCGCTGGCGGCGATGGATTTAAAATAGTTTTTAACCCCCAAACAACCATATTTTTTGATTGTAAAATTATACAAGTTTTTATAAACATTTTGTAATATGAATACATTAATATCAGACCTGTTATATCAATTCTGCACAAAATCATTTTTTTTTTTTTTTACCTTAAAAAAAAAAATCCTAACATTGCAGAAGTGGTCACAGAATTTTTGACATTAAAAAAAAAAAAAAAAAAAAACATTAATAGCAATTAATTATGATTAATTAAAGATTGCTCCATTGAAATGCATTGGACATCGCCAGGGAGCGACAGGTCATACCTGGCGCTGTGATGGGATTAGCAGCAGCGCTGTTCGTTGCAGGCGGCTACATGATGAATCCCGCGGTAGCTGTCGCTCTCGCCGGCGCTAGCCTCATTTAGCTTGATAAATGCGTCATTGTGGCCGACGCCGGGCGTACTTGAGTCGGTAGCCGCCGTTAGCTGGCGGGACCTGGCGCTCGTCAGACACTACCTTGCGCTATTGCTTGATGAATAAGGGCATAAGTTAGTTGGTCCTCTTTAAAAGCCCCCCGTGCCCACACCTGGGCACGGGGCACTTCTGCACCCCCGATGTCCCAAATGGGGTTGTGGATTATGTGTCATTTTACTGACATGGCACCCGCCAAGCCTGGTGAACTGGTATGGGGGTTCCCTGGAACCCTTACTAGTTCACTCCAAAAATAAACACACCACACAAATAACTTTATTATTCTAAATTTAAGTTATTCACTGTGTCCCTGTCTTCCTTCTTCTGTCCCTCACTATGGTAACCATGGGGTGGTATGGACAGTCGTGTCCCAGGGCTGGGATTGAGTTGTCAGGGTTCAGATGGTGGGTCCCTGGGTGGAACCCAAATGAAGCAGGTTTGCACCCTGTTCCAGTTCCTCTCCCACCTCTTCTCACCACAGTTATCTTCCTTCCTTCTTGACCATGAATCCGCACTGCATGCTTACAATTATGAAATCTCCTTATTCGCTCACCTTCCTTTCCCACCTCCAATTTTATTAGTGCTTCCAAACCTCAAACATGCAGTTTTGGCCTACTTCATTTTAACTATCAATCACTAAATGATGCATTGGAATGAAATGGCTGCCTGAAATGCTCCTGGTTCAAGAAGACCCCCCTTCTCTTTTCTCAGTACCTATACCTTTCTCTTCTTTGAACTCAAACCTTCTTCATGTGGAGCCATTGAATTGGCTGCCTGGGCTGTTTCAGTACTTCAGTACTTCTTTGTTCCATATTATTTTTCTCTTGAGTTGTTAAACATTCCCCTGCCCATTTTACTTAGCCCCCTAACAAAACTATTTCCTAGTATATATGTAAGATACAGAGCCATTTCTATTTGCCCATTACACAAGTGCACTTGGCTTTAGTGTGCTTGTATACGTGTCTCCGTGTCTCTAACTCAATAAAAGATAGCCATAATCCAGTCCTCATTATTGAAGGCCCTACTGTATGTTGCCATCTCTGCACTCCAGTGCATGAAATTACTAGGGACAATGTCTTCTACAAAACCCCTCGTTAAGTGGGCCTATTGGAGCATCACAATTTTTCAATGTGGTTTATTGAGGATTAAGGATAGAATGGCCAGTCCCTGATGCAGAAAATCAAGCTAGACTGCCAGGTGAGGATCTTTCGCTATTTCACTTCTGGGGAATGTCACAGAGGGCAGTACAAATTGATGGGGTGCACAAAAGATCTTCAATGTGAGGTACTCGCTGTTCAAAACAGCAGATATAGTCTCAACATCTAGTGATCAATGCTTAAGATGGAAAATAAGGCAGGGAGGCACAAGGAGTGATACATCCACAACCTTTTTCTGGAACTGAGAATCATCCGGACTCCACTACTCGGAATGTTGCAAAAACATGTAGATCACCCTATTCAATTGCTCTTATCAAAAAATCTCATTCACCAGGGATCAGAAATTCACCCCAACATAATGAAACTGTGTGTTGACGGCATGGCTGTTGAGAGGGAAAGACTGTTAGCAGAAGTTCATTCAGAAAAGGGTATAGCGATCTTAATCAAAGCACAAAAGAATTTCACAAACCAGGTGTTATAGAGGATTTGGAAAATGTTCCGGGCACTAATTTATACCAAACACAGTTCATGTTTATTCGGTCACAGATATTTTAGATTTTCTGCAAAGGGACATAGATTTAGGACTGGTCTTGTGTAAAGGACAAACTTCAGTGATCTCTGCATTAAATTGGAAAGCGTGCGCAGATTGTCCTCTAAGAATCTGATTTATGAAGACAACATTAAAACCTCAAACATGACAGTCAGTTTGGAACTTGACCTTAAATCAGTTTTTCTTGTAGCCATCACATAAGCGGCCAGATTATCAAAGATAAGGGCATTGGGTTCAGAGCCTCCTGTTCTACAATTCTTTCTGGACAAGGTTCAAATTATGCCCATAGCGGATTTTGTACCAGAGGTAACTTCCATCCAAGCATAAACAGGGAAGTAAATCCTCCCATCTTGTTCATAGAGCCTGAGCCACTGGTCCTGAGTTTCCACATCCCTTAGATGCAGCAACATTCCTAAAATCCTACTTGAAACCCACAAATATTTTTAGAAAATATAAATATCTTTTCATAATCCCCTTCGGAGCAGGAAGAGGTCTGGTCTACAAAGACTAGGCGGTCAATTCAGAGCCAGGTGAGGAAACTCACTCCTTTTTTAGGAAAGAAAACGACCATTCACTTTCATTGTCTACCTTTGAGCTGATTCAACACTGGGTGATGAATGAGCTCCAAGGTAGACAATGAAAGTAAATGGCAGAGTTCTCTCCTAAGAAAGGGAGTGAGTATTCTCACCTTCGGAAAACCTACAAAGTTAATTTCAACTTTCTAATTAGACAACTCACCAAACTAGATCAGTTACTGTGAGAATTTTTCAAATCTTACTATTTGGCAAAGATTATTGTGTATTGACAATGCCTAACTTTTATATCCAAGTTAAACTCAATCTATACTTGCATCCCACCAGGTCTCTTCAGTGTCTTTAGGTATATTCACTTAGTGTGGTGCCATGAAGGCACCAGGAATATGGTAACTTCTATACTTACCTTTCGGTTATTTTTCCTTCCTGGTGTATTCTCCATGTCAACACTCTAACCCATCCTAATGGGCTAGATACTGTATATGAATGCTGGTGAAAGGGTCAAAAATGTATTGTTACTTGGTCCTATGAGGGTTAGTGTGTCTCCATGGACAATGTGCTAGCAAAGGAAAATTACCGAAAGGTAAGTATAGATTTTACCATAATTTGTAAAGGTCTTAAGGAAGTGGTTGGTGAACCATGGCACTTGTGGAGTTGCTGCTAGGCCTTATTTGCATGTTGCCTACAGACCCCACATACACTAAATGTAAAAACATTTTTCATTGTTCTCCCCCTCCTCTATTTTCTCCTACTAGGACCAAATTGTTACAAAGTATTGTTATACTTTAGAGAGACATATTGCTTTGATATTTTGGTAATATTGTTAGCATTTTACCTTTCACAAATCATGGGTCTGTAGAGGCAACATGGCCAGTTGTTAATAATAAAATGGTAAATATAATCTAAATCAGCAATGTTTTTATAGCTTTATTTAGCAGTGCCTGACCATAGCACATTCGATTGTCAGCTTTTCTGGGGCCAGTGATCCTGGGGACAGACTGCGTGTGGGGTATGTACACAGAAGTCAAGCAAAGAGAGGAACCCTCAATGAGGCTCTCAACCCCACATCCATACCACACCAACAGTTTAGAATAAAAGCATTAGATTAAATTGCCCAAAAAGATTAAAACTACTTATGGAAACAAAAAGGATAACTGAACCCAGTCAAGGTACACATATATATATATATATATATATATATATGTATACAAAAATTATCAAAAACTGATAATTGAAACAAGTAATAGTAATAAATGATTAAGTGCTACAGAAAGGGAGTCAAACCATGGTCCCAAATGATCACAGGTTAACAGAGGCTTCTGTAATAATCCCCCTCACAGCCCATGTGTTCTGTGGCCCATTCTGCTATTTTTCCTAGAAGGACATCCAGTTAAGATTGGTCCCCTATCTAGAGCCTTGTTTCCTCCAAATGAGACTCTGGAACTATACGTTTGGGATGTTATTTGCTAAAGTATTTTTAGCATTGAAGCAATCAGAGTTTTTTTTTTCCGGCGCGCACACACACACACACACACACACACACACACACACACACACACACACACACACACACACACACACACACACACACACACACACACTAAAACAAAGTCCTAAGTGATGTATGACCTCACTTTCCTATAGGCAGAAGATTTTCTGTTAAAGTGGGCCTAAATCCTCCCTTGCAGCTCTGAATCATTGAGTGTTGTGGTCCACAGGAGCATTAAACTAACCTAAGCTACCCCCCTCATGCCATAAGTGAGCACTGCATTAGTGCTATAGGAAATAGTCGTGCACACATGCAGCAGCTGCAGCTCCTTCAGCAATGTAGTATGCATCTGTTTCCTTCCCCGCTGTCATACAGAGCCTCCATGAAGAAAGGTGAGTATTTTCTTAGATCACCACTAACAGGAGTAGGTGGGCTAAGGTCCCTGTCTGGTAGAGTTACCAGGAAGGTTTAGAATTCAGAATCATTTTATTTGCTAAGTACATTATACAGCAGTACTTCAATCTCTTGCTATTGACAACTGTACACATGGGGGCTAATTTAAGACTAGCGCCATGTATTGCCATTTGAGTGTCTATGTAACGGTGCTTAGAACGTCCGCTAGTAAACACTGCAAGCGGGTGTCGGCCGGTATAACCTAGTGTAGCAGACAGGTGATGCTGTAGTATCCTGCTTTGCATTGAGAAATGTGATGTAGAAGCGCTCTCACTGAATCAATGCATATGTGGTGCCCCGAGGGAAAGCCGCCCAAGGCAACACCACATATAACAACAGGCCAACGCTGCAGTCACCGATAGGTAGCGCCAGTCAAGTGGGTCCAGATACAATACAATTCTGCATTAAAAAATTCAGTCAATAACAATATAAGTGTTTGGTTGCTGGGCAAGAGAGGTCACACAATCATTTGATCCTAAAATTGAGAAAAATAATTAATTGTATTTATACACAAGCAAAAAACACTATTAAAGTGTATGGGATAACGCTGCTGAACGACAGGTGCTACATGGTGCTGCTGAACATACAGCGCCGGTGCTATACGTTGAGCCACCGCTACTGATACATGTGACTCTACATGATGCTATTAGAGGCGCTCACCAGATTGACTTTCATATATATGGTTTTCACATACTGTGCCCGACATTCATCTGATGCTACGTTGTACTACGTGGCATTAGCATTTTTTAAATAACCCCCCAAGTTTATATACCAAGATCTACTAAAAAAGAAAAGTGAGCCCTGTACACAGGGAATGCTGCGGCTCTAGCTGCTGCTGAGGTGAGGGAGCTCACTCAACCTTACGCATGCCCAGAAGTGTACTACGTGTCCAGGGCTCATTTCTCTCTTTTTGTAGAGCTTGGGGTACAGTTGCCAATTGAAGTTAGTGAAAATAGCTTCCATAACACATTTGTTAACATAAAAAAATCAGTTGCATCCCCGGTTGCCTTTTAACAGGTAACGTGGCCGCACTGGCTATTCACAAATGCCTGGCGCGGGCACACACCCTGCTAAAGGGATAGCAGGGATGCGGCTGCTGCTTGGGCATGCGCCGTTGGACACGGAACAAAGGTGAGTTTTCGGGTGAGCTGGGGGTTTCACCGGGGTGATTGGGGTGCCCCGGGGGGGGGGGGGCGAGTATGATAGACTCCAGGGCAGGGTTTTGGTCCTCTTTAAAGCTCCAAAAGTGAATGTTTGAGCATGCAGGACTGCATGAGATTGAGCTTGAAGACAATTGAGTAAGTACGTCTTTTTCTGTTGCCACCCAGACAGTCCCTTTAAAGGGCCAGGCTTTTTAAGAAATTGCTCCTGACCCCCCCACGACATGCCTGTCAATGTCTACTGCAGATTTCATAGCCTGTGACTAGCCGCAGTGGTGCACACAGAGACCAGGCTGACCAACCCGAGCTGACAATGGGTCCACTGCAGGCTGCCATTTAAAGAGGACCAAAACCCACGCCCCATCGGCCCTGAAATCTTTAAGATTTCAGGGCCGCTGGATTCCCTCCCCCAAGGGCAACCAGAATTGGGATGCCCTGCTGTGTAAAACTCCCTAGTTCGACCGGAAACTCACCTTCTTTCCTGGTCCAAAGGCCAATGCGTAAGCAGCGGCCGCATCCCCGCTATACCTTTAGCAGGACGCGTGCCCGCACCAGGCATTTGTATATGGCCAGCACAGGATGCATCCGCCAGCACGCTCGGATTCGCACGGATTAGACTAGCTCCTGGACCAAGGAGCTCGAGCGGATCAAAGCGCGGTGATTGGCCACTAATGCGTCATAGGACCGGGAAGAGGTGAGTTCATTCAGGCAATTTAGGAGGTTTCACACAGCAGGCATCCATGATCGGGGTGCACCGGGCCAAGGACCAGAACCCAGAATAGTCAAAATTCTGGGTTTGGGTTGACTTTAAAGAATAACAGCATCTGGGAATTTCACTTTCCCTGGTGTTGTTGCTCTTGGCTGGGTATCCTGATGTGTGTTTCCCCCATAGTTTGTGGGAAAAATTACCTTTCTGGCGTTCCCATGGTGCTCAGCGAACTCGCTTTCTCCAAGCGAGACAAGTGCGCCGGTGGTCGCAATCCTATCTAACTTACTCTTATCTAACTTACTCTAACTCTATCTTAAGTATGCCCATGCCAGCCATTCATAAAGGCCCGGCATGGTTACGCACTCCAGTGAGAGTTGTGCTGTGGGTGTGGCCACAGCACAGAGATGATGCGAGAGCTCAGGAAGGAGATCAGGTGACATGGGTTGTTTCACACATAAGGGAGTGGGACACGGACGGCCCTGGAGTCTTTTAGACATCAGGACTTTTGATATTCCTCCATAAAGCGGGTTAAAACCCAAACGTCCATGTCTTGGAATCTAAAAGATTACAGGGCTGGCTGCTAGCCTCCACCCTAGGGCATCCTATAGCGGGATGCCCCGCTTGGTGAAACCCCCGGGGTCACCAGTAAACTCACTTTTACCGGGCGGCTCCCATGATGCAGCGATCACCAGTCACAGCATTACCGGCTTCTCTGCGGCTGTGTACACTCCCGTGCCCAGCCTTTCTGAGTGACACGTCTGAACAGCCAGCCGGCTGCACCTCATTACAGTGGCACCTTTGAGATCAACCAATCGGCTTTGGTCCGGGGTCCATTGGTCTGTTAAGTACCTGTTTATTAACTAATTGTTTTTTATTTACATCTATGCTGTTCACTTTTATGGGCAAGATCACTATCAATATTATTACTATTTGTAATCTTAAAAATTTTGGGCAGGTATTTACCTATTAAAAATGTTTTAGGGGTATATTATTAATATAATAATAATATCTTAATTTCTTATGTAGCATTGTAGCACATTGGTACTTTTGCAGCAAGGGGGGTTTAGAATAGCAGTTAAACACAGATATAGCAGACCATTAGATATAGGATTATTCTTTTTGGCTAGTACCTGCTGGTACAGTGTTATTTATTGCTATTGTGTGCATCACTGCGGCATCCCATATCTGATCATGGTTTTAGTGTTTTAGTGTGTATATGTTGTGTGTAAGTTGTATTATGTACACTAATAAACTATAATATTATTTATTGTTTAGCTGTGCAGCATTTGTGATGTATTGGTATCACTTTGTATGGGTACTCATTTTGTGCTTCAGCGGTTGAGCCGAGCCGACAGCAGCGCCGAAGCACTGAGGTGGCTTGGCGTGGGTGACTGAATAGATCACAGGGACCAGGTAAGTTTTTTTCATACAAAAAGTGGGGGTTAGTGTGTGTGGGGTGGAGGCTATTTAACTAGACACACAGGCAATGTAGACCAGCTTTAAACTACAGGTTCACTCAGTTAGTGTCACAGTAAACTTACCTTGAGCCCGGTCCCAGGCGGCGTGGGCTTGGGCATCAGGCTGGGCCTCCTTCCGCCCGGCAGCCGATCCAATAGCCTCTTTAAGCGTCATCTTGGGCGGCGGCGAGCGCTTCCTCCTCTCCCCGCCGCGCTCCTGGCTCCTGTGTTTGTGCCTGCGCACGTGAGCACATCTGACCTATGTCCTCCGGTGGCGCTGCACAGAGTGCGACCTCCGGAGGCTGATTTAAAGGGCCAATGAACCCTGGTGTTACTGTGGGTGAAACGCCCTGTAAGTCTAAAAATCCAATTACAAGTTGCCTTAGCCGGCCTTTGAGCTGAATGTTCCCCCCAGCCAATCCCATTAGTTCTCGTCATATAAAGGTTGTCCCCCCTTGCCCGTGATATCGTTTAGCTGGGTGTGATTAATCCTGAAATTTCCCGCATTGTTTATCCGTTACCAACCCTTACTAGCCTGACTATCCTGACTGCTGCCTCAGCCTGAATTACGAACCCGTCTGACCATTGGTGCTGCAAAGCTCTCTGATCTCCTGGTTTGACCCTTTGGCATGACCCTTGACCTTGCCTGTTTTCTCCCTCGGAGTTCCCATAACTGCTTTCTGTACTTACCTTGTGTACCCTTTTACTCCCAGTCTTACCTTCGGTTCATCCATCTTCACCCCCATGAGCTTGCATCCTTTGAGCTAATAAGTCCTGGGGGCAACCGTGTCCGGTGAGGTGTTTAAAGCGTCCCGGCAAACGGGGGCTTGGCTAAAGTTGAAGCTAGCTGCGAATATTGGGGGGTTATAGGCTCACAAAGAAGGCGGGTGTCCCCCAGGCCTCCTTACTGTATCTCCTGCTTTATGTTCAATATCTTTTATTGAAGTTTTGCAACAAATAAAGAACAGTACAACATTGTACATAAATGGAAAAGGATAGAAACAGGGTATCATACTCCCTGCCCCAAGACATACACATGTTAGCAGCATTCCGCTGTGCTCCCACCCCCCTCCCACGCACCCACCACCGCAGCACCACTCTGTGCAAATGAGCAAGAGGTCCCACGACGTCCAACCACCCCCAGCCCACCCCAACCCAGGACACCAACCAGAGAGACTTCACCGCCAATGGTTGTAACAAAGCTATTGCAGTCCTGTGGCCCCCTGGGCCAGGGCCGGCCGCAGGCAGTCAGGGACCTGTGGAGCACCGCAAGGGGCCCCCGCATGAGATAAACAAGCGGCTGCCCGGGGCGAAGGAGGGGAGACGGGAGCCCGAAAGCCCCGGGACATAGGGAACACGCATAAGGAGAATGATGAAATATAAGGAGAAAACAGAGGTTAAGTAGGGGAGGGATAGGAATAGGAAGGGTCAGGGTCACAGACGGGGATAGGAGTGGTCAAGGCACCACAAACGCGGGCCATGGTACTGTAGGAGCAGGAGCGTGCAAGCCCAGCCCCCTCTATTGAGCCTCCATTGGCAGACGGTTGTCCCTATAATCCAACCAGATTGCCCACGTCATCATGTACTTTTCCTGTGTGCCCTCTGTATCTGAGTTCAATTCCTCCATGCGGCGGATAACCTCCACCTCTTGTGCCCACTCTTGTGCCCAGGCGAGGTTGTAGTTTTCCATCGCCTGGGAATGATTGTTCTCAGCCCAGTCAGGAAGTGCCGCAGGACCCGATACAAGACAGAGATTGTGTGCCCACTAGGGGGTGCCTGCGTAAGTACCTGCTCCAGCTGTGTCTAGGGTATCCTTCCTCGCTCCACCAAATTTCGAGTCATGACAAATGCACTCAACTGCCTATAAAGAAACCAGGAGGTGTACTGCCCCAGGGCCCTTTGCCTTATATCATCCAGTGTGGGGAGCCTGAACGATGCTAGGATATTGCTCATTGTGACGTTAGACGACGCCTCCCACACCAAAAAACTTCTAACCCCCACTCCCGGCGCAAATGAGTAGTTATCAAATAGAGGGGTTAATGGGCCTGGTCTGCTAATTATAGCATTTTGTCTGGTCATCCCATCCCAGGACTGCAGGAATTGCCCAACCAAAAATGGGAGTGATTCCTTTACACACCTAGGGAGCACTCCCCCCCCCCCCCCCACGGCAGTGAGTTGAGACTCACAGGAGAAATTGCTCTCTCCAGCTTGACCCATTGTTTCCCTTCCCCCTCCTGATTCCAATCCAATATATGATGCGTTATGGCTGCTGCGTGATAGGTCTTTAGATCTGGAAGGCCAGTCCCCCCGTCTGACTTAAAGTGGACCAACACCCAGGGGTGATCGGCCCGGAAATCTATAAGATTCCCGGGCCGATCACCTCCCACCCCGCGGGACATCCGAGATCGGGATGTCCCGCGGGGTGAAACCCCCCAGAAACCCCAAAAAGATCTTACCTGATCCGCCGCCGCTTCCGCCGCCGCCTCCCGCGCGCCCCTCCAGACGTGCGCGCGCCCGCGCCGGCCCTCTGTGAACGGCCGGCGGGGGCGCGCGCGCGCGCGCCGAGAGTGACGCGCGAGAGGCGGCGGCGGCGGCGGCGGAAGCGGCTTGGACGTTCCTGTCCCCCGCCTGGACGTTGGCGGGGATTGGCTGCGGCGTTCACGTGGGAGCGGGGAGAGGTGAGTTTTTTGGGGTTTCTGGGGGGTTTCACACAGCGGAGCACCCCCGATCGGGGTGCCCCGCCGAAGTGGACCAAAACCCAGGATAGTCAAAATCCTGGGTGTTGGTCCACTTTAAGCCTGGCCAAAGTGCTGAATCTTATCCGGGGTTTCCCCATGCCCCACACAAATCTCAGAAAGGCGGACCCCAATTTCTTAAAAAAACTGTTGGGCAAGTGAATAGGTATTGTTTAGAAAATGTAAAGAAATTTGGGGAGAATGTCCATTTTTAATAATTCTTCCAAACCACGTGAAATGGCGCTTCTCATAAGTGGTCAATTCAGCTACCGTCCTCGTGAGCAGCGGGGAGTAGTTAAGCTCGTATAAGCGCGATAGATCCGAAGGGATCTGCACTCCGAGGTATTTTATAGAGTGGGGTTGCCATTTAAAGTTAAAGTTTGCTTTAAGTTGCTCTACCATCTGCTTGGGGAGGGATATGTTAAGGGCTTCTGATTTAGTGTAATTGATCTTAAAATTGCTAACCCGGCCAAATGCCTCAAATTCCCTGAGAGCCGCTGGGAAGGATGTCAGTGGGGTAGTCAGGTGCAGGAGCAGGTCATCAGCATATAGGGAGGTCTTGTATTCCTGGTCACCGGCCTTAATGCCTTTAATATCTGGATTCTGCCTTATAGCCACGGCCAAATGCTCCATAGTGATGACATATAACAACGGGGATAGCGGACAACCCTGCCGCATGCCATTACTAATCCTAAACGGGGTGGAAAGAAGGCCGTTCACCCTCACCCTTGCAGTAGGCTCAGAGTACAGTGCCATGATCCTGGACAGGAGTACCGGGCCAACACCAATCTGCAGTAGAGATGCCTTAAGGAACATCCAATTCACTATATCAAACGCCTTCTCCGCGTCACACGCGAGAAGGCATACCTGGGCTTTCTCCGCTGTGGCATGTGCTATTATATCAAAGAGCTTATTGGTGTTGTCCCGTGCCTCCCGCCCAGGTACAAATCCAGTCTGATCCAGGCCTATCAAATCTGGAAGAAATGGCTTGAGCCTGGAGGACAAAATCCTCTCCTGCTTTATATTACAATAAGAGGTTAGAGGCTTCTCTTGGGCACCAATTCAGTGTAGGTCCACATTAATACCTAATTTAGTCTCAACACTCCAAAGCCTTCACATTGATTCATCCAAAGCCTCGTATTGTGATCTCTAGGCTTTGGCATAAAACACCCACATGATATTTGATCATTCTAATGTCTACAGACTCCATTTAGGCGACTCCCTCCCCTCCCATTTTGTACTTTTATCTCTCCTCTCAAACTTCTCCTAACAATGAGGGTTTCTTTTTTGTCTTTAATGTTTCTCTTTATTTATTGGATAGTCTGCGGGTGTCTGGAGTCATTATCATTATTATGATTGTGCTCATTGAGAAACACAGACGAGCCTGTGGGAAGCCTACACATGATGGGGGTCAGGCCAGGGCATGTCTGAGAGGAGGGGATGAGTGGCTCGATCGCCCCGTCCTATCTGCTAGACAGGCTGTCCCTGTGCTGAGAGCCGCAGGGCAACCCCGCCACAATCTCACCAATCTTTCCCATGATAACTCCTGTAAATCTGGACTTTTTATGAAGCACAGATAACATTTTTATAGATTGTTGATATGTGGGGTAGAGCGTTGACCTCTGACATTCACCAATGGACACTTAACCCCTTCATTGTCAAGGGGAGATAATAGACATCATTCATCAGTGTCTGTCAGCCTCTGTGATTCATATCAATGCATTTCCTTGCAGTGATGGCTGCACACTATTGTATATAAAAGGAGCAATAGAATCAGGTAAGTATCCTCGGTAGTAGGGAAATAACAAGTCCCTAGAAATGTGTCACCCGGAAGGCTCAGGTGGCAACTGGGGGTTTCAGTGCATGCAGAAACAGGCCCCTATTGAAATCAACAAGTCAGTTCTGAGGTTTCTTTGAGAAAAAATCCCATAGGTCACCTATAGCAGTGTTTCTCAACCTTCTTACGCCAAGCACCCCCTAGCGACAAACAATCATAACCAAGTAACCGCAAGTAAGAAATCAATTACTAATGTTACCAAAATAAGTAGGTCATGGGCCTGGTAGCACATTTTCAAGCAAGAAAGAATAATGTTTTACTGTTAAATAATATACCATACCTGTCAGACCCCCCTTGTTGATGCACCCTTGAACCTCGCTGTGTACCCCCGGGGTATGCGTATAGGCAGATTGAGAAACAGAGATCTAGGGCATGGGCGCACATACAATAGAGGCAGGGGAGGCAACTGCTATGGGGCCCATGGCAAAAGGGGCCCCCGATGCAGGCGTCCCCCCCCGCAGCATCTGTGGCAACAACATCTTCCTCAGTTTTATCTTTCTCCCCTCTCTTCTCTTGTTTTTGTGCATTCTCTCTCTCTCTCTTTTCTACGTTCCACTTATTTCTCTCTACTTCGCTCTTTTTGTGTTACAGCTGTCTCTCTTTTACTACATTTCCTCCACTTTTTCTCTTGACTTCTTGATTCTATGGCCGTCAATTTTACCTCTTTATCTCGTCTGTTTTCACATTATCTTTTCTTTGTACTCCCCTTTCTTTTCCCAACCTCTCACTGTTCCTTCATTTCTATGGTTTTTTACATTCTATTCTATCTTTTTTTTTTTTACCTTCCATCCGCCTCTTATTTTTTACCCCAACTTTTTTTTTCCATTCTCTGCGTTTTGTCTCTTGTGTTGCATTTCATGTTTTTCCCCTTTCTGACCCATGCTCAACCCATCTTTCTCTTTTCCATCTTTTCTCTGTTCCCTCTGTCTTTTTCTCTGAGTTTTATCCTAATCTCACTTGTCACCTATGTTTTTTAACTCCCCTCCTCTTTTCTGCATTGTTTGCTTTTTTTTCTCTCAGTGTCTCCCCCCCCCCCCCCCTTTCCAATGTGGCACTGAGATGTCGGGGGCCTTTACACAGTTAAACAACAATTATTATTTTATTATTGTTATTGTTTATTTATAAAGCGCCATCATCCTCCATGGCACTGTACAAGTATCACAAGTAATTGCAATTCTATTTTAGGGTGATGAGATGTGTTTTGACTTTTTTTACTAGTATGGGTTAGTTGCTATTTTAGTGGTTGTAAATAAAAAAAAATACATGTTATCCTTTCAACCAAAAACTAGATATTTTGTGTTTGAATGTGGAAATGCTCAGTTATCCTGAGGTTTAAACACATTGACTATAGCTCACTAATTATATCCAATGCTACTGAACTAGTAGTATGGGAGCGATGCTGCACAATATTGGGCATTAGGTCAACATTAATATCTACGTGCACCCTATGATTCTTCCATATACCAAAGTCTTATACTGGCCACCAGTGTTGAGAGGCGTCTCCTGTAATGTGACACAACTGGTTTTGCTTAGTTGGCGTTCTGGCAGATTCCACATAGTTTTCTTCTTTAAAAACATTTCAGAAATGCAAAGTGATCCCATTTTCCAGGCTTGATTAAAAATAAGTGTTTTATTAGTGATAGCGATATTTCCTGCCTAATCTTACATTCCAGAAGTGCACAGGCCAAAACACTCTTGGCTCTAAGAATATTAAAAGTATTGCTTTATATAATCCTTGTCAAAATGAGATTTCCTACCCATAACGCCCTTCAACATAGCATCTGAAATAATGCATAGGAAAATACAACGCTCACCCATCCAAGGTGAAGTGCCCAGCTGTGATGATCTTTTCCACCATTTATAGGTCTAAACGTTTATGCCAGCACTTTCCTAAAACTTGAATTATTTTATTCAAACCTATAAAAATATTATTATAAATCCAAGCTGAAGTGGATAAAAGCAATGAAGTATTTGGAACGCTCACCTAATCATATGATTTCACACTTAGGCTCCCTCCACACTATGGTGGCACCTTAGCAATGGCGATTTCCTCATAAATCACTAATGCTGACGTGATCACATGCTGGCCAGTGCTTTGCAGGCATTTTAATAGCCATATTTCCAGCGGAGAGCCCCGCAATTGCCTTATTGTGAAAGGGACCTTACAGACTTGGTCATATAACTATACATACTATATAATCATCCCATGAATAAATAGGTTAAGGTGTGGGGGTCTGTCTCCCTAGCGAGGTGAAAAGAGGTGAGGGGCACTGTGGGTTAGCACTGCCACCATCTGTCTTCCTAGCAAGCATGGCCCAGCAGAATTGTGTCTCTCACAATCACACAACCATCCAGTAGCTATTTCAGTCCCCCAAAAACAGATAAACAGAGGGCGTCAGTACCAGCAGCAGCACACAGCAGCTGTATTTTTGCTTGAGGGCCAGATCTGATGATGCTTTAAATAATCCACTTTTTTGGAGAACAGCGCTAGCAAGGAAAGAATGTCCTGGTGCATGTAGGAGCTGGATCTCCTTGGAGTCTAAGATAAGTATCCTGATCATTAAAGCAGTCCCACATGATCTTTCTACATAATAGGTGTGGAGCCACATTATGACAGGCCCAGGGGGGCATTCAGATTGCTGGAGTCCCCCCGTGCATAGACCCCCGCAACACACTGCAATCCTTACCTGAACCTTGTGCTACAGACGAAATACGGCCCTGCGATAGGTTGATCGGGGTTAAGCTATATAAGGTATTGTAGGGGGTCTATGCATGGGGGGCTCCAGCGATGGATGCCTTCCTGAGCCTGTAACAATGTGGCCCCACACATTATGTAGAAAACTGATGCAGGACCACTTTGAGTAGCCTTATCTATACATTTCTGTGTCCATTACTATCACTGATACAACAGCCTGAACTGCTGCCAATGAATTACAAAGTTAATTGTTAGTAGCCAAATAATTCACTACAATATGGTGATCTCTCCACCTAATTATTATTTGGGAAGCTCCAAGGTTTTGTGAGCTCTCCATATCAACAAAGGATAATGTGCAAAAAATTGTTTCATTTTGACCACATACCTGGTTGGGTTCGGAGAAAACCGAGGTAAGACATTTTCTACAAATTATGATATTACCACACAAGACAAATAGGTTAGAAGCATGACCCATTCTAGTGAATTACACCCCAGGTGAAAAGTATATACAATCACTGGGCATAACAGTAAACCTATATACCTGCATATTTATTATTAATTATCCAATTGGCTACTAATATGGCAGCAATCCAATGCGTACTGCTAAGCAATTTGGTGCAATTCAGATACAATTCAGGAACTTGAATTACTGCTTACATCAGAAATCTGCTTCTTCATACTGCTGTAAGGAACAAGAGATGTCAGCTTTTACATAGGACAGGTGATGCTTGTATGTTGCAACCTATGGAGCGTTATTACATGTTGGTGGTTATAGGGATGCTTTGGGAGCCAATTTACCTTTTCCCCTACCGACATTAGCAACCCCACACCTCTACCACCTTTTCCTATTCATCTTAGTTTGTCCATCTTAACTAAAACAAGTTGGAGGTGGTGGACAGTTTAGGATGTCCATATTCTTGAATCCCACCTCTCCCTCCTTGTATCTCTACCACCAGCCAATAGGAATGTAAAGGTTTTAGTCCAATTTGGGGGCATCCAAGGGGGATTGAAGGATATGGATATCCCAAAACGGAAAGCCTGGAAGGTAAGGGCCTTAAGCCCTCAAACCTGTGGCCCAGGGACCCGGATGTGGCTCGCACTTGCTACCATTAGCACCCCTAAGGAGTTAGCGATCAGAGCTTTCCTTGTGGTGCAAACGGCTGACCACTGAGAGCAGCGTGTCTCTAATTTTTGAAGCAGGAAATAGGTCATCGATAAACTTCCCTGTAGAGGTGGGTGACACACATGTGCTGCTGAAGTGTTGTTTGTGCTGGCTGTGTCTAGAGATGCCCAAGTAGACTCATCCCAGCTCACCCCTGCCCACCTCTTTCCTCCTTACCTGTGTTAATTTTACCACTGCTTACCTCTACTCACCTCTTTCCGCCTTGTCCCATATTACCTCTGCCCCACTCACCTCTACCTATCTCTATCACCTCTTACCACCTCACCACTAGCCATCACTTCTCTTACTATCTAACCTCTGCTCAACACTTTTTGACTCAGCTCTGCTCACCTCACCTCTTCCTGCTTCACCTCTGCTCAATTCTCCTCTCCATGCCTTACCTTGGCCCACTCTTTCTCATCCACCTCTTCCTATCTCCCCTCTACCCACCTCACCTCTGTCCATTGCTTCTCTTACCATCTGACTTCTATCCACCTCACCTCAACTGACCTCTGCCTACCTCTACCCTCCTCTGCTCACCTCTGCCCGCTTCCCCTCTTTCCACTTAACCTCTGCTGAAATGACCTTTCCCACTCCTGGCCTTACCTTTGCCCATTCCTTCTCACTTCGTTTCACCCCACCTCTTCCTGCCACCTCTGCTCACCTTTGCATATACTTAAAGGCATTCACAGCTTACATTTTTTGTGGCCCCCTGAAGTGCTACAATATGACAAAAAACCAAAAGATATGGTGCACCCCTGCTCTAGAGTTAACATAGAGGGATGGAAAAAAAATCTAGTGATTGGCATTTCTATAGAAGAAAACTCCTTACTGACAAGAGGTCAGATGAACATGGGCAAAACAGAAAAGCTACAGTAACTCAAATAAACTCTCTTTATATTTCGGGAAGTAAAAAAGAAACTCAGAATGTACAACTCATTCAACCTTCGAGGTGATGAGATACAACAGCAGAAGCCCCCCTCAGTGACTGAGAATAGCGCCTAATTGCTAATAAATCCTTACTTGCCTAGCAGAGTATCACAATCTTCTGGTCTAAAGCTCCTTTGTCACGTAGACTTGTTTTTTTTTTCTAACCGAGGAAACAATATTTTGTGAAGCAGTAGATTATCATGCAAAAAGTTATGTTAGTTGGTAATAAGTAGGAAAAGTTAAAAAACTTTGACCGTTACCAACTGTTACCAGTTTGTTACTGAAAAACAAGACTGAGGTTGCCAAAACCGTATTTTTTTTAACATTGACATTAACATATTATTGTGCAATCTAGGCAGGTCTTGGATTCCTTCAGCATTTATGTAATATGTGCATGGAGATAATTATTCTCATCATCCCTGTCTGCAAAGTGTTGATGGTCACCAGGGAGAAGAGCTATCACAAAGCCTCACTACTTATCACAAATGACCACCTTGGTAGAAAGATAGCAAGAAGCTCTACAGACAAGAACAAGGTGTTCTTAAAGTGGACCAACACCCAGGATTTTGACTATCCTGGGTTTTGGTCCACTTCGGGGGGGGCACCCCGATCGGGGGTGCCCCGCTGTGTGAAAACCCCCCAGAAAGCCCCAAAATCTCACCTCTCCCTCTCCCACGTGACCGCTGCAGCCAATCCCCGCCGGCGTGGGTGCGCGTCCTGCTAGAGGGACGCGTGGGAGGTGGCGGCGGGCGCCGCTGGATCGAGGAGCAGGTAGGGATTTAGGGGTTTCTGGGGGGTTTCACACAGCGGGGCACCCCCGATCGGCCATCTTATAGATTCCCGGGCCGATCATGGGAGGGTGTTGGTCCACTTTAATGCTCCTAAATGGGCCCTATTATAAATTGAAATCCCAACACGAGAGATCATAGCTGAAAAAAAGTCATGTATGAGAAGAAAGGGAGATAGATCACTGACAGAGAACCCTATGTTTTGGGATGTTTAGTCCCAATGGATTTTCTGCTAAATCCACACCACTTTGTTTCTATAATCATTTGTAACATTGTTCACATGCTGCCATCTCCCATCAATCCCATATTTTTAATGCATAGATGGCCATTGCATGCTTGTGCACACATGGGAATTCGTCCTCCGCATTGAACCCATCCGTGCAGTGAGTGTACACATGCCCGGAGTGGTGAGCTGCCCTAATTATGCAGTTGGGGGGTTAGGTGCCTTGCTCAAGAGCACTTCAGTCATGTCCCAGGACCGGGATTTGAACCTGCCACTCTCCGGTCACAGGTATGTTCCCCTTACCTCTAGGCCACAACTGCCCCCTAAATATATATATGCAACCCATGAAAACTGCTACCAATGCAACAATAAGAAAGTAATTTTCTTTGGTGGTGTTCCTCTTTAAAGTGGACCAAAACCCAGGATTTTGACTATCCTGGGTTTTGGTCATTTCCTCAGGGGCATCCCGATCGGGTTGCCCTGCTGTGTGAAACCCCCCAGGACGTCGAGACCAGCTCACCTCTTCCCGGTCCCACGGCGCGTCTAAGAGCTCTGGCGGCCACATCCTCTGCTTCCCTCTAACAGGTAACGTGTGTGCCCCGGCCATTCACAAATTCCTAGTGCGGGCACACTCCCTGTTAGAGGGAGAGCGGGATGCGGCCGCTGCTCTTAGATGTGCCGTGGGACCAGGAAACAAGGTAAGTAAATGGGGCAACCTGGGGGGTTTCACACAGCGGGCATCCCGATTTTGGATGCCCCGGGGGGGGAATCAATCGGCCCAGTAATCTTATAGATTTCCAAGCTGATCGAGCTGGGTTTTGGTCCACTTTAAGCTCTTTATGACAGGGGACATGTCAGTAAAACAGTGTGTAGCTATTAACTGCTATTAACGGACGCAGCTCTGTTAGGTAAAAGTCAGTATGTCTCACTGATGGTGTGATGGGGTAGGTTAGATTAGTTTAGTGCCCCTGGGAACCAAGACCCACCCTGGCATATAGTTGCAGGGGAGAGTGTAGGTACGCTTTACTAAGCACCGTAAAACAGCCATAAACCTACATTGATCCGCTTACTGGGACCCAGAGTCCTATACTCTTGTTAAAGCTGCACTCTAGATACAACAAATATTTTTTAGTTATGTAGCTGTTTTTAGAAAACCAGATGATAGGCATATTATTTGTGTGAAAGTGCATTGACTACTTATTAAAATGGACCAATCACCATTTAAACCGGCCCTAGTATCTCCCCCCCCCGGTGTATACCGATTTGGGGTGCATTGCTGGTTGAAATCTTCCTGATCGTCCATATAACGCACCTTTCTGGTGGCCTGCAGTGAATGTGGCTACATTGCTGGTGCCTCACGGCTCGAGGCACGCTCCGGAAGACAGCCATTCAGATAGGCTAGGAGCAGAAGTGCGCAGCAGACCATTGAGAAACCGGGGATGCGGATACTCCCATTTCTTTATGGTGTAGCGCTGCTTCCAAGTAGAGCTGTTTGTCGTTGATAAATATGTACTGCATATAGTTGTAATTGGACAAGAGCCTGTGCATGTGCCATGGGACTGGCGGAAAAGGTAAGTTTTACAGGCTATCTGGGGGGTTTCACACAGCGGGGCACCCCAAAATCGCCATGTCCCAGGAAAACGGACCAATCAGTTGGACTGAGATAACAGCTCAGCTAATCTGCCCTGTGACTGTATTCCTAGGCTGTAAGGCTGACACTCCACACATTGGCATCGGTGTATTTTGCTTTGTGATGCATGGTTGAAAGGGAAGAGCACAATAATGGTAAGCAGATATATTTTTTTTACAAATCTTACTTTATTTTGATGCAACGTAAAGCTTTATCTCCTTAGTAACAATGTTCCTGTCTTCTGGAATGATTGCTTTTTAGATATTTTATGCAGTAACAAATGTTGCTAACTGCAGCTCATTAGTCATTGCCATACCTGTGGCCTCTAGGTGGTGATATAGAGCTACAATTACCCTAGGGAGACTGGAAAAAGTATTTTCAGGCAATCAATAATTTCATTCTACGCTCAACAGATTTAGCAATACACACAGAGATAACTCAAGACCATTTTATTAATTGCTATTGATACAGATTATCCCGATCATCCAGGTGATTGTGTGATATGAAAACCGTTTCTACCGAGTGGGATTTGCATACCTTCCCCTTTCTTAACTTGGAAAGACTCACCGTGTCATAAATAAAATAATTAGTAAGTAAATTGGACCTACACCCTAATGTGAAATATGTGCCTAGGCTTCACCTCTGATCCCCCCAGGGCCACCTCCCTTTGCTCATAAAGAGGGACCAATGAGCACAGTGAGGGACAGAGGGAGTTAAAGGACCAGTCCAGCCAGAGCCATCAGCACAGCCTGCTTTTTATTCCTGCTCCATTGCAACATCCAGTCATGTAAATGTTGGCACCACTAACATTTTTCATGAAAATTAAGAAAAAGATTGCAGTAACATGTTTTGCTATACACGTGTTTATTCCCTTTGTGTGTATTAGAACTAAACCAAAAAGGGAGGAAAAATATTGGACATAATGTCACACCAAACTGGGCTGGACAAAATTAATGGCCACCTTAACTTAATATTTGGTTGCACACTCTTTGGAATAAATCGCTGAAATCAGTCACTTCCTAGACCTTCAATAAGCTTCTTACACCTCTCAGCCGGAATGTTGGACCACTCTTTCCTTCCAGCTTCCTTTACAAACTGCTCCAGGTCTCTTATTGGAAGGGCTCCTTTTCCCAACAGTAATTATAAGATCTCTCCACAGGTGTTCAATGGGATTTAGATCTAGACTCACTTCAGAACTCTCCAGGGCTTGGTTGCCATCCATTTCTCACTTTTTGACGTATGTTTGGGGTCATTGTCCTGCTGGAAGACCTAAGATCTCGGACGCAAAACCCAGCTTTCTGACACTGGGCTGTACAGTGCGACTCAAAATCCGTTTGTAATCTTAAGATTTCATTTAGTCTTGCACACATTCATGGCTCCCAGTGCCAGAGGCAGCAAAACAACCCCAAAACATCATTGAACCTCCACCATATTACACTATAGGTACTGTGCTCTTTTCTTTGTAGGCCTCATTCAGTTTTCAGAAAACAGTAGAATGATTTGCTTTACCTAAAATCTCTATCTTGGTCTCATCTGTCCACAAGACGTTTTCCCAGGATTTTGGCTTACTCAAGTGTATTTTGGCAACATGTAGTCTTTTTATGTCTCTGTGTCAGGGTCTCCTGCCATAGCGTTTCATTGAATTGAAATATTGACATATAGTTTACGCTGAGCCTGCAGGACAGCTTGAATATCTTTAGAACTTGTTTGGGGGTGCTTATCCACCATCCAGACTATCCTGCGTTGACACATTTTGTGATGGGTGTTGTTCTGGTCTAATGAGGGTTACATGGAGCATTGTAAGTAAACCCCCACAGGCAGAATTAAGGGAACAACACTCTTCTGAGGGAGTTGCTCTAACCCTTTACAGGGAATCCTAAATTAGGGATGCCCCACTTTTTCCCAGGATCGCCCAATCCACTCACATCTTCCATGAGCCCTCTGACCTGCGGATGTATCCCTAGCATAGCTCTAGCTAGGAGCATACGTGTGCCAGGCATTTCACAACAGCCAATGTGGGCATGCCCACTGCTAGAGGTGAGTAAGGATACGACCAAAGGCGCAGGCTCCATTCACATTTTATTGCTGCTCTGAGTAGCAAAAGAAATCTGCAAGGAACGAGCTCCAATGATTGGCTGAGCGCCCCGCGCATGCACTGTGAGAATAAGGACAAGGTGAGGTTATGGGCAATCCTGGGTGATTCCGATTTGGCATACTCTACCAGAGTGGAACAAAACCCAAGACATTTTTGGGTGTAGTGCTTTAAAAGATAATTCCACTTCAAAGGCATTTCTAAAAGTTTCCATCATTGTGCGCCCAAATATCTCCACAAAGTGCTGCTTTTAACTTTGTTTTATGTTTGTAACTGTGTGTTATAAAAGCAGCAGCGTGTTTACCTTAGCAACATACACCAAATGGTGTGCTTGGAGTGCCTGGCAGAGACTTCCTGATCATCTGATTGGCTGAGACAATGTTCCACATTCCTGAGCTCACTTGTTTTACCCTTCCTGCTCTAATTCAGCCTTTTCGTATGAGAGGATTAGTTTTGTGTTCCAGTAGCTAAAAGGTTAGGGGCAGCGTTCTCATCTCAGGAGGTCATTACTGCTGCTTGATTTGGCCAAAGCTGCTGAGTCTATGACACTCCAGGACAGGCATACTCGCTCCCCGGGTGGTATCCAGATTCAGGATGCCCCGCTGTGTGAAACCCCCCAGGTCACCTGTAAACTCACCTTCGTTCCCAGTCCGAACGGCGCATGCGCGTGCAGTGGCCACATCCCCGCTATCCCTTGCGTGTCTGCACCAGGTATTTGTGAATGGCCGGTGCGGGCACTTTCCCTGTTAAAGGGTAGTAGGGGAGCGGCCCCAGCACCAGGGTGCCACAGAGGAAGGGTGAGTGAGATCAGGTGACCTGGGGGTTTCACACAGCAGGACATTAACCAAAACCCAGGATAGTCAAAATCCTAGGGTTTGGAGGCCCTGCGGCCTCACACTCACCCTCCCCAGAGCCCTTGTCGTGTCTGTGCACCCGTCCTTCCTGCATGGGTGGTGTAGGATTCCTGCATGGTGGGCGGAGGATGCGGCTGGCGGCGCCGTTTCACTGCTTAGCCGTCTAAGAGAGCCAAGTGACAATGAGTGCGCTGATTGGCTGAGCATGCTCTCACCAGAGTCTGCGTCTTGGAAACGAAAGGTGAGTGAAATGGGGCCACTTGGGGGGGGGGGGGGGGGGCACAGTGGGGCATCCCAATTCAGGATGCCACCGCAGAGAGGAACAACACAAAGGAAAGTGAGATTCATGTGTGTTGTTCCTCTTTGAGCCTCCAGATCGCCTGGAAACCCCTTATCTTTCCACGCTCTCTGCTTGTGATTGTGGAGCGCATCTCTGTAGTCAGGGCTGGATAAAGTCCGGTGGAGGCCCCTGGGCACAAAATCTGGTGGATGCCCCAGATACAGTATTTCATTTCCTTTAAAATAATAGTCCAGCCAAGTAACTGGTTGTCTGGCACCTGCCTACAGATCGAGTCCCTTGTGCCACCCTTGTGCGTGTGCGTGCTGCTAGGGAACTCCTGCTTTGCCATTCTGGGGGGGGGGGGGGGTAGTGTAGTCACCCAGTTGGTCCAGCAGAAAACAGTTCCCTGCATTGAGCTGCCAGCGGCTGTGCTTGGTGGCTTATGGGAAGTGACAGCTCTGCACCCATAACTGTAGCATTGCTGCTCTAGACTCTCCCTCCTGCCTGTCTGTGGTGGCTTTGGCTGCAGATTTGCAAAAACAAAAAAATAGGCTTGCCCAGATGCGCGGGGCTTTGTTGCTGGACCAAAAAAAGCCTCCTGGACCAGGAGAAACCCAAAGGTTGGTGGAGGCCCCCTTTGCAGGGCAAGTGGTGGAGGCCCCAGGGCTAGAGCCCCTTGTGCCCCCCTCTTAATCCGGCCCTGTCTGTAGTGCACACAGCCAATCAGATAGGCCAAGGCGCACAGGAGCGTGCGTTTCACAGGGAAACCATGGGATGCCCCTATGCCGATGCGCAGTCCCAAACTTGGACACAGCATGCAGATCAGTAAATCACAGGTCTGGGGGCACAATCCCAACACACATGTTTGTTTTACAACCCAGAAGAGGAAAACAATAATAGGGAGTTTTCTTTAAGAGCAGGAGTTCCGCTTTAAGCCAGGAGGCTGCACACAGCCCAGTGAGGGTGGTGGATGAGAGGAGCGGGCAGATTCCGGAGCCTCCTGACAGCTCAGGGCGAGGCCGGGAGAGAGGTGCCGGTGCTCCTCCAACTTCCGAAAAGTTCCGGAAAGAGCCGAAGTTTTCCAGGTTCCCGGGATCCCGCTGACCTTCCCAGGTGGCTTTGCGCTCGGGAATCCCCACCCCGTGTCCTCGGCCGGCCCCTCTCTCTGCCCCTCAGAGAAGTGAGCGCGGCTCAGCGAAGCCCCCAAACCAGAGGCAGCTCCCCCGACCCAGCGACCCCCGGAGCCTCCTCGTGCTCTTCTGCCGCACAGCCCGCACCATGGAGCCGAGGATGCGGCTCGCCCTGCTCTGCTGCTTGCTGCTGGCCGGAGCCCGAGCGGCCATGGACGAGTGTTATGAGGGCGGCCGGCCGCAGCGCTGTATGCCCGAGTTCGTCAACGCCGCCTTCAACATGAGCGTGGTGGCCACCAACACCTGCGGCTCCCCGCCCGAGGAATACTGCGTGCAGACCGGGGTCACCGGCGTCACCAAGTCCTGCCACCTGTGCGACGCCCGGCAGCCCGCCCTGGCCCATGGCGCCGACTTCCTCACCGACTACAACAACCAGGCCGACATCACCTGGTGGCAGAGCCAGAGCATGCTGGCCGGGGTGCAGTACCCCACCGCCATCAACCTCACCCTGCATCTAGGTGAGTCCATCCCTAGCCTGACACTACTTCTCTAACTGCCCCCCTATGCTGACCCTACTTCTCTAACTGCCCCCCTATCCTGACCCTACTTCTCTAACTGCCCCCCTATCCTGACCCTACTTCTCTAACTGCCCCCCTAGCCTGACCTTACTTCTCTAACTGTCCCCCTATGCTGACCCTACTACTCTAACTGCCCCCCTATCCTGACCCTACTTCTCTTACTGCCCCCCTATGCTGACCCTGCTTCTCTAATTGCCTCTCTATCCTGACCCTACTACTCTAATTGCCCCCCTAGCCTGACCTTACTTCTCTAACTGTCCCCCTATGCTGACCCTACTACTCTAACTGCCCCCCTATCCTGACCCTACTTCTCTTACTGCCCCCCTATCCTGACCCTACTTCTCTTACTGCCCCCCTATCCTGACCCTACTTCTCTAACTGCCCCCCTATCCTGACCCTACTTCTCTAACTGCCCCCCTATCCTGACCCTACTTCTCTAACTGCCCCCCTATCCTGACCCTACTTCTCTAACTGCCCCCCTATCCTGACCCTACTTCTCTAACTGCCCCCCTGCCCTGACACTACTTCTCTAACTGCCCCCCTGCCCTGACACTACTTCTCTAACTGCCCCCCTGCCCTGACACTACTTCTCTAACTGCCCCCCTATGCTGACCCTGCTTCTCTAATTGCCTCTCTATCCTGACCCTACTACTCTAATTGCCCCCCTAGCCTGACCTTACTTCTCTAACTGTCCCCCTAGCCTGACCCTACTACTCTGTCCCCCTAGCCTGACCCTACTACTCTAACTGCCCCCCTATCCTGACCCTACTTCTCTAACTGCCCCCGTATGCTGACCCTGCTTCTCTAATTGCCTCTCTATCCTGACCCTACTACTCTAATTGCCCCCCTATCCTGACCCTACTTCTCTAACTGCCCCCCTATCCTGACCCTACTTCTCTAACTGCCCCCCTATCCTGACCCTACTTCTCTAACTGCCCCCCTATCCTGACCCTACTTCTCTAACTGCCCCCCTATCCTGACCCTACTTCTCTAACTGCCCCCCTATCCTGACCCTACTTCTCTAACTGCCCCCCTATCCTGACCCTACTTCTCTAACTGCCCCCCTATCCTGTCCCTACTTCTCTAACTGCCCCCCTATCCTGACCCTACTTCTCTAACTGCCCCCCTATCCTGACCCTACTTCTCTAACTGCCCCCCTATCCTGACCCTACTTCTCTAACTGCCCCCCTATCCTGACCCTACTTCTCTAACTGCCCCCCTATCCTGACCCTACTTCTCTAACTGCCCCCCTGCCCTGACACTACTTCTCTAACTGCCCCCCTGCCCTGACCCTACTTCTCTGTCCCGACCCTACTTCTCTGCTCCCCTGTCCTGACACTACTTCTCTAACTGCCCCTCTATCCTGACCCTACTTCTCTAACTGCCCCTCTATCCTGACCCTACTTCTCTAACTGCCCCCCTATCCTGACCCTACTTCTCTAACTGCCCCCCTACTCTGACCCTGCTTCCCTAACTACTCCCCTACTCTGACCCTGCTTCCCTAACTACTCCCCTACTCTGACCCTGCTTCCCTAACTACCCCCCTACTCTGACCCTGCTTCCCTAACTACCCCCCCTACCCTGACCCTGCTTCCCTAACTACCCCCCTACTCTGACCCTGCTTCCCTAACTACCCCCCCTACCCTGACCCTGCTTCCCTAACTACCCCCCTACTCTGACCCTGCTTCCCTAACTACCCCCCTACTCTGACCCTGCTTCCCTAACTACCCCCCCTACCCTGACCCTGCTTCCCTAACTACCCCCCCTACCCTGACCCTGCTTCCCTAACTACCCCCCCTACCCTGACCCTGCTTCCCTAACTACCCCCCCCTACCCTGACCCTGCTTCCCTAACTACCCCCCCCTACCCTGACCCTGCTTCCCTAACTACCCCCCCTACCCTGACCCTGCTTCCCTAACTACCCCCCTACTCTGACCCTGCTTCCCTAACTACCCCCCCTACCCTGACCCTGCTTCCCTAACTACCCCCCTACTCTGACCCTGCTTCCCTAACTACCCCCCCTACCCTGACCCTGCTTCCCTAACTACCCCCCTACTCTGACCCTGCTTCCCTAACTACCCCCCTACTCTGACCCTGCTTCCCTAACTACCCCCCCTACCCTGACCCTGCTTCCCTAACTACCCCCCTACTCTGACCCTGCTTCCCTAACTACCCCCCCTACTCTGACCCTGCTTCCCTAACTACCCCCCTACTCTGACCCTGCTTCCCTAACTACCCCCCCTACCCTGACCCTGCTTCCCTAACTACCCCCCCTACCCTGACCCTGCTTCCCTAACTACCCCCCCTACCCTGACCCTGCTTCCCTAACTACCCCCCCTACCCTGACCCTGCTTCCCTAACTACCCCCCCTACCCTGACCCTGCTTCCCTAACTACCCCCCCTACCCTGACCCTGCTTCCCTAACTACCCCCCCTACCCTGACCCTGCTTCCCTAACTACCCCCCCTACCCTGACCCTGCTTCCCTAACTACCCCCCCTACCCTGACCCTGCTTCCCTAACTACCCCCCCTACCCTGACCCTGCTTCCCTAACTACCCCCCCCCTACCCTGACCCTGCTTCCCTAACTACCCCCCCCTACCCTGACCCTGCTTCCCTAACTACCCCCCCTACCCTGACCCTGCTTCCCTAACTACCCCCCCCTACCCTGACCCTGCTTCCCTAACTACCCCCCCCTACCCTGACCCTGCTTCCCTAACTACCACCCCCTACCCTGACCCTTCTCACTTTACCAACTCACTGCCCCAGTGAGTTACCCCCTAGCTTGACCCTACTTCTCTGCCCCCCCATCCTGACCCTATGTTTATTACCCCCTATCCTGACTCTGTTTCCCTTCGCTTCTATCCTGACTCTGCACCTGGGTGGGTCACCCCTCTACCCTGACCCGTTTATCTTGACTCTTCTTCACCTACCCCCCATCCTTATCCTGACCCTGCATCTCAGCAAGTCCCCATGCCCTCGCTCTTTTCACCTAGTCTCACTCCAATTCCCATACTCTGCCCCATGTCTTAATTCTACACCTAGGTAAGTGGTCCTCTGTCTGGACCCTTCCTTTTTCACTATCATGAACCAGCAGCTGGGCGATTGCCCCCCCCCCCTGGGCCTTGGACCCTGCCTTTGCCTCCTATCCTAACTTTAAACCTAAGTGGGTGACTCTTCCATCATATCCTAAACCTTCACCTGATTTAGTGACCCTTCTTCATATCCTGAACTTGAGTGAGTGACTCTTCCTTCAAATCCTTACCCTGCACCTGTGTGAACCTTCATTTCCTAAACCTGCACCTGAGCGAGTGACCCTTCCGTCATATTCTGATCCTGAGCGAGTGACCCTTCCATCATATCCTGATCCTGAGCGAGTGACCCTTCCGTCATATCCTGATCCTGAGCGAGTGACCCTTCCGTCATATTCTGATCCTGAGCGAGTGACCCTTCCGTCATATTCTGATCCTGAGCGAGTGACCCTTCCGTCATATTCTGATCCTGAGCGAGTGACCCTTCCGTCATATCCTGATCCTGAGCGAGTGACCCTTCCGTCATATCCTGATCCTGAGCGAGTGACCCTTCCGTCATATCCTGATCCTGAGCGAGTGACCCTTCCGTCATATCCTGATCCTGAGCGAGTGACCCTTCTGTCATATTCTGATCTTGAGTGAGCGACTCTTCCGTCATATTCTGATCCTGCACCTGAGTGAGGAACCCTTTCTTTATATACCGACCCTTCACCTGAGTGAGGAACCCTCCTTTATATACCGACCCTGCACCTGAGCGAGGAACCCTCCTTTATATACCGACCCTGCACCTGAGCGAGGAACCCTCCTTTATATACCGACTCTGCACCTGAGTGAGGGACCCTTTCTCCAAATTCTGACCCAGAATCTATCTGGGAAATGGGCCCTGCCTTTCCCTCCTATTCTGACCCTGGACCTGAGTAAGTGACCCTCGATACCTTGAACCCTTCCTCCTTAATCTGACGCTGTGCCTTTCCACCTTTCCCACCACTGTACGCTGACTGAGTGACCTTATCCTGGACCTTGCTGAAGGACTATTTGTCCATATTCTGACCCTCTGCTTAGATGAGGGAACTTCCCCTATGTCCCGACCTCACCATATTGTCCTAACCCAGCACCTTTCCCTTCCTGCTTATTCTGATTCTGTAATCAGAATAATCTTCTAATATTTTCCAATACCGGTGCGGTTTGCATGGCGCTTCAGAATAACTCTGAACGTGCAGGTGCATCGCTGCCTCCTTGAGACATGGTACAGCCTTCCATTCATGTGGTAGTCAGTGGTATGCGTGTAGATGTGCAGCCAGTTCAGAATATTGTAGATATGTGACTTTTGATTACATTGGTAGTTTGACCTTAAACTACACCAAGGTGCCTTCCATTCTCTTCCCTCACCCCTCATTTCTTTACATGTGCACTATGGTTCGTATGCCAGCCCCTACCCACAGCTAATCCCCCTCCACTCTGTTTCATCCTCTGACCTGACGCTGCTGGTGGTTGAGGGTTTCCTTCACTCTATCTTCTATTCCCTGCATTTGAGTGGGTGTCCTGTCTGGGCGATTGCCCTTTTCTGCCCACTGCTGAGCTTGCCACGGCTTGCCCTTACATGTGACCATTTGGCTTGCCTAGCTCTTGTATGTCTGATCTGTATAAATTCATGTATGATTAATAAGACTATTAGCCCATAGCTTATTTTCAGTGTTTGTAGGGTGATTTCATACTGATGCCCGCTGTCTGGTTGTAGAGCTAAATCTTGAGTCTGCATTTCATCAGTGCTAAGCCGCGCTGGAGAGTTGGGTGGTGGGGCTGGGCTCAGTCTGTGCTTGTGTTTTCTTTATCCTGACCACCGCATTGCAGTGTAAGCACTTTTCTAGCCCCTGACCTGGGATGCCACTCTCAGGGAGGAATAACCTCACTATGCACCCTAGGGACCCTGTCACATCTAGCAAAATGGCCTGTGCTGCGCTATACATATTGCTTTACCTGCTCTGCCCAAAGACCTCTATATGCTTCGTTGTGGTACAGATGCATGGGATTGCTGTATAGTGAGTTTTTAAGGGTGATCTGGTGATTTCTCACAACAGGGCATCCCTGGAGAGGAGCCATGTCTGGTAGGGTGAAAATCCCCGGCGGTGGTCCTCTTGAATAGTGTTGAGTGCATCCCAATCTGGAACCGTATTAAACAGTCCCAGCATAAGCTGGCCATCCATCCTAGTTGTTTGTTTATTTTTGAGAACTATCGGACCCAAGGCTGAGCTTTCAGGTGGATAACGCCACAAGGTGGCATGTTGGGGGGGGGGGGGGGGGTGACAGACTGAACGAATAAGCACTATATGCCTATTCAAACTTTCCTGAATGCTGCCTGAGCTCAGCTCTTGGTCTTAGATTCCACAGTGTTTTGCTTATTTGCTTGTTTAGTTTGTTCCTTAGAAATGCCTTTGCATACCGTGGCTTTGTTGTTTCTTTGTGCCTCAGGTGCCACATTCTGCTGCCTGGACTTCCCCTCTGCTGCTTTAGTTACTATGTAATTGCATTCAGGGAAGGTGTGAGCCACGCTTTTCATAGCCTCTGGCTGTAGGAGAGCGATGGCTTCTGGGAGCGTTGGGTGGTTCCGGCCTGTGCAGCTTTGCTTCTTTTAGTGGATCAGCTGCCTATCTATACTCTTATATTCCACACTCCAGGGTTTTTTGTTCTGGAGAAGTGTTCCACCCACTAATTTAAGGAAATCGAGAGGGTATTTTACTATCCTTTCTCCGTTCTAGCATTGTCTAGGTTTGGTGGAAGGCGAAATGCTATGGGAGGTTACTGTCCACTAGTTGGGTGCGAATGTTCTCACCAGTGGCTAACTCCTGTGTTTAATCGTGATATATATATATATATTCATTTTTTTTTGCTGGGGGATGTATTAGGTTTTCTTTAAATCGGCTAATAAAAAAAAATCCCAGGATAGCGTATGTGCACACTAATTTCACCTATACAATGGATCTCATTGGATTTGTGCTTCAAATAAGTGTTGCTTATATACTTAATTGCACTTTTGCAGACATGGGCCACAAAGCACCCCCCACCTCTCCACACCCAGTCACAGGCTCTGTGCCTAAGCCCACCCAAAATTAGGTCTAGTCACACAATTAAGCATGCTGCATCATCAATGGATGATGCTGGTAGGGTGGATTGGTTGCACAAGTAGTACATTTTGAAGGTGGGACCAAATAACGGTAAAGCTAGGGACAACCTAAGTTAGGCTGGGTGGAATCTTGGCTTCTGTGGATGGAATGCTGCTGCAATATTCCTCCAGAGGCAGATGGTCTAAACTAAGGAAAGATTAGTTTTGTATTTTGCGTATTGATAATGTTTGTAAAGCAGCTGTCTGTTAGGGGGTTTCCACGCTTCCAGGTAGCTACAAAAGGAGACGTATAAACAGGGTTATCAGTAGAACTATAGACTAACCGGTTTGCATTTTCTAATAGTAACCTCGTAGATTCCAAAAGAATCATTTTAGTTATTGCATTCTGTGTATCCAAAAGTTGGCCGTGGACAATTCATGGAGGTGCAACAAAGTCAGAAACTTACTGACTATATTAGAATAAACCATCCAAATACCTTGTGTGTTAGTATGACTCAGATCTTACTAAAGTTCCTACTGTGATCAAGTTATAATCTGAAGTGGACCCGAAACCCCTTACTTCTTCCTGACCACTAAAGCTCCTATGTGCTTTCTATGCATCCTGACCACACTAAATAGTTGATAAAACCTTTTGGTGAATTCCCATTGTTTTCGGCCATGTAATTGACATATAGAAGAATCTGTGGGCATGTATCTGTCATACAAGAGTTTATATGACCATAGTATGGACACACCCTGTTCTGGTCTGTTGCTAATGAGTCCCACAAGCCTAGGTAACATGCAAGCTGCTTGATCTTTAATTGCAGGCAACCACTTTTGTTAGCTTGTTGCCTGTAGGTAAATACTACACCCCCCCCCCCCCCCCCCCCGGCTTAGGCCCTGAGAAATAACATACCTCTAAGCTGTGGAAAAGGCATGTTCACATTAAATCTTCCTACCACTGCCATAACTTGTGGCTCTCTGGCCCGCAGTTGGGCCTGAAATTCCTTCCCCTTTAGAACCCCCCCCCCCCGTCTACCATTATAGGTGATTAAGCATCTAAGGCCAAGGTATACTAGCCTGGCGGAGGAGTGTTGCTATTACAGAACCCCACACAAATGCACACTGTACTTCATTTTCCTCCCGCCACGCTGCCCTATTTATAGCTAACGGGTCTGATCTAATTTTGGACCTGCTATTTTTGCCATGCGGCAGATTCTTTTGAGCAAATTTAAGTGATGTATTTTTGTTTGTGATACAAAGTTCTATGAAAATCATTTCATTTCTTTATTTAAAGAGGGATAGCTTTGTGACAACCTGACCTTGTATCTGGTGTTTGCAGCAGAGCTAGTTGTGTTTAGGCTGTCCTATGCTTGTTTAGTCGCCTTCCCTTAATATAAGCTGTTTTGTCTTCACTCAGCGTATATTGGCTGATAGCTTTCCTGTTTGGTTTAAGTCGGCTAAGTAAACTGGCGATGCCCTCTGTAAAGCAGCAGAAGGTGAAATAAATGTCACTGGGGGGCATCTGATGATTGATACAGCAGTACCTCTTACTGTAGGGAATTTGAAAAATGACCCCCATCTAAATAATGGTTTTTGATGGCTAAAGGGGTGTATTCTATCACACAATAAACCTTCATACTCCAAGCATTTCTCGCCAGCTATCGGCAGGCTGACACATTGTTCAACTGATGATTTACAGATATCTATTGAAATTTGTAATACCTGTTGAGTGCATCAAGGACCTTTTCTCGAAAGCCCAAGCTTCTAAATCCAGCCCGGTGAGTCAGTGGCTTTGTATAATTGGTGGGGGGTTGACATGCTCTGAATAAGGTGGCCATATTTCTTCTAGGAACTACACTACAAAAGAACATGTTGTTAATAACAGATTCTGGAGATTGAAAACAGATTTCTTTTTCATCTCTTGGCTTTCATGCAAGGGCCTAACATGTCTTCAATTTAGTTGTTGACTGATGTACATCCCTGGTCAAATTAGAGTTTTATGTTCTACAGAAGAAAATATTTAGTGGATTTAACGTAAAAATAAAAAGGACAGAAATAAATGGTAGTCGATCAATCCAAATAGTTTAAATATATCTTCAGCATAAGAGTCCACATGTAGTGCAATCACAGAATACTTGCAACAGGGTTACCTATCTCTCAGCTCTTCCAGGAAAAAAATGGACCTTTTTTCTGATTCATTGTAGTTGCCCGTTATGGGAGTGTGGACTGGGTAAGTAGTAATGTTTAATCTGATGTGAGAGTAGAACTAGTGTATGGGCATTTCAAATTAAAACATTCAGAGGATTTGGTGTGTAGTGTAGCTGCTGTGGTTATCCAGACCATAAAGCAGACCTACAAGGACTTTAGGGGCTCTTAAAGAGGGCCAACACACAATGAGACCTGTAATGTGCGATATACAGCTAAGTGGTGCCCTGCACTGCTTAGCAAGTGAGGAATACCAATACCTACCTACTTCTGCCCCATATGACCACTAGGGGTTTTCCAGGCAGTTCACACGCAGCACTGTGCGAACAGACCTCACTGGCTGCTGGTGTTCACATGGGGCTGTGAGAACACAGGAGTAGATGACTAAAGAAGCCTGGGAATGGCTGTTATGCAGTGCAGGGCATCCCTCAGTTGGATGCACCCTCCCACTCCTTGCACTGCAGGTCCTGGAGGACCAACATTCATGATTGTGCGTCAGCCCCTTTTAAAACCTTTTCTCCTGGCGCGTTAGTCCCTTTTAACAACTTTTTTCCTTTCTCTTGATTTTGAAAGTCTCCCCCTGTACCAATCTGCCCTAGCTTCAAACCCCCGATGCTGAGGCAGGACTTTGGGTTAAAAAAAAAACCTTGCCCAGTATCCAGAACTATTTCCCGGTGAATCCAGCACTGGGTGCAGCCATTTTGGCCTTGCAGATGCAAATCGGGTCTGGCTGCACAGAGAGTGGGATGTTGCCTGTAGTGTCAGTGACATTGCTGGAATCCTTGGACAAGTAAGGAGTTTTTAAATTTTTTTAACCGCCCTTCCACTGACCTGCCTTTTTTTTTTTTTATCCGCCCTTCCACAGGGCGAGAGGCTGAATTACTCCCACAGTTCATGTGACCGCTGGTGGCCAATTGCTAAGTGTCTGCCACTGCATAGTATAAGCTATGCCCTCTGTTGGTAGAAAATCTTGAGATACTGTTTTGGAAGGCTTGTTACATCACGTGGCCGAAAATCCTTATTGTTAGGGAAAGCTTGCAATGCAACGCACCAATGCATCGCCCATTTTGGGGAGTTTACCATATGAATGCTGCTTCTGAGCTGTACCTAATAAGGATTTAGGAGGCACAATCCGCAGTTTTCCCAGAGTGGAGCAGCAATAGAAATGATAAAATTACATAATCTTCCACCCACGCCTCCTGGAATTTTGGGAAAATAAAGAGATTTGTGTTCAGGGAAACAAGGCAGCATTATGACATCAGCTTAGTTAATGTGTTTTAAAGTAGGATGCACTATTAACAGCATGTTTGTTAAGACGTGGTGGTGATGTGTTACTATCATGGAGGTTTTCATTTGTGGCAACTCCTTTAAAAGTCCCTGAGCCCTTTGTCCATCTGAAATTTGCTTCCAGCTGTGGGTGCATCCGGTCTAGAGTTTGGATATTCTTCTTGTTCTCCCCAGGTTAATTGGTGCCTGGACATGTTGTGAGGCTGTGTTCAGGACCTCTGTGATAAGGTTGATAATGTCTTTCTGCACCTCTGAAATATAAAGTTTTAAGTGAACATAATTATAGCTGTCAGTGGACATATTAATCTTCGTGGCCAAGTCCATGTGGTGATGTGATTTACTTTGGATTATCCTGTTTAGTTCTCTTGTCCTAATGAGGAAGCCATTGGTGACCTTTAAAGCAGCCACATCCTTTCTGGTATATGTAAACAAATAGTCTTGATGTCCTAATGATAAGGTTAGGCCTATCTTTTAAAGAAAATAACCACTTCTCAAAGGCTTTAGGTCTACAGCTGCTACAGTTATTACAGTAGATGACAAAAAGAGAACCCGTGGTCCCCTGCAGCACCAAACTCAAAGCTGTTTAGTATATAGATGGCCCCTGTATTTTGGGGAGAGGGGGTCTATTTGCACCGGATGGGAAAGGAGGCTCCAAGGGCAGATCACTACCAGCTATAGGTCATAGTGAGCTACCTTTTGCTTTTATTTGCTTTGCCTTTGTTTATTATTACATTTTGTTTTTCCAAGTCTATGTATAATAAACATAGAGGTGGGCATGGGGCAATATTTCAGTCTTGCAACAATGCTCAATATTTCAAGTATATGTACTAATAGATCCCATCACCAATCACACAGTGTTCTTACCAAATATAAGCAAGTATATTCGGACGCACACTCACATACAAGTCAAACAAGGGCAAGGGGGGCTCTCTGACTCTGTCCCATGCTTATACTCCCCACCGCTGTCGTGTTTCGTCTGGGTAGACTTTTACTGAGGCTGCTCAGATGAAATGCGTCGGCAGTGGTGAGTGGATGCCTGGGACCTCAGGTATGACTGCCGGGAAACCAGTCATGTTCAGCAGCTGCAAAGAGGGTGAAGCAGGGATGCGCTTCTCTGGCTCTTCCTACCACAAGGGTATTTGTGCCCTTAGAAAGCAGTTTGGGGAGCACAAACACCATTCTTTGGCTTTGCTTTGACCATGGGGACTTGATAGACCTGGGAATTTTACCCAGAATTCCTCTCATTTCAGAAGGAATAAAGTTCATATCCTCTTGCCTATTTAGGTCGGTTCTTGTCATCCCCAGCCTCCTGTGAGAGAGCCCGAGAGAGCCCCAGACAGCCGTTGCATGCATGCTTATTAGGAAATGTCAGCTTGTAACATCAAAGTTTCTATTTATTTGAGTTGTATGTTTTTTCCTAGTTGATTTCATCTAAGAATGTGAACAGAGTTACTGGCTAATTTGATTTTGCAGCTAACAAAAGCCACCTGCTTACTCTCTGCAGCTAACCAGCGAATCGCTTCATCAGGGGAACGGCTGACATAGCATTTTGGGCTTTCAGTCTTGAGAATCCTGCCTCGTTTCCTGTTGGTTCTGGGAGACTGCTTGTGAGGCTTGAGGTCAGGCTGAGGGATTTTTCTTTTGTCTATAGAGGCTATAGCTGAGCACCTTAATATTCTCATTTTTTATATATTTGTTATGGATTTTTTTTTAAGTGTTACCTGTTTTACAGAAGTGAAAAATATGATTTATACATTTTTCAGCATGTTGCTCGCCTCTGTTTTAGTAAATGTGCTTCTTCTAGTGCAGCAACATGCGCAATTGTAAAAAAAAAAAATATATTTTTCACCGCTCTAATTTGCACCGATGTGACATTGTATGGCAGAAGTGCTTGATAAATCAGGCCCTTAGTGTCCCTGTAAATCAGGACCCACCCTGGCACATAGTTTAAAGGGAAAGTTTAGGTCTCTTAGAGGGTCCCGGAATGGCACTGGATCAGAGATGGCTCGGTGTCAAGTCTTGGATTCTGAAGCACAAGTGTGGACATTGGTGACCCCCTTACTACAATGTTAAACTAGCTCGCTTCAATGCTTGAATCCATCATTGCAGACTGGCCACTAGTCCTGAAGCATGCAGGTGTCAATGCTTGACCCTAGAACTGTGACCTCTTTAGATCTCAACTGCTTCAACTCCTAAGTTATGATATTTTAATAACTTGTTTGTCATGAAGGTATCCTTCCTGTAGCCAGATGCACCATGGTGTGTGTTAGTATGATAGTGAATATAGTCATGTGTTTAATATACTTTTAAGCTAACCTAAGCCACCTGCTGCTTTATGCTGCTAGTCGGCATACCCGTAGCGTAGGAGAAGCTTTTAATCTAGTGGTCCTTTTGTGAAGTTCCAGTCTTTACTGTTGCTTCTAGAGGCTTGAGCTTGCCAGTCTTTCTCCACCATAGACAGTGCAGCAGAGCTCTTTGGGAATACACTTGGATATTCATCACATGTTCCCCCTATGTCGGGGAGAATTTTCCATACTGTGGGTTAAATTGCCTTTAGCTCCAGCCAGCCTTTTTTTTTTTGCTAACAAGTTGACATGCACGGGGACCCGGGCAACAGAGCGAGCAAACAAAGAGTTTGCTGTTGGATGTGGTTGATTAGAAAGCTCCCAAGATACAGTTGCGTCTCCCTCTGTCCCTTCCATTCTGACCAATTTTCCAATTTCTGAGTACAAAGGGCATGTGGTAAGCCGAAGAATAGGATCCTCTCTGGAGGGTTAAACATCTGTATTTTTCTAAGTTTTTCTTCTTTAGTTTCAGTTTTTCCTGTGCAGCCACTGGGATGTAGCACGCTGCTCCCACGACCTGCCGTTATGATATTCTTAACATAGACGTGGTTGGCGCCTGTGCATCCCTGCCATCCTAATAAACAAGGAGCTTGCCCTTTTCTTTTTATGCTTGGCATTCACAGCACACAGAAGCCACCCTTTGTTAGCTGCATACAATTCTCCCCTAATGGTGGCAAGGTTCAGCGTATGGGAGTATGCTTGTGGTTTACAAAGAGAATGGCAAGGACTTGGGTACTTGTCTTGCTGCTGCTTTTAATTGGGAATTCATTTGGGTACAAGTCTTTGTTTCCTTAGGGGGTCGGGGAACATAACTACAAGTAACTATTTAACATGGAAATTTACCAAGTCTTCATGAAGCAAGAAGACAATCTGATGAGATAATGTAAGTGTGACAAGTCATGGAAACCAATAGTAACCAGCCAGTTGATTGATGGGGTTTAACCTGCATTAGAAGAATAAAATAGATCAAACTAAAAGATTTGAGGTTTATTAACATGCTACAGAGGAACACCACACTGGATTTTCACAATCCCAGGTTTTATTCCTCTCCAGCATTGTAACATAGTATGTAAGACAAAAAAAAAAGTCTTAGTTGCCATCGCTTGTAATGTTATTACAAGCAGGGAAGGCATCCAGGCCACTTTTGAACCTTCATGACTACCTCATCTGGCAGAGTACTGCTCTTACAGTAAAGAATCCCCTTCTATGTTCGCCTTAGTGGATGCCCCCGAGTTTTACTTTCACTCCTGGCTTTCCGCTGTGTGAAATCCCCCAAATTTCTATGTGAACAGTGTTTCCATGGTGCATGCATGGCCACTCCTTCAATCAGCGGCTTGTGCTCCATTCAGCTTTACTTAGCTTCTCTGATGGTATTGTCGCTTAGTAAAGCTTAGTGGACCAAACCCCATCCTGGCTAGTCTTGGATTCTAAAATACTCCAGGGCTGGCAAATTAGGTTCCCCTGGGGCATCCTGAATTGAAATGCCCCAATGTGTACCCCACAGTGGCCTGCAAACACCTTTCCCTTTCCGCATGTCCCTCAATGGTTTTGTGGGCCGCTGCTCCCTCTCCTGACACTCGGTACAAAGCAACAACTTTATGCTGTGCATTAGTATGATTGGTGGAGAACTGCATACATCGTGGACTCGGATGAGTTAAAAATACTGACAAACCAGGGGTGTTCACAGAGGAGGGCATGCTGTTGCCCCAGGGACACAAACCAATACTTTGGATAACTTAAATTCCTGGAGCTTGGTCCTCCTTTCATAGGAAATTCCACTTCTGTGGACCTTTCCACACATACCCCAGACCAGGAGTGTGAATATTCGTCTGGTGTCTGTCACTGTACTGGGGACCAGCTGTCTTGTTGAGCTTCCCACAGTTTCTGCTTCTATCTGCCCAGATGTGTGCAAGAGTGGACTCCTTTAGCATCTGAAAACGGTCCAGACCATGTGACTACTGCCAGCCATGTGTGGGGGATTCATCAAACATCGGAATGCCCACTTGCACTGGGACCAACAACTTTATAATATGACGTCTGATGAAGAGAACAAAGTATTCTTGAAAACTTAAAGTGGACCAACACCCAGGATTTTGACTATCCTGGGTCTTGGTCCACTTCGGTGGGGCACCCCCGATCGGGGTGCCCCGCTGTGTGAAACCCCCCCTAACCCCCCGAAAAACTCACCTCTCCCCGCTCCCAGCGCCGACGTACAAGCCAGGTCCAGGAACGTCTAAGCGGCTGCCGCCGCCTCCCGCGCGTCCCTTTTTGACGCGCGCGCGCCCGCGTCGGCCATTCGCAGACGGCCGGCGCGGGCGCGCGCACGCCTACAGGGGCGCGAGGAAGATCAGGTAAGGTTTTTCGGGGGTTTTGGGGGGGTTACACCCCGCGGGACATCCCGATCTTGGATGTCCCGCGGGGTGGGGGGTGATCGGCCCGGGAATCTTATAGATTCCCAGGCCGATCACCCGTGGGTGTTGGTCCACTTTAAGTTGTTGCCTTAATTTTCTTCCTGCTACTCTCATTGGTGACCACGACTCAAAACATTGTTAGCTAATATAATTGCTAAAAGATATTTGTAACTATTAGCTATTGGTTTGGTGCATACTAAGTACCATCATAATTTGCAGGATAAATCTGTAAACATTAAGCTCACTTTCTTTATCCAGCCATATAAACAAGGCCCCAGTTTTTTTTTTTTTTCCATTTCACAAAAAAGCACAATTTTAGCGAGCTACCTACTTTCTCCATGGTGGATTTTTCCTGGCATATACACCTCTGCTCACAGGCAATCCAAGTCCTGGAATCTCAAAAATCCCAGTGTAACGTCACAGAACTGCTGTTTTCTCTCTAGAGGTGAGCACAAACATTTGGCATTCTGGTCCTGAGGATTGTCAGGAGCATTCTGGGAAATATTTAACTTGAGCTTACTTGAAGAGTAGGCCAGGCCTCCGAGTAAACATTGCAGCTAATCCATATTGCATCTGTTGGCCGGTGTAATTGGTTTAGTGTTTTTCAGGAAGTGATCTGGTCAGCAGCGTAGGCGATGGGAACCTCCAGTCGCCACGGTTCCTCCCCTGGGACGCAGAGTTTTAGATTATCTCTCTCCATTCCTGTCCATAGATAATGTTACAGTGTGCGCTCTTCCTGCTATTACATTTTCACCCGTGCTTCATAATAAAGTTGGAGACTATTCCCACAGTCTTGTGGGAAGTATGTGGGATGATATGAAATTATATGAAAATACAACTAAAAATCTGTTTCATATATTTCTCCTGGCCAGAATAGCTTCACAAAGCAGCTGCCGGGAGATCATCTGACAGATGTAAGAGACGTTGCCTGTTTAAAGGATCACCTGTGGATGGAAAGTACTTCTGAGCATGTGTTGTTTTAGCTGTGTCACTGCAGGAAGTACAGCATGTTCATCAAGAGGAACATTCCCGCGTATCTGCTTATCCATTGCAAGCCAAAAAGCAGGAATAAAATTCGAGCTGGAGCACCAATTTCATGTGCGACACTCTCTGCTGCATTGGGGAATTTAGGCTAAAGCCCCCTATTTAGACTTTTGGAACACTAATGCATCACTAGTTGTGGTTCTGTTGCCTGCAGCTCCCCTGCTTAGGCTCAGCTTTCTCCAAAGCTGTTTTAGATTGCCACTCCACAGGAAAGTGTATTTGCCATTGAACCATCTGGTGCGCAACAGGGCTTTGAAAATCCCAGGTTTTGGTCCACTTTAATGTCCCTGGTTTTTGTCCATCCCTCTGCAGCATCACAATTTCGTTGCCCTGCTGTGTGAAACCCCACCTTTCGTCCAGTAAGCTCACCTCTCCTCTGTCCAACGGTGCATGAACGGCCTCTCGTCCAATCAGCTTCTCCAGCCGCGCATGTTAATGTGCAGCTGGAGAAGCGGAATAGAATCCCAGCCGCACACATTGATGGCATGTTGCATTACTCGCATCCTTGGGCTGTGTGTATTTGTTGCGGGCTCGTTGGAAATGTAGGGATATCAGGTGACTGGGGGGGGGGGGGGGGTTGCCCAGTGGAGAGGGACACAGCTGGCCCTGGATTCTCAGACTTAAGGGGGTTTTGGTCCACTTTAAAGCCACACCACACACTAAAGAACCCAGTTGCTTCTATTTAAGAAATTGGCGGCCCAGTGTTGGTGTGTGTGTGTGTATTGCATGTGGGAAAATAGGGGCGTACATTTCCTTGGGGGATGGAGTGGGGTGTAAGGACAAAGCTGACCTCCTGTCAAAAATGACTCTCTTAAACACTTGCCTCTGGGAGATCCTGATTTGGGATGCCACTGTATTAAAATCTGTATGACAGGAGAGGGAAGTAGCTGTGCACTGAAGTGAAAGCATGTATTTTATTGGAGGTGGTGCAGCTGGCACCTGGGTGCTCAGCCAGAGTCCCCGCAGGAAAATGTTATGTCTTTAATGCAGGAATCACTGATGGTGAGAAGGAGGTATGTGCAGTTGGTTTAGTGTCCCTGTGAACCAGGACCCTCCCTGGCAGAGAGTAAGTGTAGGTCCACTTTTAAAGGAGGTAGTTCCACCTGAAGTCATTTCCACCTTCTTGTTTTGCTTTGAAGCGTAGAGCAGAGTGTATTCAACTAATGTCTCTCTGTTACTGTGACTGCAGTAACGTTAGAGAAGAGTAATATAACTCATGTGAAACAGAAAGTTGTGGGGCATACATTACAGGCCATGCATGAGGCCAGAGCTACAATGGCTCGCCAGCTTCAAAGCAGTCTGTCTGTAAAATTGAGGAAACGAGCGCCAGCATTACGTAGTGCTTTTTCATGTCTTGGATCCTTTGAGCTGAAGATGTGAGGATTTGCTATCTCTGGGTAAAGGCTTTTTAGGCATAGAAAGCAGCTCATGCATTACAGAAGCAATGTAATGGAGTTGGCTTAGGAACTAAAGTTCTCTTAGCTGGCAGACGTTGGGGTTGTAAGGACCGGAGGCATCTTGAGATTAAAAATGGAGATCTGTAACTTTCTGTCAGTAGACACATACGCAAGGGACCACACACAAGGGTGAACATGTTGCAATGACTGATGCACTGTACCACATAGGGTAAGGATGAATTAAGCCACTACTTCTATTTCAGTCAAACTAAATGGAAAAAATACAATGCTGCAAGGAGGCCATCTAACCAGTGCTCAGAGTTGTAATTGGTTAAACCTGTCAGCATCTGTGGAAGGTTCCATTATGTAGAAATGTCTACATTCAGTGTAGGCCTTATTGTAAAGAGCTGACCTGAGACCGGAAACTGCAGCAGCAGACATTGTAGCATTGGCTGCTGTAAGCTGTACCCTGGTGGAAAAATACCTGCACACTGTGGGATGGGAGGGAGGGAATCCGATTACAGTGGTTCTTCACCTTCCCTGGGTCAGACAAGTCAGAAAGGGGTTGAGTCCATCGCATTAAAAACTTTGTTTATAGAAAACTTGCCAGATGGATGATGTCCTTAACCTTTGTAGGCCTGTGCAAAGGCATATTTATAGTGGACCAAAATGTAGACTCTAGTAGGAGCAAAACCCTACCCTTGGTTCCCTTAGCAATTTCTGTTGCACCACAGCATAAAGTCCTCTTGCCCGGCTGTATACTCTCCTCGTTCGGGGCACGTATACACAGTCTGTAGAGCGGTTCAGCAAAAACCAGAGGCATCCCAAAAGTATGCCCTGTACCTGAACCAGAGCCATCCTGATTAGCAGGGTCAAGTCCCAGAGAACCACCGCAGGATGGTTTGACCATCATCGTAATGGTGCCCAACAGGTGTTTGGTGTCTGAATGTGAGAACTTTTATATGCTCATCCACCTGTATCTCTTATACATACCTACATTTTTTCATTCTTAAAAACAGGTGCACTTGCAGTGGGCAAGATGCTACAGGCAATCTGATTCTTCGAAGAATGTTTCAGTGTGAGCTTGTGCTAGGTACCAAGAAATTTATTTCTCCTGTTTTTTTTTTTTTTTTTTTTTTATGGATAACCGTTTTATGTGCGTAATTAACCCCAGCAGCAGCTTCTACCATCTAAGGTGAAAATACATCTACTTCTAAATGTTTTTACCACCTTTGACAGTGAGGCCATGCTCCAGGTTTGCAAGAGCGTAATGTTTTTCAGCATTTGGAATATGGAGTAGATGCTACTGTGGAGAAAATCAATTATAAGTGTTATTTTTAGTGCGGACAGTAGCATTAAAGAGCAGGTTATGCAAGTAATCCAGTTTTAGAGTACCAACTTGAATCCAGTGGTTCAGCATATCAGAAGGGACCTTTATGTTTGACTGCTTAGTCTAGGGTGTCCTTTTACATCTGGTCAGTCTGAAGGAGGCAGCCTCGGAGAGCTGAATCTCATAAATGAACTTGCTAGAATTTCTATAAAGCGACTTAGTTCCTTGGATCTTCTTGTTGCGCTTTAGGAATGCTGGTGGCTTTGATTCACTAGGCCCCCCCTGTTTAGGCGCGCCACAGGTATATGGCCATGCAGAGTATGTCCCATGAAGAACTCCTTGGAAGCCGGTAGTGCTCATGTCTAATGCTCAGCTGAAGTTTATGAAGCTGAGCTTTTGTGTTTACATTGGCCGCTATTATAGGAAAGGAAGTAAGCTAGCTAGGGCCAAATTCCAATGTTACTTGTCGTATTAAGTGAACCCAGCCACCTCCTGTGTTACCGCAGGGTTTGGGGGGGATGGGGTAGAGCTTTGCAGTGGGGTATGTGCTTTCTACTTGCATGATGCTGGGAAGCGCTGGAGATATAGGTATCCCTTCAAGCGTTTGCCTTGGAATTTGTCTGCCCCTGAGGGGGTCTATATCAAGGTACTCGAGACAAAGAACTGTTTTACATCCGTGCATGCCTGGGCTCGAACAGGCTACAGTACACATTAAATGTATTAAAGGGGCATCCTTGTCTCACTCAACTGTTAAATACCCCCCCTCATTTTCTCTTTTGTCTTCTTTAATTACGTTTTTTGTTTCCCTTTCCGCCCCATTTTCTTCTTTAATGTCCTGCAACCTCCCCACCCTGTGTGCCAGCTCATCCCACCCCTACATTTAGAAGAGTGCCTGGGGAAGCTTATACGAGTAGTCCGGGGCTTATTTTAAGACCCTGCTGGAGTTAGTCATTTTATGGCATGCTGCAGCTATTTGCAGAAGGGATGAAGTATAGTGTTGAGAATAGAGGAGGGGGGCTGTATTTGCTGCCACCAGCTTGACGCCAGGAAAACACACTTCTGGAGGAACCTCCTGTTCTTACCTGCAATCTTGCCTTTCATGTGGAGTAGGCTTGACCTCCTTCACATTACAAAAAGGTATTATACAGGAACAGTGAACACTTGCTCCTCTGTATGGGTGTAAATGTTTGCTTCCATTGTGCTTCTCCGGTGTTCTATGAGCAGGACACACATGTCTCTGCTATTAATGGCCCTGCTTTTCTTCTTTTTTCACTGGGCCTGCTACCAGATCCCACCTGACCTCCTTGAGTTTTATTTAAAAGGCTCTTTTAGAGCCTTTTCCACCGACGACTGATTACGCCTGCTATTAGCACCAACTGTCCTCATGAACATGTAACTGTTCTTATTTTTAATATAGAGTCGCAGCCACCTGGTGTTATGCTATTTTGACTATCCTGGGTTTTGGTCCTTGCCCCTGGGGCACCCTAAAAAGTCACTCTCTTTTTGTCCCCCGCAGCTCTTCCAATTTACTCCAGTTTGAAAAAACGTATTTGGGTTCCAAGATCAAGTCCCGCATAATTTATGGTCACCTGCAGCGTATGTAGGAATGTTTCCTATGAGGCATTCCCAGGGGTTTCCCTTAGCAAGTCATCCCAAATCTGGATGCCCCAGAGAAAAATACCAAAACTTGGCATAGTCAAGTTCCCATTTCTTGATTCACTTTAAGAAAAGGTAAGCATTCTTCTAATGCAGGGCTCTCAGGTGAGTGATAAGTTAGGTTAGTTTACTGTCCCTGTGAATAAGGATCACTCCCAGCACAGATTATGGGGGCAATCTAGGCCTGCTTTAAGGCAAAAGTTAGATATATCTGAGAGCTATTACTGGCCCCTAAGCTTTTAATAGGGCTTCTAACTAACTAAGCATGAGAGACACAATACTGAATACAACCCCCATCAGAAAGTGGTGTATTGACACAGTCCCATTCATCATTTCTTTTTTGGACTTCCAGGAACAATGGCGGCATGTTTAATTCATTAAACAGGATACATATTTGTCATAACTGCGAAATAGACCAGACATGTCCCAACTCATGTGAAAAAGGGATCTTGGTGTGGAGACACGTTATTTTCTGCCGCTGCCATTTTCTGGTATTGTAAACTTTGTATATATGTGCTATATGTGTGTCCTCCACCCCCAGGGGCATCCTAATTTGGGATACCTCAGGGCACAGAGATGGGAAAGCCCAAAATCTGTTAGAAGTACTTGCCTATGGCGAGCTCCATCGCTGGCGGCAGTTTGCCAGGCAGACTTATGTGTGCGGCCTGCATGTCAGCCCAGCAAATCCTTTGGGCTGCTGGGAGTCGCATGACACACTGAGGTGGTAAATGGTCTTACCTAATTTGGGCTTCCTCACGATTAATTCAGTTTGGCAGGACCTTCCAAATCAGGATATCCCAAGGGTGTGCGCAGTGTAATTAGAAGCAAATATTCACTTTTGGGGTTGTCTGGGCAGAAATGTATATATCTTTTACACGCTACGCTACGGAATAAGATGGCTCTATATAAACAATAATAATAATGGGGTCCGTCTAAGCAATTAAACATATAACAGTTCTTGCCTTGTGTCCTCTACAACGGTTCTTTCCTAGTCAGATTTAAGACTTATTGGGTTCTGGGATCGAGTCATGCAGCGTCCAAACTCACCAGCTACCTCCTGTAACGTAAGCACAGTGACTTGCTCACTACATTCACTGCGATGGGAAGCGTTTGCCAGGCCTCAGCACAGTACCCTCCATTGTGGTTAGTGGATTGGGATGTCTAGTCACTGTAACGGACACTGGGGTTGGGAGGGTCATCCTTCCTTTTATACTACCTGGTAAGAATGGAGCTGCTTCAGACAGACAAAAACCCTGAAAATGCTATACATGACCACCTGCAAGTTGCCTTGTAGCAATAGCAGGAACATGAAAGCGGACCACGGAGCTAGCTGTGTGCACTGGGATCAAGGCTGCTGGAGATCAGGTAAGTATAGACTTTTATTTTGCGTCCAGGCAAACCCTTTATCTACAAAATGATTTACATGAAAATGATGCTTAAAGTGGACCACAACTCACTCATCTTAATTTGGAAAGCCCTGCTGTGTGAAACTACATACATGCCTCCCTGGTTCTCCACAGTGCAGACACCGCTCTGGCCAGATTGGCTGATTTGGTCACACGTTTATGCCAGTGGGACAAAAAGCTGAATGAGCTTAGCCGATCTTGCGTTTGTCGCAAACCCTCTCTGCTTGGCCACGCACGCTGGTGACAGCAATTCAGTTAGGGCAGACTTGGCTTGAAAGTGATGTGGAAGGATGCTAGAGATGCCTGCCGCACATGTGCTTTGGGTTTACCTGCAAAGTAAGCCCATCGTGTGTTGGCAGAAAGTGTTATTTTCCTAGGGGTCTTTTTCGTCTTTTATCCACTCATGGGTCTCTATAAGTGACTTGATATCTTTTCCTCTCCACCATAAAGCCATCATCTCTAGCCTTGTGTTGATAAGGGTCACTAGCCAGGAGCACTGGTGCACAGGTAATTGCTGTGTAAATATTAGAACTTGTACTCAAGCATTGCACACCCATTGGTTTTCTCACCCGTTGGATTTCTCAGGATGGGTGCCCCGCTATGTGAACCCCCCCCCCCCAGATCGCCCGCATCAACTCCTCACCGCGGTCCTACGGCACATGCGCGGCCGCTCGTCCAATCAGCGTGCTCGGAGCCGTTGAGCTTGGCACTTCTGAGTGACGTCTTAGCTCAGTTGCTCCGAGCGCGCTGGCGGACGCGTCTTGGGCTTCCCTCTAACGGGGGGCGTGCCCGCGCCAGCCGTTCACAAATGGCCGGCGCAGGCACGCGCCCTGCTAGAGGAATAGCAGGGATGTGCCCGCGTCCGTACATGCGCTGTTGGACCGGGATTAAGGTAAGTGTAGCGGGCAACCTGGGGGGTTTCACACAGTTTTTGGACTCTCCGCGGGAGGAAATGGATCAGCCCGGGAATTTTATAGATTCCCGGGCCGATCCAGCTGGGTTTTGGTCACTTTAAGATCTCAAAGACAAAAAAAGAGATATTGCCTTGCATGACTCTGCCCATTACTAAGAATCATGTGCCATGTAAATACTTGTTTTAAGAAAGTGCTGTTTACCTGAACTAGACAATAAATATGCGTATGAATGTGTCTCATGGTGCATAAATGTACCAATATAGTAAGTGGTGTTTGTATAAAGCAACCAACTTGCCAGACGGAAAAAGGTCAAATCAGTGCCTTCCTCATGGGTAGATGTGGAACTTTTCTGTTGGCAATTTGACTTGTGCAGTTTCTAATGCCATCCAATCCTTTGGGTCTTTGGCTGCCTTTATGCTCCAATTTCTCCTAAGTCTTGTGAAACAAGCCTGAAGTGACATTGGTTACTCAGTTGTCTTGTCATTCGTACTTTGAAATCTCCCTATAAGAACCTATTTATAAACCATCAGATAAAGCTAGTCTCTGTCTTCAGACCAGACGGTATCTAAAGGCATCAAACGGTATTGCTGTCTTGGTCATCTCTCCACCTGAAAGAAGCATTTTAAGCACATACATATGTACATTGCTAGTCTAAACTTTGCTGAACTTCAAAGAAAAGTTCTAATGTGTGTACGGGAACCTTTATGGAGCTCTTTCATTTCTAAACTTCCAGGTGTGCGAGTCTAAGGACCAGCGTTCCTGCCTAATGGTACCCTTCTTGCCTTCTATTACCACTGAGGAAATGCTATCTTTGTCCTTTTTCTAGTCCTCTTATCTATGTTGCTAAGGGTCACTTATACTTATGGGAAAAGTTCTTTGATGCCTAATCCCCCACACGCCCATTGTATGGCTGGAGGCAGAGGGGCCTTCAAAGTGAGATTTCCTGGAGTGTACCTGATGAGATTGGAATCCGTACCCTGCAGCCTGGTCAAATTGATTTACGGAGTGCAATAATTATGAGGCGGTTAATGTCATTTGAGCAATTAATAAAGCTTGGGATGCACCTAGCTTGGATTGCCAGTAATGTATAGGGATTGTTGAGCTGTGTTTGGTGTGGACAAAGGACATTGTGGATTAGTGTTTTATTTAATACTGTAGCAAGCCGCCTTGGGCAGAGGCTACATCGGGCTTAATATAGTGAATAGCCTACAATCCCCCATATTCTAGGTTATAAAGAATAGAACACTTTCTTTTAAAAGTAATTACATGGTCCATACAGACCAATGTGATTTACCCATCACATTTTGTACACAGACAATTTCATGAAAATCGTTTTTGTGCAATGCTTGAGCAAAGCTTTTAAAATGGCTTTTCATTTTACACCTTCTATTTAACACATTTCATTTCCTCACCAAAAGGGCATTGCATATTTTGATACAATGCACCTGTGGCCTAGTTTCAAATCTGTGGCGCTTTATCGTAGGGGCTAGTTGTGAACAGCCTTAAATCTGTTGCCTTGACATACTATTCTCCTCTTGTGCCTCGGCCTGCCTAAACAGATTCGCAAGCTGTCATGTTTTTTCTTTCCACGTGGTGCCTTGGAACTACTGTTTTGGTACTCCCCAAGTCTCACCCCCCTCATATATAACCAAATGCTTCTGGCCTTCTGTAGATGAGAACCAATAGCTTGAAACACGTGTCCACAAGTGGAAGGTGTTGGCTGTGTAAATATTAAGCCTGTATAATCCTTTGCATGGCACACTCAGCAGCTTTCTGAATGCCTTGGATAGCCTCAAGACATGAAGAGATGATTTGCATGGCTCCTCCCACTGCAAGGCGTGATGGGGAAAATCTTCTATTCCTTGGGTCGCGTGCTATGCAATAATTTTCCATTCTAGGAAAGCACCACTTTTCCTTTATCTTCTGCTTAGTCCTAAATTGCGGAAGTTGTCTTGTGTTTGCACTCTTTGCAGATTCTTGCCAATCGACAAAGCAGCCTGGTCCCTCATGACTTGGGGAAGAAGAGCAACCTGGTGCTAAACAGGACAGCATGGGCCAAAATCAATACTTTGGATTTGTTTTAAGGAATGTTTTCCCATGTTGTCCTTCTTATGATGAAAAGATCTCAGAAACTGGTGGCACTAACCTTATGCATGCAAACATGTTTGTTCCTGCTTGTTCTTATCTTTGGCTGACCTGTTAACTTGCTGAATTTCATGGACATCTGATGCTTGATGACCCCCACTTACTGCCAATGAGGTGGTATGCAACATGCAGCAAGAGAGGCACTCTTTTTCTGATACAACAATGGCAAAATAATCAAACTCGGCCAACTGCAATTGTAGGCAGGCTATGCTCTTGTTTGCTTTCACTGGGGAAATCTTGCCCCATTCCACTGAATTTGAACCCCCTGAAGATGATTTTTGGGTGACTGCACTTCACTCTACTCATCCACCAAATAGCACTGCAATATTTATTATGTATGTACTTTCCGGGGTTACTGTGACCAGTTACCCCCCGTGATGTGACCCTTTGACCTATGAGTCCTGCCTTACTGCAGGAAAAGTATAGTAATCATTTTATCTATGGTTGGTCCATACTCCTGCCCTTTAAATTATACTCTTACCCGGGGCTAGGCACTTCCCAGGTTTTTTGTTTGTATGGCTTTGGAACTTGAACACACCTTCATTTATCTATTAAAAATATGTTCTCTTTTAATAATGTTTCTTATTTAAAAAAAAAGGCAGAGCTCTCTAATGTGAATATACATTCATTGTTACAGTATTACAATACACAAATGTCATAACAACATAGTTCATTTCACCATTTCATTCCATTACTTCTTTTCTCCTGTTGTGGGTGCATTAAAGCAGGGCAAATATGTGGGGCTTTCTCAATGCCTTTAATAACTGTTCATCAAAGAATGTATGTACATGTTTTTTCTCTGAATTTTCCCGGAGGAGAGATGGTGGTATACCCTTTCTGTTTGACTTTAATTTGCCAGCCCTTAAGGGATCAGTTTCTGCCAGAGCAGCAAAGGTAGAGGTCCTGATTACTGTGGTAGTGACTACCAACAGTTTACACCCCCCCCCCCCCCCCAACCATAAGGGGGTACGTGTGAAACCAGAAGCTGTGCTTGACAGAGTATTTTTCCCTCTCAGTATTGCCAATTTGTCTTCTCTCAATTCCCCAACAGACCAGTTGGGATTTCATCAGCACATCATTTTTTTTTTTTTTTTTTGTATTTACACCTATTACTCTACACACTTGACCTTTTCTCCGACATAATCCTAAGTAATTGGGATGCTAGCGGAAATGCATGGCTGACTGCTTTCTTTGTAGTTGAATCTGGTATATCTCGACAGCATGGCATCAGTGGCGGAAGATTGTCCTTTGCCTGAACATGTGGACTTTTTGCGGCGGATCCGTTTAACAGATTAGAAGAGTGGCGGTGGGGGAGGAAATCTTGTGGTTAACCAGCACAGTCTGCTGTGGGTGGGGGAGTTATCTAAGCCCATCATTCTGTACTGATGTTCTCTTCAAAGATTTGCTGAAAACAATACTTCTTTTGTCTCATCCACTGATGGTGTCAGTGAGTCCCCTGTGTCTCTCTGTGACCAGCATGCACCCATTAAGTTCCTTATTGTCTGTAATCCGCAGACGGGACCCTTTAAACACAACTACATATTTTTTTGTAGAATGCTAGAGATGTTCTCGGACATTAGTGGCTAGGTTGCTACAGTACTATAATTGGCTGATTTCAAGTCTTTTGGCTAGGCTCCATAACTTGCTTCATGCAGTGGCTTTCTTTGTACAGTCACAGTGGCATATTGCCATTTTTTTTTTTTTTTTTTTTTACAGAGAAGAAATAGAATGGTAAAAGCGGCAATGTTCCTTTTTTTTCAGTTTGTGTCCCTATTGTAGAGATTTGGATTCCATACCCATCTGTAGCGTCCAAACTTAAATAACTGCCATTGGTGCTCTTGGAATTAGAGGGGTTCCCCTAATATAGGTACTTAGTTTAGTTTATCCACACAAAAGCAACTTCTGGTTTCTGTGCTTACTCCTGAAAGTTACTAGAAGCAGCCCAGACTATACGTCACAGCTCCAGGATGTGTATTGTCTTTGCATGCATATGCTTGTTTATGTCCATAAGCATTAGCTAGCATACAGTGGGAATAAAAGGCAAGAGTCCATGTGACATTGGGCTTTGGGTCTGCTTAAAAAGTGGAAGTGCAGTCATAAAAAAACATTTACTTCTGGAATCACTGGACTTTACTCAGCTGTTAGTAAGGAACTGCCCCACACGTTTCCGCAAATCTGTTTGGTGGTAATTGTATTTGTTATAGATTTGCTCTTCTTTTTTTTTTATTTATTTATTTTTTTTTTTAAATCATTTTTGTTAATGTAAAGTGTGCGACTACAACTCACATTTTTTATTATAATATATATAATAATTTATACTCACAATTATTAAATAATAAATATTATTATTTTGGGTATATTTGTATTTAAGTTTCCAACTTTAAAGTCAACTTTGTTCAACCACCTTGGGTCCTTTTCATAGAGGAGAAACCTACAAGCTAATGCTTTGACCATCAAGTATTAGTAGTTTGTTTATGGGTTTTGGGCTTGGTCTGAGGGGATCTAAGTCCGTCTAGCATGTTGTCTGCTGGTTTGGGCATCAATGTTTGTCTTCCCTCACACCCTGTAGTACATACACATGCACACCCAGCAGTGACACACCTGTGTATACCTAAATGAAATAAAAGAACTATTTTTTTTTTGTTTGCCCATAATTGAGAATATGTGCTAAAACAGTTGCAATTTTTATGTGCCTGACAAATAATAAAGTAAATTTCTGGAAAATGGTTGTAAATGAAAAGGGTTACTCTTGTCTCAGTGGTACTCGATGTGTCGGACTTGGAACAACAACCTCTGATCTCAGGAGTAGCGGGTTCAGTTTGGCGCTTTGTACCCATCTTACTTTTGTACCTCTTATATCCATTAAACCGGACCTTCACCATGATTTCATGAAAAGCCCAAACCCCTTAAAAAACGGTTCCCCAGCATCTAAAATTAATATATTTTAAGTTTTTAGTCCATTATTATTCTTTCCCCCACTGGGCTGCAACTCTGTTCAGGACTTTAGGATACGGGCTCCACCATCTTGAATCAGAAGCATCACACTTACTGAGGAGAGGAGAGTGGGATAAAGTACAGGGGAGGGGGTTATAGCTGTGCTTTACTCAGACAGAGCCGAGCTGGGGTCAGGAAAAGGTCCGCAGTCCCAGAATGCAGAGCGACAGTCAGAAGGCACTTCCTGTTTGCAGGCTGCCTGATGTTCCATGAGCCGCCATCTTGGATGTTTAAAGGCTCATAACATGCAGTAGTTGCAGGTAGGATGATTGTGAGCAATCTGTATGTACAGGGTGTGGGAAACATATAACATAGACTCTTATTCAGAGTGAAGGACCGCTTTAAGCCTCAGTCCAAGGGCTGCTCTAAAACAATATTTGTGTTTCCAAAAAAAGTGTGCTACAAAAGAACCTTTCTCACTAGCAACTCCTTCTCTTAACTAAAAGTGCCTGTTACAGTAAATGAAGAATATGGAATGGAATGGCTATGCACAACCTTTGCCCTCTTATATGGTGACCTTGCTGATACGGATATTTGGTACAAAAATTAAGACTATATTTCCCATATCTCAGTAACTCTGCTTGGAGAAGAAAACCCCTGACTCAACCTGACTCCATTCTTGATTGCCTTGGTTTCCCGGACAGCTTCTGACTGTATGGTTTACTCTTTATTAAGAAGGTTGATGCATGTTTCCTTTTTTCATGCTCTCCTTCAACGCGCATGACAACTCATTGATGGAACCAAAGATGGACTATAACTGAAATACAAATTGGCTTTTTTGATATGGTGTGTGTGATAGCACTGGCAAGAGAACTTGGGTGTTATCTGTTGTCAGGCGTCAAAAACCATGTTATAATGCACATAAATGGGTTTTCAGCACGTTTTGGAGCCGTTTCATGGAGTATATCGGGCTATAGAGGCAGCCCTGTCTCAAGATAGGATCGTGCATACAACCACTGGCTGGGAAACTGGTTTAATTGTGTTTCAGGATGCAACTTGTTTGTTTTTATAAAGTATTTCTATGTAAATATTTTAAATTCTCTAAAGATATTACAGACTGATGGTCTGTTGATGTTTTCATGTTTTTTTTTTTTTTAAGTTTTTATTCCGTCTCCTGGGAGAGAAGTAGTTCATTTTTATTTTGGAAATAATTTGCAACTTGAAGATCGTGGCCAGTTTCCCACAGGAAACTTGATATGTATTAAAACCACTCTACACTGCATTAGTGACAGGATAGACTGTGAGCTGGACTTATTTAATACTTTAATAGTAACTGAAGGGGGATTAAACCTAGAATCAAAACCTGAAGCAACTACATTAACTACCTAAACCTATGTTTTAGTCATCTGTAAGTTTGAATTTCTTCATTCCTGGGTGCTAAAGATGTAATTTCCTAATTTGTACGTATCTGTTATTTTTTTTTTTTTCCTCAGTTATAGGTTCCTTCTCACTGAAGGCTGAATAATCTAAACACTTAAAGCAGTTTGACACTTAAAGCAGCACAAACCCGTTTTACCCACAACCGTGGCCAAGTTAGTTACCGGAGAACATCTGAAAGGGTCAGCATACCACTGAGATATTACAGGCACTGCCAGCAATTAATAAAACTTTGCTCCACCTCCTACCCGCCAGTTGTTTAAGAGATCTGAAAGAAAAAAAATCAGGTGGACAACAGACCCAATTGCTAATATAATCATTGTCCACAACTTTAAAATGGGCTGTAATCTGTCCTGGGGGTGAGGTTCCCTCAAAATCAATGCTAATGACACTAATCCAGAAGGAACCACTTGATGAGAGGAGTGGATGAAAGTCTCTTGTCCAAGAAAACTGAAAGAGCTGCCAGTTGAACCTTTAGAGTGCTAATGCTAAGACCAAGATTGACACCCTCCTAAAGAAAATCTAGAATGACTGGAAGACTGGACCGGGATCTCCCTGAACGGGATTTCCAGGAATAGAAGTTTTTCCATACTTTAAAATAATCTTCCTCATCACCTCCTTCCTGGTGGTAAGAAGAATCTTGATAACTTCTCTAGACAGCCCCTTCCTCAGGAGTATAGAAATCTCTGGGTCCACAGAATCAATCTCCATATGTGCGGATGCTGACATCCTGAGTACATCCTGGATGTACTCATCCTGAATACTGGACCCTGGGATAGAAGGTCCGACCTTACACGGAGCTTGCATGGTTCATGGACAGAGAGCATCTTGAGAGTTGAATACCAAACCAAACCTTAAGCCTGGCTTTCCAACCTCAGTGGTTTTAAAGAAAGGGGCACACCTAAGCACACTCTCCTTGACATGCTCCCTTCCTTGTTTAGAGCAATTTCCTTTCTAGAGACTGTCAAGGCAGTTCAGGCTAGTGCTAAGGCCGCTGCCCTTATCAACTGTGGTAGAAGAGCCATCTGGCTGAAAGCTTGGCAGGGTAATTTGGCCTCCAAGGCTCGACTATGTGGCTTCCCATTTGAGGGGAATTTGATCTTTGTTTCGGTACTAGAGACCATTCTCTCTAGGTCCTCTGAAAGCACTAAGACGTTTCCTACAAAAAACAAGAAATTCAGGAACAAGACCAGGTTCAATCCTAGACCCTCACAACCCCTCCCCCAATAGATCTTGTAAGCACTGGGGTTAGCATAGGGGGGGCCGTAAACTAAACCCTATCCGTGTCCCCCACCCAATTTGATAGACCTCGGTCTTGACGCCGAGATACCAGTGGGGGGGCAGACTAGCTTTGTTTCAGGAAGCCTGGAAATCTATTACAGAACCAGTTCATTTTAGACCTTGTCTCCATGGGGGTGCTAAGGTGTGGAAGTGTTTTGAATTCATTCTGTCAAACATTTTGAAGAGAGGCACAATTGCAACTTTACTTTGAATTTCTACAAGAAGGATTTGAACACGGGTTTGCAGTAAGTACCCTAAAGACTCAGGCCTCGGTCTTATCAGTAATGTCCGACTCTCTAGAATCACTGCAAACTGCAAGGTCTGAGCTGACTCATTGGCACCTGCCAATAGGCATTCTTCAGGGTTATACTGACCATGGATGCACCTAGTAGGAGACTACTTAAAGAGAAAATCTCCTGTATTTTACTACTAGATTCTGCTGATTCAGAATGAACCAAAAGAGAGGAAACAAAAAAGTTCCGGGTAGGAACCTGGATGGATTGGGAATCCCTCTTTTATCCGTCTGGATATAAAGAGACCATTCAGTAGAGGCATCATGGCTTCCTAGGGACTAACTGCTGCATACTGAACAGGGTAGATCCTCTAAACCTGCCTTTCCTGGCAGAAGAGCCCCCCACCTGTCCCGCTGACCAAGTGGACACCCATTAAGGTTCTACGTACTGAATTGGTCAGAGCCATATTTGTGGGCACGAGTAGCGTCAGTAAGAAAGGTGGCTGCTGAAAAGAGAATAGGCAAAGCTTTCAGGATCTCATTAACATCAGACTGGTTTATGACAAGTCTTCAACTGTTGAAGCCAGTAATTCAGATTCCTGGCTACACAAGTAGAAGCTTAAATAGTCTTAAAGTGAATCAAAACCTTTTTTTTGGCAGCCCAGTTTTTAAAAAAAAAAGCGTCTCCGGGGGTTTCACCCAGTGGGGCATCCTTACTTTGGATGCTCTGGGTGCAGACTAGCAGCTGTCCCAGCCGCGGTGGCTATTGAGCTGCTTGAAGGGCCAAAATTGGTTGCACAAAAATTACTTATTGTACATGTAGGCATGTTTGCCTTTGGGGATGGATTCTGTGGCACATTGGTGGCCTGGGCACCTTTGGGTCCACAGTGCCCCCTTTTATCAGCTAGCACTAGGAAGTAGGATTAAAGGGTTATTCCACTCATTTTTTGTACACGTACACAAACTGGCATGTTTGATGTACGGAACGGAAACTTCCTGACTCTGGCATGCTAATCATCTGTTTGGCTGAGGCAGAGATGACACTCCACATACCGAAACTCACAGCAGGTTTAACCCCTCCTGCTCTAATTCGGACACTTTAGGCGAGGTAGTCACAATCTTGTGTTCCAGTAGCTAAGGGGTTGCTGTCAGCGTTTTTACCTGCTGAGAGATGTCTGATATGTGGGGGCAGAAAAGCTCACCATAATCAGTAGGTTTTTGGGTTTAGTAGGCCGCTGACCTAAAGGCTTTACTGAAGGCTGGGAAAGCCACTCCCACTTGAGCAATACAGAGCCAAAGGAATATAAGAAACCTGGAAACTGGATGCTGATAAATTAGTCACAGGTCTGGGGCCACAATCGTTTCACAAATGTTTATTTGACATTCCAGAAGAGGAAAACAATACGACAGGAAAAGATTTGTTTGAGGAATTTCTGGGACTAGCCAGACCAGCCAGTGGTTAAAGGAGCAGTATTGTGAATTTTTCTTGGTGACTTATATTTAAATGGTACTTTGAATGTAGGTAAGTGTTGGAGTAAAAATTACAAATTTAGAAAAAAATGTCTGTGTTGTGCAGCTGGAGACTAATAGCTCATGTTTATGTCTGCTGAGTGTCGGGCAGACACTCTGGCCTGTTCCACGCTGAGGAGAGGGGGAAACAATGTAACAAAGTAATCAGCTGCTCGGTGCTGGCAGCCGTCCAGCGTAAGATAATATTGCAACATAGCCTGGCAACATATATCTAAAACAGAAAGAGAAAAGCTCTAGAAGTCATTTAGCTCATTGGTAAATTCAAGTCATTGGTTCGAATCTCAGACTCACCAGTTTTTTTTTTTTTTTGGGGGGGGGGGTTATTTTATTTCAGAATTGGATTTTTATGTTTACATCCTGTTTGTTTTGCTCTAAACATTTTTTATTTTGACAGTTTTCCCTTCATGTTGGCTCTGCTGCAGAATCTTTCAGTTTACCATTTTCTCTTTCATATTCTTATTTTTCATTTTTCCATATGATCTTTCTTTCAGCTTTGTGTGTTTTGAGCAAACCCAACCCAGGATATTCTAAGTATGTCACACACCCCGCTTCAGATAGTCATTACACTTGGGTTATACTGACCTGTAGATGGCGATCTTGCAGAGATGTCATGAAAAAAAGTGAGCCCCTCCCGGTCCATAAATACCTGGGACCTCCCACTCATTCCCCAGTCTTTCATCTCTGCAGCAAGTCAGAAGATGGATGTCTCCTCCTTGCAGCCTGCTTGGAGACAGGTAGCCGGGTTACCCCGGCATATTTTCCTATTTCTGCCTAGACCTCCTTACATACCGCTACATGCCTCCCAGCCTAGGCTGTTTTGGTCCAGGTGACGGTGGGATACACCTTCGTGGTGTGTGTAGGGAGCCATGCTCCCCCATGAGGCCCCACTCGGGGTAGGCGGTATCCGGGTTGGTGATCCCGGTTTGGGATGCCCTGTCCCTGACCATTATCCCTCCACCCTGTGGTGCAGATTCCCCCATCTGGTCCCTGACTTCCCTCTGGGGGGGCTCGGCACTGTCCCTTCCCTTATTGTCAGTATGCTGTTTTTACATTGTGACTGTGCATGTGTATGTATGTTATGTTTGGTGTGCACTAGTTGATGTGGGCATAGGAACTTTGCCTCTGAATTGGTTGCGATGTCAGAGGGCCAACATTCAGATAGTGCTCGGCGCCCTCGCGTGGCTCGCCCCCTTCCCTGTTCTGGTGCCAGTGAGCGGTTTGTAATTGGCTGGGGACTGCGTCCCTACAGTAACGGGGGGCGGGGCCTGTGTGTTCCTCGCTCTGTCAACCCGCCCTTCTTCCTCCTGCTTGCATGTGATGCTGGCTGCGGTGGACGCCATTACCGTCACGTGAGTGCCCCTGAGGGCCTTTTCTTCCTGATTCAGTATTTGCGGTGTTAGGGATAGCTGTCCCAAACTGTGTTATGCGCTTGCTTACGAATTCATTTTGCATATGGTGCCTATATGTATGCTTCCGGATGCATGTTTCTTGTACCCTTGTTTGTGTCTTCAGGAGGATCCCCTTCATTTGTTAAAAGGGGTTTCTCCCGGTCCTAGGGTCCCCTGGGCTCAAAATCGCCTCACAATCACAAGCTTCCGGCATTTGTGTCTCTCTCGCGGGATCCGCTGGCTCTGGCAGTGGATGCCATGTCTCTGACCTGGAGGGATCTGGGGTTTCTGTATCTGTTCCCTCCGTTTCCCATGGTGGGCAAAGTGGTGCGCAAGCTGGTCCTAGAGGGCGCGTCAGCAATCCTGGTGGCTCCAAGATGGCCAAGACAAGTTTGGTTCGCAGACGTGGTAAGGTTGGCAGAGGATCAGTTAGATCTGCCCCTTCTGCTGGATCTGCTCACTCAGGGTCCACTGCTCTACCCCAATTTACCAACGCTGGCTTTGACGGCTTGGCTGCTGAAACCTCAATCTTGAAGGAGGAAGGTCTTTCTGATGCTGTGATTCAGACTCTGGTTAGTGCTAGGAAGAGGTCTTCCTCTGCAATCTACTATAGGATTTGGAGGTCTTATATTGATTGGTGTGAGGTCCGGGCTTTGCCTTGCAGGGTGTTTTCTATCCCTAGGGTTTTGGAATTTCTGCAACATGGTCTGGACCTGGGTTTGCAGCTTAGTACGCTGAAAGGGCACGTTTCTGCTCTGGCGGTGTTCTTTCAAAGGTCTTTTGCACTTCATCCTCTGGTTCGGACCTTTTTTCCTGGGGGTTACACATGTGCAGCCTCCTAGGAAGCCGTTGCTCCCAGTTTGGGATTTGAATTTGGTTTTGGCTGCCTTGCAGGGTCCTCCTTTTGAACCCTTGCAGGATATTGCTCTTTCTACACTTACTCAGTAGGTTGCGTTTTTGGTTGCCATCACTTCCGTTCGGCGTGTATCGGAGTTGGCTGCTTTGTCCATTAGGGCTCCTTACTTTGAGAGGCATCAGGACAAGGTTGTTTTCTGCTTCAAGCCGGATTTCCTTCCTAAGGTGGTTTCTGCCTTTCATCTTAATCAGGATATTGTTCTACCCTCCTTGTGTCTTAAGCTCAGCAATGACAAGGAGAGGGTCTTGCATTCTCTGGATGTGGTTCGCTGTGTGAAGTACTATTTGGTGGCTACTTCTTCTTTTCGTAAGACCGACGCCCTTTTCGTGATGCCCTCCGGGCCTAGGAAAGGTTTGGCTCCCGCCAAGTCTTCCATTAGTAAATGGATTCGCCAGGCCATTGTTGGGGCCTATTCTGCCAAGGGGAAGGTTCCCCCTTTTTGTGTTACTGCTCATTCTACTCGTGCTGTTGGAGCGTCCTGGGCCTTCCAGCACCAGGCTTCTGTTGAGCAAGTTTGTAAGGCTGCTACTTGGTCTTCCGTTCACACTTTTTCCAAGTTTTACAAGGTTGATGTTCGGGCCTCAGCGGATGCTGTTTTTGGTCGCAAAGTTCTGCAAGCTGCAGTGGTTTAAGTTTGTGCATTGGTGCCTTGTTTTGGATCCCCGCCCTTTATGGACACTATTGGATGTCCCAAGTGTAATGACTATCTGAAGCAGGGTGTGTGACATACTTATAATACCCATTTTACAGGTGAGTATTCACAAAATGGTATTTTTCACTATCTGGAGTTTTGTTTTGTGCCCCTAGGGGCATCTCGACTTGGGATGCCCTGATATGTGAAATCTCCAAGTTCGCCTGTGAAAACGTACCTGTCCCACAGTGCATGCGCGGGCTCTCATCCAATCAGCGCTGTTCGCACGCAGATGGGGAGCCTGAGCAGCAACCTTCCTGGCCGCCCGGCCTGTCTAAATGACTATCTGCGTGAGCGTGCCAGAAAAATGGGGGGATCTGTGGTTATCCAGGGGTCATTTATTTAAAAGGGTTGGTAAGCACACCCTAATAGGAATTCAATAGGCTTCAATCAACAGAGATAGGGTGCAATTTCACTAAATGTGGGGCTTAAAAGTCCCACAAGAACTCTATATACAATATAATATGAAATGCACACCTGAGTCTAAAGGTTGGTTTGCAAAAAAGTGACAAATGTATTTATATACATGAATAATCATATGTTAGGATCTACAGGGAGCAATTTGAAAAAAGGGGGGATCAGTTACATTTGAGCAATGTAGATATACACATAATATTTACAATATATACAATAGAATTAGCATCCTGGGAGCTGAGAATTGTTACTGGCACCTATCGCAATGGTACTTTCTGGCTGACCAGGGTTTAGATTGAGTATGATTCAAACGATTTTTGTAAATAATTAGCAATAAGGCAAAGTCTTTTGCGTTTCAGTATCTGAATATGAAGGTAAAGGTTTCAACTTGGGATGGGCAGAGTTCCCATTGCCCGTCCCAAGTGCCTCTGATATTCATAAAGGTATATCTATAATTCAAACGTTCCGTTGAAACCTTTTACCTTTTCAGATACTGAAACGCAAAAGACTTTGCCTTATTTCTAATTATTTACAAAAATCGTTTGAATCATACTCAATCTAAACCCTGGTCAGCCAGAAAGTACCATTGCGATAGGGGCCAGTCACCATTCTCAGCTCCCAGGATGCTAATTCTATTGTATATATTGTAAATATTATGTGTATATCTACATTGCTCAAATGTAACTGATCCCCCCTTTTTTAAAATTGCTCCCTGTAGATCCTAACATATGATTATTCATGTATATAAATAAATTTGTCACTTTTTTGCAAACTAACCTTTATATTCAGGTGTGCATTTCATATTATATTGTATATCCAGGGGTCATTTCACACAGTGGGGCATCCCGATTTAGGATGCCCAAGGGGGAAGGTCAATGGCCGGGTCTTATAGACTTCAGGGTCGGCCACTCAGTGTTTTGTTCCACTTTAATACCTTTAGGTTTTCCTGCACAGTTATTCAAAGAAGAATTTCAGTCATTTTCAGCCAGTTTAGTTTATTTTGTATAGATTTTACACATTTGAGTCACCTGGTCTCATAACAAAAGCAGCACCTCACACACACACAGCCGTTACCACTGATTACAGTGTCAGCCTCTGAGGTAAAGTGTTGCTAGGAGACCAGTGGGCTAAATTTTGTGCTACTATTTATTTTTTGTTGGTCCGGTTGTGAGGGTCAACCTATTCCTGTTGGTTTTGTTTGTTTTTGTTTTTTTGTACTATGTCCCTTGCCCCTAGGGCATCCCAAACTGACCTCTTCTTGGTCCAACTGTGCATATAGGGGCTCTCATCCAATCAAAGCCCTTGCCATGTTTACACCCTTCGGCAAAGGGCTCTGATTGCCTTCAATGGGGAGCGTATGCTGTAGTATCCTGTATTTAATGGGGAGCGTGGGCTGTAGTATCCTATATGGATGGCTGGGCCAGGATTGTGCGTGCATACCGCCGTTGATGCAGCAGTGCGCGCTCCCCATCATAAACCATCAGAGCTGTTTGCCGAAGGGGTAAATGCTCTGATTGGACAAAAGCTGCCACATGCACCTTTGGCCTGGGGACAGGTGAGTTTTTACCGGCGCCCTAGGGGGAATCACACAGGGGTGGGACCCGATTTGGAACTTCCCGGGAGAAAGCCGGCGGCTCGGCCTGGAATCTAAAAGATGCAGCTGGTGGGTTTTGTTCACTTTTTTTCTTCTGTGCTGTTCGTACACTTTTGCAGTATAAAATGAGCACAGAAAGGACAGACGGACAGAGCAAGTAGAGCTATCCTCCCTGCAGATGGTGGCCAGTCCTGCGCAGTGTGATGCAAGAGGGTCGGAGAGAAGTCCACCTCTTGGTGTTTAAAAAGGTGGTCATGCATCAATTAAATCCAGAGGCTGGGTTACAGAAGAGGGACAAGATTTCAGCTTCAACAGCTTTGCTCAGCAGGATGAATCCTCTGCACGACGCATAAGGAAAACAATGAATTGTGTTTACACTTAGCCTGGAAAATCTCTTACAAGAATGATTGATTTATTGCTTAAAAAAGACCAAAGTATATGTGCTGCTAAGAGCAGATTATTGGGGGGGGGGGGGCTTTGGTGTAAGGATTTATTCACACTTCTGATTCAGTAGTACTTTTTTGTCAAAGGTTTCAGTTTACAGGTGTAACACTATAGATCATCAGAAAAAGACATGACCCACCTCTACTTGCCCTCTGTGTTTTCAGCTGCTGTTGTGGCTTTTGTTCATTGATGGAGGTTCCTAATTCGATTTTACAGCACTAGGAACGTGAGCTTTGTGCGGGATCTCCCTATGTGCTCACCTGCAATGACATCATCAGAAGATAGCAGGTCCTGTCATCACTTGCCAATTCTCAGCTCACCACTCTTCTGCTGGTTAGGAAAATAAGCCTGAAGGGTGATGGGGAGGGAAATGTGTCAACTTTAGCCACAGTTAAATCCCTAATCCACCTGGATAAATATGTCTCCATCCCTTTTATGGTATAGATGATTTATAGTTCTAATGAGGCCTTTGGAAAATCTCTGTGATCTTCAGTCGAAATGTCTGTTTATTAGGTGGCATGTTTACAACTTGGTTCATTGCTTATCTTTCTGGGAACTGTGGCCTTTAAAAAAAACTATTTCCTAGCATCTAAAATGTATATATTTTATGTTTAGTCCCTTTTTTTTTTTTCCTCCGCTGGGCTGCAACACAGGACTCTAGGATATGGGTGCCGCCATCTTGCCTCAGAAGCATCACATACTGAGGAGAGGACAGCGGGGTAAAGTACAGAGTGGTGGGTTATAGCTGTGCTTTGTACAGACAGAGCAGAGTTGGGGTCGGGAGAAGGACTGCAAACTCAGAATGCAGAGCGCCATAGTCAGAAGACACTTCTCTCTGCAGGCTGCCTTATGCTCCATGGTAGAATGATTTTTAATGTGAGCAATCTGTATGTACAGGGTGGGGGAAACATATAGGATAGACTCTTATTCAGAGTGAAGGTCCGCTTTAATGCTTGGGATTTTAATGGGCAAAAGCTGCCCAGACCAACCTTTTCACTGAAACAAGTTCTTATTCGTTGGCCATTAAGGTACTTTCAAGTTACGTAGGAGCTCTGCTTCCTCCACGTTGCTCTAGATCAGGGGTCCCCAACTGCCCTCCTCAAGGTCCTCCAAGTGAGCATGTATTGTGGACCTCCACAAAAATGCACAGGCGAAGCAATTAGAGCAGCTGCAGAGCTATAGAGGCAGCTATGTGCAGATTCACAAAACATGGCCTCTGTTAGTGGGTCTTAAGTAGAAGGGTTTGGGACCCCTACTCTAAATGTGATGATAGGCCTTACTTCTAATTCTCTAGTTTGAAAATAATAATCCTCAGGTTGAGGCATATGTTATACGTACAGAAACTGACCCTAGTGGTTGTGATAGACAAAGACCTGGATGTGTTCCACTTTAAGAATGAATATCTTTGCATTTAGCCGCTTGCTATGAAGTTGTCTGTGTTGGAAGACTTTATCTTGCCTGTGGGTTTGCATGTTTTCATAGACTACTTGTCCAGAGAAGGTGGTTTCCAACGGAGCTGGAGGGAATTACAGGGAAATTGGCCCCGGTTTAGTTTAGTGCAATCCATGGCTCCTTTTTATCGGTTATATAATTGCATCTAATGGAGGGGTCTATGAAACAAGTGGTCATCCTGAGGCATTTAAACCAGACCTTCAGCATCATATAATAAAAAGCCCAAAACCTTAAAAAAATTCCCCAGCATCTAAAGTTAAATATATTTTACGTTTTTAGTAATTTACCTTTTTATTCTTTCCCCCATTGGGATGCAACTCTGTTCAGCGTTAGGATACGGGCGCCGCCATCTTGCCTCAGAAGCATCACGTACTGAGGAGAGGGGTGAAAAGTGCTGGGGGCCGGTTATAGCTGTGCTTTGCACAGACAGAGCAGAGCTGGAGTCGGCAATCCAAAATGCAGAGCAGCACAGTCAGAAGGCACTGAGACTTCATGTGCCACCATCTTGGATGTTTAAAGGCTCAGAAAATGCAGTAGATACAGGTAGGATGCTTTTTTTAATGTGGGCAATATATACAGGGTGGGGGAAACCTATAAGATATGCTCTTATTTAGGGTGAAGGTCTGGTTTAAATGATCCTATAGTTGCTCCACGCTGTGCAAATACACAATATTTTCGAAGGTACAGTAGAACTCAGTTGAGGCATTCTTTGTTTTTCGTTTAGGGCTCTGGTCTGTGATTCCAAAGCATGGGTCTAATGCAGGGGTCACTCAAACTTTTGAAACCCGAGCGCCACCTGAATGATTTGGAGACTGGATGTGGACCATAACGAAATAAAATGGTTCCCAACTTTGAATTTTTCATTTTCAATAGCTTGAATAGCTGGACTTCTACTATTAGCACACAAACTCCATTATAGAGAATTTTTACACTCTTATGTCCTTCTTTCACACCTTCCTGTTACCACATCCTCTTTCACACCTCCACCCACCAACACACACACACCACCAATGCAGTTACAGCACAGAAAAAAATACTGTACATTCTAGATGGGATAGTTCACACGTCTGCATTGCATTGTGCAATGCATTAAAGAAACATTTCAGAGCAACGTAATAAGAGCGCAGGTCAATTGAAGTCAATTGAAGTCTATGGAAACACAAGTGCAACAAATGTATGACGTAGTGTACCTGCATTGCCTTGGACTTTGCTATTTACTTGTGCAAAAAATGTAGATGAGCGATATTAAACATTTTTATACTTATTAAAGTCATTCGGCACAAAAAAGGGTACTTACCTTTTGTCATGTGCCACTGGTCACTACATGTCCGGTGCTCCAGACCTCACCTGAATGCTTTATCGGGCCGCCTCCTCATGGGCTGTCTGGGGCCAGATCCCGGGGGATAAGATTGATGTCCCGCCATCAGTGGGGTGTGGCCATGCAATCTCCATTCATTGCAGTGGAGGTAGTGGGCAAGGCCTTACATGCCACCTCTCCTTTGTAGTGAATGGAGGTGTGGTCACACCCCGTGTGACTGATAGCTGGCGCTATTCCGTACCAGAGGATAGAGTTTCAGGCCCGAGGCGGGGGGGGGGGGGGGGGGGCAGATAAAATAATTGGGTGAGTTGTGTAGCGCTGGACCTGCAGTGACCAGTAGGGCAGGACAAAAAATAAGTACCCTTTTTGTTTTTTTCTCCCTGCTGTATGACTTTAAATAGGATACAATGCAATGGGCTCTGATTGGATAAGAGCCCACGCATGCACCATTGGACCGAGGAGAGGTGAGTTTTACTGGGCGAACTCGGGTTTAAAGAAATAAAAGAAGGCGATAGACAGTCTTCCCACTGAATCTAGCTGAAGTGAAGAGAAGCCCTTTTTAAAAGCCTGGCTTATTTTTAAATTGTGTTCCTTGTGCCTGGCTGCCCAGAATGATTGACGCATGCAGACTAGGGCTGTTCCTGCGCACTGAACCCTGGCCAATCTACTTTCACACAGACCAGAAAGTACTTAACCTTTCACATCTGTGGGTATGTGACTTTCTCCCCCTTCTCTTACTGACCAAGGTAATTGGCTGAATATTAACAAGAACTTTCATTAAACAAAGCTTGAGGAGTCCTGGCCATGTTAGTTCTGCCTTTGCGTCTGGCTTTTCTCCTCCAATTGCCTCCTGCTTGACACTGTGACTACTGTCACCTTTCCCTCCATCTGAAAAAATGTTGCCCTAAGCAAAGTGTGTAATTCCCTCCCCCCCCCCCTTTTTTCTCTCCAAAATACTAAGTGAAAAGATCAGGAAGTTGATGGGTTGAAAAAAATGTCACCTGCTATAATTAGTTGCTGAGCATCAAAAGCTGGTAATGTCTGTGCTCTGTAGGAGTTTATAGGGCAAGGAGTGTGTTTTTGTATGAAAACACTGAGTAGATTACACTTCTGGACTGGTTGAATGCTGGATAGATATGATTGTAAAGATAGGGCTGATTATGTTTGTTGCCCTTCAAAATCCAAAATGAACCATGTGACGCCATCTTTGCAGACCTGACATGGTAATCTAACCTAGACCTCGGTGGAGGTAGCTATGTTAACCCTAACGGTTTTCTATATGAAAGGAAAGCTTTTTCAAATACTTTCATCAGACATGGGGTATTGCAGAAACACAGAAAAATCTGCAGACCTTGGCCTTATCCCTGGCATCTCTGCAGCTGTGTCCGCTCCCATGCTCAGCGCCACAACTCCTTGTCCACAACAGTGGCTTTATGTTGTGCGTTAATATGGGTTTCCTTTTGAGAAGGAAAGGCGAACATGGCATACAGTAAGTATAGGTTAAAGGATTTGTTTATAAAATGAGGAAGAAGCAGTAGGAACCAGACGAAAGACGAACATGGCATACAGTAAGTATAGGTTAAAGGATTTGTTTATAAAATAATGAGGAAGAAGCAGTAGGAACCAGACGAAAGACGAACATGGCATACAGTAAGTATAGGTTAAAGGATTTGTTTATAAAATAATGAGGAAGAAGCAGTAGGAACCAGACGAAAGACGAACATGGCATACAGTAAGTATAGGTTAAAGGATTTGTTTATAAAATAATGAGGAAGAAGCAGTAGGAACCAGACGAAAGACGAACATGGCATACAGTAAGTATAGGTTAAAGGATTTGTTTATAAAATAATGAGGAAGAAGCAGTAGGAACCAGACGAAAGACGAACATGGCATACAGTAAGTATAGGTTAAAGGATTTGTTTATAAAATGAGGAAGAAGCAGTAGGGGAGCCTATGACCTAAATGCCACCATAGAGCTGCTTAAACCGTACCTTCAGCGTGATTTAATGAAAAGCCCAAACTCTTAAAAAACGGTTCCCCAGCATCTAAAATTAATATATTTTACGTTTTTAGTCACTAACGTATTATTCTTTCCCCCACTGGGCTGCAACTCTGGTCAGGAATTTAGGATACGGGCACCGCCATCTTGACTCAGAAGCATCACACTTACTGAGGAGAGGAGAGTGGGATAAGGTACAGGGGGGCGGGTTATAGCTGTGCTTTGCTCAGACAGAGCAGAGCTGGGGTCAGGTAAAGGTCAGGAGGCACTTCCTGTTTGCAGGCTGCCTGATAAGATGGCGGCTTCCATAAGCCGTCATCTTGGATGTTTAAAGGCTCATAACATGCAGTAGATGCAGGTAGGGTGATTTTTAATGTGAGCAATCTGTATGTACAGGGTGTGGGAAACATATAAGATAGACTCTTATTCAGAGTGAAGGTCCGCTTTAAATCATCTATGGGGGCAACAGACAGCCTGCTTGTTAATGAGTCATATGAATGTTTGGTTTTTCTCTTCTAGGTGTTCCTGTAATGTGAATAAAACATCAGTTTGAGCAGTCAGAACACGCCTTAATTCCTTCCCTATATAGGATTGTTTCTCAGTGGAAGTGGAGTCAAGACATTCTTTCCTGAGCTGAATAGCTTTCCTGATTAGTAATGGCAGTTGGAAAAATAGATGGCTGTACAGTAGATTGAACAAACATTCTACAAGGTGGATGGAGTACATTTAGCTGCACTCTTACCCGGGTGACAGCTGTCATACAGACACCGGATGCCCAATGCAGAAATATACATGTCCGATTAATGTCAGTCTCTTCAGGGATCTAGAATTCAGCAGTGAATATAACATTATGAGTAGATGTATGATGATGGTAATGGCAGCCCTTCGAGGCGGCTGCCTTCCAATCCACCTAGGGTACTGACCATTCTTTAGAGAAGGTCAGTAAATGGTCATGAAACTTGCTCATCCAGCTGTTTAGCCAGGGTACTGGCTGCCCATGTGTGACTGATCACAGCTCTGTTCCTGCCTGCACTACAACCCCAATTGGCCACTTATTTGAGCATTTCCTTTAAGCCCCCACCTTCTGCCTTTTTTTGTCATGAGTTGTTATGATTAGGGTTGTTATAGCTAGGATCCACCTTTCTTTTTTTAAGCCTGTGGTTGTGGAGATGCTTCGTTTGGGGCTGCTTTAATGCATTCATTGTGTTATAGGGTTGCTGATCAGCAGTTAGCTCATAAGCCAAGTGATTGCTGTTAGCATGGTCATGAAACATATCTGAACCAGCAGTTTATGCAGAGTTCTCTGACCTGTAATCGAGGGCTTGCATCCCCTGCGGCAGGGCCCCATTGCTTGATCAGCACTGGATGAAATACGTCAGTGAAGGGAAAATTCACCTCCTCTAACGTCACCCTCTAGCAAAGCTTTCATGTGGTTTTACAGACTCATGTGCGCACTCAAAGGACTTAGTAGTGTGGTTTATTTACTCCATAGTTGTGCACAATACAAATTAGGTCTTGCATAGAGGTTCCCACAAACATAAGATGATATCCTAATCCAACCTTATCTGCCTTTACGTTTTACTCTTCACAGATTTAAATCTCTCGCATTTGTAAAGGCGGCATGCGGATTTTAGCTACCACATCCCTCGTTCTGCTATACTGTATTGGCATGGCTACGGCCGGATATAAAGTACATTTTCAGCCAAAAAACAAAAAAGCTGTATTCCCATGCAGACCACTGCTCCTAGTCCGGGGCTGCAGCGCTCACCTGAAAGTCTGGATGGTCCTGGTCCGTCACCATAGGCAGTGCCACTCTGCTGTTGTGAATCTCTTCCTGACTTCCTCCAACATGGCGACACCCCCACCATCAGTCACGGTGCGCTGCCACGCCACCAATTGCAGGGAACTGCATCCGGCCTTTCAGGTGAGCACTGCAGCCTTGGACTAGGAGCGCCGTTGTATTTGGATGGTTACATTAAAATCTCTGCTCATGTGACTTAGGATGCCCACATGCACAAGACAAGTGCTCCCGTGAGTAACTACGATTGTTTCAGACAAAGAATTATATAAGGGGGTTATCCACATCTACTGAAGATGGTGTGGAGTTAAGTTCTCCATGCCATGGAGCATTGAGGGGCCATACAGTATGCGCCAATTCCTTTACACTTGAGGCTCATCTGCCATAACCTAGCAAGCTGTGATGGTGACAGCAAGGTCAGGTATTTGATCTAAAAGGACTTGCCATCCCACTGCAACCTCAGCCACAATCCATGGGTTGTGTGTCCTGTTTTTGATTGCTCATCTGCCCTGGCCAGCCACATGCATCTTGGAAGTACATACATCTAAGAATGAAGTGTATACATCACCCTCTCACATGGTTTAGCCATTTACTGGGGTGTGACCCTTGGTGCAAAAATTTTGAGATTTAGAGGATGAGGGAGTTGCCTGTCCACCCTGGGTGCGACTGCCAGAGATCAAAGGTACAACCTCTATTCAGATCTCAACCAGCGGAAATATTTGTGTGTATAAATTAGCAAGCCACCTTAGGGGAGATGCCAGTGTCATGCTTAATAATGTGGGTGTAAGGAGACCAAATCACCAACTTATTCAAAGGTAAATGTACGCTATTGTTAAAGTGGACCAATCGCCCCCTGCAGCCGGCCTAAAAGATTCCCGGACTGGTTGCTAGCCTGTCCCCATGGTATCCTGTACTGGATGCCCCTCTGTGTGAGACCCCCTGGAGCACCGGTAAACTTACCTGATCCCCGTGCTCCAGCGATGCTGACTTCATGCGTGTTTGCACCCCCAAGTACTCGGATCCACTGAATGAGGAACGCTTGGATATATTGTATTTTTTTTATGGACCGTGTGTATATTTTTCCTTTTAATATACACACATCTATACAAGAGTTTTTGGAGAGTTTTTATTTTGCGTAGTGTACTCCGCAGGTTTATAAGTGTTTGTGTAATTGTACATAATTAGTAGCCCTTGGATTCCTGGCTGCTGATGTGATGTATCAGGGTTTACACAAGCCGGCATGCATGTCTAGTTTTTTTTTGTTTTATGAAAGGCTTCTGTCATTCTTCAGTGCTAGAGTAATAGCAAGGTGGGGCGTGTAAGGTAATTGACCTCACAGCCTTTTAGAACACAAAGCATGGATTGGGAGTTTACATCATTCCGGTGAAGGCCATTTTCCCATGGAGCCTGGCACGAGGTGCGCATGGATGAAGTGTTTGCACTGAGAGGGAGGAAGAACGTGGAATCTCAAGCAGCCAGGAAAAACTAAGCAGAGCTGATCCTGGCGACCAGATTGCTGAGCATAACTGATGAGGGTCATTTTTTATGGAACACATTGTAATTTAAGTAAAGATGGCAAACTCATTTACCTAATGGAAAGTGCTGCTTGTTACAGAAGACTAATTACATAAGGCCAACTCCACCTTTATATAGAATATTTCAGGCTCAGCTCCAGTTATATTACCTAGATACGGGGGGGTATCTTCTGGCATTTCTTCTTTGCATGTGTGCAATCTAGTCCTATAGAAAGAGATTCCCCACTGCAGCCCAAACCCTGGCCCAGGTACTCTACTTTTGCATTCTCATGCAGCAACACGGCGCCATGTGACTGCTGGTCAAGGCAAGTACAAGCAGTGCAGTCTGGATGGCTGCAGTATATACTATACAGCCTAAAACTGAACCCCTTTTTTTTTTCTTTATTCTTTTAATACTATATTTCCAGCCTAACATGTTTAGCGGAGTTGGAACCACTTGCCCATTTTACTAGAGGTGAGATGGGAAGCCGCCACAGTGCAGAGAGGCAGCGAGCGCTCAGGAGAAGGTGAGTGGATCTGGGCATCTGGGGGGTTTCACACTGTGGGGCATCCCAATTCAGGAAGCCTCAAGGACAGGATCTCGGGTGGCCCATGAGTCTTAGACTCCAGAGCCTTCAAAGGCCCTCTTTAATGCAACAGAGAGGTGTAAACAAAGCTTCAAGGTAAAATGTATTTCTTCTCTGATACAGTTTGGGAGCAGCTTTTTGGTTTTTTTTTTTTTTTGCTATGGCTCGGTGTTCTACATCCCCCCCCCCCCCCCCAATGAATTGGGATTGTTGCTTTAAACCCACGCTGATTATAGATTCCCGGGCCGATCGGTTCCCTCCCCCTGTTATCCAAAATCGGGATGCCCCACCGTGTGAAACCCCCAGGTCGCCCCATACATTTGTTTCCTGGTTCAACGGCGCGAGCCGCGGCTGCATCCCCACTATCCCTCTGGCAGGGTGCGTGCCCGCGCCAGGCATTTGTAAATAGAGGGAAGCGGGGGATGTGGCCGTCGGCACGCTCTAAGCCTCTGGCCTTAGACGAAGCTTAGACGACATAACGTCAGCGGCTCCAAGTGCACTGATTGGACGAGCGGCTGCGCATGCTCCGTAGGACCGGGAGAGGTGAGTTGGCATCAGGGATCTGAGGGATTTTACACAGCGGGGCATCCCTGATCGAGGTAGCCTGGGGGAAAGGACCAAAACCAAGGATAGTAAAATCCAGGGTTTTGGTCTGCTTTAATGGGTCTTGCGCTCTGGCCAGGCTAGATTCCTTTGGGTTTGGGTAACTCCTCATGTTCCATTTATTTGTATTTTAGTTTTAAACAGTGACATAAAGCCCCCTAACCCTCCTACTCCCGCTGCATGTGAGCCCCGAATACAGGAGTTGCTTTTTCCCTATATGATACAGGAGCAGGACACTGCAATGAAGCATAGCTCCTATTGGAGGGGGTTTGGGTGTCGCACGTTGTTGTATGGGTTTCCTTGTCGGATGGAGCTCCACTAGGAAAGATTAGTTTTAGGTGACTAGAAAGGCTTTGGTACAATGAATGAATGATGGTGCCCTTTTTATGTTTGTGTGTTTGGGATGGGCTTTGCATTCCTTGGCTAGGTGTTAACTATGTGGGGTAAAGAGTCGTTTATTTGTTGGCCTGTCCCGGCTAAAGAAATGCTGGTAAACAGAAATGAGATGAGCTATCTGGCACGTATATTGACTGTGGTTGGACTAATAGTGGCTAAAACCTGCTGGGGGGAGGGGGCACTCTCGCAAAAGGTCTTGATAAAAAAAAAAATCCTCAAATATTCTAGATGGCAAGATGAGTGGTTGCCTATGCACCCTGCAAAAGTAAAAAAATCCTTTCAAGCTGGTTTCTTTTACTGGAAGGTAAAGAATGAGGGAGACAGGTTTTACAGAGGAGGACTGATCTCTCCCAGATGGTCTCATCACATAGCCTGTGCTGCATTAGTCATCCTATACCCAAAAAGAAAGGTTATGCATTGGACTTCTATTTCCAGCCCAGTGCTCCAAAACAGCCCTTTTTTTGGTGATCTTAGAAGCTTTGACAAAATCTTGCAGCAGTTATGCCCTTTCCAGGTGAGAACACTGCAGATAAGGGAATTACAATATTGTGTCCCGGTAGCTAAAATGTTACTAGCAAAGGTATTAGAGAAGATGGGGTTAAATCTGTAACCAATCCAGAGCCAGGAAGTATCTGCTATGTACACTAAAACAAACCAGTTGGTGGATGATGCAAGTTAAAAGATTTTTTTTAAATAAAGAGTTGCAAACAAATAAAACAGATAAGCTAAGCAAATGGAGAACATCTTTTAGGCCATCAAAATTGGAATTACTCTTTAAAGTGGACCAAAACCCAGGATTTTGATTATCCTGGGTTTCGGTCCTGGGGCCCCCCGATTGAGGATGCCCCGCTGTGTGAAACCTCCCATTCTTACAGTGCATAGATTCCAGGGCTGTTGGGCCATGGGTTTTGGTCCACTTTAAAGGTATTGGGCTGGGGATAGAAGGTGATTCTTTCAGAAACCATTCTAGGTATAAGATTACTTAACAGTGTATTGCTATTGCAGTTCTTCCTATGTGTGTAGATGCATATACCCATATTGCACTACTTTGGGCAGATATTTAACTGGTGAGTCCTGCTGTTCCCCACTGACTGGCTCAGAAGTGGAGCAGTTGGAGGTTAACCATTCTGATCTGTAAAAGTGGAATAGTGCGCTCAATCCAGGATTTTATTCCTACCAGTAAAAGATTCCTTTCAGCTGGGGTGAATAGCATGTTTATAAAATGTTTCATGAAAATGAAGTATTTCTCAGGAAAAAGGATTGCAGTAACACATATTTTGCTATACACGTTTATTCCCTATGTGTGTATTGGGAAAAAAGCAAATTGGACATAATGTCACACCAAACTCCAAAATAGGCTGGAAAAAATGATTGACCCTTTCAAATTTGTGGATAAATAAGATTGTTTTAAGCATGTGATGCTCCTTTAACCCTTCTAGTGCCAGCTACGTGACTCTCACGTAGCTGCCTCTCCAACCGTTAAGTGCCAGCTACGTGAGAGTCACGTAGCTGAATTTAGAGCCCCATAAAAAAAAAGTAAAAAAGATAGACTTACCTGACCCCTCATTTGAAAGTGCCGTGTAGAGCAAAAACGTGAAACGTAGTCCGGCAACAGAGTGTGACAAAAAATCTCGGTAGGCTGGCACTCAAAGGGTTAAATTCACCTGGGACAAGTAACAGGTGCGAGCAATATATAAAATGACACCTGAAAGCAGATAAAAAGGAGAGAAGTTTACATAGTCTTTGCATTGTGTGACGGTGTGTGCCACACTAAGCCTGGACAACAGAAAGAGAAGAAGAAAACTGAGGACTTGAGAACCCAAACTGTGGAAAAATATCAACAATCTCAAGGTTACAAGTCCATCTCCATCTCGCCTTTGTCCACAGTGCACAATATTACCCAGAAGTTTGCAGCCCATGGCACTGTAGCTAATCTCCCTGGACGTAGACGGAAGAGAAAAACTGATGAAAGGTGTCAACGCAGGATAGTCCGGATGGTGGATAAGCAGCCCCAAACAAGTTCTAAAGATATTCAAGCTGTCCTGCAGGCTCAGGGAGCATCATTGTCAGTGCAAACTATCCGTTGACATTTAAATGAAATGAAACACTATGACAGGAGAGCCAGGAGGACCCCACTGCTGACACAGACATACATTTAGCCAAAATGCACTTGAGTAAGCCAAAATCCTTCTGGGAGAGACCAAGATAGAGGTTTTTGGTAAAGCACATCATTCTACTATTTTCTGAGAAACGCAATGAGGCCTACAAAGAAAAGAACCTACAGTGAAATATGGTGCAGATGCAATGATGTTTTGGGGTTGTTTTGCTGCCTCTGGCACTGGGTGCCTTGAATGTGTGCAAGACTAAATGAAATCTGAGGATTACCAACGGATTTTGAGTCGCACTGTACAGCTCAGTGTCCGAAAGCTGGGTTTGCCTCGGAGATCTGGGGTCTTCCAGCAGGACAATGACCCCAAACATTTTTCAAAAAGCACCCAGAAATGGCTGGCAACCAAGCGCTGGAGAGTTCTTAGGTGGCCAGCAATGAGTCCCGATCTAAATCTCATTGAACACCTGTGGAGAGATCTTATAATTGCTGTTGGGAAAAGGAGCCCTTCCAATAAGAGACCTGGAGCAGTTTGCAAAGCAGGAGTTGTCCAACATTCCGGCTGAGAGGTGTAAGAAGCTTATTGATGGTTAACTGGCAATAACTGTGTAACTAAAACTTTTTTTCAAGCCCTAACAATATGCTAATAAACAATTAATGGCAATTGTATTCATATTTACCGTAATACTTGTCAGGAAACATTATGTAATTAAAAAAAGTGATACAGAAGGCAAAGGTAATTGTTAGACCATTGTGTCGGGCTATAATTCACATGGTCCTAAACTGTTTTCCATTTTTAAATTGAAGAAGAAATGGCAGAGATATCAAGGTTTACAATTTCACCTTATGATTTATCTTTTGAAATATCTGGGCCTGGCACTTGGCTCTGTGATGCCGCATAATAATCATCATAAAGGACAGGGTCTTTTCATCACCCTGGCTGTTCTCCCTGTATCTTTAGACCACCAGCTTAGCCCTTTTATTGGTGGTCCATGACAAAGGAATTCAGGGGGTGTGATAGTAGAAACTACTACTGCCTTGTTTCTACTATCAGAAGTGGCTGTGTTCTGACAGGAAGGTAGAGGACAGCCACAAGTAGGTGAGCTGCTGAATGACAGTTTATGTACTTTGCCTACAGAGTCCCTTAAAATATACTGAACAGGTGTCCTGTTTCTGGTGGCTTTAATGCGTTTAGTTGCCATGCCACCCGTGCCATCAGGGGTCTTTCATTGCCTCTAATTGTGTTTCTTCTCTTTAATTACATGACCCAGTAATATGCATGACGTGAGTTCATTGTTGCCTCACGGAGAAGCAAAAAAATGTGGGCGTATCTGTTGTTTTGTCTATAGCAACCAGACTGTTGGTCATTATATGGTAGCCAGGCTGGGGAATCATTTTACGATACATTACTAATCTCATTTTCTGGTTGGGTGGAACATTGTGATGCCCCCTGGAAGTGCAAGATGTGCTTCTAACCTTTTCCCACTCTATCCAAAACTGAGAAGCTTTGATTAGTGTTGAGCTTTAATTTTTTTCATATGAGTAGTATGGGCATGTTCCTCCAAATTGCTCCTGGTCTGTGTTTTTGTGCTTTGTGTGAAAGACTTTTCAGAGACATAATGTAACAAATGTTCTTCTCCTCTGACAGTGATATGATGGGGCTGTGCTAGTTGCATAATGTTTAATTGTTCCCCCATCTTGGGAGAGGGGGGCTACAGCTGCAAACAATATGTTAGCTAAGTCTGCGGTTAGATTGTTAGTTTTTAATGTGTTTCCTGTACAACTTTGTCCCCAACAGAAACACTGCAACTTTACAGGCAAAAAATATGACTTCTAACTTTTCGGATAGGTGGTCTTTAGCTGTATTGGTTTAAGAAACTGTTGTAAACTTTTATGTAGCCCTCTTTTATATGTTCTCGGTCTGCACAAATCCTTTGCCACCACATAAAATGGCTGTAACCACGCTTTAGGGAATAACGAGATGACTGAAAGCTTCTGTAGTGAGTTATAGGATGACTGCAACGAATGGTCAGCCATTGTGAATCTAAAGGAATAGTTTGAGTATGGGGCTTGCTGGAGGTACTGGCTCTTGTGTTTTATTGGAATAGGATATAGCTTTAGTTGGACAACACTGGTCATCCTTGATTAGGCTTACCGGACAAAGATTTGCTTTTTTCATGATTTGCTTTGCTGTAAATCCTAATGTAAGGCACTCATGTAAAACATGAAGTCTGCCTCTACAGTCCAGCAAAGGTTTTACAGTGGGCTAGACTCTCGTGATTTTAAGCATTTGTATTTGGGATGCCACACTGTTCGCCGATCTAGAAAGAGTTTGGGTGATGCCTGCCTTCTTCCAGGTTCCACTCGCTGAGCTACTGCTGGATAAAGCAGAGTGCACAGTACAGCTGTGGGAACCCAGAACAAAGGGGAGTGCCTTGCCCCAATGGATGATGATGCTGAAGGGCGAAAACCAAAAGTCCTTTTTGTACTGGTGTCAAAAAAAATATATATATATATATATCTCCTCACACGCTCGCGCACACACTCACTCACTCACTCACTCAATGATACTAGTATCTTCATAGTCCTGCAACAATTTACGGTTATGTTCCTGTTGCATGTTGAGAATGTCTTTGGAAGTCTCTACATCAGTATGATTGATACGTATGGGTTTTATAGTGTATGATCCAAACTAACCTCTGTCCATTTATATGGTTGGAAAGTCGAGGCGACCCTGTTAGGAGTTATGGAAATGTCAGTTCTGCGTTGTATTTGATTTATTTATTTTTAAGACTTGGCCAAATAAGTAGTTGCCTTGGTTTTGCAATGCCACTTCATGCAGATTTTGGCTTTTTTTTATATGAAGGAATTTAGTCGCTGCTTCAGGGCCTGATCCTGATCACTATGTCCGCTTAGCCGCCTGTTAATGACAAGCATGGCCTTAGCCAATGTAGAATGGCAATCTCTTAGCTCAGTGAAGTCTCACAGGATTTCAGGCGGCCCCATTGCATCCCATTCATGGGCACTGCGCAGGCACGAGATCGGGGGCCGCGCGTAGTGCCTGATTGGATGCAAGTTGGTGCCGTCCATCGGAAGGTCGCTCGGAAACCGAGGGACCTAGAAGTTGGATCCCTTGTCGAGATGAGTAAACAAAGCCCTAAGGTAAAACCAGAGGGGGGGCAGGCTTGGGGATGTTCTCTTTAATTCTTTTAATCATGACCTATCTGGACTCGTCTACTGCTTGGTAATTGGAATTTAATTTAACAGAAGATTAATGGATTTCTTGAAGACTTTGCAGTTGTGACAGCACAATATATTCTGGCTATGTTTGGTCCAAATGACTTTGTATGTAGTTTGTATGAGTCTAAAATCGCCACTCTGGGATTGGCATGCTTCAAAAAAAAGCAACCAGTAAAGGTCTTTAAAAGAAAGCACAGCTGTGTGTTGAAAACCACAGAGCCAACAGCAGCGTCTGGCTGATTTGGGGTCAGGACGCAAAGATTGAGTAGTAGACCCAGAAACTACACATTCTGGTTAACTACACATGGATAGTAATAGGATTACTATGGGTTTGGAAACATGTTCTTAACCTACAGGCATGTATAGGCAAAATAATCAGGGATTATGGGTTTCCTGTCAGATATTATAGTTATTTATTGGCATAAATAACTCTGCTGCATGTTATATGTCCTTGAGCAGTTATAGGCATTACAGGAAATATTTAGCCATCTCTTGCCCAATTTTAGAGTCACCTGTTGGTCTGATTGTTTGGGTTTTTGTGAGCATGTATTCTTAAAGCTTTGATCTTATGGTGACCTAAAATACAATTCTTTTCCCTGGAATAGGAATGTGACATATCAAAGCCCTCCTGGGTCCTGTTGGGAGACCAATTGTTTTTGATCTATTTTGCCTCCACACAAGAGGCGGCTTGCTTTTGTTTGGTGACACGTTAAGCACTGTCACACCTCTGCTCTGGAAAGCCGTTTGTATGGGTCCACTGACTTTTTCCCATTAGTATTCGCTTGTAGTCATGTCAAGAGCTGGAGCCATCCAAGGGGGAGGGGGGGGGGGGGGTCATGGATCTTGTTTTATCTACTGCCTACAAAACAGCTGTGTCCACAGATCTCCTTTCTCAGGACTTTCTCAGAGTTAGAAATTCATAGTGATTGTCATTTGCTACCTATTTGTTAAGGATGCCTAGGCTTTAATTAGCAAGTTGTTTGATTTGTCAACAATGGGTATAATTAGTGAATTAGTAAGTTCCAAACGTCACATCTTTCGCCCGTCTGTGCTGTACTGCCTTTAGTTTGCGGTTGGGAAACAATTACATGATGTGATGCACATCAGCTTGAAAAACACTGCCCCTATGCCAGCATGTATACCCAGTAGTTAAACCTCCAGTGTTGGAGCTTGCGTAGGTCAGCGCTCAAATCAATCCTATCCTATTTACTATAATTCTTTTGTATTATAGGACCATGTAAAGTCCTGCATTCGGATCAGCATTTGCCCTAAAGTGGACCAAAACCCACACCCCGACCGCCACTAGATTCCCTCCCCCCGCTGTGTGAAACCCCCCAGGTCGGCCAGAAACTCGCCTACTTTCCTGGTCCAATGATGCATGCGCGAGTACCTGTTAGAGGGTAGCAGGGGAAGCAGGTGCCAGTGCTCTCGCGTCCGCTTGCCTTAGACGAAGAGGCGGGAGCAGATCAGAGCGCGCTGATTGGACGAGAGGCCGCACATGCACTATAGGACTGGGGAAAGGTGAGTCTGTTCAGGTGACCTAGGGGGTTTCACACAGATATTCAAAATCCTGGGTTTTGGTCCACTTTAATCTGTGTTGCTTCAGGGCGTTTTTATTATGCTGCATTTCCTCCTCTATTCAGCAGTGTTGAACATTGTACAGAAGCAGCCTGTTTTGTCATGGACACGGTTCTATGGTGTGGCACTTGGCTACTGCAGATGATTTATCCAGCACTGGGTTTAGGAAAGTCAAATATCTATAAAAGGTTGGAGGATAAGCATATGTCTGCATTAGCGCTTTGGCCTTGTACAGGAAACAAAAATCATACTACTCCAGAAATAAGAGGTTGCTCTGTTTATGGTCTGAACATTTTGCTTACTGCTAATCAAATGTTTAATCCAAGCAGCAGTGCTAGTCTAAACACTAAAGCTTGTAAGGGCTAAAAGTTCACTGCATAGGTCAAAAACGTAAAAAACCTTTCTTCTTGCTTCTCATACAGCTGTCCTGGGGATTGTTCAATGACGGCATCCACTATTTTATCATATCCTATTTTTTTTTAGACAAAAATGGTTCTAAAATTCCTTCCATTGCTTCACGAAGCTGGTCGTTGGGGACTAGTTGACCTTCATTTAGTAGATGAAGCTTCCGGCACTGGTGATAAGGAAACGGGGATAAAACATCTGTGCACCACCACAATGACTAGAAAGAAAATATGTGGTGTGCTCTTTTTGGTCAGCCAATGAATTGGTGACCAAGTTTTTTTTTCTACTGCAGTTACAAGTAAATGATTTGCTATGTAGAAATATCACTTCACAAACAACTGCGATTTATCAGGTTAATGATGTTGCTATTTTATGAACACCCCTTCAAACAGTGAGCATTCCTGTTGTATTTTTTTCTTTTCTTTAGACCACCCACAGTAACTGTTTGTTCGGCATTCAACTGTTTTGTCAGGGCTAAAAGCCATTTAATTACCAAAATGTAGTTATTGGAGGCCTAATGCTCTGTAAAATGGCACTGATTTATTGTTCCTGTAGTCACAGTGCGTGTCCATGCCTTACATTGCACCATTCCCCTTGTTTTGTCTCGGCATTCCATAGAGGGCAGGGCATGCTGGTGCTTGTTGTCCCCTGACAGCCAACTTAAATAACTACCATTAACCAAGCCTATTGAATAGTATGGTATGCAACAGGAGTTGTCTTTTTTAAATGTATGCTTTAAATGTGACATCTCTCGTGCCACCCTACATACCTAACAAAAACTTGGGACTTGGCACTCGGGATACCAGATATAATGCCACTGGCTAATTCTTTTAAAATATCTTTGCAAAAAATTAGCCTTGTACAATTTGTTTCCAGGGCGTTGAGGCTTTATAGTGTTTGACAGGTCAGTCTGACTTCAATAAAAGAAAAGTAAGAAAAAAAGTCACCTGACCCCTTGTTCGATCCGACTGTCCCTCCTCTTCTCCGGGGAGCCTGACAGGCCCTCTCCCCCTGCTTTCCTGATGAGCGCCGCCATCTTCACGACTAGCCCCCATGATTGCTGGCCAGTGGATGGGGCAGGAGATCCTCTGATCCCCTGCCTCCCCCCTCCAGCGATCACCACATCTGTCATCGGATCAGCGAGGGACACAGGAGCTGACAATTAGAGGTGAGTAAAGAAAACACTTTTTTTTTTTTTCTGTGTAGTGGTTATTTCTGTTAACCCTTTGTGAACAGGTAAGGGATCTATGTGACCCCTATACCAGTTCACAAGGCTCTAGGTCTGGCAAGTCACCTGTGGCTAGCGGCTGACATGCCATTAACCCTGAGCCCCCCATTACCTGCCTCCCCATAGGCCAGAGGGGGCAGAAGAGCCCATGGGCATTAGGCTATGCCGGCTTGTAGCCTGCTGTACAAGCCCCCATAGCTGGTCCTGGGCTGGTTATGCTGTAGAAGGGGGACCTCATGCCATTTTTGGGGGGGGGGGGTTAACCCTTAAAATCAAATGCCCCCTCCCCGGGAAGGGGGACCCTATGTAATTTTTTTTTTTTAATTAAAAATAAAATGTAATTTAAAAAAATCGCAATATATTGTCTTTGAGACAGAATCAGGATATATTATATCGTCATACGTGTACCGCGATACGTATCGCCTGGTTCTTGCCAATGCACACCCCTAGCCAGCAGAAAGTGAGCAAGAAATTCACAGCTGACATCGCTGATGGATCTTTTATATTTGTTGCCCCATTTCAGGGGTCTACATAACGCGTGAGACCTAACGGTTTTTATTTTTTTACATTTTTTACTTGAGGTACTCTTTACTACAGGTTTTACTTCCTCTCTTAATGGGTTAATGCTCTGGCATTAGTTTGTTCAAATAGATGATTTGTAAAGTACAGTGGAATTCTCAGCAAATAAAAAAGCACTTACCCCAGATTCCCCCTTTATCGGGTTTGCCCATTGTTTGTTTTTAGAGATTACACTGAAATGTTTGGCACAGTAAAAATCTTTCTTTAAAACATTTACAATTGTAAATACCTGGAAGTGTTCAGTATGGAACGCGTTCCTCTGGAGGCGTGTGCCTTATAACCTAGGAAACAACAGAGCTGCCGGAGGGGGGAAATATATATAAGGAATATCTGGCTAGAGCTCATTATCCGGCACCTACAGCGTCCGCTCCCAGAACGTCATTCCTTTTAAAGTAACATGGAAACGGGGAACAATGCAGTGAATGACACACTCCCGTCTCCCGGGGACAAGGAAACGTCTGTCTTGCTGCAAAAACAGATTTGTTCCTAGAAACCGCAAACATTGCAATTGGGATCTCATTTAAATAATTTAAAGCCTTTACTTAATAGGGCAAAATGCATTGGCTTTTTGCCAGCCAATCATCAGTCTTTTAGTCTGAATACATCAAGGTGTCTCTCTTCCCATCCGCTTCTACACTTAGTTGTGGGTATTCCTTAACTTAGAGACAGTTCAGACAATGGCAATAATAAGGCAGCAAGGAACTTGCCTGAAGCCTTGTCTTAATGTGCCACTCCATTTTCTGCAGTGGGCTGTAGATGCTGCAGCAGGGCCTCCAAAATTAATCCCTCCTTTCTATTTAATTCTTCCGAGACCCCCCCCACCCCAAATTTGGCTGTATGGTCACCCCTGTCCCTCAGCGCGCCTTGTGTGAGCGAGCCCAGCAAGCATGACCTCTGTGTGGCCATGACCTTCAGCCTGGACACCCTGACAGAGCTTTGTAACCTGATTAAAATGTAGTCCCTGTTTACATGATTGGAGTTGGGTAAGTTTCAGGAAGGGTGGTCACTTCTACACCTTTAAATATGAACACACAGGAATTTCACTTTCCTGTCTGTTGTTCCTCTGTGCGGCAGCGAATTGGGATGCCCCGCTGTGTGTGTACCCCAGGTTTCACTCGCCTTCCTTCTCCCACGGCACAGACTCGGGTGAGAGCAAGTGTGCTGATCGGCTGAGCGGCGTGCTGGGCTCTGTTTGGTGCCGCTGACGGCTAAGCCACCTGGATGGCTAAGAAGCAGAGCGGCTTCTAGACGCATCCCCTGCCCATCTTGCAGCCATGGTGTGTACGCACCGCCCATTCAGATAGGCCGGACATGCACATGGCTAGAGATGACCGGGGATGCAGCCAGAGTGCACAGATGCGGTGAGGGCTCAAGGAGAAGGTGAGTGAAACTCTCGATCGGGGTTCGGGATGCCCCAAGGAGTGGAACTCATGTACATAAGTACGTAAGTAGGCTTAAAATAACTCCCCTCTAGGCTGTGTGTATGTATGTGTATATACACACATCCCTACACCTTCTTTCCTCTCCTGCAGTAGGTTGCGCTCTGTCCTGATTATCTATACTTGTCTTGTTGCTCGCACACAGCTGTTGCTAGCAGAAACTACAATGCAGTGTCTGCCACTCATTCTATACAAGCTGAATACAATAAATGGAGCTCTTCCACCGTAACATCAATAGGGATGGTGTCTCATCCACCTGAATACACTGATAGGTAGAAATATTTTTTTTTGTTAAACTTGTCCCTCTTAAATTGGTAGCAGGTGGGGGCAGCAGTTGTATGTCCCCCACTGCATACAGGCCAGGAAAGCCCCCCCCCCCCAATGCTGTTCCGCCACTCCTTAATGGATCTATGCTGTGTTAGGGCCAACATGACCGGTGGCAGGCAGCATCTAGTGGCTGGCATGATCAATTACAGAAGAGGCAAGAATGGGCGCTGGGGGTTCCATTGTACCTGGGCGGTATGAGGTGTGGGGCAGCCAGCATTTTTTGGTTTTATTTGCCATTTTAATTTAAAATGTTAGTAATCCATACAGTCACATATATGTCTTATTAATGGACATTCTAGGAAGTGGTGGACAGTTTTATGTACCTGGGAGACTTTCTTGGTGGGTAAACCTGTATGTGCCTAAATGCAGCAGATGCTGTTTGTAGTGGCATCTTAATTTTTGACAGACAGTAGGTGCCGGATCTGGTGTGTTATTAGCAGCGGGTTCAGCTTGTGAATTCTGCAAGCCTTCCAGTGTAAGCCTCAGAAAATAGATGGCAGGCCACTGTGAAGCCTGTGACATAGATGTGAGGAGCCGGCTGCTGTCAGATTCTGCAAATAGCACATTCTGAGACAAGTGTCTCCTAATGAGGTGTCTGCTATGTCTAAGTGGGCCAGCCATCCGAGACAACCAACATAACACAAGAGCTCTATTCTTAGTATACAGTACGTCCTGCTCCAGATATAATACTTACACTTGGGTTATCCTCCGCCAGATGGCGCTGCACTGCAGAGACATGCAAAAACAGGCCCCTCAGCCCTTCAAATACCCAGGGACCTCCCACAAATCCCCAGATTTCTCTGCAGTGCTGACTGCGAAGACATGAAGTATCACTCTCTCGCAGGTGAGCGGGGCTATTAAAGCCTGCGCCCCTGTTGGACTATTCCCACCTGTCCTCTTCGTGATGTGCCTCCCAGCCTGGGCTGCGCTGGTCGGGTGAAGGTAGGCAGCACCACGCGTGCTCATGGAGCCATGCTCCACCCCAGTCCCCCACCAAAGGGTAGGCGGTTTAGGCTGATGGTGAGCCTCTAGTGGATGCCCCTCCCGCATTATTGCCCCATACCCTGTGTATCGGTGGACCCTGTTCAAAGGGTCGCCATCCTCCCTCGTTCCCCCCCGTAGCTCGGGGGGGAAAGAAAGGGGACGGTGTGTGTGGTGGTCTCAGTGTATGTTTACACGCTTATGGCCTTAGCACTGTCTTTGACTGGTATTCCTGGTGTCAGAGCCGCGCTGTTGCATTTTTATTATGTACCGGTCGCCGCTGCGCGCACCTCTTCCCTTACTGGATGTGCTGCGCCGACGCTGCGGCGTCTTCATTGGCAAATCATTTTTCTAAGTGTGTCATACACTTCGCTCCTCACGACAACATTAAAACTAGCTCAGAGCTTCGCGCTCTTCGGGGGGGGGGGGGGCGGGGACCTGGTTTGGCGCGCTCCGCGTCACAGCCGCTCTGGCCCGTCCTTTGAGGTTCGTTGGCGCCATTTTGATGCTGGTCGCACGCACACGTGGTAGCGGTCCTCCTCCTCCCTTGGTCTGTAAGTGCCCTCGCGGGCGATTTTCATGATCCTTTATTACTGCGCATGGTTCTGACACCCTTTATTCCCATTATGTCTTTCAGACTGGTGAACACCATTGGCTTCTCCCGGCCCGGTGTAAAATTATAGCGGGCCTTGTAATACTCTCCCACTTCCCTAGCGGGTCTTTGGGGCATCCAGGGTTACTTATAGTGTAAATCTCTACTGGCATATTGTGCCTTGAAGACCGGCTGTGTATAGCGTGTGGACAACCCCATGCTGATGCTGACAGGGCACGTGTATGTGTACCCTGTGCCGAGCAAGCACTGGCCCTGCATTCAGGTCGGCCAGTGGCTACACCTAGCTTCAATTCGCCTGTCTCCCCAGGCTTAAATCTCTCTCCTGCTGAGTCGCCTACAAGAGGGGAATTGCAGCTTGCTGGGCCTTCCAGACTGCCTACGGCTGAACAGAATATTGCTAGGTTATCAGAGCGAATGGGCCCTGGTAAGAAGCGGCACCTATCTCCTCATGTTTCTGTATCTTCTTTGAGAACCGTGGAGTTTACTCCTCCGTGTGACTATACCCTTTCTGATGAAGGGGAGTTGTTCTCTGACTCGGGTTCATCTGATGAGAGGGAGTCATGACGATTCTGGCCCGGAATACTGGGACCAGTGTGACACTGACGACCTGTTGATTAAGGTCTTTAAGTCACTGTCTATCTCCCTCCCCGGTCAGGCCCCCAAGCCTAAAGGGGAGCGTTTCCATACTGCGACCGCACGTTTGGAATTTCTAGAGCAGGCTCATTTCCATGCCCTTGTGCTCAAGGAATGGGAATACCCCAGTAAACTTCCAGGGGTTCCAGGGGACTGGGATAGGAAATACCCTTTTCCCCCTGAGGTGGTTAATTGCTGGTCATCACCCCCCATGGTGGATGCGCCGATCATAGGGGTCCCTAATCCCCCCTTTATTACAACCCCTGCTTATAGTACCCTTCGGGATGCTGAGGACCGGCGCATTGAGCTGTTGGCCTCCCATGCCTTTTCTTGTGCAGGGACGGCGCTGCGCCCGGTCTGTTCCGCGGCCATTACTGCAGTGGCCGCTAGAACCCTCATCAGAAAGTTGCTTGATCATCACCCTGAGGATCTCCCCTGGGAGGTGTTTAATGCACTCTCCAATTGTGATGAATTTGTAAAATTTATTCTATTAGCGCTGGAGGACGCTATCACAATGTATGCAAGAACTTCTGCCCTTGCGGTAGCTATACGTCGCTTGGTCTGGCTGCGACAGTTGGGTGCTGACGATGCTACAGAAAAGACTCTTACTGTGCTTCCCTTTAGAGGGCGACGCCTATTTGGGGCCCGTCTGGACCTGTTTGGTAAAAAGGTCCTTCCGGGTTTTTCGTTCTGACTCCTGTCCCACGAGCAGCAGACAACGCCCTGGCCCCTCTGGCGGGGCTAAGCCCAAATCTTCTACCAAACCCCCTCAAGCATGATGGGGCACCCTCGCCCGTCTGGGTGAGGGGATGGCTGCTGCACCTTGCTATTATCAGGTGGCGTCTCGCCTCATTCTGGTGGATTCAGGAGGTGGTGTCCTCCAGATACAAGATAGTCTGCTGCGCGGCCTTCCCCAGTTTTATCAGGTCCCAGGTACTCCTGGTCCCTGCTGCTCTTCAGTTGCTGGCACAGGCCATGCTAGGCCTATGAGGGCTGAGTGTCTCTTGCAGATTGCCCGTAACAGGCAGAGGCAGGGGCCGCTGTACCAACCTTCCACAGTTCCCTAAAAAGGATGGGTCTGGCTGGCCCATTCTGGATTCACAGCAACTCTCTAATTACAGGCAGTTTCTGCCGGAAACTCTGAGTTGGGCCATCAGCACCTTGCGCCCAGTGGGCTTCTTGTCTGGGGAACTCTAAAATGTTTGTTTACATCCCTGTGACTTCAGGTCCCCGAGGCTCTTCAGGTTCGTGTTGGTAGTCCAACACCGCAAATTGTGGCCTTGTTATCTGGCCTCTCTTCAACTCCCAGGGTGATCTCTCAGGTGCGGACGATGGTGATGTCTCCGATGAGACCAAGGGGCGTCCGTGCGATGACTACCTGGACGCCCTTTCTCACTTCCCAGTCTGCGTCAGGCTAGGATGGATGCCCGGCTGATGGCGTCCGTTGGGAGTCATTTGGATGGGGGACCTTCACCCGAAGTCCTCATTGTCCCCTTAATTGGTAATCCCATTACCAGGAATGAATCTGGATCAGGTTCTGACGAGAATCTTCCCTTCTCCGCAATGAAGTGGACGATCTGGTCACATGGGCTCAGTCCCTCATTGCTGTCCCGGTCCCTTCACCAGGCAGAGATGCAGCTGGTGGGCCCGTTGGTGTCTTGCTCGGAAGAGGCCCCTTATGTTCAGTCCCCCTTGGGCCCTTCTGCGACTTCTATGGTTAATACAGGACAGGGATCCGGCATCCCTGGAGTAGGGTCTGTGGGCCTTCCCACCTGGTAAAAAGTTTTCTCTTGGAGTGGATGAACTCAGGGAACCTGTCTGGGGGCAGTTCCTTCTTACCCATTCCTGGAAACGGTCACCATGGATGCCAAACTATCAGGTTGAAGGGGGAGGTTTCTTCTGAAACTCCCTGCGTTTCTGGGGGTTGTGGGGCCCTTAGACGGTCCTTACACCAATTGAATTTGAAACAGTGAGCTTTTTTGCAATGGCTCTGCCTTGCTTGACTACTTCCCTTCTGGGCCTGCCAGTTTGGGGGCGCTCGGTCTGTCTGACGACAGTGTCCTACAGTAACCATTGGAAGGGGCCTGGAGCTGGTGGACCCTTCAGGAAGCGTCTAGGTTCCTAATCTGGGTGGAGACAATGTTCCCTGCATATCATTGATATTCGCCCCGGTGCAGCCCCTCTGCGACAGGATGTGCTAATCCCTGTGTCACTATGGCGTCCAATCAGCTGTGGATCTGTTGTGTTCCGTCACTATCACAGGCTCTCGGCCTTTTGTTTCCCTGTTCCAGGATCCTCTGGCAGTGGTCCGGATGCCTTAGTAACGTCATGACTGGACGTTCGGTTCTGTATGTCTTTTCCCATTCCCCCTGCTAGGCAGGGTTCTGCGCAAGATTGCTCTGGTAAGGGGACCAGGGATTCTGGTGGCCCCCAGGTGCCTTAGTAGAGGGTGGTTATGGTACCAAGGACAGTAGTTCTGTACCTTTTGCCAGGAGTGCTAGCTAGGCTCACTCAGGGCTCCCTTTACGTCACTCCAATCTAAAGTCTCTGGCCTAGTCGGCCTGACTGCTGAAACAACCATCTTGATGGAGACAGGCTTATCTGTCTCAGTGTTTTGATACTATGGGAAGGCTAGGAGCAAGTTCTTCCTCTTCCATCTGTTGTAGGGTATGACATACCCATATTGATTGGTGGTGAGTCTCGGTCTCTTCCCTGTTGGGCGTTCTCGGTTCCCAGGGCTTTAGTGTTGTTTGCAGCATGATTTGGAGTTGGTTCTCCAACTCTGTACTCTGATGGGTCAGGTTCTACCCTGTCCACCTTGCCTTAGTAGCCTCTGGTTCAGTCTTCCTTGGTTAGACTTCCTTCAGGGGGTACTCATGTGCGTCCCCCATGTAATCCTATGGTCCCCGTTGGGATTGAAATTTCATTCTGTCTGCCTGCAGGGTTTTGTTCCTTGGTCCTATTCAGGATGCTGTCTGGCTGTTCTTACCCTCAAGGTTGTCCTTCTGGTAACTATTACCTTGGTCAGGCGTGTGTTAGCGGGCGGCTCTGTTTACCTAGCCCCCATTCCTTGAGATACACTAGAATAAGGTTGAGTTCCGCCTGAAGCCGGGACTATCTGCATCTGGATGTGTCTCTTGTTCATTGATTCGAGATATTGCTATCCCTGCTGTGCCTTTTTCCTAGCAACGCTGAGGAAAGGGTTCTGCCTTCCTTAATCAGGTGTTGGAAGTTTTCCTTGGCAGTCTCTGTGTCCTTGGGGGAACTGATGTTCCTTGGGGCCTGTGGTCATTACATCCTGAATGTGCTCGATCCCTTCTGCTCTCAGGAGTTGGGCGGCTTGGTCCTGGTTATTACCTTAATGGTTGTTCCTCCTAGTCCTTGGTTCGGTCCTTGGGCTTCTGCCAAGTCTACTGTAGCTATTGGATTCGTCAGGCTGTTACTCAGGCCTATTCCAGCAAGGGGAAGATTCTTCCTTGTCGCCTCGATTTTTTTCTACTCGTGCTTGTTGCCCCTTGGGCTTTTCAGCACCGGGCTTCTGTTGAACTGGTTGGCTAGGCCACTACCATTGGCCTTCTGCAAGTTTTTTTAAAAGGTTGATGTTAGGGCCTCAGCTCATGCTGTCTTGGCCGTATGGTTATGCAGGTGACAGTGGTTTTAAACTGTCTGCTGCTGTCGTTTTTTGTCGGGGATCCCACCCTACTTTATGGACACTGCTATAGGATGTCCCAAGTGTAAGTATTATATCTGGAGCAGGATGTACTGTATACTAATAATAATACAATTCTGTGAAATACTCACCTGTAGAATTGGTATTATTTGTATACAGTACGTCCTGCTCCACCCCACCCTGGTTTTCTTGTTCACTGCTTTTCAATGCTGGGGATTTGTGGGAGGTCCCTGGGTATTTGAAGGGCCGGGAGGAGCCTGTTTTTGCATGTCTCTGCAGTGCGGTGCCATCTGGCGGAGGATAACCCAAGTGTAAGTATTATATCTGGAGCAGGACGTACTGTATACAAATTATACCGATTCTACAGGTGAGTATTTCACAGAATTGTATTATCCCCTTCCTGGTCTCCTCCCGACTGTATAATACAGGCCATCGCCTATTCACCATTATTCTTTGCGTTGCTATTTTTATTTATTCCCAGTTGTAGTAACTTGTAATGTATATGAATGTACCCAGCTGAAAGATGCTGAGGCTGGCCATGGGCGTTGACCTGGGATAAGGGGATAAAAGAGCCTTACACTAATAAATGGCCTTTTTGTCACAGCAAAGAGATATTTGAAAATGTATACAAGGTGTCTGTATTTTATAAAAACTTTAAAGGTGCTTCCTGATGTAAAACCTGCTTATTTCCTGCAATGCATTTTCTTCTGGTACATTTCTGAGCAAGTACCACTTTAAAACACAGTACTCAGCCAATCTGGAATGATCTAAATGGAGATTTTCTGATCACATGGATACTCAGTCTACCTGTTGTGGCTTTAAGCTTCTGACATGAGTTATATCCTTACAGCCTTTCCACAATGGTCCCTGCCTGTCCTGGAAGATGCCTAAGAAAAGAATACTAGGAGGGCTAACCAATATTTATTGTCCATGTGCTCTACTTGTGGTGAATATTTTAGTAAGGTGCATCACGAGCAGGCGCAAGGAAAGAGAAATGTGGCGTGCAAGTGGTTTCTGCCTATGGTGTGAGGTCATTTTATTTTGTTTTGATTTCCCAGAAAAGCTATCAAAGGATTAAAAGGGAGTCCCTCCAGCTAGAGCTCAGGTATACATTATCTCACGGCAGGGCTGGAGCTATTTTTAGTGCATTGGAATTTGGGGGCAAAATATCCTATCAAAGGCATATTTTTAAGATGATTTAAGCCAAAACCAGTCCCAATCCTGATTTTGTTTGCCCGCAGTTAGTCTACCCCTAGTCCTTCCTGCACGTGCAACCGTCGTGACGAATGCCCAACATGAACAGTGGCATCAAATGGAAGCGATCAAGGCAAGTGTGCATTTGTGAGACTGGACCTTCACTCAAATAGGGGCTTTACAAATCCTCCCACTAACGGACATTAAGGGGCATCCCGGGTAGCTTACTGGCGTAATTCCCACTGGTCATTGCGACTACCATAAAAAATCACCATATGAATCACTATATGGATACCGGGCTCGGGCTCCCTTTGGGGCAACCCCGGCAGTGTGTGGTTTGTGGGGCATCCCTTGTGGGGGATAATGTGTCTATTTGTATTCCATGTGCACAGCAGGCCATTATGCGGCAGTCGGGGTCCTAGGCGTCTGGTTCCGTGCCGCCGGCCTCCTCACCTACCCCAACCCGCCTTATCCATACCCCAAGTGACACTGTCATTAGCGGGGAGTCGCAAGCTGATGCTTGTGCTAGGCTGGCCAACATTGAAAAGTTGATTTCTAGCTCTGCGGCCAGAAAGGCCCCAGCTAAGAGAAGGCATCTGTCGCCGGCCGCGCCGGTACTGGATTTTGATGACTATGATTCCCTTGACTGGTCTGATTATTCCCCACTCGAGGAGGGGGAATTGTTTGAGGAATCTGATGCTGAGGATCAGCAGTTTTTTGGATACTGATACTGGGCAGGCGCTGGGGGATGCCGTGGATACCCCCAAGATCCTGGCCCATCTATTTGAGGTACTGGATATTTCTCCGCCAGCGGAGACCCCCCTGCAGAAGGGGGAATTTTTGGGGGACTTCTAAGCCCCGCTTGGAGTTCCCAAATTAGAATCATTTTGATTGCATGATTCTTTAGGAATGGGAGAGGCCTAGCCGGCTCCCCGGTGTTCCTCAGGGATGGGATAGGAAGTATCCCTTCCCGGTGGACGCGGTGAAGCGCTGGTCTTCCCCTCCCGAGGTCGATGCGCCCGTTCTGGGATTGTCCAACAGCTCCGTTGTACATTCTCCAGATGCCGCCACTCTTAAAGATGGTGAGGACAAACGCATGGATCAGATGGAGTGCCATGCCTTTGCCAGTGTGGGTTCAGCCTTGCGGCCTGTTTGTGCCTCGGCGCTCGCGACTGTGGCTACCAGGTCTGTGGTTAGGGGCCTGTTGAGTAGTTCCCAGCTTAACCCGGCCAGTGATGATTTCACAGCCCTTAAGCGATGTAAATTATTTGTGACCTATGTTTTATCTGCTAAGGATGACACGATTTTGTGTAGTAGAACCTTGGCATTTCTGGTGGCTTTTCGCCGATAGGTCGGGCTACGCCAGTGGGCGGCTGACATTGTGGCTAAGAAATCACTCTACCGCGCTACCCTTCCTGGGTATGAGGCTGTTCGGAAATAAATTGGATTCAGTGACAAAAGGTGGAAAGTTACCTCAGCGTAAGTAGCAGGCTCCTTCAATCCTTCCTTTTGCGGTGCCAGAGCAGGCAGAGGCTTTGCCTACTCTAATTTCAGAGGTGATTCCTGGAACAGAGGCAGAGGATGCGCTCGTCCAGGCCTTAACTGGGGTTCCAAGCCTGCTGCCAAGACAGTTCAGCAATGAGGGGACGCCCTCACCCTTGCGGGGACGGCTGCGGCACTTCTTCCTGGTCTGTGCCCAGGAGGTCACAGACAAATGAATCTTGGAAGTGGTCTCTTCCGGGTACAAACTGGAGTTCGAGTACCGGCATCCTCCCAGATTCCTAAGGTCTCAGATCCCCGGGCTGCGCAGGGGCTCCTGTGGCTGTAAATAATCTTCTGGTCATGGATGTCATATGCCCGGTGCCTTTCTCAGTGAGAGGCCGGGGCTATTATTCCAACCTCTTCGCGGTTCCCAAAAAGGATGGATCCATAAGACCCATTCTGGATTTGAAGCTTCTCAACAGGTTCATCAGAACCATGAAGTTCCGCATGGAGACTCTGCGCTCAGTCATCAATTCCCTTCGTCAGGGGGATTTCATTACATCCATAGACATCAAGGATGCTTACCTTCATGTACCAATCTACCCAGCACACCAGAGATTTCTCAGGTTTGTGGTGGGAGATCAGCATTTTCAGTTTGTGGTCCTCCCTTTCGGGTTGACTTCGGCACCAAGGGTGTTCACCAAGGTGCTGGCGGGCATAATGGCCCTTCTCAGATCCCAGGGCATTCACATTGTTCCGTATTTGGACGACCTCCTCATTACGGCATCCTCTCTGTCAGGCGGAGCTGGACACCAGGTATGGTGGTGGCGACGCTGGAGAGGTTCGGCTGGGTGATCAACCATCCCAAGTCTTCTCTCTCCACCTCAAGGGAGATCTCGTTTCTGGGCATGAATCTGGATACCATTCGGAACAGGGTTTTCCTTCCTCAGTCCAAGGTGCAGATGGTTCAGGATCTGATACGTCTTCTCCTGTCCAATCCTCGTCCTTCTATCCGGCTAGGGATGAGACTGGTGGGATTGATGGTGGCTTCCTTCGAGGCAGTTTCCTTTGCTCAGTTCCACATGAGGTCGCTCCAGCTCCATCTATTATTGGCCTGGGACAGATGTCCGCAGTCATTGGATCAGTCATTCATGATGTCTCCTCGGGTTCGGCAGTCCCTTCAGTGGTGGCTGGAACCAAGCAATCTGATGAGGGGCAGATCCTTTCTGACCCCTTGTTGGGAGACGGTTACCACGGATGCCAGCCTGTTAGGCTGGGGAGGTTTTTGGAAGACGCATCAGTTCAAGGGGCTGTGGGGTCCTCTGGAGGCTCACACCCCCATCAATGTTTTGGAGCTGAGAGCTATTCGGTTGGTTCTGTCATGCTTGACGCATCACCTACGCGGCTTACCAGTTCAGGTTCAATCAGACAATCGAACTGCGGTAGCTTACATCAATCACCAAGGAGGGACTCGCAGCAGGAGTGCCCTCAGGGAAGTTTCTCTGATTCTTGCATGGGCGGAGAGCAATGTTCCATGCATCTCAGCAGTGTACATTCCGGGAGTGGAAAACACGGAGGCGGACTCCCTGAGCGGGGATTCTCTCGTCGAGGGGAATGGTGTCTCATCCACATGGTATTCCGGTCCCTCTGTCACACGTGGGGGTTTCCGGAGGTGGATCTCTGCCTCACGTCACAATCACAAGCTCCCAATGTTTGTGTCTGTCTCAGGAGCCTCTGGCCCTGGCAGCGGACGCCATGTGTCTTGCCTGGAGGGATCTGGGTTTCCTGTACCTGTTTCCCCCCTTCTCCATGGTGGGCATGGTGGTGCGCAAGCTGGCTCAAGAGGGTGCGCCAGCAATTCTGGTGGCCCCAAGGTGGGCTAGACAGGTTTGGTTCGCGGACGTCGTACGGCTGGCGGTATATCAGTACAGGTTGCCCCTGTTTCCGGATCTGATCACTCAAGGTCAACTTTGTTACCCCAATTTACAAATGCTGGCTTTGACGGCTTGGCTGCTGAAACCTCCATCTTAAAAGAAGGCTTGTCTGATGCTGTGATTCAGACACTTGTTAGGGCTAGGAAGTGATCTTCCTCTAACATCTACTACAGGACTTGGAGGTCCTATATTGATTGGTGTGAGGCTAGGGCCTTGCCTTGCAGGGTGTTTTCGATCCCTAGGATTTTGGATTTTCTTCAACACGGTCTGGACCTGGGGCTCCAGCTTAGTTCCTTGAAAGGGCAGGTCTCTGCCCTGGCGGTCTTCTTTCAAAGGTCCTTTGCTCTTCATCCTTTGGTTAAAGCTTTATTCTAAGTATGTCACACACCCCGCTTCAAGACATTCATTACATGTGGGTATACTGACCTGCAGATGGCGATCTTGCAGAGATGTCAATAAAAAAAAGACCCTCCCGGTCCATAAATACCTGGGACCTCCCACTCATTCCCCAGTCTTTCATATCTGCAGACGGCGAGCAAGTCAGAAGATGGATGTCTCCTCCTTGCAGGTAGCCGGGGGCGGCTGATTTTGTGTCTGAAAAGTCGCTTACGGCCCTTCCCTTTGTGGGGTTGCGGCTCTTTGGAGAAAAATTGGATTCGGTGGCAAAGGGAGGTAAGTTACCTCAGCGTAAGAAGCAGCGTCGCCCCTTTCGGGGGGCGGCTTCCTTCACTCAGTCCTTTCGCGGGGCTAGAGTTGGCAGGGGTTCGGCTTTCCCCTCGTCCAGAGGTGATTCCTGGTCCAGGGGCAGAGGTCGGGCCCGTCAGGACACAGTTGGGGCTCTAAGCCTAAAGCCGCTGCCAAGCCGGCTCCGCAATGAGGGGGCGCCCTCACCCTTGCGGGTGGGGGGACGGCTGCAACTCTTCTCCCGGGTCTGGGTCCAAGAGGTCTTGGACAGGTGGGTTCAGGAAGTGGTGTCTTCCGGTTACAAGCTGGAGTTCGAGTTCCGGCCCCCTCCCAGATTCTTCAGGTCTCGGGTGCCGTCAGATCCTCTGGCCACTCAGGGGCTTCGGGCGGCAGTAGCAAGTCTCTTGGACATGGCTGTCATCTGTCCGGTGCCCCCCTCAGACCGGGGCCTGGGCTTCTATTCCAATTTGTTTACGGTACCCAAGAAGGACGGATCCATTCGTCCGATTCTGGATCTGAAGTTGCTCAACAGGTTCGTCCATTCCTGGAGGTTCCGTATGGAAACTCTGCGCTCAGCCATCCACTCTCTTCGTCAGGGGGACTTCATGACATCCATAGACATCAGGGAGGCTTACCTGCATGTTCCAATATTTCCGGCACACCAGAGATTTCTCAGGTTTGTCGTGGAAAATCAACATTTTCAGTTTGTGGCTCTTCCGTTTGTCCTTACCTCGGCTCCAAAGGTTTTCACCGAGGTGTTGGCGGGGGTGATGGCCATCCTCAGAGCCCGGGGTATCCGCATCGTGCCATATCTGGACGACCTTGTCATCATGGCGTCTTCCTTCAGTCAGGTGCAGCTGGATACCGGGACCGTGGTGTCCACTCTGGAGAGTTTCGGTTGGGTGATCAACTATCCAAAGTCCTGCCTCTCTCCCTCCAGGGTGGTGGAGTTCCTGGGAATGTCTCTGGATACTTCTCAGGCCAGGGTGTTTCTCCCCCGGGCCAAGATTCTTCTGATTCAGGAATTGACTCAGCGTCTCCTATCTATCCCCCACCCGTCCATCCAGCTGGGGATGCGACTGGTGGGATTGATGGTGGCATCGTTCGAGGCGGTTCCCATTGCCCAGTTTCACACAAGGACGCTCCAGCTCCATCTCTTGGCGGCCTGGGACGGGTCCCTGCGTCATTGGATCAGTCCTTTCTGATGTCCCCCAGGGTGCGGCGTTCCCTTCGATGGTGGCTGAAACCAAGCAATCTGACGAGGGGCAGATCCTTTCTGACCCCTTGTTGGGAGACGGTCACCACGGATGCCAGCCTGTCGGGTTGGGGGGATTTTGGAAGGATCTTCAGTTTTAGGGACTGTGGGGGCCTCTGGAGGCTCACAATCCCATCAATGTTCTGGAGTTGAGAGCCATCAGGTTGGTTCTGGCTCACTTGACTCATCAGTTGCAGGGACTCCCGGTTCAAGTTCGGTCGGACAATCGGACGGCGGTCGCCTACATCAATCACCAGGGAGGGACTCGCAGCAGGCGTGCCCTCAGGGAAGTGTCCTTGATCCTTGCTTGGGCAGAGGGCAATGTCCCATGCATCTCGGCGGTGTACATTCCGGGAGTGGAGAACACGGAGGCGGATTCCCTGAGCAGGGGGTCATCTCGCCGGGCTAGAAAGAAGTCTTCCTCTGCCATCTACTATAGGATTTGGAGGTCTTATATTGATTGGTGTGAGGTCCGGGCCTTGCCTTGCAGGGCGTTTTCTATCCCTAGGGTTTTGGAATTTCTGCAACATGGTCTGGACCTAGGTTTGCAGCTTAGTACGCTGAAAGGGCATGTTTCTGCCCTGGCGGTTTTCTTTCAAAAGTCTTTTGCTCTTCTTCCTCTGGTTAAGACCTTTTTCCAGGGGGTTACGCATGTGCTGCCTCCTAGGAAGCCTTTGCTCCTGTTTGGGATTTGAATTTGGTTCTTTCTGCCTTGCAGGGTCCTCCTTTTTAACCTTTGCAGGATATTGCACTTTCTACGCTTACTCAGAAGGTTGTTTTTCTGGTTGCCATCACTTCCGTTCGGCGTGTATCGGAGTTGGCGGCCTTGTCCATTAAGGCCCCTTACTTTGAGAGGCATCAGGACAAGGTTGTTTTCCGCTTCAAGCCAGATTTCTTTCCTAAGGTGGTCTCTGCTTTTCATCTTAATCAGGACATTGTTCTGCCCTCCTTGTGTCCTAAGCCTAGCAATGACAAGGAGAGGGTTTTGCATTCTTTGGATGTGGTTCGCTGTGTGAAGTACTACTTGGTGGCTACTTCCTCTTTTCGTAGGACTGAAGCCCTTTTTGTGGTGCCCTCTGGGCCTAGGAAGGGTTTGGCTCCCGCCAAGTCTTCCATTAGTAAATGGATTCGCCAGGCCATTGTTGGGGCCTATTCTGCCAAGGGGAAGATTCCCCCTTTTCGTGTTACTGCTCATTCTACTCGTGCTGTTGGGGCGTCCTGGGCCTTCCAGCACCAGGCCTCTGTTGAGCAGGTTTGTAAGGCTGCTACTTGGTCTTCGGTTCACACTTTTTCCAAGTTTTACAAGGTTGATGTGCGGGCCTCAGCGGATGCTGTTTTTGGCCGCAAGGTTCTGCAAGCTGCAGTGGTTTAAGTTTGTGCCTTGTTGTCTTGTTTTTGGATCTCTGCCCTTTATGGACACTGCTATTGGATGTCCCACATGTAATGAATGTCTTGAAGCGGGGTGTGTGACATACTTAGAATAATACCATTTTGTGAATACTCACCTGTAAAATGGGTATTATAAGTATGTCACACACCCCGCTTCACCCTGCCCTTTGGTATTCTGGATCCTTTATATGGTGAACCTTTGTTAGTTTAAATTGGCTTTCCTGGTTCCTTTACCTTACTGTGCTATCTTTATACTGGGGAATGAGTGGGAGGTCCCAGGTATTTATGGACCGGGAGGGTCTTACTTTTTTTATTGACATCTCTGCAAGATCGCCATCTACAGGTCAGTATATGCACATGTAATGAATGTCTTGAAGCGGGGTGTGTGACATACTTATAATACCCATTTTACAGGTGAGTAATCACAAAATGGTATTTTTCCAGGGGGTCACTCATGTGCGGCCCCCTCGAAAGCCTTTGTTGCCTGTTTGGGATTTGAATTTGGTTCTGTCGGCCCTCCAGGGGCCTCCTTTTGAGCCGGTGCAGGATGTTGCACTTTCTATGCTTACACAAAAGATTGTCTTTTTGGTGGCTATTACCTCTGTTCGACGTGTCTGAGTTGGCGGCTCTTTCCCTTCAAGCCCCTTACTTTGAGAGACACCAGGACAAGGTGGTTTTTTGTTTAACGCCAGATTTCCTTCCTAAGGTGGTTTCTGCCTTCCATCTCAATCAGGATGTGGTTCTCCCTTCCTTGTGTCCTAAGCCTAGCAATGACAAGGAGAGGGTCCTGCACTCTTTGGATGTGGTTTGTCGTGTGAAGTACTATTTGGTTGCTACTTATTCCTTTTGTAAGATGGATGCCTTGTTCGTGGTGCCCTCCGGGCCCCGGAAAGGTTGGGCGGCTGCCAAGTCTACCATTAGTAAATGGATACGTCAGGCCGTTGTTGGGGCCTATTCTGCCAAGGGGAGGACTCCCCCTTTAAGTTCACTGCGCATTCTACTCTTGCTGTTGGTGCGTCCTGGGCTTTTCAGCACCAGGCTTCAGTTGAACAGGTTTGTAAGGCTGCTACTTGGTCCTCTGTTCACAATTTTTCCAAGTTTTACAAGGTTGATGTGCGAGCTTCAGCGGATGCTGTTTTTGGCTGTGAGGTTCTGCAAGCTGCAGTGGTTTAAGTTGGTACATTCTTTTACTGTTTTCGGTTCCCACCCATGACGGACACTGCTATTGGATGTCCCACATGTCATGATTATGGAAGCGGGGTGTGTGACATACTTGGAATAATACCATTTTGTGATTACTCACCTGTAAAATGGGTATTAGAAGTATGTCACACACCCCGCTTCATCCCACCCTTATTGGTATTTTGGATCTTTTACATGGTGAACCTTTTAGTGTTATGATTGTTTATATTTGGCTCTTCCTGGTCCCCTTACTGCTGTTCTATACTGGGGAATGTGTGGGAGGTCCCAGGTATTTATGGACTGGGAGGGGCTCCTTTTTTTCCTGTCATTTCTGCAAAGTTCGCCCTCTACTGGCCACAACCCACATGTCATGATTATGGAAGCGGGGTGTGTGACATACTTATAATACCCATTTTACAGGTGAGTAATCACAAAATGGTATTTTTGTTTTGGTCACCCCTGTTCTCCTCTGATAACTATGTTTTCTGACAAATGAATCTCCTGTCTCTGGTCACCAAACAGAAAGGGAGGCTGTATTCCCTTTAAAGAGACTGACCACCCAACTAAAAAAACAAAGGATGCTCACCTTTTTCCCCTGCAAGTGATTCTAGTCCGGCGATTAGTAATCCATGGCCTGGACCAAACACCAGTGACCAGCGCTTTGTGTTGGACTCACGACCCTTCACCATCAGTGACAGGCACTACTGCATCCTCTCCATTCATTGCAAGACCTGACATGTTCGAATGGGTATGGCCATGACCCTGTGAGTGATGGTGGAAGGGCTCGATCCAGTCCATTGGTGGTGCAACCCTCCTTTATTCTAGTAGAAACCCATCAGCTTTGACTACTTATTGCTCTTTTGAACAGCTGAAAGAATTGTAACACTTTAGAAGATGCATATTGTTTACATTGAATGGGAGTGAGGTATATTCAGAGTATGCAGTGAACAGTGATAAAGATACATTGTTGCAGGTTTCCCTTTTCACACACAATCTAGTAGCTGGTTATTCAGTGTGCATGAGTTTATATAACCTTATATATAACACAAACTGCCTGTGTTTCTGAGGCATTTATCTCTGGTGCGATCTGCTGCTGGCACAGCTCTCCCCTCATGCTCATGTGTGCGACAAGATGGCTGCTCCCATGCAGGTCTGCAGCAAAGAATCGACCTGTTATTCCAGAACATCTGCATGGAGTTAAGTCCTCTCAAATAGTTTTTGCCAGAGGGGGGCTTTAGAAGAGCAATTTACTAAACTTTTTTTTATACTTTTGGTCTACTTTTGGTCCACTTTAAGAGAAGATCACAAACTGCAAAATTCTACTACTTTAACTCTCTCTCCCCTCCCCCCACTCCCACCAAAAATTAAAAACAAGTGCTTATCGGGTTTGATGAAGAGCACACGACTGGCTCCTTTAGTCTAATCTATCCATTTCTAAAAGTCCTTCCGTTGAGATGGGCTAGTAGTGCTCACTTTCCCACAGAGCTTCCATCTTGTCAGGCCCTCTGCATGTCTCTGCACCTGTTCCCCTCAGTCTCCCCCCCTCACTTTTCACCATGCATGCCATTTTTGCTTAGATATGAAGCGTATCCGGACCCAGAACATTTTTTTTCCCCCTCCAGCCATCTGCATCTTGTAGAGGTGTGGGGGGATGTGACTGGATATCTGTGGGTAGGGTATACATTTGGTTGACATGGGGGAGATGATACACAGCAGGGAGATGTTTCAAATACATTACTGACAGGAGGCGTCTGGAACCCACCACCACATCATTGTGAAACCAGAGGAGATGGGAAACTTGTTGTTGTATGTGCTTGGCCTGATCATTTAACACGACTAAGAGGAAAAATTTTAATGACTAAAATGGGTGACCTGTAGTGAGGCAAGAATGCATTTTTTTATGTTTATTATTTTTGAGAAGTGTTTGGGGGGGGGGGGGGACTGCACACTGATTTTTTGTATTCTAACCTTTTTTTCTGAAATAATAATGTGCCCTTTTGTGGTGATCGTTGGATTAAAAACTTGTGCAAAGGAGCAGGGATACTTTCAATGCAAAGAAAGCTGCTGTTTCACCTCTGGGCCATGGTGGCTGCAGTAACGGACCCACAGTGAGAGCACATTGCAACACTTGTATATGGACAATTCTATATGGTTATGCAAATGTTGACAAATCAAGTCAACTCGTGTGCAGTATTCTCGTATCGTGCAGATGGACATTCTCAAATGTAGTATGGCTACCAGTCTCAACTTTTTTTGTTTGAAAAGTGTTGGCGGTCACCTAGTTTAAAAAAAAAAAAAAAAAAAAAAAAGCTGAACAACTTTATAAAGAATTAAATCCACACGCATAGTTATCTCATTTTGAAGAAGCTTTGTACGTAATGGGAAATCTGGTTTCGGTAAAGTTTAGGTGGCAGCAGATCCAGTTGGGGCACCAGTTCACACCCTGGCTGAGTGCCACCTGTTAAGACCTCCAGTACCACCAGTGGTACTTGTACCCCTGGTTGGGGAACTCCTGCTCTTGACCCCCCTGGCACCGTTTACCAAATGGCTTGCTGTTGTTGCATAGTATACTTCAAACCCTAAATGGGCACAGTGTATTAGCACCAATCATATACCTCCTGAGGATGATCAGATTGTGACTGCCTGCCTTGCGCCCCTCTGATGTTAATATGGGCTCCCTCCTAGTGTAGAGGCCTCAGCAGAGATGACAGGAAGAGTGTGACGCAAGCGCCATGTTTTTGTGTTCCTAATTTCATAAACCAAGAATGAAACAGCTGGTTAGCAGCTGTGTGTGATGCCTTGGGAACTTTTGTGCTGGGCAGTTGCTCCAGATGTTCAGTTAAATAATTGGGAGGAGGGGGGATGTCTCTCACCGACTCCCTGTCTGCATCTCTCAACTTTCATTTGAACCTGCCCTCCTGCCTTTTATTTTATGTGCCCTTCATGAGCTTTTTCCTATTACCCAAAGTCCTGTGCAGGGAGGCCTACGCTGTGTTTTCAGCCCTTCTCTCCATGCCAACATTTATTACACAGAGTGTCTGTCAGCTGCATATAATAAACATTTGAAATGTTTTTACTGCCAAGTTTTAAGACAAATCCACTAATAAAGATGTTTAAAGGGATATTTCACTTTGATATTTAGAATCCCGTGTAGCTGCTGTTGTGACCCGTCATCTTGCTGCCTTCCCAGAGGGATTTCTGAAGGTGGGCCCTCTGCCTTTCTTTAAAGTAGGGCTTTGCATTATCCCCTAAGGGAGACTAGAACCAAAACCATTGGCTTGCTAAGGTGTAATATGTTTGATGGGGGGGGGGGGGCTAGAATTTTGTTGTTTAAATCATTTCCTCGAAGCAGATGCTTGAACTAGGGTCTATTTAAGTATCTCACGTAAGTGCTCTGCCTCTTCATAAATCAAAGGCTCTAGTTGCGTTATGAGTGCATACATAACCAGATGACATAAGTGCATGATTACTTACAAAAAAATATGTATCCCTAGAGGCCTGTAGTTTAAACGCAAACCTAACGCGAAAAATGTTTCTTGATTTCATCAAATATTTAACTCCAAACCTTAAGAGGTTCCTTGCATAGCTTGGTGCTCCCTCTTCTTTCTATTCCCTTACTGTAAAGCCACACCCTGTGGTCTACAGAGGGTCCAGCTTGTCTGTTTGGCCTCCCACTATATGGTCTCATTCCAAGGGTTGATTCAGTAGCTAAGTCTTAAAAAAAGCACTGCAGTAGGCAGACACTAATAAAACCTATTACTTCCAAATTAAAAATGGTGTTTACACCAAACATTCCCCTAGTTTGTATCCTTGGTTTCTTTAGCGTAAACCATGTCCTAAACTGGCAAATAGAGACCTAATGGGAGCTGTGGGTTGAACATCAGATCTCCCCTTGTGATCATGTCTTACCATCACATGAGAACCTTCTTGTTTCCTGCACACTTACAGTGCTAGAATTTTTAACACAGCAATAATGAGCCTCATTAGAGAATAGAGTGAAAGAGATGAACATGACATGTAAAGTATTTAGCAGAAGATGCCAAAATCTGCAACAGTGCTCATAGCAAGGGCTTGGGTGGGTCCTACATTTTGTCTTAAAGTATTTAAGCTTAATGTGATTGCCCAATCCCCCCCCCCCCCCCCCCTTGGTGGGATAGCCTGCCGTTTCTTTTGCCTGAGACATGGGAAGTAAAACCTATCCTCTTTATGACCTCAGTAGTGTCACTGCCTCTAAAGTGTCAGGCTCCTGTGATCGGTACGCCCCTCAGGTCCTGACGATATAGATTTTTGATTGCCCCTGGATACCAGTTATAAGCCGTTTTTATGTTTATGTAATTCAACATAAAGCAAAAGAAATGACTGGCTCTATTTGTACCATGTGATTGGAAATGGCGTGCTGTGCTAAGGGTTAAGTGATTTGGGTATAAGTAGTAGTTTACATTATGTTTCAAGACCCTCATCAAGACTTCTGTGTTTCCTACAGGAAAGTCCTTTGACATCACCTATGTGCGACTAAAGTTCCACACAAGCCGGCCGGAGAGCTTTACTCTATACAAGAGGACGCGAGAGGATGGCCCCTGGATCCCCTACCAGTATTACAGTGGCTCCTGCGAGAATACCTACCAAAAAGTCAACCGAGGCTTCATCCGCACTGGAGAGGACGAGCAGCAGGCGCTCTGCACAGATGAATTCAGCGACATCTCACCCCTGACTGGAGGCAACGTGGCTTTCTCTACTCTCGAGGGCCGACCAAGCGCGTACAACTTTGATAACAGTCCTGTTTTGCAGGTATAGGATTCTATTTCATGGGGGTTATGACCTCATCCAACGTACAAACTGTACTTAAAGTGCAACAGAAAACGGTAATTTGACTATCCTGGGTTTTGTTCTGTTCCCTTGGAGCATCCTGAATTAGAATGACCCGCTGTTTTGAACCCCTCAGAATGCCACTTTTCACTCACCTTTTCCTCATTCCAACTGCACATGTACAGGCTCGCATCCAATGAGAGCTGCCTGCCGTGACGATGTCAATTGACAAACATCTCTCATTGAATAGAATGGGCAGAGCATGCTCCCCTCCCCTCCTCCCTCTGAAAAAAAAACCCTGTTTTTTTCTTTTTACAAGCTTTTAGTCCGGAGCCTGCATGTTGCAGCATCATCATCCGTACTCTTTTGGTAGACCTTTTGAATGGTCAAAGCAAGCACAGCATTGCATGCCTCCAGATTTCCCCCCCTTTACAGACGTAAATAAAAGTGATCTCTACCCACTTCTCCATGTTATTAGGGATGGAGCGCAAAGACTTGGAAGGTGTAGTCTTGTCAGCCATTTCGAGCAGCAGCCTAGAGCCTTATAGCCCCTGGGTACTAAGGGTACACAATAAATGCTTTCCCCAGACGCGTGTCACAAGATTTGTGCTTGTTATAGGAGGCTAACAACACTTAAAACCTACCGAACTTGTGAAATACATTTAGCTAAAGTCCCTGGTGATACTTCCTCCTTAGGATGTAGAACTATAAAATGAGTATTTTTTTCGCTTTTCAAATAGTCCTGGAACACTATTTTTTTGCTGTCCCAGCCGTTGCCTAGGTGTGGCAATTGCATAATTGCCACACACAACAGTGACAATGAATGGAATAGGCGGGGATTTACATCTAACAGCCAGCATTATCTGGGATTAGAGTAAAGCAGGAGCAGTGAAAATTGGCAAAGGATACTCTACATAGGGGGAGCAATTCAGTGGATGCTAGTTAAAAATGTGGGTTTTGGTCCGCTTTAAATATGTTAAAACCTCCCTCAAACCTCACCGATCTGCTGCCCCCCCTCCGGTTTTAGCTATTTACCCACCTCCCTTTCTTTTGGGATCCTCAGATTCTGGGCGACCTTCCGGCGAGCGGCGCCATCTTGCATCCATTCAGGCGCTGAGCCCACCCCCGATCTTGTGCCTGTGCAGTGCCCATGAGATGCAATGGAGCTGTCTGAAATTCTGCGAGACTTCACTGTGCGGTGCAGCACAGCTAAAGCCGATTGGGGGTGGGGGAATAGGCTCCCTTTTACTTTTGGTCCAATCTTCCTCTTTAAAGGGGTTCAAACAGATTCCCAATTCATCCCTGCCACCAATCACTGCAGAAAAGAGTGAGGGTCAGCTTTGGGGAACAGAGTGCAGAGTGGTGCCCTGCAATGAGAATTTCCCTTCAAAGCCGTTCTGTCCTGCTGCAAGAACTATTTGGTAATTGGGGGGGGAATTACCCCCCCCCCCCCCCCAAGTATAACACTGAGAAAAAAGTATAGCCCTTAATTGTATAAAACTATTTAAAAGCTTAAATATATGTATATCTCTAAAATTACACCACATTTTCTAATAAGCTAATTTGTCAGTAACTCTAGTGAAAAGCTAGATGATGCACTTTAAAGCGTTGTTATACCATGCTTGCAAAAAAATTTATAAATATAAAAAAAAAACGCTACAAGCACTTTTACAAACACAGAAAGCCTCAAAACGGGCACAAGCGAAATGTATTAAAACGGATTACTCATCTGTTCTAGTCCAGGCAGAAATCAGCAGGCCTGGGCCAAATTCCAAACAAGATGGCTGCTGTATTCAAGTTCACAAAACGGGTCTCTCTATCCCAAACCATATCTCATCGTCTTCCGTCTGTGTCCATCGCCATTCAAAACGAGACTGTTTCTTTCCTTCAGCTGCCCCAAGTGAAATCTCCAGTCTCCTGTCAGCCAGCTGTTTTTTTTTCCCAGGCTGAACCCTTTGTTTCAGGTGATCTCTGATTGGCCCAGACAAACTAACCCAGATGATTGTCTCAGATAATACTATCACAGGTGATTTTCTGCTGGCCAACTTAATATGCATGCGAATGCACACACGAAACTAAGCTCAAGCCAAAAGTCTTAAGAACAAAGCAAGGCCTCCGGGTATGCTGAATATTAAAGTGGATCAAAACCCACAGAGATCGCCCCGGGAATCTTATAGATTGAAACCCCCCAGGTTGCCCATAAACTCACCTTCGTTCCCGGATCAACTCACCTTCGTTCCCGGATCCCAGGTAACGCTCTAGCAGGGTGCGTCCCCACGCCAGGCATTTGTGAATGGCCTGCGCGGACACGCTCCTTGTTAGAGGGTAGCAGGGGACGTGCTCGGGTACGCTCGTATTAGACGAGTTCCTGGACGAAGGGGCTCAATCGAAACTGAGCGCGCTGATTGGACGAGCAGCCACGCATGCGTCGTAGAACCGGGAAAAGGGGAGTTTGTTCAGGCGACCTGGGAGGTTTCACACAGCGGGACTATTGTCTGCCAATAGTCAAAATCCTGGGTTTTTATCCACTATAAGGAACCAGTTATGCTGGCTAAACAAAAGGGGTCAACCTTTATACAGTGCAATTTTGATTGTATAAGATTTTTACAATTTCTTTGGGAAGAAAATATATAAAAATCACAGCTTTACACTGATGCATGCTCTTCTATGGCTGCAGGACTGGGTAACTGCCACCGATATCCGCGTAACCCTGAACCGGCTGAATACATTTGGAGATGAAGTGTTCAGTGACCCAAAAGTGCTAAAATCCTATTACTACGCCATCTCTGACTTTGCTGTAGGGGGCAGGTGAGTTCACCCATACATCTGTGTTTCTTCAGAATTTGTTTTATGTCGGGTTATGATTAGATGTATTACCCTCCTGTCTACATTCCACCCTAAGGTGCAGTTCTTGTTTTAGAAACGCCCTCATCTGGTCAGTTATTTTGAACCTGGGTCAGTCTGTTTGATGTGGGTGGTCACAGTACTTTGGCCGGCTGAGATGTCCTGTAGCAGCTTTGAACTCCTCTTGTGCAACCTGACCTAACATCGTTTATCTGGAATACCAGTCGTCATTCCATTCCCATTTACAGGCAGTGTGGCCTGGCCAGGAAGATATATTCATATTACACAAAGAAACTATATGTATTATCTCTAATATTAGAACAAGGCTGACATGTACTTCTCCATCCACCAGATGGTTTAATGATGATTAAACTTGTTAACACTGTCCTGGGCAGCTTAGGCACAGGTGCCTGATGCCATGCCAAATACATGTCTAAGAGACCTGTTATTGGAGACATAATCCAGGAGTCAAAAATGGCAGCTTCCACTTGAGGATTGATTTAGTCATGTGAGAAACACAATTTGCACTAGAAATGCAAAAGATAACAAACCCAATGCTGTTCCATCCTTATTCACACACCCTCAGGTGGCTCAGCATGCCCAGACCAACCTTCCTAAAATATATTCAGAGTGATCATTGTGGGTGCATGCTGCTTTCTGGCTCCAGGTGAGTAAGTGCTTCTGTAGCTAGAACCCAGACTTGAGTCTAAAAAATTAGGTTTAGGTGAAATCCTGCACCTGTAGGGGCAGCCATGACCTAGTGGTTAAAACACAAGTAGGATCTTGTGACTGGAGAGTTGCAGGTTTCGATTTGCGGCCGGACATGACTGAAGGGCTCCACCCCCTACTCTCATGGCATGGGTTAAAGCAGCGTTTCCCCCATGACCCTCCCTCCCTGCCCGAGTACCTTTGGCAATGCAGCTTGCATGGCAGTGGCCCCCATTTAAAAATTCACTGCCAGGGACCACATGCCATTTTTTGAAATTGCTGACTTGCTGATGAGGCTGAGAATTGCCGGCTGATGTCACTTAGTCTGCTGGCTGCATCCCCATTTTTCCCTGTGTTCTGGGAGCTTCTGCCCCCTGAATGGATGGGTGTGGGAGGGCACCACAACTACAGGGAAGCCGGGGATGTGCGAGTCCGTGAAGGCAGCAGAATGGGAGCTGCCAGTAAACCTGACTGATTCCGGATGAGCCGGGGCAGGCTAGCAGCTGGTCCTGGATTTGCTTAGGCGCTTTAAATGCTGGGGACAAATTCCTATGCACAAGCACACAATATATAGACACAATTATTATTAAATCCACTAGGTCCCACATTGAAAAACCCTCACTATATGAAGTATACAATTGGATATCCCAAATGCACCCTAGGGCAGGATGTAACACCTACCACCCTGATTAGCAAGGTTTTGGTCCACGATAGAAACTTTTATAGACTACCCACAGTTGTGAATACTGGTAACTGTAGCACCCAGCTGTCCCTATAGGTAGAAGGTGCTGCCTCCACAGTGTGTGCTGAGGTTTCCCAACCTACTGGGAATAGTAACTCCTTATTTACTGACAAGCAGACATTTCATCCTTGATGGGGGAAACTCGGCCTGTAAATGCCAGTCCTGCTAGCCACTCTTCTGTAGCCATAATTCAGGTCTCCAGTAGTGACATAAGGTGCCTCTCCAACACCACTGGGTTTTCCATGATCCAACCCTGCATTACATTGTCTCTGTCAAATAATACCATTCTGCAGCCTTGACTCTTAGTACCAGTAATAGTGAGGAACATCTCCAGCCACTAAGCTGGAATCCAGAGAGCCAGCATATTTAATAATGGCTGCTGGTTTTGACACCTCATACACTAGTTACTCTTTATGTCTCGTGCATCACTATTAACAGATTTGTAACCTGGCAGTAATAGCATTACAAGTACATACAGGAGCTAAAGGAATGCAGTGTGTAGCTGTAAGTGTAGACCTTTCAGACATATCTGTATTGCTCAGGATTGTGCTCTCCTTTCCCTCTCTACTTCTTTTCTGTTGCCTTTTGAAGAGATGAATAAAAAGAAAAACACTATAATCTGCAGCAGAAACTAAGTGTTGTAAATAAAAGCCTCTAATCACGGCTTCCATGCGTGCAGTCTTCCTGTATTTGTTCCGGAAACACAGCATGCTTGGTTCCTCAGGATACCTTATAACAAGAGCAGTTTTGTTCTTAGCAGAACCTCGGGAATGATCCAACATTTGTAGGGTGGAGTTTCTGTTTAGCTCCCTCGTGTATCATTCGCTTGTGTCATCCGTGTTCCTTCTGTCATTTTCAGGTGCAAGTGTAACGGACACGCCAGCGAGTGCGTGCGCAACGAGTTCAGCAAGCTGGTCTGCAACTGCAAGCACAACACGTTTGGTGTGGACTGTGAAAAATGTTTACCCTTCTATAATGACCGTCCCTGGAGGAGGGCCACTGCCGATAGTGCCAACGAGTGTTTGCGTGAGTAATCCAAATGCCAGCATCACCCTTTCTCCGGATGAGTTTCAATGAGCTTTATGACAATATAAACATGACTGGGCTGCTTATTACTAAAATGAAAACTCTAATCTGTAGGGAAATAGGCCAGAGGAGGAGGTAGGCTTTCTGGTACCTGGGGCAAAGATTCGAAATAGCGCCCCCCCCCTACTTGTGCTCAGGCTCTCCTTTGGCACCCCCCCTGACCTGCAGCACCTGGGGCAATTGCCCCCCCCCCCCCGGCTGCACCCCTGAAATAGGCAATGTTATATTATAAGCTATAGAGAAAATATTTTGGTCATAATAAAATCAGTAATTACAAACGTTTTACGTTTAGGGGAACCTAAAACCTCCTGGCAACACTTCGGGAAGGTCCAAGACTGCACGGACCTTAATCCTTCTACAACAGCTTGTCCTACATTTTTCTCATGACGCCTGATTCAGACCTGTTGTTTTTTTTGTTTTTTTTTTTGTTTAAATGTGTGAATTGTACTAGATCTCACACAATTACAAAACTAATGCTGACTATTGCCGGCATGATTTTTAGCAATGAAAAGGACAGGTGGCATCCCAAATAGGGGTGCTGGTAAACAATCAGGGTACCTCCATGCCACCTGCCAATGCCGGCAGTTGACAGGGCAGCCCTCTACCTTGTTAACTGGTATAGGTGTCCCCTAGACCCTTTAACAGTTCACGTTAAGTGGTAAAAAATCAGACGCTACACGAAAAAAATGTATTGTTCCTCTGCGCCCACTCCACTATATTCTTTTGTCTGCTCTAGTTTGAGATGGGGGGAAAACAGGACCCCCACCGTTCCTCCTGGCTCCCAGCCAGGGACTACGTGGGGGCGGGCTTTTTATTCAGAGAGGAGGAGCTACCCCACATGATACATACCTCACAGGAATGGGGGGGGGGCTGTAGGAGAAATGGCGCAAAATCTAACCTATAGTCAATGCTTCTTGACAAAGTCAGCTTTTCCTAAATAGCTAAGGCATCTTAAGAAGACCTTTTTTATTAGCTGTCCATCAGCTCAAATGTGTGTGTTGGATCTCTTTACAGCATGCAACTGTAATGGTCGCTCCCAAGAATGCTACTTTGACCCAGAGCTCTACCGCTCTACTGGCCACGGTGGACACTGTACAGGCTGCTCTGACAATACAGATGGTCCCAACTGTGAACGCTGCCGTGAGAACTACTACCGCCAGAAGGATGACGAACCCTGCTTGGCCTGCAACTGCAATCCTGTTGGTATGTGACACTCTTTCCACTGTCCATTTTTGATATTTTAAAAAATTTGTGCATGAAATAAAGGGCAATTCCAAGTAACTTTATTGCACCTTCTGTTAGACGAGGACCTAGAGAATTCCAGGGGTCAGGACAGCCATGCAGCCCAGTGTATGGGGTTCTTGTGCCGTCAACATTCTCGTTACATGAGTTACAACTGTTTGGTGAATGGTTTTGGGAACTGGGTCTAAATCTTTTGTAAATTGTGGAGTTTCACAGACTACTTGCTATAATCTATTTTAGTAAGCAAGTTTTATAAAGCTTTTGGAATGCCTTTTAACCTGTCACTTCATATTTCATCTATTCAGCATCATAAAAGATGTTGGTGATTTAGCCAATGGATGCGGCAGTCTTCCCTATAATGTCAGCAAACTGAGACATTTAGGTGTCCGCAGAGCTTTGAGGGTTACAGTGGGACACAATGCCTCACAGTAGGGACTGTCCCAATGAAATTGGGTCCGTTTAAAAAGGCAGGATGGGGTAAAAAAAATAGTCTAGACATCAAATTTTAAACAGACCTACATCCGTACGGTGGCGGTGGGAACCCCTGTTTTGAGACCAGAAGCTGTAGTACATACTGCCATAGCTGGCACCTCCTATCTGAGGAGGAGTCTGTGGACGACATCTATGCTACAGCCTTTGGTCTCCAGCACACAGAGACCCGGCCCAGCAACTATGCATAACTTGGGGAGGAAAGGCTTTCAGCCTCATTAAATGGATGAAAGGGGGACACGCAGTGCATGTGGCTGCTTGCCAAGATCATCTCTGCTTCCTACAAATTCCTGTCAGAAAGGGAAAAGAAAAATGAATGGGCCTGCAGCACTAAATACTAGCAGACACTGTAGCCATGTTTTATTTTCACATACGTTAGACAATTTGTTTGCTTTAGCTGCAATTAGGCTTTGTGGAGCCGGCTCTGAGAACCTGCACTTAGTGATCCAATAGTTCTTAATCAGATGTTTTTTGTATTTTCTTTTTTGGGTTACACTGCCCCGTTTTTCTGCCTTGATGCTTATGTTTATTTTCGCATAGTGAACTATAAAGCCTCCCCCTGGGCCAGCAACAAATAACCCGGCATCCTGTAAACATCCAAGCTCTAGGGATGGTGTCAGGCTTTGCACAGCCATGTAAATAAGCATCCTGCTGCCCTGTAAACGGAGACCGCACACTGTGATGAGACCACTCCAACTTTTATCAGCAAATTCCAGCTTTTGTTTATGGAGTCTTTTGTCTTATATATACATTATGCTTGTAAGCATTATTTCTTTAGAGTGGATACTTCTGCAGCACTCCACATTTATTAGACTATTCATATCCTGATACCCACCCCTGTATGCGAGGCATCGCCAGAGATCTGTGAAAGTTATCATTCATCCAGTTCATGGTGTATCGGCAGTAATAACTGGCTTTGTATGTGATATATATATATATTCTGTACAAAGAAAGGGGGGATGCCGCACGCAAATGTAAAAGCTTTACATTTAACAGAAACTGATTAAAATGTCCATAGCGTGAATACAAAAGCAGTGCCAAATATGGACATTGGATGTTGAGCTTTTTTTAAGAAAATAACTATTGGGTCCTGGTGCCTGGGCTTCCCTAACCTTAAAGCCATCCTCCAGTCAAATAGTATGCATTCCTCAAGCTGTTGTATCCCTCACTCTGAGGCATCTAGGTTTGGTATGCTTGTCTGCTATTAGTGCCCTTGAAATAGCATTAATGTACTTTGCCCCCCTTTCCATGTACCCTGGCTTTTTTGGCTGCTGGCAGCCATGGGGGGGGATCCTTGGATGGGTGTGTGTGGTGCTGACCAGGGAATGCTGGGGGATTGGGCTTTGAGTGTATAAATTATTTCCAAAGCTAACCAAGATGCTGCCCATCCTTTGTCTCCTATATCTGTGCAGGTTCTCTGAGTACCCAGTGTGACAACTATGGACGCTGTAGCTGTAAGCCCGGTGTTATGGGCGAGAAGTGTGACCGATGCCAGCCGGGGTTCCATTCGCTCACAGAAGCTGGATGCAGGTAATTGGCTAACAGGGAGACTGGCATGAGAGACCTGGCATGGATGCAGCTTGTAATGTGATTCTTTGTTTCTGTCCTCAGGCCGTGTGCTTGTAATGCTGCCGGAAGCACTGATGAATGCAATGTAGAGACTGGACGCTGCAGCTGTAAAGACAATGTTGAGGGTTTCAACTGTGAAAGGTAAGCCATGCTGCAGAATGTCTGACTAGATACAGGCATCTGTACCTCTTATTGCTATCTATATTTGTCAATCACTGTATATGTCCATCTCCAGGCACATTTTGATTAGTAATTGCCAGAATGAACATCTTCTTAAAATGCTAGGTGTCTTGCTTTTAAGCGAGTCCAGCAGGGTCTTTGTGAAAAATTAGTTTTAATAAGCTGGTACAAAAGATTGAAAAAATGTAAAGCTTTGCTAATTATTAATTAATAGCATAACATATCACAGGGTTCCCACTTAAGACAACAGGCCAGATATAAGGTTTAAAGTGGACCTCTAGTCAAAAATAAAATCAAAGTTTATTAAATTACTCCTCTAAGCCCCGTCTCTTGCAATCAGTGATGTAATATATTTGCGATGGCTTAAATACATTCAGATGTTGTAGGATAGCAGGGATATACTAATAGGCCTGTGTGTGAAAAAAGCACCCAGTCGTACAGTAAAAATCTCCAAATCTCTCTAAAATAATGCATTATTTCTAACGTGAAGTATAAAGCTATCAGCTGTAATGACTCAGCACTGCTCCGAAGGCTCTTAAAACATTGTATCGACATTGCAAACAACATAGCGTCAACCCATTGACTTACATTGATATGCTCATCTCCTCAAACAGCTGTTTGTATGTAACATGAGTGACACTGATCCTTTTTCTTTAGGTAAATCTCTGTTTGGTGTGGGCTGCTCATAGCAAAATCCCAAGCTCCAGGCTGCCCTGTGTGGAGAGAGAATATCACATAGACATACTGCAGCCATGCTGAACTGCAATGCAGCCAGCATTCTAACATCCTGTGTGGAAACAAATAACCTCTCTTTGGCTGGTTGGGCTGATCATAAGGAATTTCCTAGCTCAACTGCAGTGTCTGTGTGCTGGCAGCAGCTCTTACCCCCCCCCCCCCATTCATGCTTATGTGTTAGCAGGGCTCTAAGGTGTAATGCATGTGGTTAAGCCCTCTCAAGCACCATACACTGATCATCAAAGGGAGCTTTAGGTAGGCAAATTACTAAACTTTATATTCTTACCTGGATGTCCGCTTTAAAACTCAACTTCAAGAGCACCAAGAAGCACCACACGGCAGCCCTCCTCCTTCTGCCAGCAGACATGAAATCTGCCAAACTCTGAGGAATACTGGGCGAGGGCTGCTAGTTCAAGGTGAGTATATAGGGACCCTGTGCTGTCTTGGGATGCCTCTTTGACCTGGTATCACATAGCCTCAGAGCCCTTTACACTCTAGGGATGGGGGGCATAGCCAAGGTTTTGGTTCTTTTTTTAAATCCAGGTTTGCAATCAGATTATTACGGTTATATAGCACTGTACAAAGTAATTAAAGACAGGATAAAATGGGGGGCGTGTCCTAGACATGGAGGAGTGAGGAGGTGCGTTCCCTGAGCTCCCACACTAGGTGCCCATTAAAACACTTTACAGCGCAGCAGACCCTATCTGGAGACGATGGGACGGAGGAAGAACGGGCATAGGAGAGGAGGGGGACCTGAGAAGGGACCCTCAAAACGCCAGACTGGCGACGCCAAGAAGGCCAGGGCGGAGTGCCGCCGAGACAAGATGGCGAGGCACCTCATTGATACAGGCGAGGCGGAGTGGCTGGTGGAGGAAGCACGGGCTCCTGCCGGGAGAGGCGAGGAGAACACCCACCCCCAGGTGTGCCCGACCGGGTTGGCGAGGCAAGAAAAGGAATCGGGAGCAGCCGGTCCTGAATCCCAGAGGATCAAGATGGCGGAGGCGCGGAGCGGCGGCAGAGGGGAGGATGCCTTACCTGGCGGCGATCACCTGCCGACTGAAGACCGGGACCGTGCTGAGATGATGGGCGCCGAGGAGGAGAAGAAGGTGCGGGCTCCCCAGCTGCCGGGCGCGGCGAGAGAAGCCGCGGAAGATACACCCGAAGCCTCTGGGTGTACCAAGATGGCGGCCGCCACCACACACGAGGCAGTGACGTATGGAGGCGGGGCGATGACGCGGCCGCTCGAGTCACCGGAGCTGCTGAGAGGGGCGGGAGAGCCCCTGCGCCGTGAGACAGGTGTGTCAGTGAGTGGAGAGGGGAGGCAGTGCGTGAGGAGAGGGGAAGTGGACATTGTCAAAGCCAGGCACAACACTGATGGCAGCCTGCCCCCACAAATAAAGCAGCCGAGCAGATCCCCACCCCCTTCAAGGGAACAGGCAATAAAAGCCCCCAGTTCGCCCGAACACACAAAGCCACTCACCCCCCCCGGAAGAGTTTCTATGATCTCACCAACCCACACACAGCAAACTGAGGCCATGAAGCGGAACCTCCATAGGTTCGCGTTCGAGGAGAGGCAAGATAAGTCTGTGGGAGGGACTGTGACAGACAGCGAGGTGAGCCCCGGCGGAGTTCTGCTGGACCGCATTGGACTCCCCCAAAGGCCCATGAAGCTGAGACCACCTCCCCCCCTGGAACCGGTGGTAGAGATCAGGCAGCACGCTCAGAACAACCCTAGCCCGCCGTCCCCGATCCTGATGCCCTCTCCGGAGGCCTCCTGGCCCGCTGATGCTTTCAGCCCAGCGCCGATGTCCCCGCCACGGCCCTGCTTCTCCCCCGAACGCGTGGAAAGCGCTTGGGACCCATGGGCGCACAACATGAGTGGTGGGACCCCCCGATCTTCCCGTGCTCCCACCTTGCCTGGAGCCCCGGCTGACCCCGAGACCCCTAGGGGTGTGAACATTCACTTGGAAAAAATTTCATTACTAAAAGGCCTCCCCACCCAGGCCGATATAGAAGGATTGATAGCGAAGTATGAAGAAGCGCACAGACGAGAGCTGGGGGAGGTCAAGCAACAAATCTCGGCAGTGACGGCAAGGGTTGCAGTCTTGGAGTCAGAGGGCCCCACATCCGCCAGTCGACTTAAATTGCTTGAAGAGAGATGCGACAGGCAAGAGGAATTGCTCCAGACCCAGATCCTGCAGCTGGATGATATCGAAAATCGGAGTCGCAGAAATAACCTCCGCCTGCGAGGCATCCCGGAGGCCTCCCAGAGTGAGGATCTGAAACGCATCACCTCCGTGATCTTCAACTCCCTCCTTGAGAGAGATGTGGACACTCCAATTGAGCTGGATAGAGTACACAGATCTCTGGGTCCGCCTGGCCCAGATCCTTCCAGACCGAGAGACGTAATATGCAGGGTACATCGCTACACCCTAAAGGAGGACATTGTCCGCGCTGCTTGGAGGAAGGGGGATGTGGACTTTGACGGAGCCAAAATACAAATCCTGCAGGACCTCTCCCGAAGGACGCTGTTGATGCGGAGAGCTTTGAAACCGCTGCTGGATGTAATAACACGCAGCGGGGCGTCCTATAGATGGGGCTTCCCCTTTCATCTAATTGTCCGGAGGGCACGCGATACCTACCTGCTCAAATCTCCCGGGGACTTGGCGGGCCTGTTTTCCTTCCTTCAGGCTGAACCAATTGAGGTCCCGGACTGGTTGACGGCGCGGTTGGTGGTCCCTCCCCCTCGCCCTGGTAGAGGCAACCGGAGAGGCCATAGAGGCCCCAGAGGAGCTAGAAGCCAACGCCGAGCAAGGGGTCAGGCCAGGCCCTATGATACAGAGTCTTGAGTCTCCGGTTGCCGTTGGGCCCGGGCCTGTAGTCAACCCCCGCGTAGACGCTCCGGTCGATTCTGGGAGATTCCCCGGTGGATGACTTCTGCCAGGGAGCACGCATTCTACCCTCATTCCTTGGCTATGATGCGGCCGAGATGGGACACATGTTTCTGTAGTTGTTGACATTCTCCGCCCCACCCCGGGCGTTCTCGGCGGGGGATCAGTCCTTGCTCTTGAAGTTTTGACATTAACTAAACTGAACTGAGAGTTTATATGCTGTTATGTGACTCATGCTGAATGGTCGGGTTTGCTGCCCCCTTTATGGAACGGTTGAGTGCCTCGGCACTCCCTCATGAATGTGGGCCCTGGTGTGGGGAGGGGTGGCTGTGGTTGCAACTTCGTGTCGACTGACACCTAACCCCCACTAGGGTCAGCTCTAAGGTCCTCCGGACCTATTGAGACTTGGTATTTTTCCGTTAGGAATAAGTTTAGTAGTTCAATTTGTACTGTTTTTGTTGTTATCTACTTAAGGTTGCTCCACCTTGTCTTGTTTTCCCTCCCACCCTTCCCATCCCCCACCTTTGTCCCTCTGGGATCCAAACTTTAGCCAATAAGGGGACCGGCTCGCCACCACCCAAGGGAGAGGCGGGAGGTTTCCCCAGGGGAGACCCAGAATGTCGGGGATCAAAATCATATCACTCAACGCCAATGGCATGAATAGCCCAGAGAAAAGATCCTTGATTCTCAGGAACCTTAAGGGATTGGGAGCCCAGATAGGCTTCCTGCAGGAGACACACTTTAGAGCGGCCAACCCTCCTTCGTTGGGGGATAGACACTTCCCCAGGGCCTACCATAGTCATTCGCCCGACTCCAGATCCCGTGGAGTGAGTATTGTCATCTCAAAGTCCCTTGTGTGGGAACTAGTGGACTTCAAGGCAGATGAGACCGGTAGATGGCTATTAGTAAAGGGGAGAATACAGTCTGAGATGTTCACACTAGCTAATGTCTATGCCCCGAACGTCGGACAAATTACTTTTCTAGAGAACCTGATTGAGGCCCTGGCGGACTTCAGAGAGGGGCTGCTGGTCATGGGGGGAGACTTCAACACGGTGCTCGATCCGCTCCTGGATACATCCAAAGGGGGCCCCCACATAGCCTACTCTAAGCTTAAACGCATCCGGAGCGCTCTGAGATCACTGCAGCTGGTGGATCCCTGGAGGATCCAACACCCTACTACACGGGACTACTCTTTCTATTCACACCCACACAGCTCCTACTCCAGAATAGACATGTTCCTTGTCCCGCACCCGGTCCTTTCCAGAGTCGATGGCACCACAATAGGTAATATTACCTTGTCTGACCATGCCCCTGTCACTATCACGATCAAGGATCCCATCCCCGTCCCTAGGAGCTGGTCCTGGAAGTTGAATAATGCATTGTTGGAGGACCAGAGAGTCCTGGAAATTGTTCGGAAGGAGCTTAAAAGCTACTTCGAGCTAAACTCAGGGCCAGAGGTGACGCCAGGTATCCTCTGGGAGGCCCATAAATGCTTTATCAGGGGAGTCTTGATTGGTCAGGGAGCCCGTCTCAAGAAGGAGAAACTGGAGTGCATTGTGAACCTCCTTGGGGAGATAAGGAGGCTGGAAGCTCTCCACAAGAAATCACTAGCGACAGCCCACTTGTCGACCCTCACTGCGTTAAGGGAAAAATTGAAAACGGTCTGTTGCGATAGATTAAAGGCTCAGATGGTCAGATGCCGTCAGGCTTTCTTCGAGTCGGGGGACAAGTGTGGCAGAATGCTAGCCAGAGCACTAAGGGAGGAGAGAGCCACAACCCATGTACCCAAAATATCTGGCTCTGGGGGAGGCCTGGTGCACAGGGTCGAGGAGATAGCTGAAGAATTCCGTAAGTTTTACAAAGAGCTGTATAACTTACCTGCGCAGCGGGGAGATGGCTTCAAACAAAGATGCGTGCAGTACATCGAGGGCTCGGGAATGCCTAAACTATCGGACCAGGCGGTTGCCGAACTAGAAAGTCCGATCTCGATGCTGGAATTACAGAATGCTCTGGCCGATTCAGCCACTGGCAGGACGCCGGGCCCCGATGGACTGCATCTGCAATATTACAAAAAACTTTTCCCCCAACTTGCCCCAGAGCTCCTCCGGATGATGAATTCCATCATTGAGGGACCTTGTCCTCCAGCGGACACGCTCAGGGCGCATGTAGTGGTGATTCCTAAAGAGGGAAAGGACCCAAACCTCTGTGCAAGTTACAGACCAATCTCTTTGCTCAATGCAGATATCAAGCTTTTTGCGAAGATCCTCGCGTCCAGGATTGCCCCGCACCTACACTCAATAATAGGCACCGACCAGGTGGGCTTCATGCCTCTTCGGGAGGCCAGAGACAACACCACCAAGGTGCTGAACTTGATCCACCTGGCGCAGAGGCAGAACGTACCCGCCCTTTTGCTCTCTACCGATGCCGAGAAAGCTTTTGACAGGGTAAACTGGCAGTTCATGAGATCGGTACTCGGCCATGTTGGCCTAGGCCCGAACATGTCAAGCTGGATCGAGAGCCTGTACAGCTCCCCCTCGGCGTCGGTGAGAGTAAACGGTTGCCTGTCGGGACCCTTTGAGATCTCGAATGGGACCAGGCAGGGTTGCCCCCTCTCGCCACTGATCTTTGTTCTGACGCTGGAGCCTTTTCTCTGCCGGGTGCGGGGGAATCCAGACGTTAGGGGAGTAGCGAACGCCTCTGGGCACTATAAGGTCGCGGCTTACGCCGATGACCTGATTTTCTGTCTGTCTTGTCCTGAGGTGACACTACCTAACCTTATGAAGGAGCTCAAAGACTACGGAGGCCTATCGGGCTATAAAATCAACTTCCAGAAATCCGAAGCCCTGAATATCGGCATCCCCCCACACAGATTCGAGAAAATCAAGAACTCCTTCCCATTCCGATGGGCAGATGTTAGTGTGAAATACCTGGGGACAAACATCAGTGGGGACCTCCAAAAAACGTATGCCCTCAACTTCCCCCCGCTATTAAAAAAGTTTGAAATGGAGACGGCCAGGTGGAGTAAAGGGAAGCTATCTTGGTTCGGAAGATGTAGCGCGGTCAAGATGACCCTCCTGCCACGCCTGCTCTATTTGCTCCAGGCTTTGCCGGTATTCATCCCACGTATTTTTCTGCAGAAGGTTCGTGGGGTCTTTACCAAATTTATCTGGGCTGGGAAGAAGCCGAGATTGAGGAGAGAGATCCTGACCAGAGTGAAGGAGCGGGGTGGCGTTGGTGTCCCGGACCCCCTGCTCTACCACGCAGCGGTGCATCTTTGTAGGGTCGTGGACTGGTGCGTCCATGGCCAAAACAAGCAGTGGGTGGGACTGGAACAGAGCTCTGCTTTGGCTCCGCTTAAGGGAGCTCCTTGGTTGGCAAAGGAGGAGGAAAAACTGGGGAGACAGCACCCAACCATAGGTCCCACGCTCAGGGTGTGTGACGTGATGTTCCAACGTATGGAGATTTCCCCTTCTCCCTCCCCCATGTATCCGGTCCTGGGTAACCCGCGCTTCACCCCGGGGTGCGGGGGCCGCCTGGCCCGGGCGTGGTTGGAGGCGGATGTTTTTAGAGTGGGTCACTTCGCTGCGGGGGAGAGGTGGACAGATCTGGATGAGCTTGCTCGGAGGGGCGGACTGCCTGGATGGTCCCAATGGCAACGCATGCAACTGCGGCACTTCCTGACCTCCTTGCGGGAATATCGAGAGAGCAGCCGAGCGCTCACGGTCTTCGAGGAGATGTGTCAAAGCAAAGATGTGGAGAGACACGTCCTCTCGAGGCTGTATAAACTCCTAGCGTCCCCACCAGACGCAGAAGCCCCGCCTTTCCTGGGTAAGTGGGAGAGAGACCTAAATCTAACTTGGTCCCCTGAGCAGCGCCGAAAGATATACACATTAGCACACAAGACCTCGATATGCACCCGTCTCCAGGAATGTGGGTACAAAATACTAGCCAGATGGTATAGAGTCCCTACAGACCTACATAGATGGTTCCCGGACATCCCCCCGAATTGCTGGAGATGCGGTGGGGAGAGGGGTGATTTGCTGCACCTATTCTGGTCCTGCCCCAAATTGCAAGAATACTGGAGTGTGGTCAGACGGGTTGCAGGACAGATTTCGGGAACGATGGTCCCGGAGGACCCTGCTTTTTGTCTCCTCCATGCTTCAGAGATTCCCTTGAAACGTTATCAAAACTCCATAACGTGTCGCCTGTTAAATGCAGCAAAGGCCTGCATTCCGCAGGTGTGGAAGAGTAAGGAGCCCCCATCCATAAGCGGATGGTGCCGACAGGTGAACGACATCATGAGATTTGAGAGCCTCATGTCCGCACGGGAGGGTACCTATGAAAAGTTCGTGGAAACATGGAATGGCTGGATGGTCTTTACGGAATCTCCTGCAGGAAAAGAATTACTTGTTCCACACTAGGGTCCCCCCCCCCTTTTTTGTTCCAGGCCTCCCTTCCCTTATACCTGCCCCTCATCCCCCCTTCCCTACCCCCCCCGTGGTGTTTCCTGTTCAATTCCACTTCCGCTTGACGTTACCCCAATAAGATTTACTGCTAACACAGCGCCGGTAGATGTTTGACAGGAATTAAAGTCTGACTCTATGTAATCAGCCCCTCGGGGTAATTGGCTGTCTACAAAAATTTTGGTAGACTCGCATTGACTATATTTTTATCTGACACTGTGTTTGCCACCTGTTGTATTTTGGAAGTGTAAAACTGTTTTCTCGGTTTGTTGAAAATCTTTAATAAATAAAGAATTTATATAAAGACAGGATAAAATACAGTACATAATCCATTACAAACAAGATGCTACATAGTGGTGTGTAATATAATGGCATTATATAAAACAAATCTAAGACAATTGAAAGATCAACCACAATGTTTTATCATTTTAGGTGTAAGCCTGGTTTCTTCCACATGGATGCAGCCAATCCCCGTGGCTGTACGCCCTGTTTCTGCTACGGCCACTCCTCTGTCTGCAGCAGTGCGGAAGGCTTTACTGTCTCTACCATCACATCCACATTTGAAAGAGGTAATAATAATTTACAGATACAATTTCATTCACCTTCAGAGTGCCACATGCTTGCTGCTGCAGCCTTTTATCAGGCCCTGTATTCACAGGCCTCTCAGGTATGAAAAAAATCAAATTATATTATTCTAAGTATGTCACACACCCCGCTTCAAGACATTCATTACATGTGGGTATACTGACCTGTAGATGGCGATCTTGCAGAGATGTCAATAAAAAAAAAGTAAGACCCTCCCGGTCCATAAATACCTGGGACCTCCCACTCATTCCCCAGTCTTTCATCTCTGCAGACGGCGAGCAAGTCAGAAGATGGATGTCTCTTCCTTGCAGGTAGCCGGGATGACTCCCGGCCCTCTATTGTTCTATTCCTGCCCGGATCCCTTTATTTACATTACTTGCCTCCCTGCCTAGGCTGCTGGTCCGGGCAATGGTAGATGGCACCCTAGGTGCTCAGGAACTACGCTCTGCCGTGAGACCCCTTAACAAGGGGTAGGCGGCTAACCGGGTTGGTGACCCCGGTTTGGGATGCCCCGTCCCTTGGCCCTTACTCTAGCATGGATTCCCCCTCTCCCGGATACCCTTAGAGGGGGGGGGGGGTCCCTTATGGATTCATCTTTATTTATTATAAATGTGTGTGTGTGTTACTGTGCATGGTTTTTTACTACACAGGTCCCGCGGCTCCGGCCTCCGACGTGTGTCATGGCGGCTGTGAGGCGCCCAAGAGGAGCTTCTTCCCCTCAGGCGGGGGGCGGGGCCGGGCGCTTGCGCGCGCCTATGGTCCACCCCCGTGCTGCGGGCGCCGCGTTTTCAAGTCCCAGCTTCTGGCTGGGAGCGACGTGCGAACCGGCCCGTCCTCCCTCTTCCTCTGCACACTATGCGCCTTTCTCCCCCTACTGCCTGCCGTGTGGGACTCTGGAGGGGTGACGGTTGGGTGAGTGGCCTGTGGCCCATTAGTTCCTTATTGATTATGCCCCTCCCTGGGGTTGCTGGGCAATGCTCTGTTATTAACCCTTTGGTCATTTGCTTGTTGGTCTGATTGTGTGTTTGTTTATGTGTGGACTCCCGGTCCTAGGGTCCCTGGTTCAATTTAGTTGGCTTAAAATTCCTCCCACGTGGGACGTAAAGGGGCATCCCGTGTTGCATTACTGCGTAATTCCCTTGGGACACTGTGCATATACATATTTTAAAAAATCACCATATGGAGGCTTCCCCGGATACTGGGCTTGTGCCCCCCTCGGGGCAATCCAGGCTGTGTTTGGGGCATGGGGTATCCCTTTTGGGGGATGATGTATTTCTTTGTGTTCCCTGTGCACAAAGGTCTATTACGCGGCAGTCCGGATCTCAGGCGTCTGGTTCTGCTCCGCCAGTCTCCTCTCCGTCTCCCCCTCGCTTGACACGTACCCCATGTGATGTGGTCATTGGCGGGGAGTCGCAATCTGAGGTGTGTGCCAGATTGGCCAATCTTGAAAAATTGTTTTCCAGTGCGGTTGCCAAAAAGGCCACGGCAAAGCGAAAACATTTGTATACAGCCACGCAGGCCTTTGATATGCAGGCGTTTGACTCCCTGGATTGGTCTGATTGTTCCCCGCTTGAGGAAGGGGAGCTGTTTGAGGAGTCTGAGGGCTCCGATGACCAGCAGTTTGTGGGTGCTGATACCGAGCAGGGCCAGGGGGAGTCCTTGGATACCTCTAGGGTCCTGGCTATTTCTCCCCCGAGGCAACTCCTCCACTGAAGGGGGAGTTCTTTGAGGTGACCAAGCCGTGCTTGGAATTTCCTTATCAAAAACATTTTGATGGTATCATTCTTAAGGAATGGGAGAGGCCGACTCGGCTTCCGGGTGTCCCTCCGGGTTGAGACAAAATATATCCCTTTCCGGCGGACGCGGTGAAGCACTGGTCGCTGGAGTTCGAGTTCCGGCCCCCTCCCAGATTCCGGTGCCGTCAGATCCTCTGGCCGCTCGGGCTTCGGGTGGCAGTAGCAAGTCTCTTGGACATGGCTGTCATCTGCCCGGTGCCCCCCTCAGAACGGGGCCTGGGCTTCTATTGCAATTTGTTCACGGTGCCCAAGAAGGACGGTTCCGTTCGTCCCATTCTGGCTCTGAAGTTGCTCAACAGGTTCGTCCGTCCCCTGAAGTTCCGTATGGAAACTCTACGCTCGGCCCTTCACTCGCTTTCTTCAGGGGGACTTCATGTCGTCCATAGACATCAAGGATGCTTACCTGCATATTCCTATATTTCCGGCACACCAGAGATTTCTCAGGTTCGTTGTGGAAAATTGACATTTTCAGTTTGGGACTCTTCCGTTTGACCTTTCCTCGGCTCCAAGGATTTTTACCAAGGTGGTGGCAGGAGTGATGGCCCTTCTCAGAGCCAGGGGTATCCGCATCGTGCCATATCTGGACGATCTTCTCATCATGGCTTCTTCCCTCAGTCAGGCGCAGCTGGATACCAGGACCGTGGTGTCCACTCTGGAGAGTTTTGGTTGGGTGATCAACTATCCCAAGTCCTGCCTTTTCGCCCTCCAGGGTGGTGGAGTTCCTGGGAATGTCTCTGGATACTTCTCAGGCCAAGGTGTTTCTCCCCCGGGCCAAGGTCCTTCTGATTCAGGAATTGACTCAGCAGCTCCTATCTATTCCCCGCCTGTCCATCCGGCTGGGGATGCGACTGGTGGGATTGGTGGTGGCATCGTTCGAGGCGGTTCCCTTTGCCCAGTTTCACACAAGGATGCTCCAGCTCCATCTCTTGGCGGCCTGGGACGGGTCCCTGCTGTCATTGGATCAGTCCTTTCTGATGTCCCCCCGGGTACGGCGTTCCCTCCGGTGGTGGCTGATACCAAGCAATCTGATGAGGGGCAGGTCATTCCTGACCCCTCGGTGGGAGACTGTCTCCACGGATGCCAGCCTGTCTGGCTGGGGGGGATTTTCGAAGGATCTTCAGTTTCAGGGACTGTGCTGGCCTCAGGAGGTCCACAATCCCATCAATGTTCTAGAGTTGAGAGCCATCAGGTTGGTTCTGGTTCACTTGACTCATCAGTTGCGGGGACTCCCAGTTCAATCACCAGGGAGGGACTCGCAGCAGGCGTGCCCTCAGGGAAGTGTCTTTGATCCTGGCTTGGGCAGAGAGCAATGTCCCATGCATCTCGGAGGCGGACTCCCTGAGCAGGTCCTCATCTCGCCGGGGGGAATAGTCGCTCAGCCCCAAGGTGTTTCGGTCGCTTTGCCACCGGTGGGGGACTCCGGAGGTGGACCTCTTTGCCTCGTCACAATCACAAGCTTCCGGCATTTGTGTGTCTCTCTCGCGGGATCCGCTGGCTCTGGCAGTGGATGCCATGTCTCTGAACTGGAGGGATTTGGGGTTTCTGTACATGTTCCCTCTGTTTCCCATGGTGGGCAAAGCGGTGCGAAGCTGGCCCTAGAGGGCGCGTCAGCAATCCTGGTGGCACCAAGGTGGCCAAGACAGGTTTGGTTCGCAGACGTGGTAAGGTTGGCAGAGGATCAGCTAGATCTGCCCCTTCTGCCGGATCTGCTCACTCAGGGTCCACTGCTCTACCCCAATTTACCAACGCTGGCTTTGACGGCGTGGCTGCTGAAACCTCCATCTTGAAGGAGGAAGGTCTTTCTGATGCTGTCATTCAGACTCTGGTTAGGGCTAGAAAGAAGTCTTCCTCTGCCATCTACTATAGGATTTGGAGGTCTTATATTGATTGGTGTGAGGTCCGGGCCTTGCTTTGCAGGGTGTTTTCTATCCCTAGGGTTTTGGAATTTCTGCAACATGGTCTGGACCTAGGTTTGCAGCTTAATACGCTGAAAGGGCATGTTTCTGCCCTGGCGTTTTTCTTTCAAAAGTCTTTTGCTCTTCATCCTCTGGTTGAGACTTTTTTTCCAGGGGGTTACGCATGTGCGGCCTCCTAGGAAGCCTTTGCTTCCAGTTTGGGATTTGAATTTGGTTCTTTCGGCCTTGCAGGGTCCTCCTTTTGAACCTTTGCAGTATATTGCACTTTCTACGCTTACTCAGAAGGTTGTTTTTCTGGTTGCCATCACATCTGTTTGGCGTGTTTCAGAGGTGGCAGCCTTGTCTATTTCGGCACCTTACTTTGAGAGGCATCAGGACAAGGTTGTTTTCCGTTTCAAGCTAGATTTCCTTCCTAAGGTGGTCTCTGCTTTCCATCTGAATCAGGATATTGTTCTTCCCTCCTTGTGTCCTAAGCCCAGCAATGACAAGGAGAGGGTTTTGCATTCTTTGGATGTGGTTCGCTGTGTGAAGTACTATTTGGTGGCTACTTCTCCTTTTTGTGGTGCCCTCTGGGCCTAGGAAAGGTTTGGCTCCTGCCAAGTCTTCCATTAGTAAATGGATTCGCCAGGCCATTGTTGGGGCCTATTCTGCCAAGGGGAAGGTTACCCCTTTTCGTGTTACTGCTCATACTTGTGCTGTTAGGGCTTCCTGGGCCTTCCAGCACCAGGCTTCTGTTGAGCAGGTTTGTAAGGCTGCTACTTGGTCTTCGGTTCACACTTTTTCCAAGTTTTACAAGGTTGATGTTCGGGCCTCAGCGGATGCTGTTTTTGGCCGCAAAGTTCTGCAAGCTGCAGTGGTTTAAGTTTGTGCCTTGTTGCCTTGTTTTTTGGATCCCCGCCCTTTATGGACACTGCTATTGGATGTCCCACATATAATGAATGTCTTGAAGCGGGGTGTGTGACATACTTAGAATAATACCATTTTGTAAATACTCCCCTGTAAAATGGGTATTATAAGTATGTCACACACCCCGCTTCACCCTGCCCTTTGTATTCTGGATCCTTTATATGGTGAACCTTTGTTAATTCTAATTGGCTTTCCTGGTCCCTTGATCTTACTGCTGTCTTTATACTGGGTAATGAGTGGGAGGTCCCAGGTGTATATGGGCCGGGAGGGTCTTACCTTTTTTTTTATATCATCTCTGCAAGATCGCCATCTACAGGTCAGTATACCCAAGTGTAATGAATGTCTTGAAGCGGGGTGTGTGACATACTTATAATACCCATTTTACAGGTGAGTATTCACAAAATGGTATTTTTGTGATGGCAGAGGGTGCTCAAAATACAGTCTACCTTTCTAGCATTGTTTATTCTCAGCCAACAATAACTTTTTACCTGCATTCCCTGCTTGAGTTTTCCTTAATTTACCCATTGGTATTTGCTTTGTTCAGGGCAGTATGCTGTATACTGATGTTTATGTTTTATGTTTCAGGCACGGATGGTTGGGTTGCTCAGCAGAGGGATGGGGCAGAGTATCCACTTACCTGGGTTTCTGAATCAAGTTCACTATCTGTCACCTCTGAAAGCTATTTCCCCATTTATTTCATTGCTCCAGGTAAGCAAAAATGATTTGCCCATTAAAGGAGAAATTCAGTTCTCAGAATGTAAACATTTAATCTATATGCACCTGTTTATGGTTTAAAAAGGTGATATATACCGTATTATCTCCCTTCATCCTTTATGATGACCCGCGGAGAGGTGCTCCACCCCCTGGAAGGAAACACATACTGAACAGAGGTTAAGACCCCACCCCTTCCTTCCCATTTCAATTCTTTGTGTTTCCTCTCTAAGGAATAACTGGACAGATAGATTACAATAATTGATTATTTTCAGCACCAGTAGTTCTGGAGAAGCCCGCTGGAACCATCTGTTAATGGGTGTAGTTCACCCGAGGTTCACAGGTGGCCAGGGCAGTCCCACATAGGCTGACGACGCACCAGTTGTTCACTGTCCCCTTAAATCCCTGCCTTTTTGGCAGAGGGTGTGCCCCCCTCCCAAAAAAAAATATACTTACATCCCTGGGGCACCCATGATGCTGGCCTGCACTCTCAGCAGCCAGTCTCCCGCCAGCATATACAAGCGCACACACCTCTCACCAGCCAATGTCCACCGCGCCTCCGCTGCTGCTGCTTGTATCAAAGCCACCACTCCAAATGTTTCCGGCTCTGGCCCATGAGTTGGCCTGGCATGCGAAGCCCACCCATGGGCCAAGAATGTGTGTGGGGGCAGGCGCCGTGAGGGCATCGGCAGGAAAAATGTGTATGTCTATGTTGACGGGAGAATTGATGCTGCCGGAGTGCAGGCCAGCATCGTGAAATCATCGGAATTGGTACTATTCTAAGGATACAGTACGTCCTGCTCCAGATATAATACTTACAGTTGGGTTGTCCTCCGCCCGGGGGCGCTGTGCACTGCAGACATGCAAAAACAGGCTCCTCCCGGCCCTTCATATACCCAGGGACCTCCCACAAATCCCCAGATTTCTCTGCAGTGCTGACTGCGAAGACATGAAGTATCACTCTCTCGCAGGTGAGCGGGGCTATTACAGCCTGCGGCCCTGTTGGACTATTCCCACCCGTCCTCCCTGTGATGTGCCTCCCAGCCTGGGCTGCGCTGGTCGGGTGAAGGTAGGCAGCACCATTTGTGCTTAACGGAGCCATGCTCCACCGCAGTCCCCCACCATAGGGTAGGCGGTTTAGGCTGATGGTGAGCCTCATAGTGGATGTCCCTCCTGCATTCTGAAATCGAGAGAAAACCAGCACTCCAGTAGTAAGCACAAATAGAACTATATTAGTGAGTTTCAATCCAATCCAACGTTTCGGGGGTTACAGCAGGCCCCCTTCATCAGGGTCAACACACAACAAGTGGCACACAGACACAGCACATTATATATACATGAGTAACCAATAGCAGAGTCAGAAAAGCCCACCTGACGTCAGAGGGACGTCACAGCGGTGCCTGCTGTCAGAACTGACAGTGGCATCTTATAATAAACACATCAAACAGATAATAATCAAAAATACTCACTGGCAGAGCCCCCCCAGGCAAAAACCGCTGTGCTGCACTATTTGTATGGCAGCAGCAGCTGGTAACACACTCATACTGGCAGGCTGGTTGCTAGGAAAACAGCCTGGCCAGGCCTCCAATGAGAGGAGGCGGAAGTGACGTCACAGTGAGGGCAGTGAAGCCCTCACATGATGACGTCCGCCCACAAGAGCCTAAACAGGCTCTGGGCGCAGCTTCTGTCACTAAAGACAGACAAAGTGTGTGCCTGTAGGGGAGCCCTGACCAGGAGAGACTAAGAACAAAACATTTACATATGTAACCATAAAAATAAATGGATATTACACAGAGCCCCCAGATTGGCCCGTCAAAATAGAGACAGCACAACTAAGCACAGAGCCCAAATGAACGATCACACTCAGCGTGACAGGAAATCTATCCACTGTGTGTGACATTATAGTGCAATGTGGCCCCCTAAAAAAGGGGTGTTAAAGAAAGGTACTAAGGGCCAAATCGTCAGGGGCAACGGCTGTGATGCTGTGGATCGAGGCCAAAGAGTGAAGAAACAAGTGGAGAAAAGTCAGAAAAACACAGCTGGGATGTGTGAAAGAGGAAGGCGAAAAACAGGAGGAGGGCCAAAATAAGGAAAAACTAGCTGGAGTGGTTAGTGCAAGGGAGCAGAGAAAGAAAGAAAAAAGAAAAAAGACAGAAAAGGAGAATAAAGAAGAACTAAACCCGGATAACAGTAAGTAGGAAAACAGAATGAAGAAAGAGGAGAATAAAGAGGGACTGAATTGAAGTGAAGGAGTGAGACAGCAAATAAGACCATTGGAAGTGCGGAGAATAAAGAGGAACTAAACCAAGATAATAGTGAGGAAAAAAGGCAGAATAGAGAAAAGAGGAGATAAAGAGGGACTAAATAGAAGTGAAGGAGTAAAGCAGCAGATAAGACCATTAAGCAAAAAAGGGGGGCAAGAAGAGAATGAACCAGAAAAGAATTATAGAAGACAGTCAGAATCCAAAAAGACCGTGACAAGGAAGAACTAACTGGCGTGATTGATAATTAATGTGTGGGGGCAGGAAAAGGCAGAAAAGGGAAGGCGAAGAGAAAGGAGAATAAAGAGGAACTAAACCAGAATAGAAGTGAAGAGGAAAAGAGTGAAAAAGCAAAGCAAGAGGAGAATAAAGAGGACCTGAATAGAAGTAAAGTAGATTCAGAAATGAGCAACATAGGGGAAAACGACAGAAACAAGAGGATAAAGAGGGACTAAATATTTATTTAGTCCCTCTTTATCCTCTTGTTTCTGTCGTTATTTTGTTTCTTCCTTATTATCTGGCCTTGGTTCTGCTCCCCGAGTGATCGCCTAGGCGATGATGGGGGTGATTTCCCTACTGAGACCAAGGAGGCATCCGCACGAGGAACTGCTTGGCTGTCCCTCCTTGCTTCCCAATCCCTGTGTCGGGCCGGGTTTGTTACTCCGTTGGCGGTGTCCTTTGGGAGTCTTTTGATGGTGTTCAACCACCTCAATTCCTCCTTTTTCCCTTAGAGGTATCTCCCTTCCTAGGGCTGAACTTGGATTCGGTTCATACGGGAACCTGCTTCCTTGACTATAAATGGACAATCTGTTTGCAGGGGCTCGGTCCCTCTTGCTGTTCCCGTCTCTTCACCAGGCTGGATTGCAGCTGGCGGGCCTGTTGGTGAAGGTTCAAAGGTTGCCCCCTATGCTCAGAGCCCCTGGGCTCCTCTGCTACTCATATTTGTAAATGCTGGACTGAGGTTCCAGCTTCCCTGGAGCTGGGTCTGTTTACCCTTCCACCTTGGTACGGTGGTTACCCTTGAGTCTGAGGTACTAGGGGTACCAATCAGGGGGCGCCCCCTTCCTTGCATCTTCCTGTGGTTAATCAGGTCAATGGAGTTGGGACTTTTTTCTCCTAAATTCCCCTGTGGTTCCGGGGGACGTGGAGCCTTTAGGGGTCCTTCCACCTGTCTATTTTGGAAGAGGTAGGCCTTCAGGTTGGCTCTGTATCGCTGGACTTCTCCCTGGCGGGATTGGTCTATTTGGGGGCCCCTTGATCTGTCTGACGACAGTGGCCTGTATTAATTACCTGCGTGGACTTGGAAGCAGGATGATCCCCCGGGAAGGTATCTGATCCTGATCTGGGTGAAGGGCAGAGTTCCCTGCATATTTGCACATCTGCAATGTTCGCTCCGGTGGATGTCCTTCTGCGACAGGATGTGCTAATTCTTGTGTCTCCATGTGATCCGTCTAGTGTGGATCTTTCTCGGCCCGCCACCTTCATGGGTCATGGGCCCTTGTTTCCCTGTCTCAGATTGTTCTGTCCTTGGTCATGAGGCTTTGTGACTTATGCTGGACATTCTGTTTCTATATGTTTTTATCCTCATTCACCCTGCTGGAACCAGGGTTCTGTGCAAGTTTGCTGCTGGAAGGGGGAACCAGTGATACTGACGGCCCTTGGGTGGCCTAGTGGAGTGTGGTTGCAGATGTGGTTATGTGGACAGCGGACCTGTACGTCCTGTCAGGAGTGCTGGTCTGCTCACTCAGGCCCCCCCCCTTTTTTCTATTTCACCCCTATCTACAGACTCTGGTCTAGCTGGTCTGACGGTTGGATTTATCCACCTTGATGGAAGTGGGTGCACCTTCATGGGTGTCTGTGACTTCTGGAAGCCTAGGATTTGGCTTCTTCTGCCTCTTTTTCCGTCTGTTGTGGGATATTCTTACCCATATTGATTGGGTTGAGTTTTTGGTCTCTCCCCTGTGGGCGAGCTCTATTCCCAGGGTTATATAGTTATTACAGCATGGGTTGGAGTTGGCTCTCCTACTTGGTGCCCTGGTGGTTCAGGCTCTGTTCCTGTCCGTTTTCTGCAAAGTCTTACTCAGTTCCTTGCCTGAGTTGACTTTCTTTCAGGGATTGCTCAGTGACATCCCCCACGTAGTTCTAGGATCCCTGTTGGGATTGATTTCTATTCGTTTTGCCTTGCGGGGTGTTCCCCTTTGGCTCTGTTCCGGATGCTGTCTGACTGTTCCCTTCTGGGGCTGTTACCTCAGTCGGCCGTGTGCCTGAGCGGGCGGATCTGTGTAGCTAGCCCTCGTTTTCTTTACTGTATCTTCACCGAGATGAGGTGGTGTTCCGCCTTACGCCGGTTGTTCTGCCTAAGGTGGTGTCTCAGGTATTAAGACATTATCCTTCTTCTGGGATTTATTTCTTGTAATGCTGAGGCACGGGAATCTATTTTCCCTCAATAGGTGCTGGAATTTTTTCCCTGGATTGTCTCCTGTCCCTTAGGGGACTGATGTTCCTCTGGGTTGTGGGCACTTAATCTGGATGTGCCTGATCTCGTCTGCCTCTAGGGGTTAGGCGGCCTTGGGCTTGGCCTTTACCTGTATAAGATGTCCCTTCTGGTCCTGGGGAAGGCTTGGCTTCTTCCTGGGCTACTTGGTTTTTGCTCTTGTTAAGCCTTTACTCAAGCCTATTCCTTAAAGGGGATGAGTTCTTCTCACTCTATTCTGATTACGCTGGTGCCTTGGTATCTTTGGGCCTTTCAGCACCAGGCCTTGTTGAACAGGTTTGCTTGATCGCTACTTGTTTTCTTGTTTGTACCCTTTCAAGGGTTGTTTTGATATTGAAGTTAGAGCCTTCGCTCGTGTCGCTCTTGGTGGCGAGGTATTGCAGGTGACAGTGCTTTCAACTGTCTGCTGTGGCCTTCTTTGTTGGGGATCCCACCCTGTTCTATGGACACTGCTATTGGATGTCCCAATTGTAAGTATTATATCTGGAGCAGGACGTACTGTATACTTAGAATAATACAATTCTGTGAAATATTCACCTGTAGAATTGGTATTATACGTATACAGTATGTCCTGCTCCACCCCACCCTGGTTTATTCTGGATCCCCTGTTTGGTGATTGTTGTTATCATTACCAGTTGTTTTGGTGGTTGGTTTCTCCCGGCTTCTGGTTCACTGCTTTTCAATGCTGGGAATTTGTGGGAGGTCCCTGGGTATATGAAGGGTCGGGAGGAGCCTGTTTATGTCTGCAGTGCACAGCGCCCTCTGGCGGAGGATAACCCAATTGTAAGTATTATATCTGGAGCAGGACGTACTGTATATGTATAATACCAATTCTACAGGTGAGTATTTCACAGAATTGTATTTTTTTGTCTTTTGTTTAAACATACGCTCGATAAGAAGCAGTGAGATTTTCCTGACACATTGGGGGGGAAAAATTAGGGCAAAAAAACTATATATAAATCTAGATATCTTTCTTTTAGATATATATAGATTTATATTTCTCCACAATCCTGAGTTAATCTCAATCTCTCATGTTCCAGTGTTTCATCCTGATTAAACCCATGTTAATTTTGTGTAACTGTCAGAGAAAAAAGCATTCACATTACATGTTACATGCAGCCATAGTAACCATGTGTAGACAGAATATCCATTCAAGTCCATTTCATTGGCTTACAGATGTCTGAACAGGGCTTTGGGTCTGTGAGCAATATTGTTTTTTGTGTGTGGGTACACACATCCCTCATCCATCTGGGGTTGGGAGAATGAAAAGACTGTCAATCACTTGTCTGTTGTTGAGACTTGCTTTAAGATTTAAGTGAGAGTTGCATTGGTTCCGATAGGCTGAAGCCTAAATACACATCACTGTATTAAGATAGACACTTTAGAATGCATTTATCCCAGCAGTGAATAACTCGCCTTAAAGTCGTATATCTTTTTTTAGTTACCTCGGTAAACCCCAAAAATTAAAATTAAGGTCCTTTTTAATAGTCCCCCCACTGGGACATCCCAATTTGGCACATTCATCCAGGGAAAAATCCTTATCCTTGGGAAGACAGAAGCATGAAGCTCTGTATGATTGGGGCAGAGAAAAACTGGGCACTGCAGTGACTTCACCTTCTCCAGTGTCTTCTACTGGAGAAGGTGTAGCTGCTACATGTGTATTTAGCGGTTTCTTGCCCGCTATTGGATGGAGCCCCACTATGAAAATGGTAGCATCTCTAACACAGGGCTCACTAATTCAGAGAATCTGAAGAAATCCATGTGCTTTAAAATTGTCATGGTCTAGGGGTCCCTGCCAGAAGTTGTAAACCGTTTGCAGTACAGTTTAGTATCATGCAAAGAAGGAGCCTTATATATGAATCTAGAAATGCTGCTGCTTTCTCTGAGCCAAAGCTAATTTAAAATGGAAAACTGCTCTGTGGTCAGGTGAATAAAAATGTCCTTTATTGAAACCACAAACACTGCAACCTGCAGAGGAGAGGGATGATCCAGCCTTTGTAATCCGCACACAGTTCAAAAGCCTGCATCTCTGATATTAAGGCGTTGCAATAATATAGCATAGGCAGCCTACACATATTAAAAAGGCACTGTGCCAAAACCTGTACCTAGTGTCCTTGGCTGACGTCACTGTCACCAGGATCACGTGTTAAATCTTTGTTAATACAGGGCCAAATGAGACCAGCTGCGAGGCTCCCTCACTGCCACTCATGAACAGAACCCTGCAAGCCCGTATTGTTGCCACCAGCTGTAGTTTAAGATAGGCCTAGTCCCTTAGCGGGTCTGTCTAAAGCCAGATGCCCATATGGGAGCATGTAATATGACCGAGAGACACAGACTAGTGAGTTTAGGATAAAGATACAGAACAGGCCTAGATTCATCTATATTTGCAAATATTATGGACAAAATGTTAAACTTCAACTTCTGATATGTGTTCTAGGATCTATTGTGAACAATTGAACAATCTATTGTGCTGTGAGATTTCCAGATTGCATTCTTATTTCCTTAACATTTTACAATGTGGCATTGTGGTTGTACTTATAGGCCTCTTCAGACAATATTTAATGTTTGTACTGTTTCTGACCACCACAGGGCTATCCCTCGTCCTGTCCAATTTTCTCACGTGGTATAGTGCTTCTCAATCTTCCAAAAAAAAAGTGTGTGTGTATATATATATATATATATATATATATATATATATATATATATATATAAATTTTTCCTTGGAAAATGTGTGGAGAGTTTTCTGTTTCATGTCAGTGATAATATTTTACTCTTACTGTCTCGGCATTCCTAGCTGCTTAAAAAAAAAAATATAGCACTGCATTTTTGCAGGACATGAGTTATCATGATCATCTCCTGAACTCTGGTAAAACACCCTTTGTGGCAGGCAGACAAATGATATAAAGTGGAAGAAGAGCTGTGCACGGATCAGGATGTGGTTTTACAACCACAGATGGCAGGAGGTCATTCTGAGATGTGGTTGCTTCACATCTTCATGTGCTATGACATCTAGTGCTCAGAAACCGTAAGGCTGAGAAAAGGGCCGCCACTATAGATAGGAAGGTCATAGTTAGATTTCTGTGTGCAAAGCAGGTTAGTGATTAGTGTGAATTTACAACTGCAGAGGCACAGTTTTGTTATGTGTCCGCCTTGAATCACTTCCAGTCAGGAGACAAACATTGCAGCAATGACCCTTGGCCCTTTTTTTCCCAGGATACCTCAGGAGAAGCTCGAGCAAGATGCATATTATAAAATGTAATTCCTTAGAGCACATTGCTGAGTCTGAGGCCCAAAGTCGTGCTCCAGCCAAAGAGTTGACTATCCATAGTTTAGAGGTTGGATCTTGGTGGAATCGCCTTAGCCGCACAGACTGACGTGACGATACATCCTCGCCCCCCCCCATTCTTTTACAGCATTGGCCTGACTATCTGTGGAGGAGGAAAGGCTAGCATAGGTTTCCTTTTCATTACTTTTTCATTCTTTGGTTTAGCAAAACTTAAAGTCCCAGTCCAGGCACACATACATTTTCTTACACCTTATCTATCCCCAACGAGAACTTTGTAAAAGAAGCAATTTCAGCTGTGGCTGATCTGGGAATGGTGTTTCATGGTACAGCTTTAGGAGTCTTGACCATGCTCTGATTTGGTTAGCGACACCTGTGGGGCCACTGTGACTTGCCAAGCTTGCTATGACAGAGAGATCCAAGGGGCAGAGTGGTTGTTACACCACTATTCTAAGTATGTCACACACCCCGCTTCAAGACATTCATTACATGTGGGTATACTGACCTGTAGATGGCGATCTTGCAGAGATGTAAATAAAAAAAGTAAGACCCTCCCGGTCCATAAATACCTGGGACCTCCCACTCATTCCCCAGTCTTTCATCTCTGCAGACGGCGAGCAAGTCAGAAGATGGATGTCTCCTCCTTGCAGGTAGCTGGGATGACTCCCGGCCCTCTATTGTTCTATTCCTGTCCGGATTCTTTTATTTGTATTCCTTCCTCCAAGCCTAGGCTGCTGGTCCGGGCAATGGTAGATGGCACCCTAGGTGCTCAGGAGCTACGCTCCGCCGTGAGACCCCATAACAAGGGGTAGGCGGCTAACCGGGTTGGTGACCCCGGTATGGGATGCCCTGTCCCTTGGCTCCCACCCTAGCATGGATTCCCCCTCTCCTGGATACCCTTAGGGGGGGGCGGGTCCCTTATGGATTCATCTTTATTTACTATAACGTGTGTGTGGTGCTTTACTGTGCTTTGCTTTACTCAGACCGGCGCCGGCCTCCGGCGTTTGTCATGGCGTTGCGTTTCAGGTCCCGGCTCTGGCCGGGAGCGACGGGGGAGGGGGCCTTCCTATTCCTCTGCCTACGTGCCTTTTCCTCCCTACTGCAGGCGTGCGGGACTCCGGAAGCGGTGACGGTTGGGTGAGTGGCCCGTGGCCCATTAGTTTCCTTATGGATCATGCCCCTCCCTGGGGTTCCATGGCAACGCTTCTGTTATTAACCCCTTTGGACAATTGCTATGTTGGTCTGATTGTGTGTTTGTGTGTTCCAGGTGGACCAGCGTTCCTATTAAAGGGGGGTTCTCCCGGTCCTCGGGTCCCTGGTTGAATTTAGTTGTCTGAAAATTCCTCCCACGCGGGTCTTAAAAGGGCATCCCGGGTTGCATTTCCCTCGGGGCACTGTGTGTGTGTATATATATCACCATATGGAGGCTTCCCCGGATACGGGGCTTGTGCCCTCCTCGGGGCAATCCAGGCTGTGTTTGGGGTGTGGGGTATCCCTTTTGGGGGATGATGTATTTCTTTGCGTACCCTGTGCACAACGGTCTATTACGCGGCAGTCCGGATCTCAGGCGTCTGGTTCTGCTCCGCCAGTCTCCTCTCCGTCTCCCCCTCGCTTGACACATACCCCATGTGATGTGGTCATTGGCGGGGAGTCGCAATCTGAGGTGTGTGCCAGATTGGCCAATCTTGAAAAATTGTTTTCCAGTGCTGTTGCCAAAAAGGCCTCGGCAAAGCGAAAACATTTGTATACAGCCACGCAGGCCTTTGATTCCCTGGATTGGTCTGATTGTTCCCCGCTTGAGGAAGGGGAGCTGTGTGAGGAGTCTGAGGGCTCTGACGACCAGCAGTTTGTGGGTGCTGATACCGAGCAGGGCCAGGGGGAGTCCTTGGATACCTCTAGGGTCCTGGCTTATGTTTGAGGTCCTGGCTATTTCTCCCCCGAGGCGGCTCCTCCACTGAAGCTTGGAATTTCCTTATCAAAAGCATTTTGATTGTATCATTCTTAAGGAATGGGAGAGGCCGACTCGGCTTCCGGGTGTCCCTCCGGGCTGGGACAAAAGATATCCCTTTCCGGCGGACGCGGTGAAGCACTGGTCGCAAGCCCCCCCAGGGTGGATGCTCCTGTTTTGGGGTTGTCCAGCTCCTCAATCCTGCATTCTCCGGAGTGCACTACTCTCAAGGATGGTGAGGATAAACACATTGACCAGATGGCTTGTCATGGTTTTGCCAGTTTTGGGTCGGCCTTGCGGCCAGTTTGTGCTTCAGCGCTTTTATTGGTAGCTGCCAGGTCGGTGGTTAGAGGACTGTTGACCTCTTCCGGGTGAGGAGTTTGCCGCCCTTAAGCAGTGCGAGTTATTTTTGTCCTTTGTGCTGGCCGCCTTGGATGACACATTGGTGATGTGTGGCAGAGCTTCGGCGTTGCTTGTGGCTATCCGGCGGTCGGTTTGGTTACGCCAGTGGGCGGCTGATTGTGTCCAAAAAGTCCCTTACGGCCCTTCCCTTTGTGGGGTTGCGGCTCTTTGGAGAGAAATTGGATTCGGTGGTGAAGGGAGGTAGGTTACCTCAGCGTAACAAGCAGCGTCGCCCCTTTCGGGGGGTCGGCTTCCTTCACTCAGTCCTTTCGTGGGGCTAGAGTTGGCAGGGGTTCGGCCTTCCACTCGTCCAGAGGTGATTCCTGGTCCAGGGGCCGGGCCCGTCCAGGACACAGTTTGGGCTAAGCCTAAAGCCGCTGCCAAGCCGGCTCAGCAATGAGGGGGCGCCCTCACCCTTGCGGGTGGGGGGACGGCTGCAGCTCTTCTCCCGGGTCTGGGTCCAAGCGGTCTCGGACAGGTGGATTCAGGAAGTGGTGTCTTCCGGTTACAAGCTGGAGTTCGAGTTCCGGCCCTCTCCCAGATTCCTCAGGTCTCGGGTGCCGTCAGATCCTCTAGCCGCTCGGGGGCTTCGGGCGGCAGTAGCAAGTCTCTTGGACATGGCCGTCATCTGCCCGGTGCCTCCCTCAGACCGGGGCCTGGGCTTCTATTCCAATTTGTTCACGGTGCCCAAGAAGGACGGGTCCGTTCGTCCCATTCTGGATCTGAAGCTGCTCAACAGGTTCGTCATCCACTCACTTCGTCAGGGGGACTTCATGTCGTCCATAGACATCAAGGATGCTTACCTGCATATTCCAATATTTCCGGCACACCAGAGATTTCTCAGGTTCGTTGTGGAAAATCAACATTTTCAGTTTGTGGCTCTTCCGTTTGGCCTTACCTCGGCTCCAAGAGTTTTTACCAAGTGTTGGCAGGAGTGATGGCCCTTCTCAGAGCCAGGGGTATCCGCATCGTGCCATATCTGGACGATCTTCTCATCATGGCGTCTTCCCTCAATCAGGCGCAGCTGGATACCAGGACCGTGGTGTCCACTCTGGAGAGTTTCGGTTGGGTGATCAACTATCCCAAGTCCTGCCTTTCTCCCTCCAGGGTGGTGGAGTTCCTGGGAATGTCTCTGGATACTTCTCAGGCCAGGCTGTTCCTCCCCCGGGCCAAGGTTCTTTTGATTCAGGAATTGACTCAGCGTCTCCTATCTATTCCCCGCCCGTCCATCCGGCTGGGGATGCGACTGGTGGGATTGATGGTGGCATCGTTCGAGGCGGTTCCCTATGCCCAGTTTCACACAAGGACGCTCCAGCTCCATCTCTTGGCGGCCTGGGACGGGTCCCCGCTATCATAGGATCAGTCCTTTCTGTTGTAACCCCGGGTACGGCGTTCCCTTCCGTGGTGGCTGAAGCCAAGCAATCTGATGAGGGGCAGGTCATTTCTCACCCCTCGTTGAGAGACAGTCACCACGGATGCCAGCCTGCCTGGTTGGGGGGGATTCTGGAAGGATCTTCAGTTTCAGGGACTGTGGGGGCCTCTGGAGGCTCACAATCCTGTCAATGTTCTGAAGTTGAGAGCCATCAGGTTGGTTCTGGCTCACTTGACTCATCAGTTGCGGGGACTACCGGTTCAAGTTCGGTCGGACAATCGGACGGCGGTCGCCTACATCAATCACCAGGGAGGGACTCGCAGCAGGCGTGCCCTCAGGGAAGTGTCTTTGATCCTGGATTGGGCAGAGGGCAATTTCCCGTGCATCTCGGCAGTGTACATTCCGGGAGTGGAGAACATGGAGGCGGACTCCCTGAGCAGGGGGTGATCTCGCCGGGGGGAATGGTCGCTCAGCCCCAAGGTGTTTCGGTCGCTTTGCCACCGGTCGGGGACTCCGGAGGTGGACCTCTTTGCCTCTCGTCACAATCACAAGCTTCCGGCATTTGTGTCTCTCTCACGGGATCCGCTGGCTCTGGCAGCGGATGCCATGTCTCTGAACTGGAGGGATCTGGGGTTTCTGTACCTTTTTCCCTCCGTTTCCCATGGTGGTGCGCAAGCTGGCCCTAGAGGGCGCGTCAGCAATCCTGGTTGCTCCAAGGTGGCCAAGACAGGTTTGGTTCCCAGACGTGGTAAGGTTGGCAGAGGATCAGCTAGATCTGCCCCTTCTGCCGGATCTGCTCACTCAGGGTCCACTGCTCTACCCCAATTTACCAATGCTGGCTTTGACGGCGTGGCTGCTGAAACCTCCATCTTGAGAGAGGAAGGTCTTTCTGATCCTGTCATTCAGACTCTGGTTAGGGCTAGAAAGAAGTCTTCCTCTGCCATCTACTATAGGATTTGGAGGTCTTATATTGATTGGTGTGAGGTCCGGGTCTTGCTTTGCAGGGTGTTTTCTATCCCTAGGGTTTTGGAATTTCTGCAACATGGTCTGGACCTAGGTTTGCAGTTTAGTACGCTGAAAGGGCATGTTTCTGCCCTGGCGGTTTTCTTTCAAAAGTCTTTTGCTCTTCATCCTCTGGTTAAGACTTTTTTCCAGGGGGTTACCCATGTGCGGCCTCCTAGGAAGCCTTTGCTTCCAGTTTGGGATTTGAATTTGGTTCTTTCTGCCTTGCAGGGTCCTCCTTTTGAACCTTTGCAGGATATTGCACTCTCTACGCTTACTCGGAAGGTTGTTTTTCTGGTTGCCATCACTTCTGTTCAGCGTGTATCGGAGTTGGCAGCCTTGTCCATTAAGGTCCCTTACTTTGAGAGGCATCAGGACAAGGTTGTTTTCCGCTTCAAGCCAGATTTCCTTCCTAAGGTGGTCTCTGCTTTTCATCTTAATCAGGACATTGTTCTGCCCTCCTTGTGTCCTAAGCCTAGCAATGACAAGGAGAGGGTTTTGCATTCTTTGGATGTGGTTTGCTGTGTGAGGTACTATTTGGTGGCTACTTCCTCTTTTCGTTGGACTGACGCCCTTTTTGTGGTGCCCTCTGGGCCTAGGAAAGGTTTGGCTCCCGCCAAGTCTTCCATTAGTAAATGGATTCGCCAGGCCATTGTTGGGGCCTATTCTGCTAAGGGGAAGAGTCCCCCTTTTCGTGTTACTGCTCATTCTACTCGTGCTGTTGGGGCGTCCTGGGCCTTCCAGCACCATGCCTCTGTTGAGCAAGTTTGTAAGGCTGCTACTTGGTCCTCGGTTCACACTTTTTCCAAGTTTTACAAGGTTGATGTGCGGGCCTCAGCGGATGCTGTTTTTGGCCGCAAGGTTCTGCAAGCTGCAGTGGTTTAAGTTTGTGCCTTGTTGCCTTGGTTTTTTGGATCCCCGCCCTTTATGGACACTGCTATTTGATGTCCCACATGTAATGAATGTCTTGAAGCGGGGTGTGTGACATACTTGGAATAATACCATTTTGTGAATACTCACCTGTAAAATGGGTATTATAAGTATGTCACACACCCCGCTTCACCCTGCCCTTTGGTATTCTGGATCCTTTATATGGTGAACCTTGGTTAGTTTTAATTGGCTTTCCTGGTCCCTTTACCTTACTGCTATCTTTATACTGGGGAATGAGTGGGAGGTCCCAGGTATTTATGGACCGGGAGGGTCTTACTTTTTTTATTGACATCTCTGCAAGATCGCCATCTACAGATCAGTATACCCACATGTAATGAATGTCTTGAAGCGGGGTGTGTGACATACTTATAATACCCATTTTACAGGTGAGTATTCACAAAATGGTATTTTTTGCAGGTCCTGGAGAAATGTAATTAAAAGTCCTGCTAAGGCTTCTACCCTGTGCTGCAGGAAATGGAGGAGTGGCACAGGTGTGCTGCTTGCTGCATTATTATTGCAGCTGGTTTTATAGGCGCTTTAAGCACAGAACCCAGATACATTTGTCTTCTTACTGATCAGCAGATGCAATTTCCCTGCAAAGAATATTTAAACATACCTCCCATCTGTGGGCTTCTCCATCCCCTGCCCCCCCAGTCCTTATTTGGGATGCCCATTGTATAAATACCCTAAGAGGATAACTTAACTTGGTGTATTTTCCTACTCTACTGAGGTATGCAGATAGTGGGCATCCCAACCGTCCATCGGAGAGATTACAAGACAGACCGCTAGTTGTTTTTTTAACTAATCGGCTTTACGCGTATTTGGCTGAAAATGTCAAGTTTTTGATGTCCCAGACATGTAAAATGTAGTCCAATCTGATGGAGGCTTTGTGTGTAGAACACATTTCTAAAGTTAAATAAAGGGCCAGTCAGAAGCATCCGTCTTTTGTGGGAGATTTGGCTTTTCAGGTGATGTCATTTATTTCTTGTGGGTTTTTGCATGTTCTGATAAGTGGTGGTGTATTTCCATTTTTATGTTTCTAGTCAATGTGAGTACAATTTAGAAGGAAGTGCTATGTAACTGAATAAAGTGTTTTGGAATTCAGGTAAAACCATAAAATTGTTTTGGAATTCAGGTAAAATCATAAAAGTGTTTTGGAATTCAGGTAAAACCATAAAAGTGTTTTGGAATTCAGGTAAAACCATAAAAGTGTCTTGGAATTCAGGTAAAACCATAAAAGTGTTTTGGAATTCAGGTAAAACCATAAAAGTGTTTTGGAATTCAGGTAAAACCATAAAAGTGTTTTGGAATTCAGGTAAAACCATAAAAGTGTTTTGGAATTCAGGTAAAACCATAAGAACGTTTTGGAATTCAGGTAAAACCATAAGAACGTTTTGGAATTCAGGTAAAACCATAAGAACGTTTTGGAATTCAGGTAAAACCATAAGAACGTTTTGGAAGAAGGAGGGAATAGCAAATGCCGTTTCCTGTTATGTAGCAGTATTTAGTTTCTCTGATTGATATTTGTTCTTGTAGGAAAGTTCCTTGGCAAGCAGGGCCTGAGTTATGGACAGAACTTGACGTTCAGTTTCCGCGTGGAAAGAAGAGACACTCGCCTGTCTGCGGAAGATCTAGTGCTGGAGGGTTCTGGCCTGAGGGTCTCTGTGCCTCTTATTGCTCAGGGCAACTCGTACCCCAGTGAGACTTCCCTGCAGTATGTTTTCAGGTAAACAGACGGTAAATTGTCCAGTCACCTTGCTCTGATGGATGGGGGGAGAGATGTTGTGCTTACTAGTGCAGGCTTGATTGCAGGCAAACGTTTATGCATCAGTGACAGTATTTACAAGCAGACTTGAATTAACACATTCCTTTCAAGAGATCTGGAACTGAGTGATGAGCCTTGATTGCAGATTCTGGACAGAAAAACACATGTGCTCTCCTGCTGACTCTGGGATAGATGGTGTTTTACTTCCTGTTGCCTACTTTTGGCAACATGAAAACAATTCAAGGAATTTAAGTATTACTTCTGCACAGTTAGGGATACTGATAAATTCAAGGCAAAGAAAGAGCACATCATAAATGTCTAGAAGTCTTAACCTTCTGGAATTTTTCCTAATTCCAGTGACTTTTTTCTTCCTGGGATAAGCTCTGCAATAAGCACCGACTTTTATCTTCCATCTGAATCCTTTTATGTTTTAGAGTGGATGCACCGCCTCTACAAGATAGACTGGGGGGGCATTCTGTAGCCCCTCCCCCCTCCACACACATAACCCCCCCCCCTGCACTCCTGTAATCTTTACCTTTAACGTCAGTCTATCAACGACAATCCAGAGCAGTGATTGGTCGACCAGCGCTCACGTGGGTAGCGAGGGCTGCCGGAATGTCCTGGCCACGTGAGCATTGGTGGCCAATTGCGGCACTGGTAAGATTTACAGCCGTTCTTGGGGGTTAGGTGCAGGGGAGGCTTCAGCATTCTAGAAGCCACCCCAATCTTACAGCAGCGGTACCAACACTTGCGAGCGGAACAAAAAGCAACGCAAGCGTACTTGGAGCCTGAGAGACATCAGGGCCAGCCGCTAGGCTGCTCCTGGGGCATCCAAAATTGGGATGCCCCACTGTGAAAACCCCCAGGTAAACTCGACCTTGTCGGCAGCTACCGCAGTGCTGTCTTTAGGCTAGGCCGATGGGGCCAGTGGGCTGGGTCACCTCAGCCAGCATTCTTGATCTGCCAATCAGGGGTCAGCTGTAAAACTCACCTTTTCTGCTGTCTCCCACACCAGTGTAAACATGCCCAGCATCTCAGGGTTGAGGCACTTTTGGGTAGGTTGGGTGCGTGACCGGGCAGGTGACCACAGGGAAACTGGGGATGTGGCCATCCGGGTGGCAGACGCCATTCTTCAAATTTGAGATCAGCCAATTTAGTATTTTCATTGTGGGTGTGGCTATGTTGGCTGTAGCCACATGCCCCAAACGGCATGGTAGGAGAGGTAAATGTGTGTGTGGGGGGGGGGGGAGAGGTAAACAAAGTGGATTTTATTCTGCTTTAAGATGGTTAAGGTTCCCCAAAGGGATTCAATACCATCGCTACAGGCCAGGTCTTTTTTTAAAATGTAAAAAATATATATGTATTGGGTGGTACTTTTGACTGTTGGGGTACAAGGTTGGTGGTACTTTGTGCTCTATACTTCAGGGAAGTCGCAAAAAAAACTACCTCTGCTGGAAGTTTGTTCCAAGCTTCTACTACTAGTGTTTTCACTGCCATATTGTTTTCCAGGCTACAGATGCACTTACTATACTATAACTATATAACACTACTTGTTTTATGATGCAGGTAAACATTAGCTTAGCCCCTGGCTTTATGGATAAGAGTGGAAAATGGCGTATTGTTAATAGTGTGTATATTATGTAATGTTCAGGCTTTCCTACCTCAGCTTTAAAAGCTTAGTAAGCACTGTGCCCATCAGGGAGTATTTTCAGTTAATTTGCAAATGTTCTCTATTGCCATGCTTTAGAAGCTATATCTGGCATGTTGAGGTGTAAAATCATCTTGTTTTTTTTCGGTGTCTCATCCGGTTGGGAGGCTGTCCACTTTTGCATAAGGGAGTCTGGTGCCACAGGGCTTGGCTGATGATTTGGTTATAGATCTGTACACCTGTAACTTGCCTGTAAGGCCAAAATTCAAGCAAATATTTGCCTTTTCCATTTGTGGCTTTTTGTCCTAGCCTTTTGTAGTAATTTTTTTTATTTTTTGTGTTTTTCTAGGTTGCACGAAGCCACTGACTACCCATGGAGGCCATCCGTATCCCCATTTGAATTTCAGAAAATGCTTCAGAATCTGACGGCCATTAAGATACGAGGAACCTACAGTGAAAGAAGTAAGAATAAAAATTCAGCCATAGTCTACACAGCTGAAACCTTGTGGCATGCATGTCAGATATTTTATATGATTCACCAATTCCTAAGATTCACATGGCCCTGTGACATCTGGTGACAGACAGCTTATTGGTCATTTATTCCTTCACCACACACTCTTTCTGCTAATTATCACTTCCCACGCTACCTGTTACATCCTAAACTCTCTTTAATAGAATAAGTTTAAAACCCCTGCTAAAGAAGGTTGATTCCACACCTGCATACCTGTGAGGCACTGGCTGTCGATTGTTTTGTGCCAGTCCCCTTATTGCCTTCTGCTTGCTAGGAATATCTAGCAGCCTTGGGTTCCTTAGCCTTTTTGTATACTTCGAGTACTATCAATTGGACAGTCAGATATGATCATATGCTTTACCTTTTAGTAAAAGTTTGTATTTTAGGGAGGGTTGAGGGAAATGTAGTAATTTCCTTTTTCCTATAAATCACAAGATCCCAAATTCAGTGCACTGTCTCCCACAATTAATACCCAGTTAGAGCTTATTTTGGGGAAAAGCAAAGCATTAAACTCTTCTCTACTCCATAAGCATTAGGCTGGAGCCTCTTTACATACACAAATGCAGTCGGTGTGGTAATGTCACATAAATACCTATTGCTCGGTGCTGGTTAGTAAAAGGCCATGTCTTTATCTGCTGGTGAAATGTAGATAATCCATGGCCACAATTGCAGAACACGCTGGGTTCTGACATGATCTAAAGAGACATGGTTGCTTTGTGTACAAAGAGTTGGTCAAGCAAGAACTATGTGGTAAAGCTGTTCAGTGCTATTCCATGTAGTTGTCATGTATTGTTCATCCATTGGGAGAACGGACAGCCGTGTAAAGTGGATTTTAAGCACACTAGTTAAGAATCGGGCAGCCTGCCGCTCTTTGCTATTGTGTTGCATAAAACATTGGCCAAGCATGCTGCAAGTTATTCATGGACAGCAGCTGTCTAGGAAAATAAACCCGTGGCCTCATCTGAAACTTTCCTGCTTTGGCTTGATTGGTCTACAAGTTTGACCTCTTCTCCTTTCTTTGTGCAGGTGCCGGGTTTCTGGAGAAAGTTACTTTGGTAACCGCTCAGCCTGGATTTGGGGATCAAGCCCCCTGGGTGGAGGTATGCAGCTGCCCTGTTGGATATATTGGACAATTCTGTGAGAGCTGTGCTCCTGGTTTCCGGCGAGAGAACCCCAGTCTTGGACCATATAGCCCCTGCGTGCTTTGTACTTGCAATGGCCACAGTGAGACATGTGACCCGGAAACAGGTAAGATATGTATCCTGCTTTGTATTGACCTGATTTTATTTAGAACACCAACAGTTAGATCCATAAATATTTGGACAACACTTTTCTAATTTTGGTTCTGTACATAACCACAATGAATTTTGTACAAAACAATTCAGATGCACTTGAAGTTCAGACTTTCAGCTTTCGTCTAGTGGGTTGAACCAGATGATTGTATAAAAATGTGAGGAACTAAAACCTTTTTAAACACAAACTCCCTTCAGTTCAGGGGCTTGTGTAATTGGACAAATGAAATAATTGTAAATAAAATGTTAGTTTCCAATACTTTGTGGAAAACCCTTTTGTTGGCAATGATTGCCATGAACTCATGGACATCACCAGACATTGCTGTGTTTCCTTTTTAATGCTCTGCCAGGCCTTTACTGTGGTGCTGTTTTGGCTGCATTGCATTTTGTGTGGCTGTGTCAATGCCTGATACACTGCCGCTCATATATGTGAACCTGCCCATTGTAAATAATGGACAGATACTGCTCTGCAATTCTAGGTATGGACGGAGCCTTAAAATGTTTTACCTACTAAAAAAACAAGTGCCAGACTAAATCAAAGCCCTTGTGGAAACTCCTGGTGCAGCCCTTTTGCCTCGGACATCCCATTCTACTTTTGCTTTCATGGTTTGTGATATTTGCCCTGCCATGGTTGTCCTAAAGCATGTATTTGAGCACTATTAGAGAGATTAAAGATGATCAACCAAAGGTTTGTGTATTTCAGTCGCCAACTGTGTGCTTACCAGGCAGCATGTCACTGGTGCAAGAAACAAGATAAAGGGGAGGATATAACATGAATTCTTATGTTTGTGTGGCTATTCCTTGGGAAGACTAATCATGGTCCTAGACTAAATAAAACTGCCTTGGCTTTCACATTTGGACTGTGTGTTTATCATGCTTTGTATACGCTAACTCAGCTAAAGCGATTAGGTCTTTACCACATTATTCGCACTAGAAGATGCACCTAGGGAACAACCCCCCCTCCCCCAGGAGTCCCATAGCAGGCAGAGTGCAGAATGCCCACATACCCCCAAGAACTCCACAGCATGCAGAATCCGCCACCCCAGGGATCCCGAAAAGCGCATAGTGGGGAACAGGATGCTTGCTGCTCCCCATCCTGCATGACTCACAGGCAAGCGATGTAAGCGGTCATGTGACAGCCATGTAGGGTGGAGAGCAGCAAGCATCAAGCAGCACAAGATGTTGTTTGTGAACTTCTGCCTGTCTATCAGTCCAGCTCTATAATGACATGGCAGAACAGGACAGACATACATTCCCCTGAGATTTGAAAGAAAACTCCACTTGACTTACCAGCGATCAGGCAACCCTGGTTTCGGCCGGTGTATTAGGTGTGGCCAGTGTGCAGACCAACTCCTATTGAAAACAATGGGCATCAGCTGTTCAGGCCACGCCCACACGCCAGCCAGAAACAGGGCTGCGGGCAGACTATCAGCGTTGCAAGAGCTCCGGTTAATATAAGTGGCCTTTTCCTTTACTATCCACACATTTTTTCCATAAGACTTGGGGAGCTGGAAAACTGCTTATGTAGTGTCCATGCCAACCTGCACACATAAGCTACCTCTGTATTAAATAGTAGGGCAGAATGTTTGTAGCCTGTGCATCAATTTTACTATAAGTATCAATGTTGAAACTTTTTTTATTTTAAAGGGGCAAGTTGCCACTGGGGATAGTTGGGGAAGGCAGAAGAGCTTCTGCCCACACCCCCAATGTTTTGTTTATGCTCATTGTTAATGCTGCTTGGCTAAAATAAAACTCCTGACTGCATTTTTGCATAATACTGTACCTAGCTATACAGACAGTAATAGAAAGCTCAATGCTATGTTTACCTCACTCCTTTGCAGGTGTTTGTAACTGCCAGCACAATACAGCAGGAACTCACTGTGAGAGGTGTTCTGAAGGCTTCTATGGTGACAGCACTGTTGGAACCAACTCTGATTGTCAGCCATGCCCTTGCCCTGGAGGGTCTAGCTGTGCGGTTGTACCTCGCACCAAGGAGGTGGTCTGCACCAACTGTCCTTTGGGAACAACAGGTGAGTAAAGTGTATGGTTTATTTAATGGCATCTTCCCAACTAACAGGTGCACTTTTGTGGGCATTCCAGTTGGCCAAAGACATGTCAGTTCTTTGTGTGGCGTTGGTAAGTGGGGGATGGTCTGAGGTTTGAAGAGAAAGTCCATGGAAGGAAGTTTGTTACAAGGCTCAGATGTACAGTTATGATGTTCTGTGAATGTAGCAGAAGGTAGGCCCTTTGGAATCAGGCTGGTCTGAATTAATCTATTTAATTCCAATCATTTTTGCAGATTAACTCTGAGTTGAGGTACTTTTAAATGTCAGTTCAAAAAAAAAAAAAAAAATACAGGGTAGTCATTGCTGGTCTTCCGAATAGATGGAACAAGTGCCAAGCCTCTCTGACACGATGATTGACTAAGCATTTCAGCCAATTATGTTAGTGGATGGCCAGCAGTGGGAATCACTACGTCGTCTTTCATTTCCTGGCATGTCTTATACTTTTTAGCCTTACCGTCTCTTTTCCTTCACAGGAAAACGTTGTGAGCTTTGTGATGACGGTTATTTTGGAGACCCACTTGGTGAAAATGGTGCACCCCGACCCTGCCGAGCCTGTGAATGTAACAGCAACATTGATCCAAATGCCGTTGGGAACTGTGACCGCTTAACTGGGGAATGCCTTAAATGCATCTACAACACAGCCGGATTCTACTGTGACCGCTGCAGAGATGGATTCTTTGGCAACCCCTTAGGACCAACACCTGACCAAAAATGCAAAGGTAGGAACATTGGTCGTGTATGGTTAAGTGAGAGGTGGGGAGATGACAAGTAACCAGCATAAATGCTTAAAGTATCCGCTAGTTAGTATTTTTTTTTTTTTTTTTTTAATAATACAGTGACATGAAGTAAAAGTAGATTGCAGCAATCTATATGTTTTATTTTTCTTACAGCCTGTAGCTGTAATTCTTTTGGAACAGTAAAGAGTCTGAGCACATGTAACCAGGTGACCGGCCAGTGTGAGTGCCTCCCTCATGTTACAGAGAGAGACTGTTCAGTCTGCGAGCCTGGATACTTCAACCTTCAGAGTGGTCAAGGTTGTGAGAAGTAAGTCATCTATTTTATTTTTTTCCCATAAATGATCATGGATATCGGCGGTACTTATTTAAGTTACCAGGGTCCGCCATTAGGTGTTGGTCTGATCTGTACACCAACAGTAAACCCTTTATTCATCCCATAATTTAAAGTGAAACCCCGGAAATTTGGCCCGCAGTGTGAAACCCCCCAGAACAACTCGCCTCTTCCTCCTCCTACGGCACATGCGCGTACACGCAGCCAACGCAGCTCCTGGCAGAAGGAGTGGGGAACCAACATTGCTACACACAGCATATAATCACATTGCTTTACAGGGGTAAGAGTCAGAACTGGCATCCGCTGCCAGCATTTGGTCTGCAGTCCGCCAGTGGCGCGCCCCTGCTATGTATTGCGTGATACATACAATTTAAACTGATCATGTACCTCTGTAGACCATGGAGGACCAGGCCATTTTAGGGGGCCTGGGGCTAAATATAAATCCACGGCTGTTTTAAGTAGCCTAAAGCAGGGTATTCTTTCATTTTTTTCCAGTTCATGTAACTGACTTATCATTTTAGGTGTGATTGTCATCCTTTGGGATCTACCAATGGCCAATGTGACATTCACTCTGGTCAGTGTGAGTGTCAGCCTGGCATCAGTGGACAGCGCTGCCAGCACTGTGAGACCAACCACTTTGGCTTTGGACCAGAAGGCTGTAAACGTGAGTGTCTTGTCTGACTACATGTGATCTTTTTTGTTTTTGCAGCCTGATACCCCCCATATTTGTCAATTTTTGTAGTAATAAGATTTGTGTTTGATTTTGTCACACAGCATGTGACTGTGATCCAGAAGGCTCTAGAACTCTGCAGTGTAAAGAAGATGGACGTTGTGAGTGTAAGGATGGTTTTGTAGGACTTCGTTGTGATCAGTGTGAAGAAAATTACTTCTACAATCGCTCAGGGCCCGGCTGTCAAGAGTGTCCTGCCTGCTACCGCTTAGTAAAAGACAAGGTAAGGCAACTGTTGTTTCTGCCATACTTTACTAAGCTTACATCAAATACTAGTTCATAGACTAGTCAATCAGTAACCACCTTCAGGCTTTGCCATCTGCTTCAGCTCAGTTTTAAATTGTTTATCCACTAAGGATCGCAATCTTAAGACAGTACTTAAATGACACATACAGACCAATAACGCGCTATACCCATCATTTGTGTTGGCAGAGGCCATGCAAATCATAATTATGGAATAGGGGACTTCTCATGCTTGGCCCACTATTAAGCTTTACATGGGTCTGGCTTGCTACTCTGTTAAATTGTTTATCCTATTGTCGTCTCTGCTTCAGAGTTAACTGGAAGAAATTGATATTGAAGCCTGGAATAGTCCACCTGCACGCACAATTGAGTTGAACAGCTGGCTGTACTGTATGCTCCCCAGCAGCTCCCACTATTTGTAGTGTAGGTGTTCATGGGCTCAAAGTGATTGCCCTGTTAGCAAATTACTGTCAGTTTAAGAGGTATTTTTATGACTGCATTAAAGCTAGACTAGCTATCATTTAGAAAGTAGTGGAAACTTTCAGTGAAGGAGGCACAGCTCTCTGCGTTTAGGTGGCGACACCTATCCACCAAGAGGGCAATTAGGGACAAATGATTAAATACCATTCAATGTCACAGTGCATATTAATATCTCTCAGCAAGCTAGTAACCATGTTTGTATGGATCATTTAAAGAGGACCAAAATTATTAAACTCCAGGGCAGGCATACTCACTCCCCCCGCCCCCCACACAATCGGTGTGCCCCGCTGTGTGAACCCCCCCAGGCCGACCAAAATCTCACCTCCGTTCCCGATACAATGGCACATTCACAAGCGCCGGCCGCAACCCCACTATCCCTCTAGAAGGGTGCGCTCCCGATCCAGGCATTTGTGAATGGCCGGACACACTCCCTGAGGGTAGCGGGGGATGCGCCTGCCAGCATGCTCAGGCTGATTGGACAAGCGGCCGTGCATGCATCTTTGAACCGGGAAGAGTTGTTCGTGCAACCTGGGGGGTTTCACACAGCAGGCCACCCCCAAAGCCCAGGATAGTCAAAATCCTGGGTTTTGGTCCACTTTAAGTTTGATTATCAATCGTCCTGCTTTTGTGGTTTATCAGGTAATAGAACAGAGAGCAAAACTGCAAGAACTGGAGGAACTGCTGAAGAATATTGGAACAGGAGACGAAACTGTAACTGATCAAGGCTTTGAGGAGAGGCTGAGAGATGCTGAGAAAGCCGTTAGCGACCTGCTCCTTGATGCCCAGGGCAGCAAAGGTGTGTATGTTTTGCATTTGTCTTTTTATCCTTCTTTTAAGACTGTTTTAATTTAACCGCTTGTTTTCTGAGGGTACTTCTTAACCCCAACATCTTTTTTTAATGTAGATGTTGATCAGGGGATGCTGGACCGCCTTGCAGAGATTAATGCCACATTAAGTTCTCAGCTTGAGCGGCTACAGAACATTAGAGATATGATCCGTGACACTGATAAGCAAGCACAAGATGCTCGGACTCGTGTGGAAGGCACTGAACTTATCATTGAGTCTGCAAGACAGCAGCTAGAAAAAGCCAAGGTGGCCATTGCTAATGTGGTAAGTACAAAGTTATGTAAAAACATAGATCCACACTGTAGGATTTGGAAGTTTAGTGCCATTTAATTATGTTGATTAGGACTGTGGTTCCAAACTGTATCCAAGTGTATAGCTGCCCGGCCCCAAGGGGAGTAAAGGTGTCTGGGGCTGCAGCCACTTCCAGTCTGCCACAGTGATGGTGGGCCAGTCTATTTAATTAGAGGGGATCAATTGGAAATCGCAAAAATAAGGTTAAATAAGGCTGATACGATGAATGAATAGGTAAAGTGTTTGGTTAGCAACACTTGCTGAGGAAAATGCTGAATGCAGAGAGTTCCATAAACATGCACATCATGTGATTTGTTTTGGCCATTTAAAGGAGCACTATCGCAAAATTATGTAATTAAAAATCCTTATAAACACATTGCTAATGGAATGGGTAACTTATACACCTGAACTAAATAAAACTCCTTCTAAGCTTGTGGTTTATTCTCCTTGCAGGAATAAAATCTAGGGGTAAAAGGTTTAGTCTGTCAGGACTGACAGAGCCTGGAACCCTTGATTTCCTCTTCTTTCCATTAAAATAAAAAAAATCAAATCTGGGGAGACGCCCTCCTCCTGCAGTCCAGCATATTTAGAAGTTTTGTTTTTTTTATCTTTCGGCCATTATTCGTGATTGTGCTCCCTTTAGTAGTCCTTAATCATACTTTATGAACTTACCATGTTTGCTAGAATAAGTATGTGTCAGCCTTCCTCCCACCCCCCTAGGCCTATACACTTGAATGGTGAATGAATATCCATAATGACATTCCTGGAATGTGCACTGTAACACAAATGTGTATCTTCTTTTTGGATCATTCTTAAACATTTCCTTCATTTTACTTTTTTGTTTAGTCCATCACTCCAGTTGAGACAACAGGTGACCCAAATAATATGACATTGCTGGCAGAAGAAGCAAGGAAATTGGCTGAGAGGTGAGGACTCGAATTGTGAAGGGCTATGCTAGTTGTCTCTGTATAGGTTGCTCTTGCTACACTGGTAAGATCCTCCAATACAATAATGATCTATTTACTAACTCCTTAATTTTAATTGTAATATTTCCAGACATACACAGGAAGCACGTGAAATTGAGAAAGCAGCAAAAGAAGCCAATGAGACAGCAAATGAAGCCTACCGCCTGTTACTGAAGACTCTTGCTGCAGAGAATCAGACTGCTGCAGATATCGAAGATCTGAATAAGAAGTAAGTGTCTGATTTTCTTTATACATAGCAGTGCATCCATTTTCTGCACACAACTGTGGAGCTATAATGTAGTATTTTTCTTTTTCAAGGTACAACCAAGCTAAGGACCTGGCACGGGAACTAGAGAAACAGGCCAGCAAGGTGCACGCAGAGGCTGAGGAAGCTGGGAATCGGGCACTGCAGATCTATGCTAACCTAAGCAGCATTCCTTCAATTGACACCACAGCCTTACAGGTGAATTACCCTTCTTAACATGTCCGTTACCAAACTCTACATACAATACCCTTCCAGCACCCCCCCTACTTGCCCCAACATATACGTGGAAAGCCACAGGCACTTTATGGTGCTTTATTTAATTAGTGCTTTAATAGAACACCTACATTTATATAGCAAACCTTACACTGAAGGGTGACCTAGCCTGGAGGACGGATTTGCTGCCCGTTTTGGTGGACAGACCTCAGACCAGGAATACCATACTGGCAGGAGACTCATGCAACTCATGTGGTATCTGTTATGCTCCCACAGCTCCAGTATTTGACACCAGATCTCTGCCTTTTCTGGGTTGCGTCTAACTGGCAGAGTGCAAAGCTAGAAGGAGGTAACCCCCTAAAGAACTTCAACCTTTCTTCTTCTTATGAGGCCAGAAGCCAAAAATGAGGGACACCGCATGAGACACCTGGGCTCTTTGGAGCATAAGAAAATGCCTCTGGTCCCTGGCAGAGATTCCCTCCCTTCCGGACCATTCTGCTTGTTTACCTAATGTCTACTACATTGCAGTTGGGAACCAAAAGCACCATACATGCTGTGGAAGACCTCCCTGCTGGAGAAATGACAGGTGGCCTGCAATGTGTGCCCTTTCTAGTCCCCACCGAGGGTAGAGAATGCAGCATTGAGTAAATTCACCTTTGGATTCCCTACCTTGGGTATCATGTGATGACTGCTAGCTTTGGAGCCTAAAGACATTGTCCAGGCTAAAACAAAAAACGCTGTATACCTGCCTTTTGCCCTCAGAAGGTGATCGCTCCTCGTCCAGCGCTGGCTACTTTACCTGATTGGCAGATCTGGGTCCTGCATCACCTGGGCAGAATCTCTGTCACTTTCTGCTTCTCGATGCATTGCCATACCCCCCCCCCCCCCCCATCAGTCATAGTAATGCTGGCATGTTGAGACCTGAAACTCCTCCTCCATTGACTGCAATTCCTCCTCCATTGACTGCAATGAAGGGGGCATGCTGGCAATATTATGACTGAAGGCAGTAAGGTAACCAGCTCAGGCTGGGGTGGGGGTGGGATGTGAAGGAACAGTCCAGTTCAGATGTGAAAAACCCAAAGATACAAGTCCGGAGTTCCCCTTTATTTCCCCCTGTTAAGGCTTTCTAGTCATAAATATGCACAGGATCTAATCTCCCCCAGGAAGGAGAGCATTTACGAGTTGAGCCAAGCGCAGTTCAGACTCCCTGCTGATTCTCACACCACGAGCCTGGGAGGCCCCCTATGGGTCTGAAAGCGGTGTGACTCCTGGCTGTGAGCCCCTTCACATCAAAGAGAAGAGCCGCAGACAGGCGGCACTATATGTCCCAGCACCAAGCCAGTTACAGAACCAGAACGGGCTCTGCGATAACGGGGTAGGAGAAATGGAGATTTAAGGTTCTGACCCATTTAGGCCAGCCCGATCGTTTAGTGCCGTATCCAAAGCTATGACCCCCCTGCTCAAAGTTATAACCCCTAAAGGGTTTTAGGCGCTAAAGCAGGCTAAACAACGGTGGGGGGGGGGGACAATCTGGCTCACAGAAGGGAGGGAGTGAAAGGGACCCAAAGTATAAAGGGGGTAACCCTGGGCCAGGCTGGTGTCATTCTATGGAAAGGGGTCGCGCGGCAGCGTGCTGGAGGTGCCCAAACCATCTATAAGCTCTTGACATACCTCTTGTGGGAGCTCTTCATCACCACTCTACAACTGCTTCTTAAGGTAACTGACTATTATATCTCTGTGTGTAACACACTGTAACCTGTAACTCACTACTCAGAACAGCATTTGTATTATATTCTAAGTATACAGCACGTCCTGCTCCAGAGATAATTCCTTACGTTTGGGTAATACATCCACAAGATGGCGCTGGACTGCAGAGACAGCAAAAAGTGGCTCCTCCCGGACCCTTATATTCCAGGGACCTCCCACAAATTCCCCAGTTCTTTGCAGTCGGCGCTGCGAAGGCAAGAAGATGACTCTCTCTACTCGCAGGTGAGCAGGGCTATTAGCCTGCGGCCCTGTAGGACTATTCCCACCCGTTCCTCCTTTTTCTGCCTCCCAGCTTTGGCTGCACTGGTCGGGTGACGATAGGCAGCACCGCTGTCAGGTGCTTAGGGAACACTGCTCCGACTGCAATCCCCCACTAAAGGTTAGGCGGTATCGCCCCTCGTTCCCTGTCATCGGTGGGCTCCTGTTAGGTTGGCCGCTGCCCTCCCTCGCTCTCCCTGGTATTTCTCGGGGGGGGGGGGGGGGGTATGTGTATTCTTCACTCCTTGGGATTGTATTCCGTGGTATGCTTTGGTTTTGTGTTGCCGCGTGTGTTGGTTGCACTGGTTGCTCTTTTTAAAAATGCTGCCGCCGGGAAGCGCTCTTGTACGGTGGCGACCTTACCTCAAGCGCTGCTGCGCCATCATTGGCAGGCATGGTCACGTGGGCACCTTCGCACTCTTGGGGGGTGGGGCGGTCCTTGCGGATGGCGTGTTCTGCATCACTGTCTCCGCGGCCCGCCCCTCGAGGTATCTGCGGGCGCCATTTTGCTCTCCTCGTGCTGAGTGGCTGGCGTCTACCTACCGCGGTCCGTAAGTGCCCCTGCGGGCTGGCTTATATTTTATATCTTATTTATGCATACCGCTTACGGACCTTTCTGTTTATGTCTTGCAGGCGGCGGTGGTTTCTCCCAGCCTATCCCCTTTAGTTTGCTATTAGAGGCCTATTCTGCCTTTACCTCCTACTTCCCTAGCGGGCTATTGGGGCATCCTGGGTGGCCTTATAGCGTGAATCCCTATTGGCCGGTTGGGCCGCGATAATCACCATATGGAGGCTTCTCAAGATAATGTACTTGGGGTTCCTTCGGGACAAGCCCGGCTGTGTGTGTCGTGTGGGGTGTCCCCTACAAGTGATGACAATGTGCGGGTTTGTGTACCCTGTGCCCAGCAGGCGCTTGCGCTGCAATCTGGGTTACCTGCGGCTTGGCCTGCGCCCCGTATGGCTTCGTTTACTCCCTGGCGTTACCCTTTTTCCTATGGAAGCTGAGGAATTTTTTGACCTGGCCGGCTATACCCCCCTGGAAGAGGGGGAATTGTTTTCTGAATCAGAATCTTGAGCTGATGAGCAGCCTAAGGGTTATGCTGATTCTGGCTCTGACCCATGGGCTCCAGATGATACTGACAGGCTTTTGGCTCACATTTTTGAAGTTCTTTCTATCTCTCCTGTCGCGGCTCCTCGGCAGCAGGGGGAGTTGTTTCACACTGCTAAGCCACGTTTGGAGTTTCCTGAGCAAATTCACTTTAATAATATCGTGCTCAAAGAGTGGGAGCGACCTAGCAGGCTCCCTGGGGTGCCTAAGAGTTGGAATAAGAGGTATCCCTTTCCCGCTGAAGTGGTTAAGCGTTGGTCGTCCCCTCCCGAAGTGGATGCACCAATTCTGGGTTTGTCCAACACGTCTGTCATGCATTCCCCTGACTCTACTACCCTGAAAGATGGTGAGGACCGGCGCATTGATCAGCTGGCTTCCCATGCCTTTGCCTGCGTGGGGTCCGCGCTGCGTCCGGTTTGTGCCTCTGCCATTACAGCGGTGGCTATTAGGACTCTGCTCAAAAGTATCTTAGATGGGACTCCTGATGATGCTGCTAGTAAAGAATATAGAGCCCTTCTGCGTTGTGAGGAATTTGTTGAATATGTCCTCTCTGCCTTGGTTGATACCATTAGAATGTGTGGCAGGGCTTCTGCCTTGGCGGTGGCTATACGCCGCTCGTTTTGGCTGCGCCAGTGGGCAGCTGACAATGCTGCCAAGAAGGCTCTCACTGGTTTCCCCTTTAAAGGACTGCGTCTATTTGGGGTTCGCCTGGACTTGCTTGCTAAGGGAGGCAAGTTACCCCAGCGCAAGAGACAGTCTCGGCCCTTTCGGGGTTCAGGTTCCTTTCTTCTCTCCTACCGTGGCTCCAGAATGGGAAGGGGAGCTTCATTTGCAGGGGCCCGGGGAGATTTCTGGGGCAGGGGCAGAGGTCGCGGCCGCCCTGGCCCCTAAGTCTTCCCCCAAGCCCCCTCAGGCATGAAGGGGCGCCCTCACCCATCCAGGTGGGGGGGACGGGTCTGGAGGCATCCTGTCTCAGACGGGTGGATTCAGGAGGTGGTGTCCTCCGGTTACAAGATAGAGTTGGCAGCCTGGCCGCCCCCAAGATTCATCAGATCCCAGATGCCTCAAGACCCCCTGTCAGCTCAGGGCCTGTTGCTTGCTGTGCAGAATCTACTGGAGCTGGGGGTCATCTGCCAGGTGCCCTTAAGGGAAAGGGGCAAGGGCTGCTATTCCAACCTTTTCACTGTTCCCAAAAGAGATGGGTCTGTCAGACCCATCCTGGACTTAAAGCTTCTCAACAAGTTTGTCAGATCCAGGCGTTTTCGCGTGGAGACTTACCAGTTCGTGGCATTGCTCTTCGGTCTCTCTTCGGCTCCCAGGGTATTCACCAAGGTGCTGGCGGGCATCATGGCTCTGCTGAGAGCTCAGGGCATTCGCATTGTTCCCTATTTGGGCGACATTCTTATCACTTCTCCGTTCTTCCAACAGGCAGAGCTGGTTACTCAGCGGGTAGTGTCCACACTGGAGTCATTCGGCTGGGTGATAAACCACTCCAAATCTTCCCTGTCTCCCTCTTTGGTGAAGCCATTTCTGGGCATGAATCTGGATACAGCTCGGGCCAGGATCTTTCTTCCTCAGCAGAAGGTGGACAGTCTGCAAGCTCAGCTCCTTCTGTCCTGCCTTCATCCTTCCGTCAGGCAGGGAATGCAGCTGGTGGGCCTGATGGCGTCCTGCTTCGAGGCGGTTCCTTATGCTCAGTTCCACATGAGGCCTCTTCAACTCCACCTCTTGTCTGTATGGGACAGGGACCCTGTGTCCCTGGATCAGGTTTTGGTTCTGTCCCCCCTAGCCAGGCGGTCCCTCTCGTGGTGGCTGGACTCAAGGAACCTGTTGGTGGGCAGATCCTTTCTGGCCCCTTGCTGGGAGACAGTCCCCACGGATGCCAGTCTGACGGGGGGGGGGGGTTTCTGGAGATCCCTAACATTCCAGGGGCAGTGGGGCCCTCAGGAGGCCCACACCCCTATCAACATTCTGGAACTGAGGGCGATCAGGTTGGTTCTAGCCCGCTTGACCCCGCACCTTCGGGGTCGGGCTGTTCAGGTACGCTCGGACAACCAGATGGCGGTTGCCTACATCAATCATCAGGGAGGGACCCGAAGCAAGGGGGCCCTCAAGGAAGTGTCTCTGATCCTGTCCTGGGCAGAGGACAATGTTCCCTGCATCTCAGCTATGTACATTCCAGGGGTGGAGAATCTGGAGGCAGACTCTCTGAGCAGGGGGACTTCTCACCTGGGGGAATGGTCCCTCAGCAACAGGGTGTTTCGCTCTCTGTGTCACCGTTGGGGTCAGCCAGATGATCTGTTTGCGTCCCGTCACAATCACAAGCTTCCAGTCTTTGTGTCTCTGTCCCAGGACCCTCTGGCCTTAGCCATGGATGCTCTGACAATGCCCTGGCAGGGTTTTCAGCTACTGTATGTCTTTCCTCCGTTTCCCCTGTTGGGCAGGGTTTTGCGAAAGATAGCTCAGGAAGGGGTGGCAGCAATCCTGGTGGCCCCCCGTTGGCCAAGAAGAGTGTGATTCGCAGACATCGTGCAGCTGGTGGTAGATCAGTACGCCCTGCCCAAGGATCCAGACCTGCTCACTCAGGGGCGGCTACGCTACCCCAATTTACAAACGCTGGCTTTAACGGCCTGGCTGCTAAAACCTCTATCTTGATCGAAAAGGGGCCGCCTGCCTCTGTTGTTAACACCATGATCAGGGCTAGGAAAAAGTCCTCTTCTTCCATCTACTATAGGGTTTGGCGTACCTACATTGACTGGTGTGAGGCTAAATCTCTTCCCTATCGTGTGTTTTCTATTCCTAGGATTCTGGAATTTCTCCAACATGGTTTGGATCTGGGGCTTCAACTCAGCACTCTGAAAGGTCATGTTTCTGCCTTGGCTGTTTTCTTTCAGAGATCTTTTGCTCAGCATCATCTGGTCAAGACTTTTTTCCAGGAGGTTACTCCCCCCCCCACTTAAGCCTATGTTACCTGTCTGGGACTTGAACTTGGTACTATCTGCCTTGCAGGGGTCTCCTTTTGAGCCTGTGCATGAGGCTGCTTTGTCCATTCTTACTCTTAAGGTAGTCTTTTTGGTGGCTATCACTTCTGTTAGGCGTGTTTCTGAGTTGGCTGCGTTTTCCATCTAGCCCCCTTACTTTGAGAGACACCAGGCCAAGGTGGTGTTTCGCTTTAAACCAGATTTTCTGCCTAAAGTTGTGTCTGCTTTTCATCTCAATCAGGGCATTGTTCTGCCTTCTCTGTGCCCTAATCCTAGTAACCCTAAGGAGAGGGCTCTACATTCCTTGGATGTGGTCAGAAACCTGAAATTCTATTTGGTGACTACTGAACCCTTCAGGAAGACTGATGCTCATTTTGTGGTCCCTTCTGGTCCTAAGAAGGGTCTGGCTCCAGCTAAGTCTACCATCAGCAAGTGGATCTGTCAGGCTGTGATTCAGGCCTATTCTGCTAAAGGGAAGGATCCTCCCTTCCGCCTTACTGCTCATTCCACTCGTGCTATTGGTGCCACTTGGGCCTTTCAGCACCAAGCTTCTGTTGAACAAGTTTGCAAGGCTGCTACTTGGTCTGCTGTTCATACTTTTTCTAAGTTTTACAAGGTTGATGTTCGGGCTTCAGCTGATACTGCTTTTGGCCGCAAAGTTCTGCAGACGGCAGTGGTTTAATCTGCATGTTGTTGCTTTTGGGGATCCCACCCTACCTTACGGACACTGCTATTGGATGTCCCAAAAGTAAGGAATTATCTCTGGAGCAGGACATGCTGTATACTTAGAATAATACAATTCTGTGATTACGCACCTGTAGAATTGGTATTATATGTATACAACACGTCCTGCTCCACCCTGCCCTTGTTTTCATTATTCTTAGTGCCGCTGTATGGTGGTTGTTATCATGTTAAAATCGTTTGATTATGGTGGTTATTCTCCCGGCTTCTTGCTAACTGCTTGTCAATACTGGGGAATTTGTGGGAGGTCCCTGGAATATAAGGGGCCGGGAGGAGCCACTTTTTTGCTGTCTCTGCAGTCCAGCTCCATCTTGTGGATGTATTACCCGTAAGGAATTATCTCTGGAGCAGGACTTGCTGTATACATATAATACCAATTCTACAGGTGAGTAATCACAGAATTGTATTTTTATATGCCATCATAGCCAAATGTTTGTTATCACTGCCTAGTGTGCTCATTGCATTAAAACGTGCATTTAACGTGAGCGATCCTTTTTCCTTAGCCAAGAATCTGGGTGTCCGTAGGCTTTGGGCCTGGTATTCCTGATAGGAGGGCTCAGACAGGGGTTTTGGGGAAAGCGGTCTGTGTGTCCGGAGGTCCCTGATTGATAGTTGGATCACGTGACCCGCAGTTCCCTGATAGGGGGCAAATGCGTGTTTTATTTTAGCCTGGACAAGGACTTCAACAAAGTAATTTTCGGTTGGAATTTGAAACTTGTATACAGTACATCATTTTGTGTTATAACGTCTTGAAAATATACCTCCAATCTTCCCCGCCTGTACATGCTTACTGAGTAGATTTAGTCAGTTTCATATTATGGGTTAATGGTTACCAAGTTTAGGCAGCTGCTGTGAGAAAGTAGACATAAATACTTTTTGTGGCAAGCTTTTCATTAGATGAATGAATACTGATTACCCTGAGGGAAGTTAATGTATTAATGATTGACCTCCACATGGTACTCTGGAAAGTTTCAGCTGAACGCTACAGCAGCGCACGTGATACCCGGCCAGATGAGCAGATGTTATCCAGATCTGGTGAGGGTTACCCTGCTGCCTATTGAACTAGAAAGATGAATACCTTAGTTAGACATACATTCAATTTAGTACATCAGTAGATCTTCTCAGGAATTTGAACTTGCAGAATAAGATCAGATGTTCAGCTTTTTCATCTGTCATACTATCTGCATTATCCGTTGTCAGATCGTACAGTGCATATCCCTTTTTTTGACAGCTTTGATCATGGTGGAGCAATGAGCAATCACCTGTATGTTAAGTGGTTGGGGTAATTTTTTTTCCCATATAGGGTGTACTTGTTGTGCTTCAATATGACAAGCACTGAAAACCTGCCTAGGAGACGCAGCTTAATATCTCCTGGAACTAGTGTGTTATCCAGGCTCCAGTATGACAGGTGTTGTTTTTCTCAGAATTTTGGTTCCCCGTCTTTTTTTTTTTTTTTTGCCTTTTATTTTTTTTTAACTACTGAAAGGGGTAGTCCAGTCTGACTAGCTCTTGTGGTTCATGCGAGCATCCATGATGGGATTACTGCATCTACCGCCCCTTTGACTTCTATAGAGAGGAGAAGGGGAGGGGGATTGCTCTTACATAACTCTCAATAGTAGACAATGGGGTGGCAGAGCAGAAAATACAGTAATGGCTGCTCCCATGAATTACAAGAGTTTAGACTGGGACCATCCCTTTTAAGCGGCACAAAAAGCAGCACATTGTGGTCCTGGAATCTAACACTGCCCCTGGAGCGTCTGAAATTGGGATTCCCTGCTTTATGACAACCCTTGTGGTCACCGATTTGCCAGCAGATCCCCTGACGCTGTCTCTGTTGACAGCCGCACCCCCTCGGCTTCCCTATAGCTTTGGCACACTCCCGTACCCAGTTGTTCAGGTAGGCTGGGGAAGCCTAGGATGCAGCCAGTGAATGGCATTCTTGAGATCAGCCAATCTGCAAACTTGAAAATGCCAGGTAGTCGTGGCCTTGGCGGTGGAAAAACTATGTTGCTTTCTTTTTTCAACTGGGCCACCATTGGGCCAAACACATAGCCTGAGGAACTAAAAATGGGTTTTGTGCCTCTTTAACCTTGCTCTCTGCAGTAAGAATCTACCTAAAAAAAGCCTTCAACCAGCAGTCAATCCTTTGCCAGTAGCTGTTCGTTAACTTACCTGCTTCTATGCTGCTTTGTCCATGAAAGAATAGGGACTGTGTCACGTGTGACAGTTTCTCTTTTGACCACCTCTACCAGTCAAGACTGGATTTTACAATCAGGACCAGCATGTTGCATAAACCACACTGGTTGCTTTATTTGGATTTTTACCTTCCAGATTAGCACTTATTTTAGTCCTATGTTTGAACTAGATCACTTTTCAATACTTTTTTTTTTATAACTAAATTTATCTTTCAGAATGAAGCTGGAAAGATTCAGAAGGAGGCTGAAGAACTGGATCTGCTGATTGACCGGAAGCTGAAAGATTATGAAGATCTTCGTGATGATATGAGGGGTCGGGAGGCGGAAGTCAAGCGTCTACTTGACAAAGGCAGAAGTGAGCAGCAGGTGGGTCTAATTGTTGTTTTCTGTGGATGCAGGTTGTTGTTTTCTGGATGCAGGGTGTCCATGTGTTGGATTCTGCCACTCCCATGTTCCCACAGTAGATTTTCAGACTCTCTTCTAATCAACATTCATTGCCAGGCATCTCCCCCCCCCCCCCCTCCAGAACACTGAATGAAAAAATTGCTGTGAGTCTGTAATTGGGGGGGGGGGGGGTTCTCACCCAGCTTTTGGTCTATACTCTCCTTCCCCCATTTTACAACATAGCCTGCTCCTAGTGAAGGCAGGGAGGTACCCTGAAGCCACTATGGACTGCACACCTAGAGCGCTGAATCTTTTTCTCCGTTACAGCCTATAGTGTGCCCTCTAACTAGAAACCACAGCTTACCTTAGTTATTTTCATGACCTCAAATGCTAGAGGACTCCATTCTCATAGAACTGGTGTGTAATTAAACCATTGCTAGATTATAAGCTCTCTTTAAATGACAAAAGCAGATTTAATTTTATCTACTATGTGTCGTGTAAGGATTTTAACTAAATAAAATGAGTTTCTATCTGTTTTAAATCTTGAATCATCATTTATCCTTGGGCGACCATTGCGTGTTAGTGTCTAAACAATCAGACAGGAATGTCCTTTTTTTCCTTCCACACCCCAACCTCCCCCCTCCCCAGTACATGTAGGTGCGAATTTGACTTCAAGTCATTCATTTTGAAACTCCAGATTTTTGTGTTGCCTGATAACGTCAAAAAATAGAAAAGCAAAATCTTTCTGCCTGAAGCTCTGTGAGGTCTCTAGGAGACAATTTAACAACACAATGACAGTTCACTGCCCCTCCTTGTAGGGTGTGGGTCTACTTTAGGGGAACACATTTTTTGAACAAAATCTGGCTTCCTTCAAATTTACAGTGTTACTCAACTGTAGTGCATTTCAGCTGTAAGGCTTGTTAAAGTAGAGGCTCAACAACAAGGCACACTATTTTACAGGCATAACATCAGTAGTATAAGACTTTGCAAAACAATATTATTGCGCTGCAAGCCAATTAATTCTCTTTATTCATTTTTTGTTTTCAACATGAAGTTTTATTTGCTTATTTTTGCATGTAACATATCTCTGATCTTATGTAGACCGCTGATCAGTTACTTGCCCGAGCTGATGCTGCCAAAGCTCAAGCCGAGGAGGCAGCAAAGAAGGGTCGGACCACATTGCAAGAGGCCAATGACATTCTGAACAATTTAAGAGGTCAGGCACTAGTTTGAAATTGCATATCTTGTAAATCTCTAAATCTTTAGCTGCTCATTGAATAATAACCTTTACCACATGCTGATCCTGATTTCGTTCTACTTCTCTCTGACTTAGACTTCGACAAGCGAGTTAATGACAATAAAACAGCAGCTGAGGCAGCTCTACAAAGGATCCCCATCATCACCCAAACTATTGCTGAAGCCAACAACAAGACCCGCCAGGCTGAAAGTGCACTGGGCAATGCCAATGCTGATGCCAGAGGAGCAAAGAGCAAAGCCGAGGAGGCTGAGAAAATTGCCAATGCTGTCCAGAAGGTGAGATTCTTGCTGTGTGAACTCTAATTTCTATTTCTACTCTTTGGGGGGGGGGGGGGGGTCATTGCAGGCTTCCTGGCTAAGGGGCTGGGCTGACTGCTGATTCGGTGCTAGGGTTAGAGCAGTAGCAGCTCTGTATTACAGGTACTTTATGGCCCTGGAGTAAGTTGAAGCCCACCTGTAGCTAAGAATAAGACAAAGGTTTGTTTGTGCCCCCCTCTAACCACCAGGCCTGCTGCTCGATGATGACCTAACAGAAGTCCTCCCCTTTTGGTATCGGTGGTTTTCAACAGCTTTTTGCCCCACAACTAAAATTTGCCCTCAGTCACAAGGGTGCAGACTGTGTGTTCCTATCTCATATCGGCTGATCTTGAATACTCTAGAGCCAGCAGGACAGCACATGGCTGAAAAATGACTTTTTTTGTTTTTTTTTACCTCTGCGCAATTCAGTACCATTTTAGGCTGTGCAAATCTTTCAATATTTCACACAGCAAAAATGTTACTGAAAGTACAGAAAAAATTATAAGTGTTTTTTTCTCACATAAAACATAAAGTGTTCACTCATAGTCAAAGCCTAGTGATGGCTAAAAAGCAGACAGTAGTAGTCTTCCCCGTCGGCCTTTATATCTTACTTTAGTATATTAAATTAACTTTGTTTGATTTCAGAATATATAACCCCCCCCCCTCCTCAAAGTGAGTTTTTTTTTTTGTTAGTTTTTTTTATAGCTGGCATTGGGTCTACTTTGGGATGCCCATATACGTAAAAGGATAGTCCGACAGTTGCAGATACTTATAACAATAGGCCCCAGTAGTTGGACTACAAATGTCAGATTTTTAAGTAGTAGTGCAATAATCATGCTTTTAGATAATTATTATGAGGCTGTAAAAACCACTGCTGAAAAGTATGAAGAGTGGGCTGCCACGCCTTTTTCTGAGGCTTTATCATGGAAGAGCCAGCAGTGCTGCAACAGTTCAACCCTGTAATAATTTCTCTTAAAATACAGGATATCTGCTTCTACTTAGAAATGGTGATGGTATTATCCAATTTCTTTAAGGCACTTGAGCTTTCTTATAACTAACAGACATTTGTATCCCCTATGTGAACTTTTATGTGTATTTACAATTATAAATCTAGAGGTGGTTGCTAAATAAGGCAGATGAAAAAAATCTTATTCTGAGGACACGTATTTCATGAATGAGGACTATTCTAACAATGTATTTATTACCCGTACAATGCATTCTCAAAGTGCTCTTGATCTGTCCTATCTGAGATAACAAGCACCTCAATTGTCAGATCATCATCTAGTCATTATCCACTTAGACACAATTTCGGTTGTATCCAGTCAAAGCAAAAAACATCATGGCTACTGTAGAAGGAGATGAACTTTGTAGTCTAAGTCGTTTAGAAATGTGAATATTTTTTCTGGAATCCAGCACAGGTTGCTTCATCTGTAATTCTTCACATTTGGGTAATCCGCCACCAGGTGGTGCAGTCCTGACTGCGAAGACAGAAGATTTTCTCTCTGGTTATTCGCAGGAGAATGGGGCGTCCCAAGTTCGTCGGCCCTGCAGGCCTATTCGCACCTGTGTTGGACCCTTTTCTGCCTCCCAGCCCCGGCTGATGGCTCAGGGGAAGGTAGAACACCTGGGGTCGGGTGTTAAGAGCCTTGCTCTGGGCCGCAGACCCTGTACCCAAAGGGTAGCCGGCCACAGGCTAATGGTGAGCCTGGATGGGGGAGGGAGAAACCCCCCTTATTGTGTTATCCCACATGCTTTACTTTGTTGTTGTGATTGTGTTCACGCTGGTTGTGCTTTTGCTGTTGGCTCGCTCTGTTGCTTTTGCCTGAGACTTTGTGGTGATTTTCGAAGGGATGTCCAGGGATTTTCCAGGAAAATTATATTCTGGGCTTTAACATGAAATGTCTTGTTTGGCCTTTTTAAAGTGTATTCTTAATACTTTTGGGTGAAATATGTGCAAAAAAACAAAAAAAAATCAAATTTTTACAATTTGTAGTGTTTTTTGTAATAAAAAGTGTGTCAATAAAATCTTATTGCGTTTTAAAGCCACATTTCTCCCGGTTACAACGGTACCACATATGTATTGGTAGATACCCTTTCCTGCCCAGGAGACTCCCCCAAACTGAAACAGCACTTTTTCAGATAAGCTACAACTATGCTGTTAAAAAAAAAAAATGACGTAGGGTCCCCCCTACCCAGCATAACCGACCCGGGTCCAGCTATGCAGGGCTTGTAGAACAGGGCGCAGGGGCCAGCTCTGGTTGCCCCCCGCCTTGCAGGCTAAAGCCAGCATAGTGCCTACGGAGCCCGGGCTCTTCTGCCCCCCCCCCCCCCCCCCGGCCATTGGGGAGGCAGGTAATTGGTGAGCTGGGGGTTAATGGCAAGTCACTTGCCAGCCCCCAGCCTTGTGAACTGGTACAGGGATCTCACAGATCCCTTACCAGTTCACAAGGGGTTAAATAGAAAAAAAAATGACACTGACAAAGAGAAAAAGTCATTTCTTTTTTTTTTTTTACTTTACTTACCTGGTCATGCTGTGTTCTCTGTCCCTCGGTGATCCATGATGACAGCTGCTGGGTGGAGAAGGGCTGGAGGGGGAGAGAGCGATCACAACCCTCTCCCCCCTCCAACCTCCCTCTGCTGACCATCCAACAGCACTGATCATCGGCATCAATGTGGATGGAGATGTAGGCTGCTGAGTGATGTCATATAGATGTCACTTTCCCCGCCCCCAAGGGGCTGGGCTAGCAGCCGAAACGAGGAAGGGAAGGAGAGGGCCATCTAGGCCCTCTTGTTCAATACAGAAGGGCCTGGAGGGGCGATCGGAGGCCCCCCCAGTGAAAACAGAGGCTGCAGGAGGGATCGCGAGCGCAGGTGAGTAAATGTCATTTTTTTTTTTTTTTTTTCTATACTGGAAAGAAAATCTCCAAATCGCAGGGGTGGGGGCGCTCTTACTGGTGCTCTCCTGAAAAGAGGAAACCAGGGGGGGATCGGATGCCCCTGGGTGAAGAGAATTGCTGGCACTATCAAACGAGAGGTCAGGTAAGTCTGTGTCTTATAGTTTTTTTTTTATGGGGGTTTAAAGTCAGCTACGTGAGTCTCACGTAGCTGGCACTTAACGGTTGGAGAGGCAGCTACGTGAGACTCACGTAGCTGGCACTAGAAGGGTTAAAGAATGGGAACGGCCCAACAGAATACCCTCGGTGCCTCCCTGAGACCCATCCTGGATCTGAAGGGTCTCAACAGATTTGTCAGGTTCAAACATTTCCGCATGGAGACCTTATGGTCGGCGATGAGCTCCCTTCGGCCAGGGGACTTCTTGTCCACGGTGTACATCAAGGTTGCCTATCTGCACGTTCCTATCTTCCTGGGACATTAGAGGTTCCTGAGGTTCGATCTGGGGGATCAACACTACCAGTTTTTGGCCTTACCGTTCGGTATCACCTCGGCCCCTCGGGTGTTTACCAAGGTACTGGTGGGTGTCATGGTCCTCCTGAGGAACCAGGGCATCCGCTTTCTTCCTTACCCGGACGACCTGTTGATTGCTGCTCCATCTTTTCTTCAGGCCGAGAGGGATACTCGTATGGAAGTGTCCACCCTCGAGTCCTTCGGCTGGTTGATCAACTATCCCAAGTCTAAACTCTCTCCGTCGTTGGTGAGGTCCTTCCTGGGCATGACGCTGGATACCTCTCAGGTCAAGGTGATATCTGCCTTTCATCTCAAGGAAGTTGTGTCCTACCCCTTCTAATTCTAAGTAGAGGACCCTTCATTCTCTTGCTGTGGTCAGGGCACTCAAATATTATTTGGTCGCCACTGGGCACTGAGTCTTTTCGAAAGTCTGATTCTCTGTTTGTCCTTCCTTCGGGGGGGGGGGGGGGGGAGAATGACGGCATATTGCATCGTCCCCCTGTGGCCCGCCCCTTGAGGTACCTCTGCTGGCACCATTTTGGATTAGCTGCGTGTCTGGATTTCTCCCTTTCTGGCTGCAGCGTTGTATCCCCCAGTGTGTCGCTTCATCTAGCAGTTTGTGGATTGGTGACCCTGCGGTGTCCTTAGTCCGTGAGTCCCCCTAGGGGTTTTTTTTATTGGTCTCGTGGGGCATGTGTTGCAGGATACTCATGTGTCGTTTTACTTATGTCGTTCAAGCGGGATACCAGTGGGTTGTGGTTTCTCCCGGCTCTACTCCTTCCTCCCCCTCATCCCCCCTTTACTGACTTCTGGGGGCATCCCATGGGAGGGCATCCCAGGTGGCTTTTGTATTAGCCTTTGCTCAGTGCTGGCCTATTGCGCCTGTGTTAATCACCATATGGAGGCTTCTGGGGATAGCGTGCTTGGGGGCCCTTCGGGCAATCCCGGCTGTGCCATGTGTGGGGTATCCCCTGTGAGTGACAGTGTTAGGGTGTGCGTGCCGTGCGCCCAAAGTGTCCTTGCGCTCCAATCTGGTTTGCCTGCATCGCTTCCCAGCTCTGCGCCCCCTTTGGGGTCGCCTACCCCCCACTCCTGCAATTGGCCCCCAGTGAGGGGGATAATAGCAGGGGGTCACAGTCTGATTTGAGAGGCAGCTTGCCGGGCCTGTTCCTAGGAAGGCCTCTGGCAAGAAGCGGCACCTGACTTCCACTCCCTCACGCTCCATAGAGGAGCATGAGGAGTTTGATGGCACTGGTGGACATTGTTCCCTAGAGGAAGGGGAACTGTTCCAGGACTCTGACTCCTCTGGGGACCAGCAGGAGGGTTGCGATAGTGACCCTGGGTCTGCGTCCAGGGAGGAATCATGGTACCATGAGGACACTGATAATCTGCTGTCTCACATTTTTGAAATTTTGCACATTGCTCCCCCTGAGGTGGCTAAGAAAAACCAGGGTGAGCTCTTTCGCCCTGATAAACAGCGTCTTGAGTTCCCTGAGCAGGGTCATTTCACTACTATGGTGCTTAAGGAGTGGGAACGTCCTAACAGGCTGCCCGCTGTGCCTAAGGGATTGGATAAAGGTATCCCTTTCCTGCTGATTTAGTGAAGTGGTGGACGCTCCCGTGCTAGCCCTCGGTCATGCCTTTCCCTGACACTACCACTTTGAGGGACAGTGAGGACCGGTGCATGGATCAGCTGGCCTGCCATGCTTTTACTTGTGTGGGGGCTGGACTGCGCCCAGCCTGTGCTGCTGCCATTACAGCTATTGCCCTTAAGAAACTGCTCAAGCGTCTTTGTGATGGCGCTATGGCTGGTAGGAGGAGGGAGGATTATAGGGCCCTCTTGGTTTGCTCTGATTTTGTTGCATTTATCTTTACTGCCATGGATGATACTGTGAGGCTGGGCGGTAGGACCTCTGCACTTTTGGTGGCTATGCGCCGCTCTGTTTGGTTGCGTCAGTGGGCAGCTGACGCTGCTGCTAAGATGGCTCTCACTGGGCTCCCCTTTGCGGGGCTGCGGCTCTTCGGTGAGCGTCTTGATGTTTTAGCCAAAGATGGCAGACTGCCTCAGCGTAGGAGGCAGCCCCGGCCCTTTCGGGGACCTCTGTCTCCCTCACCTTCCTTCATACTCCCAGAGGAGGTCATGGCTCCCTCTTCTCGGGTAGCCACAGAGATTCTTGGGGCTGTGGCAGATCCTGTGGTAGTTTTGGTCTCTCCTGGGGTTCCAAGCCCAAACCCCCTCCCAAAGCCCCTCCGGCATGAGGGGGCGCCCTCACCCCTCCGGGTGGGGGGACGGCTTCGGCTCTTTGCTCACGTCTGGAGGCTCCATGTCTCAGACCGGTGGATTCAGGAGGTGGTGTCCTCCGGTTACAAGATAGAGTTTGCAGCCTGGCCGCCCCCAAGATTCATCAGATCCCGGATGTCTTCAAACCCCCTGTCAGCTCCAGGGTTGCTTTCGGTGGTTCAATGCCTGCTGGAGTCAGGGGTCATTTGTCTGGTGCCTCCTCAAGCAAAGGGTCAGGGGTACTATTCCAATCTTTTCACGGTCCCCAAAAAGGACGGCTCTCTGAGGCCCATCCTGAACTTGAAGGGCCTCAACAAGTTTGTCAGATTCAAGCATTTTCGCATGGAGACGCTACGCTCTGCATTCAGTACCCTTCGCCCGGGCGACTTCATGATCGTGGACATCAAGGATGCTTATCTTCATGTGCCTATCTTCCCAGGTCATCGGAGATTTCTGAGGTTTGTGCTGGAGGATCAGCATTACCAGTTTGTAACCTTACCCTTTGGTATCGCCTCGGGTGTTCACCAAGGTGCTGGCGGGGGGTGATGGCTCTGCTATGGAACCAGGGCATTCGCGTCCTTCCTTACCTGGACGACATCCTTATTGTGGCCCAGTCCTTTCATCGGACCGAGCAGGACACCCGGGTGGTGACATCCACTCTGGAGTCCTTCGGCTGGGTGGTCCACTATCCCAAGTCTTCACTGTCCCCGTCCTTTCGAGGTCCTTTCTGGGCATGACACTGGATACCTCTCAGGTCAAGGTGTTCCTTCCTCAGCAGAAGGTGGAGGGCCTTCAGAAGCGGGCACGGGCTCTGCTTTTGTGTCCTCATCCCTCCATCCGTCTGGGGATGCAGTTGGTGGGCCTGATGGTGTCCTGCTTCTAGGCGGTCCCCTTTGCTCAGTTTCTCTGGTCAATCTGGGATCGGGACCCTGTGTCCCTGGATCAGGATTTAGCTCTGTCTCCTCTGGCCAGGCAGTCCCTTTCGTGGTGGCTGGACTCAAGGAACCTTCTGGTGGGAAGGACTTTCCTACCCCCGTGCTGGGAGACGGTTACCACAGATGGCAGTCTGACAAGCCGGGGGGGCTTTTGGAAGTCTCTGAAGTTCCAGGGTCAGTGGGGCCCCCAGGAGGCCCATGCTCCCATCAATGTACTGGAACTGAGGGCAATCAGGTTGGTTCTTTCTCAGCTGACCACACACCTTCGGGGTCGGGCTGTTCAGATTCGCTCAGACAACCAGACGGCAGTTGCCTACATCAACCATCAGGGAGGGACTCTGAGCAAGCGAGCCTTCAAGGAAGTGTCCCTGATACTGTCTTGGGCGAAACAGAGTGTTCCCTGCATCTCAGCGGTCTTCATTCCGGGGGTGGAGAACCAGGTGGCGGACTCCCTGAGCAGGGAGACATCTCGTCTGGGGGAATGGTCCCTCAACAACCAGGTGTTTCTCTCCCTGTGTCACCGCTGGGGTCAGTCGGATGTGGACCTGTTGCCGTCCTGTCACAATCACAAACTTCACAAGTTTGTCTCCCTGTCACAGGATCCTCTGGCCTTCGCCACGGATGCACTGGCAATGTCTTGGACTGAGTTTCGGCTTCTCCATGTGTTCCCTCCGTTCCCTCTACTGGGCAGGGTCATGCGCAAGATAGCCCAGGAGGGAGTGCCAGCCATCCTGGTGGCCCCCTGTTGGCCAAGAAGGGTGTAGTTCGCAGACGTTGTGCAGTTGGCAGTAGATCAGTACTTCTTGCCCAAGGATACAGATCTTCTCACTCAGGGGCAGCTACGCCATCCCAATTTACAAACGCTGGCTTTAACTGCTTGGCTGCTGAAACCTCCATCTTGATGGAAAAGGGGTTGCCTGCCTCTGTTGTTGATACTATGATTCGGGCTAGGAAGAAGTCCTCGTCCTTTATCTATTACAGGGTCTGGCATGCTTACATTGCCTGGTCTGAGTCCAAGTCTCTTCCCTGTCGGGTTTTTTCCATCCCCAGGATTCTGGAATTTTTGCAACATGGTACCCTCAAGGGCCATGTTTCAGCTCTGGCAATTTTTTCCAAAGATCTTTGCCAATCACTGGTTGGTTAAAACCTTTTTCCAGGGTGTTACTCATGTGCTTCCGCCTCGTAAGCCTATGCTACCAGTCTGGGACTTGAATCTGTTGTTGTCTGCTCTGCAGAGTTCTCCCTTTGAGCCTATTCGTGTGGCTGCCTTGCCCATTCTGACTCTTAAGGTAGCCTTTTTGGTGGCTATCACTTCTGTCAGGCGAGTTTCTGAACTGGCGGCGCTTTCCATCAAACCTCCCTATTTTGAGCGGCATCAGGATAAGGTGGTGTTTCGGCTTAAGCCGGATTTCTTGCCTAAGGTTGTGTCTGCCTTTCATCTAAATCAGGACATTGTTTTGCCTTCTTTGTGTCCTAATCCTGCTAATTCCAAGGAGCGGACACTGCATTCTTTGGATGTGGTCAGGGCTCTGAAGTTTTATTTGGTTGCTACGGAGCCTTTCAGGAAATCTGATACTCTTTTTGTTCTCACTTCTGGACTTAGGAAGGGTTTGCCTCCGGCTAAATCCACTATCAGCAAGTGGATCTGTCAGGCGGTGGTACAAGTAAGGAACCTCCCTTTGGGGTTACTGCTCATTCCACTCGTGCTATTGGTACCTTTTGGGCTTTTCAGCACCAAGCTTCTGTTGAACAATTTTGCAAGGCTGCTACTTGGTCTTCTGTTCATACTTTTTCCAAGTTTTACAAGGTTGATGTTAAGGCCTCAGCGGATGCTGCATTTGGCCGCAAGGTGCTTCAGGCGGTAGTGACTTGAACTCCTGGCCGTTACTTATTGGGGATCCCACCCTACTTTTGGACACTGCTTTTGGATGTCCCAACTGTTATGAATACCGAAGCAGGCCGTGCCATGCAATAAAGAAAAAAGCAATTCTGTGCGTACTCGCCTGTAGAATTGTTTTTGTTCTTGCATGGCACGGCCTGCTTCGACCCACCCTTGTTATCGTTATTCTTGGTTGCCTCTTTATGGTGATTTTTCCAAGTTAATTGGGGTTCTTTACCTTTTTTAAATTTTTTACCTTTATTCTCTCCCTGCTTCTTGTCTTACTGCTTGTCTACGCTGGGAACTCTATGGTTAATCCCGTTTTTATAGGGCTCCGGGAGATGCCACAGCTCTTCTGCAGTACACTGCGCCACCTTGTGGCAGAATAACCCAACTGTTATGAATACCGAAGCAGGCCGTGCCATGCAAGAACAAAAACAATTCTACAGGTGAGTACTCACAGAATTGCTTTTTTAAATAGGGTAAGCGAGTTTGAATAGAGGTCGAAGGCACACAGATGTAAACCCCTGTACATATAGTTCAACTTTTTCCCCTTACTTGTGTTCTCAGAATGCTGCTGCAGCCAAGGCTGATGCTGACAAGACCTACAAGGATGTGACTGATTTGGATGGCGAGCTGCAGGACATGTTGCGTCAACTCCAAGATGCAGAGAACCAGTTGGCAAAGAAACAGGCGGAAGCAGATAGTGACATGGATATGGCAAACATGGTTCGTACAAGTCATGTGGCTATTGAGGGACATGTATTGTACCGCATGCCTTATGTGTATAAACTACTCTGGTATTTCTCCAGGCTACCGACGCAGCAGAAGAAGCAGAACAAAATGCCAGAAAAGCGAAACAGTCAGTCAATAATGTCCTCTCTACTATCAATGATCTGCTGAAACAGATAGGTAACTGCATCTTTTGCCTTTATATGTTTATTATCTGTCTGAAGTGCCCGTAATGGCCAAAGACAATACCCAGGGGCAGAGGGGTTCACTATGTTTAAAGGACATGTTTAAAGAAGCTTTTTGCTCTCCATAATTTCATTTAGGGAGTCTCCCTGTCCTCACAAAACCTGTTTGTTGCACGTCTAAGGTCTAAATCTTTTATTTTTGTTTTGGACTATAGGTTTGCTGGATCCTGTGGATGTATCTAAATTGGATGATCTTGAAAAGACTCTGGAGGATGCAAAGTCCCAGCTTCGTGACAGTGATCTAGACCGCAAGGTAGCACAGTTGGAGGAATCGGCACGACTGCAGGATGCTGCAATACTGTCCTACCAGCAAGACATTGACCAGATCCTCAAAGACATCGAAAACCTTGAGGATATTAAAAACACTCTGCCTCCTGGCTGCTATAACACCCCCATCATCGAGAAGCCCTAATGCCTCTAGGAAGAAAAGGGAGGAGCTTAGCCACACTTCTTTCCTCACCAACCTCCATGTTTTGGCTGTGAAGTGCCTTATTACTCACCCACCCCAGACTGTCTGCCCTACACACCGTTCTCCGTGCCCCCAAAATATTGAACTGCAGAGGGGCTGCAATTGGAAATATCACTTCACCTGAACGTTCTATAGCCATACTGCGTGTAAAAGAGGCATGTACCTGTGCTTGCTGCTCTCCCTCCTACTGAGGGTGTTATAACCATAAGAAAACTAGCAGTTTGTGAGCCTCTATACACAACATAAGACCATGGGGCTCCTACATCCACTGGCTTTGCAGTGTTAGCCAGTGGGACAACTACTAGTAAGGGTCAGTGATGGCCTCGGCTTCATCGCAATTGCTCCGTGGTTAGTAATGGGTGTATGTAGACTGTAAAACTCTACAAAATGTTGGCGCTTTATAACTGAGTAACGTCAATTAAGGCAAAACCAATAGTATACCATATGTTGTAATACACTCCTTATGCACTCCATTCCCTTTAACTAACCCACTGCCTGGCCTCCTGCCCTGTTTCTCTGATACACAGCCAGTATTATCTCTGATGATATTTGAGTACGGGCTTTTGTCCATTGCTGTATAGAAGGGCCCCAAATGGGAGAAGAAAATCCTTGCAGTCTACATAGAGCTGGTTTAATCCGAAGCCTCGCTACTAAGCTAGACACATTGAAATTGGGGCAAGCCATTCAGATAGTTCTGTATCTGAATATTGGTCCCCCAAGTGCCACCCCAGCTTAATGGCAGTCACATTGCAATAGGCTAAGGGCCATTGGTATATCAACATTTCCCCAGATGATGTGAGTAGGTAGCCAGCAGCCCAACCCAAGCTTTCAGCCCTCCCAATTTGAGAACATTCACTGGAATATTTTATTTAGATGCCATAATGTGTGTATATATACCTTTTACCATAGTTTTATGTTGGCAGTATCAGAGGAGGTGTTTATATCAAGTCCATAGCTATATATTGAGATTTCTGCACTCTGTAGTATAGTAGATTCTTATTTTATTATAATTATTGATATGGCCACTTGATGTTCACAACAAAAAGGAACCAGTCGTTCATACTGCATCCATACAACTTCTCAGGTCACTTGCTCCATAATGGCAGGCCTTGCCTATGAATGTTTAACAGTTACCACTTTTTATTGTTTGTCCAAGGAGACGAATCAAGACTTATCTGCCAACAATGGTTTAAAAAAAATGTCATTTTAATTAGTCTGCTAATAAGCTGTCAAGTATTTATTATTCACGATCAAATTTGTGTCTGAGTATTGAAACAGTGCTCCTAAAATAGCTTTCAATTAGGACAGGGTCTTGGTAAAAGCAAGGCTAAATTTGCTACATGTATGGCCCATATCTAGATGAGTGCAGGCCTGAAATAGGAGGATTGCATACTTTCCTTTTATTTTTTAATCTAATCTGTTGTAGTTTAATGTTTGTGGAAAACTCAACGACGACCCACAGGTAATCCTTGTACTCCCACTGTGCACAATTATTACCCAAGTGAGACATAGGACCCTAATACAAAAACATGGTTTTCTTAAGATGCAGATGTTTTTCTTGTATCTTTAAAATACAGTCAGTAAGTGTCCTTGGCACCAAAGGTCCAACTAGATCATCTTCAATAATACTAGCCCATAACCATTTTCTCAACATATTTTGTTGTGTGACCCTTTTGACCATTTGCAACATAATGTTTAGTTCTGTGATCACACTCAGAATGAGCTAAATCTTTTTGCCCTAGTAATATAAAAAATGCCTAATGATTATGCACACCTCGATCTCCTTAGCCCCCCCCCCCCCCCCAGTACACATACACATACACATCACCAGATTTTCTTCTATCCATTAATTTATGTTTATACAGTTTGGAATTGGAAAATATACATAAAAATGATAGGGTCAAAATACTCACTTGGCTAATAATTATGTCAGTGTAGTGAAAATGGAAAGGGAAGCATCAATCCTGTAGGTGTAATAATATTATTATTATTATTATTAAAGGGAGTGAATTGAGATTTAATTAAAATCTAATATTTGTTGTGTCTTTAAACCACACAATTGTTAGTTAATTATCTTTATTGCGTATCTGTACCCAAATGCTGGTGATGTCTTTTGAACAACTGATCCAAGGCATAATATCTTAACTAAAGAAATTGCCATCCATTTTTCATCACCAAAACAGTTCCTCAATAGCGCAATAACTTTGTCCTAAAGTAGAACAAAATGCCAGGCCTTGGACCTAGACCAAACCTTTGGCCAATCTGCATTGGGAATGAATATTTGGGAAGGATTTAGTTTTCTTCTGTAATTTTGCCAGAAAGCATCTTCCGTGATCTATGACAGTGATACTTGGGACCACAAGCTGTGGTATGTTGTCATCTATTTGCTGTCATTGATGATTTATCCTATTGTCTTACCTATTCCCCAGCTGACAAAACCTTGACAACCCTGATCTCTTGTGACATCTGCACCATAAATAGCAATCTCAAGGTGACGGCTTTGCTGAAAGCAGCAGTGTCTAGTAACCAGTTTTTACATAATTATTAAATCATTTTAAGTTATGGTTCTTACATTTTATAAATTCTGCCAATAAAGGAGTGGGGGTGTAACTGTGTTACTGTTCCTTAAAGGGCATCTGGTTAAAAATGTATACCTTTACATCAGCACGGCTGATGCCCCCCTGTAAAATCGGTGTTTAGACTGAAATATATTCTACCTAACTAGACCAGGTTTCCCCTGCTGTCTTTCCTTCAGATATAATCAAGAGCCAGAGCAAGAAGGAACACTTGGGGTAGTGTGGTCTAGGTAGGTTTTTTTATATTGCCCACATGGGTACTAGACGGGATAATCGGCAATGGAGCAAAATTAGTATTACTCATTTTAGTTCACAGGTGCTTTAAATAAATGTTACAAGAGCAAAATGTGCAATTTAGGTGCCATATGTTATGTAGATACTTCTAGGACTCCTCATCGCACAAGCTATATATTTTTGGTATATTGTCCTTGCTCCCTGGGTTTGTTTAGCTGACTTTCCTATAGAAGTAATATTTAAAACCCTTTCTCTAAAAGCACATCTTACATACAACTGCCCAGGTATAGATTTGTAACCCCTTTGAAAGGACTGTCATGCTCACATGATGTGTTGCCTTAGTGTAGCCATAGGTACTTGCCCCTTATTCGTTATACATATAGGTGCTCATATATCAGGCAAATGCCATCAAGCTATATTCAGTCTACACTACAGCAGCCACCTGTGCTGTGACATTAGCCTTACAGCTCTGAGAAAGGACGCTTCTGTTACACTTGGTCTTTCTATACAGCAATCCCCCTTCTGAAGGAGACACACTCCATGCCGGTTCCCTTTCAGGGATTGTGTGGAGGGTAAAACCCTTACCCTTTTTTTAATGACACTGGTGCTATAAATGATTTTGAATTTGCTTGATTCCTGTGAGTGTTTTTTTTGTATCCAGATTATAACTCTAAGTTGAATGTCTATTTTGTTTCAGTTTTTATCTTATCTCTGTAAATATATCTCTGGCCTGCAAGGGGAGCAGGAGTTCAGTGGGAGGAAAGGATGGTTCATTTATAGCCAATTGTCTCCAACCCTCATGTTTGCCTTTTCCTCCATCTGACCCAGACCCCCTCCTAGAAACTTTCCATAGTACACCCCTTTAGACGCAAAGACACCTGTGTGGGTTTACATTACAAAGCTAAAATACCCCCCCATCACCAAAAAGCCTCATTTCCCTCTAACGTGTGTCAGTGTTTGTGTCTCATGACACCAATATAACCTCTGCTTATATGATCCATGGTTGAGGACCCTTCCCTACCAGAGATGCATCCCTGGAGCTCCTATCTTGTGGAAGGAGTGTGCCCCTCTGCACTCTTGGTAACCATGCCTAATATGGAACTTTTTATGGACAAAGGGATGTTCAAATGAGCAGAGGAAGGGGGGGGGGGTCGTCTGTGGTCATTTTTATTTTGTCCAGGGAAGAAAGGGGTTTAACAGAACACAACACAATTTTTTTATGTATAAATCAGTATTTCTTATTTATAATAAAGTGAATATTTGTAACCCCTTAAATGGTTTTGTCTATTTGTGCTTCCAAAATACAGGTATGGACCTTGTAAAAATATTTTCAGAGTCTTCGTTTGTTGGTTCTCCTGAGGTGTTTGTAAATGTAATGTAGTCAGCAAGAAAATTGATTTTGGTAGGACTTTTGGGTTTTTGATGCAGCTCAGAGAATATAGAAATATATATACCTGTCTTGCCTAAAAATAAGCAGACTTAGGCCTTGATTCAATAAGAGTTAAAAACAATTCTCACGGTAGTAACAAATTCATTTCATGAGAACAAAACATGAAATTTTCACTGTTGCTGAATCACCAGATAAAGACAATGAAAGTCAATGGCGCTTTTTCCCTATATCCAGTCCAGGTCGTCCCAGTGATGACATGGGGCTATTCTGCCCCCAGGGGGCGCTCGACTGCAAGATCAAAAGCTGTCGCTTCTCCCGGCCCCATATAAAGGCAGATGTCCCTCTATCATTCCCCAGTGTTCATCTTGCAGTCTGGCTGCTGAAGATAGTTGGATACTCTCTCTGGATATTGGCAGCTGAGTGGGGCCTCCTAGCCTGTCGGCCTCTGCGGGCCCTGTTTCCACTAATCCCATCCGGTCGGTGTTGAGTCCCTCTTTTGAAATGCTACATTGTTTTCTCATGCATATCACTGTTTGAAGGTCTGATGGGTCCTTTCTCTCTCTTGTCTGCATAGGTCGTGGGCTTAGTGGTTGAGGGTTGTGGTTCCTCCCGCCCCCCCCCCTTTTTTTTATTAAGAGGGATCATTAGGTTTGAAAAAGAAAGTTAACCCTCTGCACACTCATACTTTTGAAAAACCTAGCTAACACTTGTTATGGAACATGGACTGTTTAACATAAATTGCAATGAATGTAAAAGCGAGGTAGCCGCGTCAAGGCCGTCCAATTTGTACCCTGTCCCTAACATTACTAAGTTTAAAAGTTTGTGCAGACATTGCTACTTCTTTACTTGTGTGTGTGCACAAGCAATGCAATACATGAATCAGCCTGTCTAAGGACATTGCAATAACTTAACTTGCTTGCACACACACAATGAAAAATGCTTTATTCTTAGTATACAGTATGTCCTGCTCCAGATATAATACTTACTATCGGGAATTACTCCGCCAGATGGCGCTGGACTGCAGAGACATCGAAAATAGGCTCCTCCCGGCCCCTCAAATACCCAGGGACCTCCCACAAATCCCCAGATTTTCTCTGCAGTCTGGACTGCGAAGGACGAGAAATGGCTCTCTCTACTCGCAGGTGAGCGGGCTATTAGCCTGCGGCCCTGTAGGACTATTCCCACCCGTTCCATTATTCATTTGCCTCACAGCCTTGGCTGCGCTGGTCGGGTGATGGTAGGCAGCACCGCTGTTAGGTGCTTAGGAGCGCTGCTCCACCGCAATCCCCCACCAAAGGGTAGGCGGTTCAGGTTTATGGTGAGCCTCTATGAGATGCTCCTCCCGCATTATTGCTCCCGTCTATCGGTGGTCCCTTTATTAAGTGGCCGCTGTCCTCTCTCACTCTCCTTGTAGCCTTCGGGGGGAAAGGGGGGGGTGTGTGTATGTATGTATTTACGGGTATTGGCCTTGTGCTTTATTTCATTATGTTTTGTGTCAGCCGCCGCGCTGACTTGCTTTACTTATTCCAAGTATGTCACACACACCCCGCTTCCAAGATTGACATATGGGTTATGTCCAGTAGAGGACGAACTTCTGCAGAGATGACTAGAAAAAAAGGAGCCCCTCCCGGTCCATAAATACCTGGGACCTCCCATACATTCCCCAGTAATCGTCTCTGCAGATGGCGAGCAAGTCAGAAGATGACGTCTCCTCCTTGCAGGTAAGCCGGGTTCACACCCGGCCATTTTTATCCCTATTTCTGCCCGGGCCTAGTTATGCTTAAGTCCCCTAATGCCTCCCAGCCTTGGCTGTAGGTCCGGGTGAGGGTAGGATTCACCTTAACGGGTGTACTGATAGGAGCCATGCTCCTCCGTGAGACCACATTACAAGGGGTAGGCGGCAACCAGGTTGGTGACCCTGGTTTGGGATGCCCTGTCCGTTTTCCCCTGTTCTCCCCCCCTTACTTTACTCCCTTTATTCGCAATGGGGGGGGCTGTGCCTTCTCCCTTGTGCCTTCTCCCTTGTGTATGCGCGCGCGTGTGTGTGTGATGTTTTATGTACGTTGGTACATGCGGCGGCCGTATTGGGAGCCGGCCGCCCTGTCTGGCTCCGCATTTGTTGGGGTGAGCTTCTCCCCCTCCTTTCTGTGAGGAAAGGGGGCGGGGCCAGGCGATCGGCACGCTGGCGGCGGCCCGCCCCACTCTCTCTGGCGCCCTCGGTCAATGGCTGGGAATCCGCGTTGCTGGGTGAGGAGGGGGCGCGGCCCTTCTTCTCCTTCCTCTTCTGGTCAGGCTAGAGATCGCCATTTTGCCGTGCTGTGAGTGCCCTGCGGGGTTTTTCTTGTTTTGCATTATTGTTTGACTTATGCGCCTTATCCAGCGCGGTGGCGGCCATTAGTCTTATTGTACTACTTGCGCATACATTATTATTATATACATTACTATTATTATTATATACAATATTATATATATTATATACAATGTTATATATACATTTATATTTATTTTATGTGTTGCCATGCTCTTTGTACATTTCTGCATGTATGAGTGCTTGTCTATGGTGTACCTACTTACTTTTTTTATTGTGTCCTGGGGTCCCTTGGCCAAAAAATAGGGGCATTGCAAATCCTCCCACTAACGGACTTAAGGGGCATCCCGGGTAGCTTTCTAGCGTAATTTCCTCTGGTCATTGCGACTACCATAAATATCACCATAAGGAGGCTCCCTAGGATACCGGGTGCCGGCCCCCTTCGGGGCAATCCCGGCAGTGTATGGGTTGTGGGGTATCCCTTGCGGGGGATAATGTGCTGGTTTGCATACCATGTGTTCAGGCCATAACGCGGTAGTCGGGGGCCCAGGCGTCTGGGTCAGTGCCGCCGGCCTCATCACCTACCCCACCCTACCCTTATCTGTACCCCAAGTGACACTGTCATTAGTGGGGAGTCGCAATCTGATGTATGTGCTAGATTGGCCAACATCGAGAAATTGATTTCTAGCTCTGCGGCCAGGAAGGCCCCGGCTAAGAGAAGGCATCTGTCACCGGCCGCACCGGTTCTTGATAATTATGATTCCCTTGACAGGTCTGATTATTCCCCGCTTGAGGAAGGGGAACTGTTTACGGAATTTGATGGCTCTGAGGATCAGCAGTTTTTGAATGCTGATGCTGGGCAGGGGCATGGGGATGCCGTGGATACCCCAAGATCCTGGCCAATTTATTTGAGGTGCTGGCAATTTCCCCTCCGGCGGAGTCTCCTCCGCAGAAGGGGGAATTTTTTGGGACCTCTAAGCCTCCTTTGGAGCTCCCAAATCAGAAGCATTTTGAAAATTTGATTCTTAAGGAATGGGAAAGACCTAGCCGGCTTCCCGGTGTTCCTCAGGGATGGGATAGGAAGTATCCCTTTCCGGTGGACGCGGTGAAGCGCTGGTCGTCCCCTCCCGAGGTCGATGCGCCCGTTCTGGGATTGTCCAACACATCTGTGGTGCACTCTCCAGACGCCACCACGATTAAGGATGGTGAGGACCTACGTATTGATCAAATGGCTTGCCATGCCTTTGCTAGCATGGGTTCAGCCTTGCGGCCTGTTTGTGCTTCTGCACTCACGGTTGTGGCTATCAGATCTGTGCTTAGGGGCCTGTTGAGTGGTTCCCAGCTGGACCCAGCCAGCGATGAATTTGCAGCGCTTATGCGGTGTTCATGACCTTTGTCTTGTCTGCCTTGGATGACACAATATGTATGTGTAGCAGAACCTCGGCGTTGCTTGTGGCTATACGACGCTCTGTCTGGTTGCGCCAGTGGGCGGCTGACATTGCGGCTAAGAAGTCACTTACAGGGCTACCCTTTCTGGGTATGCGGCTGTTTGGAGATAAATTGGATTCAGTAGCGAAAGGAGGAAAGCTACCGCAACGCAAGAAGCAGGCTCGGGGGGCAAGCTCCTTTAATCCTTCCTTTCGCGGTGCCAGAGCAGGCAGAGGAGCTGCCTTCTCTATCTTCAGAGGTGATTCCTGGAGAAGAGGCAGAGGATGGGCCCGTCCAGGACCTGTCTGGGGTTCCAAGCCCAAACCCGCTGCCAAGCCAGCTCAGCAATGAGGGGGCGCCCTAACCCTTGCGGGTGGGGGGACGGCTGCGTCACTTCTTCCAGGTCTGGGCCCGGGAGGTCACAGACAAGTGGATCTTGGAAGTCGTCTCTTCCGGGTACAAGCTGGAGTTCGAGTATCGGCCTCCTCCCAGATTCCTCAGATCTCGGGTCACCTCGGACCCCCGGGCTGCGCAGGGGCTCCTGTTGGCAGTGCAAAATCTTCTGGACATGGATTTGAAGCTTCTCGACAGGTTCATCAGAGCCAAGAAGTTCCGCATGGAGACTTTGCGCTCAGCCATCCTTTCTCTTCGTCAGGGGGACTTCATGACGTCCATAGACATCAAGGATGCTTACCTTCATGTGCCGATCTTCCCAGCACACCAGAGATTTCTCATTTTTGTGGTGGGAGATAGGTATTTTCAGTTCGTGACCCTCCTGTTCGGGCTGACCTCGGCACGGAGAGTGTTCACCAAGGTGCTGGTGGGTATAATGGCCCTTCTCAGAGCCCAGGGCATTCGCATTGTGCCATATCTGGATGACCTTCTCATTACGGCATCCTCTCTCAGACAGGCGGAGCTAGACACCAGGATGGTGGTGTCAACGCTGGAGAGGTTCGGCTGGGTGATCAACCATCCCAAGTCTTCTCCCTCCCCTTCTAGGGAGATTGCATTTCTGGGCATGAATCTGGATGCCATTCAGACCAGGGTGTTCCTACCTCAGTCGAAGGTGCAGATGGTTCAAGATCTGATACGTCTTCTTCTGTCCAACCCTCGCCCGTCTATCCGGCTAGGGATGAGACTGGTGGGGTTGATGGTGGCTTCCTTCGAGGCAGTCCCTTTTGCTCAGTTCCACATGAGGTCGCTCCAGCTCCATCTACTGTTGGCCTGGGACAGGTGTCCGCTGTCATTGGATCAGTCATTTCAGATGTCTCCCCTGGTTCGGCAGTCTCTTCAGTGGTAGCTGGGACCAAGGAATCTTCTGAGGGGCAGGTCTTTTCTGACCCCTTGCTGGGAGACGGTCACCACGGATGCCAGCCTGTCGGGCTGGGGGGGTTTCTGGAAGGAGCATCAGTTCCAGGGTTGGTACTGTCACACCTGACGCATTACCTCCAGGGTCTACCGGTTCAGGTTCGATCAGACAATTGGACTGCGTTCACTTACATCAATCACCAAGGAGGGACTCGCAGCAGGAGTGCCCTCATGGAAGTTTCTGTGATTCTTGCATGGGTGGAGAGCAATGTCCCATGCATCTCAGCAGTGTACATTCCGGGAGTGGAAAACGTGGAGGTGGACTCCCTGAGCAGGGGATCCTCTCGCCGAGGGGAATGGTCGCTCAACCACAAGGTATTCCGGTCCCTTTGTCACAAGTGGGGGATTCCGGAGGTGGATCTCTTTGCCTCACGTCACAATCACAAGCTTCCTGCATTTGTGTCTCTGTCTCAGGATCCTCTGGCCCTGGCAGTGGACGCCTTGTCTCTTGCCTGGAGGTATCTGGGTTTCCTGTACCTGTTTCCCCCCTTCTCCATGGTGGACAAGGTGGTGCGCAAGCTGGCTCAAGAGGGTGCGCCAGCAATTCTGGTGGCCCTAAGGTGGCCAAGACAGGTTTGGTTCGCAGACGTCGTACGGCTGGCGGTAGATCAGTACAGGTTGCTCCTGTTTCCGTATCTGATTACTCAAGGTCAACTTTGTTACCCCAGCGGGGCTGCTGAAACCTCCATCTTAAAAGAAGGTTTGTCTGATGCTGTGATTCAGACACTTGTTAGGGCTAGGAAGAGATCTTCTTCTAACATCTACTACAGGACTTGGAGGTCCTATATTGATTGGTGTGAGGCTAGGGCCTTGCCTTGCAGGGTGTTTTCGATCCCTAGGATTTTGGATTTTCTTCAACACGGTCTGGCCCTGGGGTTCCAGCTTAGTACCTTGAAAGGGCAGGTCTCTGCCCTGGCAGTCTTCTTTCAAAGGTCCTTTGCTCTTCATCCTTTGGTTAAAACTTTTTTCCAGGGGGTCACTCATGTGCGGCCCCCTCGAAAGCCTTTGTTGCCTGTTTGGGATTTGAATTTGGTTCTGTCGACCCTCCAGGGGCCTCCTTTTGAGCCGGTGCAGGATGTTGCACTTTCTTTCTATGCTCACAAAAAAGGTTGCCTTTTTGGTGGCTATCACCTCTGTTCGACGTGTCTCTGAGTTGACGGCTCTGTCTATTCAGGCCCCTTACTTTGAGAGACACCAGGATAAGGTGGTCTTTCGCTTTAAGACAGATTTCCTTCCTAAGGGGGTTTCTGCCTTCCATCTCAATCAGGATGTGGTTCTTCCTTCCTTGTGTCCTAAGCCTGGCAATGACAAGGAGAGGGTCCTGCACTCTTTGGATGTAGTTCGTTGTGTGAAGTACTATTTGGTGGCTACTTCTCCCTTTCATAAGACGGACGCCTTGTTCGTGGTGTCCTCCGGGCCCAGGAAGGGTTTGGCGCCAAGTCTACCATTAGTAAATGGATACTTCATGCCATTGTTGGGGCCTATTCTGCCAAGGGGAAGGTTCCCCCTTTTCAGATCACTGCTCATTCTACTCGTGCTGTTGGGGCTTCCTGGGCTTTCCAGCACCAGGCCTCTGTTGAACAGATCTTCTGTTCATACTTTTTCCAAGTTTTATAAGGTTGATGCGCGGGCCTCAGCGGATGCTGTTTTTTGGCCGCAAGGTTCTGCAAGCTGCAGTGGTTTAAATTGGTGCATTATTGCCTTTTCTGGTATCCCCACCCTTGTTGGACACTGCTATTGGATGTCCCATATGTCATTAATCTTGGAAGCGGGGTGTGTGACATACTTGGAATAATACCATTTTGTGATTACTCACCTTTAAAATTATAAGTGTCACACTCCCCGCTTCATCCCGCCCTGATTTTTATTCTGGATCCTCTATATGGTGAACCTTGTTTGGTTATTTAGTCTTTTATTGGCTCTTCCTGGTCCCCTTACAGCTTTCCTATACTGGGGAATGTGTGGGAGGTCCCAGGTATTTATGGACCGGGAGGTCATCTAGTCATCTCTGCAGAAGTTCGCCCTCTACTGGACATAACCCATATGTCATTAATCTTGGAAGCGGGGTGTGCGACATACTTAGATTTAAACATGCCTGGGATAAGCACACATCTATCCTAAGATAAAGAGGACATACAGTATACACATAAGGGCAGACTAGATGGACCGTATGGTCTCCTTCTGCCGTCAACCTTCTATGTTTCTATGTTATAATACCCATTTTAAAGGTGAGTAATCACAAAATGGTATTTTTCTGTACTTAAATTTGCCTTTTTTTCACTATGTTCCGCGCTTGGCGGTGGCGTTACCTCAGGTGCCGGCGCGCCATCATTGGCTGCTTGTCATGTGTTCTTCGGTGGGGGGGCCCGTCTCTGGCGCGTTCCGCGTCATTGCTTGTGCAGGCCTGCCCCTCGAGGTATACTGACGCCATTTTGTCTGCTTGGTCGACTTATGCGTTATTTAACTTGTGAGGCCTAGTGTAATTACTCCCACTTCCCTAGCGGGTTATTGGGGCAACCAGGGTTGCTATATAGCGTTAATCCCTATCGGCCTATAGTGCCACTATAATCACCATATGGAAGCATCTCAGGATAATGTGACTGGGGTTCCTTCGGGACAAGCCTGGCTGTGTGTAGCGTGTGGGGAGTCTCATGTTGACGCTGACAAGACGCGGGTCTGCGTACCCTGTGCTGAGTAGGTGCTTGCACTGCAATCTGGCCTTCCAGTGGCTGGGCCTGCACCTCGTTTCACTTCACCAACCCCCCCAAGCCTAAATATCACTCCTACTGAGTTGCATAGTGGGGATTCTCAGCCTGATGTGTCTTCTAGACTGGCTACTGTTGAGAAGTTAATTGCTAATTGTGGAGAATAGGCCAAATATTATATCGCAAATGTGAAGGAATGATTAGGAAACTCCACATATCTTCTTTATTATTTATGTTTTTATGTCAAGTCTAGAATCCCCCCTTCCAGACCCCTGATTACAAATGGCCCAGGTATTTTAACGAGATGCAGGAAGGGGTAATTAGGATGCAGCTGTGACGAGCAAAGATCACAGGCCAACCACTGTGACGCTGCCATTGTGGTTGTGGTTCAGGGAATCTCCTGCTGGGATTGCGTCAGAACTACATGTAACAGGGCAGACGCACGGCACCGATAGTCTATGGGCCGTAACGCGGACGCCATGCGTCCTACGGCCAAACCGGTCACAGAACCAGAACCAGCTCCCAAAGCCGCACCGGAGCATAGTAAAAAACAGGCCTAGGAACAAAACAAAGACCGGTAAACGGAGACCCGGTCCCTGGACTCAACGCGTTCAGGTGCGCCTGGCCGATAGGTTGGTACCGCTCACAAGGCAGTGTGACCCCCCTGCTCCAAGTTATAGCTCCTAAAAGGGTTTTAGGGCAAAATCCCACTCCAAAAAATGGGAGGTAACATCCTCTCCCACAATGGGGAGGGGAGACGGAGAGCCTGGCAGCATAAATAGGATGGTCAAAAACCAGGCTGGTGTCACTCATCGGAAGGGGGTTATGCGGCCGGCATATCCAGGGGTGTCCATCACCATAACCAGAAGCTCTTGACGCACCCCCTTGTAAGAGCTCCTCACCACGCTGCATGCTCAAGGTAAACTTTGCTTGTTGTTGTCTCTGTGTATTGCATATCTGTTGTAACCCATCTCAGAATCGCATAGTTATTTAATCTGTAATATTCCATACTTCTTTATAGTTAAATGCTTGTAAACTCTGCCTAGCGTGCTTATAGCCATTAAAACATATATTTAATTGAGCTGTCTTCTTGCCTTAAACCCGGAATTTGTGTGTCCAAAGGCGGTTTGCCTGGTTACCCTAATAATAAGAGGGTCGGACAAGGTTTTGGGGAACCCGGTGGGCGTGTGCGGCGGTCTCTGGTTAGTAGTGGGACCACGTGACGCCCCGGTTTCCTGACAATTTGGTGGCAGCGGTGGGATAAGGCAAATAGTGTAAGTGAGTGTGGGTCCCATACTCTCATACACTAAAGATTACTAGCAGCGGCTTTTCTGTTGCTGGGATCTTAAGATCAGCTCAACGCTAGGAGTATTCTGAGAGTGGTTACAGTAGTTGTGTGATTACAGTGTGCAGTACAGCAGTTGCAGGCATGGAAAGTGGCACCAGGGCCAGAAGCAGGGATGTGGCTGCCGAGGATATACTGGGTGCAGAGGGGCCCAGCCAGGGCTCTCCCAGAAGCCAGTCACCAGCCCTCAGCATCCCAGAGGACCGAGCCCTGCCTGCCGGCCCCCCCAGCCAAGCAAGCTCAGCTGCTCTCCTGCATGCTGCTATGGCAAGTCTCCGGGCGGGAGACCGCGGCTCCTATCAGCTCCTCATGGAGGAACGCCAGGTGCAGGCCGAGGTCGAGGAACGCCGTGAACGTGAGCGCGAGGAACGCCGGGCGCAAGCTGAACAGATGCAGGCTGAACGGGAGGAACGCCGGGCGCAAGCTGAACGCGACCACCAGCTCCAAGTTTTGCGGCTACAGCTTCAACACCCTCAACCCAGCACATCTACCAGCGGGCCCCCCGAGAACCAGGCCCCAAAGTTGCGTGCAGAGGATTTCCCCATCCTGGACGAAGGCACAGATCTGGACACATTTCTGCTGGCTTTTGAAACCGTTTGCCGTCAATACAATGTGCCCGGAGGATCAGTGGGTCAGGTACCTAACCCCCCGCCTTAGGGGTAAAGCCCTGGAAATCTTTGGGTACCTGCCCAGCGAAACCACCCTGAGCTACGAGGGGGTCAAGCAAGCCCTGATCCGACAATATAACCTTACTCCGGAATTTTATCGCAAGAAGCTGCGGGGTCTGCGACGGGGCCCCAGCGACAGCTGGGCTGATCACATGCGGGCGCTACAGAGAGCAATTGAGCAGTGGACCACTGGCTTAGGAGTCACCTCCATCCAGCAGCTGAAGGAGCTGATTGCCATAGAGCAGTTCCTCTGGAATTGCTCTGACGAGCTGCAGCAGTTTCTGCGTGACCGGAAGCCAGAGGGGGCCTCAGCAACGGCCGCCCTTGCAGATGAGTACAGTCACAACAGAGCCCAGGAGCCCCGGAAACCTGCCAGCTGGAAAGTGGGTAAGCCGCCGCTGGCGTCTGTTGTACATGCCCCTCAGCCCAAGACCCCTGCCCCTACCCCCTACTCCAGACAAGGGGGGCCCCAACTCTGTCACCACTGCAACCAACCAGGACACTTCAAGGCCGCATGTCCCCAGCACCAGCAGGGTCCGTCCCAGAACTCCTCCACGGTGCTGTATGTGGGTAGGGGTGCTGGGAGGTCCCGGGACAATTTGCAATTCGTCACTGTGGGCCAAGCTGTGGCCGTGGGACTTAGGGACACCGGTGCAGAGACAACTCTTGTGCGCCCTGAGATGGTGTCCCCACCGGACTTCATCCCTGGAAAGACTGTCTCAGTCTCTGGAATTGAGGGAGGGGCATCGGCACTCCCCATGGCAAAAGTTTATTTGGGCTGGGGTGCTGGGCGGGGTGTGCGGGAGGTGGGGGTATCGCTGAATATCCCTGCCAGTGTTTTGCTAGGGACAGACTTGGGGCGGCTAGTGTCTCAGTATGTGGCCACTGAACCGCCGAGGTCTGGTCCCCCAAAAGGTAATAACATGTATATTTCAAGATGTGCAAATAATGTGAGTAACCTATCTGCTACAGGGAATGTGGGGCTAGGGGGTGTAAAGTGTGCTTCTTCCTCCCAGAGGAAGGAGGGTTACCCAGCAGCTGGGGAGGAAACTGCGACTGAGGTGAGGGCTGTTCCAGGAGACGTGGGACCCCCAGGTAAGTCCACATCGCAGGGTTTCTCCACCACTGGGGTAGCAGAGGGCCAGGCTGGTCTGTCTGGACTGGCGGCTTGGAGGGGAATGGAAGGGGGGCAGGCATTACCTGAGGCCGCAGCGGCTCTGGCCACTATCAAGAATAGTGGGAGCGCTGGCGGCTCAGGGGCCCCTCGGGGGTCTAATTGCCCCCTTCCCCCAAACCAAGTGGCTGCCAGGGCCGACAGAAGTCCGAAGGGAGGTCCCGGGAGACAGACGGGGGATGGGATGGTCTCGTCTATTCCAACCACCCCCCGTCCAGGGTTCCCGGCACCTCGACCCGAGAGGACCAGTCCATGCCCAGAAACAGGGGTGGTGGAACCTGCAGGTGGGATGAGGGGTGCCCATGGAGAGGTGGGACCCCTAGGTAAGTCCCCACTGCAGGGCTTCAGCACGCCCGGGGTGTTAAGGGACCAGGGTGTTCTGCCTGAACCGGCAGCTCGGGTGGAAGTGGTGGAGGAGCAGGTCCCAGAGTCCCCTCAGGGGACCGACCGATCCTTCCCTTCCTCCCAGGAGGCTGCTGAGGCAGGCGGAAACCCAGAGGTGGGTCCCGTGAAACTGACTGAGGACATGGTGGTCCCAACTATGTCCAGGCAGAGATGTGGGGTAGCATCAGGCACTGATGACCCCCAGAGAGTTCTCCCCAAGCAAGACATGCAGCCTCACTTGGGCCCAGACCCCAGATGGGTGGTCGGGGGACAAGTGCGGCTGTACCCAATGATGGTCAGGTCAGGGTCACCAGGGGGGTGGCCTGAGGACCAGCAGTTGGTGGTCCCCTATCTGCCCAGGGCTAAGGAGTGCTATGCCTTAGAGAGCCGGACGATTGGGCACATAGGGATCACCAATAAGCCAGTGGAGCCGGGCCTGGCTGTCCGCTGCCATTTGTACTATACCGGCCAGAGGGTGGGGGTGGCAGGGTCAAGTCCCAGCATCCCACCGATAACTCGGCCGCAAGGAAAAGGGTCTGTACCAATGGCAGTGGCCTATGTCACGCCGGTTCCAAGTTCAATGGCCTTGTCACCCACCTGGCTTGACGGGGTGGGTACTGCCCGGTGGGAGATCCTTCCCACGGAAGGTCCCCCCCAGGGCAGACACTCCATCCAGGGGACCCAGTTCATGGTGCTGGAGGTCAGGCAGGCACCCACTCGGGGCTGCCTCCTTGGCCAGTGTTGGCAACATGCACCAGGGCCCCTGGCTCGGGTAAAGCAGAAAGGGATGAGTTGCCATCGGCAACTGGACCCGCGGTCCCAGCTATGGGCCACCTTACACCCCTTCCGGGAGTGGACCTGGCCCGGAACCCTCAACCCAAAACAGCACTACCGCCGTGGTGCTGCCAGACAGGAATAGCGGACGCATGGGCGCACGGGCCAGCATCAGGATGCGCTGCCCCTTAGCGCCCTTTTGAAGGGGGAGGTGTGGAGAATAGGCCAAATATTATATCGCAAATGTGAAGGAATGATTAGGAAACTCCACATATCTTCTTTATTATTTATGTTTTTATGTCAAGTCTAGAATCCCCCCTTCCAGACCCCTGATTACAAATGGCCCAGGTATTTTAACGAGATGCAGGAAGGGGTAATTAGGATGCAGCTGTGACGAGCAAAGATCACAGGCCACCCACTGTGACGCTGCCATTGTGGCTGTGGTTCAGGGAATCTCCTGCTGGGATTGCGTCAGAACTACATGTAACAGGGCAGACGCACGGCGCCGATAGTCTATGGGCCGTAACGTGGACGCCATGCGTCCTACGGCCAAACCGGTCACAGAACCAGAACCAGCTCCCAAAGCCGCACCGGAGCATAGTAAAAAACAGGCCTAGGAACAAGACAAAGACCGGTAAACGGAGACCTAAGGTTCTGGACTGAATTAAGACCCGGTCCCTGGACTCAACGCGTTCAGGTGCGCCTGGCCGATAGGTTGGTACCGCTCACAAGGCAGTGTGACCCCCCTGCTCCAAGTTATAGCTCCTAAAAGGGTTTTAGGGCAAAATCCCACTCCAAAAAATGGGAGGTAACATCCCCTCCCACAATGGGGAGGGGAGACGGAGAGCCTGGCAGCATAAATAGGATGGTCAAAAACCAGGCTGGTGTCACTCATCGGAAGGGGGTTATGCGGCCGGCATATCCAGGGGTGTCCATCACCATAACCAGAAGCTCTTGACACACCCCCTTGTAAGAGCTCCTCACCACGCTGCATGCTCAAGGTAAACTTTGCTTGTTGTTGTCTCTGTGTATTATATATCTGTTGTAACCCATCTCAGAATCGCATAGTTATTTAATCTGTAATATTCCATACTTCTTTATAGTTAAATGCTTGTAAACTCTGCCTAGCGTGCTTATAGCCATTAAAACATATATTTAATTGAGCTGTCTTCTTGCCTTAAACCCGGAATTTGTGTGTCCAAAGGCGGTTTGCCTGGTTACCCTAATAATAAGAGGGTCGGACAAGGTTTTGGGGAACCTGGTGGGCGTGTGCGGCGGTCTCTGGTTGGTAGTGGGACCACGTGACGCCCCGGTTTCCTGACACTAATACCTTGGCACGTAAGGCCCCTGCTAAAAAGCGGCACTTAACGCCTAATGTCACTCTTTTCCCTATGGAAACTGAGGAGTTTTGGCATCTTTGTGGCTATACCCCTTCGGACGAAGGGGAGCTTTTCTCCGACCCAGGCTCATCTGATGAGAGGCCCAGGGGTCATGACTATTCTGGCTCTGACCTCTGGGCCCCGGATGATACTGATAGATTGCTGACCCAGATATTTGAGGGTCTGTCCATTTCTCCCCCTGTTGCGGCTCCCAGGCAAAGGGGGGAGCTTTTCCATACCACTGTCATATTTGGAATTTCCTGAGCAAGCACATTTCAATAACCTTGTGCTCAAGGAATGGGAACGCTCCAGTAGACTTCCTGGTGTACCTAAGAGTTGGGATAGGAAGTATCCCTTTCCTGCTGATGTGGTAAAGTGTTGGTCATCCCCTCCCGAAGTGGATGCCCCGGTCCTAGGGTTATCTAACACCTCTGTCATGCACTCCCCTGACTCTACTACCCTGCAGGATGCTGAGGACCGGCGCATTGACCAGCTGGCGTCCCATGCCTTTGCATGTGTGGGGATGGCGCTGTGCCCGGTCTGTGTCTCGGCCATTACCGCTGTGGCCATTAGGACCCTGATCAGAAGTATACTTGATAGTGCCCCTGATGATTTGCCTTGTAAGGTCTTTAATGCACTCTCCAGTTGTGATGTTTTTGTAAATTCTGTCCTCTCTGCTTTGGATGACACCATTAGAATGTGTAAACAAAGAATAGTTGGTAAGCATACTCTATATAGGTGAAAATATGCTGTTAAGTATGCTGAAGGGTGCTATTCAAGAAAAAGGGGAAAAAACCCCGATACTATTTGGAACAATTATGAATGCACACCTTGACAATCAAAGTAGCTTTTGCATAAAGAATGATTTATTGCTATACACAAGAAAATCTAATGCAGGAAGTGAAGTACACATAAGAACTAAGTATCAGTAGTTCAGGGGATTACACTCTTATATACACTATATTACACTATATACAGAACATTATCCTGGTAAGGATGACCCATGTGGTTGCATGTAGTATCTTTAGGGTTAAGTACCAGGATTTATGCAGGGAGAGCATTCAACGATAAATGGTGCTGATCAATAAATGATCTAAGTAGATGAATGGTTGCTGTACCTTTGAGATCAGTCTGCGAGGCACTAAGTATGCAGAAAGAGTCCCTCTGTGGGACATACACGCTAGTTGTCCTTATGGATTAAAGTCCAAAGAAGGAATACAGTTTGAGGTCCCGCTGCCGTGGATTGCGCTGGGTCTGCTGACACGTGTTTCGGTGCTTTACACCTTCGTCAGAGCGTTGCTTGGATGCTGGAGAGGAGCGTGGTGCCTGCCTGTCATGGCCAGTGCTGACCTTTAAATAATGCGCTAGAGCGCGAATCCCCCCCGGGCCGGCCCTGGTGACGCGGAAATGACGCGAACACAGTTCGCGTCATTCCGCGTCACATCCGGTGACGCGCGTCCCGGCCCGGCGCCAACCATCCGGCGGCCGGCACTAGGCCAGTCCCAAGATGGCGACGCGCAGGCGCACGGGGCGCGCGTCACTGCGGAGATCAGCGGAACGATGACAGGTGAGTACGCTGATCGTGGGGGAGTCCTGGAGGCGGGGATTCTTCATCATTGCTGAAAAGAGAAAAAATAAAGCTATGAACAGGCAATACATCAGTTGAAAACGAGCATTCAATATTACCCTATATATTGTAATATGAAGGGAAGTAGCACAACATACTCGGGACCAGTTGGTTATAGGTCTGCATTTAAATACATTTAGGTTGGAGAATCAGATATAGTGGGAGCTGTTAGCCACCCTAAGGGTATTCGTCCTAAGAAACGTCACAATGGTATGCTAACATGAGACAAGTTCCCTATTTGTGGTATACATAATAAAAGGGTGCAATATTGCCCCAAATTGGAAAATGTGCGTATGGAATGTAGTGGCTATTTGCCTTATACAGTCTGCAGTAAACAGTGTATACCACTAGAGGGAGACTTATATTATAATGATGTGTCCTAATCCCTGGATGACGGGTAGGTACAGGTATAGAATTCAAGTGGAGCTAGACTCACAAGTATAAACCAATAAGACCGGTGTAATCGTTCTGTTAAGGGAAAAAGTGAAAAAATAGAATTATATAAGTGCTGGAATCAACTACCTGAAGTATTGTAGAGGGTCCACATTGAATAGGAGGCAAACCATGAAGTATGGAACTGTGGAGCTCTGAGATAAAATCAAGACCTACATTGACTCCCTAGAGACCTCCATTGAGCAATATAGAAAGGACACACTTGCCATCAAGTTGAATAAGTACAGACGCGACACCCTCGATTACGAGGAGAATCGCGTATATTCGTGGAGGGACTTCAGACGCCCCAGATATCAGAATAGACGTGACCAACAGAAAGGGAGCAATAGTGATTCGGATTCCAGTCGTTCTTCTGACGACCAGGACCAGCCTTTTTTTGGCCACGACCCCGCTACCCAAGGCCCATCAATAAGAAAACGAGGAGGGGGAAGAAGCAACCAGGCGCCACCAGGTTCCCAACGAATGCTCAGGAGCCAGACTCAACCGCAGCGTCCCTAGTGGTCAACCTCTCCTCACGGGAATTAGCACCCTTAGAAACCAAGGTACTGCAGAAAGGGCTGGGGTTTGTACCTACACATTGGGGTAACCCTTTGGAATTAGACATTGATTTATACAGATTTTTCCGTTCTCTCAGACTACGCTCATACTTCGAGACCTCACCTACCACAGTGACTGCACCGACATCTGGAACCTTGGCCATGGGAGTCGATCTAAGTAAGTGCCGTCCCCCCAGTAAATGGGTACCACCCACCACACCCCACAATGTAGAAACTTTTATTCAATTGGTACAAAAAGAGGTATCCAGTTTGAAATGGCACCCCCAGGGCAAGCAATATCATAGTAACCTCTCTAAAGCTGAAAGGGCAGCCTTAACCTCTCATACCGAGGACAACTCCATTATAATCAAAGCCGCTGACAAAGGGGGTGCCACGGTCATACTGGATACTACTTACTACAACACCACTGTATTAGAGCAACTGAGTGACACCCAAGTGTATGAACCTCTACCTCGAGATCCATTACCTACCATAAAACAAGAAATTGATACTGCTGTAGAAGACGCATTCTCACAATCTTTGATTGATCGTAAATTACGCAATTTCCTTATATCACCTCACCCCATGACTCCCCTCTTCTACATCTTACCCAAGATCCACAAACATCCCACCAAACCTCCGGGTAGACCCATTGTCGCTGGCACTAACTCTGTTTTTCAACCATTGGCCATCTTTCTGGACAAAATCCTCCAGACACAGGTACTAAAAATTCCATCTTTCCTACTAGATACCGGTGACTTTTTGTCTAAACTCTCTACTATTGGCGACATTCCAACTGGTACCATCTTGGGCAGTATGGATGTCAATAGTCTATACACATCAATTCCACACAATGAAGGTATCAAAATAGTGGAAACAACCCTCAACACCATGCCCCTCTTGACAGAATATAAGAAATTCTGCCTAGACCTACTGAGAATAATTCTGACCAAGAATTACTTCAGCTATAACGGAACTTTCTATTTGCAAAAACAAGGAACCGCCATGGGTTCCAATGTCGCTCCGGCCTACGCCAATCTCTTCATGGCAGAATTTGAACAAACCATAGTCTACTCACATCCACTATATCTGCAGCATGCCCTTTTATGGTACAGATTTATAGATGACATTTTTTTCTTATGGAAAGGCACCCGAGAGAGCCTTATGTTATTTAAACAAGACCTAGACCAGGCATGGCCAACTATTTCTTTCACCTTAGAAGCAGATGAGACCAGGGTCCACTTTCTTGATGTCTGGGTAAACCTAGTGGACAACACCATACACACTGATCTGTTCTCTAAACCCACAGATAGAAATACTTACCTACACGCCACAAGTTTTCATCCGCGTAAATTGAAAGATGGCCTACCCTACAGCCAATTTGTAAGATTAAGACGGATTATTGATGATGAGGAAGCTTTCCAGACACAAGCACAGAAAATGTCCCTTGATTTTTTAGCACGAGGTTATAAACCATCTACAGTCAATAGGGCTTTGGAGAAAGCAACCGCCCTGCCTCGAGCATCCCTTCTGGTGTACAAACCTAAAACTCCATCCAAAAGACTCCCCTGCATCTTAACATACAACAAACAAAGCCTAGCAGTCCAATCTATCATTAACAAACATTGGCACATCCTTTCCTGCGATGATCGGTTGAAGGAGACTTTCTGCGAACCACCCATGTTCACTTATAAAAGATCTAAGAATATTAAGGACACTCTAATTCAGGCAGACACTTCACCCAAATTAGCCCAACCGGCAAATAATGATTGGCTGAGTTCCCTTCCAAAACCCCAGGGCATGTTCCCTTGTGGCAACTGTGCACAATGTAACTCGGTGATCCGCTGCAGTTCCTTCAACCATCCATCTACAGGCAAATCCTACCCTCTTAAGGGCTTCTATAATTGTAACACCTCTAATGTGGTTTACCTTCTCAAATGCCCATGTGGGAAGGCCTATGTAGGCCAAACCAGTAGAGAAATAAAAACCCGCATCAGCGAGCACCGCAGCAACATTAGAAGATTTGACTTCACCTCCCCGGTAGCTAAACATTTCGCTGAGGCTAATCACCAAGTGGCACAACTCAGGTTTCTAGTCATTGAGAAAGTTCTTCCACATAGACGCGGGGGGGATCTAACCATTAAACTTTCCAGAAGAGAACTGTACTGGATTTATGAACTTAACACGAAATATCCACGGGGAATGAATGAAGATAGTGATCTATCGCCTTTCTTTCAATAACTTATTTTCACTAACTATGTCTTGATTTTATCTCAGAGCTCCACAGTTCCATACTTCATGGTTTGCCTCCTATTCAATGTGGACCCTCTACAATACTTCAGGTAGTTGATTCCAGCACTTATATAATTCTATTTTTTCACTTTTTCCCTTAACAGAACGATTACACCGGTCTTATTGGTTTATACTTGTGAGTCTAGCTCCACTTGAATTCTATACCTGTACCTACCCGTCATCCAGGGATTAGGACACATCATTATAATATAAGTCTCCCTCTAGTGGTATACACTGTTTACTGCAGACTGTATAAGGCAAATAGCCACTACATTCCATACGCACATTTTCCAATTTGGGGCAATATTGCACCCTTTTATTATGTATACCACAAATAGGGAACTTGTCTCATGTTAGCATACCATTGTGACGTTTCTTAGGACGAATACCCTTAGGGTGGCTAACAGCTCCCACTATATCTGATTCTCCAACCTAAATGTATTTAAATGCAGACCTATAACCAACTGGTCCCGAGTATGTTGTGCTACTTCCCTTCATATTACAATATATAGGGTAATATTGAATGCTCGTTTTCAACTGATGTATTGCCTGTTCATAGCTTTATTTTTTCTCTTTTCAGCAATGATGAAGAATCCCCGCCTCCAGGACTCCCCCACGATCAGCGTACTCACCTGTCATCGTTCCGCTGATCTCCGCAGTGACGCGCGCCCCGTGCGCCTGCGCGTCGCCATCTTGGGACTGGCCTAGTGCCGGCCGCCGGATGGTTGGCGCCGGGCCGGGACGCGCGTCACCGGATGTGACGCGGAATGACGCGAACTGTGTTCGCGTCATTTCCGCGTCACCAGGGCCGGCCCGGGGGGGATTCGCGCTCTAGCGCATTATTTAAAGGTCAGCACTGGCCATGACAGGCAGGCACCACGCTCCTCTCCAGCATCCAAGCAACGCTCTGACGAAGGTGTAAAGCACCGAAACACGTGTCAGCAGACCCAGCGCAATCCACGGCAGCGGGACCTCAAACTGTATTCCTTCTTTGGACTTTAATCCATAAGGACAACTAGCGTGTATGTCCCACAGAGGGACTCTTTCTGCATACTTAGTGACTCGCAGACTGATCTCAAAGGTACAGCAACCATTCATCTACTTAGATCATTTATTGATCAGCACCATTTATCGTTGAATGCTCTCCCTGCATAAATCCTGGTACTTAACCCTAAAGATACTACATGCAACCACATGGGTCATCCTTACCAGGATAATGTTCTGTATATAGTGTAATATAGTGTATATAAGAGTGTAATCCCCTGAACTACTGATACTTAGTTCTTATGTGTACTTCACTTCCTGCATTAGATTTTCTTGTGTATAGCAATAAATCATTCTTTATGCAAAAGCTACTTTGATTGTCAAGGTGTGCATTCATAATTGTTCCAACCATTAGAATGTGTGCCAGGACATCTGCCCTTGTGGTGGCTATACGCTGCTCGGTTTGGCTACGCCAGTGGGCTGCTGACAACGCTGCCAAGAAGGCCCTCACTGGTTTTCCCTTCAAAGGACTACGCCTGTTTGGGGACTGCCTGGACCTTTTTGCTAAGGGAGGCAGGTTACCCCAGCGCAGGCAGCAGTCTCGGCCCTTTTGGGGTCAGGGCTCCTTCTCCTCCCCCTACTGTAGTGCTAGACAAGGGAGGGGGGTTTCCTTTACTGGGGCCCAGGGAGACTTCTGGGGTAGGGGCAGAGGACATGGACGTCCTGGCTCCTCCTGGGGCTCCAAGCCTAAGTCCTCTCCCAAGCCCCCTCAGGCATGATGGGGCGCCCTCACCCATCCGGGTGGGGGGGCGGCTTCAGCACTTTGCTCACGTCTGGAGGCTTCATGTCTCAGACCGGTGGATTCAGGAGGTAGTGTCCTCCGGTTACAAGATAGTTTGCTGCCTGGCCGCCCCCAAGATTCATCAGATCCCGGATTCCTCAGGACCCTGTGTTAGCTCAGGAGCTAGTGCAGGCAGTGCAAGGCCTCCTGGAGCTGGGGATCATCTGCAAGGTCCCTTTAAGGGAAAAAGGCAAGGGCTTCTATTCCAACCTATTCACAGTACCCAAAAAAGATGGGTCACTCAGGCCCATCCTGGACTTGAAGATCCTCAACAAATTTGTCAGAAGCAGGCGCTTTCGCATGGAAACTCTGCGCTCTGCCATTAGTTCCCTGCGCCCAGGGGTTTTCATGACTTCTGTGGACATCAAAGATGCTTACCTTCCTATTCCTGTATTTCCAGGTCATCAAAGGTTCCTCAGGTTCGCCCTGGAGGATCAACACTACCAGTTTGTGGCATTGCCCTTTGGTCTTACCTCCGCTCCCAGGGTGTTCACCAAGGTGCTGGCTGGCGTGATGTCTCTGCCCAGGTATCACGGCGTCCGGGTTCTGCCTTATCTGGACGACTCATCACCTCCCAATCTCTACATCAGGCAGAATTGGATACTCAGCTGGTCGTGTCCATCCTGGAGTCATTTGGATGGGTGATCAACCACCCCAAGTCCTCACTGTCCCCCTCCTTGGTGACTCCATTCCTAGGAATGAATCTGGATACAGTTCAGGCAAGGATTTTCCTTCCTGATTGCACAGGTCAAGTTCCTGCTATCTTGTCCTCATCCCTCCATCAGGCAGGGAATGCAGCTGGTGGGCCTGATGGTGGCATGCTTCGAGGCGGTCCCTTATGCTCAGTTCCAACTGAGCCCTCTGCAACTCCATCTCTTGTCAGTGTGGGACAAGAATCCAGCGTCCCTGGACAGGGTCTGTGTGCTTTCCCCCTGGTCAGGCGGTCCCTCTCGTTGTGGATGGACTCAAGGAACCTGTTGGGCCAGATCCTTTCTGACCCCTTCCTGGGAGACGGTCACCACGGATGCCAGTCTGTCAGGTTGGGGGTTTCTGAAAGTCCCTGCGGTTCCAGGGGAGGTGGGGCCCTCAGGAGGCCTACACACCTATCAACGTCTTGGAACTGCGGGCGATCAGGTTAGTTCTGGCTCAGTTGACTCCTCACATTCGGTGCGCTCTGACAACCAGACGGCGGTTGCCTACATCAATCATCAGGGAGGGACCCGGAGCAAGAGGGCCCTCCAGGAAGTGTCCTGGTCCTGGGTGGAGACCAATGTACCCTGCATATCAGCCATGTACATCCCGGGGGTGGAAAATCTCCTGGCAGACTCTCTGAGCAGGGGGGACCTCTCGCCAGGGAGAATGGAACACCCTGCTGCATAGGGACCAATCTCTGTGTCACCGTTGGGGCCAACCAGATGTGGATCGGTTTGCGTCCCGTCACAATCACAAGCTACCGACCTTTGTCTCCCTGACCCAGGATCCTCTGGCCCTGACCACGGATGCTCTAGCAATGTCATGGCAGGACTTTCAGCTTCTGTATGTATCCATCCATTCCCCCTGCTGGGCAGGGTTCTGCGCAAGATTGCTCTGGAGGGGGTGTCAGCAATTCTGGTGGCCCCCAGGTGGCCAAGAAGAGTGTGGTTCGCAGACGTGGTGCAGCTGGCAGTAGATCAGTACGCTCTGCCCATGGTGCCAGATCTGCTCACTCAGGGCTCCCTACGCCATCCCAATTTAAAAACTCTGGCTTTGACGGCCTGGCTGCTGAAACCTCCATCTTGATGGAGACAGGGCTGTCTACCTCGGTTGTTGATACCTTGATAAAGGCTAGGAAGAAGTCTTCTTCTTCTATTTATTACAGGGTTTGGCGTGCCTACATTGACTGGTGTGAGTCTGTCTCTTCCCTGTCATGTGTTCTCTATTCCCAGGATTCTGGAGTTCCTACAGCATGGGTTGGAGATGGGGCTCCAACTTAGTACTCTGAATGAAAGGTCAGGTTTCTGCCCTGGCTGTCTTCTTCTAGAAGTCCTTTGCTCAGCATTCTCTGATAAGGACTTTTTTCCAGGGGGTGTCTCATGTGCGTCCCCCATGTAAGCCTATGGTGCCTGTTTGGGATTTGAACTTGGTCCTGTCAGCCTTGCAGGGTGCTCCTTTTGAACCTGTGCAGGATGCTACCCTGGCTATTCTTACTCTCAAAGTTGTCTTTCTGGTGGTTATCACCTCTGTTAGGCGTGTGTCTGAATTGGCAGCGCTTTTCATTCAGCCCCCCTACTATGAGAGACACCAGGACAAGGTGGTGTTTCGCTTCAAGCCAGATTTTCTGCCTAAGGTAGTGCCTGCCTTTCATTTGAATCAGGACATTGTTCTCCCTTCATTGTGCCCTAATCCTAGTAATGCTAAGGAGAGAGTCTTGCATTCTTTGGATGTGGTTAGGTGTCTGAAGTACTATCTGGTGGCTACTGCACCTTTCAGGAAAACTGATGCTCTTTTTGTGGTCCCTTCTGGTCCTAGGAAGGGTTTGGCTCCTGCCAAGTCTACTATCAGCAATTAGATCCATCAGGCTGTTATTCAGGCCTATTCTGCTAAGGGGAAGAATCCTCCCTTCCGCCTTACTGCTCATTCTACTCGTGCTATTGGTGCCTCTTGGGCTTTTCAGCACCAGGCTTCTGTTGAACAAGTTTGCAAGGCCGCTACTTGGTCTTCTGTTCATACCTTTTCAAAGTTTTACAAGGTGGATGTTAGGGCCTCAGCTGATGCTGCTTTTTTGGCCGCAAGCTTCTGCAGGCGGCAGTGGTTTAAACTGTCTGCTGTTATCTTTGGGGATCCCACCCTACTTTATGGACACTGCTATTGGATGTCCCGATAGTAAGTATTATATCTGGAGCAGGACGTACTGTATACTAAGAATAATACAATTCTGTGATTACTCACCAGTAGAATTGGTATTATGAGTATACAGTACGTCCTGCTCCACCCCACCCTTGGTTTTGCATTATCTTGGATCCCCTGTATGGTGATTGTTATCATTGTTATAGTTACTAGTTTGAGTTGTTTTAATTCTCCCGGCTTCTCGTTAACTGCTTTTCAATGCTGGGGATTTGTAGGAGGTCCCTGGGTATTTGAGGGGCCGGGAGGAGCCTATTTTCGATGTCTCTGCAGTCCAGCGCCATCTGGCGGAGTAATACCTGATAGTAAGTATTATATCTGGAGCAGGACGTACTGTATACTCATAATACCAATTCTACAGGTGAGTAATCACAGAATTGTATTACTTGCCTGCACAGTGTTACAGTTCAAAAGGGGGGTATTTCAGGTAGAGGCCAATTGGACTCCCTGTTACATTGGGAGAGCTACAATCCAACAGATCTGGCCACTGACCTGCAAATGCAACAGCAAAAAGAAAGATAGGATGTGCTCATCCAGTCAATATATAGCAGTCAAGAGGTGCTAGAGGGGTGTGACCACACACTAAGCAAAAAAGTTAACCCTCTGCACACACATACTATTGAAAAACCTAGCTAACACTTGTTAAGAACATGGACTGTTAACATAAATTGCAATGAATTTAAAAGCGAGGTAGCCGCGTCAAGGCCGTCCAATTTGTACCCCGTCCCTCTAGCACCTCTTGAGTGCTATATATTGACTGGCTGCTATATATTGACTGGCTTCTGCTATTTGCTCATATCTGGAGACGGCACGTCTCGGACCGGTGGATTCAGGAGGTGGTGTCAAAAAAGAGCTGGCAGTCAGGCCGCCCACAAAATTTCTTCGGTCTCGGATATCCCAAATCCCATTGAAGGCACAGGGTTTGAGAACGGCCATGCAACACCTCCTGCGGTTAGGTGTGATTTGTCCTGTACCTCGTCAGGAACGGGGTCTAGGTTTTTACTCCAATCTGTTCACGGTTCCCAAGAAAGACGGAACGTTAAGACCTATCCTGGACCTGAAGGGTCTCAACAGGTTTGTCAGAGTCAGACTTCATAACCACGGTGGACATCAGGGATGCTTATCTGCACATCCTGATTTTTCTGGGACATCAGAAGTTCCTGAGGTTTGCTCTGGAGGACCAGCATTACCAGTTTGTGGCTCTGCCATTCGGGATATCCTCAGCCCCCGTGTCTTCACCAAGGTGCTGGCAGGCATCATGGCTATCTTGAGGAACCAGGGCATTCGTGTGCTGCCCTATCTGGACCACTTGTTGATTGCAGCCCAGTTCTTGCAGCAGGCCGGGAGCAATACTCGGACGGTGTTGTCAACCCTTGAGGCCTTCGGCTGGGTAGTCAATTACCCAAAGTCTTTTATCACTCCCTCAACAGTGCGATCCTTCCTGGGAATGATGATAGACACTGCTTAGGTAAAAGTCTTTCTGCCACAGCTCTCGGGTCTCCAGACGCAGGTGCAGGCCTTGCTGTCCTGTCAGCGGCCGTCGATACGTCTGGGGATAAGGTTGGTGGGCCTCATGGTGTCATGCTTCGAGGCGGTGCCCTTCGCCCAATTTCGCATGAGACCTCTTCAATTGAACCTGCTGACCAGCTGGAACCGGATGTAGGAGTCGTTGGAACAGGAATTTTCGCTGTTCCTCTTGTGGTGGTTGAACTCCAGGAACCTTTTGGTGGGCAAGTCCTTTCTGACTCCCCATTGGGAGATAGTTACCATGGATGCCAATCTGACCGGCTGGGGAGGCGTTTGGCAGACTCAGAAGATCCAGGGTCAGTGGGGTCCGCAGGAGAACCGCTTACCCATAAATCTCTTGGAGCGGAGAGCGATCCGGTTGGTACTTCTTCGCTTGAATCCCCATTTAAGGGGTTGTGCAATCCTGGTTTGCTCGGACAATCAGATGGCTGTCTCCTACATCAATCACCAGGGCGGGACTTGGAGCAAGCGAGCCCTCAAGGAGGGGACCCAGATTTTGACTTGGGCAGAGGAGAATTTTCCCTGCATCTCGGCGGTTTACATTCCCGGGGTAGAGAACCAGGAGGCAGGCTCCCTGAGCAGGAGCGCCTCACGCCTGGGGGAATGGTCTCTCAGCAGCAAGATCTTTCACGCTCTGTCTCGCCGCTGGGGTCAGCCAGACGTGGACCTGTTTGCATCCAGACACAATCACAAGTGCCCAAGGTTCGTCTCCCTTTCAAGAGATCCTCTGGCCATTTCCACAGACGCTCTGGCAATTCCCTGGACGGAGTTCAGGCTCCTTTATGCATTCCCTCAGTTTCCACTCCTGGGCAGAGTGCTGTACAAGATAGCCCAGGAAGGGGTACCAGCTATCCTGGTGGCTCCTCGCTGGCCGAGAAGGAGTTGGTTTGCTGACATAGTTCAGATGTCAGTCGATTGCTACATCATGCCCGACTACCCAGGGCTTCTCACTCAGGGGTCGCTGCGGCACCCCAATTTACAGACGCTGGCTTTGACGGCCTTTGAAACCTCTATCCTGATGGAAAAGGGGCTGTCCAAGAGTCTTCCTTGTCGCACATTCTTTATTTCTAGGATTCTGGAGTTTTTACAACACAACTTAAACTTAGGTCTCCAGCTGAGCACCCTCAAGGGCCAGGTCTCGGCCTTGGCTATCTTCTTCCAGAGATCTATTGCCAATCATAGGTTGATCAAGACCTTTTTCCAGGGAGTCACCCATGTCCGCCCACCGCGTAAGTCAGTGATACCGGTGTGGGACTTGAACTTAGTACAGTCTGCTCTTCAGGGTCCTCCCTTCGAACCTTTGTGCGATGCTGCATTGCCTATTTTCACCTTCAAAGTGGTCTTTTTGGTAGCGATCACCTTGGTGCGTCGCGTATCAGAGCTGGTCGCGCTTTGTATGAAGCCTCCCTATTTTGAGCAGCATAAGGCTAAGGTGGTATTCCTAGTATGTCACACACCCCACTTCCAAAGATCCATGACACTTGGGAAACCGGCCTGTAGAGGGCGATCTTACAGAGATGACATGGAAAAGGAGCCCCTCCTGGTCCATAAGTACCGGGTTCCTCCCACTATTCCCCAGTCTTTTCGTCTCTGCAGTCAGCGAAGCATTCAGAAGATGACTCTCCTTCAAGCTGCAGGTAGCCGGGTTGCTCCAGGCCCATTTTTTTTCCTATTTCTGTCTGAATCTTTTTAACCTGTTGGGTTATATCGTATGCCTCCCAGCCCTGGCTGTATGTTTCAGGCAAAGGTAGATACACCTTCTGGTGTATACAGGAGTTTTTACTCCTCCGTGAGACCCAAAATTTGGGTAGGCGGCTTCCGGGTTGGTGTTCCTGGCATGGGATGCCCCCTGTCCCTTTATAAATCCCCTTGTGCCTGATGGGTGCATTTCTATCCTCTCCCCTTTAGTTCTCCTTTAACTCTGCTGGGTAGAAAGGAGGGGGGGGGGGCTTTATTTGGGCTTATTGGTCACCATGCAAGATAAAAAAAAAGGGATATATATATATTTTACTTATATATTATGTATTTAGAAGATTACAGTTAATAGGGAATGTTTGTACCTAAAATTCCCTATCTCTGACTAAACAGCATTCATTTGGCATTGTTCATTTTTTTGAATTTCCCTCCATTCTCTTGGCATCCCGGAAGTGGGCGGGGCTTCGGCGCACAGTGTCATTTTAGTCATAGAGTACGCTGATGTGCTCTGTTTGTCTTCCTGGCTCCTGCTGACGTCAGGGGTCGGGGCTTCGGCACGCAGCGCCATTTTAGTCATAGAGCATGCTGATGTGCTCTGTTTGTCTTCCTGGCTTCTGCTGACATCAGGGGGCGGGGCTTATCTGCGCGTTCTTTTCTTTGCCGGCGTTTCCGGCTGCTTCCCTGCGGTCTTCCCTTGTTGTGCGAGCTGGTCGCCTGGTGCTGTGAGTACCCTTCAGCTTGTCTGAAGGGAGTTTTCTGCCATTTTTTAATGCTTTGTTCATTTATTGTATATTTTGTGCATTGGTGACTGTTTGTTTCTGTAGGTGGAAACTCCTTATTTATAAAGGGGGTTTCTCCTGGTCCTTAAGCCTTATTTGGGGGTCCATTTGTGTTTCAATCTTCCCACCTGGGACTATTTAAAGGGGCATCCCGGGTAGCAATTGCGTAAAACCCATATATACTTGGCGACTATAATCAATTATAGTATAATACTAAACATCATATGGAGTCATCTCAGGACAACGGGCATGCAGTTCCCTCTGCACAGACAATGTTTTGGATGTGGGGCATCCCTTGTTGGGGATAACGCAATTCTTTGCATTCCTTGTGCACAATTAACCATTATGCAGCAAACTGGGGCCCAGGCTTCAGGGTCTGCGGCTACTGCCTCTTCTCCTACTCCGCCGTGTCTTGTCCGTACCCCCAGTGATATTGTCATGGGTGGTGAGTCGCATTCTGATTTATGTACCAGATTGGCTCATCTTGAAAAATGTATGTCTACCTCTGTGGCTAAGAAGGCTTCAGCTAAGAGAAAGCATTTGACTCATGCCGTCTCGACAAGTGAGTTGGACAATTGCGAATTGCTTGATTGGTCTGACCCTTCTCAGTTAGAAGGGGAATTATATGAGGATTCAGATGTTTCTGACGAACATAAATTTGTTGGTACTGAAATTGAGCAGGGTGAAGAGAGTGTTGTGGATACCCCAAAAGCTCTTGCCCAGTTATTTGAGGTTTTGAATATTACTCCTCCTGAAGTAGTCCCTCTTAAAAGAGGGGAATTCTTTGGAGCCTCTAAACCTCGTTTAGAATTTCCAAATCAAAAGCATTTTGATGATATTATTCTAAAAGAATGGGAGAAGCCTGCGCGGCTTCCTGGCATTCCCTTGGGCTGGGACAAAAAATATCCCTTTCCAGCTGATACGGTTGAACGTTGGTCATCACCTCCTGAGGTGGATGCCCCTGTACTTAATTTATCCAATTCTTCTATGTTGCATTCTCCTGACTCCACTACACTTAAAGATGGAGAGGACAAACGCATTGATCAAATTGCGTGCCACGCTTTTTCCAGTGTAGGCTCGGCTTTGCGGCCTGTTGGCGCTTCGGCGCTTATGTCGGTGGCTATTAGGTCTGTTGTGAGAGACCTAATGAATAACTCAGGGCTTTATCCGGCCTCTGATGAGTACGCCGCTCTTAAGCGATTTGAGATGTTTGCATCTTTTGTACTTTCTGCTTTAGATGATACTCTGCTCATGTGCAGCAGAACCTCTGCCTTGTTAATCGCCATTCGGCGGTCAGTATGGTTGCGGCAGTGGGCGGCGGATGTTGTAGCCCCTAGTTGACCCTATTTTTCCGGGTCATCAGAGATTTCTCAGGTTCTCGATAGAAGACCAGCATTATCAATTTGTGGCCCTGCCATTCGGCCTTACCTCGGCCCCAAGAGTCTTTACCAAGATGCTGGCAGGAGTGATGGCTATATTCAGGGTCCAGGGCATCTGCATTGTGCCTTTTCTGGACGATCTTCTTATCGCGGCCTCCTCCCTCGAACAATCAGAGTTGGACACCAGGGCGGTGGTCTCTACGCTAGAGAGATTTGGATGGGTAATAAGTTCCCCCAAATCCTCTCTCTGTCCGTCCAGGCAAATTCCCTTCCTGGGCCTGATTCTGGATACATTTCAGGCCAAGGTTTTTCTTCCTCAGTCCAAAATGGTTCTGATTCAGGACTTGATTCGTCTATTCTTGTCTAACCTTTGTCAGTCTATCCGTGTAGGGATGAGACTAGTGGGATTGATGGTAGCTGCATTCGAGGCAGTCCTGTTTGCCCAGTTTCACATAAGGATGCTTCAGCTCTTCCTCTTGGCAAAGTGAGACAGGTGCCCACTATCATTAAATCAGACTTGTCTATTGTCTCCCCACGTTTTGCAGTCCCTTCAGTGGTGGTTAATATCGCACAGCCTCCAGAAGGGCAAGTCATTTCTGACTCTGCGTTAGGAACTGGTTACCACAGATGCCAGGCTGGGGGGGCTTCTGGAAGAAGCATCAGTTCCAAGGATTGGGGGGGCCTCAGGAGGCTCATTCTCCAATCAGATCAATGTTCCCTGCATATCAGCAGTTTACATTCCGGGGATAGAGAATGTGGAGGCAGACTCCCTGAGCAGGGGATGTTCTCGCCAGGGAGAATGGTCTCTCAATCCAAGGGTCTTTCAGTTCCTCTGTCACAAGTGGGGGACTCCACGGTTGGACCTGTTTGCTTCTCGTCACAATCACAAGCTGCCTGCTTTTGTGTCTCTATCCCAGGATCCTCTGGCAGTGGCAGCGGATGCCATGTCTCTGGCCTGGAAGGATCTGGGGTTCCTATATCTGTTTCTCCCATTCTCCATGATCAGCAAGGTGGTGCGCAAGTTAGCACTGGAGGAGGCACCAGCAATTCTGGTGGTGCCAAGGTGGCCAAGACGTCTGTGGTATGCAGACGTCGTAAGGCTGGCAGTGGATCGGTTCCATCTGCCTCTTCTTCCAGATCTCATCACTCAGGGTCAACTTTGTTACCCCAATTTACAAACTCTGGCTTTGACGGCATGGCTGCTGAAGTCTCCATCTTGAAAGAAGAAGGTCTTTCTGATGCGGTTATTCAGACTCTTATTAGAGCTAGGAAGAAGTCTTCCTCTGTCATTTATTATAGGACTTGGAGGTCCTATATTGATTGGTGTGAATCCAGGGCTTTGCCCTGTAGAGTATTTTCTATTCCTAGAATCCTGGAATATCTGCAACGAGGTCTGGATATGGGATTCCAGATTAGTACTTTGAAAGGGCAAGTCTCTGCCTTGGCTATTTTATTTCGAAGGTCGTTTGCTCTTCATCCTTTGGTTAAGACCTTTTTCCAAGGAGTCGCGCATGTGCGGCCTCCCAGAAAGCCTATACTTCCTGTTTGGGACCTTAACCTGGTGCTTTCAGCTATGCAGGCTGCTCCCTTTGAGCCTTTGCAGGATATTCCTCTTCCTATTCTTACTCAGAAGGTTGCCTTTTTGGTTGCTATTACTTCTGTCCGCCGAGTTTCTGAACTGGCGGCTTTGACTATTCAAGCCCCTTATTTTGAGAGGCATCAAGATAAGGTTGTTTTCCGTTTTAAACCGGATTTCCTTCCTAAGGTGGTGTCTGCTTTCCACCTAAATCAGGATATAGTTCTTCCTTCCTTGTGTCCCAAACCTAGTAACGACAAGGAAAGGGTCTTACATTCTTTGGATGTAGTTCATTGTGTTAAGTATTATTTAGTTACTACCTCGGCCTTCCGCAAGACGGATGCCTTTTTTGTTGTGCCTTCTGGGCCCAAGAAGGGGTTTGCTCCTGCCAAATGTTCCCTTAGTAAGTGGATACATCAGGCCATCATTGGGGCCTATATGGCGAAGGGTAAGGTTCCCTCTTTTCGTGTCACCGCTCATTCTACTCGTGCTATTGGCGCTTCTTGGGCTTTTCAGCACCAGGCTTCTGTTGAACAAGTTTGCAGGGCTGCGACTTGGTCTTCTGTGCATACTTTTTCTAAGTTTTACAAGGTTGATGTGCGGGCCTCAGCGGATGCTGCTTTTGGCCGCAAAATTCTGCAAGCTGCAGTAATTTAAGGTATGCATTATTCCTTGGGTATCCCCACCCATTAGAGACACTGCTATTGGATGTCCCAAGTGTCATGGCTCTTTGGAAGTGGGGTGTGCGACATACTAGGAATAATACCATTTTGTGAGTACTCACCTGTAAAATGGTCATTACGAGTATGTCACACTCCACTTCCCCCACCCTTTTTGTTCTAGGGATCCTTTATATGGTGATTATTATTTTCAAATTATTTTTCATTTATTGAATATAATTGGCTCTTCCTGGTTCTCACTGCTTTCTAAAAAGACTGGGGAATAGTGGGAGGAACCCGGTACTTATGGACCAGGAGGGGCTCCTTTTTCCATGTCATCTCTGCAAGATCGCCCTCTACAGGCCGGTTTCCCAAGTGTCATGGATCTTTGGAAGTGGGGTGTGTGACATACTCGTAATAACCATTTTACAGGTGAGTACTCACAAAATGGTATTTTTTTGCTTTAAACCTGATTTTTTGCCTAAGGTCGTTTCTCCCTTTCACCTTAATGAGGAAGTTGTCTTGCCTTCCTTGTGTCCAGCATCGACTAATTCTAAGGAAAGGACCCTCCATGCCTTGGATGTGGTCAGAGCCATTAAGTATTACCTGGTTGCGACTGAATCCTTCAGGAAATCGAATTTTCTCTTTGTCTTGACAGAGGGCTCTAGGAAAGGTTTGCCACCAGCCAAGTCCACTCTCAGTAAGTGGATCAGACAGGCGGTGGTGCAGGCATATTCTGCCAAGGGGAAGGAACCTCCTTTTTGGTTGACTGCTCATTCTACCAGAGCTATTGGTGCCTCCTGGGCTTTTCAGCACCAGGCTTCGGTTGAAAAAGTTTGTAAGGCCGCTACTTGGTCTTCAGTTCATACTTTTCTTTATTGCATGGCACGGCCCGCTTCGGTATTCATAACAGTTGGGTTATTCTGCCACAAGGTGGCGCAGTGGTACTGCAGAAAAGCTGTGGCTTGTCTCGGCTCCCTAAAAACCGGGCTTAACCATAGAGTTCTCCAGTGTTCTCTCTGCAGTGGACTGCGAAGTTAGCAGATGGCTCTCTCTTGCGCAGGTGAGCGGGGCAACCAAGCCTGCGACCCTGCAAGTCTATTTCCATCTGTTTCTGGACCCTCACTGCCTCCCAGCCTTGGCTGACAGATCGGGTGAAGGTATAAGAGCACTAGGGTCAAGTGCTCCTGGAGCGCAGCTCCAAGCCGCAGACCCTGTAACACAAAGGGTAGCCGGCCATAGGCTTTATGGTGAGCCTATTAGGGATGCGGAGTTTCTGTCCTAGCTTCTGAGGGGGTAAGTAGTTTGGGGACTGTGTCCCCTCTTTTTCCTTTGGGTCCCCTCCCCGTACCCCCCCTCCCTCCCTGACCATGGCTGCTCGCCGCTGCTTCTCTCTCTCTCTCTCTCTCTCTCTTCCCCCCCTCTAACTTGGTTGGGGGGGGGGGGGAAGGGGGGGTGGGTCTGGTGGCAGTGAGTAGTCATATCTGTGATGTTTCTACGTTTTTTGGTGTGTTTTCTGGTGTTTTTAGCTGCCGCGCCGCTTTGTACTGCGTTCTGCGGCTGTGGCCGATATAACCTGAGGTGATTTTGCTTTGTCATGGCGCCGGTCGGGTCACGTGAGCGCAGTTTTTCGCGCTCTTTGGAGGGGGCGGGGCCGGGTGATGACGAGTATTGCGTTGTTCACCTCGCGGCCCGCCCCTCGAGGTACCCCTGCCGGCACCATTTTGGACGAGCTGCACGTCTGGATTTCTCCCTTCCTGGCTGCAGTGCTGCTTCCTCCGGCGGGTCGCCTTATTCAGCGACCTGTGCCTGTGTGACCCCGCTGTGTCTTGGTCCGTGAGTCCCCCTTGGGGGGGTTTTAATTGATTTGGGGTATTTTGCTGCGGGATGCTTATGTGTGATTTTACTTATGTCTTTCAGGCGGGATACCATTGGGTTGTGGGTTCTCCCCGCTCCACTCCTTTTCTCCCCCTCATCCCCCCCTTGTTAACTTCTGGGGGGCATCCCGTGTGGCTTCTGTATTAAGCCTGTACCCACTGCTGGCCTATTGCGCCTGTGCTAATCACCATATGGAGGCTTCTGGGGATAGTGCGCTTGGGGGCCCTTCGGGGCAAGCACGGCTGTGTTCCATATGTGGGGTATCCCCTGTGAGTAACAGTGTCACGGTGTGCGTGCCGTGTGCTGAAAGTGTCCTTGCGCTTCAAGCTGGTTTGCCTGCTTCGCTTCCCAGCTCTGCACCTCACTCGGCTTCACCTACTCCCCTGCTCCTGCAATTGGGCCCCAGTGAGGGGAATGTTGGCAAGGAGTCACATTCTGATTTGGCTCTGCGGGTGGCTAACATTGAAAAGCAGCTTGCCAGGACGGTTCCTAGGAAGGCCTCTGGCAAGAAGAGATTCCTGGACCCCAGGCCTGCTCCCCTTACTGAGATGTATGTGGGGACTGATGAGCTTGGTGACTGTCACCCCCTTGAGTTGGGGAGCTCTCCCAGGATTCTGACTCCTCTGGGAACCAGCAGGAGGTTTGCGATAGTGACCCTGGGTCTGCGTCCGGAGAGGAATCATGGTACCCTGAGGACACTGATAATCTGCGAGTGCTGCCACCATTACTGCTATTGCCCTTTAAGAAACTGCTTAAGCGTCTCATTGATGGCACAACAACTGGTAGTGTGGGGGAGGAATATAGGACTCTTACTTTGCACTGATTTTGTGGCCTTTATCCTTACTGCTATGGATGATGCTGTGCGGCTGTGTGGCAGGACCTCTGCGCTCTTGGTGGCTATGCGCCGCTCTGTCTGGTTGCGCCAGTGGGCAGCTGACGCTGCGGCTAAGAAAGCTCTCACTGGCCTCCCCTTCGTGGGCCTGCGGCTGTTTGGAGAACGTCTTGATGTTCTAGCCAAGGATGGAAGGCTGCCTCAGCATAGGAGGCAGTCTCGTCCCTTTCGGGGGTCCTCTGCCCCCCTCCCTTCATTTCGCATTCCCAGAGGGGGCCATGGCTCCCTCCTCTCCAGTGGTCGCAGAGATTCTTGGGGCCATGGCAGAACCCGTGGTTGTCCCGGTCTCTCCTGGAAGTCCAAACCCTCTCCCAAGCCCCCTCAGGCATGAAGGGGCGCCCTCACCCTTCCGGGTGGGGGGACGGCTTTGGCTCTTTGCTCACGTCTGGAGGCTTCACGTCTCAGACCAGTGGATTCAGGAGGTAGTGTCCTCTGGTTACAAGATAGAGTTTGCAGCCTGCCCCCCCCCCCCCCCCCCCCAAGATTCATCAGATCTCGGATGTCTTTAAACCCCCTGTCTGCTCAGGGATTGCTTCTGGCGGTTCATTGCCTGTTTGAGTCCGGAGTCATTTGTTTGGTGCCTCATCAAGAAAGAGGTCAGGGGTACTATTAATATCTTTTCACGGTCCCAAAAAAGGACGGCTCTCTGAGGCCCATTCTGGATCTGAAGGGCCTCAACAAATTTGTCAGATTCAAGCATTTTCGCATGGAGACGCTGCTCTGCTGTCAGTACCCTTCGCCCGGGCAACTTCATGACCACTGTGGACATCAAGGATGCTTATCTTCATGTGCCTATCTTCCCAGGTCATCAGAGATTTCTAAGGTTCGAGCTGAAGGGTCAGCATTACCAGTTTGTGGCTCTACCCTTTGGTATCACCTCAGCACCTCGGGTGTTCACTAAGGTGCTGGCGGGAGTGATGGCTCTGCTAAGGATCCAGGGCATCCGCATCATTCCTTACCTGGACGACATCCTGATTGTGGCCGAGTCTTTTCCTCAGGCCGAGTGGGACACTCAAATGGTGACATACACTCTGGAGTCTTTCGGCTGGGTGATCAACTATCCCAAGTCTTCTCTGTCCCCGTCATTGGTGAGGACCTTTCTGGGCATGATGCTGGATACCTCTCAGGTCAAGGTGTTCCTTCCTCAGCAGAAGGTGGAATGTCTTCAGCTGCAGGCTCAGTCTCTGCTTTCGTGTCCTCATCCCTCCATCCGTCAGGGGATGCAGTTGGTGGGCCTGATGGTGTCCTGCTTCGAGGCAGTCCCCTTTGCTCAGTTTCACATGAGACCTCTTCATTTGCACCTCTTGTCAGTTTGGGATCGGGACCCTGTGTCCCTGGATCAGGAATTTGTTCTGTCTCTCCTGGCCAGACAGTCTCTCTCGTGGTGGCTGGACTCAAGGAACCTTCTGGGGGGCAGGTCCTTCCTGCCCCCATGCTGGGAAACGGTCACCATGGGTGCCACCAGCTGGGGAGGCTTCTGGAAGTCCCTGAGGTTCCAGGGTCGGTGGGGCCCACAAGATGCCCATGCTTCCATCAACGTCCTGGAACTAAGGGCGATCAGGTTGGTTCTTTCTCGCCTATTCACTCACCTCCGGGGTCGCGCTGTTCAGATTCGCTCAGACACCCAGACGGCGGTTGCCTACATCAACCATCAGGGAGGGACTCAGAGCAAGCGAGCCTTCAAGGAAGTGTCCCTGATTCTGTCTTGGGCGGAACAGCATGTTCCCTGCATCTCGGCGGTCTACATCCCAGGGGTGGAGAACCAGGTGGCGGACTCCCTGAGCAGGGGGACGTCTCTTCTGGGGAAGTGGTCTCTCAACAACCAGGTGTTTCTCTCCCTCTGTCACTGCTGGGGTCAGCCGGACGCGTCCCGTCACAATCACAAACTTCCCAGATTTGTCTCTCTGTCTCAGGATCCTCTGGCCTTCGCCACGGATGCCTTGGCAATACCTTGGATGGAGTTTCAGCTTCTCTATGTGTTCCCTCCGTTTCCTCTCCTGGGCAGGGTCATGCGCAAGATAGCCCAGGAGCGGGTACCACCCATACTGGTGGCCCCTTGTTGGCCAAGAAGAGTTTGGTTCATAGACGTCATGCGGTTGGCAGTAGACCGGGGGCAGCTACGTCATCCCAATTTACAAACTCTGTCTTTAACGGCTTGGCTGCGGAAACCTCCATATTGATGGAAAAGGGGTTGCCTGCTTCTGTTGTTGATACCATGATTCGGGCTAGGAAGAAGTCCTTGTCCTTTATTTATTACAGGGTCTGACATGCTTACATTGCCTGGTGTGAGTCCAAGTCTCTTCCCTGTCAGGTGTTTTCTATTCCCAGGATTCTGGAATTCTTGCAACATGGTTTGGATCAGGGCCTTCAAATTAGTACCCTAAAAGGCCATGTTTCAGCTCTGGCAATTTTTTTCCAAAGATCTTTTGCCAATCACCGGTTGGTTAAAACCTTTTTTCAGGATGTTTCTCATGTGCATCCACCCCATAAGCCTTTGCTACCAGTCTGGGATTTGAATCTGGTTTTGTCTGCCCAGCAAGGGCCTCCCTTTGAGCCTATCCGTGATGCTACCTTGTCTATTCTGACCCTTAAGGTAGCCTTTCTGGTGGCTATCACTTCTGTAAGGAGAGTTTCTGAGCTAGCGGCACTTTCCATCAAACCTCCTTATTTTGAGAGACATCAGGATAAGGTGGTGTTCCGTCTCAAGCCGGACTTCCTGCCAAAGGTTGTGTCTGCCTTTCATCTTAATCAGGACATTGTCTTGCCTTCATTGTGTCCTAATCCTGCTAATTCCAAGGAGCGGACTCTGCATTCCCTAGATGTAGTCAGGGCTCTGAAGTTTTATTTGGTCGCCACTGAGCCTTTCAGGAAGTCTGGTGCTCATTTTGTTCTCACTTCTGGACCTAGAAAGGGTTTGCCTCCGGCTAAATCCACTATCAGCAAGTGGATCCATCAGGTGGTGGTTCAAACCTATTCTGCTAAGGGAAAGGAACCTCCCTTTAGGATTACTGCTCATTCCACTCGTGCTATTGGTGCCTCTTGGGCCTTTCAGCACCAAGCTTCTGTTGAACAAGTTTGCAAGGCCGCTACTTGGTCTTCTGTTCATACTTTTTCTAAATTTTACAAGGTTGATGTTAGGGCCTCAGCAGATGCTGTTTTTGGCCGCAAGGTGCTTCAGGCGGTAGTTGAACTACTGGCCATTACTCTTTGGGGATCCCACCCTACTCTGGACACTGCTTTTGGATGTCCCAACTGTTATGAATACCGAAGCGGGCCGTGCCATGCAATAAAGAAAAAAGCAATTCTGTGAGTAAAGCCAAACAAAACACACATGGGATCTGACAAAAAATGGGAACTCCACTAAGCTGGTATAAAACGTATTAGATCTTATTTTATTATACTATATCACCAGCATAAAACCACAAATCAACATACAATCACAAGACAAGTTGAAAACAAAAGAACTGTGACATCCGAGTATTATATCAAAATCAATAATAAAGGTATTCAGTGTTAGTAAAAAAAAAATCAGCATAAATAATAGGTTGGCGGAGGAAACATTTCTAGGTAGGTCTCAATGTACCAAAGCAAAGCCCCAGGAAGATTTCTACCCCTTTACTAAGTAGAAGGATTATTCAATAGAGAAGTCCAAAATGTACCCCTAGTATTAAATAATAATACAACCCCTATAAGTACAAAGTGCTAAGTGCTACAATAAATAATAAAGAATCACCTAGATATATAAATAGTTACTTAATAAATATCAATAATAAATAACAACCATATCTTAAACCCTAATAATTAAGTATTAAAATATATATAATCCAAACAAGGTAATTATTTAATAGCAAATAATAAACAGCTGATATATCCTAGGTTCCAATAATAAAGTGTTAAAATATATGTAATTTAAGCAATTTACAATAAATATTAATAACTAGAAAAACCCCTTTCCCAAACTATCTCCAAGTGCTAAGTGTAATTGTGCAACCAGCAAGTGAATTAATAAATAAAGATGTATCAAGAAAAAAATATATAATCCAATGATAACTAAATAAAATCAATGCAAGTGATCAAACAATCAACAAGTGAAAAATATGTATAGAGAACAAGAGGTATCAATGAAGATACTGGGGAAAAAGGACTAACTAAAATCCAATTATAAAGGGGTGATAAAGGAGACCAACCATAACAAAGGATTAGAGTATATCTACCGCCAAAAAATGAACTCCCGGATGTCACACTGCTGCCCCCGCGCGCTCCGCCGTGCGCCCACGGCTTCTAACAGGGGGTAAATGCCAGACCTTCATCCTTTATCCTCCCCGGGCCGGGCCTCACGCTGCGCCACGCCGCCTGGTGTGTACCGGACTTCCGGCAACCAGATGACAATCCTCCCCACTCGGCGGACACGCCCCCCTGATGACCCGGCCGCCGTCATCATTAGCAAGCAAAAAGAGCAAGGGGGCGCGCTCGCCGGGCAGGGAAGAAGGCGCCGCTGCAACTAGAGGTCCGTCTCCCGCAGAGACAAGGAGTTTCCACATATATTAATTCAATGTAACAAGCTGATGACATAGAATATCCAACAATTAATGAATTGATACATGCTTTCTAAGAATACAATCCACCATAAATTGGCCACACATATCATGAATATTCCACAGAAGTAGAGACAATAATAAGATAATTATCTGAAATCAATTGATATATACCTTACACTAGCTATAATACAATTCTTTACACACCTATGTTACTAAAGTATACATACAGAGAATCAAGAAACAACATTTAAATGCAGCATTAAACATAAACCGCCACCATCTATGTAGACACCAAAAATAGAAACTCTATTCAAATGGCACAAATGGGTGGGCTTAACACAATCCCAGAGCCCACACTCTTAAAGGTCCATATTATTAACTCAATACCCAGGTTGGGGCTCAAGTGATATTCTTTAGAATGTTTTCATCCAGTTGGGGGACATCCCCTTCTCAGAGGCTTAAATTCAAGTCTTTTTATCCTGTGACACAGATCTCTGTGCCACCTCTAATATACTCAGGGCAGGCTGCAAGTTCCCAAGGCTCTTTCCACACCAATTCCAACGCATAACCATCCAGATATCTGCTGTGCTGTCCAACCTCTGTCCACAATCAGTCCATTACATGTGAAAGCTAAATGTGAAACTCTAAAAATGAAATAACAAAACATAATGAGATATAAAAAATGAAAGAAAAAAACACCCATCAGTGATACTTAAAAACTAAATAAAAAATAAATTGAGTAGAAAAAATAGTGAAAAAGAAGTCCCCCCACAACACACATTAAGAGTCAGACCAATTATCAGCATGACCTACCCCCTCTAAGTGCATAATAAATTTACGGACCCTGGGACTTCCGGGAGAACAGCACCCTAAATGATACCGGAAGGAAAAGGCAGGCAGAAATATCAGGGACTCTTTAGGGGAACTAAAATTTAAGTCACACAAATGGTGTGTATGAGATATCCTCATTCAGTCCCCGAGGTGCAGCCGTATCCAGATTATAGATCCACTTTAATTCCTCTCTTAGAAGTTTATTCTTGAGGTCCCCCCCTCGGGGGCTCACAAAAACCCTTTGTAGCCCCACTACTATCAAATCTTGAACCTGTGAGTTATGCGGAGTCAAAAAGTGTCTGGCTACTGGTGTAAGAGTCTTACCTGTTTCCTGATCCCTAGCCGCCAGCCGAACATTCGAAAGATGCGACTGTATTCTATTTTTCAAGACATTTTTTTGTCTCTCCTATATAGAACTTAGGGCAAGAACATTTAATTAGATAAACAACTGATTTTGTATTACAATTAATAAAGTACTTGAGTCTAAAATTGTAGCCTGTAAACATATTCCTCACCTCTTTTGTTTTGACCATGTGTTTACAAATGGAGCAAGAGCCACATGGCCCAGAGCCACAACTTCTCAAGGTCGACATCCAAGTGCCCTCCGAGCGTGTAAAGTGGCTGTGGCAAAGTTGATCTCTAATATTCCTCGCCCTTCTAGCTACCAGTTGAGGTGCTTCCGGTAACCACTCAGCCAAATCACTATCGCTTCTCAAAATGTTCCAATGCCGGGACAAAAAGGTTCTAATCTCTCCCCATTGTTGATTGAACTTAGTAACCACACCAATCTTTTTCTGCTTGGTCCATTTCCTTGTCTGTAGTAAATCAATACGTTGTGTAGAACGTGCCCTTTTTATTGCTGTTGTTAGAGTCTTATTTGGGTACCCCCGGCTTCTAAATCTTCGTCTCAAATTCACCACTTGTGTCTGAAATTCCTTGTTCGAGGTACAATTCCGCCTTAGCCGTAGGAATTGGCCCACCGGAATTCCTCTTTTAAGGTGAGCTGGGTGCGAACTCTCAAAATGAAGGAGGCTGTTGGTAGCAGTGTCCTTACGATATAGGGTGCTCTCTATCGTACCATCCATCTTTAGGGACAGGCGCAGATCCAAGAAAGGGAGGTTTTCTGGGGGTGAATGTGACGTCAATTTAATATGCAGACCGTTGTCATTCAACAACAGAAGAAAATCATCACATTCAGCTTGTGTACCCTCCCAGAGGAACAGGATATCATCTATGAACCTAAACCACGCCACTATGTGGCAGTGGTATCGGTTCAGAGATTCATTGAATACTACTTCCCTCTCCCACCAACCCAGAAACAGGTTGGTGATGGAGGGAGCACACCTGGCACCCATTGCCACTCCCATCCTTTGTCGATAGTAGCATTTGTCGAACACAAAATAATTATGTTCTAGGACAAATCTTAAGGCATCTAGAATAAAGGACCTCCGCAGAGGCTGTGTGTTTGATTCCATGTTTAAAAAGTAATTGACTGTAAACATGGCGTTCTCATGTGTGATATTAGAATATTAGGCCTCAACGTCACAAGTGACCATCAGGCAACCCTTTGGTAGGTGTACTGAGTCCAACTTGGAAAGTAAATCACCTGAGTCCCTTATAAACGAGTCCAAGCTCGCCACATGGGGTTGTAAGAATGTATCTACCCACACGCAGATCCGTTCTGTTAAACAACCAATCCCTGCAACAATGGGGCGTCCTGGTGGTCTCTGTCTATCCTTATGAATCTTTGGCAGAACGTAAAAAGTGGGGGTTACCGGGTGTTCAACCTTTAAAAGAGAGCATTCCTTGTGATCAATAGCCTTATTCGATAATGCTTGGTCAATCAATTGGCCGATTTCCCGTTTGTATTTCAGCACTGGATTGAATGGTAGTTTCTCGTAATACCTCAGATCTTGGAGTTGTCGTAACACTTCCTCCATGTAGAGGCCGACAGGGAGGACCACAATGTTTCCCCCTTTGTCGGCCTCTTTTATAACAATATCCTTTCGTTGTTCCAGATCATTCAATGCTTCTCTTTCCCCCTTGGTAACATTGTATCTGCCTCCCTGTACTGGTAAACATTTAAGATCTTCACTTACCAGCTGAAAGAATATTTGGATCGCTGGACTCATAGAAAAGGGAGGAGTGAAGGTCGACTTCTTTCGGAGGAGGGGTCTCCTTTGATATTCTTGGTGCACCACACACCCCGCTTCACCTTTAATATTCTTCACGATTGGGTTAACTCACCGCCAGGTGACGCTGTGCAGAGAGGAAGTCTTGTAACGAGCCCCCTTCCGGCCTATATATACCTGGTACCTCCCATTTATCACCAGTGTTTTTCTCTCTGCTTGACGACAAGACAGAAGATTGAAGTCTCCTGCTTACAGGTAGCCGGGGTCTTACCCCGGCACCCCCTTTTGGTCTATTTCTGCCCGGTTTTTGATTGTTTGTACCTTTATGGTGGAATGGAAGCCTCCCAGCCTAGGCTGCTCACTGGGCAATTGGTAGAAGGCACTATAGGTGCCTAGGAGCTTATCTCCTCCACTCGACCCCCTGTTTTGGGGGCAATGCGGCTATCCAGCATGGTGATCCGGAAATGGGATGCCCCTGTCCCGAGGATCCCCTTAGCCCCTGACTCTCCCATTACGGTCCCTTCTCCCTTCACTATGGGGGGGGGGGGGGTTAGAGGGTTATGTGTGTTTCACTGTGTGTTTTTTATTGCATTTGTGTTTTTTACTTATGTACACTGGTCAGGCTGCACCACAAGAGTGCATTTGGCCTGACAAATCCTCCTCATAAAGCTATCCTCGGGCAGGTCTTTTTAAGGAACTGCTGGCCGGCATGGCCCAGAATTTGGGTCAGCTTTAATGGGCGGCCGGGGCGGGCTGCGCTGTGGCAGGCTGGCTTAATAGCGGCCTGAGCCTGTGTGGGTCACAGCTCCCCTCCCCCCTGGTCTCCTTTTTGTTCGGCCGCCGTTTGGCGGCCCGCGTGTTTAGCCTGGGCTGCGCTGCTAGTTTCTCCCCCTCCCCCTTCCTTTACTGTGGTTGCCTGTTGTAGTGGCTCATCTGGAAGTAATCCCTTGATGAATTGGCCGCACTGTTCGGGCTTGAAGGGGGCGGGCCCCGGTGACGTGGGAACGGGGGCGTGGAAGCGGCGGCAGCGTCATGCGGCCGGCCCCAGCCGCACTTCCTTCCTTCCTGTCTTAAAGGAAGACACGTGGGGGGGGCTCGCTGCCGCATATGGGTCTGTTTACTTTTGGCCTCCTGCTGCTGCTGCTGCTGCGTTTTTTCATTTTTCATGCTGATGCTGCTGCTTTTATGATCATTGCTCAGGTAAGCGGCCTCACCTTGTGTGGGGCCGTCTAGTTTTTTGTTATAAAGTTATAATAACAATAATATTATATGATAAAAGGGGGAAATTATTTAAGAGGATGTTTTTTATTATATGGATTAAATAAAGGAGGAATTATAGAGGGCAAAGGTTTTCCTTTGCTTATTTAAAAGCACCTTGGTGCTGTGCATAAGTATTGTTGCATGTTGCCACATGTTGTCTGGGGGTCTGACTGTTGGTTTGCTTCCCCTACAGATCCTGGGAATCCCTGAATAAAGCGGCCTCCCGGTTCTATATTTCCTGGCTAGTCCTTCTTTTTTTAAAAATTGGGACATATTTTATATATATATATATATATATATATATATATATATATATATATATTACTAAAAAAAAAAATATATATATATATATATACACAAAGATTATTAAGGGGATCTTCATCATAATTTAAATCCTCCCTTCCGGGACATTTACAATAAGGGGGCATCCCGGGTGGCTTATGCCTTAAACCCAAAATTTTGCGAATACCATAAATCACCATATGGAGGCTTCCGATATTACCGGAAATGGTTCTTCTGGGCCATCTAGGGTGTGCGCAGGATGTGGGACTCCGCTCCCAGCTGATGATGTTTTTGTATGCATTCCTTGTGCAAAGCAGAGTATTGCGCGTCAGTCCGTTGCTCCGGCTGCTGACCCGTCGCAACTTCCATCATCTCCTACCTCTCCCTCCCTGTTCCGGACCCTGCGTGACACTGTCAAGAGTGGGAATTCGCAATCCGAGGTGGCAGCACGGTTGGCCAGCCTCGAGAAAATAGTGTCCGTTAAAGCAGGGTCAAAAGCCACTGCAAAACGAAAACACCTGACTCCGATACCTCCGGCTTCACAGGATGAGGTATGTGAGCCTGTGGAATGGTCCGATTGCTCCCTGGAGGAGGAGGGAGAATTCCTACTGGAGTCAGATGAGCCTGCAGATCAGCTTGAGGCTGATGCTATTGGCGATTTGTCTGCGGGGGTTTCCCTTGACACCTCCTCCATTCTGGCTCAAATGTTTGAAATTTTGAATTTAGATCCGCCTGAGGCTGTCACCCTGCCAAAGGGTCAGTTGTTTAAAGAGCCTCAGCCGCGTTGGGTTTTTCCCAGACAACATCACTTTGAGAGGGTGGTTCTTAAGGAATGGGAACATCCCACGCGGTTAACTGGAATCCCTTCCAGTTGGGAAAAGCGTTATCCTTTTCCGCCAGAGTTGGTGAAGCTCTGGTCCGTCCCTCCTGACGTCGATACCCCTGTGCTAGGGCTCTCCAGCACGGCTATGGTACAGTCTGCGGAGACCACTGTCCCTAAGGATGGGGAGGATCGTCGGATTGACCAGTACGCTCGCCATGGTTTTATTTATGCTGGGTCAACAATGCGCCCGGTGTGTGCTTCGGCGCTTCTTCTATTGGCGGTTAGGTCTGTAATTCAGGAGCTGTGTGTGGATCTCGATCCCACTTGTAAAGAGTTTACTGCTCTCAGGCAGTGTGAGTCTTTTGTTTCCTATGTTCTATCCGCTCAGGACGAGCGCTGGCTGTGAGTAGCAAGACAGCTGCAATGCTGGTGGCTATTCGTCGGTCAGTGTGGCTGCGCCAGTGGTCGGCGGACTCAGCTTCTAAAAAGGTGCTCACAGCTCTCCCCTTTTTGGGCTTGCGACTGTTTGGTGAAAAAATTGATTCAGTCGCAAAAGGTGGTAAAATGCCGCAACGCAAGAGGCCTCGTCGTCCCTTTAGGGGGGCAAGTTCTGGTAGGCCTTCATTTCGGGGATTCAGAGCGGGTAGGGGGGCTTCCTTTCCCGCTACCAGAGGTGCAGGTTGGACTCGGGGCAGGGGCCGTGGCCGTCCCGCTCAGTCCTGGGGCACCAAGCCCAAGCCTGCCGGTAAGCCCGCTCAGCAATGAGGGGCTGCCCTCACCCGTGCGGGTGGGGGGACGATTACGACACTTCTCCCAGGTTTCGGACCAGGAGATTCCGAACAGATGGATCCGGGAGGTAGTGTCGTCCGGTTACAAGCTGGAATTCGACTCTCGCCCTCCTTCACGGTTCTTTCGGTCTCGGGTGCCCATCGATCCTTTGGCCGCACAGGGGTTCCTGGCGTCGGTAAAGAATCTGTTAGAGATGGCGGTCATCCGGCCGGTACCGCGCTTAGAGATGGGCCTTTTTATTCCAATCTTTTCGCAGTCCCCAAAAAGGACGGGTCGGTTCGTCCCGTCCTGGACCTGAAATTACTCAACAGGTTCATCCGTTTTCCGAAGTTTCGCATGGAAACCTTGCGTACGGCCGTCGGTTCCCTTCGGCAGGGGGACTCATGACGTCCATAGAGATATCAAGGATGCTTATCTTCATGTTCCCATCTGCCACGCTCATCAATGTTTTCTTCGATTCGTGATGGAAAATCAGCATTATCAATTCGTGGCACTTCCGTTTGGCCTTACCTCAGCTCCAAGAGTGTTCACCAAGGTGCTGGCAGGGGTCATGGCCATTTTCAGATCTCGGGGCATTCGTGACGTACCTTATTCGGACGACCTTCTCATCGTGGCTCCGTCGCTCAATCAATCGGAGACAGACACCAGGATGGTGGTCTTTACGCTGGAAAGCTTTGGTTGGGTGATCAACTTCCCCAAGTCCTCCCTCGCTCCGGCCAGGGTGGTGTCCTTTCTGGGGATGCAGTTGGACTCTCTTCAACACAGAGTGTTTCTCCCCCAGTCCAAAATTCATCTGATTCAGGAGTTGGCTCGGGTCCTACTTTCCAAGCATCGGCCGTCCATCCGTCTGGGGATGAGGCTGATAGGGTTGATGGTCGCCTCTTTCGAGGCAGTTCCTTTTGCTCAATTTCACACGAGGATGCTTCAGCTTTTTCTGTTGGCGTCCTGGGACCGGCAGCCTCGGTCGCTGGATCAGCCCTTCCAGTTGTCCTCCCGGGTCCGGCAGTCCCTCCAGTGATGGTTGGTCTCGGCCAATCTCGTGAGGGGCAGGTCTTTCCTGACCCCTCTTTGGGAAATTGTCACTACGGACGCCAGTCTTTCGGGATGGGGCAGATTCTGGAAGGAGCTTCAGTTCCAGGGGCAATGGGGACCTCAAGAGGCCCACTTACCCATCAATGTGCTGGAACTGAGAGCCGTCCGTCGGGTGCTTGCTCTCATGACTCATCACATTCTGGGCCTTCCGGTCCAGGTGCGTTCAGACAATCGAACAGCGGTTGCTTACATCAATCATCAGGGAGGGACTCGCAGTCTGAGTGCTCTCAGAGAGGTGTCCCTGATCCTGACCTGGGCAGAGGCCCATGTTCCTTGTCTCTCGGCGGTATACATTCCAGGAGTGGAGAACCAGGAGGCGGACCGGTTGAGCAGGGGCTCTCCCCGTCTGGGAGAATGGGCTCTCCAGCCTCAGGTTTTTCGCTCACTGTGTCTCCGATGGGGGACACCGGAGGTGGACCTGTTTGCCTCTCGTCACAATCACAGGCTCCCGAACTTCGTGTCGCTCTCCCGGGATCCTCTGGCTCTGGCAGTGGACGCCATGTCCCTGAGCTGGGGGGATCTGGGATTTCTATACCTGTTTCCTCCGATACCCATGCTGGGCAGGGTGGTTCGGAAGTTGGCTCTGGAAAGGGTGTCCGCCGTTCTCGTGGCCCCAAGGTGGCCAAGGCGAGTGTGGTTCGCAGACATCGTTCGGCTGGCAGTGGACCAGTTCGTTCTGCCTCTTCGGCCCGATCTGCTCACTCAGGGTCGGTTGTGTTACCCCAATTTACCAGCGCTGGGTTTGACGGCCTGGCTGCTGAAACCTCCATCTTGAAGGAGGAAGGTCTTTCTGACTCAGTCGTTAAGACTCTGATCAGTGCCCGGAAGAGGTCTTCTTCTATCATCTACTATAGGACTTGGAAAGCCTATATCGCTTGGTGTGAGATGAGATCTTTTCCTTGTAGGGTCTTTTCAGTCTCCAGGATTCTGGAGTTTTTACAATCAGGGCTGGACTCTGGTCTTCAGCTAAGTACGTTGAAAGGGCAAGTTTCTGCCTTATCTATCTTTTTTCAGAAGCGTTTTGCGCTTCATTCTTTAGTTAAAACTTTTTTCCAGGGGGTTGCGCATGTGCGGCCTTCCAGGAAACCATTACTCCCGGTTTGGGATTTAAATTTTGTTCTTTCTGCTCTGCAGGCTCCTCCTTTTGAGCCTCTGCAAGATATTGCTTTGTCTACCCTGACTCAGAAGATTGTCTTCTTGGTAGCTATCAATTCGGTCCGGCGTGTCTCAGAGTTGGCGGCCTTGTCTATCCAGGCGCCTTACTTTGAGAGGCATCAGGATAAAGTGGTCTTTCGGTTCAAGCCAGACTTTCTTCCTAAGGTTGTTTCTGCTTTTCATTTGAATCAGGATATTGTTCTTCCCTCCTTGTGCCCTAATCCTAAGAATGGCAAAGAGAGGGTTTTGCATTGTTTGGATGTAGTACGCTGTGTTAAGTACTACTTGATTATCACGTCTCCTTTTCGTAAGATGGATGCCTTTTTTGTTGTGCCCTGTGGGCCTAAGAAGGGTTTGGCACCAACCAAATCTGCCATTAGCAAATGGATACGTCAGGCCGTTACTGCGGCCTATTCTGCTAAGGGGAAAGTTCCCCCTTTTCGTATCACTGCTCATTCTACTCGCGCCATTGGGGCGTCTTGGGCTTTTCAGCACCAAGCTTCTGTTGAACAAGTTTGTAAGGCCGCCACTTGGTCTTCTGTTCATACTTTTTCTAAGTTTTACAAAGTTGATGTGCGGGCCTCAGCGGATGCTGTTTTTGGCCGCAAAGTTCTGCAGACTGCAGTCATTTAAGTTATGCTTCACCTGGCCTTGAGATGCCCATCCCTTGTGGACACTGCTTTTGGATGTCCCAATCGTGAAGAATATTAAAGGTGAAGCGGGGTGTGTGGCACACCAAGAATAATACCATTTTGTGAGTACTCACCTGAAAAATGGATATTGTTGGTGTGCCACACACCCCGCTTCACTCCCACCCTTTTCGGTATTCCGAATCCTTTATATGGTGAAGCTTTTATTTATATTGATTTATTTTGAGGTTACCGTTAAAATACTGGTACCTTGTCTTTCTGCTTTTTAATACACTGGTGATAAATGGGAGGTACCAGGTATATATAGGCCGGAAGGGGGCTCGTTACAAGACTTCCTCTCTGCACAGCGTCACCTGGCGGTGAGTTAACCCAATCGTGAAGAATATTAAAGGTGAAGCGGGGTGTGTGGCACACCAACAATATCCATTTTTCAGGTGAGTACTCACAAAATGGTATTTTTCCTCCTGGTTATGCAGTTCCTCCAAGATGGTTAACATCTGAAGCTCCTCAGCATCCCAATCAATACCATCCTTGCATCGTTGGATGTTAGCATAATGTTACTTGAGAAGAAGTTGTCTGCAGAATAAAAAGATGTCCTTAGTTACCTCAAATTTATTGAGGTTTTTTGATGGAGAAAAGGAGAGACCCCTAGCCAATACTGACCTCTCATCTTTGGTCAGTGGTCGATCAGTCAAATTGATAATCTGGAGATCGGGGGTATGCTCCTGTTCAACAAACTGAGTATCGAAGATTTGAGACGAAGATTTAGAAGCCGGGGGTACCCAAATAAGACTCTAACAACAGCAATAAAAAGGGCACGTTCTACACAACGTATTGATTTACTACAGACAAGGAAACAGACCAAGCAGAAAAGATTGGTGTGGTTACTAAGTTCAATCAACAATGGGGAGAGATTAGAGCAATATTGTCCCGGCATTGGAACATTTTGAGAAGCGATAGTGATTTGGCTGAGTGGTTACCGGAAGCACCTCAACTGGTAGCTAGAAGGGCGAGGAATATTAGAGATAAACTTTGCCACAGCCACTTTACACGCTCGGAGGGCACTTGGATGTCGACCTTGAGAAGTTGTGGCTCTGGGCCATGTGGCTCTTGCTCCATTTGTTAAATACATGGTCAAAACAAAAGAGGTGAGGAATATGTTTACAGGCTACAATTTTAGACTCTTATTAATTGTAATACAAAATCAGTTGTTTATCTAATTATATGTTCTTGCCCTAAGTTTTATATAGGAGAGACAAAAATGTCTTGAAGAATAGAATACAGTCGCATCTTTCGAATGTTCGGCTGGCGGCTAGGGATCAGGAAACAGGTAAGACTCTTACACCAGTAGCCAGACACTTTTTGACTCCGCATAACTCACAGGTTCAAGATTTGATAGTAGTAGGGCTACAAAGGGTTTATTCTTGGTGTGCCACACACCCCGCTTCACTTCTTAAATATTCATCGATTAATGGGTTAATCCACCGCCAGGTGACGTAGTGCAGAGAGGAAGTCTTGTAACGAGCCCCCTTCCGGCCTATATATACCTGGTACCTCCCTTCAATCACCAGTATTTTTTCTCTCTGCTTGCTGACAAGTCAGAAGATGGAAGTCTCCTGCTTACAGGTAGGCCGGGGTATTCTTACCCCGCCACCCCCCTTTTGGTCTATTTCTGCCCGGTTTGAGTTTGTATACCTTTATGGTGGAATGGAAGCCTCCCAGCCTAGGCTGCTCACCGGGCAAATGGTAGATGGCACTTTAAGTGCCTAGGAGCTTATCTCCTACCGCTCGACCTCATGCATGGGGCAATGCGGCTATCCGGCATGGTGATCCGGAAATGGGATGCCCCTGTCCCGAGGGTCCTCGTAGCCCCTTTCTCTCCCGTTAAGGTCCCTTCTCCCTTCACTATGGGGGGGGGTGAGGGTGTGCTTTAAGTATGTGTGTTTCACTTGTATCACTTCATTTCAACATGTGTGTGTGTTCATGATTATGCATTCACTGTTATTCAGCATGTGTATACTTTTGGTTTTGGTCTGCTTGAAGGGCAGGCTGCGCTGGGTAGGGACTGGCCACTTTTCTTGGCAGACTATTGCTTTGTGGCCCCCTCCCCTCTTCCCCGCCTGGCATTTTATGTATTCTTTAGGCTGCGCCATGCTGTCTTTATCCTCCCCCCTCCGCCGCCTGGGCGCACGTGTAGTGGCCCATCTGAGAGTGATTTCCAGCTGATTGGCGTAGGGGGGGGCGGGTCCCGCTGACGCGGCGTCGGGGGCGCGGCGCCGACGTCATGCTGCGTCTTGCGGCGGGCCCAGCGTTTACTTCCTTTTCATAAGCAGGAAGTCGCGTGGGCGCGCGGCTGCACTTAGTCTTCCGTGCTGGCTGCTGGCTGCAGTCTTGCTCCGGCTGCTGTCTTCGCTGACCAGGTAAGCGGCCCCACCCGTTGGGGCCGTTAAGTGGGGATTGCATTTCCTTGTAGTGATGTAGTGGGGAGTCACTTTTTATTAAGGGGGCGTGATTTGGCTCTTATTTAAAGGCACTTTGGTGCCATGCTTATATGTTTTCTTATACACATGTGAGGTTTTTCTTTTCCTTGCAGATCCTGGGATCCCTGCTTATGGTGGCCCTCCGGCTCTATGTGCCTGGCTAATTATTGGGATATCTATTAAATGTATATATGCATAGACTATATATAAATATATATATATAGTTTATTAAAGGGGACCTTAACTTAAAAAAAAAAAAATATTTAAAAAAAAAAAAAAAAAAAAAATCCTCCCTTCCGGGACATTACTAATAAAGGGGCATCCCGGGTTGGCTTATGCCTTAAAAGTCCCAAGTATTGCGAATACCATAAATCACCATATGGAGGCTTCCGTCATTTCCGGAAACGGTTCTGCTGAGCCGTAGGTTGTGGGGTTCCACTCCCAGCTGATGATGTCTTTATTTGCATCCCTTGTGCAAAACAGACTATTGCGCGCCAGTCCGTTGCTTCGGCTGCGGGTCCATCGCATCCTTCATCATCTCCTACCTCTCCCTCCCTGTTCCGGACCCCGCATGACACTGTCAAAAGTGGGGATTCGCATTCCGAGGCGGCAGCACAGCCCAGCCCCCGGAAAGTAATGCCCGTTAAAGCAGCGTTAAAGGCCGCTGCAAAACGAAGGCACCTGACTCCGGTACCTTCGGCTCCACAGGACGAGTTTTTGTGAACCTGTGGAATGGTCCGATGGATCCCCGGACGAGGATGAATTCCCGTCGGAGTCAGATGAGCCGATAGGTCAGCTTGTGGCTGATGAGATTGGCGATTGGTCAGAGGGGGTTGTTTTTGACACCCCCTCTATTCTGGCTCAAATGTTTACAATTTTGAGTTTAGATACGCCTGAGGCGGCCACCCCGCCAAAGGGTCAGTTGTTTAAGGAGCCTCAGCCGCGTTTGGTTTTTCCCAGACAACACCACTTTGAGAGGGTGGTTCTTAAGGAATGGGAACATCCCACGCGGTTATCTGGAATTCCTTCCAGTTGGGAAAAGCGTTATCCTTTTCCACCAGAATTGGTGAAGCTTTGGTCTGTCCCTCCTGACGTCGATACCCCTGTACTAGGGCTCTCCAGCTCGGCTATGGTACAGTCTGCTGAGACCACTGTCCCTAAAGATGGGGAAGATCGTCGGATTGACCAATACGCTTGACATGGTTTTATCTATTCCGGGTCAGCGTTGCGCCCGGTATGTGCTTCAGCCCTTCTATTGGCAATTAAGTCCTTAATTCAGGGGCTATATGAGGATCTTAATCCCGCTTGCAAACAGTTCACTGCGCTTAAGCAGTGTGAATCTTTTGTGGCTTATGTCCTGGCCGCTCAGGACGATGCGCTGACTATGAGTAGCAAGGCAGCAGCTATGCTGGTGGCTATTCGCAGGTCAGTATGGCTGCATCAGTGGTCAGCGGACACGGCTTCCAAAAAGGTGCTCACAGCTCTCCCCTTTTTTGGGGTTGCGTCTGTTCGGGCAGAAAATTGATTCAGTCGCAAAGGGTGGTAAGATGCCACAACGCAAGAGGCCTCGTGGTCCCTTTAGGGGGGCAAGTTCCGGTAGGCCTTCCTTTCGAGGATTCAGAGCGGGTAGGGGTGCTTCCTTTCCCGCTACCAGTGGCGCAGGTTGGACTCGGGGGAGGGGCCGTGGCCGGCCCACTCAGTCCTGGGGGCCAGTTATCTCTCATTTGGAATGCGGTGATAATAAAAATCTTATGGCTGTGGCAGCTCCACAATACATCATACCCAGCTACCACAACTTTTCTCGGCAGGCCATCCCTGCCCTGCACCAACAGGTTGTAGAGAAAATAAGGTGTGCACTGCGCAATGCTATATGTTGCAAAGTCAACATCACAACTAACATGCGGACAACTAAGCATGGACAGGGATGTTACATTTCTTTAACTGCCCTCTGGTTAATGTAGTAGCGGCTGGCCTGAGCTGCAAAGCGCTTTGGCTCATATACTTCCACCACCCAGGATTGCCAGCCATCACCTGCAGCAACAGTTTGAGCTCCGTCATAGGTAAATGGCAGCAGGCTGTGCAGAAACTACTGTCTGGGTGAAAGGCAACACATCACCCAGGAGCTGTGGACTGGCATCCTGGAGGAGACATGAGTGGTCGCTACCTATGAACCTTAAGCTCGATGAGTGGTACCTAGTAGCATCCTTGGGCCGAGCTTGGTTGATGCACATCCGTTTCCTGGTGTATGTGCTCAACTTCCTGGCCAATTATGCATAAAGTGCAGGCTGTGTGCGCACAGTTTGGGCATTTATACCCTGCTGCTGCTCAACTATCTGCACTGCAGAGAAACTTTGGCCTTTTCACCCACCGCCTCATAGGTGATTTGCCAACCAGGTAGGATTCCACTTTACCTATGCTTGAAAGGGTGTGTGAGTAGCAGCAGGCAATAGTGGAGTTACAGAATGCCTGGATGAGTTGAAGTACAGACCAACAGCACTGAGTGGGCCTCTATGAGGGACATTGGTGTCGTGCTTCAGTGTTTCCAGTATTCCACCAATATGGTCAGCGCTGATGATGCCATCCCTGCACTACCATCCCTATTGTAGCCTGACCAAGTGGATTCTCCACTCACAATTGTTATTAAACAGTAGTGACCCCCAATTGGCCTGAACAAGTGGATATTGGTAGTAAACAGTAGTGTCCCCCAAGTAGTTTGATCAAGTGGATACTCCACTAACTATTGGTTTTAAACAGCAGTGACCCTTAAGTGGCACAAGCAAGTAGATATCCCACTAACAATAGGTATTAAATAGCAATAACCCCCAAGTGGCCTAAACAAGTGGATACACCACTAATAATTGTTATTAAAGAGCAGTGACCCCCAAATGTCCTGAACAAGTGGATTATTAGACAGTAGTGACACCCAAGTGGTCTGAGCATCTAAGCAAGGGGATACTCAACTATTACTTGATATTAAACTGCAATGGCAGCACAGTGATCTGAGCAAGGGTATACTCTACTATTACTTGATAATAAACTGCAGTGATGGCCCATTTTCCTGAACCAGTGGACTTGGATTTACTATTTGTTATTATAGAGAGGCCTACAATGACCCTCACTCCAGCCGCTGTCCTTGAATAAATGTCCTAACAAGGATAATGGCATGCTTTAAAATAACTTCCCTCACTCGAGCCACTAGCTCCAAATAAATGTCCTGACAAGGACAACAGCGTCCTTTACAGCCTATCTATCTCCCACTCGAGCCACTGTCCCTAAATAAATGTCCAGACAAGGACAGTTTTTTGCAGAAAAGCCCTACCCATCCCTCAGCAGCAGCAGCCAGCATCCTGTCCCTATCTACGGCAGAGGGCTCTGAGTGCCCTGGCAGAGGGACCCCACCTCTGGTTGCTAGGACAGGAAGAAGGTTGATTGGCTGCTGTGTAGCCAGGCAGCCTTTTTCCCCTGTCCTACCACCCTACCCTGGCGCTGAAGCAGGATGAGGGTTACAAAGAAAAAAACCCTTACCTTCTCCAGGGGTCAGCAGCATTCTGGATCCTGGGCACCGCCATCTTGGATGAAAAGCACAGAGCCGCATACCCCTGTTCCGTGCACGCTCTCACCCACCTGTTCGAATGAATGGAGGGCAGGAGCATGCACAAACCCAGGGGATGCAGTTTTGTGTCTTTTCCTGTAGCGGCAGTGGGAAACCGGGAGGACGGCATGAGCCCCTGGATCAGGTATGGGGTGCTTTTTTTTTTTCTTTGTAACCCCCCCCCCCCCGACTGAAGGTCCACACTAGGCTTTAATGAATGGCTGGCATTGGTACTAACAGATGGAAGGGAGCTGTGGAAGCCTGCCACTCTTTATGTAATTAGTGTCCTATGCAGTCCATTAACATGAACATCACAGAGCACTAATTGTGAGAGCCAGCACATACACCATGGGATCATGGAAGAGGTAAAGTGCGAGCAGGTGAGTTTCACATAGGACATCCCAATGCTTAAACCCGACCTTCACCCTGAAAAACAAACTCTTGTTTGCCCCCCTCCCCTCCCATCACCTAGTGAATTTTCTTTGGCTTTAAACATCCAAGATGACGGTCTGCAGAGTCTCAGGCTGCCTACAGAAAGAAAGTATCTTCTGAATATGCTGCTCTGCATTCTGAGATTGCTGTCTCCAGCACAGCTATAACCCACCCCATGCACTTATACCCCTCTCCTCTACCCAGCACGGGTGATGCTGGGAAGGAATAAAGACTAGCTTCTGGGACCCTGTATCCTGAAATCCTGAAAAGAGTTGCAGCACAGTCAGGGAAAGAATAATAAGTGACTAAAAAAAGTAAAATATATTAATTTTAGATGTTGGGGAACAACTTATGTTTTTAAGGGTTTGAGCTTTTCATTAAATGACGCTGAAGGTCCAGTTTAAGGAGTTGTTCACAGTAGTCAGTCAGGGACAGTTTAATATGTGACCACAAGATGGCATTGTGAAGCAATTGGATAATTCTAGACATGGGTCAACCATGTGAGACCTGAGCCTATGATGTTACAGTGTTGGCATTAGAAAGGGGCTAGTCAGAATAAAGGACTGATGTGTTGCTGGAGTAGAACGGAAGAAAGAACTAAGCAGGGAGGAAGGCACCCAGACACAGGGCAGCTGGGAACCTAACAAGCACCAGGCTGTAGACTGTACTGACAGTTCAGGGCTGGAAAGGGTTACCAGACCTGATTAGTTATTGTATGGTGTTATTGGGGGGACATCTGCAGGATGTGTGCTGGACTGCACTTGTGAAACACTTTGTTCTTCAATAAAGTAAGTGAAACCTTCTAAATGAAATTAGACTCTGTCTGCATTTGTACCCCTGCTAGAGTTGGTCCACCCCCCCCCCCCCCCTTACACAGCTCCCTACCCTGGGGCATGTGTGCAGTCTAAAAAGATTTTTAATTCAAGTTCAAATGTTGGAATCCCTACAGGCTTTGTGCTGCACAGCAGCAGACTACAATAGCATCATGGGAAGAAGGCTTGGTGTGCTGTTTGATGGGGTGGAGTGCACTGTGCTGTATGATAGAGTTCCATGGGTGTGGGCACCTTCCCAGCAATCGGCCCCAGGGGTAATATTTGGAAACGTGCAGAGCGCTTATTTCATAGCAGCACTGGGCAGGTTTGAACGCCTCACCTCTGGCAAAGGAACAGAATATTTTAGATCTCATCTATCAAGTACTTCTTGTAACTGTGAAATGGGCTCAACATTCCATATATGAGCATCTCCCTCTGTACCTTATATGGGGAGGGGTTATTGCAGTGGCACAATATGAACAGTAGTGTCTTTTTAGACTCATTTTGGGGAAAAGAAGATCTCATCAACATTATGTACTTAGATACACTGGTAAGATCCACTAGGAAGTAGGTGCTGCTGATGCTTGTTTCTAACTTGATGTGAAACTGGACCTTCAACCTGAATAACATATCTTATATGTTTAAAAAATCGATCTGATCTAAAGATCTTATTGGGTCGCGCTCATAACAATAATACACAGCTGATCAAAATGATATAAAAATAATTAAAAATGAAGTATAATCTATCAGTCATGCGCCGGGATTAATTGTTATGTGCAAATGGAAGAATATGAGGTTTTGATCTTATCGATCAAAAATCTCAATCCTGCGCAATAATCTATTAAAATTTAACTTTAAAAATTTCGATCATATTTTTAGCTTTTACAGTGTTGCACTATGTGATGTTTTTGTGCTTCTTACTTTATGAGCTGCGTGCTGCTACATTAAAATTGAGTGATTTTAAACAAACCACTGGCTGGAAATGAATGAGAGAGTATATCCAGGAAACACAAATTATGTAAGATATTCCTAGTGTATAGTGGAGCTAAATTCACCCACCCATGGAGTCTCTGGAAAAGTGGTGACGAGGGCCGAGGTGGAGGAGGATTGAAAAGCATTGCTTTATCTGCTATCTGGTATGTTTATTCTTGGTGGCTGGGAAATAAGCACACGGGGTGGAGTTATAACTCCTCCTTGCCCCCATAGACTCTATATCTCATCATTCCTTTATTAATGTGGTTGTAAAGTATTGTGTTTAATATGTTGACTGAATTTTTTAAAGTTAAATTTTAACCGATTATTGCGCGGGGTTGATCAATAATATCAAAACCTCAGATTCTTCTATCTTATATGTTTCCCCCACCCCGTAAATACAGATTACCCACATTAAAAGTCATCCTACCTGCACCTAGTGCATTTTCGCAGCCTTTTAACACCCAAGATGGTGGCCTGTGGAGTCTTAGACTGCCTGAAGACAGGAAGTGTGCCGCTCTGCATTCTGGGATTGCTGTCCTTTTCCTGACCCCAGCTCTACTCTGTGCAAAGCACAGCTATAACCAGCGGCAGACTGGGGCTAAAAAACGGCCCGGGACTTTTTGGGGCACAACAGCCCTGCTGTACTGTTACTGGCCCAGTATAGTATCCTAATGTCACATATATATACACCTTATTTTTCGTTCCACAGCAGGCACCCAGGGTTTAGAGGATAAAATAAAGAAAATATTCTAAACCAAATGGTGTGATAAAATCCCCCCATTACAGTCAGTGAGCGGCATCCCTCATTACAACCATTAAGTGGCATCCCTCATTACAACCATTAAGTAGCATCCCTCAGTGCAGGCAATAGGGGCATCCCTCAGTGCAGGCAGTGGGGGCATCCCTCAGTACGGGCAGTGGGGGCATCCCTCAGTGGGGGCATCCCTCAGTGCAGGCAGTGGGGGCATCCCTCAGTACAGGCAGTGGGGGCATCCCTCAGTGCAGGCAGTTGGGGCATCCCTCAGTGCAGGCAGTGGGGGCATCCCTCAGTGCAGGCAGTTGGGGCATCCCTCAGTACTGGCAGTGGGGGCATCCCTCAGTGCAGGCAGTGGGGGCATCCCTCAGTGCAGGCAGTTGGGGCATCCCTCAGTACTGGCAGTGGGGGCATCCCTCAGAGCAGGCAGTGGGGGCATCCCTCAGTGCAGGCAGTGGGGGCATCCCTCAGTGCAGGCAGTGGGGGCATCCCTCAGTACTGGCAACGGGGGCATCCCTCAGTACTGGCAGTGGGGGCATCCCTCAGGGCAGGCAGTGGGGGCATCCCTCAGGGCAGGCAGTGGGGGCATCCCTCAGTACAGGCAGTGGGGGCATCCCTCAGAACAGGCAGTGGGGGCATCCCTCAGTGCAGGCAGTGGGGGCATCCCCCAGAACAGGCAGTGGGGCATCCCTCAGTGCAGCCAGTGGGGGCATCCCTCATTTCACTCCCTCCCCCCTATGCTGGACAATATTAAAGCAGCAGACTGGCATGGTGACCGGTTCATGCCTGCCGCTGCTGTTACCCCCTCCCCCCAGCTGTACACACTCCACGCACTCACCCTGTTTCCCGGTGGGCAGGTCTGCCCTTCACTGCTGTTCCGCCGCTGCCGCCAAAGCCGTGCATAGGCCGCGAATGGCAGATGCAGGAGGGTGGGCGGCATCTGCCGTTCGCGGCCCCTCGCTGCTGTTCCCCCGGCCGCTGCCGCCGCCGCCGCCGCTCCCACACATAGTGCACACACACATACACATGCTTACCGGCACTTCCTGGTCGGTGGGCGGGCCCCAGATGGCCGGTGTCCAATGAAAACAATGGACGCCGCAGATAGACGCCCACCGCGTAACAACCAGGAAGTGCCGGTAAGCATGTGTGTGTGTGAGAGAGCAGGGGCCGGGGGAACAGCAGTGAGGGTCCGCGAATGGCAGATGCCGCCCACCCTCCCGCATCTGTCATTCGCGGCCTTTGCTAGTGCTGGCCTACCGGGATTCCCTATGGCCAGCCTGCCCCTGGCTATAACCCACCCCCTTCACTTTTCAATCACTCTCCTCAATATGTGACGCTTCTGAGGCAAGATGGTGGTGCCCGTATCCTAGAGTCCCGAACAAAGCTGAAGCAACAGGGGAAAGAATAAGTACGCAACTAAAAACTTGAATTATATACATTTTAGATGCTGGGGAATAGTTTTTTAAGGGTTTGGGCTTTTCATTAAATGATGCTGAAGGTCCAGTTTACCGGAATAGTAAAGGGACACTATAGTCTGGACATTACTTCCTCATTCACATGTTTGGTGGCAAATGGCAGCCAATCATTCGAGCACCAGCAATCATTCAAGTCTGATGCAAATTCAATTGATCACCAGCAAGCATGTGATTAACAGCCATGCAATGACTAAGTTGGCTGAATTTACTATAGTTCCAAGTATAGCCCCCCAGACATCCCATACGTGACAGGTGGAAACCATGGGCAACACTTAAAGTAGAAAACATTAGAGCCCTGTCAGTGGAGTAGGCCCTGATAGTGAATAGGAACCATTAATTAGAGTAGTTAAACCTGTTGGATGCAGTTCTTAGGCCAATTGCGTCATGAAACCACATGATGGCAGTATTGCCTAGGGAATGGACCGAACAGTACTTTAATGGTCTAGGATCCTTCTTTAAGTTTGTAAATAGAGACTAAGCCAGATGGCATTGGCAACATTCACTGCCCTGCCATTGGTTGGGACTCGCAACAGTGTTTGGAAAGGCAACAATACCAAGGTTACATAAGGGAGAGACCTACCCTTCTAGAGGGTTCTGTTCTACTGAGTTCTAAGCCTAGACTTTGCTATATGGGGATGCAGTGCAATGTAGTTGTTGTAACCTGTGGATCATGCTGTACTGACTGATTGCTGTGTTTTGCCATGGAAGGAAGCCAACCAATAAAGACCGAGTTGAGTTCAACCATGAGTGTCATCTCTGTATCCAAGCGATGTTCGAACCAGTAAGTGCACCTCCACCCACCCATGCCGCACCGACATAGGATGCGCTACCCAAGGTCCAAGAATCCCCCTCACTCCCCAGAGCACGTGCCCACGGCCAGGCACGCGCATGCTACATTTGGTGGCCCATACGGGGACCTAACGGGTTAAAAAGGGTGTCACAGAGGTGCTGGAATCCCAGGGGATCATCGGGACAAATTTGGAGCAAATCCAACAACTTTTTCAAATTTGCCTTTCTGAAGGAAACGGACTGTTCTAATTGTGTGTGGTGGTGTCCCAAGGTGCCAGAAGACCCTAGAGACTTTAAAATTTGATCCAGCTTAAAGTGGACCATCACCCTCCCGTGATCGGCCCAGGAATCTATAAGATTCCCGGGCCGATCACCTCCCTCCCCGCGGGACATCCGATATCGGGATGTCCCGCGGGGTGAAACCCCCCAGACACCCCAAATCCCCTTACCTTGTCTTCCTCGCGCCCCTCTAGACGTGCGCGCGCCTGCGCCGGCCGTCTGTGAATGGCCGGCGCGGGCGCGCGCGCGTCAGGAGCGACGCGCGGGAGGCGGCGTCGGAGGAGCCGCTTGTCCGCGGCTGTCAAAACGCTTGTCCGTCGGCGCGGGGAGAGGTGAGTTTTTCGGGCGATCGGGGGGGTTTCACACAGCGAAGTGGACCAAGACCCAGGATAGTCAAAATCCTGGGTGTTGGTCCACTTTAAAGTTTATCCTGTTGGTCTGCCAAGTTTGAGCTTGTTTGGACTGTGCGCAGAAGTTATGGCCGGTGGAAATGTGCACAAAATGACATTTTCGCTGAACCGCGGCGCTGAAAGGGTTAAGTGTGCAGCCAGAGCTTTCCCACCACTTTCCCTCAGCATTTCGCGCCCTTTTTACCTCCCATGCTAGAGACTTTCCCACTCAGAGACGAGGGGGCGGGGCTATAAAAAGCCCGCCATGAGGCCGCTTGGTGAGGAGTTGAGGATATGTGACGGAAGCACGAGAGTGTGAGCAGTGATTCTACAAGCATTGCCACCATTCCAACCAGCTACTGCTGTTCATGGGGAGAGATGGAATCTGCCAGCCCCATGTCTGTGGGAAGCCGCCAGGACTTGAGCCAGGAGGAGACCTTGGAGCGTGCAAAACTCATTGTGGACACTGGGATGCGTGTCCGCCTGCTGCCCCCTACGCCCTGTGTGCTGCCGCCGGGCAGGAGGAGTTGTACCTGCTGTGTCCGGAGTGCGGGCAGATCATCGCCCTGAAGACTGGACTGCCCCAGTGCCCTGTTTGCCACAACAGTTTTTGAGACTTAGTCGAGCAGGACACAGGCCCCGCCAAGTACTGCCACAACCCGATCCTTGGGCACAGCCATTACGCCGCCGGGGGTCGGCCGAGGGACTGCCCTACGCCTGCGCGGAGAGGAAGGGGTGAGCGAGCGCCTGAGCGTACCTGGACGGAAGACGCCATCGCCGCCGCTCAAGACTGTGGGAGCTGCAGAGCCTGCTGCTGAGCCGGAGGTTGTGGAGCCGGTCGAGGAGGACGAAGCTGCCGAGTCAGCTGTCGAGACTGCCGTTGAGCCTGCCGCCGCGGAGCCTATCGCTGCTGAGGTCGTTGCTGAGACCGTTGCTGCCGCCGCTGAGACCGCCAAGGGGAAGTGTGTTGCTGACGATGCTGTCATCGTGCGGGAAGCTGCTACGCAGGTGAAGCCTGCCACCGCCGAAGAAGAGACCGCTGCCCCGGAGGAGGAAGAGTTCGAGCAAGCCCTGCTGTTGGACGTCACGTTGTTTGAGTCCCCGGAGGAAGAGTCAGAGACGACGGTTGCCAGCCTCGTCAAGCCGCCGCCGTCTGCGGGGAGAGGCTCGGGCTACGGCACAGCTGCGAGGATCCATAGTTGGGCCGAGTCTGCCAGAAGGAGGTCTGCCTTTTGCTGCCGCCGCTTCCACTGTGGTGCATCAACAAGGTAATGTTACTACTGACCCTGGCCCATGGGGAGACCGATGCCCCAGCCCTGTCCCGGGGAGCCGCCGGAGTTCCACCGCAAGCCTGCAGAAGTTTGAACATCCCCGTCAGCCCTCGCCCATTATGCCCGGGGCCCCAATACAAGCACTTTACAGTGTGGGCCGAGAACCCATATGTGCTGCCGGGGTTGGGAGATCCTACAAGGTTGTCCAGCTTGTCTGAGGCCCAACGCTGGGTCCATGTTCAATTAGCCCTCAAGACTGGGAGGGAGTACCCTTACCTTGACAAAGGGGGGATACTTTATGTTGAGGAGGTCCGTGATTCCTGGGTTGAGGAGAAAATCAGGATTAAAATGTACTTGTCTGAGGGAGTTTCCCTGCATGACCTAGGCCAAGAGGACTGGGATAAGTTCAAGGACATTTACCGCCAAATGCACATGGGCCGGAACATTTACATGGATTGGGTGACCGTGGTCAGTCCGACTGTTGGACCAAGGTTCCATAGTGTGAGCCGCTGGACAGAGGAGAAGCTTGTGTCGCTGCCTGATCCCGCTTATTATGCCCCTTAAGCTGGAGGCTGAAGCCTGGGCCTAATGCAGGCAACGTTTAACCCTTTCAGTTGTTTACAAGTGCTGCTTTAAAAAGAGTTTGAAACAGAACTGTTTATGTTAATACTGTTGCCTGGTATAACCATGTATAAAGGTTTAAGAAAAGCTTTATTTTTATAGAGAGTAAGAAAGGTTTTATTTTTGTAGAGGTTTAAGCGAATTATGTTTTAAGGTTTGATGGCGCCAGCACCCTCGTAAAAAGCAGGGGAGGGTGGCTGCCATACCTCACCTTGGTCTTTAACAGTTGATTCACTTTAAGTAGTTAATTATGATAGTAGAAAATGTCTTATGTCATTGTGTGTATTTTAAGGTGTCACTTCAGCACTGTGGCTTGATCACCTACGTGCTGAGGCTCTCTAGGAATTTGGGCATCAGTCTGGTTAAGGGAGTCACTCTTAAAGGAGCCCAACCAGTACTAACCCTTTCCCTTCTAGATGTAGCAAGTGGTCCTTGAGGAAGAGTGTAAATGTTTACATGTACAAGCGCTTGAGTAAAGGCTGCAGCCGACGGTGTTTAGCATAAGGGTTAACCATGGTGTTGAAACAGCTGCAAGTGTTTCAAGAAGTGTTCAAATTGGGTGTGAAACAGCCGCAAGTGTTTCCAGGAGTGTTCACATGGGTGTTGAAACAGCCGCAAGTGTTTCAAGGAGTGGTTTAAGTTTAAAGAAGAACCCTGGAGTGTGGTGGGAGGTGAAAGTTACTTACCTAAGGGCTGATCTTTTCATCACAGGTCCGAAGATGTTTGCCTGACTGAAGCAGCAGTAAGTCGGATGCCTAGCGGAAGCAGAAGTACGTTAGATGCCTGGGCAGAAGAAGAGTACGCCAGATGCCTGACTGAAGGAGAAGGAAGTCAGATGCCTGGCCCCCTTAATTTGTAATACAGACATTGCTGCCATTAGCAGACACCTGTCATTACTGGAATTAAGGCGAAAAATGTGGAGGGGCGTGAGACCGAGTCACTGTGTTACCAGTTTGGGTCCTCACTATCTCTACAGGATTGCGAGAAGGGGGAGAGCCAGCGGATGTAGTGTAAGACTGGTTTGTCTCTCCAGAGAAAGTTGAGAGTGTGAAGGGTGGGCCCAGAGGACTTAGATGATCTGCGGGTTTCATAGGTCCACGCCTGAGAGATGAGAGTGCCGCGCGAGAGAATAGACGTCGTAGTAGCCGGTGTAAAAGTAGTCATGACGAAGCTTAAGGTGAGCATGCTCAGAGGGGGAAAAAATACAGAAGGGAATGTTGATATGGAAAAGTTGTCACTGCAGGAAACTGTTTCCACTATCACATTCAATAGGAGGAGTTTACAGGTCTCACAGATCTAAAGGGAGGTTCTTTCCTAAATGCCCATCTGTGGTGTGAGAATCTGGCATTGTAAGCCCTAGCCTCATATCATAGAACACACCGAGGTGTATCCTCGGGAAAACAATAGGAAAACCCCTTACCAACATTTGTAAATATTGTACACGTTAAATATGACATCTGACCGCAAAAGGGTTAAGAGATCACTTAGTCTCGAGTGTGTGTAGTGAGGTAAAACCTGACAGAGATGCTCCGCTCATGCTGCCCTGTTGTGTGCTGATGGTCATGTTTTAGTAACTAATAAATTAACCACATAGGAATTAAGCAATAACCTGCGGGAGTAGGTAAGAGAAGGACTCTTCTCAGGTATGTGGCACAGGGTAAGGCCTACTGTGCATTCAGATGCTACAGGCACTTGGCTCATACTGCCTAGCTCTCCAATGGAAGTTGTGAAAATCCTAAGGTAACAGTAGTTGTAAAGTAACGTTGCACCATTACACCCATCCTTGTACTTAGGATACAACCCCGTACAAGGGATGGCCACCGCCTAATTCCTTACACACCTTGCAGGTAGTTAACATGGACGCTGCAAGCTACGGGAGTATGAGACTTACCTGTCTCAAGAGACCAGTGCAAGGTAAAACCTTAAAGTGGCAAGAGCTACACAAGGTGCTTGACTGATACTCACCTCCTAAACTAGCAGTAGTGTTCTTGGTTGGACTAACTCACACCGTTGAGACTGAGGTGAGTAACCCTGTAAAGCGGGGACCCTTTAATTAAAAGCAGGGGAGGGAGTGATGGGTGGAAACCATGGGAAACACTTAAAGTAGAAAACATTAGAGCCCTGTCAGTGGAGTAGGCCCTGATAGTGAATAGGAACCATTAATTAGAGTAGTTAAACCTGTTAGATGCAGTTCTTAGGCCTATTGCGTCATGAAACCACATGATGGCAGTATTGCCTAGGGAATGGACCGAACAGTACTTTAATGGTCTAGGATCCTTCTTTAAGTTTGTAAATAGAGACTAAGCCAGATGGCATTGGCAACATTCACTGCCCTGCCATTGGTTGGGACTTGCAACAGTGTTTGGAAAGCCAACAATACCAAGGTTACATAAGGGAGAGACCTACCCTTCTAAAGGATTCTGTTCGACTGAGTTCTAAGCCTAGACTTTGCTATGAGGGGATGCAGTGCAATGTAGTGTGGAGGAGCCGAGAGCCAGCCATGGAGGCGACCATTACCATTGACTGTTGTTGTAACCTGTGGATCATGCTGTACTGACTGATTGCTGTATTTGCAATGGAAGGAAACCAACCAATAAAGACTGAGTTGAGTTCAACCATGAGTGTCATCTCTGTATCCAAGCGACGTTCGAACCAGTAAGTACACTTCCACCCACACATGCCACAACGACATGGGATGCCCTACCCTACGTCCAAGAATCCCCCTCGCTCCCCAGAGCGCGTGCCCACGGCCAGGCACGCGCCCGCTACACATATATGTAAAAGTGCTCAAAGTTTAAAAAACACACTTTCCCTTTCACGCAGAGTAACCACACACTTCCCATGTAACTGTCAGCGGCCAGAAAGGTTCTCCAGGCAGCTATGTGGGGCATTGTGTCTAGAGGACCCCTTTGCAAGACATTGGAGATAGACACCTAAGGTGTTCTGCTTTTTTTTTCTTTTGGAATGTAAAATAATCATTTGTGTTATGCCCCCAGACCTGTGATTTACTTATCAGCATGCTGTTTCCATGAATATGCTACAGTGGAAGTGGTTTTCCTGGCCTTGAGTAATACCAATGGCCTACAAAAACAATAAAATCAGCAAGGTATCCCACGGTGCATGCACTTCTAAAAAGCTGGTGGTATCACGCGTGCCCGTCACCTCCACACATATGCGCTTACCAAATGGATGGAAATAACCAGCCTTAAATCAATTGATGCCTCTCAGAAGATTCCAGAAGTTTGGTGGGTTTTATGTACACATTCCCCTCGATTCAAAGAGCAAAAGTTAAGTGATTTCGTATCGAGAATCGTAAGTTTGGGTGGGTGTTTGTCATTTTTTCTGGTTTTTTTGGCCATTTCGTATTCGTACGATCGTTCGCGCATAGACGTATATGAACATACGCATTTCGTACGAGAATCGTATAATTTGCGTTAGTTCGTGTGTTTTTCCCGTCCAAATCGTATTATTTGCGTTAGTTCGTGTGTTTTTCCCGTCAAAATCGTATTATTTGCGTCCGATCCTATTTTTTACGTCCTTCACATGGGCTTGCGCCCAATTCAGAGAGGTGATTGCTAATTGTTTTGAAGCCCATTAAAGAGCTGCTTTACGAAATGTTTGCCGGCAGCTATTTGGCCTCGGGAGTAGGATGGAGCGGAGCGAGTTTGTGGCACATCAAGGGCTTATGCTTTTTGGCATTGAGTTGATCGAGATGTCTGAGAGCAGATTGCCCCTGCGTCGTCGCATGAACATCGATAGCATGAATGATGTTGAGCTGTTCGAGCTGACCAGGCTTAATCGCGCTTCCCTCCATAAATTATATAGTGAGCTGCGGCCATGGTTAGCCCGCACCACAAGGAAGGGGCATGCAATTTCAGGTATGACCAAGATGCTTGGCTGCCTGCAATTTTTGGCGAACGGCTCGTTCCAGAGGCTGGGTGCCCTCTCCGTGGGGATGTCACAGCCTACGCTGAGCCGCGCACTATCTAAATTTTTGGAAGGCATGGCTGCCATAACTCAAAAATATATTTATTTCCCTGATGATATGGCAGCCAGAAACGCCATTAAGCTTGGGTTTTATAATGTGGCCGACATGCCCAACGTTATTGGTGCAATTGACTGCACACATGTGGCACTCGTACCTAGGGCAGCCGACGAGTATATATATAGGTATTGAGATTGGTTATTATGTTGCCCAACGTGTCATGTCACCTGTTTTCCTTTGCGGCAGCATATTTGTTTATCCCTCATTTGTGTAGCTGCTTTATCTCGGCTTTTCATTAGTATTTCCCAATAGAGTGCAGACATGTTTTGTGTTTAATTTATTATTTTGGGTCAAATATCAATTACCCTTTTTGTATGTTTTTGCCTTAAGGAATCGTAAAATGGGACACTCACTTAATGTCCAGGCCGTGGTTGGTCCGGATATGCGGTTTATGAGTGTCCTTGCCGGCTACCCCGGATCGTCCCACGACTCCTATATACTCAGGCGATCTGGGTTGTTTCGGAGATTTGAGGCAGGTGAATTTTCGGGGGCATGGCTGCTTGGTAAGTGTGTCCTATTTGTGTGTTATTAAATGTGGCATTAATCTTGTATTTGTTGATCTGTTTGTTTTGGAAAACTTGACAGAAGCGTCCAACTGCCTTTTTCTTGGCTCATATATTAGGAACTTACCCAAAAAATCCTTGTCTCGCTTTGGCCTTCAGAATGTTTTCCCTTTAGTTAGGATGTCTGTAAGTTCCTTGTGGCTAAATATATTGGTTTGGAGTTTATACCCAAGGATCTTTGACATTTGGCTCCTTTTGTACTATTGGTCGTTAAATGTCAAAGTGGACTTAAACTGCATACATTGTAGTTTCCAGTGAAATGTGGCTAGGGATCTTTGACATTTGGCTCCTTTTGGACTATTGGTCGTTAAATGTCAAAGTGGACTTAAACTGCATACATTGTAGTTTCCAGTGAAATGTGGCTAGGGATCTTTGACATTTGGCTGCTTTTGTACTATTGGTCGTTAAATGTCAAAGTGGACTTAAACTGCCTACATTGTAGTTTCCAGTGAAATGTGGATAGGCCCTCAGCAGCATCCTAATTGTAACATGTCTGAAAACTACAAATATATGTAAAATACAAATACCCTTGGCCGTGCAGATGTTTGTTAATTAATTGGTATATAGAAGTGCCATTTTTATTTAGGTTATACCTTAGTGCAATATTTGGGGGCCCTAATGTGCCCTGTTTTTTCTTGGGGACACTTTACCTTACATCATTATGATATCTGTGAATTTTTTGGTGTTGGTTGTGTTGCCTTTTTAATTTTGATTACATTTAATTCTCTGTTTAAGGTGATTCCGGGTACCCACTTCTACCCTGGCTCATGACGCCTGTGCTGCGGCCCCAGGATGCCTCGCAGGAAGCGTATAACCGTGCACATCGCAAGACCCGGGCTGTTGTGGAGAGGGCCTTTGGTCTGCTGAAGACACGTTTTCGTTGCCTTGACCATACTGGGGGGGCCCTGCAATATGATCCCAAGAAAGTGATCGACATTATAATGGCATGTGCTGTTTTGCACAATTTTGCCATCCTGGAACGTGTCCCACGTTATGTGGACAGCCTGCCCTCTTCAGCCGTCGAGGATGAAGCCGAGAATTTTGAGGGGCCCCCCAGTGAGTCTGGCCAATCTGTTAGAGCCAACCTGATCAGCCAGCATTTTAGTTAAGTTTTTTCCCTGTCTCACCATTCTGTATGTTTGTGTTATCCTTTTGGAAACATATGTTGTTTTGCCCTAATGTGGCATTACCTCTAAGTAAAACATTTCGACCTTAATTGTTGCCTAATGTATTTCATGTAGTTTCCTTAGCTTTCGCTGTGCATTGTTACACCTCTTCCAACCAAAATTATCTGGTTTAGCCCAAGCTGTTACAAAAGTCTTCCCACTAAAAACGCCACAAGTATTGGAAGTTAATTTTTTGTTTTACTTAGCAAATGAAAAATTATAGTGGTTAACAGAAATCAGTCCACATACATCTGTGGTAACAAATGGATTAAATTAAAAAAAACATCGAGCACATCTACACCTGGAAGTGAGTGGCACAACCAAACAAGGACACCCAGTCCAAAGGCCAGCCTAGTCCAGTCATTAATATTGCCTGTGCCCAGGGATATTTGGGCATGGCCATAATGTCACACAAACATGTCTGCAAACAGGAGGAGCACCAACCAAATACATAGGTTAAGCCATAAGTGGCCAGATAAACTCCACATAGACCTATGGCATTGGCTAGTGGCCTTAAGCATTACTCTAAGGAGCTATATGGGAGCAAATACAAAACACAACCTGCCAGAGCAACACAAAATGGATTGTTTGAAACCTCAAAGGACAAGTAAATACAGTGGGGGTTAAGAGAAAAGATGTCCCACACACCCATGGCTTAATAGGGTGGCTGCCCATAATACCCAGGTGGAGGTCCAGGTGGAGGTCCATGGGAATGGGACCTAGCCTGGGCCATGGCAGCATTGTGAATTTGAAACTGCTCCACAATGTTTCTCTGCATATTGGTCATCTCAGCCATGGCTGACTGGATGCCATTACTTGAATTGGCCACGTTGCTGTTGAGGGTACGCAACTCCGCGAGGATGCCCTGTAGACTGGTATGGATGTTCACCATGTCTGCATGCCTTTGCTCACGCTCTGTAACGAGCTGGGCGTCATAAGAGTCCCTTTGTTGGGTCCATAATTCAAGCAGGGCACTCTGCCTCCCCTGGGAAATTGTGGGGCGGCGTAATGGCGTCCGCCGCACAATTACCCTGGCTCTTGGGCGTGCCCTGCCGCGTGGTGTCGTACCCTCAACAGCAACCGGCCTGCTTTGCAAATCCTCAGCAGCAGAGTGAACACTGGGGACTGTAGTGTCAGTCTCCCCATGTGCAAGCACAATGGATGGAGATTCACTCTGCTGCTGAGGATTGGCCAGAGAAACATTATCGAGCAGTTCCAAATTGGGACCCAGGGGGAGTTCATCCGACGTGCCCTGTACGGAGACATCATCATCTTCCTCCATGTCCTGGATCTCTTCCATGAGTGTGCGGGTCTGTAGGGACATATAAAAAAAAAAAGGCTAAGTTTGCGTCCCAATGTAGGATTTCAACAGTTTAACACATTCTTAAGCACTTGTTATTATTTATGCTACTAAATAAACTTACCGAAAATCTCTGATCTGGGCTCCGATGCTGTACGGACATCGTAGGCATAACCAAACTGGGGGGTGAGTTTACCCTTGCTGAGGGATCATGCTGGGCTGAAGAAGAGAAAAAAATACCACGTAAACACACACACATAACCTTTTTTTGGATAGGTAATCAAATATAGCTCTATTTGGAATATTATTCAACTCTAGAGCAATGGTGACCTTTGTTCAAACCCACGCAAGTTTACAGAGGTGCAATGGCTCGGACCAACTGCTAAGTGACCTCAGTTCTAAGTCATGAAGTGTACCCATTCAGCATCCAACTTTCAGGGCACATTTTTGGATTTAGCCTACCATTCGCTAGGTCCGGGGTACTCAAACAATTGTTTTAAACGCCCATTTCAAGGTATGTGGTGAGAGGTGAATGTCTGGCCATGGTGCTGACGCAGGGGGTGTCTAGTTAAAAATAAAGACACTGGTGGAGGGGCTGGAGCTTTCAAAGTGCCAACTAATAAAGGCTGCTTGCCCTTGCTGGGCTGGATGGGCCAGAGCTGAGGGGACAGGGATTGGATGTCTAAAGGGGGGAGTTAACGTATTGATGGTGATGTGATGGATGGAGCCAATCTGTTACAAATGTATGGGGCTTATGTGGGGGGGGGGCATGGGGGGACTGTGGCACATGGGCCAGAGCAGGGGCAGCGGGACACGATTGTGGCCAGTGAAAATTTAAATAAGTTACTGTGTACCTTGCAATGCCACTTCCTGGCCAGTACTTCATATTGCAATGCTATGTTTCACGGAGCCATGACATTGGGCAGGAGACCAACCACTACATGGCCGATCAAGGGGGCAGCTCTGAGCACGTCAACACAGAAGTAACTGAGTGCAGGGCTGTCTGGCCAGGGGTCCTTGAATGTGGTGCCAAGGTCCGCATTGGGACCCCGGGCCGCCAGTTGAGTCTCGCTGCTCTTGGTCACATATGTTTGTGGGTGGCTAATTAAATAGTTAACTCAAACACAACTCACACAACCAAAAGGCAACCCATACATAATGATGTGTGTTTTGTGATTGATTCTAAATATCTCACTTATCTTGCGAAACTTCATGACTTTAACAATACAATTGGACATTTGATCTTTGCCATAATGGCTGTGGGCCTAAATGTGTGATTCACAGGGACCAAAAGAGGACACAAACAGCCACAGTAGTGCGAGGCCAACCAAGGCAAACCATAGGGGCATCCCGTTAGCTTGTTACTAGTGAACTGTAGATTATTTAGCAAACAGGCAAACATGCAGATTTAATAGTACTCACCGTGGGTACGGGTCGGGGAGTCTGTGTCCCTTAGACCAGCATGTCCACCGACCGCGACCGGATGGAGAAGTCCAAGCACAATCTCCTCAGCAGGGGTAAACTCCAATTTAGATGGAAAGCCACCTCCAGTTTTCAGGCTGAAAAGAGAAAATCGTTTGGTACTCAGAAAAGGGGCATACAGCACATCCCAAACATTATATTTAGCGAAAACATTTATTTACCTGTAATTATGCCTTTTAATTTCTTTTTGCCGTACAGCATACTTCAGATCAGAGATTTTCTTCTGAATTTGGGACACATCTTTCCTCTCTTCCCCCGCTGCATTTACTTGTCGGAGGATGGTTTCAAACAATGCCATCTTGCGCTGCTTGGTGGTGTGTTTGGATTTGCTCCCATATAGCTCGTCATAGTATAATGTAAGGCCACTAGCCAATGCCATATTTTGGTCATGGGAGAATCTCCCACTCAACTGGCCGCGGCGCAATGTGCGGCCAGATGGTTGGCTTGGCTGCTCCTCCATGTGTGCAGACACATGTGGTGACATTATGGCCTGGGGCTGGGTAGGGGAATGGCCGGATTGGTGGCTTCCCAATGACTGGACTGGACTGGCCAAGGGACTGGGTGTTCTGGCGTGGCTGGCCACCGAACTTCCAGGTGTAGATGTGGTCATGGTTGCAATTCGGGGCCCTCTTGGGGGGCTAGGTTCCCGGCTGGTGCCAGGTCGGGGGCTCTGTTCCCGGCTGGTGCCAGGTCGGGGGCTTCTGGCCCTGGATGGGGTTCGGGCCCTGTAGGGGCTTCTGGCCCTGGATGGGGTTCTTCTGGCCCTGGATGGGGTTCGGGCCCTGTAGGGGCTTCTGGCCCTGGCTGGGCTTCTGGCCCTGGATGGGGTTCTTCTGGCCCTGGATGGGGTTCGGGCCCTGTAGGGGCTTCTGGCCCTGGATGGGGTTCTTCTGGCCCTGGATGGGGTTCGGGCCCTGTAGGGGCTTCTGGCCCTGGCTGGGCTTCTGGCCCTGGTTGGGGTTCTTCTGGCCCTGGATGGGGTTCTTCTGGCCCTGGATGGGGTTCGGGCCCTGTAGGGGCTTCTGGCCCTGGCTGGGCTTCTGGCCCTGGATGGGGTTCTTCTGGCCCTGGATGGGGTTCGGGCCCTGTAGGGGCTTCTGGCCCTGGCTGGGCTTCTGGCCCTGGATGGGGTTCTTCTGGCCCTGGATGGGGTTCGGGCCCTGTAGGGGCTTCTGGCCCTGGCTGGGCTTCTGGCCCTGGATGGGGTTCTTCTGGCCCTGGATGGGGTTCGGGCCCTGTAGGGGCTTCTGGCCCTGGCTGGGCTTCTGGCCCTTCTGTGCGGGCTGGAGGGGCTTCGGGCCCTTCTGTGCGGGCTGGAGGGGCTTCGGGCCCTTCTGTGTGGGCTGGATGTGCTTCGGGCACTGCTGTGGGGCCTGGGTTGGCTAAGTGCCCGGCTTGAAAGCATGGCTGGTGTGGGCTCCCTTGGGCGGCCTCTTCTGGGGGCAGAGGTGGTGGTGGCTGCTGTGGCCTGTTTTTTGGCCGCAGGGGCACGTGCCTTTTGGGCCCTTTTTTGGGAAACGGAGGGTCCAGTGTCCCTTGGTGGGGCCGAGGTGGTACTTGCCTTCTGGGCCTTCTGGGACCTTAGCTTCTTCGGTCGTTGCTGGGACCTGGTTGTTGGGCCCTCAGAGGTCTGGCTTTGCTGGCCGCGTTTAGCTGCTGCCTTTTTTGGTGCCATTTTGTCCAAAAGCTCAAAGAGAATGAGCTTTGGGTGCAGGGACCTTTAAATCATGCGCCCAGCGTCTGACGCCTATGCGCACGACTACGCGCTCGTACGGACGTACGTTCGTGCGGAACCAGGAAACCGCTGGGGTTTCACTTATCTGCTGCCTGGAAGAAGACTAAAGATGGCGCCCACTATCTTCACCCGTCAACAGGAAGAGATCCTCATGCTGGTAAGTGGCTGCCTGTGCATTTTAATGTAATAGTCAATGCTGGCCTAAATGTAAATGATGCGTTTGGAACTAGTTTGGTGTCTCTTAATGTTTAATCACTGCCTCCTCACACTTCATCCTCAAGGGCCGAGCCTGGCCACGTTTTCACCTGTCTATGCTGATGTCCTAATTCGGCCAATTGCTCCGGCTTAGCAACAGTTAATTAACCTGTGGAGTAGCGGGGCGAGCTGTCAAACCTGGCCTGTCTCGGACCTTGATGCGGATGTTTGAGGAACACTGTTTTCCTAAGCCATAAAAACACAACGGGAAGCCACACACGTGGGCCAAAAGCCTAAGCATTAGGCTACATCTTGGATCTTTAAAACATCCTAACATGCCCTAGATGCAGGTGGCCTGATTGTTGAGGTTGGCTATTATCTGTATGTACATGGTGTGTGATACATATAACATAAGACCAGACTGTCAATCACAGTCAACGTCCTCTTTAAGGCACTCCCCAAAAATGGCGGCCATTCGAAATGTGTGTGTTAATGTCATTAAATACTCAACTTGTGATGCAACACATATGGGTCTGTGTGTAAAAGTACAAGCTCTGTGTCCATTATGTTTTTCAGATCATGCTTCAGCGCCGGTATGACTTCGCGCCCAATGTGTGCGAGAAAAGGGACATCGCCCGGGAGATCATCGCGGAGATACACCGTGTGACCAGCACCACCTTCACTCACACCCAGATAATGCAGCATTGGTCGGACCTGAAGCGTCTGCACATGCCCCGGGTGCGGAGGTTTTTTGGGATCCATTTCCCAAGTAAGTACTAAGCAATTGCATGGTATATGTTCCAAATGTCTAAGTTATGCCTTTATTTATAATGACTTTTCTTTGGTAGTGTTGGAAATGGATTTCAGAATTCGCCGCACCCGGAGACGTACAGGCCGACCAGTGCTGCATGACTCTGCTTCTGTGAGTGAAGGTGGTGGATCTCCCGGGCGACGGACCTACCCCTCCTCTGTGGCCTCCTCAGACCAGCCCCTGGACCTTACCACAGAGGAGGGGCCAAGGCGCGTGGGCGTGGAGTCATACCTGGCCACGCATGGGGAAGGCTCTGGTATGTCACTCTTCATGTATAGGCACAAAGATATACATGGCAGGCCAAAAACTAAGTTATCCTTTATTATGTATTTGTAGAAGCTTCAGGAGCGGGTGAGATAGTGGAGGAGGAGGCAGCAGAGATGCTGGAAGGAGATCCTGGCGAAGGTGAGTGATGTCAGCCAGACTGGGAGCCAGATATGTTGGGGATAGTGACTATCTACAAATACTAACCAAATGTCACATGTTTCTCCAGGGACTTCTTCACAGCCGAGCCAGGACCAAGGGCAGTCTGTTGGCCCCAACCAGCCATCTGTCGGCCACCAACTCCGTAAGTCTCCATGCCATTATTCATATTAATGTTTGCTTAGCTAATAACACACACATAACTAAAGGCGTAGCCAATGTGTAGTTCACACTTTAATGTGGGCACTTCGTTAGGTTAAAGAGGACCCAAACTAGTATTAAGAACCAAAGACTTAGCCATCACACTGTACCTACAGATTTGAAACATGGAAAAACACCCTTCACCCATCTAATGCATGTTATTAGACAGAACCAAACCAATATTGGTGAATATGGAATGCACAATATTTACAGGCAGCATGGGATACAGATTGAAAAAAGGAAGGTGCTGCCATGCATTGTGTGAGTGATGACCTTTCCCGCAACCCAGCTATGCTCTGGATTCCCAACGCACCACTGTAACCTACTCCCCTGTACTTTATCCAACTCTCCACTCCTCATTAAGTGTTATGCTTCAGAGTCCAGATGGCGGCGCTGTAATCCCCAAAAAAGCCTAACTAACTTTTAGGTGGGGCAGAATCATTTGTGAATAGTTTTTGTTTTTCATTAAATAATGTTGAAGGTCCGGTTTAAGGAGTTTAAACACTTACCTGTGGGAAATGCATTAACTGTATCCCTTGGAAGAAGGACATATGTCATGCATTTACATGTATTTGATTAACCCTAAATCTATTTCCAGCATACAAACCGGTCTGGGACTCCTATTTATGTTTCTTTCTCTATTGGTTACAGGGATGATCCCCAAAACCTTGGCGGGTAAAAAAAAACGAATGAAGGAGTTGGTGGCCGAGCTGCTGGCCATACAGGCAACGTTGGGGCCAACAGATGAAGAAGAGGATGATGAATAGTGCCCTTGGTCCTGGCTCCTTTGTTTCACGTTTTTTTAAAGTTGTTACAATTTTATAAAGTTTTTAATTGTTTAAAAAAAAAAAAATATATATATTTTTTAAATCAAAAAACCCACAAAAAAAAAAAAAAAAGTTTTACTGTTAAAAACAAATAAAATAATTAGATATGTTTTCCCGAGGGCAAAAAAAAAAAACGGTTTGCCAAAAAAAAACAAAACTATAAAAAAAAATGTGGAATTTTATTCCAAACCAAAGAAATAAAAAATTTTAAATAAATTATATTTGAAGCCTTCCTAAATGTGTCTTTTCTAATATGCACACACCCCAAAAATTACACAAACCAGAAACAACACACTTAGAAACATATAGACATATGTAAATTATGTGATTTTCTTACGTTTTATGGACCGAGAAATGAAGTTGGATGCAGGCGCTAAGGGGTTTAGGTAAGTTTGAGGGAGCGAGAAATGAAGTTGGATGCAAGCGCTAAAGGGTTTAGGTAAGTTTGAGGGAGCGAGAAATGAAGTTGGATGCAAGCGCTAAGGGGTTTAGGTAAGTTTGAGGGAGCGAGAAATGAAGTTGGATGCAAGCGCTAAGGGGTTTAGGTAAGTTTGAGGGAGCGAGAAATGAAGTTGGATGCAAGCGCTAAAGGGTTTAGGTAAGTTTGAGGGAGCGAGAAATGAAGTTGGATGCAAGCGCTAAAGGGTTTAGGTAAGTTTGAGGGAGCGAGAAATGAAGTTGGATGCAAGCGCTAAAGGGTTTAGGTAAGTTTGAGGGAGCGAGAAATGAAGTTGGATGCAAGCGCTAAAGGGTTTAGGTAAGTTTGAGGGAGCGAGAAATGAAGTTGGATGCAAGCGCTAAAGGGTTTAGGTAAGTTTGAGGGAGCGAGAAATGAAGTTGGATGCAAGCGCTAAAGGGTTTAGGTAAGTTTGAGGGAGCGAGAAATGAAGTTGGATGCAAGCGCTAAGGGGTTTAGGTAAGTTTGAGGGAGCGAGAAATGAAGTTGGATGCAGCCGCTAAGGGGTTTAGGTAAGTTTGAGGGAGCGAGAAATGAAGTTGGATGCAAGCGCTAAGGGGTTTAGGTAAGTTTGAGGGAGCGAGAAATGAAGTTGGATGCAGCCGCTAAGGGGTTTAGGTAAGTTTGAGGGAGCGAGAAATGAAGTTGGATGCAAGCGCTAAAGGGTTTAGGTAAGTTTGAGGGAGCGAGAAATGAAGTTGGATGCAAGCGCTAAAGGGTTTAGGTAAGTTTGAGGGAGCGAGAAATGAAGTTGGATGCAGCCGCTAAGGGGTTTAGGTAAGTTTGAGGGAGCGAGAAATGAAGTTGGATGCAAGCGCTAAAGGGTTTAGGTAAGTTTGAGGGAGCGAGAAATGAAGTTGGATGCAAGCGCTAAAGGGTTTAGGTAAGTTTGAGGGAGCGAGAAATGAAGTTGGATGCAAGCGCTAAAGGGTTTAGGTAAGTTTGAGGGAGCGAGAAATGAAGTTGGATGCAAGCGCTAAAGGGTTTAGGTAAGTTTGAGGGAGCGAGAAATGAAGTTGGATGCAAGCGCTAAAGGGTTTAGGTAAGTTTCTGGTTGAGGGTGCGCATGCGCAAGATCTTATATACATAAGAACGCACGAATCTAAGAGGCCAAAAACCAATGAAAACCAGAGGCAAACGCAAGTAATTGGAAGAGCTGGACGATGGAAGCCGCCGACAAAACAGGCTGCCGCCGCCACAGGTGAGCACATGAACGTGATTTTTACGATTGGCAACTGACTGAGGCAAGTTCGGGAGATATCATACGAACGGACGTATCTTTTAGGATAGAAACGTATTTGCTTATTGAATCACTCGCAAGTTCTTACGAACGCACGAGCGGACGTGAAAAATAGGATGATCGTGAGCCAAATCCAAGCTGTTACATGTTTCTTTGAATCAACCCAATTAACTCCTCCTCCCGGGCATGTTATATTTCGTGCATAAATGGAGAAAGAGCATACAAAAAATAGTACAACCCCGTGGGAACTTTTCTTAAAAGTCCGCCGAGTCAAGGCGGGGGGCGTGGTATTATGTCGGGAGCCATCAAAGGATAGGGAGGGGGAGTGTCATCAGTTAGCCTGTCACAATGTGACGTAGCCCCGTCCAAGATGTCAGGGCGGGGTGTGGGCGTATAACACACGTATTCATTACAAGGATGATTGACATCCTTGGACCGGGTTAACGCTGCTCCAAGCTTGTCAGGGCGGGGTGTGGGCGTACAACACACGCATTCATCAAAAGGATAATTAACATCCTTAGACCGGGTCAACGCCACTCCATACTTGACTGGGGACAAGTGGAGGAACAAGTGCATAAAGTTGCTGGTGACTGGATGACATAAAGGGTCACTAAATGATCAAGCCAAAATGTACACAGCACAAAAGTTAAAGCGGGCCTCTCGATCATATCATCACTGAAAACCCAATAAAGGAAAATGATGAATGCGATCTGAGTGACAGGGGCGGGGTTTTAGTGCAGTGACTTAATCACGGCCGTAGCTTTCATTATTAAAAGCAAAGGGGTATCCATCAGAGTATATGATGATAACTATAATGGTGCAAATGACTAGCTGCATAATAGCCGGCACTATCGCTGCTGTATATGAAGTGGCAGACGAGAATGACCGGCATCATGCTTGAACATGCTAGTCTGCATTCTTAGTGTACGCTCTCTGTGCCCAAACTAGGGAAAAGTGTGGACCTGTGTGATCTAGGCCCTTTGGGTCATGACCCAGTGATAGAGGAACAAAACCTAACCATTTGTCTCTGATACAACCATTGGTAAGATCTTATAAGGATCTCCCCAAATCAATGTAGGGGAATGCTCCCGGATCTCCAAAGGTATGAAGATGTATTGGATAATAACCTCATGTTCTAAAGTGTCTTTGTTCAAAACTTATGTCCAATGGGTGCAAAACAGTGTGTATTAAAGGATGCATACCTAAAGTAACGGTGAACGTGGAAGAAGGGGGAAAGGTAAAGGACCCCCTCTTTTTGACTATCAACATTAACAGATGTAGAAGTGCAAAATACTACCTATAAATACATTGCATAAAATAAATATACAGTGATTTAGTGACAGTGCAAATACACTAAATGGGTGAAATACATGTGACTTGATATTTAGGATGTGTCAATAAAACAATTTAAATCAAATTCCACATTGAGACCCTGTGGAGTGAAAGTGTTGAGTTCATATATCCATCTACTCTCACGTTTGGAGATCTCTCGGATTAGGTTAGAGCCCCTCCAATGCTTTTCCGTATGGTCAATCCCCAAAAACGACAAGCATTTAGGATCACTAGCATGTACATTTTTAAAATGGGCGGATAGACTATGGCTTTCCAGTCCTTTCTTAATGTTATATATGTGTTCTCTTACTCGCACATAGAGAGCCCTAGTGGTTCGTCCTACATAGTATAGTTTACAAGGACACCACATCAAATATACTACATACTGTGTCCGACAAGTAATGAAGGTCTTTATTGTGTATGTCTTGTTAGTACTTGTGGTGAATTCTTTTTTTGGGTTTGTAATGGGTAAACATGTTTTGCATCCCATACATGTGCCACATCTAAAGAATCCACTTAATTTGGTGGTGGTAAGGGATATTTTTCTTGGGGGATCTACATAGCTGCGAGTTAACAAATCTCTTAAGTTAGGGGCTTTTCTGTAAATGACTTGTGGACGTTCTGGCAATACCGGACCCAGTACTGTATCGTCTTTCAATATGTGCCAGTGTTTCTGAAGCAATTTCTTAAACAACTTATGTTGCATACTATAGTCAGTGATCATGGACATGTTATGATTGTTCGCTTCTATTGCTCGTCTGTTAGCTGTTAACATGGGGGTTCTTTCTTTTCCTCTAACGAGTAATTGTTGTTCCTTAATAATTTGGGGATTGTAACCCTTCTCTATAAACCTATTAGTCAGAATTGTAGATTGGACATCGTAGGTGTCTATATGCGTGCAATTTCTACGCAATCGCATATATTGTCCCTTAGGTATGGCTCCCAACCAGTTGGGATGGTGGCAACTATTTTGGGGAACGAAACCATTCCTGTCCGTGGGTTTAAAGAAGGTGGACGTAAAAAGAGTATCTCCCACTTTCTCTATAGTCAAATCAAGGAAATTAATGGAACTTGGGCTGCTTTCCATTGTAAATGACAGGTTAAAGGAATTCTCATTTACCTTTACAAAGAATGCATCCAAATCTGATTGGGAACCCCGCCATATACATAAGACATCGTCTATGTATCTTTTCCAGGCCGCCAAGAGGGGTCTTTCCACTTGATCTATGAATTGGGTTTCCCACCATCCTACATACAAGTTGGCCATGCTGGGGGCAAATTTAGCCCCCATGGCCACGCCAGTGATTTGCAGATAAAAATTATCTGCGAACCAAAAATAGTTATGTTCAAGAGCGAACATAAGACAGTCTATGATGAAGTCAATTTGCTCTAACGGTAAAGATGAATCCAGATTAAGAAAATATTTAACCGCTGAAATTCCTTTATCATGCGGTATCACTGTATAAAGTGATGAGACATCCGCCGTGGCTAACATAGTGACACCTGTCCAGTTTCCCTTTTCACACAGATTGATCACTTGTGTGGAATCCTTAAGATATGAGGGAAGTTTGATAACAAGACCTTGCAGAAATGCATCAATGTATTCACCCAAGCGACAAGTGAGGGACCCTCTCCCACTGACTATGGGTCGACCAGGTGGTTTGTCTAATCCCTTATGGATTTTTGGCAGCTGATAAATGGTCGGTATTTTTGGTGCTGTGGGAATTAAATAGTTGTATTCCTTGGGGGTTAGAAGACCTCTATCCCGTCCAGCTTCCAACAACCTGGTAAGCGCCTCTCTATATTCTCTTGTTGGATCCTTCTTTAATAGTTGATACGTGGCCCGATCCGACAGGAGCCTGTCCAGTTCAGCTAAATAGTCATCCTTGTTAAGGACAACCAAACCCCCCCCCTTATCAGCCGGCTTGATCACTATTTCATGTTTCTTTTCAAGGGATTTGAATCCTTCATGTAAATTGGGTGGCCAGAGCTTGCGTTTAAAAGACAATTTTTTAAGGTCTCTTGACATAGCCATTTTGAATGCTTCTAATTGTGAATTAGGTATATTGGAGGGATTGAACAGTGATTTGTTACTTAAATTGGTGTGTTTTATACTGTTCCTCTCCAAATTTTCATTCTCTAGTGCCACATAATTTTCAGATTCCTTTATTAGAAAAAAATTTTTTATAGAAAGTTTCCTAATATATTTTTGTAGGTCAACAAAAGTGGCAAAAGGGTCCAAATTTTTTGGAGGGGCAAACTTCAAGCCACGGTCCAAAATGGATAACTCGTTTTTAGTTAAGGTGACCGAGCTTAGATTGAAAATACCCAGTCCTATTGGCGCCTTATCTTTCTTGTGCTTGCGGCCCCCTCTCCGCCCTCGTGTTCCCCTCCCTTCCGTTTGAGTGATCCGCGATTGATCGGATCTATATGTCTCCCCCTGTCCCAGCAGGGGGAAGGTGTGTGAACTCTGGGTGAGGTGGAACGTTGTCTGTGAAAAGGGGCCGGGCGGGACGTGGGACCGTCATTTAGAAAAGAATATTGTGTTTTAGCAGAAGCCCTTGGAGTCTGTTCAGAGGGATAGTCTGTCGTGTGTTTCCACCAGGCTCGCTCTAAGTGATTAGGGCGTCTATTATTATCCCCCATGTTTGTTCTTTGATAGCGTGGACTCCTAGGGTGCTGTCTAAACTGCCTATTCTCATCAGTAAAAGTTGATCTTTTAACAATCCTGTTTTCCCTTTTGTGAGATTGAGATCTTATTATCTCCATATGCTTAGACCTTTCTACCTTATCATCATTTGTTTTAATCCGAGTCTGCCAGTTGAACACTTGGTTTGTAGCATAGTCTCTCTGGTCTCTCCGAAACTTCCTAATCTTTCTATTTTTAATAGTTTGTTCATCTTTATTTAATCTTTCTTTTAGACTATCTGATCTAGTTTGAAACTCATTGGACCCGATCATCGGACTCATACGTCCCTTAATTCCCTCTTTTTCAGTATCCAGAGCAGACAATTGAACTTTCTTTTTGGAAATTAATCTCTCCAAGAGTGCCAGTCCGCACCCATTGAAGAAACGAAACCAATCTAAACACCCCTCCGGAGTCTCATCCCCATCATAAATTTGTAAATGCCAACGTAGTTGTTGTGGCACCATCCCCTTTGCTACATATTGTTCTAATGTGGCGACATCCCATTTCAATCTCAGCTCTTTATTTAAGATTTTGTATAATCCCTTAAATTCATCTTCTAAGCTGCAGTTTGATGTGGGGTTGTCGTCACTATTGAAAATACTGCCTAAATCCATTTCACGTCTTTGACAATATGTAAAAATATCCATGGTTAAAATAACCTTATGAAGCTGCTGGTGCTTAGGAATGAAACAATTGTAATAATATATAGATATTAACACCGCGCTCTAAAATTATATATAACTTTCTTGTGATTGATAACATAAAATGGGACAGTTCTTAAAGTATCTGCTTCAACGTGTGAAAAAACTTTTCAATCCAAAAAGTTCCAAAGCTATATGTATAAGAAAACACGGAGCAAAGAGGGTCCTCAATTAGATGACCTCCAAAAACAATAAAATCAGCAAGGTATCCCACGGTGCATGCACTTCTAAAAAGCTGGTGGTATCACACGTGCCCGTCACCTCCACACATATGCGCTTACCAAATGGATGGAAATAACCAGCCTTAAATCAATTGATGCCTCTCAGAAGATTCCAGAAGTTTGGTGGGTTTTATGTACACATTAACTCCTCCTCCCGGGCATGTTATATTTCGTGCATAAATGGAGAAAGAGCATACAAAAAATAGTGCAACCCCGTGGGAACTTTTCTTAAAAGATTTTTAATAACAAAAATGCACTCACAATTTGTTTGAAGTATAAAACGCCAATGAGAATGCACTAGTTCTGAGGGAGTCCTTTTCCTTCCCCTTTCCTGTGTCCGTTCAAATAGACGTCAATGGTTAAAATCAGTAAAGTTAAAATGAATGGCCGCCGTCTCCTCATGTGATTCCTAACGCGTTTCGTTGCTGAGCAACTTTTTCAAAGGATGAGCGGCGCGGCTGCTGACAGTTCATTTATAGATGCTGAAGGACCTCGTTAATCGTACCATAGACCAATCAGCACTTAGGGCAGTGAATATCATTAAGTCACATGTGTGTATGTGACGTAGTCTCATTCGCCGAAAGGGGGCGGAGGGCATGGTGAAAGACCTCGTTGTTCAAAGCCAATCGGCGCTTAGGGCAGTGAATCTCATTATGTCACATGTTAAGATGTGACGCGGCCGCGTCCGCCGAGTCAAGGCGGGGGGCGTGGTATTATGTCGGGAGCCATCAAAGGATAGGGAGGGGGAGTGTCATCAGTTAGCCTGTCACAATGTGACGTAGCCCCGTCCAAGATGTCAGGGCGGGGTGTGGGCGTATAACACACGTATTCATTACAAGGATGATTGACATCCTTGGACCGGGTTAACGCTGCTCCAAGCTTGTCAGGGCGGGGTGTGGGCGTACAACACACGCATTCATCAAAAGGATAATTAACATCCTTAGACCGGGTCAACGCCACTCCATACTTGACTGGGGACAAGTGGAGGAACAAGTGCATAAAGTTGCTGGTGACTGGATGACATAAAGGGTCACTAAATGATCAAGCCAAAATGTACACAGCACAAAAGTTAAAGCGGGCCTCTCGATCATATCATCACTGAAAACCCAATAAAGGAAAATGATGAATGCGATCTGAGTGACAGGGGCGGGGTTTTAGTGCAGTGACTTAATCACGGCCGTAGCTTTCATTATTAAAAGCAAAGGGGTATCCATCAGAGTATATGATGATAACTATAATGGTGCAAATGACTAGCTGCATAATAGCCGGCACTATCGCTGCTGTATATGAAGTGGCAGACGAGAATGACCGGCATCATGCTTGAACATGCTAGTCTGCATTCTTAGTGTACGCTCTCTGTGCCCAAACTAGGGAAAAGTGTGGACCTGTGTGATCTAGGCCCTTTGGGTCATGACCCAGTGATAGAGGAACAAAACCTAACCATTTGTCTCTGATACAACCATTGGTAAGATCTTATAAGGATCTCCCCAAATCAATGTAGGGGAATGCTCCCGGATCTCCAAAGGTATGAAGATGTATTGGATAATAACCTCATGTTCTAAAGTGTCTTTGTTCAAAACTTATGTCCAATGGGTGCAAAACAGTGTGTATTAAAGGATGCATACCTAAAGTAACGGTGAACGTGGAAGAAGGGGGAAAGGTAAAGGACCCCCTCTTTTTGACTATCAACATTAACAGATGTAGAAGTGCAAAATACTACCTATAAATACATTGCATAAAATAAATATACAGTGATTTAGTGACAGTGCAAATACACTAAATGGGTGAAATACATGTGACTTGATATTTAGGATGTGTCAATAAAACAATTTAAATCAAATTCCACATTGAGACCCTGTGGAGTGAAAGTGTTGAGTTCATATATCCATCTACTCTCACGTTTGGAGATCTCTCGGATTAGGTTAGAGCCCCTCCAATGCTTTTCCGTATGGTCAATCCCCAAAAACGACAAGCATTTAGGATCACTAGCATGTACATTTTTAAAATGGGCGGATAGACTATGGCTTTCCAGTCCTTTCTTAATGTTATATATGTGTTCTCTTACTCGCACATAGAGAGCCCTAGTGGTTCGTCCTACATAGTATAGTTTACAAGGACACCACATCAAATATACTACATACTGTGTCCGACAAGTAATGAAGGTCTTTATTGTGTATGTCTTGTTAGTACTTGTGGTGAATTCTTTTTTTGGGTTTGTAATGGGTAAACATGTTTTGCATCCCATACATGTGCCACATCTAAAGAATCCACTTAATTTGGTGGTGGTAAGGGATATTTTTCTTGGGGGATCTACATAGCTGCGAGTTAACAAATCTCTTAAGTTAGGGGCTTTTCTGTAAATGACTTGTGGACGTTCTGGCAATACCGGACCCAGTACTGTATCGTCTTTCAATATGTGCCAGTGTTTCTGAAGCAATTTCTTAAACAACTTATGTTGCATACTATAGTCAGTGATCATGGACATGTTATGATTGTTCGCTTCTATTGCTCGTCTGTTAGCTGTTAACATGGGGGTTCTTTCTTTTCCTCTAACGAGTAATTGTTGTTCCTTAATAATTTGGGGATTGTAACCCTTCTCTATAAACCTATTAACTTTAACTTTTGTGCTGTGTACATTTTGGCTTGATCATTTAGTGACCCTTTATGTCATCCAGTCACCAGCAACTTTATGCACTTGTTCCTCCACTTGTCCCCAGTCAAGTATGGAGTGGCGTTGACCCGGTCTAAGGATGTTAATTATCCTTTTGATGAATGCGTGTGTTGTACGCCCACACCCCGCCCTGACAAGCTTGGAGCAGCGTTAACCCGGTCCAAGGATGTCAATCATCCTTGTAATGAATACGTGTGTTATACGCCCACACCCCGCCCTGACATCTTGGACGGGGCTACGTCACATTGTGACAGGCTAACTGATGACACTCCCCCTCCCTATCCTTTGATGGCTCCCGACATAATACCACGCCCCCCGCCTTGACTCGGCGGACGCGGCCGCGTCACATCTTAACATGTGACATAATGAGATTCACTGCCCTAAGCGCCGATTGGCTTTGAACAACGAGGTCTTTCACCATGCCCTCCGCCCCCTTTCGGCGAATGAGACTACGTCACATACACACATGTGACTTAATGATATTCACTGCCCTAAGTGCTGATTGGTCTATGGTACGATTAACGAGGTCCTTCAGCATCTATAAATGAACTGTCAGCAGCCGCGCCGCTCATCCTTTGAAAAAGTTGCTCAGCAACGAAACGCGTTAGGAATCACATGAGGAGACGGCGGCCATTCATTTTAACTTTACTGATTTTAACCATTGACGTCTATTTGAACGGACACAGGAAAGGGGAAGGAAAAGGACTCCCTCAGAACTAGTGCATTCTCATTGGCGTTTTATACTTCAAACAAATTGTGAGTGCATTTTTGTTATTAAAAATCTTTTAAGAAAAGTTCCCACGGGGTTGCACTATTTTTTGTATGCTCTTTCTCCATTTATGCACGAAATATAACATGCCCGGGAGGAGGAGTTAATGTGTACATAAAACCCACCAAACTTCTGGAATCTTCTGAGAGGCATCAATTGATTTAAGGCTGGTTATTTCCATCCATTTGGTAAGCGCATATGTGTGGAGGTGACGGGCACGCGTGATACCACCAGCTTTTTAGAAGTGCATGCACCGTGGGATACCTTGCTGATTTTATTGTTTTTGGAGGTCATCTAATTGAGGACCCTCTTTGCTCCGTGTTTTCTTATACATATAGCTTTGGAACTTTTTGGATTGAAAAGTTTTTTCACACGTTGAAGCAGATACTTTAAGAACTGTCCCATTTTATGTTATCAATCACAAGAAAGTTATATATAATTTTAGAGCGCGGTGTTAATATCTATATATTATTACAATTGTTTCATTCCTAAGCACCAGCAGCTTCATAAGGTTATTTTAACCATGGATATTTTTACATATTGTCAAAGACGTGAAATGGATTTAGGCAGTATTTTCAATAGTGACGACAACCCCACATCAAACTGCAGCTTAGAAGATGAATTTAAGGGATTATACAAAATCTTAAATAAAGAGCTGAGATTGAAATGGGATGTCGCCACATTAGAACAATATGTAGCAAAGGGGATGGTGCCACAACAACTACGTTGGCATTTACAAATTTATGATGGGGATGAGACTCCGGAGGGGTGTTTAGATTGGTTTCGTTTCTTCAATGGGTGCGGACTGGCACTCTTGGAGAGATTAATTTCCAAAAAGAAAGTTCAATTGTCTGCTCTGGATACTGAAAAAGAGGGAATTAAGGGACGTATGAGTCCGATGATCGGGTCCAATGAGTTTCAAACTAGATCAGATAGTCTAAAAGAAAGATTAAATAAAGATGAACAAACTATTAAAAATAGAAAGATTAGGAAGTTTCGGAGAGACCAGAGAGACTATGCTACAAACCAAGTGTTCAACTGGCAGACTCGGATTAAAACAAATGATGATAAGGTAGAAAGGTCTAAGCATATGGAGATAATAAGATCTCAATCTCACAAAAGGGAAAACAGGATTGTTAAAAGATCAACTTTTACTGATGAGAATAGGCAGTTTAGACAGCACCCTAGGAGTCCACGCTATCAAAGAACAAACATGGGGGATAATAATAGACGCCCTAATCACTTAGAGCGAGCCTGGTGGAAACACACGACAGACTATCCCTCTGAACAGACTCCAAGGGCTTCTGCTAAAACACAATATTCTTTTCTAAATGACGGTCCCACGTCCCGCCCGGCCCCTTTTCACAGACAACGTTCCACCTCACCCAGAGTTCACACACCTTCCCCCTGCTGGGACAGGGGGAGACATATAGATCCGATCAATCGCGGATCACTCAAACGGAAGGGAGGGGAACACGAGGGCGGAGAGGGGGCCGCAAGCACAAGAAAGATAAGGCGCCAATAGGACTGGGTATTTTCAATCTAAGCTCGGTCACCTTAACTAAAAACGAGTTATCCATTTTGGACCGTGGCTTGAAGTTTGCCCCTCCAAAAAATTTGGACCCTTTTGCCACTTTTGTTGACCTACAAAAATATATTAGGAAACTTTCTATAAAAAATTTTTTTCTAATAAAGGAATCTGAAAATTATGTGGCACTAGAGAATGAAAATTTGGAGAGGAACAGTATAAAACACACCAATTTAAGTAACAAATCACTGTTCAATCCCTCCAATATACCTAATTCACAATTAGAAGCATTCAAAATGGCTATGTCAAGAGACCTTAAAAAATTGTCTTTTAAACGCAAGCTCTGGCCACCCAATTTACATGAAGGATTCAAATCCCTTGAAAAGAAACATGAAATAGTGATCAAGCCGGCTGATAAGGGGGGGGGTTTGGTTGTCCTTAACAAGGATGACTATTTAGCTGAACTGGACAGGCTCCTGTCGGATCGGGCCACGTATCAACTATTAAAGAAGGATCCAACAAGAGAATATAGAGAGGCGCTTACCAGGTTGTTGGAAGCTGGACGGGATAGAGGTCTTCTAACCCCCAAGGAATACAACTATTTAATTCCCACAGCACCAAAAATACCGACCATTTATCAGCTGCCAAAAATCCATAAGGGATTAGACAAACCACCTGGTCGACCCATAGTCAGTGGGAGAGGGTCCCTCACTTGTCGCTTGGGTGAATACATTGATGCATTTCTGCAAGGTCTTGTTATCAAACTTCCCTCATATCTTAAGGATTCCACACAAGTGATCAATCTGTGTGAAAAGGGAAACTGGACAGGTGTCACTATGTTAGCCACGGCGGATGTCTCATCACTTTATACAGTGATACCGCATGATAAAGGAATTTCAGCGGTTAAATATTTTCTTAATCTGGATTCATCTTTACCGTTAGAGCAAATTGACTTCATCATAGACTGTCTTATGTTCGCTCTTGAACATAACTATTTTTGGTTCGCAGATAATTTTTATCTGCAAATCACTGGCGTGGCCATGGGGGCTAAATTTGCCCCCAGCATGGCCAACTTGTATGTAGGATGGTGGGAAACCCAATTCATAGATCAAGTGGAAAGACCCCTCTTGGCGGCCTGGAAAAGATACATAGACGATGTCTTATGTATATGGCGGGGTTCCCAATCAGATTTGGATGCATTCTTTGTAAAGGTAAATGAGAATTCCTTTAACCTGTCATTTACAATGGAAAGCAGCCCAAGTTCCATTAATTTCCTTGATTTGACTATAGAGAAAGTGGGAGATACTCTTTTTACGTCCACCTTCTTTAAACCCACGGACAGGAATGGTTTCGTTCCCCAAAATAGTTGCCACCATCCCAACTGGTTGGGAGCCATACCTAAGGGACAATATATGCGATTGCGTAGAAATTGCACGCATATAGACACCTACGATGTCCAATCTACAATTCTGACTAATAGGTTTATAGAGAAGGGTTACAATCCCCAAATTATTAAGGAACAACAATTACTCGTTAGAGGAAAAGAAAGAACCCCCATGTTAACAGCTAACAGACGAGCAATAGAAGCGAACAATCATAACATGTCCATGATCACTGACTATAGTATGCAACATAAGTTGTTTAAGAAATTGCTTCAGAAACACTGGCACATATTGAAAGACGATACAGTACTGGGTCCGGTATTGCCAGAACGTCCACAAGTCATTTACAGAAAAGCCCCTAACTTAAGAGATTTGTTAACTCGCAGCTATGTAGATCCCCCAAGAAAAATATCCCTTACCACCACCAAATTAAGTGGATTCTTTAGATGTGGCACATGTATGGGATGCAAAACATGTTTACCCATTACAAACCCAAAAAAAGAATTCACCACAAGTACTAACAAGACATACACAATAAAGACCTTCATTACTTGTCGGACACAGTATGTAGTATATTTGATGTGGTGTCCTTGTAAACTATACTATGTAGGACGAACCACTAGGGCTCTCTATGTGCGAGTAAGAGAACACATATATAACATTAAGAAAGGACTGGAAAGCCATAGTCTATCCGCCCATTTTAAAAATGTACATGCTAGTGATCCTAAATGCTTGTCGTTTTTGGGGATTGACCATACGGAAAAGCATTGGAGGGGCTCTAACCTAATCCGAGAGATCTCCAAACGTGAGAGTAGATGGATATATGAACTCAACACTTTCACTCCACAGGGTCTCAATGTGGAATTTGATTTAAATTGTTTTATTGACACATCCTAAATATCAAGTCACATGTATTTCACCCATTTAGTGTATTTGCACTGTCACTAAATCACTGTATATTTATTTTATGCAATGTATTTATAGGTAGTATTTTGCACTTCTACATCTGTTAATGTTGATAGTCAAAAAGAGGGGGTCCTTTACCTTTCCCCCTTCTTCCACGTTCACCGTTACTTTAGGTATGCATCCTTTAATACACACTGTTTTGCACCCATTGGACATAAGTTTTGAACAAAGACACTTTAGAACATGAGGTTATTATCCAATACATCTTCATACCTTTGGAGATCCGGGAGCATTCCCCTACATTGATTTGGGGAGATCCTTATAAGATCTTACCAATGGTTGTATCAGAGACAAATGGTTAGGTTTTGTTCCTCTATCACTGGGTCATGACCCAAAGGGCCTAGATCACACAGGTCCACACTTTTCCCTAGTTTGGGCACAGAGAGCGTACACTAAGAATGCAGACTAGCATGTTCAAGCATGATGCCGGTCATTCTCGTCTGCCACTTCATATACAGCAGCGATAGTGCCGGCTATTATGCAGCTAGTCATTTGCACCATTATAGTTATCATCATATACTCTGATGGATACCCCTTTGCTTTTAATAATGAAAGCTACGGCCGTGATTAAGTCACTGCACTAAAACCCCGCCCCTGTCACTCAGATCGCATTCATCATTTTCCTTTATTGGGTTTTCAGTGATGATATGATCGAGAGGCCCGCTTTAACTTTTGTGCTGTGTACATTTTGGCTTGATCATTTAGTGACCCTTTATGTCATCCAGTCACCAGCAACTTTATGCACTTGTTCCTCCACTTGTCCCCAGTCAAGTATGGAGTGGCGTTGACCCGGTCTAAGGATGTTAATTATCCTTTTGATGAATGCGTGTGTTGTACGCCCACACCCCGCCCTGACAAGCTTGGAGCAGCGTTAACCCGGTCCAAGGATGTCAATCATCCTTGTAATGAATACGTGTGTTATACGCCCACACCCCGCCCTGACATCTTGGACGGGGCTACGTCACATTGTGACAGGCTAACTGATGACACTCCCCCTCCCTATCCTTTGATGGCTCCCGACATAATACCACGCCCCCCGCCTTGACTCGGCGGACGCGGCCGCGTCACATCTTAACATGTGACATAATGAGATTCACTGCCCTAAGCGCCGATTGGCTTTGAACAACGAGGTCTTTCACCATGCCCTCCGCCCCCTTTCGGCGAATGAGACTACGTCACATACACACATGTGACTTAATGATATTCACTGCCCTAAGTGCTGATTGGTCTATGGTACGATTAACGAGGTCCTTCAGCATCTATAAATGAACTGTCAGCAGCCGCGCCGCTCATCCTTTGAAAAAGTTGCTCAGCAACGAAACGCGTTAGGAATCACATGAGGAGACGGCGGCCATTCATTTTAACTTTACTGATTTTAACCATTGACGTCTATTTGAACGGACACAGGAAAGGGGAAGGAAAAGGACTCCCTCAGAACTAGTGCATTCTCATTGGCGTTTTATACTTCAAACAAATTGTGAGTGCATTTTTGTTATTAAAAATCTTTTAAGAAAAGTTCCCACGGGGTTGCACTATTTTTTGTATGCTCTTTCTCCATTTATGCACGAAATATAACATGCCCGGGAGGAGGAGTTAATGTGTACATAAAACCCACCAAACTTCTGGAATCTTCTGAGAGGCATCAATTGATTTAAGGCTGGTTATTTCCATCCATTTGGTAAGCGCATATGTGTGGAGGTGACGGGCACGCGTGATACCACCAGCTTTTTAGAAGTGCATGCACCGTGGGATACCTTGCTGATTTTATTGTTTTTGGAGGTCATCTAATTGAGGACCCTCTTTGCTCCGTGTTTTCTTATACATATAGCTTTGGAACTTTTTGGATTGAAAAGTTTTTTCACACGTTGAAGCAGATACTTTAAGAACTGTCCCATTTTATGTTATCAATCACAAGAAAGTTATATATAATTTTAGAGCGCGGTGTTAATATCTATATATTAATACCAATGGCCTACACGTCCCAGAATTCTTCCAATGTAACAGGTGAACTAATCGGCAGCTTTGGCTAAGTCAAGCGGCAGTAATTACTATTCTGGTTCCACCAACTCAAACCCAAGATTGTGATCCTCCTATAAGTTGAATTACAGCAGAAAGGGTTAAACCGGTTGTGTCTGCCTTAGCCAATTGGGTGATTAGCAAGTCAGAGTGAGAAAGTCTCTGATCTGTACCTAAAATGCACTAATGTATTTTGCTCCGGAAAACGTTTCTTTTATAACAGAGCTGCAAACAAATCAAAAATAAAAAAATAACAGATTAGTTCAGCACATTGAAGACATCATTTGGCACACCATAACGGAAACTTTAAAAAATGGCATTGAAAGTGGAATTACCCTTTAAAGCGGACCTTCACTCTGAATAAGAGTCTATCTTATATGTTTCCCCCACACTGTACATACAAATTGCTCACATTAAAAATCATCCTACCTGCATCTACTGCATGTTATGAGCCTTTAAACATCCAAGATGGCGGCTTATGGAAGCCGCCATTTTATCAGGCAGCCTGCAAACAGGAAGTGCCTGCAAACAGGAAGTGACTGTGCTGCTCTGCATTCTGGGACTGCTGCCCTTTCCCTGACCCCAGCTGTGCTCTGTCTGAGCAAAGCACAGCTATAACCTGCCCCCCTGTACCTTATCCCACTCTCCTCTCCTCAGTAAGTGTGATGCTTCTGAGTCAAGATGGCGGCGCCCGTATCCTAAATTCCTGAACAGAGTTGCAGCTCAGTGGGGGAAAGAATAATAAGTTAGTGACTAAAAATGTTAAATATATTAATTTTAGATGCTGGGGAATCGTTTTTTAAGAGTTTGGGCTTTTCATTAAATCATGGTGAAGGTCCGGTTTAAGCCTGCTTTAAAATAATAGCAAGGTTTCCATTTCCAGACACTTTCTTCCAATGCCCTGCAGCTGTCAGGGAAAAATCCAGAGAGTAATATGACACATACCTAAACTAATATAATCAACTTTTATTGTTTTTCAGGAGCATAACAAGGGGTGGGAGGGAGAAGGATACAGAAAGGAAGAGGAAAGGGGGAGGCATAACATTTCCATCACATTGTAAATAAATTCACAATTAGGAGCAGCCATTCACAAACAAAATACACACTTACAAAGAGCCTGTACTAGGTGGTACCCAATAATTCAAGCCGTAGGCCTGTGGCAGAACACAGGGCCCTCGACAGGGCTCTTGGGTAAGTAATGACCATCGGCGTGCCTATTACAAGTACCAGCACGGAAGGAGTTCCTGGGTTGTCTTAGGAGTGTAAATGGAGTGTAAGCGGTGCCTGTCAAAGTATGAACCGGGACCAAGTTTTGCTTAATGTGGGTTACGCCTCCAGCAGGAGACAGGGTATGGGGAGAAGAAGGGGGGGTAAGAGGAGGAGGAAGAAAAGCTGAGGGTATAGTGGAAGCTTGGAGAGTGAATTCCTCATCATTTGACCTTGCCTAATGCATGAGAAGCGTGTCATATTGGGGCCTAGGTGGTTGAACCACGTTCCTACCTACACATCAATTCGCTTGGAGTAGGGAGGGGAGTTGGGAGTCACGATAAATGATCCAGCACGACCAAGACCGCAAGTATAGTTCATTGGTGCATTTCATGTCTAAGGGCAGGTCCTCCATGCGGCAAATTGATCCTGATTCCTGCACCTACTCCATCAGTGTGGACACATCCAATCCATCTGGGGATGATTGCCCTCATGGCCGCTATGAAGAGAGGTGTATTGTTTATCCTAGTACCAGACCCTTGTTGATATATGGTTCGGATAAGTTTACACAGGGCTTTGACCGCAGGACATTCCCACCAAATGTGGGTCATGTTGCTCACCGCCGTCCGACATCTCCAACACCTGTCCAACTGGGAGGATGAGAATTGGCTTATGTCCACTGGGCATCTATACCACCTAGAAAGTACTTTGTAGTTTCGTTCCTATGTGGTGCAGGCTGAGGACATGCTGTGAGTGCAGGCATACATTTTGACAAGGTCAGTCTCTGAAATCTGGATCCCCAGCTCCCTTTTCCACTTACTGACAAACAGAGGGGGAGAGGCTTGGCCCAGTCTGTTGAGTAGCGAGTAGAAGGTTGATATCATGTGTGTAGGAGCGGGCGTTCGGGTGACTAGAGTTAAGAGGTCCTCAGTAGGTTATTTTCTGTGATGAAGGCCCTGAGCTCTCTGAGTAGGAGCCAGGAAATGCGGCTACCTCTTGCCCCCTCTATAAGATTCCCGGGCCAATCAATTCCCTACCCCCCCCCAGGGCATCCAAAATCGGGATGCCCCACTTTGTGAAACCCCTCAGGTCGCCCAATACACTTACCTGCTTTCCCGGTCCAACAGCGCATGTGTGAGTCGCAGACACATCCCTGCTATCCCTCTAGCAGAGCGCATGCCCGCGCCAGGCATTTGTGAATGGCTGGTGCGGGCATGCTCCCTGTTAGAGGGTAGTGGGGTATGAGGCTGTCAGTGTGCTCGGAGCTGCTCGTCTTAGATGAAGGCTTAGACAACATGACATCAGCAGATCCGAGCACGCTGATTGGATGAGTGGCCGCGCATGCACCGTAGGACCAGGAAGAGGTGAGTTGGTTTCAGCGACCTGGGAGGTTTCACACAGTAAGGACCAAAACCCAGGATAGTCAAAATCCTGGGATTTTGTCCATTTTAAATTTACCTCCGTATCTGGTGCACCACAACTTACCTAAAGTGCAGCCACAGAAAGTCAACACGCCTGAAAGATGGAAATGAGCCCGGGGTGTTGATAAGAGAAATCTGTGCGTTGATCTGGAGGCAGGTCTGACAAGGACGTATCATTCCGGAGTTCCATCCTATCAGCCGGTGACTTGTTTGTTTAGTGGTGTCCCGGGGCGATTAGTCTGCACGGAGAAGGAGTGGCTCACCGCAGCCTCGGTCTTTGTAGCCTGCAGACATGTTCTGTGGCTCAGTCATCTTGTGACCTCTGCGCCAATCATTGCCTGAGAGGTGTGAATCACCAGAGGCTTCCTGTGTCCTACCCACCCAGCTCTGTCACTCAGGATATAACCTCAACAGTCAGCTCGCTCTCTCTAGATTAGGTCTAGTTTCCTAGACAGCACAAACACAGAAATGATTTCCGATTGGCTTAAAGGGGGACCTCTAGGCATACAAATCATTTGGAGAGGGTGGGTTAGAAAACTGTGTGATCCTTCTTAGAGAGTTAAATGCCATGAAAAAATAAAAAAAAACCTCCCCAAGGTTTTCCAGTAAAAGGATAAAGTGAAAAGTTAGATTCATGGAACTAGTCGGAGGAGCTGTAGCGTTTGAAAATCCCAAGAGGAAGGAGTTTGCTACCTGGGGCTGTGTTCCTTCTGCTTTTAGTTGGCAGCCAATCACTCTTCAGTAAACTGAATGCATCACATGTGATGGTTGGAATGGATGTAGTGGGTTAAAAGATTTTTTATTTAATTTTTAGCTGGGTTTCACAATCACATTTATGAAGTCAGGAGTTTTACATGTTATCCCAATACAGTTAAGATGGAAGTCAACTTATAAACAAGTCCCCCAAATATTCATGTATGGTGAATAAATAAATGACGTTAAACCAGACTTTCACTCTGAATAAGAGCCTATCTTATATGTTTCCCACACCCTGTACATACAGATTGCTCACATTAAAAATCACCCTACCTGCATCTACTGCATGTTATGAGCCTTTAAACATCCAAGATGGCGGCTCATGGGGCATCAGGCTGCCTCTAAAGAGGAAGTGCCTTCTGACTGTGCTGCTCTGCATTCTGGGATTGCTTTACTCTTCCTGACCCCAGCTCTGCTCTGTCTGAGTAAAGCACAGCTATAACCCTCCCCCCTGCACTTTTGCCCCCCTCTCCTCTTCTCAGTATGTGATTCTTCTGAGGCAAAATGGCAACACTAGTGACTAAAAATGTACAATATATCTATTTTAGACCCTGGAATAGTTTTTTTTAATTGGACCTTCACCATGATTTATTGAAAAGCCCAAACCTTTATAAGACGATTCCCCAGCATCTAAAATTAATATATTTTACGTTTTTAGTCACTTATTATTCTTTCCCCCACTGGGCTGCAACTCTGTTCAGGACTTTAGGATACGGGAGCCGCCATATTGACTCAGAAGCATCAAACTTACTGAGGAGAGTGGGATAAAGTACAGGGGGGGGTGGGCAATAGCTGTGCTTAGCTCAGACAGAGCAGAGCTGGGGTCAGGGAAAGGACAACAATCCCAGAATGCAGAGCAGCACAGTCAGAAGGCACTTCCTGTTTGCAGGATGCCTGATGTCCCATAAGCCGCCATCTTGGATGTTTAAAGGCTTATAACATGCAGTAGATGCAGGTAGGATGATTAATGTGGACAATCTGTATGTACAGGGTGTGGGAAACATATAAGATAGGCTCTTATCCTGGGTGAAGGTCCGGTTTAAGGGTTTGGGCTTTTCATTAAATGATGCTGGCCGGTTTAAGGTTTTGGGGCATCATTAATCATAGTAGGCAGAAGAGATTGTTCTGAAGAACACCCAGCTGAGGCTATTATTTTTGAAACAATGAAAGAACGCTGATCTGTCTAAATAACTGTTCTAGTTATTCTTCAGTGCAGTAACTGAATCCAGGTTAGCTTGATTCTAACTCTCCTGCGACTGAACTTTCTTTCTTGTGCTGCATTTGAATGAACTTCCAAAAATGCATAGATGCCATAGAACTTAAAGCAGTCCTTCACTCTGAATAAGAGTCTATCTTATATGTTTCCCACACCCTGTACATACAGATTGCTCACATTAATCATCCTACCTGCATCTACTGCATGTTATGAGCCTTTAAACATCCAAGATGGCGGCCCAAGGAGCATCAGGCAGCCTGCAAACAGGAAGTGCCTTCTGACTGTGCTGCTCTGCATTCTGGGATTGCTGACCTTTTCCTGACCCCAGCTCTGCTCTGTCTGAGCAAAGCACAGCTATAACCTACCCCCCTGTACTTTATCCCACTCTCCTCAGTAAGTGTTATGCTTCTGAGTCAGGATGGCGACGCCCGTATCCTAAAGTCCTGAACAGAGTTGTAGCCCGGTGGGGGAAAGAATAATAAGTTAGTGACTAAAAACTTAAAATATATTAACTTTAGATGCTGGGGAATCATTTTCTACGTGTTTGGGCTTTTCAATAAATCATGGTGAAGGTCCGGTTTAAAGGGACTGTAAACCCAATGAAAAAACAAACAAACAAAGCACTTACCTTTTCTCCTGAGCAGCTCCCGGCTGGTCCACCACTTAGAAACCTCATTGTTTCCATGAACGGAGCTCTTGGTGTCCACTCCTGATGCCAGCGCCCCTCATGTCAGTCACATCAACCCTGTACACTCCCTCCACTGCAATAAAAAGTGGACTAAAACCCACCCTGGAGTCTATGAGACTCCAGGGCAGACATTCTTGCACCCCCCAGGAGCACCCCGTTTGGGGGTGTCCCGCTGTGTGAAACCCCCCCAGGTCACCCAAAAACTGACCCTTTTGACCTTGTCCAACAGCGCAAGTGTGAGCTGCGGCTGCATCCGCGCTGTCCTTTCAGCAGGCCATGTACCCACGCCAGGCATTTGTGACAGCGACATCGGCCAAGAAACTCTGGAGCACATGCTTATGGTGCCCCTTGTTCCTCAAAACCAGGAGGTCTTTAAGTGTCGGACTGGCCTGGAGCCATTGTGGGCAGACAAGGTAAGTGCCTGTTTGTCTTTTTTAAGGATTTACAGTCCCTTTAATATGAGCATTAAAATGGATGGAGTTTGGCTCTATCAAATGTGAGCATCTTACAAGGGACAGTCCAGACAATGGCAATAATAAGGCAGCAAGCAGCTCACCTGATGCCATATATATATATATATATATATATATATATATATATATATATTATTTTTAGTCAGATCTGCAGCCAAAGCCACCACAGGGCAGGACGGAGAGTGTAGAGCAGCAAAGCCGCCATCAGCAACGCTACAGTGATGGGTGCAGAGCTGTCACTGAACATAAGCCACCAAGCACAGCCACTGGCAGCTCAATGGAGGGAACTGCTTTCTGCTGGACCAGCTGGGCGACTACACTACCCCTCACCCAGAATGGCAAAGCAGGAGTTCCCGAGCAGCACGCACCCGCACAAGGGTGGCACAAGGGACTCGAGTTCCAGTAAGTGGGTGGGTGGTGCCAGACAAATACCAATCACTTACTTGGCTGGACTGTTATTTTAAAGGGAAAACAATACTGTAACTGGGGCCTCCGCAAGGTTTTGTGCCCAGGGGCCTCCACCACACTTACACTGGCCCTGTGGCCAGTAGCTGACCGTGATAAGAACCTCACGTCCAGGCTACACGGTGTATACAGTACACGGCGGCATCTTGTGTTTGTATGTGAGATGGAGGGAAGGGTTGGGCTGTTATTCAGAGGGTGAGTCACAACAGAGGATCTTTGTGTCTGCAATGAGTCAGGTTACAGAGCACTCGCTCATAAAACACACCTGAGGGTGCCTCACACCGACACACAGACACAGAGCGAGGAGAAGGAGACGCAGATACCCAACAAATCACATTCCAGGGCTAACTCCTCCAATTATCATGCTGCTAGGTTGGACCTGGAGGACTCTGCTCCTCTGCCTCCTGGGGGCCCTGTCAGTGGTTTCTGGATCAAACATAGATGGTAAGATGTGTGATTGCTGGGGATGTTAGCTTGATGCACATAAATCGTTACCGGAGCACATGTTGTTGCTATTTATCGTGGGCAATATCACACCGGCATGGGTTGTTATGTTTGTTTCTTGCCTTGTTGTTGGACATTTTCCCATAAACTTAGAGCTAAAATGTGACATAAGAATGTTAACAATACAGTGCACTTGCTTATTTGTAATTTTAGTTATGTTAACAATGGAGAGCTTCCCCACCTAACACCATCAAGTGCTGATGTTATCCCTTGCACCCAACTTGGCATTAAGGTGAAGCTCTCTACACATTTTTGCCTCTGAATGGATTTTAACATGCCTCTGAAGTCATCTCTGTGTGTGGTGGAAACGTTCTTTAGCTCAAGAGGTGGTCCACTAAGTGCTTCCAGAGCAGCGCTTTTGTGTAACTGAATTATATATGTCCAGGTACAGTGCATATCAGGATAAGCTATTCACCATCCCTAAAAAAACCCAAATGTGGGTGATAATCTATTTACACTCTGGTAACTGAACCTGTTCCATCACTTATAACAATTACTTTGTGAATAGCAGCAGTTTGAAGTTCTATGCCAACTGTCAACTGACAGTGATCTGGGCGATGTTGGTCCAGGTTCCATCATTGGCCTTCATAGTCCACAGTCAATTCACTTCAGCATAACCATTTAAATTCAGTGCAGTATTTTAAGGTCATATGGATGATGAATAAAGAACCGTATATATGGGTTTGCAGTTGTGACCTAGGTCAAGGTTCTAGATGACAGAGGCCCAGAAGCATTTGCTGTCCCTTTTATGTGGCCTTGTCCCCACTGCTGAACTGGTCTTTCCTCTCCGGGCAGCATGAAATTAGACCAGGGTTCCAGCAGTGAGAGGATGTCATCTGCTCACCAGATTTGTTTTTTTAGAGGTGGGGGCATCCACTGGGGAGCACACAGTCTGTTTTGTCCTGGTGGGCTTGTCATCCCGCAGTCTTCCAACATAAAGCTGGTCCTGTTTTAAAGCTGCCCTATATGCCAAAGTGAGTTCTGTGTATATACATCTCTGCACCTTCTTAGAGCCCATCCAGCTAAAAACTGAAAATTGTGTTCTGATTAGACGCTATTAAAATGGAGCTTTCATAGATTAGTGTAGGACCACATTATAAACCTGGAAGTTGTGAGGTGGCAGTGTAGCTTCTTAGTAATTTGCACATGTACCTAAGTCCCTCCTTGACAATGACTAACCTGCCGAAAAGCACTTCTACTAAGTGATTTGGGGCCTTTCGGTTTTGACTATCCCAGGTTTTGTTCCTTGCCCTTGGGGCATTACGATTTGGGATATCCCGCTGTGTGAAACCCCCTAGATGGCCCAGTACCTTTCCCTGGTCCTACTGCGCATACGCACGCTCTCATCCAATCAGAGCCATTTGTCGTGCATATGAATGTTTGGCAAACATCTTAGCACTCTGCAGTTGGAACGAAGGTGGGCGCAACCCCAGCCGTGGGTGCACTCCTGTCCCCAGCCTACCAGAATTGCTGGTGACCGCTCTTGCTCACCATTGTTTACATCGTCATAGGAGCTGGTAACAGGCGAGTTTTGGTGGGACCCGGAGGCATTCCACACAGCAGGAAATTCCAATTGTGATGTCTAAGGGGATGGCCAGTAGCCGGCACAGGAATCTTTTAGATTCCATGGCCAGCCTGCTTGGGTTTTCTTCTGCTTTAATGATGTAGTTCCACCTTTCACAGTAGATGTATTCATGAGTATCCATCTTGTATTTGCACTTGTGAGGTGGTGAAAATGAAAATATTGACAGGGTGCTATACCAGACACAGTGGCAGAATGACCATATGGAGCCCAGGGAGAATTCCTGATGAATTGCACTGTCTTGGGCCGCTTGGGCTTGGTTTACCCCAACACGCAGCCCACCACACCCAGGACCTGTGCTAGAATTAATTTCTCTTCTAACTCCCTCCTCCTCTCTCTGCCCCAGCCACTCCCATACATGCCCCCACCGCATTCCCCAGCCAATACTCCTAGTCCATGTTTAGCTCCTGCAATACTATAGCCTTCGCATCATGGTGGTGGTGGGGGGGGGCAAACTCATCCTGCCACAGTGTCTACCTCTACAATACTAAAGCTTCAATACCATTGTTTTAAATGGAAAGTCCACTGAATTTTTGAAAGGGTATATTTATTGTGTGCCAAAAAGGGTGCTGAGCGTATATAGTTTTTATTTAGTTTTTTTTTAACTTAACTAGTTCAAAAACATCCAATAAATAAGGATTAGCTATATCGGCTTACACTGGCACAACCTATATAAAGGCTTCTAGTTAGCCACAAGACTCTATTTCACAATGAGACACTCTTTTCCACACAATGAGACAAACATCACTCTGAGACTACTATGGCTAACATTTGTGTTTGAAAGGGCGCACTTTTGGAATTTTAATAAATCAGGCCACGAGATCTACAGAGAGATGTGAGTCCTGTATACACAGAACACTGCTGCTGAGCAGGTGCAAGTGTGAGTTCCCTCATCACCTTGGGGGTGAGGCTTAACAGCTCATGGGCTGGGCAGGGCAGGGCTAAACTGACTATTTTTGGGATTATTTACAGGCTTTTGAGGAACAAATATCAACAGCATTCTTTCTTACTAATGTGTGTAAGTAGGTGCTGCCCCACCCCTGGTCACATGCTCCAGGGATCTTTGGTACATAAGAGAAGTTGGTGATTGAGCCAAAGCTCAACCAATCCAAGCATTCCACGGCCACCATTCAAGCAAAGAGTCAGAACAGTTGTAAACCAACCAGGCATCCTGAAAATTCAGTACGACAGTCTTCTCCATAATGTCTGCAAAATGGTTAATTTTTTAGAGTTTTTGGAGGCACAATGGGACAAACTGGCTCAAAATGGGACTGTTCCACCAAAAGTGGGACGTCTGGTCAGTTTAGCCATGTCCAGTAAAATCCCAGGCTGAAATCTGGGCCCAGTCTGCCCCAGACATTGGCATTATGACCAAAAAATGACTCATGTAAAGACATGAGGAGAATGTAAATTAACTGTACGAGTCTACAAGGGTGGGACTGGAAGTGATAACATTGAACGTGAGAAGAGATCCATTTATTCAATCCCTCCTAATAGAGCTGGGATGAAATCATGTATCAACCTGAGCTTCACCTTGACAAAGAAAACAGGATGTTTCTCATAAAGCCTGGGCCGGCAGCCACTTGTGCTTCACAAACAGTATTATGCTGGGAACTTTATATACCCATCAGAGGTCACCCTGTGCCAATGATGAGTCTGCCCGAGACATTTTTTAAATCAGCCTTAGTACTTTTGGGAGAAGAAATTGCAACTTCAGGCTTAAATATAAAATGAGCAGAGTTGAAATTCCATGCCTAATGGAATACATGAAAACTCTCTAGACTCTAGTGTAAGTAAAAAAATTAAAATTCTATTTCACTTTAAAGGGATTTTAAACACATATAGTTGCTGCCTCTCAATGTAGTCGCTTAGACTCAAATGCTGCAATTGAATGACGTGTAGACACCCACCATTCATTGCCTGCCCCCTCCCTCCCTCCATGGCTCCATTTATGCTCTTGAATGGCCACCAAGAGTTATTCAAGAGCAAGCTGGTATGGTGCCAGGGATGAGATCAGCATGGCCCCCTTTTCTTTCTCTATCCCCCAGCAAGTGCCAGTGGGAGCGAGAGCTGCAGCACCTGCCCCCCTGACCATATCGGGATCAGTGTTGCCCCCCTTCAAACTCCCTCCTGGATGATGCCAGGAGCACAGCAGTGCCCCTTCCTCCTCTCACCCTCCTCCTGGCAGTGCCAGTGAGAGTGATATAAGAGGTGATGGGGGGATTGATGACAGCTGGCAGTCTCCCCCTACCCATCTACTTGCCCAACCACACACCTACTTCCCTGCCTGCCCACCCACCTACTTGCCCATCTACTAATCCGGGATTGCACCCATTCACCACCTGTGCACGCAGTTGCATCTGGGAGAGCGTGTAGGAGTGCGCGTGCATGTGTCTGGGAGTACATGCATGCGCTTTGGGTGTGTGTGCATGTGCGTCTGGGAGTTTGCGCATGCATGTTTGGGATTGTGCACATATACTTTGGGAGTGCGTGCATGTACATTTGGGAGTGCACTCATTTTTTTAGAACACTTATGTATGTCTGGGAGTGTGCTTTGGGAATGCACATGTACGCTGGGAGTGTATGCATGTGCTTTCGGAGTGTCTGTGTGCGATTCGGGAGTGCGCATATCTGATTTCGGAGAGCACGTATACACGTCTGGGAGAATGTACATGTACGTTCATGAGTGTGCACATCTGTTTGAGTTAAGTTCTCGGGCTCTTACATACCCCCCATTTTGCTGATTATTATGCAGCATCACAGTTCCAAGGGCCACACCCATTTTTTTTTTTCAGTTTAGGACAGTGCCAAATGTGGCCCAACGCAATGGTGTAACAACTACCTTTGCCTGAAATATGACTTTAATTTGGGTGTTGGAGTTATGAAGTTCCCCACCTTTTAAAAGCTGTTTGCTAAAGTGTGGAGACCCTAAATATTTACTGCAATGGAGAGGTTGTGGTAGCTCACCATGTCAGATGGTGGGGACATGACCACGTTGGACAGGAAGAGAAGCCCGGTGAGCATACGGCACTGCGTATGGTTCCGGGCAGCGAGGGACCTGTATCCAACCTTTCAGGTGAGCGCTGCTGCCCAAGACTAGGAGCTCTACGTGGGAGAAAAGGAGGGTAAGGGGGTGACATGATTGAAACCATGATATATGTAAAAGGGGGGAAAAAGGAATGATAGAAGAAGGGGGTACAACCTTAATCTAGATGGAGGAAAGAGCAGAAACAATCTCATAAAAAAATATTTGACTGAAAGAGTAGTGTATCCTAAGATCTACATCTATCCTAGGATAAAGAGGACATGTAGACATAAGGACAGACTAGATGGACCATGTGCTCTCCTTGTGTCTGTAACCTTCTATCTTTCTAGGATTTGGACCTGTTTAGGAACATGTTGGTCCGCCAGTTCTTTGTGTTGGTCTTGTACTGTACAAGATTCGACTGATTAGATTATTCAAATGTGCCTCTTTTATGTTAAATGTTCATATCTTCATTATGAAATAGACCTTGCATGCTATTTCCTAATCTCATTTTACAGTGGCAAACTTGCATCTTGGTTATGGGCTATAATCCCTCATTTTCTATATCCTATAACTTTGCATTTGCAGCTGCTCGGTATTACATTTATCCAAGTTGCCCATTTTTTTGAGATCTCTTTGTAAGTTAATCATTCTAATCTAATTTCTTTTCCATCCACCACATCATCAGGTTGAAGATTAAATAGGACTGGACCCAGCACTTAACACTGAGGCCCCAATGCTATCTTTAGCCCACACAAAATATAGCCCAGGGGTTTCCAACCTTTTTTCATCCAGTACCACTTTCTATTTTCTAAATATCCCAAGTACCAGCTGGGTGGTGGGTATGGGTTGTCAGCACCAAATACAATGTTAAAAAAACACAAAAAAACAATGCTATCAAAGATATTCAATGCACATACATAATTTTGGAGTAGTTTTGGTTTAGGTTTAGATGACAGCAAATCAGGTTGGGTTAGAGATCAGTCTACACCCTGGCTGAGTACCACCTGATACATTCTTGAGTACTACCAGTGGTACTTGTACAGCTGCCTGGGACCCCCTGATGTAGCTTGTTTGTCTACTCTAGGTTTCTAATTCTTACGCTCTAGACACCTGATACATACCTGATACATGCCCCCTGTGTCTAGAAATAGCACATTTACGTATATCATACCTTCCTTGATTCCTACAGTACTTGAAATAAACCAGTTGGAGTTTAGGTTTCTAGTGCACTATATGCTTCCTTTAGTAGATTAAAGCGGACCTTCACCCTGAATAAAAGCATATCTTATATGTTTCCCACACCCTGTACATACAGATTGCTCACATTAAAAATCATCCTACCTGCATCTACTGCATGTTATGAGCCTTTAAATATCCAAGATGGCGGCTCATGGGACATCAGGCAGCCTGCAAACAGGAAGTGCTTTCTAACTGTGCTGCTCTGCATTCTGGGATTGCTGATCTTTTCCTGACCCCAGCTCTGCTCTGTCTGAGCAAACCACAGCTATAACCCCGCCCCCTGTATTTTATCCCACTCTCCTCGGTAAGTGTGATGCTTCTGAGTCAAGATGGCGGCGCCCGTATCCTAAAGTCCTGAACAGAGTTGCAGCCCAGTGGGGGAAAGAATAATAAGTAAGTGACTAAAAACGTAAAATATATTATTTTTAGATGCTGGGGAATAATTTTATAAGGGTTTGGGCTTTTCAATAAATCATGCTGAAGGTCCGCTTTAACAACTTGCGCTATTGTGCTTTTTTCTTTCAGTCCATGAGTCAGTTTGCAACTGCAATGGGCGATCGCAGCGCTGTGTGTTTGACTCCGACCTACAGGCCCAAACTGGCTCAGGGTTCCGCTGTATAGACTGTACGGGAGGGACGGATGGACCCCACTGTGAACGTTGCAAGGAAGGCTACTACCTGCAGCCTGGGAGGACCTGTGCACCTTGCCAATGCCATATCAAAGGTATGCGTTAGACAACATCTTAATGGTATACTACATGGTACCTGTTATGTAATTATGTAGCTTCATCAATCTTCATAACTCTTTGAGTTCGCACAGCACATTCTTAGCACTACCAACTTAGAAATGCCAAATCATTATATACTCAACCAACTAAACAACCATTATTTCAGTTAGACAGCAACTGGTAAGTTGCCTGACCTCTTTAAAGTGGACCAAGATCCAGGATTTTTACTATCCTGGGTTTTGGTCCTTTCCCCTGGGGCACCCTGATGGGGGATGCCCCGCTGTGTGAAATCCCCCATATCGGCGAGCACAACTTACCTTTTCCCAGTCCTACGGCGCATGCGTGGCTGCTCGTCCAGTCAGCGCGTTCGGAGCCGCTGACATAACACCGTCTAAGCCAGCATCTAAGGCCAACAGCTCCAAGCGCGCTGGGGGCCGCATCCCCGCCCCTGCTAGAGGGATAGCGAGATGCGGCTTGCGAATGCACCATTGGACCGGGAAGCAAGGTAAGTGTACAGGGCGACCTGGGGGGTTTCACACAGCGGGGCATCCCGATTTTGGATGCCCCAGGGGGAGGGAATCGATTGGCTCGGGAATCTTATAGATTGCCTGGGTTTGGTCCACTTTAAATGGTGCACTTAGATGAGTTTAAGAACACAGTGATTTGTCTGCAGACCTCAACTTTCCTGCTTGCTTATCCCTTATCCCTTCAGATTTATTGGGACCAAAGACCTTGCCCAGCTATTTCAAAAATATTACCCAATCTCCCCATAATATTTTTTTATGTCACCACTTCACATGGCATGGTCACCAATATTTACTGCAATATTACTACTTACACAATGTTTCTTTTATTGGGACACAGGTCCCAGTAATAATAATGATATTATTTATGACCACTGCAGTGAACCAGACTAGGAGGCAGTGAGTGCACACATGCTCGGAGTAGAGGACTGTTCAAACCATGGCAACCAGGGAGCAATTGGGGGATTAGGTGTCTTACTCAAGAACACTTAAAGTGGAACAAAACCCACCAGTGGCCGGCCTGGAATCTGAAAGATTCCAGAGCCAGCCACTGAATGTTTTCCAATTCAGGAAGCCCCATTGTGTGTAACCCCCAGGAAGCACCAAAAAACTCACCTTGCCAAGCACGACAGGCAGCTCTCATTCTAATGAATGGGGAGCGCACACTGGTGCATCAGCCTATTCAAATGGCTGGGACGGGATCTCATGCGCAATGCAGCAGTATGCACACCCCATTGTAAACAATGAGAGCCTCCTGCCTAATGACATTGTCATAGCAGGCACCTCTCACTGGACAAGAGCCCAAGCATGCGCCGTTGGAAAGTGGCGAGTTTTCTGGGGCTTCCTGGAGGGTCTCACACAGTGGGGCATCCCGCTTTGCGATCCCACAGGGGCATGGAACAAAATCTGTGAAAGTCAAATTCCTGGGTTTTGTTCTGCTTTCAGGCTTGTCCCATCCCCCTTCCTCCCTTGCTGGCCCTCTATGCCCATAATCCCCATATGCACACTGCTCTCTCAACATGTATGACTAAGGGGTCTCCCCTGCTTTGCTATCATCTGTAATATGTGCATAGAGGCTTTATGTACTGTGACCCGGGGTCCCAAAAAATTTAGGCCCTTATTCATCAAGCGATAGCGCCAGGTAGTGTCTGACGAGCGCCAGGTAGCGGCAGCTAACGGCGACTACCGACTCAAGTACGCCCGGCGGCGGACACAATGACGCATTTATCAAGCAAAATGAGGCTAGCGCCGGCGAAAGCGACGGCTAGCGCGGCATTCATCATGAAGCCGCCTGGACCGAACAGCGCCGCTGCAAATTCCCTCACAGCGCCAGGTATGAGCTGTCGCTCCCTGGCGATGTCCAGTGCATTTCAATGGAGCAATCTATAATTAATCATAATTAATTGGTAATATTTTTTTTTTTTTTTTTTAATGTCAAAAAATCGGAGAACACTTCTGCAATGTAAAAAAAAAAAAAAAATATGTGCAGAATTGATCTAACAGGTCTGAGATTAATGTATTCATATCACAACATGATTCTAAAAACATGTATAATGTTACATTCAAAAAATATGGTTGTTTAGGGGTTAAAAACTAGTTAATAGAGGGCGTGGCCTACGCATGGCGGAGTGAGGCAGCTCGTTTGAGGGGCTCCAGAGACTCACCTTTTAAACAGCGGCTTTTAGGCACCAGAGACGAGCAGAATACCCCAGCATGGGCAGCGCCCGAAAGAAGAAAGCCCAGAGAGGCGGCGGAGGACGTGCGGGCGGAGGAATTGCCCGCTACATGCTGCCGGCGGGGCCGATCGGAGAGGAGGCGGCGGCGGCATCCAAAATGGCGCGGGGAAGGAGAGGGGCAAGTCTCCCGCAGCGCGGTCCCAGGAAGCGGAGGCCGGAGGACGAGCGACGCTCCCTGTCAGAGGTGAGGACCCGCTCTGCTGACACGTCGGCGGCGGCGGAGACAGCAGCGATCAGCCCCACACATCACAGGGCTATGGACGCTGTGCCTGTCAGGGAAGAGAGGGGACACGCCGGGCTGCAGGAGCCATTGCAGCCACGTGACACGCCAGGCGCCGCGGAAACGGGGACCCCCACAGCACAGCCACCATCTATGGCAGGTACCCCGGGGCAGCACTCAGCATCACAGCCCTCACCCTCCTCACACACGGGGGGGGCTGGGGGACTCCCCTCCTGCCAAACTTCGCATGCCCTCACAGTGAGGTGTGAAATACACCGCCCACCGCCATCCAGCAGCTCCCTGGCCAGCTCCCCACCCCCCGTGGACACCACCCTCACAGATGGAGACCCCCTTATGGAGTGTGAGGATCTGAGGTGGTCACAGATCCACAGCCCTGTACTCCCGGCCACCTGTACACCTCCGTTGGCATGGTTCTCAAACACTGAGGGGGACCCGCAAGAACACCCGGCCATGCAGGGGGGTTGTTGGGACGACCCAGGAGGGGACCTCCCTAAAGATCGGGAACATGGATCCCGCTATGACCAACGTCCATCCCCGGCGCCTGGGGGCATCCCAGCCGAGCTGGACCCCAGCATAAAGCTCCTCCTCCGTTTTCTCCCCACTAAAGCTGACCTGAAGGAGGATTTAGAAGCGGTGGCACTGAGAATTGAACGAGCGGTCAGGAAAGACCTAGAAGACCTCCACCAGCAAACATCGGCGCTGGACACCAGAGTGGCCTCCTTGGAGAGCTCCAGTGCGAACCATGAAGATAGAATCGCTGAATTGGAGAGGGCATCCCGCAGTCAGAAATGTCAGCTTACTGAGGTCATCTTGCAAGCGGATGATCTAGAAAACCGCAATAGGCGCAATAATTTAAAGCTGAGGGGCATCCCAGAGTCAGTACCCCCAAACCAGCTACGGTCGGTGGCCTCGGATATCTTCAACACCCTATTGGGAAAACCAAAAGACTCTGAGATAATAATTGATCGCATTCACAGGGTGACCAGCAGACCGGCGGGTGTTCCTGATGCGCCGCGAGATGTGCTTTGCCGCATACACTTTTTTATAGCCAAGGAGGACATCCTACGTAAAGCCTGGGAGGTGCGGCGCGTGGAGTGGAATGGCCATGGGATCCGGATTCTTCAGGACTTTTCCCGCCACACGCTGCGTATGCGGGGAATGATGCGCCCCCTGCTGGAAAAATGTCGAGAGTTGAATGCTCCATATAGATGGGGGCACCCTTTCCACCTTATTATCCGGCACGCCAACGCCACCTTCACCCTGCGGCGCAGGGAGGACCTCCCGGCTCTATTTCGCTTTTTGGACATTGATCCCATCGATTTGCCGGACTGGCTGGACTTTAGCGCGAACTTTCCCCCACGAAGAGTGCCGGACGGCAGAGGGGAGCGTCGGTGGAGACGTGGCGGGGGGGGTCCTGCCCGCCCTGTTCGCCCGAACCCAGGGAGAGAGATCGTGGAACTTTGAGCTGATGGCCCCCGGCTGAGGGGACCTAATGATGATCACACTAATATCCTTTTCGTGAAGGGACTGCTCCCCTTGGAGGGGGCCACCCCCTCTGGGGGTTGAGAAATACGTTCGCTTAGTTCACCGAGCTGTGCCAATTTATTTTCTTGTTTCTATCTGCTCGTCGTATTGTTGGTTTGAAATAATGTTGTTTGTATTATGCCTTAAATGCCTGTTATAGTAATATTGCAGTTAGCTGGGGGTGTCCTGGGGCCCGCTCCGGGTGCGAGGTCATTTTTTTTTTCTTCCCCCACAGGTTTCTGCCCCCTCTCACCAGGTTTCGGCCGGGTGGGATTTGGCAGACTCAGGAACAGTTGTTCCAGTTATAGAACCAACCCTCTTTCCTGTCTGAGGGTTCTTCTTTCCCTAGGTTCTTCTTTCCTCCCTTCTTCCTTCTGATCCTTTTCTATTTCCCACCTTGATCCTGCTCCTTGGTTCTCAGGGGTCGTTGGAGTGTGCCCGCTACGCCCATCCCTTGCCTGTGTTGGGGTCCTAGGTTGGTAGGGGAGGGTCCGGCGGTATGGCAACCATAAAGATTTGCTCCCTCAACGCTAAGGGGTTAAACGTCCCTGAAAAAAGAGCCAAGATACTTTATGGGCTACACAAAGAAAGGGTAGATGTGATACTTTTTCAGGAAACCCATTTCAGCAGTGGTAGATTCCCGGAGATCAGGAACAGGTACTTCACTAGATGGTATCACTCCCCTAATCCAGACGCTAAGTCGAAAGGAGTCTCGATTGCGATACATAAAGGAGCCTCGCTGGAGCCCCTGGCCTCGCAGATCGATCCATCGGGGAGGTACGTCTTCCTGAAATTTCGGGCTGGGGGGGAGACCTATACCATAGCAAACATATACCTGCCCAACACAGATCAAACAGGGACCGGGGCCCGTTTTCTTCGTCTCCTGGCGAAATTCACTGAAGGGATTTTAATCGTGGGGGGGGACCTCAACATGGCACTGGACCCGCGGTTGGACACATCACAGGGGAAGTCGGCAATACCACAGTCTAAATTAGCAAATTTTAAGAGGGCGTTGGGTGACCTACAGGTGGTGGATGTCTGGAGAGTCTTGAACCAGGGGGCGAGAGACTACACATTCTTCTCGCACACTCACGCTTCTTACAGTAGACTAGACTATATCTTTGTCAGTCACTACGCCTTGTCTAGGGACGTGAGTGCCTCAATTGGCCCAATGATCTGGTCGGATCACTCTCCGGTATATCTCATCCTGCCGGTAACGGGTGGGACACGGAGACAATTTGGATGGAAACTTAATGATAACCTGCTGGGGGATCCGGTCTGTCTGGCTGAGGTGGAAAGCTCCATTTCACACTTCATCACGGATCATGCCAATGACGACACACCCCTGCCAATGCAATGGGAGGCGATGAAGTGTGTCCTTAGAGGGATTTTTATTAAACATGGCTCCCGATTGAAAAAAGAAAGGACGCACCAGATCAGATCCACACTAGACCGTATTAGCGTACTGGAGCAGGCCCATAAACAATCACCCTCCAACAATGACCTGATGGAGCTTATTGCAGCCAGGGAGACTCTTAGGAAGTTATACGATCAGTGTTACTTGAGATACAGGGATAGGTGCAGAGCCAGGTTTTACGAATTCTCTGACAAATGTGGGAAATTGTTGGCGAGATCCTTGCACCCGCGACAGGATTTGACGTATGTCCCGGTCATCAAAGGGGGAGAGGGCAGGGAGGTGCACAGACCTGACCAGATAGTGGAGGAATTCCAGGAATATTACACCAGGCTATATAATATTAAGGTCGATCGAGATGCTTCACCCCCGGGGAGTTTAGATGCCCGCATTGCAGATTACATAGAAGAGACGGCAGTCCCCTCTCTGCCGGAGGAGACGGGAGCCCTGCTGGAGACACCTTTTGCAGAGACTGAGATTGAGAGGGCTATTAAAGGGACCCCACTGGGGAAAAGCCCGGGCCCAGATGGCTTCACGCCACGCTTCTATAAAATTTTAAGAGAGAGGCTTACCCCTTTCCTCACGAAAATATTCAACGGTGTCTCGGACTCCTGCCCCTTCCCCAGACAATCTTTAGAGGCCCATATTACAGTTATACCGAAACCTAACAAAGATAGAACTGTGATTGGCAATTACAGACCGATCTCACTAATCAACGTGGACATGAAGCTTTTCGCTAAGGTCATAGCAAACAGGTTACAGGAACCCTTGGCGGGGATTATAGATAAAGACCAAGTGGGGTTTGTTTTGGGAAGGGAAGCCAGGGATAATACTCTGAAGACGATTACCCTTATGCATTATGCACAAACCCGGAAGATCCCCTCATGCCTTCTCTCCGTAGACGCCGAAAAGGCGTTCGATCGGGTCCACTGGCGTTTTCTACGAGCTTCACTGGTCCAGATGGGGATAGGCCCGGAAATGCTAGGGAAGATCATGTCACTGTATAGGGGGCCGACAGCAAGGGTTAGGGTGAACGGGGTCTTATCGTCCCCATTTGACATTAATAATGGGACGAGGCAGGGGTGCCCACTATCCCCGCTGCTATACGTTATAGTCATGGAACATTTAGCACAGGCTCTTAGAGCGAACTCGGCGATTAGGGGAATCCCATGTGGGGGGCGGGAGCACAAGCTATCTTTATTTGCGGATGACCTTCTGCTATACATTACGTCACCTCACATCTCCCTGCCATCTATACTCAAAGAATTTGATAGATTTGGTGCCCTTAGCAATTTTAAAGTCAATCTCTCCAAAACGGAGGCTCTCAACATCTCCCTCCCTGGTGATACCCTACGGCTTTTACAAGCAAATTTTTCGTTCAGGTGGCGGAAGGAGTCCATTACTTACCTAGGGGTCCAGCTGCCCACTAAACTGGACAATCTATACAAATTAAACTATGCCCCCCTTATATCTAAGACTCAGGAACATCTTAAGACGTATAATAGAGCGCAGTACTCGTGGATGGGGCGCATAAACATACTGAAGATGGATATATTGCCCCGCTTCCTCTATGTATTTCAGGCCGTTCCAATCGTACCAGACCGGGACTTCTTTAAGACCCTGAAGACTGCTTGTATCCGATTTGTCTGGAACAATAGGAGGCCTAGGATTGGTTACTCGACTCTGATTAGACCCAAAACTAGGGGAGGACTGGGCCTGCCGGATCTCCGGGGCTACCACACTGCAGCCATATTGGTCAGGCTGGTGGACTGGTTCCATCACCGGGATGACAAGTTATGGGTGGGAATAGAGGGTGGGGCCTCGCCCCTGGACCTTACCGCACTCCCTTGGATAGAGCCTCGAATGAGACCTAAATTTCACGATCTCCCGTTATTGACCCGTGCCTTACTATCTGTTTGGGATGCGACTCTTAAGCGGAAAATGTTATCGCGTAGACCGGGACCTTTTACACCTTTATTCGATAATCCCGCCTTCCCCCCCGGAGTGGGGGTTAGTGAGTTCCTGATTTGGGAAAAATCGCAGGGGACTAGACTAGTGGACATGATGAGGAACAACCGCCCCCCAGACCTTCGGGACCTCCAGATTCAAGGCCGGGGAGAGAGGGTGTCTTGGTTTCTCCACAGGCAGCTGGTCGCCTTCATCTCCGCCTATACCCGGGGGGCTACACTCACTGGCCCCTTGACTCCATTTGAGAGCATCCTGGCAGCTGATGGAGGTCCATCGCATGCCCTCTCACTTCTGTATCAGGTCCTGTTGGCAGAGGGTGACCCCTCGGATGCTCCTGGGTATGTGAGGAGATGGGAGCGGGACTTAGACCGGGAGTTTGAAACTGAAGACTGGGAGAAATCATTTACACTGACGCATAAACTCTCTCTGGCATGTAGAGCACAGGAAAAAAATTATAAGATTTTGTCCCGGTGGTATAGATGTCCGACAGACTTGATCAGATTTGGAGGAGCTGACTCCGAGGTGTGCTGGCGGTGTGGCAATGCTGAAGGTACGCTGCTTCATGTTTGGTGGAGCTGCCCTTTGATACACAAATTCTGGGACCAGGTCTTTGCGGTCTATAACTTCCTGACTCTGGAGGGTATATCCGGGGAACCGCAAATAGCTTTATTGTCCATGGTGCCCGGCTCGGTAACTGCAGCAAAGAAGGGAATCCTCCGGCACCTCTTGACCGCAGCCAGATCGGTGATCCCCCGGCATTGGCGTTCCCAGCACACACCGGACATATGGGAATGGCTGAGAGAGGTGGAGGGGATCCGGAGAATGGAGGAGATGGTGCTCGAGGGAGTGGAGGGCGGGAGAGAGAAGTTTAATAAGACCTGGATGATATGGATTATGGCCCGGGATACGCCAGAATTCCTGGCCATGCTCTCCACGCTGTGACTGGGCTGAGGAACTAGATATACTGAGCGCCATCGGACCCCCCCGGGCGCACCTCTCGCCCGCCGCCCTTGATCCCTTCTTATGATGCGGAGCTGACCTGCATCCTCTGCCCGGCTGGGGGAGGGGTGGGGGGTGGAACTTCTATGGCGGGTATTATTATTTGTCCCCCCTTCTTCCTGAGAACGTCTTTTTTCTATGCTGTTTCCTTCTTTCCCTTTCCCCCCCCCCCCCCTTCTTTCTTTTCTCTCTATACTATTCTTGGTTGCACTTTTAGAATTATAAAAAAGTTAAAACGGGAGATTAAGGCGCGGGGCTCTAGTACTGTTATACATGTTGGTGGGCTCGCCCTGAAGGGGCCCCCCCTATGCGCAGTGCCCCGGGATCTCCAAGGGGTGACCTACACAGGGGTCGCCCTCGGCTGGGCCCTAGAGCTAGGGAGACCAAGATGGACCTTTGGTGGAGGTGTACGCTTGGGGCCCGGTGGGGGGCTTGGACCTACTGTCGTCTTATGCTACAGTGATGTTGGGATGGAGGGGGGGACGCCAGGGACGATGTACACCGGTTCCTCTACTTATGTAATCTCTATTCATCTGCTGTGCCTTAAGATTGTCATTTGCCTTATGTTTGAGCCTTGTGTCTTGACTCCCTTTAATAAAAATCATATTGAACAAAACTAGTTAATACACATCGCCGCCAGCGCTCTGGGGTTTAAACAAGGAATGGACAGCGACAGCACATTCGGAGCGTGATTTGTTGATGAATATGAAGCTAACCGTTCGCTCTGGCCATTCGTTGTCAGGCGCACACATACAACGCTGGACCTGTGAAACAGCGACCCCCCAGCCCGTATTCAACATTACCGCACACCGACTGAGTCGCTGTCATCAAGCTAATGCCGGCCAAGCACAGCGAATACTGGCTGGCGCTGTAAAAATCACGCTACAGTCGCTCATCTGTCGCTACCTGGCGCTATTAATGAATCGGCCTCTTAATGTTTTATTGAGATGCTGGCGTTATGTTTACATCAGTTAGTGCCTTGTCTAAGCACTTACAATTAGGAATACAAAGTGAGCTGTTTACCCCTCCACATCCCAGCCCCAACATTGCCCCGGGGCTCTTTGGTGAAAAACCCTCCCACAGACCAGCCAGTCCAAGTCCCCCTTTTTTTTCTCACTAATGCACCAGTTGCCCCCCCCCAGCCTCTAAATTCTCTTCTGCCCTTCAGTTTACATCCCCACATTGCAGCCTCCTATTTTCTCCCTTTCTGGTTTTTCCCTAATGGCCTCAAGTTCTTGTTTGACCTTCTTGTCCCTTATCTGTTGTATTCCTGTGGTCTCTCTGCCACAACAAAGTCCTAGTACTTAATGTATGTGCCTGGCAAAAAATATATCTCTATATGAAATGAGGATGAATCTCTACAATAGGATAGCAAAGCAGAAAAAAAGAAAATTAAGGATCATGGCAATAAACATGTACCTTAATGTAAACCCTAAATTTAAATGACTGCAGCTGGGCTTAGGGACTCTGCATCTCCCTGACAACACCCCCCAACTCCCCCTCCCCCCCCCGGCATCCCAGTTTGGAAGCCAACCTAGGAGTACCTGAATTTGGGCACTGTTACTCACCCTTTCTGTCTTTAGGATAAAGATGTCATGTATCCTTCCTAACTGCTGTCACTTCACTGTTACAGGTTCTCTCAATACTCAATGTGATAACTATGGGCGCTGTAGCTGTAAGCCTGGGGTGATGGGTGAGAAGTGTGACCGATGCCAGCCGGGGTTCCACTCACTTACTGACAGTGGCTGCAGGTACCTATATGTTTCAAACTTGGAGTCTGTGTTGTGGTTATGACCCTGCCTATCCCTCTTTAGAAAGCATAAAATGAATTCCGAAGCATTACTAAGATAAGAATGACATTGCTTCCCCTCTCCCAGGACAATACCAAACACAATACACAGTTAATTGTGAGGCTGGCACTAAATGCAAGTACGCCAGTTGCCAGGAAAAACAAATTTATTTATTGCAACAGCCCCAGCACACACATATGATAAATCCCGTAACAAATAAAAAACACATAATGGTGCATTAAAATCACGGGGGTACATTCATACCTATCACTCACACAAACACACCCTTTCCCATGACCCCTGCTTGCACCTATTAATGAAGCTATACACTGAGTGATACCTGTGACGCTCACCAGATTCGCTTTCTTAAATGTGGTTTTCACATACAGTGCCCAGCGTTCACCCGACGCTACGTGGCGCTACATGGCGCTATCGTATCTTAAATAACCCCCTTAGATGCAGTTTGAATTTCCACTTATGCTCATTTTACAAATAATTACCAGTGACACTAATAGAGGGTTCTCATGTGTAATTATTTAAAAGATACTTACCTTACATTGCTGGGAAATTAACAAACTGGAGGGATGCTCTGATAGAACTGCTTATTTCTAATGATCCTGATCCAGATAAGAACTCAGGGAACATCTGTGCAAAAGAGACCATAACATATTACATTTTGAGCTGAATATAAATTGCCTACCTGTCCCTATGGAAATAAAATCTCTAGAAAAAAAATGATTAATAGTGAATAAACTAATATGTAAATGCAAGGCCTTTTATATCTTAAAACGGACCAACATCTTCCCAAATTTGTCCTAGTGTGGGTGTAGGTCCAAAGTGAGCCTAACCCCTTCTTCTGGAGAATGTAGCCTATTCCCTGCAAGTCTTTCTCCAATGGGGAAATGGGAACTGTAGCACACACTGAAGATGAGATGCCAGCTGCTGTTGTGTGTTCTGTAGTTTTCAGTCCTCCATGGGGAGACCCATGGGAAGTAGGTGAGTATGTCTTCTCTTTGATGCTTTATAGTGCACCTATACTCAAAAGGGAGGTTTTTGTGGTTACCTTCAGGCCCAGCACAGTTTACTAAAGCATTTGCCCAACATTGATAAAAAAAAGACTAACAGAAAGTAGCATTATGGTGAATGGCAGCCATTCAGTTACACCTAAACTGTAATATAATAGGGCTCATTCAGCAGCAGCATGTTTTTTCTTAATTTTTTTGTGAGAAGAAAAAAAAATGATTTTTCCATAGTGCATAGTGCAGATTCCATAGTGCAATTCAGCATCTTTTTTAGATGTGCCTTTTTTAAAACAATTGCACAGCTAAACATGGTGCTGAATTACAACGAGGAAAAAAAATATCAAGATCATTTTTTTTCTCACAAAAAAGTGGGGACAAAATTCCCTAATGGCAGTTAGTTTGAAGCACGCTCCATTGCTGAGCAGTGTTTACTGTAACTGAATGCATCATCACTGGGGGCTGCTCGGCCATATAGCTATAAGGCCGACTGCATCCAGTTTGTGTTGTTATAAATATTGGGCAAAAGCTTTACAAAAAAAAAAAAAAAAAACACAAGGCGTTTTGGAGCACTGGGCTGGGGACCGAAGGTGACGGCATAAACTTCCCTCTAAAGGCATATGGAGGGGCCAGAGGAAGCCTGTCTTAGAAAACTCAATGTGCCATTTAAAGTGTCTATTAACCCCCTCCATTCTCCTGTATCCCCCCCCCCTCCCCCTTCACTCTACCAATTTAGAGAAAGTACAATTTAAAAAAACGACCTAGTTCTGACTTTTATAGATTAAAAGTTACTGGTTCTGACTTTTGCCCACACCTGGAGTTTGTGGGCTACTGCGCCGCTTGTGTTCTTGTGTGGCACCAGGGGTAAGGAGACTGTCACATATACATTTTAGCAGTAGCTGATGCTCATGTTAGCCTTGCTTCTGTGTTCCGAGTGTGCTGACAGCCGGGACCCTAATCCCACCTTGCGCCTGGCACAGTCATGAGCTCTTTCAATGCTTAAGGTATGAAAACTGACTTAAGCTATGTTATAAGAACAACATGGTAATGAAGTCAGCAAAGATGGATACCGGAAAACACATTTCTAGTTATATTAAAAATCAAAATAATTCTTCAAGCAAAAAAACTAAAACAAACTAAAAAACAAACTAAAACTAAAACAAACAAAAAAGACTGTCAAAATAGGTCTTCAAAAAGATCAACCAGGTGAAGCATTCATAGAAGACAAAGCTGAAGCTGAGTTTCTCAACACTTCTTTCTCATTTGCTTTCACAGTTGTGTTGCCATTGCCTGATAATATGGTGGAGAGGACATTATGTGGCTTATGTTAGAAAAAAATACTATTTTGGGGCAGATATATAAGCAGGCTGAGTCAGATGGCAGCACAGGGGAGGTGTCTTCAACCCACCCCCTACCTCCCACCCCCATTCATGTATATAGAAATAACAAAGACAGGCAAGTTCAGCTTTGCCGCCATTGGTACCAGAGAATGGGGGGTGCCATATAGTAGGTCTGTAATGAGCACATTCTGGGCTCCTGTGATTTAGCCAATAGCCTGATCTCCCAATAAGCTACATCGTCATGTACCTGCTATGCCTAAATACATTTTTGACAGTAATGATAAGCTTTTTAAATATAAGTAAAAATATCACTTGCCTCCCTTTGTTCTCCCCTCAATCAGGCGCCAGGGCTGCTACTGTGACCCAGCGGGCAGCAGCCAGGGATGTGACCAGGACGGCAACTGTGTCTGCAAACCCAACGTCTCAGGAGAGAGCTGTGACAGGTACTGTATAAAGAAAATGCCTCTCGCTTCGCCTTAGGCTACATTCATGCCATTGCGGATCAGTTTGCTTTCATTCATTCTTCCAGCAGGGCAAGGGGTGCTTTGTAAGTCGGGGTAATTAGGGGTCCATATCACTTTACAATTAGTCAAAGAAAATGTGACAAACCCAACACAGAATTAAAAAAGTATTTAAATTAATCTACATTAATGCGATCCTATACCCAGGAAGGAAGTTTGTTGCCACCTTCTATCCCCAGCCCAGTGCCTCAAAACAGCCTGTGTTTCCTTTTTACTAAAACATTCGCCCAATATTCATAATAGTACGAACTGGATGCAGTCTGATGTTCGAATACGTGGCCGTATGGCTCCAAGTCCTGCAATCCAAGCTTTGTGGTCTGCTGAGCTGCTTGTGTTTCTGAGTGACACCAGTGGATGAGGACACTGAGTTTTATTCTTGTTCTAACACTCTAATCCCACCATGAGTCCAGCACCATCAAGGACTTTAGGTGCTCTTTCAATGCTAAGGGTATGAAAACTTACTTAAAGTGGACCAGTCAACAGGATTTTGATTACCCTGTTGATTGGTCCTTGCCCTAGAGCGTCCCAATGTAGGATGCCCCCTGTGTAAAACCCCCAGATCGCCCAGTCTCACCTTTCCGATGCTCCCACTGCTCACGGGGGGTTTGTGGCTAGTCCAGCGTAAGGCCGGCAATTTGAACATCGAGCCCCACATAGGTGCGCTGGCAGCCACATTCCCTGGTCCCCTGTGGAGTGCATGCTCCCGCGCACCCGACCTATCTGAATGGCTGGGCACAGGGAGCATGCTCAGCTACAAGGACACCAGAATCAGACAAGATTACCGCTGCCCCGGAAGGGTTTCACACAGCGGGGCATTCAGTATAGGATGTCCTGGGGACTGGCTAGCAGCCGACCCTGGAAAAGAGCCAACTGCACCGAGTGATTGATCCTCTTTGAGCTATATATATATATATATATATATATATATATATAAATAAGAACAACATGGAAATTAAGTCATAAGTAGTCAAAGAGTTAGAAAAAGTGACACACACACTATTAAAAAGTATTTGAGTATATTCAGCTACAAGCTAAACTGCCACATGGTTTACTGAGATGTATGTAGCTGTTTAGCTTGTAGTGCTTTCAGAATTTTTGCAGATTATATAACTGATAAGGCTGACCCTCAATGCTGGACTGTGTAACTGAATGACCGATCACTGGGGAGCACCAGGGGGCACTTCTGCATGGCAAGGGAGCTATGCAGTCGCCATTCAAACATCATACTGCATCATGTAAGTGCTTGTTTGAATACTGGCCAAAGGCTTAGTAAAAAAAGAAACAGTCTGTTTTGGGGGACTGGGCTGGGGATAGAAGGTGACTACATATAGGTATAGGTCCACTTTAACTATACTCATGTCCAGCATCTTCTTTGCCGTCGTGGCAAGGGTGTACATACAATTGAGGCAGTAGTGACAACTGCTACTGGCCCCCTGGCAGAAAAAGCCCTGGGGCAAGCTACCTACCCCTGCCTTGAAGCACCAAGCCAGAATTACTGCCCCTGACACTAACATTGGGTTGCAGCACTACAATGCTGTTTACTTTTCTAAACATTGCTAGTGGCTCAGCAGTTGCCTCCCCAAGTCCAAACCACCCCATTCACATTCTGTGTGTATTGCTTTGTAAGAACTAGCTAGTGGCCCTGGCACTACCCATTGCTTCATTGAGGAGTTCTGAGGCAGCCAGGAGTAAATAACATCAAGTGGCTCCCTTTAGTGAAGCAGCCAGGTGCTGCTGGGGCCACTTGCTCATAACAAGGTATTAGGCACAGAGGGGGGTAAGCATTAACTGCTGAGACAGCAACACCATCAGGGGCGGACTGGGACCAAAAATCAGCACAGGATGACATGCTGCTGAGCCCCCTACCAATGCGCTTCCTAGGCGGTCTACAAGTGTATCAGCTGAGGCTATAGTATTGCTGAAGCAGATGATGGGCATCATGGTCATTGCCACTCTTAAAGTGAAGCAATAGTATTTTAGTGCCAGATACTGCTATGAGTGGGTGTGGTCCCCACACCAGCCAGCCTAGTCTGTCCATAAACCAGTGCAGCCAACCAGGAAATCTCCCTGTGCTGACCAGTCTGCCTACGTCCACCTTCTATGACTGTAGTTTTGCGGCCATGTGGAATCTATGTAAGACCCTGGGTACTGGTGCCTTGCAACAACAGGGTCCTGGGTCTAAACCTTGCCTTGGACGCCATCTGCATGAAGTTTGAGTATTCTCTATATGCATGGGCTTAGTTGCTGTAATTTGAGAAATGTAGATTGTGAGCTCCTGGGGGACAGGAAATACGGCATCTTGGTATGATCTAAATAGGCAACACTTTATTTTCTACTCACTTTATACTCTTTTTTTCTAAAAAAACATATTCATATTGTTTCTCTTCCAGATGTAAGCCTGGTTATTATGACCTCCAGGCCGGCCGACCAGAAGGATGCTTGCAGTGTTTCTGTTATGGTCATGTGTCCAGCTGCAGAAGCTCCACTGATCACAGCATGACCAAAATGACCTCTAATTTTCAGAATGGTAATCAAACTACATATTATACTTATAATGTGGTATGTATTTACTGGCTGGAATGACATCAGATTATCACGTGCAATAGTTTGCTGTCTGTGAATGCACAGAGCTTATAAATCACTTAAAGGGGTAGTCCTCGAAAGTGACCTCAGATCAGTGTTGTCATAGGCGGCCTGAGACTGATCTGCTTATCTTCACCTTGTCTCACTGCAGTGTCCGCTTTTGCATAGCCCTTGGTAACCAAAGCAGGGAGTCGCTCTTCCGGGTTCAAGCTGGCCTGAGGTGTATGGCAGTGTATGAGTTTAGCTGGGGTACTCATAAAGGATATTGGATGGCCTCGGTCTGGCCTCTTACACAGTACCTACCCAACTCTAGCTGGTTACAGACACTAGGTCTGAGGGAAAGCAATTGTCATCAAGGGACTGCGTGAAGGTAAGTAGGAGAGCCTTGAGCCCTCTACAGTATCCCTGATATGAAGATTTCACAACTCACATGTGAGAAAACATGAACGTCGATTACTTGTTGGGATAGAAAGCCTAGTCAAAAGATATATTACCTAAGGCATGGAAGGTTTTTCTAGGTTCACGTGAGGTAAACAAGTTCTTCAAGTAAGGTGACAAAGTTGAGCAAATGAGTTGGAAATTAAAAAGTAATCTTGGTGAGGTAAAAATCATCATCAAAGCAAAGACACTCTCTTACTGGGGTGGTAAACTTGTCCAAAAATGGAGGAAATGTTCAATGAACAGGAAGAAATGGCCAAGTGAGGCAGAGAAGCTTTCCAAGTAAGGTAGACATTTGACAAAGTGATATTAAAAATGCTCAATATCAGTAGTCAGCAATTGGGGTCATTAGCTGATCTGGGATAGTTATAACATTTGGTTTTATTAGATGTTTCTCTCTATAATTGGAACTTCCTATTGTTCTGTCTGATTCAGAAAAACTAGAGCAGCAGTTTTAGTACTGCCAGCAGCCACAATCTTGTATTACATACAGATGAAATAAATCCAAAGAAGTTTTAGTTCCACACAGCTCCAATGCTTGGCCAAATTTAGAGCAGGGTTAGGTTGGTGCACAGAACGGGCTCTGGGATCCGCAAACACATATTTTACAAATCTTGAGAAAATCCAGCACGGCCAGACCCTGCAGTGACAAAATGTTAAAACTTAGCTTCTTCTATTGTTAGTTAAAATCAGTACATAAAGAGCTTACATGGGGACACAAGGTCCCATTTCCCATACATCACAACTGTGCCATGTTTCTGGGGGGGGGGGGGTACAATAGTAAAAGCTAAGTTTTAACGTTTTTTCACTGCGGGGTCTGGACTGCTGGATTTTCTCAAGATATACAGAATAAATAGTTGATGTCCAGTCTTTATTATTATTTAATTTTCAGGCGGGTGGGACAAGTAACATACTTATAATACACAGGGCATTATAAGTCGTATGTAATATGACAACAAATGAGTATAATACATACAGTATTATAAGTCAAATGGAACAAAACAATTGAATACAGGCATACATTGGGAGAGAGAGCCCTGCCCTTGCTAGTTTACAATCTAAAAGCCATTATGATTTCTCCCAGGTGCATCTCAGTAGGAGCTCCAATTTACTTTGTAATTGTCCGTTTACAATGGACTTTGTAAGTAGTATATTAGCTCACTGGGAGACCACCTAATATCATTGTACAAAGATTTCCTGTTTATTGGATATATGTTATGTCGAGTATGCTTCTAGATCCTGTAGTGTTGTACTGTTCTGCGCCTGCATTGTTTTTTGTACTTTGCAGAAATAAAATTATTTTACTGTTATGTATCAAATGAGTATAGATTTATGTTATAATGTAACACGAGATGCACTACCTTCTGATGCTATACAGCTTGTATTTCCTTTAGATCTGGAAGGTTGGACAGCAGTGCTAAAAGATGGTTCCCCAGCCTCCGTCCCCATCCGCAAATCTCGCCATCATAAAGAAGTCTACCTCGCATCACGCCAACTGGAGCCACTCTATTTTAATGCCTCAGGTACAATGCCACCATCCAAGTACAGTCTATATACAGTAAAAAGCCCAACTCCAGAGTAAGGAATTCTTTAGCATGCATGTATGCATCACCATCCTCACATCTTAATGACTCCTCCTCCTTTAGTGTTAGGTGAAATTCCTGTTTCTGATGGCCAAATAAGACATGAGACTAGATCTTTACTATAGGGTAAAAGATTATTAAATGGGCCATATTTTGCTCAACTAAAGATGAAATTTTGCCCCCGTTCATTGAGGGCTGGGAAAGGGAACTAAATAGGCTTTACTAAGGAGCAGACGCAGGCCATGCTACAGGTAGCTCATAGGTCATCGATGTCCTGCAGATACCAGGAGGCCTCCTATAAGGTTCTTTCACGCTGGTACCTCGTTCCGACGAGACTAGCGAGAATATTTCCCTCCGCCTCTCCCTTGTGCTGGAGGTGTTCCGAGGCCAGGGGCACAATGATACATATTTTCTGGGAGTGTGGGGCACTGGCCGTGTTCTGGAGTAACGTCAGGAGAATAGTCCTGAAGCTGACGGATATAGACATGGGTGAGGACCCGGCGGGCTACCTCCTTGGCCTGGCTCCCACCACCATCGAGAAAAGTACCAAGTCCTTGCTTGCCCCCCTCCTGGACGCGGCCAGGACCTGCATCCCATCTTGTTGGAAATCGACGTCACCCCCTACGACAGCTATGTGGCTTACCAGGGTTGGCGATATTGGCAGAATGGAGGAGATGACGGCCTCATTGAAGGGGAGGGTGGATCAGCACAGAGAGAGGTGGCAGGCCTGGAATCGATTTACCGCCTCAGCGGACTACTTAAACCTCTTGCAGGAGTAGGCCTCCCCGTCGAGGTCTTCAGCCTCCCCCCTCCCCTCCCCCCCCTCCTCCTTGCCCCCTTACCCCCCCCCTTCTCCTCCACACCCCCGTTTACCCTCTGATATCTGTCTGTCATGTCCTCTCTTTCCCCCCATTCTGTTCTGTTCCAGTGGTATTTCCATTAGTTAGTTATATGTGAGTTCAATTTTTCCTTATAATAAGAAAATGTTGGAGGCGTGGTGTACGGATTACACGTTTTATTACATCTTGATGTGCAATAAAAAATTCAGTGCCGGGATGCAGGGGGGCACTCCTCCACCATTGGTCTCCGGGTTAGTGGGGATAGCCATTACTCAGGGACTAAGGTCCATTTTTTCTTTTCAACTGGTTCTTCTGCCCCCTCGGGCCCAGGGTGGATGGGGGTGCGCCTACTGCCCCGGGCGCTATTGTTGTTGGTTGTTTTCATTATCTCGCTGTATTCCTGTATATGTGCATACATTCTCACTGTAAGCTGATGTTTAACTGTACGGAACGTGATCTGTCACTTTCCATGCTTCTTCAATAAAAACTACATTTAAAAAAAATATGAAATTTTGGACTTTAAATAGTGTAGTATGTGACTACTTTATTTGCTGGATCAGCTGTACCTTTCTGAAGATATCATTTTAAATTAACTTGACTATGCTATCAGAAATAAAATCTTAGTATCATGCTAAGTACAGCTTCTAATTTGACTGATGGTCTGCAAATTGTCCTTGTAAAGAGCTTAATCATTTAAAGAGGGACAAAATCCAAGGGCCTGGCAATTTCCTGTTCCAGGGACATCCCAATTTGGGTAAACACTTCTTGATCCTCGATCCCACAATGCATGCGTGGGCCTTACAGGTTTACAGAGATCATACAATTCCAACTTTTAGAAAATACTTTTCTGTCTTATTGGAAAACTCACCTTGAAGCCCAATTTGTGTCTGGGGAATAACAGCGGAATATCAGAACTGATTAATGTTGCCAGATAAAACAGCAGAACCAGAATATAAGAAATCTGGTCACAGGAATGTCGATTATGGGATGGCAGAGTGACTTGGTACTGGCTAGATGCAAGTAGCAGGAGACTGTGTACATGTAGGTCTTGGATTCTGATAGATGCCGATTGTGGACACAAAATGCCGTATCAACTTTGCTGTGACTCAATACAGAGCCAAGAAGCTTTTCTGAAAATTAGACTTTAGAATAAGTTTATGGATAAAACCACCTGTAGGTCACTGTTGGAGAACAGAGGCAGGGGAGTTGTTATTCCTCATCCTCAAAGCTGTGTGCTATAGACCATTATTGGTCTACTGTGAATGACACTCAAAGCCAACAGGCAATGTGTGACCCAGGGTATTGGATAGTAAGTGTGTTTTTTGCTGAACATCATAACAATTCATGATATTTGTCACAGCCTTGGTACCCTTTTCTAATCATCTAGTGTTGAGGTGACTCTATTGTGCTCTATCCTTTACTTTTTGCAGGAGCTTTCTTAGGGGACCAGTCTCATAGCTATGGGAAAGAACTAACTGTTACATTCCGTGTTGATCGGGGACGTCAGAGAGCGGGTGTCGAAGATATTGTGCTAGAAGGTGCTGGGCTAAGGATTACAGCCCCCCTCACCTCTTCCAAATCCGCCCTACCCTGTCGAGTACCCCAAACCTACACTTTCAGGTAAGTGGATAACACTGCTGTGGCCACATTTACTCTACTGACATGTTTGGTTTGTGTGGTACTTGTTTCATAACTGAAACACATCAATTCTTACCTTGATAAAATAAATGTTGACCAAAGAAATAAAGCTGACCTAACGTCAAACAAGGCTTTCGGTTCATCCCCCCCCCTTCTCCAAGCACTGATAAAGGTAATTCTTAATTTAGGCCCACATAAAAGCTTATTCCCAGATGTTTATATACTTTTTGAGTAAGTGTGAATGGCTTAGAAGCTAGTATGTCATCTTCTCTGAGGAGACTTAGCTGCACTTCCTATTTGTGGTGGCCTAATAAGGAGTTTATCTTACAGAAAAGCCATGGGGCCACAAAGGTTTGCCTTGGATTCCCCAAAAACTCACCATGATTCTCGATTGAGCCACAGCTTAGCCGCACTCCACCCCACAGCACCTCACTCCACCCAGCCTACATGGTTCTGTCTGTACAAAATTCTGCGGGGCACGGCAAATGCTCAGAGTGGTATGCACATGTGCTTTGGGACCGAGGATTGAGGTGAGTATATGAGGAAACTAAGGAGCGTACCACTGTGCCAAATTGGGATGTTCTTAATGAAAGGATTTAACCAGGACCAGAGATTTTTAGACTTTAGACCAGGGTTTGGTCCACTTTAGGTTGTCTAAACTCTTCCCTGCTTAATTTAAGGCTTAGCAAAACAATATTAGTGAATATCAAATGGCTACTTTCTTTACGATTGCTGCACAAATGTCCAAACTCCTTTTATTTTCTCCCCCCAACAGACTGGATGAGCTGACCTTTAGCCCCTGGAACCCCCATATTAGCCATCTTGACTTCCGTCGTCTTTTGAGCAATGTTACAGCACTGAGAATCCGCGCTACTTATGCAGAGTACAGTAAGTAAAATGAAACCCCTTGTTTTATTGAATAGATTCATATTACATAGTAATAACTGGTCTGGCTGGTATTTCACTTTATAGTCTCACGGTTGTTAAGATAACATGCAAAGCAATGCCAAGATGCACAATATAAATATAAGGGTTTTCCTAACATGGATTACGTTAGTTGTTCTGCTTTTTCAGCAATGTAACAAAAAGTAATGGCTAACAGTTTAAACTGATGAGAGAAAGTAGGGATTTATTTACAGGAGGTGGGGGCAGTTCTCATTAAAAAATAAAGAGTTAAAGTGCATCCAGCCACGAACAAAGGATTTGGAGAATCATTATTTTTTTATGGAATTATTTTTGTCTTTTTTTAAAGCAGACCGAAATCCACATTTTTAACTAGCATCCACTGAATTGCTTCCCCTATGAAGAGCACCTTTTGCCAATTTTCACTGCTCCTGCTTCACTCTAATCCCAGATAATGGTGCCTGTTTTAGCTGTAAAGTTCCACCTCCTCCATTCATTGCCGCTGTTCTGTGTGGCAATGACATATGCAATGACTGATTGTCTGCCAGCTCACACCAAGGGACAGCAAAAAATAAAGTGTTCAAGAACAATTCGAAAAACGAAAATATCCATTTCTAGTTCTACACCCGAATAAGAGAGTATCAGCAGGGGCTTTGGCCAAATGTATTTCACAAGTTCATTGGGTTTTGATCCACTTTAAGATTTAATCATCCTCATACATTTGTTAAAGTGGATCTAAAGTAAAGTGGACATTTCCACTCACTGGTTGATATCCATTTATCTATTTGCTACATTCTTATTTAGACTGATCATTTGTTATTCTACAATGGGTTTGACAAAGGTCTAACTTCTTCGTTCTATTTGTCAGGCACCGGATATCTGCACAGTGTTAGTCTTACCTCTGCCCAGCCTGGTGGTGATGAGCCAGCCCCCTGGGTGGAGCAATGTGACTGCCCCATTGGTTACAAAGGCCATTCTTGTGAGCAATGTGCCCCAGGGTACCGTCGAGAATCCCCTGCACTTGGACCTTTTAGCCCTTGCATTGCCTGCAGATGCCAAGGAGGAGGCCTGTGTGACCCTGAAACTGGTAACTAGTCAGATGTGGACAGTTCTGCCAATAACTTTATTTATGTACCTAACTCATTTTCACTTTGGAAACTTTCTTCAGGTGACTGTTACTCTGGTGATGAGAATCCGGATAATGACTGTGTTGTCTGTACTCATGGGCAGTATAATGACCCCCGGGACCCCCAGAACTGCCTACCATGCCCATGTAGCGTTGGAGTAGGGTGTTCATTGTCTCCAGAAACGCAAGAGCCTGTGTGTGACAACTGTCCCGCAGGACTAAGTGGTGAGTATTCATCTTAGTAATCTGGAATTTTCAGTCCACATTGTTTGAGATATAATATATATATATATATATATATATATATATATATATATATATTAATATAGTAACATAGTATGTGAGGCTGAATAAAGACTTTAGTCCATCCAGTTCAGCTTATTTATCTCCTTCCAGTGGTCTAGTAGCAATAGCTGGAAATGTTATTACATGCAAGGAAGGCATCCAGGCCACTTTTGAACGTTTTTACTGTATCCATCATTACTACCTCCTCTGGCAGCGAGTTCCATAGTCTCACTGCTCTTACAGAGAAGAATCCCCTCCTATGTCGGTGGAAAAAGCACCTTTCCTCTAACCTTAGTGGATGCCCCCGGGTTATAGTTACACCCCAGGGTAAAAATAGATTGTGGGACAGATCTTTGTATTGACCCCGAATATATTTATACATAGTTATTAGATCACCCCTCAAGCGTCTTTTTCTAAACTAAATAACTTCTTTGAACGCGCTCCAGTTCTGATATGTCCTTTTTAAGCACAGGTGCCCAGAACTGTACACAATATTCCATATGGGGTCTGACCAGTGACTTGTACAGGGATAAAATTATATTATAAGCAGAAAACATTGCTTGGAACACAGAGCCTTTGAAGTGTTCACAGTATTCAAAGAGTCTGACAGAGATAAGGTCCACCCAAGAAAGGTTGGTGCAGGCAGCAGACAGTGGTCAGGCAGGCGTATGATCAGCAATAGCTTAGCAAAAATCATAGCAATACATAAGCACAGCCTACAAGGCTGAATGCTATAGCGAACAAGGGAGACTGGAACTAGCTTTATGTGGCCAATTGCCAGTTACGGGTTACAGGAAGGAGTCAGCAGAGCAGTGGCTAATAGGCTACACTAAGCAGAGGAAGGCAGCCAGAAGCCACTGACACTAGCTTAAAAAGAGGTTGTACTTTCCCCCACTAGCAGTGCATCACTGATGCAACCCTATTATAGGGCACAACATAAGAGCGGCGATCACATAAGTGTGCACAGGTATGAATCAGTACATCAACAGGGATCCTGGGGGTGCCGCCATGTTTTGTTGGCAGTCAGGCCTGGTACAATAAATACATACAGTCCTATGTTTATTCATACCTCCCAACTGTCCCTGATTTTGAGGGACTGTCCCTAATTTGAGTCCATGTCCCGTGTCTCGTTGTTCTTCTCTGTCCTTCTTTGAGGTCTAACATGCAGATCTGCATCAATAAATGACTCATTCTCCTATTCAAAGTGTTTATATTGTTGTAACTGTTACGCCCTATTTCCTATCCATCAATCAATGAGGGGGTGTGGCCTAATTTAACAATTGTATCTCTTTCCCACCTTGAAAAAGGAAGGTATGTTGATTACTGTAGGTACATTGCAGTTTCGTGTGCAGGTCTGCCCACTGCAATGGAATATGCAGAAAGAAGTTCTGCAAATGTGTTGCTGTGATAGGAGCCATCAGTCAGAGCCAGCATGGCTTTGTGCCCCTTATACAGGAGTTCTCCCCCACCCATAGATGAAAATAAACTGAACCATTTCCATAGTACTAAGTATAAACTCACTCCTTTTTAGATGGCTTACTGCTGGCCTCTAGTGGTGAAACATAAAAAACAGGTCTATGCCTTATAATCCTAAAATTGCAGAACAATGATAATAGCACCTGTTATCCTCTTCTTTTCATACAAGGTCCTCGCTGTGAAGTATGTGCTGATGGATATTTTGGAGATCCTCAGGGACAGCAGGGGCCCCGGCGTCACTGCAGGCCGTGCACTTGCAACCAGAACATAGATGACACGGTGGAGGGTAGCTGTGACAGAGTAACTGGAGAATGCCTGAAATGTATCCACAACACGGAAGGATTCTACTGCGACCGCTGCAAGGAGGGTTACTATGGAAACCCACTGGACCCAAACCCACAGAACAAATGCAGAGGTAGTCAAGAGGCCTGGTTATGTCTGTTCCTCACTTGACCAGTATTGAGTATAAATTGCTTGAATCTTATCTTTATAGGGATTTTCCTGGCTAAGTGTGAGTCTTAGTCAAAGCATTCATTCAAACTCCCATTCTGCTGTGCTGCTGAATAAAGCTGCTAATACTACTTTCTAGCCCCCTCCATTTATTCTTTAGTCTGACCACCTTTTGCTAGACCAAAGTGAAACTGAACACACCACCCCCTCCTGTATCACACTGTTTGAGACATACTATTCACTGTGTATGCGGAGAGAGGGGATATCTGCTTCTTCCCCCTTGCTGGCTGAATGCTGAGCTGTAGACTGAAATAAACAGACAGACAGATAAAAAGGTCCCCCCTCTATTTATAGACTCAAGGTTACAATCTGTCTGTGAATCACACATGCTAGAAAGAAAAACAGAAGATGTGGCTTAGAACAGGCAAAACCAAATTAACAACGCCTCCTTCTGAGAGAAAATCTGCTACCTGGGATGTATGAAAAGATACCATTAATTTTAAACATTGCCTTGAGAAGTTATAGAGTAATTAAAAATATATGAAACTCAAATATATGAAAATGAAAGGAGCTACTCTTAGCAACCTCACCAATAACCCAGGAAAGAGCAGAATGAACACAAAACAGGTTTTGCCATGAGAAACACTAATGTGTATCTCTGGAGTCATAATCGTCACCATGATGACACATGAAACCTGTCTTAGATTTATGTGCTGAATTTTGCTACAGGTTTCCAGAAAAGTTTGTTGAGTCCCTATCAAGGCTGAAATAAAAACATTTTATAGTTACCGCTTGTCTCCTGCAGATAAACTGGATCATGAGATCAGATCCCATGGTGTCCAGACACTCCCCTGCAGCCTGTTATAGATGGCCCACCCCAAGGCAGAGGCTGATACTCCCCTTCTGTCAGAGTGAATGTTTCCTGGTGTGCTCCAGTCACTGTGACGGAATTGGGGCTGGAGCTCATCCAGCAATCTGCTTGCAAATGGCGGTCAAGCACTTCGAATGCACGCCATGGGATGTGAACTGGGGACCCAGGAGGTTTTAGAAAGCTGGGGTAGGATGAAGCCGCTGTGGACACTTTTTAGCCAGGATAGCCCCCTTAATATTATATAGCATAACAGTTGACTGTAACATTTAGTGGGAAGAAAACAATGGACCTGATGGATTATATTTTTAGGAGCCTATAAATTGAGATCTCTACTCATGTAGATGTGCCCCTAGATTTCGATCGCTCAATAGTTAACATTAAATGACCTATGTAGTTCAGCTTTTAGCCAGAACGGTAAACAAGAGGGATCATTTTCCTTGTTAACCCATTACCTGTGTCTTCTTCCCCAGCTTGTGATTGTCATCCTTTTGGTTCCCAGCAAGGAGGGTGCCAAGCAGATGGCTCATGCAAATGCAAACCTGGATTTTATGGGAAAAACTGCAATCAGCCGCAGTGCCCTGACTGCTACAGTCGTATTACCGAGAGGGTAAGTCGCTAACATGGGAGCTAAATGCAGCCATTTCTACCTGCAAAACACTATATGCTTAGCTTTAACTGCCTTCCTTCTGTATATTGTTTGCTTAAAGGGGACCTCCAGTTAAGAAAATACAGTTTAGTAATTTGCTGCCCTAAAGCCCCCCCTTTGAGGATCAGCGGATTAGTGCTGCCCCCCTCCAGTTTTACCTTTGGGCAATTTTTACTCACCTTGCCAGGTGATATTGTTACTCCACACAATACATGCTGTCTGGAGCTTGGGATTTGCTATAAGCAGCCCAAACCATAATGAGAGAGATTTACCTCAGAAAAGGGATCAGCATGCCTGTCATGTTACACACACTCACACTGAATCACCAGCTGCTGGAGGGGATGAATGTAACTATAACCTCGATTCATGGTCGATGCGCAAAAATGCTCAGGCGGAGCGCAAACAATTCTGCATGCGCCTAGGGGCATAAATCATGGCTGCATTCGCACCCCATGCGCACATACGAATTGCACCAAATGGCAAGTGCATGGGACAAGCGCAATTTGCACCTTTCACAAGGTACAAATAGGTCACAAATAGCCCTTTCCGATGTGCATTTGGCTGGCTAGGTGCTTAACTGCTGCTAATCGTCCCCCATGTTTTTTCCTTTCCTTTATTGTTTCTCCATAGCGATTTGATCTTTCCAGCTTCTGTGTTTTCTGTGAAGATCTATTCGCTATTCCGGAGTTAATTTTCTGGAGAACCTGCACTCTCTATTTTTTTTTTGGGGGGGGGGGGGGTATTCTGATTCTGGTTAAACCTTAACTTTTTTTGCTCACTGTTTTGTCCCAGATGTTCTCTTTAACCATCCCTTCCCTGTTTGGTTTGCATATTAATGCTTAATAATTTAACTATAATTTTTTTTATTGTTTTGGTTTTTGCTAAACTTTGGGGCCAAATATCTACATTTTTGATGCTTGGAACTTAATTTTTGTGTTTTTTTAATCTTTTGATGATTTTTTTTTTGTAGGAACCCAAATTAAAAAAAGAGTTCAATCCCTAAAAATAACTTGTGGCTTTCATTATTGATAAACATGCCAGACATTGCCAACATGTGTTTTTGGAATTAAATAAGCCTGTTACTCATTGGAATCAGCAGTTTCCTCCACCTATTTGCTAGAGGAAATTCACTCTTAAAATTGCCACATTTGCATACGCTTTGCTGCCCTCTAAACACACCATAAATCAGGCCCTGGAGACAGTTTGGTGCACAAAAAGGACGCTAGCTGTTCCTGTCCATGGGCAGTCAAGACCTTCTTCTCCTTACACTTACACGCTGGCTCGAGGTGTTCTTTACAGACACTCTCTCTATTTCTTTCTGTTTAAGTGGACCAAAACCCAGGATTTTACTTATTCTGGGTTTTGGTCCTTTCCCACGGGGCACCCCAATCGGAAGGTGCCCCGCTACGTGAAACCCCCCAGATCACCCATATTAAACTTACCTCGTCCCGGCCGCTCGTCCAATCAGCGCACTCGGAGCCGCTGAGCTATGGACATCTAACCCGACATCTTAGCTCAGCGGCTCCGAGTGCGCTGGCAGCTGCATTTCGCGCTTCCCTCAACATTTGTGAATGGCCGGCGCGGGCACGCGCCCTGCTAGAGGGATAGTGGGGATGCATCTTGCGGCCTGCGCATGTGTCTTTGGACAGGGAAGTAAGGTAAGTGTAGCGGGCGACCTGGGGGATTTCACACAGTGGGGCATCTCGATTTTGGATGCCCCGGGGCGAGGGAATGGATCGACCCGGGAATCTTATAGGGTGATGCTTTGTGGCAGCAAGGATACAAAGCAGCAGGTGGTCTTACACGGCTAAAATCTCTGATCTCTCAGAACAGAATTGTTGGGATTATTCCTGCTTCCTGTTCTGCAGCATGACTGAAAGTTCTATGTCTGTATGTGATAAAAAATGAGATCCTCCTATAAAGGTCTGTTTGAACAAGGGGGGCATTCCATGTATTTGCATGTCTGTTTATCTGTGTCTATTTCACTCAGAATGAGAACATGTTTTTTTAATTTATTAAAATGTATTTAATACAGTTTTTTAATAATAAATGATGAATCAACATTGATCAATTTATTCTTAGGAATTTTTATATCCTGTTAAATTGTGGTTTGGATTGAAGGTGTCGGGTAGATTTCGGGTACAAACACGATTTGTTTGGGGGGTGGAGGGAACTTAGTTAGATCTTCCCTTCAGGCACTGTACATGGTGTGCCCCAATCAGTCTGATGCATGAGGGGTGAAAAATGGTGGTCATAAATAAAATCCAGTAGCTCGGTTCCAGAAAGGAAGCAGACAGTGATTTGTTTTTAACCTTAGCATGGACAATTCTCCTGAAACCTCCATCTCGAGGATTGAAAATGCCAGGTTTGGCAGCTCTCCACACATATACATAGGTGAAGTAATTAGTGCTTACACAGAGCTACAGCTCTAATAATACCACCTGTGCATCAGTGTGGAGAGCTGCAAAATTTGGCATGTTTCATCCCTCAAGGAGGAAGTTTGAGGGCCCCTGCTTTAGGCTATAAGAGGCTCTAGCTGCTCACCTGTGTACAATGCTCACCAATCCCACATGTGCCTATTTTTCAGATGGTTTTATACAATGGACAGCTTCAGCATCTAATTGGCTCCACTAATGGTCAGGTCCAAACCCAAGACCACCGTTACCTTGAGGAACAAATGAGAAAAGCAGAGGAGAGGTGTCGGGGCATGATAAGGGAAGCTGAATCTTCTCATGGTGAGACGGTGCACAAAGATTTGTGTCAATTATATTTTGTAGAATTTTGTGACTATTTAAAGTGGACCAAAACCTAAAGAAGGACAACACTATATTTCTATTTGCTGTTTATATGGTATGTTTACTTCCTGTCTGCAGTGACTTCTGGAGCAAGGGAGTGTTTCTGGCACAAGAGACGCATGTTTTGTTCTGGTCACCATGTTTCAGGCTGTTTACACTGTTAAATATATTTTGTTGTCTGTTGCTTGTCCATACATACCACAGCGGCTCTGAGCATGCTGGAGGCCGCATCTCGTGCTTCCCTCTAACAGGGAGCGCACCGTGCGCGCCCTGCTAGAGAGAAGCACGAGATGCGGCCGCAGATCTCGCATGTGCCGTTGGAACGGGGATAAGGTAAGGTTTCTGGGTGTCCTGCGGGGTTTCACACAGCGGGGCATCCCGATTTCGGATGCCCTGCGGGGAGGGATCTGATCGGCCCGGGAATCTTATAGATTCCTGGGCTGATCCCCCCTGAGTGTTGGTCCACTTTAAGGCCTGGTGAATCAGGCACAATCTGCAAGAATTTGCCACATTGGTGCAAATCATAGTAGTGCAAAATATAATTTATGCTTTTTTTTATACATTTTGCTGCTATGCTAACGTTTTTAAAAATGTGTTTCTTGCAATGCTGCAGCATGCGCCAATGTAAAAAACTTTAAATATTTTTCACCACTCTAATTTTTACCGTGTGTAGTACTGTGACAGATAGTGCTTGATAAATGAGGCCCTTTATGGTAGAACGCATGTCTCCATTGCATGTACCCCTTGTATATCATTTTATTATCAATTTTATACCAAATAAACACATTTTTATCTTTGTACTTTAGATTTAACTAATGGTTGCCATATGTGTAAAACAATGGGTGTAACTACCACCCTGCTGATACATCTCTGCCCCAGTAGGAGGGTGGCACAGTAAGCAAGAGTAAACATGCCTGAGATGAACATAGATCATTCCTAATATAAAAGCAAAAACATAATATGAGTCAGACTAGATTGACCACATGGAGGCCCCATAAAAATATAGTTGCGGGGGCCCATTGATTTGTCACTACACACCTGGGCAAGATGTTTCAGGTATTTGATATATAAGCATACACTACTCCAGCTTGCAGGGTACTGCAAATCAAACTTAATATCTGGTGCCACTAAGTGTAGGGAGTTTATTTTGTAACTATATTTCTTTCCCAAAGGTTTAGAGCAGTCCATGACAAGACAGCTGTCAACACTGCAGGCGCTACAGACTGATACCCAGAATGACTTGCAGCATGCCCAGACCAGAGTGCAACAGGCACAAACCCAGGCTGGGGGCCACCAAAGCCGCCTGCAGGAGACAAAGATCAAGATAGCTGCGGCACGGCAGCAACTCGAAGGGGGGCAAGCTGAACTGAATCGCTTGGTAAGTTCTGGTATATACATTAAAGAAACCTACTTCCTGGCGGCTCTGGAATCTATAGATTCCCTCCCCCCAGGCTATCCAGAAACGGGGTGCCCCACTGTGTGAAACCCCTAGGTCACTCGGAAACTCACCTTCTTCCCTGATCCAATGGTGCATGTGCAAGCAACAGCCACATCCGTGCTATCCCTTTAGCGCGGTGTGTGTCTAGACGAAGGGGGCGGGGCCAGATCCGAGAGCGGTGATTAGACAAGAGGCCGCGCATGAGTCACCAAAATGTCAATGGCCGGGGCTTCAGAAATATGGCCACCCCAGGGAGTGAGTACACTTTACATTATAAGCTGCTGCCAGTGTCCTCACTCATGGGGGCGGCCATCTTTCTGAAGCCCAAGCCGACATATTGGCAGAGGAAAGAACGCCGACCAGCCGGATCGTGGGGCTCAGGTACATTGTACAGCTGCTTCCTGCTGCTGCACACTCTGCATTAGGTTAAGTTGGATGATGGGCTGGGTTGAGCCGAACTTGAACACGGACTAAAGGCCCTGTTCGGGTTTGGGAACCCGAACTTACAAAGTTCGGTACAAACTCAGACTTATCGAATAATTATTCATCTGAGACCTATATGTGATGGCATGGCCCCTAGTTTGAACTGGGCTTCAGGCCCCCAGGCAACCATGCCTACCTCAATATTTAGATTATATAGGAAACTTCAGACTTGGGGCCCAGACATCACAATATAGTCGTATTCAGACTGTTAAGGAAACTGAAGTTCAAACAAGGGGCCTAGACATTACAGTGTAGTTAACGGGGGCTGCAGAGACAATTTTCACTGCATAGAGTCTGCCTCCCCATAACCCATATGTAATGGCTAGGCACCTGGTTTGAATTGGTCCCCAAGAAAAAACAGTCTGGAAGAGCAGACGTCCTGCTTCATCAGTAACAATGACAGCAATAGTGCGGAAGCCAGTAGGTCTCATGTAAGGGCTGCCATCCGACCACCTGGGTGTAGCCTACTTTTTGTAGTCTATTGGTCCCCATATCCAGCCCTGATGTCCCCCATGTCCTGCCCTGATGGTTGTTCTGAATAGATGGATGGCAAACTGCTCTCTATAGACATATTGAGCTACTCAACATTCTGTTTTGTCACTGTTTTTGTCACTGTTTTGTCCCCATTACAATAATACATTTATGAATTATCAGCTTTCTCATGTATTTAATTGCTGGATTTTCTGGGAGGGGGTCCCAGGTGGCCAGGAGTCAGGGGGAATCAAATGGCTTTGGAGCAAAAAGGTCCTTTTTCTGAAATCGCCTAGTTTAATTTTTAGGTGTGCAGAAGCAAACGTCTTTTACCAGCCTTTTTCCAACCATAGATGTTGCTTCTGCTAAATGTTGGTGACTTATTTTGCTTTAATTATATTTTATATTATATATTATATTTTTGTTATTTTGCTTTAATGTTGTTTGAGCTTTAGCAATCACCGGGATGTTACATTAACCTTTTGGGTTTTTATTTTAATGTAATAGACATTTTCTTCTGTAAACTGGTCTTCAAGCAAGTTCTCTGAGCTAGGTCAAGAAGCCCAGAAAATGGCGACAGAGTAAGATCATTTTATATAAATTCTTGCTTTATTCCTTCTTCTTCCAAAGACTTAAAGTGCATGTCTCATGCTTTAATCTATCCAAATGAGTATCTAGACATCTCAATGTCCAACTTTTTTTTAAAACCAATTATTATTATTGCATTCGGATTTGATAAAATAGCCTCTACTCTACTTTAGGAAATCTTTCCTGATTAGTGCTAGAACATTGTCAGAAGATTTGCTTTTATTTATCCACTGGAACATTTGCACAAATATTTAGTTGGTTTGAGGTCAGCGCTGTATGCAGGTCTGTTAAAATGTTTCCAAGAATCTCATTCTAAACATTTAAACTATGAAGGTCCTTATCCTAACCCACCCTTCACCAGTCCACTCCACTATCTACAATTACGGTTAGTACGGTTCCTGCAGGATTCACTTTTAAGACATAATTTGCCATAAAAATGGATCCTCTGTAAAGTATTTGGGATTCTTGACTGAAAGTTAGAGGTTAGCAAGCAATTTGACCAGTATTTAAAGGAGCACTATCTCGAAATTGTGTAATATTAAAAATCAATATAAACACATCGGCTAATGAGAGGAGGGGTCACTTATACGCTCAAACTGAATAAAACTCCCGCGGAGCTTGTGGTTTATTCTCTCATGGTAGTAAAAAAGTCCAGGGGTGACATGTTTAGTGTATCAGAGATGACAGAACCCGTCACCCCTGATTTCCTCTTCTTTCTATTAAAATTAAAAAAATAAGCCTGGCTGGGTATTTCTTGATGCCGGTGTATACGTGACACATTCTCCCGCCATCCAACTTGTTTATATGGATTTTTATTGTTGGGTCAAGTTTTGCGCATGCTCCTTAAAGACCATCTATAGGCAAAACAGCGAAATAAAAATGCCATGCACCTCACTTCCCATGCAGCCTATTGGGCCTGATCTAGATTACCATTGGAGCAGTAGTTCTGAATCCCTGAACTTCAGATCCCGGGCAGTGTCAGACTGAGGTGTCTTGGGCCACCAGCAAAATTGACTCTGGGGAAACACCCTGTAGTGCAAATGTAATGTGTTTATAACCTGTGCTCTTCGACTGTAGAACTACATGATTCAGCATTACCAGCTGCTGTAGAGCATAGCAATGTGTGAACTAAGGTGCACAGGACAGGGGAGATTTGAGGATAGGTTCAGTTCTTAATGAATATGGACAGTATTCAGCAGCCAATGGGGGGTGAGTGTGGATTCTGGGTATCAGATCTTCAGATTTGGCAAACCTGGTAGTTCTGAAAATTCAGACATGCTGCAAGGGAACAAAGTTGAGTATTACACATTTCCCTACAGTGGGCCTTTAATCTTAACCGTAAGGCTTGCAATAATTTTTGACCGTAACATTTATATCCTATTTTACTCCACTATGTGTTGTGCCCCTACTTGCAAGTAGAGAGTGGGGCAAGGAGCAAAAACTAATCAAGACCCCTTTAAATGAAACCATTCATAGCACACTTGATATGTTAAATCAATGTCTCCATGACAACAAATGGCAGTGATCAGTGTGCACTTAGGCGGAGAGACAAGTACGCACCATTGATAAAAAAAAATTAACAATGAACTATAGGAATTAATTAATCTTGATAAATAATAAATGCAGATTGGGGGAAATTATGAGATGTTAGTAATAATTAGCATTTATATGGTTTTGTTGCCAAGAAGATGGCTTTTGCTAATATCTGTAAATAGACCCGTGTAAAGATATTAGAAGGGTCCAAGGATTAGCACTGATATCACATATACATATGATTACACAGAGCTCTCAATAATCCACCGTGATGTACTTCAATCCACACGTGTTAACACACTGGGCAATCCACCACCGATCAATCAGGCCTCTTACCGGACAACCAGTATAAAACGGCATTGGAACCTGGAGTGCGGATTCGGTTCCACCGGAGGCGGGAGTTCCGGGGAGACAGCCACTTCTGATCTATTGATGTGGAGTCTCCATCTTTGAATATGACTCTGGAATAGGATTCGAATGATCTCTGGCTATTGACCATTGATCTAAATCTGATCCTTTGAAGATTATATTGAGGATTAAAAAAGAATCCAGAGGAGACCGGGATCTAGCTGAGAGATTATATCTTTCTGCCGTTTTATACTGGTTGTCCGGTAAGAGGCCTGATTGATCGGTGGTGGATTGCCCAGTGTGTTAATACGTGTGGATTGAAGTACATCACGGTGGATTATTGAGAGCTCTGTGTAATCATATGTATATGTGATATCTGTGAAATTTCCTATGCAAGGATTGGAACCTTACATCTTGCACGTTGAGCTCCACCTCTCTTAACAGATTGGAATAGATTGGACTATTACATTGTAGTTGTGAGCAGCGCGGTATTACACCCCATTCTCTCAAGGATTAGCACTGTTGATGAATGGATCTCCATGCCTTTCATACATTGAGCTCTTTTTCTGCATTTGCCAGACATGAACAAGAGGCCCAGATGGTGGTGCAGAATGCGGAGGACGCCCTGGCAGATACACAGAGAGCATTGCAGATTCTACGTTCAGGGGACACAGAACTCAGTGGTGCAGAGAAACTGAGAACAAGGTACAGCATTCTGAAGCATGTGCACCCAAAAATTCTTTCAAATATTCAAGGTTCACCATGCTTCAATATAAGTGGCAGCTAGACTGGCATAAACACATTCTCTGGGGTGGAAAGGCTTTACCACCTATCAGTTTGAATGGGCTTAGTAGATGCTAGGAGAACACAACTTTGCCTACTTATGGTTGGTGGTGGAGGAATAATGGCACAGTCCCTACAATTCCTTTTTATAGAATTGTGTGCTACCAATTTTCTGGTTAATAAGTTTGATTATGTATTGAAAGTTTGGTGTAGATGTACCTGATGAGCAACATGTATTGAACCCAGACCTGAACCCCATTTTACAACATTGGGGTTAAAGTGATAGAACAGTGTTAGACCATCATGTCCAGCAGTGGTGTAACTAAATGTAATAGGGCCCTGGTGCAAACATTAATTGGGGCCCTTTCACTGCTCAAAAAGTAAACTTTCTTCTGTCTTTTAACTCAGTTGGATGATAAATATGACAAATAACAAGTATGATAAGGAGCAACAATGATTGGGCCCTCTGACCTTCTGGACCCTAGTTGCACCCCCTGCACTCCCTCAAGTTATGCCTGTGGTGTCCGGCTATGTTTGCCACTGCCATAAACTGTGTTCTGTTAATCGATATATTGAGATATTGAGGTTTACAGTTGTACCTTATGATTTATTTCCTGAAGCATGTGGGCTTGGCCCTTGAAGCTGGCTTTGGTCCAGGGTGGGCAGCTGTTGATGCTGGGAGCAAGAGGGTTTGCTAGGAGGAGGCCAGGTAGGAGAGAGGGAGGGGTTAGCTGGACTTGAATGGTAGTTCCGAGAGCGTCATTCAAGCTATCAGTACAGATGGGTGTGGTTTGGACTAGCTCTTTGAGCTAGTATTGGTGGCCCACATTGATGGGGTGGCACTGGAGGGGCAAATGTGGAAGTTTATTTCCTCATTCAGGGCGCAGAGTTGAGAGGAGGCACAGCGCTGGAGGAACACTTGGCACAGTAAGCTGTTTATTTTATTTAACATTTTTCATGAAAAATCCCTTTAATTGGAAAAAAAAAGCCAGTCTCCATCCTATTGCTTGTGTTTGTAAGGGAACAAATCCCTCCCACCAAGTAGATACCTACTAGCAGCAGTGGCTGGACCGTATCAATGCTTATTGTGTTTCCCCAGACCTACCCATGTTAATTACTGGTGGTCCTAAGGGCCACAAGCAAATTCAAATGCAGTCCTGAAACAGTAATTTGTTTTGGGAACTATAGTGTAACTGTGGTTTGCATTTACAGATTGTATGATGTCCGGACGCAGGTTGGCACACTGGAGACTGAGGCTATTCAAGCTACTGCCGCTGCAGAGAGATCCCACCTTGACAGTGTGCAGACTGCTCAGGCTTTGGCACAGGCCTCTCGTTTGGTTCCTACAGAGTTCCAGGTAATGACTTGTTCTGCTCTAATGGTATTTCTTTGACAGAGACTCAACTACGTCTTGCTAACGCTTGATATATGATATAGCTTAGAATCCTCACTTATTGAGTTACTGAGGCCTTAATGACTTTAATTCCTGGAAATCAAAAAGGCAGCAGAGCACAGTTCCTCTGACTTCCAGGAATACAGTTCTATAACACAGAATTAGCCGGACTCCCTAATCATTTACTTTTATAAATCTACTTTTTGCCAGCTACATTCTGCACACACGGCTACAAAATGAGTAACCAAATGTAGCATATTGATTTAGAGATAACATTAAGCAGTCCTTATGCTAAAGCATGTAATGTAGAGACCTCCTCCCCCAACCCACCCATGTTAAACAATCATATACTGTATCCTGAGACAAAAACTCAGCTTTATTACAAGGTTTCTAGGCATCTTGATTTTAAAGGTTAGCATTTTGCTGGTGACAGAGGTGATTTAAATCACCACCAGGATAGAAAGAAGAGTAATTGCCAGAAAGTAAAGGAGGAGAATGGGTAAGGAAACTGAAAAAAGGGGAAAGAGAGGAAGAGAACGAGGAAGAGTAAGGAATAATGAAGGCAGGAAGCGAGAGGGAGGAGGCGAGGGAAGTAAAAAAAGAAAGAGAGGCTAGGAAGAAGAGGAGAGGAAAAAGAAAAGGTACAATTAAAAGGTAAAAGTGAGAGGATGAAGAAGAGAGCCATAGAACATGAGAAGGAATAGGAGAGGCAAGGAATGGGCAGGAAAATATATACAATAATGAGTGGGGAGAGGACATGGTTGAAGAACAAAGAAAAAAGAAAATTGCTAGATAGATAGATCGATAGATGTAAAAAATGTATGTATTCTAGCCATGGCTGAGCTGGGAAGGGCTTATTATGGACAGTATAGGAGTGGAACTCACCAAATGAACTGACTCTTGGGGACCACCCCACATTTAGAAGGAAGTATTACTTGCATATATTCAGGGATAATGCACAGACACATTATGCCACAAATAAGCTATATATAGTTCAAGTTTTGGTGATGAAGGAGCAAGCCTGGTCCTGGAGGAATGGAATTAAAAGGAGGTCATTCTTTGGGGTGCCCTGCTATAGCTTCTACCCTGCATTGTAGGAAATGGAGGAGAGACACATGGGACAGGGAGCTGCTTGCTGCCTTATCATACACATTGGGTTTACAGTACCTTTAAGACATTTAAAAGCCTTTGAAAAGCCTTTGAATAAGGAACAAAACCCCTTTATCAATACCCTTCTAGGCCATTATAGCAGGACATGCTGGTGGCTTTCAGTTTCAAAATAGGCATTTCCTGGGGTAAAACATGAGTCATTTTACCAGGCTTTTTATTTTTTGCAACCAGCTAAAGGTAGCAAAAAAAGCCCCTCGTAGATATGCTGAAAAAATCTCTCATTGTCTCAAATGATAAGAAGTGGATATTCCAATAAATCTGTTCTTATAATTGTATTCCCAGCTTCTACTAAAATACAGTGTCTGGCAATAGTCTCAATTCTCATAGCTTGGAGTTCTGCCGAATAGGAATATTCAGAATACTTACCTCTCCTCCAGTCTAGCAGAGTCCCTCCACAGTTTGACAGTTATGTTTACGACAGAAATGATGGCTGCTCACACTAATTTAAATGAATGGAAGCAGGGGCATAACTATAAAGGATGCAGGGGTGTGACTAAACTGAGGCCTTGGAGGTCAGGGGGGGCATCATTGTTGCTCCTCCATCTTATTTATCATATTTGTGCTCACTTGGCAGCATTTAGAGAAAGGCAGCACTGCTGTTTCAGTCTTTAGTTGTCTAGCTGCATCCAAATCAGTTAAAGAAATAAAAAGTTTACTGTATGAGCCTTGGAAGGGCCCCATTTAATCTTCGCACAGGGGCCTTGTCACATTATTAACACAATTGAATAGGAGTGATGTCAAACCTTGTGTGACGACTTGTATAACAGAGCTGCACCTTGAACATGTCCTGGGGGGCAGGGGGATTAAATGTGCTGTGGCTTGAGATAAGGTTGGATGACGCTCTGCAGTCAAACCTGGAGCTAAGGAAGCTATAGAAGAAACAAACAAGTGATGGACAGAACACATGCCTCCCAACTGTCCCGATTTTCCCGGGATTGTCCCGATTTTTTAGAAGGATCCCGCGGTCCCGGAACATTACCAAATGTCCCGGGACCCCCTGCGCTGTGACAGCCCAGGGCCGCAATGACGCCGGCGGGAAGATAACTTCCTGGCGCGTGGGGTGAGAGAGTGGGGCGGGCGCACGGGGGTGGGTGGGCAGGCGCACGGGGGTGGGTGGGCAGGCGCACAGGGGTGGGGGGGCTACGTACCGCATGCAGGGGTGAAGGCAGCCGACATTGCTGGAGCTGGAGAGCGTGACGGGGGCGTGGCCGGGGCGTGACGGGGGCGTGGCCGGGGCGTGACGGGGTTGTGGCGGGGGTGTGGCCGGGGCGTGACGGGGGTGTGGCCGGGGCGTGACGGGGGTGTGGCTGGGTGCATGGCTTGTCCCGCTTTCAAGTTTTCAGAAGTTGGGAGGTATGAGAACGGGCTCCTACTCTGTGGAGAACTAGAGTGTTAAAAATTCATTTTTAAATACCTTTTTTTAAAACATTTTAACCTGGAGTTGTTTAAGATGAACAAATAAGAGTGTATAACAAATCACTGAAGTCATTGATGCATTTTGAATTATCAGGAAGCGCTGGATCAGCTAAAACGAGAATCTTCAGCCTTGAAAGTTTCAGTAGAAGATGAAATATCACAGAGCAAAAGTTTACAAAGCAAATTTGATATCTGGGAACAGACTGTGGAGCAGCAGCTTCATGAGGGGCAAAAGTACCGGCAGGTAAGAGAATGTAATAAAAGTACCTACAGCAGGGGCATGCCAGGGCTACTGGGGGTAATGCAGTGTGTGCTATGGCTTCTATTGGATTGAGACTTTGCACTAGTAGGTGCTAATTGTGGCTTTTTTTCTTTGGCAGACAGGTGATCAGCTGCTGTCACGGGCAAATGCAGCACAGCTCTCAGCTGAGAAGGCCATGCGCACAGGAAACTCCACCTACTATGAAATTGAGAGCATGCTCGGCAGTCTCAGGGGTGAGTAGAGACATTCAACATAATTTTACAAATATTGCGAAATATCAATAGTAGTAATAGAAATACTGCTGGAAATCGCTTTGCTGCATTTAGGTTACAAGCCTTACACAAGCCTTTAGATTTTAGGGTGGAATCAGGGGTGTGGGGTAGCAACTGCAATGGGGCCCCATCATTGTTGCTCTTCCACCATATTTATCAGATGTGTGCTCTGTATCCTACTGAGTTTAAAAGCCAGGAACAAAGTAACTGAAAAAACTGTATGAGCCAGTTCCCAGTCACATTTAGTTACGCTACTGGGTGAAATGGTCAGCTTTGGCATTGGACTTTTCTGTATCACTTAAGTGACATAACTATTAGTTTCAGAGATGGGACATTGCTAATGTTAGGTTAAGGATTCATTTTGTTTAGGACTGTATGTACATGATGTTTCCACCCCAAACCTTTTCAGAAACAATATCCGCCCATGTGAATAAACCAGTGCTGGTTGAGATTGGTTCTGGCTGCACCATAGGGAACATAAACCAAGCCCAAGCCTTCAGGCCACACATGTAAACAGATGAAAGCAACTGTTGAATGATAAAACCTACTGTCCAAATGAACTATGGAGGGCAGTAAGTGGCTTGAGTGGGGCGCAGAGATTGTCATCAAGATGGATTTTTAAGACAATATATGTTAAAATGGACTTTTTCATCAAGGCTTACCTTTAGGGAAGAGGTCCCTTACCTTTCTTACCATGAGAGCAACATTCAGCACTGACAGATGGCTGTGAGCCACTTTTGATGTGAACAGATTGTAGGAGCCATAAAACGAAACTGGACAGATGTCCCACTTTCGGTGGGACAGTCCCATTTTGGGGCTCACTGTCCCTCCGAAACATCTAAATGTCCCACTTTGCTGACATTGGGAAGACTGCTCTGACACTTTGATTGAATGGTGGTAGTGGAATGCATGGACTTCTGAGCACTGGCTCAATCACCAACATCTTTTATGGACCAAATATTCTTAGAGCATGTGACCCATAATTAAGCCACACGCTACACCACACCCCCACCATGCCTATCACTCACAAACTGGTTTAAACTGTCTCACTTTGAGGACCCAAAAAATGGTCAGTTTACATATAACTCTAACTATAAATACAGGAAACAACTGCAAACTGTTCCAAAAACAATGCAGTGACATTTTTAGATGCTGTAATGCAGGGGTCCCCAACCCTGTCCTCAAGGCCCACCAGCAGGCGAGGTTTTGCAGATCTCCACAAAGATGCACAGGTGGAGTAATTAGTGCAGCTGCAGAGCAATAGAGCTGGCTATTTGGAGATCCAAAAAACACGACATGTTGGTGGGCCTTGAGGACAGGGTTGAGGACCACTGCTGTAATGCACAAGGCAGGGGCAGTGGTTTCATCAGGGATTGTCTTTTTATATTCAAGTTGTAACTTGAATCCCTGTCTCATGTGCTTCTCCTCCATTTCCTGCAGTGGTGGGTAGAAGACATTGAGGGAATTTAAAGTGGACCTCCAGTCAAAAAAAAGAAAGTTTAGTAAATTGCTTCCCCTCTTATGATCAGTGTCATAAGTCATTTGAGAGGGCTTAACCCCATACAGATGTTGTGGAATGGCATAAAGATTAATCACTCTTGAATTATATGGGGGCAGCCATCTTGCAATACACCTGATGGTCCTGCTTACACATGAATAAGGGGGATGCTGTGCCAGCAGGAATTCACACCAAATCGGCCACAATCGGCGGCCACAAAAATATTTAGTCAGAGGATACAATGTATTTAGAATTTATTTACAATGTCAGCTGTTAGCAAAGCAATGGTGAGTCATTACAGCTGATGGCTTACAACTTCTGGCTAGAAATAAGAGCTGATTGTACAAAACTATGAAGCAGTTTTGACTCAGGAACTCGTTTTTTTATAAGCAGGTCTCTCATGTGTGTGGCAAGATGGCTGCTGCCATGCTTGTTTAAGAGTGCAGAAACTGTCTGCTAGACCCTCTCAATAAGTTTATGTCACTGATTGCCGAGGGGGGCTTTAGGGGAGCAATTTACTAAGCTATGATTTATTGACGGGATGCCCCCTCTAAATTTTGCTCTCCTTTTAAATTCATTTCTTCAGGACCACACAAAAAAAGTGATCTAAGAGCTACTCTTGCTGTTCTCAGCGTAAGCTTTCTCCCAGTTCCAATGGGGGATAAGGCGGAAGAAATTAGCACATAGCTGGACAGGGAATTTAAAGACAGTTGGGAATTGTTGTATCTAAAGTCTTAATTTGTACATGGGAGGAAACACTGTATGGTTTCAGGATGGCTATGAAGGTATCCCATCACTTGCCCAATGTGTGTATATATTAAAAGGGGGGTGTTGATGAAAATATGAAGAAGCATTAAATGTCTTATGTTATTTTTAGGGGGTGATGATAGGAAGTTGCATATATAATATTGAGTATATTTTAACCTTCAGGATCTGGAGACAAGGTGGGAGATCAGAGAAGTGCAGCAGAAGACGCAATGCTCCTCCTCCCTGAAATCCAGCGGCGCGTTCAGATGGCCATTACAACCACGGACAGCGCAAGCATGGCACTAATGGGTGCAGAGAAGGATGCTAATGCGGCTGTATGGAATGCAGGAGAAGCTCAGAGTATTGCAAATGCAGTCCAGCAGGTGAGAGCCAAGAGCTACGAATCCATATTATTTCCAAGTTCTCCAGAGAGAAAAACTCTAAAAGAGCCATGCAATTATTATTATTATTATTACCCAGTTTTAAGGTTAGAGAATACTAAATAATAACAAATATAAGAGCCCCTAATTTGTTGACGGGGGGGGGGGGCTTAGCGCCATTTTAGTGTTGTTTTTATTGTCTCTGATCTTTTAGTGGAGATCTAGCTATAATCATATAATTATCAGGCCATTGGTTCTTGAGACACCCATGACTTTGCTGTTATCTGATTAACTTATTCTTTCTGAGCAGAAGTGAAGCCTCTTTATTCAGTCAGGAAAATAAAGAAGTCTAGAATTGGGTTTTGACGCATTATTTGAACTTCCTTCTCCAACTCTAGTAGAGGCTAGAACTTTATACTTGTGTACGTAATAATGTTCAGAACCTATTTTGTAAACTCTCTATGTGCTTTGCTCCCCAGGATATGCTGCAAATAATACAAGATGGAAACAGTTCAGCTCAACTAGCCCTAAAACTGGAGAATGATATTGCTGGACTGCGTGCAATAGTTACATTATTAGGCGAAGACCTAAAAGAAGCAGAAAGCATCAGTGACACTACACAGGGGGTATGAAATGGTCAAATTTACATAATTTACATAAAACTAACCATGTAGGCCTTAAGCAAAGGTAACCCACATGTGTGTTTTGAGTAAGGCCCTGCTGACATAGTAATGTGAGTATGGCAATTGCCTTGGTCTCTTGGGGCTGCACTGCTTCAATAACATGAAATTTGAGCTGCACTGGTTTGGTCCCCTGGGATGAGGGCTGCAGTTCTTTTATTTCCCGTGATAATGGCTGCACTACATTGGTCTCCTGGGATGAGGGCTGCACTGCTTTGGTCTCGTGGGATGAGGCTGCAGTTCTTTTATTTTCTTGTGATGATGGCTGCACTGCATTGGTCTCCTGGGATGAGGGCTGCACTGCTTTGGTCTCCTAGGATAGGGGTGCACTGCTTTAGCCTCCTGGGATGAGAGCTGCAGTCCTTTGGTCTCCTGGGATGAGGGCTACACTTCTTTGGTCTCCTGGGATGAGGGCTGCACTGCTTTGGTCTCCTGGGATGAGGGCTGCAGTTCTTTTATTTCCCGTGATAATGGCTGCACTACATTGGTCTCCTGGAATGAGGGCTGCACTGCTTTGGTCTCGTGGGATGAGGCTGCAGTTCTTTTATTTTCTTGTGATGATGGCTGCACTGCATTGGTCTCCTGGGATGAGGGCTGCACTGCTTTGGTCTCCTAGGATAGGGGTGCATTGCTTTAGCCTCCTAGGATGAGGGCTGCAGTCCTTTGGTCTCCTGGGATGAGGGCTACACTGCTTTGGTCTCCTGGGATGAGGGCTGCACTGCTTTGGTCTCCTGGGATGAGGGCTGCACTGCTTTGATCTCGTGGGATGAGGGCTGCAGTTCTTTTATTTTCTTGTGATGATGGCTGCACTGCTTTGGTCTCCTGGGACGAGGGCTGCACTGCTTTGGTCTCCTGAGATGAGGGCTGCACTGCTTTGGTCTCCTGGGATGAGGGCTGCACTGCTTTGGTCCCCTGGGATGAGGGCTGCATTGTTTTGGTCCCTTGGGATGAGGGCTGCACTGCTTTGATCTCCTGGGACGAGGGCTGCACTGCTTTGGTCTCCTGAGATGAGGGCTGCACTGCTTTGGTCTCCTGGGATGAGGTCTGCACTGCTTTGGTCCCCTGGGATGAGGGCTGCACTGTTTTGGTCCCTTGGGATGAGGGCTGCACTGCTTTGGTCTCCTGGGACGAGGGCTGCACTGCTTTGGTCTCCTGAGATGAGGGCTGCACTGCTTTGGTCTCCTGGGATGAGGGCTGCACTGCTTTGGTCTCCTGGGATGAGGCCCACACTGCATTGGTCCCCGGGGACGAGGGCTGCAGTTCTTTGGTCTCCTGGCATAAGGGCTGAACTGCTTTGGTCTCCTAGGAAAAGGGGTGCACTGCATTGGTCCCCTGGGATGAGGGCTGCAGTTTTTAGGTCCCCTGTGATAAGGGCTGTAGTTCTTTGGTCTCCTGGGATGAGTGCAGCACTTCTTTGGGCTCCTGGGATTAGGGCTGCACTGCTTTGGTCTCCTGGTATGGGGGTTGTACTGCTTCAATGCCAGGGAATTGGAATTGGAGGTGCGCTGCTTTGATTCCCTAGAATGGGGGCTGCACATGTTGCATTTGAAGCAGAACAAAACCCACCAGTGGACATCCTTGAATCTATGGGCACTCCCTATTAAAGGCAATCAGAGCCCTTTGCCAAATTATGTAAACATGGCAAAGGTGAGTTTTACTGGGCGAACTGGGGTGTTTCACACAGCAGGGGCACGGAACAAAACCCAGGAAAGTCAAATTCCTGTGTTTTGTTCTGCTTTAAAATGCAGGCAATTTGTAATGAGTGAGACATCAGTGACACCTACCCAGAAACAAATATTGACTGTGGACATTAGGTGCTCCTGTGCATGTTTCGGGGTAAACCTATTTGACATCTCATTCTGCATTACAGCCACTGTTGTATTTTACATTTACATTGCAACTTCTTTTTTCAAGCTTGTGTTATATTCACAGATTGCTGAAAGTGCCACAGAAGCCAAGGGGCACGCTGATGGTGCATTTGCCGCTGTCACAGGGACACTGGACGCCTTTGATCATTTGCTCAGGTTATTAGGTAAGGAACCATTTATTGTTGGCTGCTACAGCTCAATACACTGATTGCATTACAGATCTATTAGGTGGGTATCACTGGCCAAATCCAGTCATCTGTTGTCAGCAATCCAAGAAACCAGCTACAGATTGGGGTGTGAGCACAGCAGACATTCACACTAATGTCCTATTATGGATCGCCCAGAGCGAATCATTAGGTTCTACCATAAAAGCACCATCTCGTCCCCAGTCTTTAAAAAAATATATTTAAATATGTTAGTGTGCATTATTTTTTCATTTTGTTTTAATTTCTGCAGCACTTTTACATACATAAAATGTACAGATCAATCTGTGTTCATGTTTCAACACATTTACCAAACCAAAAACACTGAGTGACTGTGTAGAAAATTTGCTAGGAGCATGGATGCTAAAAAATCACATGACTGATCCACTAGCGCCGGAAAAACCTTATTACAAACTCATAAAGCTATTCCCTAGAAGTGGCAGAGATCGTGCAAACACATAGGATGATATGGATTCACCATGCTGGAAATTTCACTATTTTAAACTATTGTGTGTATTTTTTATTTATTAACATATTCATATATTTTATGACTTTTTTTTATTTATCTGTGCTTTAAATTTAGCAAATCACAATAGCACTTTATATTGATTTCTTTGAGAGTGATTGTAACATTTTAAAAAATGAAAAATGATATATAAATATATATGATATACTTAAGTTGTATTGGCAGTGTGATATTACCATGTGTGTGTTTTAGGATAATATTTTTATAGTTTAGAGATTGGCAACATATATCTAAAATGTCAGAAAATCTAGCTGAGAGGGCAAAGCCCCAGAGTTATTGGAGGCTGATGTCTTAGCTGAGCTGGCACATCTAAAGGTAAGTAAGGCAATGGGTCCGAATGGAATCCACCCCAGAGTTCTAAGGGAACTTAGGTTTGTGATTGCAGCCCCTCTGGCTGATTTATATAAACCATTCCCTTTCAACCTGCCAGTCTACCAAGGGGAGTAGTGAAGCAGCTAGTAGTTACAGGCCAGTTAGTTTAACATTTATAGTGGGTAAACTAATAGAAACTCTCCTAAAAAACAAAAAATGAACAATCCGTTGGACCCAAAACAGCACGGCTTTACTGAGGGCTGATCATGTCAGACCAAACTTATCGATTTCTTTGACAATGTCACTAAAGTGTTAGATGAAGGTGGTGCTGTGGATATCAACTATCTAGATTGTAGCAAAGCCTTTGACACTGTACCACATAAAGAGCTCATAGATAAGTTATTGAAGTTAGGACTCAATCCCTGGATATGTCATTGGATTTACATCTGGCTGAAGGATCGGTATCAGAGTGTTGATGGTGTGTAATCTGAACAAAGACGAGTTGCAAGTGGTGTGCCACAAGGTTCTCTCCTGGCCCCCATCCTTTTTAATATGTTTGTAAGTGACATAGGAGAAGGCTTGGTAGGAAAAGTTTGCGGATGATACAAAGGTTAGTAATATGATGGACACTCCTGGAGGTGTCTCTACCCATTTTGCATGGCATCTGACACAACCCAACTCTGGGGAGACCAGGTCTTTCTACCTTTTAATTATAGCTTTAGCAGACCAGAATTCAGAATCTTCCATTAAGCCTATTGCCCCTGTGAGAAAGGCTAAAACTAATATGTTTGTTTCTACTAACAGCATTCCAAAAATGTTTAACCCAAGCACAGGTGACCACGGTGACTCCGTCCATCTGTGTCTACCTGGTACAAAGTTAGATAACAATATTTTTGGTTTGTATTAAACCTGTCAGATGAGGCCTAATAATATCTAATTTCTATTGGTCTTTCCATGCATCAGCAATTTGCTGTTTCCTCTTTGTTCTATCCTCCTGGAGAATAGACCTCCTGGAGAATAACAGAATCAAGCTTTGGCCTATTGCTTTTAGAATCAGATGCCCTATGTGAGCTACAGCTGTATGTAAAGCCATATTTAGGACATATATGACCAGGAAAAAAGAAAAGTTTATACTTATATCTGTTGATTTACTAGATCTATTTTTATGACTGTATAACTGACATTACACTGTGCTCCCTGCAGACCAGCCTGGAGAAAGTAATGAAGGAGGTCTCCAAGCTTTAGAGAGCAGCATGCAGACAGCTCGCAAGCAGGTCACCCAGAACCTCAGGCCAGCATTACAACAGTTGGAGATGATGGCTAAGATTCAGAAACAGAGGATGCTCAGCCTGGATAAAGAGATCCAGCAAACCCACATTGACATACAAAACCTGCGGGATATTCGAAAAACCCTCCCACCCCATTGCTATACCACAAGTGCCATTGAAAGGCCGTAAAACTAGGTGGCACAAACTGGACTCAAGAGTATACAGTAACTATTAATGCTCACTGCTGTCTAAAGGAACCGACCAATTGCATGAGTGAAATAAACCTTGGCTCCGATTGACATGGAGGTTCCCCACAGAGAGCTCTCATATCTTAAATGCTCAATCAAATTGGCATTTAAAAAAAGTTTTCTGTTCTTGGCTGAAGATTTCACAACTAAGAATACTGGTACTTAGTAAATAGGGGCCTTTGTTCCCAGGAATTTTGAGACAGGACTCACAGCTTACAGGTGCTAACAACTTACACAGATCCATAAAAGGTGTACGTCCTAGAAACTGTGCCATGTTTTATTTGTACCTTTTCTGTTTTATTTATTAAGCAATTACATCAATAAAAATATTTAGTACATATTACTACTTCTTTTTCACTAATGACTACCAGACACAGACCTTTTCTAGCAAAGCAAACTTTTTATTGGTAAAACAGCAAATACAGAATGAACAAAACCCAATACACTAGTCAAAGAATTGTTCACTCAATCCCAAACCCCAGCAACATGTGTTGTAACCATTGTTATGTGTCATCAGTAAACTGCTATGTTGTACCTTCCTCATGACATGCGTCACAAATGCTTCTTTACACTGCCCTAACAGCTATTACTATAGGTGACTCCTAAAGGTAGGCCTGAAATGGTTCATTTATAAAATAGTTCTAGAAGGTGGTGGTAAGTAAGTCATAGATCAATCCAATGGATACACTAGTCAGATTACTTAGGAGACATCATTTAAAGCAAACGTGTGTCACATTACTGAACCTGCTCAGTAAAAGGCAGACACTTTCCATTGTCCTCCAGGATAAAAGTCCTTTTTATCTAGGCCATTGTATCTGAAGACATCTAGCCAGGTAGCCAACTGGTTCGCTTAAAGTGGACCAACACCCAGGATTTTGACTATCCTGGGTTTTGGTCCACTTCGGGGGGCACCCCAATTGGGGGTGCCCTGCTGTGTGAAACCCCCCAGAAAGCCCCAAAAACTCACCTCACCATGCTCCCACGTGACCGCGCCGTCCAATCCCCGCCGACGGACAAGCGGGTGACAGCGACGGACAAGACAGCGCGTCCGACGCCGCCTCCCGCACGTCACTCTTACAGGGCGCTAAGGTAAGGTTTTTTGGGGTTTTGGGGGGTTTCACCCCGCGGGACATCCCGATCTTGGATGTCCCGCGGTGAGGGAGATGATCGGCCCGGGAATCTTATAGATCACCCCTGGGTTTTGGTCCACTTTAAATCTAAAAAGAAGACGCCAGTGGAAATGTTAGCAAAATGCATATAAGAATAATACACTCCAATTGCTCTGATTTATTGCTACAAATAAGTCTTCTGGGATGTATTACCGCACAGGCTACTTATGCCAGGGTCTAGGGAAGCAGACACACCAGTGAAAGTAGCTAATCTACCCATTTTGTATACAAAATAATTACATTTTATTTTTGAGGGTTCTCTTATAAGAGAGGGTATTCATTTTAGCCAAGGGGTATTTTGGACCAAGGAAGTTTTGGATTGATAAGCTATGTGTTTTGTTTGTGTATAATATGTATTATGGAGGTAAAATAGTTGGTTTAAGCTGACAGTTTATGGATTGATTCTTTTGGACTGATTCTCAGAGATCTAAGAAGGAATATGTATTTTTTCCAAGAAGGTCATAATGGATTGGGGGTATGTTTGTTATTAGGGTGTGGAGAAGACAGTTGGCTTGGGTACAACAACAACAAATATGGCAAGAATCAGATGCACTAAATGGGTCTCCAGTGCACTATGGGAGCCCTGTAAATTTCAGTATCCCTTATTGATGCAGCCAGAGCATTAAAGGGGTCCCAGTAATCCAAATAAGGTAGCCAAGCTTCACTGTTGATAATCATTGGGTAACACCTTGGCTATAAAATTAAAGACTTTGTGGACATTAGAAGGCATCTGCTTTTTACTGAAGAAGTTTACACTGAACCATGTGCAATAGAAAGGCAGTCTACTAAATAACTAGATAATAGTGATATTAACACTTCCTGGACAATGTAAAATTGCCAACCATTGAGCACATTCATACTAGCAAAATATATTTCTTATCATTTTTGTTTGGAAAAAAATATTTGCGACCATGATTTAATTTGTACCAAGCAACAAATGTTATACTTTGTTATACATAGGGGTCATAGCAAGCCACAGAAACACATCCAAAATCTTCCCTTTGCATACTATATCCAGAAAAGATTCTGACTTGAGTTTAGTGAATTGTCACAATTTAATAAGTAAGATTAGTTAGTAGTATTCCCAGTTATTCCATGTAGCGTGACCTCTAAAAGCTTACAGCAGGATGTACTGCTACTTTAGAGCCATTGTGCTGGCAGAATGACATCCATCATATCAACTGCTGTTGCGAGGACTCATACTCATATCCGCAATTATTCAATGGCTCCTCTTTCCACCAACCACTACATAATTCATTTTAGGAATCAATATAGACAGGATATGATACATGAATGTCAGCAGCTTCCAGGCACATGATCAGCATTAGCTTTTGGTGTCCTTAGTTTTAGGTGTTACGGCATGCTACATATCTTGAAACCATTAAATAATGAAACGTTCTCACTATGCACAACCTTGATATAACCTTACTACCGTACAGAAAAAAAAGAAAATTGACCAGATTGTATGTTAAAGACTTCAACTCTTTGGGTCAAGCGTAGGAGGTGATACAACAATGCCCCCTAGTTTATGCTAACCATATCCCTACTAGTGAGAAGACAAGGATATGATCATGTATCCAATGAACTACTATGAAAATACATAGTATATCATACAAGATTTCTACAGAAAACCCACTCCAAAACCCAAACTGACTGAAAGAGGGCCACTCGTAAGTTAGACGGCATGAAGATAAGTAGACCCTTGGTCCACCACTGCTGCAGAAAAAAGATGTACAGATGTAAAGCAGATATGCATTTTTTATTTATATAATGGATACTCACTGCCAAGTGCAGGCTAGATTTAACCCACTGTATCTTCACATTTCAATATCTTTGATGGAAGGCTTTAAGAATAAAAGGCTTTAAAAGTCCAAGGTCTTAGGTAGCCCTCATTACAGTACTTTACACAGGACTGCTAGTTAAAAACAAATAGTTTATGTGTGAACTCTTGTGCCTCTTTGCTCCCCAGTAATACTGGTAACATTTTAGATAGTTGCATGCCCCTTCCCACCCCCTGGACAGGAGTTTTTAAAGCTTATGATTACATCATGAAGATAGAAGAACAGCAACACATGCTAACTGCGTGCACAATGCCCATTGAGGTGATGCAGCAATGCTCCCTAGCTCCTTAGAACTATACCCCCTCCCCTAGGTAGAAAGAGGACTAGGATATGGTCATGTATCCAATGTACTACCAGTAAAATACATACTGGCCATTGTTAAAACTAATACACAGAAATAACCCTCCCCAACACCCAGAACTGACCAATAGAGAGAAAAACACCCATTAAGTGTAGCATGATGCACAAGGCACTGAATGGGTTAACTGGCCACCCTCCCACCCCTAATTCCCTTTTAAGAGACATCATGTACAATGGATCTAAGGTTTAAATGCACCAGAAAAAGAACATTGTCCCAAGCACTCATTTTCATTGGTACAGCGAGTGCTTCTCACCTTGAGCTTTGGAATGAGAATGTCTTAAAGTGTAACCATCACTCATATACAATAATGAAAGCCATTTATAAGATGAGCCAGTATTTGTAGTCTATCAGCTAGAAACCTCACTATGGCACAGTACTTTTATTCTTTTCTAGTAAATCGATAGCCTACATTATTGAAAATATTGATTCCGGTAACAAATGGCTGCCTGCACAGCAAATGGGTGATAGGTACCCTTTAAGAAAATGAGTAAGGCAGAAAGGTGAGAAGGGCAATAATGAGTGATCTGTGAAAAGATTGTGGTGAGAAGTGAAAATTACATTTTATTCTGATAATGGGTGTGAGCAGATTGTTAGCCAACTGCGTGGTAAAAGTCAGGGTTAGCCAGATGTATTGATATAAAGTTGACTTTTCAAGACATAGTCAATGACAGGTTGCGTCAAGTAATCCACCACATGTCCATCTCCATGCTGCAAAGCCAACCTGTGAAAAAACAAAGAAAAGACTCAACAATAGAAATAGTTTGAAGACATAACATTTTAACTCAAAGCCTCCAACATAACAGATTAGTATCCTTAGTAGAGAGCAGATTTCCAATGGCTGACAATAACCTCTAGCGCAGTGATACTCAACTGGCGGACCGGGGTCCGAATGCGGACCTTGGTGCCGGATTTCCGGACCCCTGCCCTGACAGCCCTGCACTCACTTGCCCAACCACAATCCCTGCCCCATCCATTTCTGTCCTCCCAGTTCTGCCCATCCAATCCCCGGCCTCCCAGCTTTGCCAATCCATTACCCTTTCTTCCAGCTCTGCCCATTCATTCCTGCCCTTTCAATTATGCCCACCTATCCCTTCTCCCAGCTCTCTCTCCATCCCTCCCTGCCCTTCCTGTTCTGTCTATCCATCCCTCTTCCTTATCCTTACAGCTTGTCTCCCATCCATCCCTATCTCCCAAGCCCTATCTATCCACCCTTGTTACCAGACATTATTGCCAGTTACATTTTTTTTTACTAAATCCACCGCCTACGCAGCATACTAATCTAAATGCTGCTGTCACCCATCTTTAGCAATGGCTGCACATGGACCTCTCAGATCAGTATCCTGGAGGCTCCATTGTTGGACAGCTGCTTTCTCCCACCAGGAAGCCTATTAGCAGGGATTTGCAGGGAATTGATGTCCTTTAATGGAAAGTCTTTTAGTGCAGTGAACTATGTCTGAACTCTATGATCTGTACAGGAGAAATTGACCGGATTCCTTAGTGTCAATGAGGCATGGTCAATTTGAAAATGATGGAATTTACATAGGTGGGCTTAAACCATGACAATGCCCAAAGCAGTTCCATGCCTGCTGCTTCAGCCTTCAGACACCCCTGATCAAGGAGCCTATCTGTCCCTAGAGTCATTCAGAAAAAAGCTTTATTTACTCTGGAGCATCTCATCTAGCTTAGCCTGATTCTGGGGACCAAACTATCAGTGGGAGAGGTAGGGGGTGGCCCTAACACCACTATGTGATGGGGGGAGGTGTAGGTCATCTGTAAGGCCGGATTCCTGGAGACTGTCTAAAGCAAACAAAAAGTTGAGATGTTGGCATTTTAGAAATCTTTTCATCTAAGAGAAAAAAACATATACGGCATAGGGAGATTTAGTGTTGCAGTAACGGGACCAAGCATGGCTCATGTGACAGCTAACAGTGAAAGCTAAGAGACCTCCCCCTGTAAAGTGGTGAGCTAGTATCTATATTCTATATACCAAACACTGGGAAAAAATATTATGCTTGGAGATGTATTAAAAACAATCTGATTGTCCAGACCATTACCTGCTCTTAGTGGAGCTCACACAGGCCATAGGATGGTTATTGTCATCCTTGATCACAATGATGTTGTTCTGCAAGGAGATAGATTTGTAGATTAGCACACCTACCTGTAAAAACAGCTTAACTCTAATTTCATAGACAGTGATACTGCTAGGATGTTAAGATTTGTGGTGCATTGTGGTATCAGAGAGGGGGGATATGCTGCAAGAGAGGCATATCCATGCCTGCCAGCCTTTTGGGTTGGTTGGAAGAGCAGCTGCACAGCGAATCAGACTTTTTTTCAAAATGCTTTCCAAGGCTTTTCTTCTTTCTGAAATGTGACCTGTGATATTTGATCCAGGTGAAGGCAGGGGCAAGCGGGAGACATCTTCTCATCTCAGGCTCTACCAAATTACTTTTTGAGAGGTAAGTGGGGTTAATTGGAGGGCAGACTGTGTGTTTTGCCTGCGAAGGGGAGGGGCATCACCAGTTTACCTGCCATGAAGATTCCACAGAGGACACAGTCTGTTTTATCCTGGGGTGGGCATCATTCTGCAGCCTTGCACAGGGTGCCTTCCAATGCAAGGCTAACCCTGGGCACGTCCTTAGGATTTATTCAACGTCAGGAGAAGAACAACAAAGACCAGCTCTGCCTTTACCTTTATTTGCAAAATAAAAATACTTCTGTAATTTTCTGCCATTTGAGACGAGTCCTGAGGTGCCAGCTTGATGGCTTCCTGAGGTGACCACTGGGCTAACAAGGTATTTCTGAACTTCATTGCTGGTCAGCTCTCAAAAGGAACCATGTTACACACAAGGAACACAGTGTCCTCTAGTGGCTAAAAAAAATAAACCCAGTTTTTTTGGGATGGGGAGAAATGGGTTGAACTTTGGGTAAACTCACTGTACAGGCCTAGCCTGATTTAAGTTACAAAGCACCTCACCTCAGTTACTCAATAAACCAGGACACACCTTATACTTTCGGAGCAGAGTAGAGTGATTCATGATTTGCTCAGTGTCTGTTCCATCCCGTGGCACAACCACAATGCCGAAATCTCCCACAATCACCTCCATCTACAGAAAACCAATGAGTAAGTACAGTTGGGAGGTGGTTAAGGTAAGGTAAACACTCAACATGACTGGCGAAGCCAGTCTCACCACAGAGCAGATTGAAAGCAGTAAAAGCATTAATACTCACATCTGACTCATTCCAGAGGCCGGGGATACAGAATGACTCAAGCAGGTCACTGCCGCACAGGAGCAGGATCCGCAGCTCTAAGGAAGGAAGGAAAGGAATAAGAGGAGAAATCCTAAAATCATATTACAAAAAACACATGACCTCAATACATCCACCTGCCGGCACTTACCTATCTCTTCATACCTCATCACTGTTCCCAAGTTGGCATTCTCATCTGCCAAAGAAAAATCAAAGTACATATTAGGAAACGCTTCATTAGGTTGAGATCTGCACTCATATACGGCCTCTCCAGAACATTAACACCATTGAGTTGCTTTAAGCTTGTGGTCATATAACCTCTTCCAAGGCTTGGGTTTCTTTCAGACTGTTGGTCTTCCTCCAGGGTTTCTCAACATTTTGAAGCATCCCCACAGCATAATACTGCTATCACCATGTTTTAGAATGAACACGATGTTGTGTTTGGGCTGAGGGTCAAAATCCATATTTACCAACTTATAGATTGCTTGTGCATGTTACGGAACGCTATGTGAGAGATCACGTGACTTCAAAACTGAACCCAGGTAAAAAGGTGCTTAGGTGACAGAACAGAAACTCAAGTTCAGAGTTTGCTGGGGAACCGAGAAGAAGCGCCTTTTCCAGTGGAGGAAAAAGACAGGTAGGGAATAGTCTGATACTGGTACCAAATCTACCATAAGACAGAATTGATGGTGAACAATAAAACAACCTTTGCTCTGGAACAAACACATATATCTTACAATCAGATCATAAAGATGGGGGAAGTGCACTATATTACATATTTTGTACATTAATAAAGCTGGAGTGTTTGTGATAATTATGCTTAAAAGTAAAGTTAAACCTCTAAACATAAACATATCAGACTATAAGCAGTGAAAGAGAAAAACAGACTTACCTACAAATGTAACACGTTGCAGATTGGGGCGCACACAGCACATGCGACTCAAGCCTTCTCCAACCTTCCCAAGAATTCTTACTGAAAATGAAAAACAACTTAAATGAAGGACTAACTGAATAATAAACTCATTATACTGGTATTTCATATGTAAACTGTCCATGGCAACTTTGTGCCATGTAGGTTCCTGATCTGCAGGGACTCTATCCAACCTACTCCGGCTGCCATGAGCCATCTACATGATGGTGGAACGGAGAACAATGCAGTGCCCCACACCTTCGATAGGAGGAGGTGTAGCTGCTGCATGTGTATACAACTGTCCCCTGTCCCCTGATGGCTTAGGCTCTGCTAGGGAAAGAAGTGTACCTCTATAATGCAGAGCTCACTGTTGGTAAAAGGCGGTAAGGATTAGTTTATTGTCCATGTGGACCGTGCCTCTGCCACAGCGCTGCAAGAGAGAATTTAGGTCCATCCCTGAGGGAGTGCAACCACACTGACCCCAGGAGGTCAGGGGGGCCCCATAATTGTTCCTTCTCCACCCTATTTATCATATCTGTGGTCACTTGGAATAATTTAGAGACAGGAAGCACCATGTGGCTCTGCTGCTGCTTTAGTCTTTAGTTGTCTTACTGCATCCGTTAAAATACAGAAAAAGATTTACTTTACGATTTGTATAACTGCCCCCACACCAGAGCCCCGTCATATTTAGTTACACCACTGGGGACGTAACTAAAGAAGGTGCAGGGGATGCGACTGCACTGGGGCTCATGAGGTTGGGGGGCATCCTTATTATTGCTCCTCTACCTTATTTATTATGTTTGCGGCATCCTTTAACGAAAGGAAGCACCATGTGTCCCCGCTGCTGCTTTAGTCTTTAGTTGTCTAGCCACGTCCGACTGAGTTACAGAAATACACGAGTTGTGAAACAGCCCCATTTAATGTTCGCACCAGGGCCCAGTCACAGTTAGTTACACCACTGGGGGCGTAACTATAGTTGGTGCTTATTATTGCTCCTCAATTTTGTTAAAAGACAAAATTTTTCACGCCAGGGCCCTGTCACATTTAGTTACGTCATTGCATATGATGCACTAAAAAATAACTCCTACCTATTGTGGCTCCCATATTTAGAGTCTCCATTTCCAGGACAGCCCAGTGGGAGCAGGCTAAGACTATGTTACTTCCAGTGGAGCTGTATTGCCAATGTTTGACACAACCCTTTAGGAAATCATGGAGATTTCTAAAAATCAAGTCAAGGTGAATTAATGGCCTTAATCTGTTCACATCTCTCAACAGTTCATCTGATGCCTGTCCCATGTGCATCTCCTTCATTTCCTGCAATGCAGAGTAAAAGCTGTAGCAGGGCTTCAAATGTCACCCTACTTTCAATTTCATTTCTCCAGGACAACATAAAAAAGTGGTAAAATAAAAAACAGCATGGCAAGCCACAGTGGTCCCGACCACAAAAGAGCATGTTCTAAAGCTGCAGCATAACAAGCTCCTCCCAGGTCAGCCATGACCCAGAAATTGAAGCAAAGAAATCAGCTTTGCTTAGAATTTAATCCTTATTTGTACTTATTTGAGACTGAACAGTCATCTTTACCGAGAGTCCAGACTGCAGAATCAGGGGTGTGGTGGCAGATGGTGTGACTATGACACACTACTGGTACTTACCTGCAGTGGGCTTGTTAAACAGATTATTGTTCTGATAGACAGGCTGTGTTGATTGGTTAAGAGACTGTCCAATCACAGGTGTGACATTGGATGTGTTCACATTAGACAGGATGCAGCCGGTGACCCTCTGCAAGGAAATGGGATGAGTTTTAGTAATGTATCATTTTACTCAGAAACATCTAGACATAATATGCGTGTTTTGTATATTACTACATTCAAACTCTAATCCTATCTGTAGCACTTTGTGCTGTTATCAAGGATGTCTGGGATGCACTGGAGATAACGTCAGAAACCAGCTGGTAACAGTAAAGGAGAACCTTTCTGACATCTTACCAGTGCAGGATCAGTTGGAGTGTGTATGCAGGCTGGTTATTTGCCTACATATAGGCTTTTATCTCTCTACTTTAAATCAGACCAAAACCCACTGAACATGTGAAATACATTTGGACAAAGCCCCTGCCAATACTTACAACTGTGGATGTAGAACTAAAGATATCACTGTAGAAATGTATATTTTCGCTCACCAAATTGTCCCGGACCACTGTTTTTTTTTTGCTGTTTGTATGAGGGATGGCAGGCTGCCGCACACAGAAGTGGCAATGACTTGAGGAGGCCGAGCTTCTGGCTAAAACAGGCGGCATTAGCTGGGAATAGGGTGAAGTAGGAGCAGCAAAAATGTGGGTTTTGGTCACTTTAAGACAGTATGGTGCAAGTAACATGTATAGCATCAGCAGAAAATAGGTCTCCTTAGTCCATGTGCTTACAAAGCTTTCAAGAACAGTTTTCAGACACACAAATCACAGCCCTTGACCCATCACCAGGGCTGTGGAGTCGGTAAGCCAAAGACTGTCTTCGACTCCTCAATTTTATCAGGCCCGACTCTCATAAATGGCCAATAACTAGTAATACAGACCCTTTGGTACCTCTGCCTTATCGCTCATGGTTAAAGGAGCAAAAAAAGGGCCAATGATAACATCCATATAAACATGCTGATGACGGGGGGAGGGGTCACTTATACACCCGGCATAAAAAATATCCAGCCAGGCTTGTTTTAATGGAAAGAAAAGGACATCCGGGGTGACAGGCTCTGTCACCCCTGATAGACTAAACCTGCCACTCCTGGATTGTATTCCTATCACGATAGAATAAACCACAAGCTTGGTGGGAGTTTAATTTAGCACAGGTGTATTAAGTGACCTCTCCTCTCATTAGCCACCGTGTTTATATGGATTTTTAATATTACACAATTTCGTGATAGTGCTCCTTTAACCATTTCTTTTGAATCAGCAACAACTTGTTAGTGTCTGGTTTATAGGTGTGCCCACACTTTGGTTGCTGGTTATCACTACAGCGCCATCTAGTGGTCACTCTCTGTATTTCTGTTATATTGTTTTGCCACGTTATATCTCGATTGTTTACCCTGCTTGTTTTGCTAGCACTATTGTTGTTATGTGCACTATCCCTTATTAAACTCCCTTCATTATTTGAATTTAACTTACAGTTGTTTGCCCTTTCATTCAATATATTGTGTAGTCATTATGTGTGTGAGCTAGACACACGCTAGAAAGCGCTGAACACTAACCGCTTTCACTGTCATGATTAAGGGTGCAAACCCGAAACGCGTAGACGTGTGAGGACACCTTATGTATGCTGCTCTTATTTGTACCGCTGTGACGGACTTTTTAACCAGGTTGGAATAAATGGACTTTTAATTCACTCTACTGCTATGTGGCTGGATTCTCTATGGCTTTTGGACACTACCAAATAATGAGGTGAGCACTCTAGCCTTGCCTGAGTAGGGGGTAATATCTCCTGTCTATGAGCTGGCACTCCTGTTGTTTATTCGCTTTCACTGTATGACAAATTTCCTCTCGTTGTGCTTAGAGGGTGTGCTTTGACCTGAGTTTACCAGTCTGCTAAATCCTCTTTTTCAATACCCGAAATGAAATCACTTTAGAGGGGACTGTCACACTAAAGAATGCCTGGATAAGTCATCCTTTGCTGCTGAAAGGCCCAGCAGAAGAGAGGAAATTCACTAGGTCTTAAAAAGAAATGTAAAGCCGGCTGAATAAAAGATGCAGCTCCTCACATTCAGCATAAAGAGAGCAGAAAACAGGCTAATGTAACCCTTTGCCTGGAATGTTCCAATGAGGGAGAGCAAGCGATCCATCCTCCATCGCTGGGCAGACATGGTGCCATCCATCCATATGGCTCCTACTCCATTTATTGCAATTGAGTGGGCGTGCCTAGGTCAGGTGTGATAAACTCATTTTTGGGACCCCCCCTCCATTGCAATGAATGGAGTAGGCTTGTGCTCCCCTTTGTTAAGTATTAAGATGCCGACACTGCATGAAGAAGCTGCAGGGGAACACCGGACCTGCACGGAAGAACTGCTGGTCAGTATTTTGTTTGAGCCTGGACAATACATTTACATTCCTGTAACTTTCAGCCATTGTAACTAAGGGCCTTGGAGCAAGTGTCTCTGCTGCCCAAGGAAACTATAGAAAGGCGCGCCCAAGACGTTTAGCTCCACTCCATACTAGAGCAATTCAGGAAGTGGGGGTCAAGCAAGGTCCACTGATCCAGCGACTGCTCTTTGCTATTCCACCTATGGAGGCTGCCTCACATGGCCTCATTAAAGCACCCCCTGCCTAGGAGCAGCATGAAGACTCAGATAATTAGAAGTTCTCCATTTTCCCCTGCCCCTTATACTCAATCACCACTAGATCACATGGCTGCTCCTGCTGCTTATCACTGATAGAAATAAGCTGCCATCGGGGGGGGGGGGGGGGACCTGGCATCCCCAAGCCTGAGGGGGCCCCGCCTCAGCCTTGCGCTATGGAGCGGCCACACTGTCATTTTATCTAGAAGTAAAAAAAACCTAGTTCGCTCCACCCCCACCCTCAAATTAAGGGCACCTGCACATCCAGGAGATTGCAGGGCCCATCATTCTTCCCCATTAGGGGTCTAACTGTAGGGGGTGCACCGAGCCCCAGGAGGTCAGAGGCCCATCATTCTTCCCCATTAGGGGTCTAACTGTAGGGGGTGCACCGAGCCCCAGGAGGTCAGAGGCCCATCATTCTTCCCCATTAGGGGTCTAACTGTAGGGGGTGCACCGAGCCCCAGGAGGTCAGAGGCCCATCATTCTTCCCCATTAGGGGTCTAACTGTAGGGGGTGCACCGAGCCCCAGGAGGTCAGAGGGAGGCCCATCATTCTTCCCCATTAGGGGTCTAACTATAGGGGGTGCACCGGGCCCCAGGAGGTCAGAGGGAGGCCCATCATTCTTCCCCATTAGGGGTCTAACTATAGGGGGTGCACCGGGCCCCAGGAGGTCAGAGGCCCATCATTGTTCCCCATTAGGGGCATTACTATAGGGGGTGCATTGGGGCCCAGTAGGTCAGGGGGCCATTATTGTTCCCCATTAGGGGCATTACTATAGAGGGTGCATTGGGGCCCAGTAGGTCAGGGGCCCATCATTGTTCCCCATTAGGGGCCTAACTATAGGGGGTGCACCGGGCCCAGGAGGTTGGGGGGCATCATTGTTCCCCATTAGGGGTCTAACTATAGAGTATGCATTGGGTCCCAGGAGGTTAGGGGCCCATCATTGTTCCCCATTAGGGGTCTAACTATAGGGGGTGCATTGGGGCCCAGTAGGTCAGGGGCCCATCATTGTTCCCCATTAGGGGCCTAACTATAGGGTGTGCACCGAGGCCCAGGAGGTTGGGGGGCATCATTGTTCCCCATTAGGGGTCTAACTATAGAGTATGCATTGGAGCCCAGGAGGTTAGGGGCCCATCATTGTTCCTAATTAGGAGCCTATAGGGGGTGCATCAGGACAGCATTACCAAAGGCATGCACCATTTGTCTCTGCTGTAGTCTTAAAGTGGAACAAAACAAAATTTGGCTTCCCGGTTTTGTTCCGTTCCCCAAACCGGGATGCCCTACTGTGTGAAGCCACAAAGAACACCTGTAATCACTATCCTTCCCTGGTCCACGTGCATGCGTGGGCCCTGGTCCAATAAGAGCTGTCTGCCGTGACTATGTCATTCGGCAAAGGGCTCTGATTGTGTTCAATGGAGAGTGAGTGGGTTTTGTTCCTCTTTAAAGCAGACCAAAAGCCTGAAAAGCTTGACCCTAATCCCTCTCTCGAGGGTATCCTGATTTAGGATGCTCCACTGTCTGACCCCCCCCCCAGTTTCCCAGTATGCTCGCCTTGCCAACAAGCCCACGGAGCATGTGCGGCAGAATCACTCACATCCTTTTCCGGCTGTGTGTGGTTGTGAAGGGTGTGAGTGATCCCACTGCACATGCTCAGTGGGCTCAAAGAAAGGTAAGAAAAGAGAGGTATCCGGGGGCAGGTTCACCCAGGGGGATGATCACAAAATTTAGATAGTGAAATCCCAGGTTTTGGTCTACTTTAATATCTTTTGGACAATTTTTTTTTTTTTTATAATTTAACAAAACCCCCCAAAATATTGAATTTATATATTTGTGTAGGAACAAAACAGGCGTGGGGGGGGGGGGGGGGGGGGCAGACATGGTGACTGTATAGGGCTTTGAAGTTCCGAGTGGCGGCCTTAGATTGAGAGAACATAAAATATATTTATGATTAATGTTTCTCAACTTCCTATAAACATTACATTCATTATACAATATTAGCAAGAGGTTGTTTATATGCTGGAATCAGAGTTGGTACCTTTTTCTCCGACTCCAGCAAGAACTAGCTCTGACTCCACAGCCCTGCATGGCACCTGTCATTTCCTAAATGCCTGTCACAGCTATGGGTGTGTGGCAAGCACACCAATACAATGGACTATCACTGGCATGCACTGCTAAACCGGGAACAAAGGTGAGTTTTCTGGCCACCTGGGGGGTTTCACACAGCGAGGCTGGGGGGGGGGGCATCGGGGGAGCGAGTATGTCTTCTCTGGAGTCTCATAGACTCCAGGGTCGGTTTTGGTCCTCTTTAAAAGCTTTGTGAGCAGACACCCCTGTCCGACTGCTCAGCCCTGTCACTTACTGCTGACATCCATCACTTTTTTCTTACTTTTTTCTTACTTACTTGTTTTTGTAATTTAGCCAAATATTTCCTTTTCATGTAAAAGCATATCATTTAAAAAAAAAACATAATAACATAGTATATAAGGCTGAAAAAAGACATCATTCCAACCAGTTCAGCCTGTGTAGCTGGTAATGTTATTACACAGGCAAAGGTAATTGTTACACCATTGTGTCAGGTTACATTTAGCACTATCCTAAACCATTTTCTGTTTTTAAATTGAAAAAGAAATGGCCACGACATCGAGGGTTACAGTTTCACCTCATGATTTCTCTTCTGAAAAAGTGGGTGTGGCCCTTGGATCTGTGATGCTGCATAATAATCAGCATAATGGGCGGGTTTGTATGATTCCCAGAACTTGCATAAGACACCCTACGCAATGTGAATCTGGAGGAGGAGGAGAGGGGGGTAGGAGGAGAGGGGGGTAGGAGGAGAGGGGGGTGGGAGGAGGGAGGGACCAGCAATGCTGTCCCACTCTGCTGAGCTGATTTAAGGACGGAATGAAAAAGAGAATGTAATTGGCTGAACCTATAAACCTTGATATCTCGGCCATTTCTGCTTCAATGTAAAAATGGAAAACAGTTTAGGACAGTGCTGGATGTATCCTGATACACTGGTGTAACAATTACCCTTGCCTGCATTATCAGGTTCATCTAAAAACAACATAACTGAAGCTTACCTTCATGAGGTCTCTGTGATGCTCCAAAACACTGCACGTCGTCTGCCAGGTATCTTGATAACACTCCCAAGGGTCTACACTGCATTCAAAGACAGACAGCGTGTCATGCTTGGGGATACCAGCAGCCATACATAGCACTCATACATAGCATGCCATCATTCCACCTACACACAACCTGTCACTCCTCTCTACATCTGCTGATGACGTATCCTTCTCTAGTATTCTTCCATCCTCACATCACATTTTCTGCAGGAGCGCCTTATCTGTCATTGCCCGAAGTTTATGAACCTCCACCGACAGGTACCCTGTCATCTCTCAGCATTCCTGTGTTTACTTTAATTATAACATATCATTTTCATCATTATTACATTGAATGGAAGTCAAGCTAAAATTCCTTATAGCCAAACCCCAGGTATTTTTTAATACCCTACCCCCATCAACCCTGCTTATCCCTCCCTTCCCATTTTATCCTGCCTGACCCGGTGTGTGTATTATCTTGGCAATGTGTGGCTGGGAGGGACACAGGGCACAAGGATGACCAGATGCTGCCATATTTGCCAGTCCTGCCAGTGGTCACTTCCTATGATTACACTGGTATCCATTACCTATGAGAGGGGGATTTAGGATTATTAGGTTTGTGAAATGTCAGGAGTTGCCCTCATAATTGAACATGCCAGGGCTGTATTTGGTGTTCATGTTGTTAGTGCTTGTGCCCCCTATTGCACAACCTAGTCTGCAAGTATAGAAATAAAAAAATACCCCAACACCCCTGGCTGCCCACTTAGATTGGTTATCAGAGTGTGCACAGCTTTCCCTCAGAACCAAAATATTAAGTGGTGAGTGCACAACCCCCCTCTAGCCTCAATAACCCCCAGCACTCAGAAATAAGCTGCCACTATTACTTACAGTGTGGGAGGAGGGCCCAAGGGGTAACTGCACACAGTGTGTGTGGGAGGAGGGCCCAAGGGGTAACTGCACACAGTGTGTGGGGAGGAGGACCCAATGGGTAATTGCAGACAGTGTGTGTGGGAGGAGGGCCCAAGGGGTAACTGCACACAGTGTGTGTGGGAGGAGGGCCCAAGGGGTAACTGCAGACAGTGTGTGTGGGAGGAGGGCCCAATGGGTAATTGCAGACAGTGTGTGTGGGAGGAGGGCCCAAGGGGTAACTGCACACAGTGTGTGTGGAAGGAGGGCCCAAGGGGTAACTGCACACAGTGTGTGTAGGAGGAGGGCCCAAGGGGTAACTGCAGACAGTGTGTGTGGGAGGAGGGCCCAATGGGTAATTGCAGACAGTGTGTGTGGGAGGAGGGCCCAAGGGGTAACTGCACACAGTGTGTGTAGGAGGAGGGCCCAAGGGGTAACTGCAGACAGTGTGTGTGGGAGGAGGGCCCAATGGGTAATTGCAGACAGTGTGTGTGGGAGAGGAGACACAGGGTTAAATGCAGACAGTGTGTGGGGAGGAGAAGAGGGTGTAAGGGGTAAATGCAGACAGTGTGTGGGGAGGAGAAGAGGGTGTAAGGGGTAAATGCAGACAGTGTGAGGGGAGGAGAAAAGGGTGTAAGGGGTAAATGCAGACAGTGTGTGGGGGAAAGAGGAAACATGCAGAACATAACAGCAGATGCCAATGGCCGACTTAGTGCCTGCAAAACACACCATGACTGAATCTTACCGGATCCAATCAGAATTCTGCACAGCCAGCTGACACATGGTGAGGCGATGTCGACTTGAAACCAGACCCTAAAGGAACCATGGGATATAAATTAATTCAGACTCAAATGTAAAAACATATCAACTTTGGAGCGTGCTCCTCCAATGCAGTGTCTGCTTTTATCTGCTAATATACAAATGGCAATGCAACTGCCTCATCAACACTGGAAGCAAACAAGGGCACCCACAGCTACCTACCAGATCGAAATCTCCACGGAAACAGGACGATTACATTTCGCAGAAGACTTTCATATAGATTAGAGGACAATTGTAGGAAAATAACAGGGATTGTCCAGGCAAAAATCTGCACATCTATTTTCACCTTAGTTCGGCCCACCTATTTAAAGCTCTGCACCCCTATTTACACCTCCCCTCTGCCCCTATATTTACAAATCCCCTATGCCCCCCCAATTTACACCTCCCCTCTGCCCCTATATTTACACATCCCCTCTGCCCCTATATTTACACATCCCCTCTGCCCCTATATTTACACATCCCCTATGCCCCCCTATTTACATCCCCTATGCCCCCCTATTAACACCTCCCCTCTGCCCCTATATTTACACCTCCCCTCTGCCCCTATATTTACACATCCCCTATGCCCCCCTATTTACACCTCCCCTATGCGCCCCTATTTACACCTCCCCTCTGCCCCTATATTTACACCTCCCCTCTGCCGCCATATTTACACCTCCCCTCTGCCCCTAAATTTACACCTCCCCTATGCCCCCCTATTTACACCTACCCTCTGCCCCCATATTTACACCTCCTCTCTGCCCCTATATTTACACCTCCCCTCTGCCCCCATATTTACACCTCCCCTCTGACCCTATATTTACACCTCCCCTATGCCCCCTATTTACACCTCCCCTCTGCCCCCCTATTTACACCTCCCCTCTGCCCCTATATTTACACCTCCCCTCTGCCCCCCTATTTACACCTCCCCTCTGCCCCCCTATTTACACCTCCCCTATGCCCCCCTATTTACACATCCCCTCTGCCCCCATATTTACACCTCCCCTCTGCCCCTATATTAACACCTCCCCTATGCCCCCCTATTTACACCCCCCTACTGCCCCCCTATTTACACCTCCCCTCTGCCCCTATATTTACACCTACCCTCTGCCCCCATATTTACACCTACCCTCTGCCCCCATATTTACACCTCCCCTCTGCCCTCTTTTTACACCTCCCCTCTGCCCCCCTATTTTCACCTCCCCTCTGCCCCCCTATTTACACCTCCCCTCTGCCCCCATATTTACACCTCCGCTCTGCCCCTATATTTACACCTCCCCTCTGCCCCCCTATTTACATCTCCCCTCTGCCCCCCAATTTACACCTCCCCTCTGCCCCTATATTTACACCTACCCTCTGCCCCCATATTTACACCTCCCCTCTGCCCCCCTATTTTCACCTCCCCTCTGCCCCCCTATTTACACCTCCCCTCCGCCCCCCTATTTACACCTCCCCTCTGCCCCCATATTTAAACCTTCGCTCTGCCCTCTATTTACACCTCCCCTCTGCCCCTCTATTTTCACCTCCCCTTTGCCCCCATATTTACACCTACCCTCTGCCCCCATATTTACACCTCCCCTCTGCCCCCATATTTACACCTCCCCTCTGCCTCCCTATTTTCACCTCCCCTCTGCCCCCCTATTTACACCTCCCCTCTGCCCCCATATTTACACCTCCGCTCTGCCCCTATATTTACACCTCCCCTCTGCCCCCCTATTTACATCTCCCCTCTGCCCCCCAATTTACACCTCCCCTCTGCCCCTATATTTACACCTACCCTCTGCCCCCATATTTACACCTCCCCTCTGCCCCCCTATTTTCACCTCCCCTCTGCCCCCCTATTTACACCTCCCCTCTGCCCCCCTATTTACACCTCCCCTCTGCCCCCCTATTTACACCTCCCCTCTGCCCCCCTATTTACACCTCCCCTATGCCCCCCTATTTACACCTCCCCTCTGCCCCCATATTTACACCTCCCCTCTGCCCCTATATTAACACCTCCCCTATGCCCCCCTACTGCCCCCCTATTTACACCTCCCCTCTGCCCCTATATTTACACCTACCCTCTGCCCCCATATTTACACCTACCCTCTGCCCCCATATTTACACCTCCCCTCTGCCCCCATATTTACACCTCCCCTCTGCCTCCCTATTTTCACCTCCCCTCTGCCCCCCTATTTACACCTCCCCTCTGCCCCCATATTTACACCTCCGCTCTGCCCCTATATTTACACCTCCCCTCTGCCCCCCTATTTACATCTCCCCTCTGCCCCCCAATTTACACCTCCCCTCTGCCCCTATATTTACACCTACCCTCTGCCCCCATATTTACACCTCCCCTCTGCCCCCCTATTTTCACCTCCCCTCTGCCCCCGTATTTACACCTCCCCTCCGCTCCCCTATTTACACCTTCCCTCTGCCCCCATATTTACACCTTCGCTCTGCCCTCTATTTACACCTCCCCTCTGCCCCTCTATTTTCACCTCCCCTCTGCCCCCCTATTTACACCTCCCCTCTGCCCCCATATTTACACCTCCGCTCTGCCCCTATATTTACACCTCCCCTCTGCCCCCCTATTTACATCTCCCCTCTGCCCCCCAATTTACACCTCCCCTCTGCCCCTATATTTACACCTACCCTCTGCCCCCATATTTACACCTCCCCTCTGCCCCCCTATTTTCACCTCCCCTCTGCCCCCGTATTTACACCTTCCCTCCGCCCCCCTATTTACACCTCCCCTCTGCCCCCATATTTACACCTTCGCTCTGCCCTCTATTTACACCTCCCCTCTGCCCCTCTATTTTCACCTCCCCTCTGCCCCCATATTTACACCTCCCCTCTGCCCCCCTATTTTCACCTCCCCTCTGCCCCCCTATTTACACCTCCCTTCCGCCCCCCTATTTACAACTCCCCTCTGCCCCCATATTTACACCTTCGCTCTGCCCCCCTATTTACACCTCCCCTCTGCCCCTCTATTTTCACCTCCCCTCTGCCCCCATATTTACACCTCCCCTCTGCCCCCCTATTTTCACCTCCCCTCTGCCCCCCTATTTACACCTCCCTTCCGCCCCGCTATTTACAACTCCCCTCTGCCCCCATATTTACACCTTCGCTCTGCCCTCTATTTACACCTCCCCTCTGCCCCTCTATTTTCACCTCCCCTCTGCCCCCATATTTACACCTCCCCTCTGCCCCCCTATTTTCACCTCCCCTCTGCCCCCCTATTTACACCTCCCTTCCGCCCCCCTATTTACACCTCCCCTCTGCCCCCCTATTTACATCTCCCCTCCACCTATTTACACCTCCCCTCTGCCCCTATATTTACACATCCCCTATGCCCCCCTATTAACACCTCCCCTCTGCCCCTATATTTACACCTCCCCTCTGCCCCTATATTTACACATCCCCTATGCCCCCCTATTTACACCTCCCCTATGCGCCCCTATTTACACCTCCCCTCTGCCCCTATATTTACACCTCCCCTCTGCCGCCATATTTACACCTCCCCTCTGCCCCTAAATTTACACCTCCCCTATGCCCCCCTATTTACACCTCCCCTCTGCCCCCATATTTACACCTTTCCTCTGCCCCTATATTTACACCTCCCCTCTGCCCTCATATTTATACCTCCCCTCTGACCCTATATTTACACCTCCCCTATGCCCCATATTTACACCTCCCCTCTGCCCCCCTATTTACACCTCCCCTCTGCCCCTATATTTACACCTCCCCTCTGCCCCCCTATTTACACCTCCCCTCTGCCCCCCTATTTACACCTCCCCTATGCCCCCCTATTTACACCTCCCCTCTGCCCCCATATTTACACCTCCCCTCTGCCCCTATATTAACACCTCCCCTATGCCCCCCTATTTACACCCCCCTACTGCCCCCCTATTTACACCTCCCCTCTGCCCCTATATTTACACCTACCCTCTGCCCCCATATTTACACCTACCCTCTGCCCCCATATTTACACCTACCCTCTGCCCTCTTTTTACACCTCCCCTCTGTCCCCCTATTTTCACCTCCCCTCTGCCCCCCTATTTACACCTCCCCTCTGCCCCCATATTTACACCTCCGCTCTGCCCCTATATTTACACCTCCCCTCTGCCCCCCTATTTACATCTCCCCTCTGCCCCCCAATTTACACCTCCCCTCTGCCCCTATATTTACACCTACCCTCTGCCCCCATATTTACACCTCCCCTCTGCCCCCCTATTTTCACCTCCCCTCTGCCCCCCTATTTACACCTCCCCTTCGCCCCCCTATTTACACCACCCCTCTGCCCCCATATTTACACCTTCGCTCTGCCCTCTATTTACACCTCCCCTCTGCCCCTCTATTTTCACCTCCCCTCTGCCCCCCCTATTTACACCTCCCCTCTGCCCCCCTATTTAAACTTCCCCTCTGCCCCCCTATTTACACCTTACTTCTGCCCATCTATTTTCACCTCCCCTATGCCCCCCTATTTACACCTAACCTCTGCCCCCTATTTACACCTCACCTCTGCCCCCCTATTTACACCTCCCCTCTGTCTACCTATTTACACCTCCCCTCTGCCCACCTATTTATACCTTACATCTGCCCCCCTATATACACCTCCCCTCCACCTATTTACACCTTAACTCTGTCCCCATATTTACACCTCCCCTATGCCCCCCTATTGACACCTCCCCTCTGCCCCCATATTTACACCTCCCCTCTGCCCCTATATTTACACCTCCCCTATGCCCCCTATTTACACCTCCCCTCTGCCCCATATTTACACATCCCCTCTGCCTCTATATTTACACCTCCCCTCAGCCCCCCCTACTGTCCCCCTATTTACACCTACCCTCTGCCCCCATATTTTCACCTCCCCTCTGCCCCCATCTTTATACCTCCCCTCTGCCCTCTATTTACACCTCCCCTCCCCCCCCCTATTTTCACCTCCCCTCTGCCCCCCTATTTACACCTCCCCTCTGCCCCTATATTTACACCTCCGCACTGCCCTCTATTTACACCTCCCCTCTGCCCCTCCATTTTCACCTCCCCTCTGCTCCCCTATTTACACCTTCCCTCTGCCCCCCTATTTACACCTCCTCTCTGCCCCCTATTTACACCTTACTTCTGCCCATCTATTTTCACCTCCCCTCTGCCCCCCTATTTACACCTAACCTCTGCCCCCTATTTACACCTCACCTCTGCCCCCCTATTTACACCTCCCCTCTGCCCCCCTATGTACACCTCCCTCCACCTATTTACACCTTACCTCGGTCCCCATACTTACACCTCCCCTATGCCCCCCTATTTACACCTCCCCTCTGCCCCCATATTTACGCCTCCTCTCTGCCCCTATATATATACCTCCCCTATTCCCTCCTATTTACACCTCCCCTCTGCCCCCATATTTACACCTCCCCTCTGCCCCCCGATTTACACCTCCCCTCTGCCCCCCAATTTACACCTCCCCTCTGCCCCCTTAATTACACCTCCCCTCTGCCCCCCTATTTACACCTCCCCTCTGCCTCCCCTATTTACACCTCCCCTTTGCCCCCCTATTTACACCTCCCCTCTGCCACCCTATTTACACCTCCCCTCTGCCCCTATATTTACACCTCCCCTCTGCCCCCCAATTTACACTTCCCCTCTGCCCCTATATTTACACCTCCCCTCTGCCCCTATACTTACACCTCCCCTCTGCCCCCCGATTTACACCTCCCCTCTGCCCCCCAATTTACACCTCCCCTCTGCCCCCTTAATTACACCTCCCCTCTGCCCCCCTATTTACACCTCCCCTCTGCCTCCCCTATTTACACCTCCCATTTGCCCCCCTATTTACACCTCCCCTCTGCCCCCCAATTTACACTTCCCCTCTGCCCCTATATTTACACCTCCCCTCTGCCCCTATACTTACACCTCCCCTCTGCCCCCCGATTTACACCTCCCCTCTGCCCCCCAATTTACACCTCCCCTCTGCCCCCCTATTTACACCTCCCCTCTGCCTCCCCTATTTACACCTCCCATTTGCCCCCCTATTTACACCTCCCCTCTGCCACCCTATTTACACCTCCCCTCTGCCCCCATATTTACACCTCCCCTCTTCCCCCCAATTTACACTTCCCCTCTGCCCCTATATTTACACCTCCCCTCTGCCCCTATATTTACACCTCCCCTCTGCCCCCATATTTACACCTCCCTTTTGCCCCCCTATTTACACTTCCCCTCTGCCCCCATATTTACACCTCCCCTCTGCCCCCAAATTTACACCTCCCCTCTGCCCTCTATTTACACCTCCCCTCTGCCCCCCTATTTTCAGCTCCCCTTTGCCCCCCTATTTACACCTCCCCTCTGCCCCCTATTTACACCTCCCCTCTGCCCCCCTATTTACACCTCCCCTCTGCCCCCATATTTACACCTCCGCTCTGCCCTCTATTTACACCTCCCCTCTGCCCCCCTATTTTCACCTCCCCTCTGCCCCCCTATTTACACCTCCCCTCTGCCCCCCTATTTACACCTTACTTCTGCCCATCTATTTTCACCTCCCCTCTGCCCCCCTATTTACACCTAACCTCTGCCCCCCCTATTTACACCTCACCTCTGCCCCCCTATTTACACCTCCCCTTTGCCCACCTATTTATACCTTACATCTGCCCCCCTAAATACACCTCCCCTCCACCTATTTACACCTTACCTCTGTCCCCATATTTACACCTCCCCTATGCCCCCCTATTTACACCTCCCCTCTGCCCCTATATTTACACCTCCCCTCTTTCCCCATATTTACACATCCCCTATGCCCCTATATTTACACCTCCCCTATGCCCCCCTATTTACACCTCCCCTCTGCCCCTATATTTACACCTCCCCTATGCCCCCCTATTTACACCTCCCCTTTTCCCCCATATTTACACGTCCCCTCTGCCCCCATATTTACACATCCCCTATGCCTCCCTATTTACACCTCCCCTATGCCCCCCTATTTACACGTCCCCTATGCCCCCCTATTTACACGTCCCCTCTGCCCCTATATTTACACCTCCCCTCTGCCCCTATATTTACACCTCCCCTCTGCCCCTATATTTACACCTCCCCTCTGCCCCTATATTTACACCTCCCCTCTTTCCCCATATTTACACGTCCCCTCTGCCCTCATATTTACACATCCCCTATGCCCCTATATTTACACCTCCCCTATGCCCCCCTATTTACACCTCCCCTCTGCCCCTATATTTACACCTCCCCTATGCCCCCCTATTTACACCTCCCCTTTTCCCCCATATTTACACGTCCCCTCTGCCCCCATATTTACACATCCCCTATGCCTCCCTATTTACACCTCCCCTATGCCCCCATATTTACACCTCCCCTCTTTCCCCATATTTACACATCCCCTATGCCCCTATATTTACACCTCCCCTCTGCCACCCTATTTACACCTCCCCTCTGCCCCTATATTTACACCTCCCCTCTGCCCCCATATTTACACCTCCCCTCTTCCCCCATATTTACACGTCCCCTCTGCCCCCATATTTACACATCCCCTATGCCTCCCTATTTACACCTCCCCTATGCCCCCCTATTTACACGTCCCCTATGCCCCCCTATTTACACGTCCCCTCTGCCCCTATATTTACACCTCCCCTCTGCCCCTATATTTACACCTCCCCTCTGCCCCCCTATTTATACTTCCCCTCTGCCCCCATATTTACACCTCCCCTCTGCCCCCAAATTTACACCTCCCCTCTGCCCTCTATTTACACCTCCCCTCTGCCCCCATATTTACACCTCCCCTCTGCCCCCATATTTACACCTCCCCTCTGCCCCCCTATTTACACCTCCCCTCTGCCCCCCTATTTACACTTCCCCTCTGCCCCCCTATTTACACTTCCCCTCTGCCCCCATATTTACACCTCTGCTCTGCCCTCTATTTACACCTCCCCTCTGCCCCCCTATTTACACTTCCCCTCTGCCCCCATATTTACACCTCTGCTCTGCCCTCTATTTACACCTCCCCTCTGCCCCCCTATTTACACCTCCCCTCTGCCCCCCTATTTACACTTCCCCTCTGCCCCCCTATTTACACTTCCCCTCTGCCCCCATATTTACACCTCTGCTCTGCCCTCTATTTACACCTCCCCTCTGCCCCCCTATTTTCACCTCCCCTCTGCCCCCCTATTTACACCTCACCTCTGCCCCCCTATTTACACCTCACCTCTGCCCCCCTATTTACACCTCCCCTCTGCCCACCTATTTATACCTTACATCTGCCCCCCTAAATACACCTCCCCTCCACCTATTTACACCTCCCCTCTGCCCCTATATTTACACCTCCCCTATGCCCCCCTATTTACACCTCCCCTCTTCCCCCATATTTACACGTCCCCTCTGCCCCCATTTTTACACATCCCCTATGCCCCCCTATTTACACCTCCCCTATTCCCCCCTATTTACACCTCCCCTATGCCCCCCTATTTACACATCCCCTCTGCTCCCCTATTTACACCTCCCCTCTGCTCCCCTATTTACACCTCCCCTCTGCCCCCCTATTTACACCTCCCCTCTGCCCCCTTAATTGCACCTCCCCTCTGCCCCTATATTTACACCTACCCTCTGCCCCCATATTTACACCTCCCCTCTGCCCTCCTATTTTCACCTCCCCTCTGCCCCCCTATTTACACCTCCCCTCTGCCCCCTATTTACACCTCCCCTCTGCCCCCATATTTACACCTCCGCTCTGCCCTCTATTTACACCTCCCCTCTGCCCCCCTATTTTTACCTCCTCTCTGCCCCCTATTTACACCTTACTTCTGCCCATTTATCTTCACCTCCCCTCTGCTCCCCCTATTTACACCTTCCCTCTGCCCCTTTATTTACACCTCCCCTCTGCCCACCTATTTATACCTTACATCTGCCCCCCTATATACACCTCCCCTCCACCTATTTACACCTGACCTCTGTCCCCATATTTACACCTCCCCTCTGCTCCCCTATTTACACCTCCCCTCTGCCCCCCAATTTACACCTCCCCTCTGCCCCCTATTCATATCTCCCCTCTGCCCACCTATTTATACCTTACATCTGCCCCCCTATATACACCTCCCCTCCACCTATTTACACCTCCCCTCTGCCCCCCTATTTACACCTCCCCTCTGCCCCCCCCCCCATTTACACCTCCCCTCTGCCCCCTATTCATATCTCCCCTCTGCCCCCTATTTACATCTCCTCTCTGACCCCCTATTTACACCTTACCAGAGCCCCCCTATTTACACTTCTGCCCCCCTATTTACACCTTACTTCTGCCCCCCTATTTTCACCTCATCTCTGCCCACCTATTTTCACCTTACCTTTGCCCACCTATTTACACCTCTGCCCCCCTATTTACACCTCCCCTCTGCCCCCCTATTCATACCTCCCCTATGCCCCCTATTTATACCTACCCTCTGCTGCCCTATTTACACCTCATCTCTGCTGCCCTATCTACACCTTCCCTCTGCCCCCCTATTTACATATCCCCTTTGCCCACCTATTTACATCTCCCATTTGCCCACCTTTTTACACCTCCCCTCTGCCCACATGTTTACACCTCACCTCTGCCCACCTATTTAAACCTCCCCTCTGCCCACCTATTTACACCTCCCCTCTGCCCACCTATTTAAACCTTACCTCTGCCCCCCTATTTACACCTCCCCTCTGCCCCCCTATTCATACCTCCCCTATGCCCCCTATTTACACCTCCCCTCTGCCCCTATATTTACACCTCCCCTCTGCCCCCCTATTTACATCTCCCCTCTGCCCACCTATTTACACCTCCCCTCTATCTACCTATTTACACCTCACCTCTGCCCCCCTATTTAAACCTCCCCTCTGCCCACCTATTTACACCTACCCTCTGCCCCCCTATTTACAACTCTGCCCACCTATTTAATCTATCTACCTAGTTACACCTTACCTCTGCCCCCCTATTTAAACCTCCTCTCACATATTTACACCTCTGCCCACCTATTTAAACCTCCCCTCTGCCCCCCTATTTACACCTCTGCCCACCTATTTACACCTCCCCTCTATCTACCTAGTTACACCTTACCTCTGCCCCCCTATTTACATCTCCCCTCTGCCCACCTATTCAAACCTCCCCTCTGCCCCCCTATTTTCACCTCTGCCCACCTATTTACACTTCCCCTCTGCCCATCTATTTACACCTCCCCTCTATCTACCTATTTACACCTCTCCTCTGCCTACCTATTTACACTTCCCCTCTGCCCACCTATTTACACCTCCCCTCTATCTACCTATTTACACCTCTCCTCTGCCTACCTATTTACACTTCCCCTCTGCCCACCTATTTACACCTCCCGTCTATCTACCTATTTACACCTCTCCTCTGCCTACCTATTTACACTTCCCCTCTGCCCACCTATTTACACCTCCCCTCTATCTACCTATTTACACCTCTCCTCTGCCTACCTATTTACACTTCCCCTCTGCCCACCTATTTACACCTCCCCTCTATCTACCTATTTACACCTCTCCTCTGCCTACCTATTTACACCTCTCCTCTGCCTACCTATTTACACCTCCCCTCTATCTACCTATTTACACCTCTCCTCTGCCTACCTATTTACAAATCCCCTCTGCCCACCTATTTACACCTCCCCTCTATCTACCTATTTACACCTCTCCTCTGCTTACCTATTTACACTTCCCCTCTGCCCACCTATTTACACCTCCCCTCTATCTACCTATTTACACCTCTCCTCTGCCTACCTATTTACACCTCTCCTCTGCCTACCTATTTACACCTCCCCTCTATCTACCTATTTACACCTCTCCTCTGCCTACCTATTTACAAATCCCCTCTGCCCACCTATTTACACCTCCCCTCTATCTACCTATTTACACCTCTCCTCTGCCTACCTATTTACACCCCTCCTCTGCCTACCTATTTACACCTCCCCTCTATCTACCTATTTACACCTCTCCTCTGCCTACCTATTTACACCCCTCCTCTGCTGCCCTATTTACATCTCCCCTCTGCCTACCTATTTAAACCTCCCCTCTGCCTCCCTATTTTCACCTCTGCCCACCTATTTACACCTCCCCTCTGCCCACCAATTTACACCTCCCCTCTATCTACCTATTTACACCTCTCCTCTGCCTACCTATTTACACCTCTCCTCTGCTGTTCTATTTACATCTCCCCTCTGCCCACCTATTTAAACCTCCCCTCTGCCTCCCTATTTTCACCTCTGCCCACCTATTTACACCTCCCCTCTATCTACCTATTTACACCTCTCCTCTGCCTACCTATTTACACCTCTCCTCTGCCTACCTATTTACACCTCCCCTCTATCTACCTATTTACACCTCTCCTCTGCCTACCTATTTACACCTCCTCTCTATCTACCTATTTACACCTCTCCTCTGCCTACCTATTTTAACCTCCCCTCTGCCTCCCTATTTTCACCTCTGCCCACCTATTTACACCTCCCCTCTGCCCACCAATTTACACCTCCCCTCTATCTACCTATTTACACCTCTCCTCTGCCTACCTATTTACACCTCTCCTCTGCCTACCTATTTACACCTCCCCTCTATCTACCTATTTACACCTCTCCTCTGCCTACCTATTTACACCCCTCCTCTGCTGCCCTATTTACATCTCCCCTCTGCCTACCTATTTAAACCTCCCCTCTGCCTCCCTATTTTCACCTCTGCCCACCTATTTACACCTCCCCTCTGCCCACCAATTTACACCTCCCCTCTATCTACCTATTTACACCTCTCCTCTGCCTACCTATTTACACCTCTCCTCTGCTGTTCTATTTACATCTCCCCTCTGCCCACCTATTTAAACCTCCCCTCTGCCTCCCTATTTTCACCTCTGCCCACCTATTTACACCTCCCCTCTATCTACCTATTTACACCTCTCCTCTGCCTACCTATTTACACCTCTCCTCTGCCTACCTATTTACACCTCCCCTCTATCTACCTATTTACACCTCTCCTCTGTTTACCTATTTACACCTCCCCTCTATCTACCTATTTACACCTCTCCTCTGCCTACCTATTTTAACCTCCCCTCTGCCTCCCTATTTTCACCTCTGCCCACCTATTTACACCTCCCCTCTTCCCACCAATTTACACCTCCCGTCTATCTACCTATTTACACCTCTCCTCTGCCTACCTATTTACACCTCTCCTCTGCCTACCTATTTACACCTCCCCTCTATCTACCTATTTACACCTCTCCTCTGCCTACCTATTTACACCCCTCCTCTGCTGCCCTATTTACATCTCCCCTCTGCCTACCTATTTAAACCTCCCCTCTGCCTCCCTATTTTCACCTCTGCCCACCTATTTACACCTCCCCTCTATCTACCTATTTACACCTCTCCTCTGCCTACCTATTTACACCTCTCCTCTGCCTACCTATTTACACCTCCCCTCTATCTACCTATTTACACCTCTCCTCTGTTTACCTATTTACACCTCCCCTCTATCTACCTATTTACACCTCTCCTCTGCCTACCTATTTTAACCTCCCCTCTGCCTCCCTATTTTCACCTCTGCCCACCTATTTACACCTCCCCTCTTCCCACCAATTTACACCTCCCGTCTATCTACCTATTTACACCTCTCCTCTGCCTACCTATTTACACCTCTCCTCTGCCTACCTATTTACACCTCCCCTCTATCTACCTATTTACACCTCTCCTCTGCCTACCTATTTACACCCCTCCTCTGCTGCCCTATTTACATCTCCCCTCTGCCTACCTATTTAAACCTCCCCTCTGCCTCCCTATTTTCACCTCTGCCCACCTATTTACACCTCCCCTCTGCCCACCAATTAACACCTCCCCTCTATCTACCTATTTACACCTCTCCTCTGCCTACCTATTTACACCTCCCCTCTATCTACCTATTTACACCTCTCCTCTGCCTACCTATTTACACCCCTCCTCTGCTGCCCTATTTACACCTCCCCTCTGCCCACCAATTTACACCCCCCTCTATCTACCTATTTACCCCTCTCCTCTGCCTACCTATTTACACCTCCCCTCTATCTACCTATTTACACCTCCTCTCTGCCTACCTATTTACACCCCTCCTCTGCTGCCCTATTTACACCTCCCCTCTGCCCACCAATTTACACCTCCCCTCTATCTACCTATTTACACCTCTCCTCTGCCTACCTATTTACACCTCTCCTATGCTGTTCTATTTACATCTCCCCTCTGCCCACCTATTTAAACCTCCCCTCTGCCTCCCTATTTTCACCTCTGCCCACCTATTTACACTTCCCCTCTGCCCACCTATTTACACCTCCCCTCTATCTACCTATTTACACCTCTCCTCCGCCTACCTATTTACACCCCTCCTCTGCTGCCCTATTTACATCTCCCCACTGCCTACCTATTTAAACCTCCCCTCTGCCTCCCTATTTTCACCTCTGCCCACCTATTTACACCTCCCCTCTGCCCACCAATTTACACCTCCCCTCTATCTACCTATTTACACCTCTCCTCTGCTGTTCTATTTACATCTCCCCTCTGCCCACCTATTTAAACCTCCCCTCTGCCTCCCTATTTTCACCTCTGCCCACAAATTTACACTTCCCCTCTGCCCACCTATTTACACCTCCCCTCTATATACCTATTTACACCTCTCCTCTGCCTACCTATTTACACCTCTCCTCTGCCTACCTATTTACACCTCCCCTCTATCTACCTATTTACACCTCTCCTCTGCCTACCTATTTACACCCCTCCTCTGCTGCCCTATTTACACCTCCCCTCTGCCCACCAATTTACACCTCCCCTCTATCTACCTATTTACACCTCTCCTCTGCCTACCTATTTACACCTCTCCTCTGCTGTTCTATTTACATCTCCCCTCTGCCCACCTATTTAAACCCCCCCTCTGCCTCCCTATTTTCACCTCTGCCCACCTATTTACACCTCCCCTCTATCTACCTATTTACACCTCTCCTCTGCCTACCTATTTACACCTCTCCTCTGCCTACCTATTTACACCTCCCCTCTATCTACCTATTTACACCTCTCCTCTGCCTACCTATTTACACCCCTCCTCTGCTGCCCTATTTACATCTCCCCTCTGCCTACCTATTTAAACCTCCCCTCTGCCTCCCTATTTTCACCTCTGCCCACCTATTTACACTTCCCCTCTGCCCACCTATTTACACCTCCCCTCTATCTACCTATTTACACCTCTCCTCTGCCTACCTATTTACACCCCTCCTCTGCTGCCCTATTTACATCTCCCCTCTGCCTACCTATTTTAACCTCCCCTCTGCCTCCCTATTTTCACCTCTGCCCACCTATTTACACCTCCCCTCTGCCCACCAATTTACACCTCCCCTCTATCTACCTATTTACACCTCTCCTCTGCCTACCTATTTACACCTCTCCTCTGCCTACCTATTTACACCCCTCCTCTGCTGCCCTATTTACATCTCCCCTCTGCCTACCTATTTAAACCTCCCCTCTGCCTCCCTATTTTCACCTCTGCCCACCTATTTACACCTCCCCTCTGCCCACCAATTTACACCCCCCTCTATCTACCTATTTACACCTCTCCTCTGCCTACCTATTTACACCTCTCCTCTGCCTACCTATTTACACCTCCCCTCTATCTACCTATTTACACCTCTCCTCTGCCTACCTATTTACACCCCTCCTCTGCTGCCCTATTTACATCTCCCCTCTGCCTACCTATTTAAACCTCCCCTCTGCCTCCCTATTTTCACCTCTGCCCACCTATTTACACCTCCCCTCTGCCCACCAATTAACACCTCCCCTCTATCTACCTATTTACACCTCTCCTCTGCCTACCTATTTACACCTCCCCTCTATCTACCTATTTACACCTCTCCTCTGCCTACCTATTTACACCCCTCCTCTGCTGCCCTATTTACACCTCCCCTCTGCCCACCAATTTACACCCCCCTCTATCTACCTATTTACCCCTCTCCTCTGCCTACATATTTACACCTCCCCTCTATCTACCTATTTACACCTCTCCTCTGCCTACCTATTTACACCCCTCCTCTACTGCCCTATTTACACCTCCCCTCTGCCCACCAATTTACACCTCCCCTCTATCTACCTATTTACACCTCTCCTCTGCCTACCTATTTACACCTCTCCTATGCTGTTCTATTTACATCTCCCCTCTGCCCACCTATTTAAACCTCCCCTCTGCCTCCCTATTTTCACCTCTGCCCACCTATTTACACTTCCCCTCTGCCCACCTATTTACACCTCCCCTCTATCTACCTATTTACACCTCTCCTCTGCCTACCTATTTACACCCCTCCTCTGCTGCCCTATTTACATCTCCCCACTGCCTACCTATTTAAACCTCCCCTCTGCCTCCCTATTTTCACCTCTGCCCACCTATTTACACCTCCCCTCTGCCCACCAATTTACACCTCCCCTCTATCTACCTATTTACACCTCTCCTCTGCTGTTCTATTTACATCTCCCCTCTGCCCACCTATTTAAACCTCCCCTCTGCCTCCCTATTTTCACCTCTGCCCACAAATTTACACTTCCCCTCTGCCCACCTATTTACATCTCCCCTCTATATACCTATTTACACCTCTCCTCTGCCTACCTATTTACACCCCTCCTCTGATGCCCTATTTACACCTCCCCTCTGCCCACCTATTTACACCTCTCCTCTGCTGCTTTATTTACACCTCTCCTCTGCCTACCTATTTACACCTCCCCTCTGCCCACCAATTTACACCTCCCCAGAAGAGGTGAATATCAGGACATCCGTGCCACAGGTTTTGGGGGGGGGGGTCTATGCAATCTGCCCCGTCAGTGACAATGAGCGGTGTTGGATCACTTTATTTGTAGGATTTTCATTTTTGCCCGCACTTGTACTTTAAAAAGAGATGCCTCTAGGTGGCGCTAATATAAAATGCCTAAATACAGTCCATTTCCAGTGCAAGGTGCAGATCAATGATATGACCTCTACACACTGTGCTGGTTTTGTTGAAACAGGCAAGTGCAGTTATCACCTTGTTAGGTTGGACTGCCAGACTCGAAAGTTGTATGGCCGCTTTAAAGTTCAGTGCACTGCAGGCTGCTGGTGAGACTTAGGTTTCAGAATAATAGAAAGCCAGCATCAAGAATAAAGTCATTTCTCACATCACCTCAGGTCATGTGGGGTCGTTTCCTATACATTAGTAAATACGTCACATAAGCCTCTGCCTCATCAACTGTTATAGCCGAACTCAAAGCCCAGTCCGATAAAAATACTTGGAAAATGTATTTTTTTAAACATCATTGCATTATGGGTTGAGAAGCTCTCTAAAAACTGAGGGGAAGGCATTTCCAAGTAAGATGCACAAGGTCTTCCATAGTTTTTGGTGAATGTTTGACTGCCCAAGCATATGAAGAGGCAGAGGCATACATAGCTCACAGGGCCCCACAGCAAATCTCATAGTGACCCACCCCTGAACAACGAGACAGAGGCTGTGGCCTGATTGGCATTATAAATATGGTGAGTGTGCTGTGGGGCCTGGTCCCGATGAGGTCCATTTCTACCCGGGGGGGGGGGGGGGCAGATGCAATATGCAGTGTCAGCAAACAATCTGCTGGGAATGCCAGGGGGTCAGAGCCGTAGGGTCCATGGGGCATAACTAATATCAATGCCTTTTTTCCAGAGTGCAGAGGGAAATAATGCACTTGCATCTTATTTAAACCGGTCCTTCAGCATCATTAAATGAAAAGCCCAAACCCTTAAAAAATTATTCCCCAGCATCTAAAAATAATACATTTTAAATTTTTTAGTTGCTCTCTTTTTATTCTTTCCTCCGCTGGGCTGCAAATCTGCTCAGGACTCTAGGATACGGGCACCGCCATCTTGCCTCAGAAGCATCACACATACTGAGGAGAGGAGAGCAGGGAAAAGTACAGGGGGGTGGGTTTAGCTGTGCTTTGCACAGGAGGAGCAGAGTTGGGTTCAGGAAAAGAACAGCAACCCCAGAATGCAGAGCAGCATAGTCACAAGACACTTCCTCTCTGCAGGCTGCCTGATGCTCCATGAACTGCCATCTTGGATGTTTAAAGGCTCAGAATACGCAATAGGTGCAAGTAGGATGATTTTTAATTTGAGCAATCTGTATGTACAGGGTGGGGGAAATTTTCAAGATAGACTCCTATTCGGAGTGAAGGTCCGGTTTAAGCCCTGTTGAACCTACAGCTCTGGCCCCCGGCAGACCGCTGACACTGGCCATGCCACAGGTGCTCCAATGCGGGGGGAGACAGCTTGCACTGGGCCCCCCTTCTGCCATGGGCCTGGTAGCACCTGCCTCTATTGTATGTACACCAATGTTGGGAATCATGACCAGGGGAGCTGGAAAAAGTTGAGTAAATCAGCAGTGGTCATCAGTTTGGCAGCTAAAGTTTTAGTGCAAGTACAAATTAAGCTGCAGCGGAAATTTCAAGAATCAAAGCAGGCGATACTAGACGGGGACATGTGAAGAAATAGAACCCTGCTATTATCTAGCAGGAAGACTGAGGTCCATTAAAGAACCTAAAAGCATGAAGTGAGAAAAGATGGAGGGGGTGGATACACTGAGAGGAAAGACATTAAAAAGATCTAAAAGCCGATAGGCTGCTGCTGTAAATAGCAAGCTCATACTGAGCCAGATAAAATCACCAGGAAGGCATACATCACAAGAAGGAAGATATTTTCAAAGGATCTTTCCCAGGAGGATGACATTCATGGTACTGATAAAGGTATAAATAATTAAATGATTGTATTGCACATTATAAAACCTACTGATAGTAAGGGGTGTAAATGATCCAAATAACTACCAGTAGCTTACTTTACCTGCTTGCCATAGGAGTCATGCACAGGAGAGATAATTCCTCCAATAACGATAAACTTCCCAGTCTTGTGCAGGTAATCCCGCGCTCTCTCTGCAGACAGGAAAGGATACATTCTTAGAATTAAAAATAAAATGTGAGGACTCTTTGTATCATCAAAACACTTTAGTTTGACAAGCGATCCTAGAATTGTATGTTAATAACAGTTTTGGGCATTGTAAACATAAAACTGCACAGCCATTGTAGGACAATCATGCAACCTCATGATCACATGTGAAAGAATTAATGAGGGCCTAAAGTCAAAACAGTCCTTACTTCTATTTTGTCCCCCCATCTCACAGGCATCCAGATATGGGAGGCCTGCTCAATTCAACTCCCCACAAAGTCCTAGGCAAGTACCACAGGTGTAACCACAGCTGTACATTTACTATTCTGCTAGCGCACAGTAGGGTTTACCGGATGGATGCGCACTACCGCCCAGCAAACCCCATTGGCCATTAGGGGTCATGTGGGAAATATTAGCGGCTCTGGAGCATGCCCCAAGGGGCTTTACTACTAAATGGCTACCTAAGTGACCTCTAGCTGACTTGCCATTTGGGATGCCCAGGGGTGGGGGATGTAGCATGTGTTTTACAGGGCCCAATAACCCCAAGGCTATAGTGCCCCCCCATAGCTGCAAAGCGGGGGTTAGCCAGCTTGCATTGTGGCCCCTCTGCAGTAGGCCAGAATCTGTTGCCTGTACAGCCTAGTAGCATCTGCCTCTATGGTATGTACGCCCATGCCCCAGGGCCACTATGGCTATTTTTGGCTGCATATAACAAACAAAACATTCTTTCTCAAAACGTTCTTAGGGCATAGATATTAAGGCCCCATCTGAAGGTAGGAACACATGACCACCAGAATACACACAAGCTTTAGCTCCTCCTCCAGACACCAGTTCTTTATGTGTTCCTGTCTGGGCCAGGAGCCAGATCACTGGCTCATGAACCACAGGTTTACAGTAAGTAAGTAGATCGGGTTGCTGTGGTTCTTATGGAGTTAACCCATTCCCTAGTTCCGGAGGCAGCCTTCCAGGGACCAAGGGGATAGGCCAGATTAACCTGTCCCTGACCCATATCCAGCAGTCAGCATTAGCCTCAGACCATCAATATGCTAACGGTCTGAGGCATTGTGGACGTTTTCAGGGGGAGTTTCCAGGTTCAATTCCCATCACCTCCTTCTGCCCCCAATAACATATGGCGGCCAGGCTTCCAATGCCTACAGCTTGCGGTGCTCCGGCGGGATGTGTGGCTGCGGGTGGTCGGGCTGGACTGTGTTTATTGCCTGCTAGTGCAGGCCTGTGAAGCTCGCCATGCTCCTCATCCGCTTTTTAATTCAGCCTGATGAAAGGGGGGAGGGATCTGCTGCAGGGCACGATTTTACCCAGCGTTGCTCAATGTTATCAGCACTAGGCAACGCTGGGGGCCCAGCTACTGCACCGACTCCTGGCTTAAAGGGGAAACACTATGCTAATCTTTAATGTCTCTTTCTGGTCTCCCTTAAATTTTACCTTAAGGGTTAAAAGACTCAGCAATTAGGAACCTCCCTGCTTGCTTATTTATTGAGCCTTGCAGATGGGCGCCTCTACCCCACACCAGACTTCATTACGACAGATCAGGCAAGGGAATGCTTGCAAGTCCCCGCCCCTCTATCATCTACAATGGGAGACTTTGCTGCGTCCTACCAATTGATCCAAATGTCAAAGCACAATAGGCTCATGGGAACTAACCCCATGAGTCTAATGACAGGAGCACCAAACAATCACCAATACAAAGCAATCTTATTTATTAATAGAAAATCCATAAAAGACATACAATACATAACACACAATACAGACTAACATATTAAAAACACTGCTTAGTACCCCAAAACTTCATCCAGTGCTATAGAATACAGCATAAAATATCTGGGGAGACTCCAATTATGGACACATATATACACCCCTGAAACTAATTAATCTATTGTGCCGGCACAAATAGCCCCTCTATGCTACGCTAAACTAATAATTTTAATAAATAAAGTGACAGTGCATCATATCATTAATATTAAAACATAAATGCATATTATTAAATTTATACCAACAATTGTATAATACCCTAATGGTATACTACAAGGTGACTATGTGCAAATACATCCAATACGAACCAACAAAAAAATGGTCATGAACACCTATAAGTGCGCAAAACAGAGAAAAAATCAGATCAACCAATAAGTGACACAGTAACAAGCAGAGCAGATAATGGCAACAAGAGAAAATGGGGGTAAATAAAGTGAAAATACGGAGTGGGGTCTAGCAGTGGGGCCACCTACGTTCGCGGCCGCCTGTGCCGCTTCGCTGGGTGAGCGAAGCGGCACGGGCTGTTTTGATTCGGCGGGTAGTGCCGTGAGATGCGAGTAGATTGTAGATATAAGGCCCGTGGTGGGTTCCCCTTTTGCGCAAATCTTCTCGAAGGTAGTTATGTCGGCTCCTGTGGTTTTGTTTTTGAGCAGGGGAGTGAGCCAGTGGCGGATCTGCAGGCACCTTTTCAGCGCAACAGGGAGGCCGATTCATCAATAGCGCCAGGTAGCGACAGATGAGCGACTGTAGCGTGATTTTTTCAGCGCCAGCCAGTATTCGCTGTGCTTGGCCGGCATTAGCTTGATGACAGCGACTCAGTCGGTGTGCGGTAATGTTGAATACGGGCTGGGGGGTCGCTGTTTCACAGGTCCAGCGCCTGACAACGAATGGCCAGAGCGAACGGCTAGCTTCATATTCATCAAAAAATCACGCTCCGAATGTGCTGTCGCTGTCCATTCCTTGTTTAAACCCCAGAGCGCTGGCGGCGATGTGTATTAACTAGTTTTTAACCCCTAAACAACCATATTTTTTGAATGTAACATTATACATGTTTTTAGAATCATTTTGTAATATGAATACATTAATCTCAGACCTGTTAGATCAATTCTGCACATATTTTTTTTTTTTTTTTTTTGACTTAAAAATAAATCCTAACATTGCAGAAGTGGTCTCCGATTTTTTGACATTAAAAAAAAAAAAAAAAAAAATTAATCCCAATTAATTATGATTAATTATAGATTGCTCCATTGAAATGCATTGGACATCGCCAGGGAGCGACAGCTCATACCTGGCGCTGTGAGGGAATTTGCAGCGGCGCTGTTCGGTCCAGGCGGCTTCATGATGAATGCCGCGCTAGCCGTCGCTCTCGCCGGCGCTAGCCTCATTTTGCTTGATAAATGCGTCATTGTGAGCGCCGCCGGGCGTACTTGAGTCGGTAGTCGCCGTTAGCTGCCGCTACCTGGCGCTCGTCAGACACTACCTGGCGCTATCGCTTGATGAATAAGGGCCATAGTAACAGTGCAGGCCAATAGAAGTCTATGGCAATGCACGTATTAAAAGCCAGGAAAGCCTTGAAAGGGCCCCATTTAATGTCCCTTCCAGGGCCCTGTCACATATAGTTACACCATTGCAAACAGCAGAGGACATGTTGAAGGATTTTATAGGTGGAAATATGTGAAGCCAACTCTATGCTACTTTACTTTAAACAAAGTTGCCTAGTTAAACAAGAAAGTGATGTGGCTTTAAAGAAGCCCAGAGGTGGCTTAACATTTTAGCCATGAGATCCTGCAATATGCCCTCTGCTATTTGTAGATATTGTTGGCAGTGAAAAAGCGACTCTGGGTCTGATTTATTAGATCCCATGCAGACGGCTAATTATTTTTTTAGTCAACACATTAGCAACTATTGCCGAGATGTCCCACATTACAGACAGAAGCCATTGAAAATGAGATGTGTTAGAGATCTGACTGCTGGGAGGTATTAAATGGTGGATCCTGGCGGTCTGGCACAGCGGCTGTGTGCCATAATGAGGCTGGCGTCAGACAGGAAGAACCAGCCACAACCTTCAGCACTCGAGCACTGGACAGCTCCCAGATGACTCCGGAATATGATATTGGCAGCAACCTAATGTACAGCTAATGCCATGTATGAAATATGTCATCCTTGTCTGATAGGTTGCTCTAGATCTAATGATATTAATAAAAGACCGAACGGTGTGTTGCATGTAGCATATTTATAGTGTATCCCCATATAATTAGGATGCTAAGGGGCAATAGATATTTACTAGTTCAAGAAAGAAGCTAACCAAAACAACTATTTAAAAATAAATAAATAATAAAAATAAAAATAATAATAATTAATATATATATATATATATATATATATATATATATATATTTTCTGAAATGCAAACTAGTAACTGGGCTACATTCTCACTGTGTACTTCTACTGCATTTGCAAGGCAAGGCGGCAGCTGGGAAGGATGCACCAGAAGAGGCGGGGCCCAGGCAGTGGAGGAAGCGGTGGCAGGGAATGAAGCACGTGGGGAGGAGGCAGAGGTGGATGAACAGACAACGGAGGAGGAGGTGGTGGTGGACCAGAAAGCAGAGGGGGCAGCATCAGGAGACCAGGCAGTGAAGGAAGCGGCGGCAAGGAGAAATGCACCGTAGGAAACAGGGGACCAGGCAGCGACGGAAGCTCAGTCGAGGGACCAGGCAGCGGCGGAGGCTCCGGTGAAGTACCAGGCAATGGCAGAGGCTCTGGTGGGGGACTGGGCAGTGACATTCCCCCTTACATGCTGATTGTCTTCCCTGTCGCAGATGGAATCCTCCAGCAAGACAATGCGACATGTCACATTGCTAAAAATGTCCAACATTGGTTGGAAAAGCATGTCCAAGTTTTATTAGTAATACACTAGCTCCCTAATTCCCATGACTTGAGGCCTGTGGTACCACCTTGATTTGCTCTATGGATCGTCCCTCCAACAGCTGTGGGAAATATTGCAGTAGGCATGGCTCCAGATACCAGTGACAACCTACCAGAACTTATTGCATTTCATCCAGCCTATCTAGCTGCTGCTCATGCTCCACACGGCCGTTACTTTGGATATTACCTGGTGATTATGATAATGTGCCTCAACTGTGTATATTATTAGTTATATTATAATGAACAAAGTAGAAGGTAGCTACAATTAATTTAATACACACACAGCCCTATGACCTGTGGCTTTATCTCATGTTGCCTGGCAACTGCCTCCTGCTATCCAAATGCAAGTAGCTTTCTCTAGATAAAATAAGGATTAACCTCCATCATAAGGAACTGTTCATATCTTCTGTGGAATTTATTTCATCAAGGTAAATATGTTTCATGGTTTAAAATCATTGTTTAGTAATTTTGGTCATGCCAGTTTGCCCTTGAATCTGATCGCTACCCTTACACCTATATGTGTGTTCCGACTTCTGTTTGATTGGACTTGACGTGTGCCATTTATTTCAGGTACCTCCTTATCACAAAATAACTCTTTGTAAATCAGTCCATCAAGGAGCTCTAATGCTATCAATTACAAACAGAATCTTAATCACTCAAAATACAGTCAATTCAGCATCCAGCGAGAATGTATTCTCACACAGTTTTAGGTGAGAGTGATTCAACAGACACCTTTTTTAGCAAGTTTTTTTTTTTCAGAGAATTTGTGCACAAGCTATTTCACAAGCGGTTTTTCCGCATGCAAAAATTCTTGCAAATGTGGTCAGGCTCGCATGATTCAGGGACCACAACTAACTCCCATCCAGGATTTCGGGTAAGAAATTGGTGGAAGAATTCCCTCTATAGGTTTGCTGGCCAGAGTGTGTTTCAGTTGCCTTTTTTTAGAAATGGAGTCTTTTGAGGAATACTTTGCTGAGAAAGTGATGAATCCTGACTGTTGTGTATCTTCAGTGATTCTTGTGTTTTTTATTTTTTTTATTTTAACAATGAAACTCACAACAGGCACTCTTGGCGACTCTGAGGGTCTCCCTTCTTCAGTTACTCTTAGCTCGGTTGGCACAGACCTGTTTACACATTGGTGTTCCCCTGAGAAACACAAATAGCGCCCCTTTCCAGAAGGAATACTATTCTGTCCCACTTTCCAGGACTCAGAATAGTGTTCTAGAAACATTGAAGTTTTGACAGCAGAAGTGTGTATGTTCTCTTTATCTTTGGATAGATATGCTTATCCCAAGCATGTTTACATTTACTTACTTTTAATTCAGAGAGGGAGACTCTCCTGCACGTATGGTGGGAATGTGCAAACATAAACAACTTGTGGGCAAAGATCCTTTCCTTATATGACGAGGATTATAGCACCTCTACCCCAAACACCCCCAAAGTGGCTCTGCTGTCTATGCTCCCGGACAAGCATGTAAAAAAGAAACTCTACAACATTTGTTAATGGCAGGAAGAATGGTGATTCCTAGTGTCAGGTGTGGAGTTCCTCTACAGCCTGATGTCCCCTGCATTATTCTGCTCCACCAGCAGATGGCTCTGTTCTGCTGGTGTGTGTTGATCAGCCAGCACCTTGGCGGATCAGCATTGTTACTGTCTTCTAAAACCTGAACTCTGTACCCAGAGCCTTTGAACCTGAACCCTGGAACTCTGTACCCTGGACTTCTGCCTTAGCCTGTCATAGCCATTGTTGGACTTTGAACTCCTAGCATGTATGTTTTCTCACTTCACAGCAATCTGAGGGTGTTTCTTGATTCCTGGTTTGTCTTTGTGTATATATGTATAGCAGCTTGGTTGATGTGTATGCACTGTTTGTTGTTATTAACCATGGTTTGCTGCATATCCACCTTTGTGTCTCAGTCTAATTCTGGTCATTAGTACTATTAGGATTTCTCAGATAAGAAATCCATGACACCTAGTTATTGGAGGAGAGTGGAGGCCCCCTCCCTGGTGGAATGGTATGAGGAAAAAAATAATATAATGAGGATGGAGGAGCTGGGGGCAGATCAGAGAGGGGAATAGGAGGCCTTTAGACGGGCATGGGCGGCCTGGATTGTGTTCCGGAGTTCAGATCAGGGTGTGGGGAGGATGCTGGGGAGATAGTGGGATTGGCAGGAGACACTACTCCACCCCCCTTTTTTTTCTTTTCCTCTTTATCCCTTTTTCTCTTCTTTTAATTTATACCTAATGTTGTGGTGTGTATGCCACTTCCCCTGTAGTTCGTGTGTGTGGTCCTAGTGGATGCTTAGGATGTGGATCAAAACGGAAACAGGACAAGTGGCTGCATGAAAGGGCAAGAATTAGTGGTGTGAGCAGGTAATGTATCATTGACCAAAAGACTGTGACAATGCCTAACGATGAATGTATCCTTTCTACTAGGAGGTTGCATGTTGTGCATATTTATGTAATGTGCTTGTTTATTATTCCGTTTTCCATAAAAATAAGATTAAACATAAATGTACTTTTTCAACTACTTCTGCTGGAAGTCTGTTCCATATTTTCTAACGTTGCTCCTGATTTTCCCTCCAACTAGCTTCAGGTTGTGCCCCCTTGTTCTATCATTAAGTTTCTTCTTAAAATCACATTCCTCCTGAACCTTATTCAGTCCTTTCACGTATTTAAATGTTTCAATCATGTCATCTCTCTCCCTTTTTTCCTCCTGACTTAACAAATGTAGTCATTTAAGTCTCTCCTGTTTCCCACCTTTGGACCGGTTCTATTTAAATAATGTGTTTTTGCAGGTAAGGTCTCCAGAACTGCACACCGTATTTTAGCTGTGCTCTCATCGTGGTTCTATACAGCGGCATCACAACCTCCCTCTTCCTACTGGTGATGCCTCGAGCTATGCAGCCAAGCGTCCTGCTTGCCTTTCCTACTGCCTGGCTACACTGTCCAATTATCTTGCAGCTTTCAGTAATCAGTATCCCCAAAACTCTTTCCTCCGAAGTCCTGGCTAATACAGTACTGTCCAAACAGTACTCAAAGCAGGGATTCCTTCTACCCAAGTGCATGATTTTACATTTTAGAGGCCAGTTTCCACAGTTTTGACAATTTATCCAGTAAAGCTAAATAATTTTCCATGTTGCAGATACCTCCAGGAGTATCCACCCTCTGTAAAGCCGTGCTGTTTCAGGTCCAACAGGTTGTTAATTTTTAGATGGGAAATTACCTGTTTTCATTAGTTTCCATTAGTTTTACTAGTATAGATGTTAAACAAACTGGTCTGTAATTACTTGCTTCTTCTCTACTTCCACATATCTGAATACCCTTAGAACTCTGGGGTGGATTCCATCTGGACCCATTGTCTTACTTACCTTTAGATGTGCCAGCTCAACGAAGATGTCAGCCTCCAAAACCTCTGGAGTTAGAAGTTCCCAGTTAGATGCTATGCTGTGGCCACACATGCTATGGGTTTGAAAGCCACTACCTGAAAATACTAAACAAAAGTAGCTATTCAGATGGCCAGTGACAGGCTTATCTCTGTCAATATAATTATTTTCCCCATTTCTAATGTTTGAGACTGCACTGGTTTTCTTCTTTATGTTGCCAAAATATCGTAGAAAGGTAAAAGCAGGTTTATAAGCACTTTTGCTTCCATCTGTTTAACTTTATACACCTCTCTGTCAGCTAAACTTCCACTTTCTTTTATGTTTCTTACACATTTTTGAATTTGTCAGAACAAATTCAAGAATGTTCTCCCATCAAAGCACCCAAGGAGCCCCCTTCCCTTTCCAGATGGGGTACTACTCCGGCCAGCCAATCCAAAATGTCTATAGGAGGTTAGTGCAGTGTGATTCTCCAGTTCCTCAACTTTGAATCTTTGCTCCAAGGTAGGGTTTCTCAACCTGTGGTATATGCAACCCAGGGAGGTACGCAGATTGTTTAGGGGTGTAACAAAAGGGAGGTGTGATGGGTCTGGTATATTATTTTAGCAGTAAAAGATGATTTCTACTTGCTTTAAAAGTGCTATGAGGTCTGTGAGCTGAGATGTTCATTTTGGTAATATTGGTGACTGATCTGCTTCTTGGAATAACTCGGTTGGAACGTCTTGTCACTAAGGGGTACTTGGCTTAAAAAGGTTGAGGACCATCGCTTCAAGGCACTAGAGTTCACACTTTTGTCCTTCTCTCTGTCCTATTCACGAGGGGGGGGGGGGGTAATTTCCTGTTTCTGAGGCCCTTCACACAGTGTCTTTCTCTTTTTTTTCTCTCTCTGTCTAGACATGTTCAGTCATATAAGGGAATGGAACCAACCATCTAGTTCTGACTGGCTTCCCCAGCTCTGGGGGGCAGACTGGCTGTAGGGCATACCGGGCAAAGCAGCAGGAAAGGTCGCAGCTGATGAGCGACAGATGTGGAAGATCAGGTGATGGCCAGTGAGCGTCCCCCGAGAGCTGTACAATAAAAAGGCGTGGGCATGTTAACTGATTTATGTCTGCTGCCCATGTGGCTGCTGCTTTTGCCCCCGCCACCCCTCACACACATACACACACTCGAACATTTACTCCTGCTAGTATCGGCCAACAGGAACCAGCGCCGCAACAAACTGGAAGCGCCAGTAAGTGTGCGTATGAACGGCAGGGGCAGCAGCAGTGGGCAGGCAGGCCTTATTATTGTCCAGCGCTGGGGGAAGGGGCTTGGATGCCGCTCACTGGCTGTAATGATGGATGCCCCCCCATTGCCTGTAATGGAGGGATGCTAGTCACTGCCTGGAATGAAGGGATGCTGCTCACTGGCTGTAATGAGGGATGTCCCTTACTCCCTGTAATGTGGGATGCCCACATTACACTGCCTCCAATGTGGAATGCCACACACTGCTGGTAATGACCCTAGTCTGCCCCTGGCTCTACCTCTTTTATATAGTGTTGCAAGGGTGACATTTAGTGTCCACATCCCCTTACTTACAGCCCGATTTCCTCACGTTATGAAAAATACCAGTTTTTCCCCAACAAAAACCTGGGGAACTAAACGTTCCCCCAAAATTAAATAACTACTCAAATGTATATTATATCACCCCACTACACATCTTGATTAACAGAGGAATTATTTTACATTAGCAGTGCAGTGACAATAACTTGCTTAGCGACTTTGACAAATTATATTACCTTAACTTTCCCTATAATATTAATAAAAAATGAATAGAGGCTGCATTTGCTTCCTCTAGTAATGTTCATCATTTATTAATGTCTTATATCAATACTAATGCTCAAACCTCTGCTCCTCTGTCATATAGACAGGCTCCTGTGCTGTATGTACAGTTATCTGATCTGAGTGGCTCTTAGAATGGGTTACATCAGACCACTGCAGTGTTAACTAGGCAGCAAATGGTTAGACTATATGGAATTGATTATTGTTACAGATCCTTATGCAGCCAAGCCAAAAGCAATGCAAGCTGAGTTCAGATGCAGTACCTGCCATATATGTTGGGGCGGGGGGGGGGGGGGGCGTGTACCTCAATTTAAGCCAAACCCCATACCAGCTATTTGCCTTTGCAAACATGAGTCTCACATGGCCTACTAAGATGCTGCTGAGATTGATGTAGCAGTAGTAGGCTCGAGATCTTTTTCTGCAATGACATAGACCTTTTTTGATCACCACAATGGAAATGTGTGAAGGCCGTAGCAGTTAAAGTGTACCTAAAATCACAATGACAAAATAACTTTAGATCCACTGGAGCATCACAATTTTGAGATGTCCCAATCCTTAAACACAGTGGTCCAGACTTCACCAGCAGCCGGGAAAGAGAAAGCAATCCCAGATCAACATGACTACTGTCAGTGGCTCATTGCAAGGCCACATTTCGTCGTCGCATTTCAGGCAAGGATCTTGGGGGGTTGCGGGAGGGTGGGGGTTCAGCAATCTGGATGCTCCCCTTGAGCCTGTCACAATGTGGCCCCACACCCATTATTTATAATATGGGTGTGGGACTGCTTTAACAGCCAAGTGGGAAAATAATGAGGAGATCCATGCAGTCTCCAAAATGCCAGTGAAACAGGCTGCACTACTAAATATGTTTTAATTCATAAATTGCATTTAAAACAAACATAAACACACTAGACAATATAAAAACAATACCGTAGAGCAATGGAAAACATGCCTCGGAACACCTACATTCCCCTAAAAACAAAACAGATAATATCTAACATAGACCCCCCCCCCCCAATAAATTGATCCCCCTAAGCAGAATATATAGAATCAATCTCAACAATAAATAATCCAGGACTTGGAAAATAAGCCCAATCCATTATAAAGTGCAATGTGCAACAAATAAGGTTACTGTGGGCAAATGGGGACAGGGAGATAGGAGTAATAAATAAAAAAAAATACCAGTATCAAGTGGTGTTCAGGTTGTTCCACCAGCACAAGCCCAACGCGTTCCATGACGGATGACTGTCCCTTACTAGGGGTCCCCCGCATATTCCATGATGGATGACTGTCACTTCCTCAGTCAAGTGCATACAATATATCATGTAACATCTACTCACGCTTCTTGCCATGAAAATACTTTATAAGACAGGTATTGCAGTGTTTACCTGGGTGGTCAGAAGCCACATTTTTCTGATAGTTTGTATATGTGTGAGTACACTACAAAAATGAGTTACAAAATGCGCTCCCATGTATCTGTCGGCATTATGCACGGGGCACTTTTCTGTACAGTCTATAAGCAGTCTGTCGTTCAAGTGATTTTCCTGGTCTTCTAGATGGATAAACCGGTCACAAAATCTTTTTAGCAGCTCAGTTGGCATCTCCATTTGCATTACTTATTCGTTTCTACTTAACCTGATCCTTTCCCAGCAGAATTTCCTGAATCTGCAGTATTATATTTAGCTACACTCTGCCCAGGACTGACATTGAATATCTTTGTGTTCTGAGAATCAGATTACACAATGTATGGCCAAACGCAACTGACACACTCTGGGATGGATACGGGAATACAGAAAAACAAAGCTCCAGTGAATGATGGCTTCCTGCTATATGAGCTGCAGTATATTGCTATTAAAGGCATTTGCCATAATATGATTCCCACCTGCCCTAGAATATTACAACGAAAGCATGGAAAGTTTTCACATTATGGCTTTCCAGCAAAGTTGTCATAAAATATCTCATTAAAATATGGACTTTCTAATGCTTTATTTCAAAGTAAGGCATGAATTCAAATAAGGAGTCATTCAGTAAAGGTAGATTTGCACCTAAAACTTACACTAAAGTAATGTGACATCTTTGCATTTTTAAGAAATTGACATTCTTGGGGTTTGTTCCTTTCTGGTGGGGCATCCTGATTTGGGATGCCCTGCTGTGTATATGCCTCAGGATCACCCATAAACTCAGCTTTCCCTCACTCCCACAGCGCATGCACGAGCAGTTCAGCCAATCAGTGGTGCTCATTCCTTTCCGATTTTCTTAATCATAATGGAGTGAGCACTGCCGGCCGCATCCCCACCCCAGCCTCTTGTGGAAGAGATGAGTGGATTGGGCGATCCAGGGAGTTTCACACAGCAGGGCATCTCAATTCAGGATGCCCTATAGCAAGGTTGACCAATCCCCCCAACGGTTTTATAGACTCAAACTGGGCATTGCTGTTCTTTAAACCCACATTTTTAACTAGCATCCCCTGAATTGCTCCCCCCATGAAGATTACATTTTCCCAGTTTTTGCTGCTTCGACTTCACCCTGATCCCAGATAATGGCACCTGCTTTAGTTGCAAAGCCCCGCCTCCTCCATTCATTGCCACTGATGTCTGGGGCAGTGTTGATCTGAGGGGTCTTAGGCTGTATATTTCTGCTGTATAACAGACAACCAGCATTACCTACTGCCTAACATCATTATTACTATCGCATAATGGGCCACCTCACTGCAAAGTTTGCTTCCTAGTATTCAGTGCTGGGGCTGTACACAGGGCCTAAACGCCTAAACTAAGTATAGCTTACCATGTTTTTTCCCCAGGCACGCAGTAGACAGAGCCCCGGAGCTGTTAGCATTGTGCAAACCAGGGTATGTGGGCTAGGGTGGCCCTTTTATGTATGAAGCACCCCAGGAGACCTCTGATTTCAGGGGTGTGCCATGTTTTTCCCCTATTACCTATGGCCCGGTCTGAGCCGATCTCCCCAGGATGGGAGTGTAAGAAACCCTAGTCATTGAAGGTCTGCTTTAAACCCCTACTTTTAGTTGTAATTAAAGATGGACAGGGTTTAAATCATTTTAGTGTTCATTTGGCTGACAGTGACCATGGAAATTTGAGCCTCATATATTGTCCTTGAAATATGGGGTTCTTGGTTGGATGTGGTTAGCTTACATTTGTATACCCTCAGATGTTGGCAGGAAGGACTATATTTCAGTCTTCTGCCCATCTTGTTATAGCCAAATATAACAAGATGAGGAAGTATATTACCATATGTAATACATCTTACCTACCCTACCCTATATTTTTTAAACTTTAAACATTTATACCAAATTACTAAGACCTGTTTTTTTAAGGTTACAAGGGGTGTTAAAAATATTACCTGATTGAAGCTGGGTCAGGTACAGTGTTGGACTGGCCCACCAGAGGATCCTCTGGTGAGCCCCAGGAACTGACTATAGACCACCATCAGTACAGATAGTTCAAGACTATTACAATGGCCTTGATTCACTAAAGGTAGAAACAAAAAATGAACGCTTGGATAATTGGATTGCGTGCAATAATTTTTAACACTTTTAGCGTTTCAGAAAGGCAGTTGAATTGAATTTTTCAAATTTGTTTTCCAAGCGCAATTGAAAATCACTTTACAATTGGTAAACTCAGTAAAAAGGTGCATTAATTTTCCATAACTAAATGCTGTGTGTGAAATTTCTACTGCTTACTATTTTGTAGCGGAGCTCTATGATTGGTTGTTGCCCTTTGTTCTATGTAATTTTTTTCTTGACCTTATAATTAATGTGGAAAAGTACATGTCATTGTTTATCTTTATTTCTGCACTTATCATTCGATATGTGTGTAATTTTTGGGTGATGCTTTTTTGCAGTGTTGCTTTGTATCTCTTTACCCTACGCCTATTGTTGTTGGACCCACGTATCTGAGTGGTTTGTAGATTAACAGTTCGTAGTTTTGAATTTGCTCTGTTAATACACTGGTATGTGAATGTGAGTGCGTCCACCGCTCAAGTTCTGAAATCAAGATGGTAAGTTCTTGCGCAAGATCGTAAGGATTTCCGTCTGGACAAATATTTATTGAAAAAGGGAAACTAACGGGAAACGTAAAGGATTCATGGGAGGATACGATGGGAAAAGGGCAAAAAGGAAAGGCTACGTTGTAACATGTGAAAATGTAACGTAAAAGTCCTGCTGGAAAATGACATCCTCGTATTCGTAATCTGCCGTACGAACGGACGGAAACTTTACAGAAGGATTGCAATGCATGCATAGAATCGCTTGCAAACTCATACGAGAGCGGAAACATTTCACAAAAGAAACAGATCGGCACTAAAACGGAAGGATTTTTTTGTCTCTCTGAATCGAGCCTAATGGACAAATAAACAAAAAAATTGCAGGAAAATGCGCCTTAAGTGCCCTGAACCGAAAAGAGCACTAACACACAGGTGCCTTGAACTATATGTATTGCAGCACACTAACAGGTGCCTTGAACTATAGGTATTACAGAGTACTAACAGGTGCTTTGATCTAGAGGTATTGATGAACACTAACAGGTGCCTTGAACAATTGGAAACCTGACAATTTATTTTTATTTCCCAAGAGAGTCTTAAGTGCCCTGAACCAGTGGATTCTCCACTAACAATAGGTACATTTGGTATTAACGTGTGGTTCACCGCAATGCTTAAAGGATGTTGTGGGATAGCAGTACCCACAGACCCCAGTGCTTACAGCTTCTTGTGGGATAATGGGATACACCTCAGTGCTTAAAGGAAGATGTGGGTTAAGGGGGCACCCAAACCCCAGTGCTTATAGCTTCTTGTGGGATGATGGGATACACCCCAGTGCTTAGATGATGTAGTGGGAAAACGGTACACACAAACCTCAGTGCTTACAGCTTCTTGTAGGATAAAGGGATATACCCCAGTGCTTATACCTTCTTGTAGGATAAGGGGATACATCACAGTGCTTAGAGGATGTTGTAGGATAACAATACACACAAAATCCAGTGCTTACAGGGATACACCCCAGTACTTAATAGAAGATGTGGGTTAGGGGGGCACACAAACCCCAGTTCTTATAGCTTCTTGTAGGATAAGGGGATAAACTCCAGTGCTTAAAGGAAGATGTGGGTTAAGGGGGCACACAATCCCCAGTGCTTAAATGAAAAGGTGGGTTAAGGGGGCACCCAAATCCCAGTGCTTAAAGGAAAATGTGGGTTAAGAGGGGCACACAAACCCCAGTGCTTACAGGTTCTTGTAGGATAATGGGATACACCCCAGTGCTTAGAGGATATTGTGAGATAACATTACACACAAAACCCAGTGCTTATAGCTTTTTGTAGGACAGGTAATACACTCCAGTGCTTAAAGATGTGGGGGCACACAAAATAATAAAAATAATAATAAAACAATATGGAGGTTCATAAACATCAAGAAAGTAAAAAAAATAAAGTACCAAGCATTACTAAATTTAATAGAAACTGTAAGGAAACAAAAAAATATATTAAAAAATTGGAATATACTAAAAACAGATACCTTACACTATAGTCCATATATAAAAAAACACAAAATCTTTCACAGCATCTAATTAGAAGCTTCATCAACCCCCCCCCCCCCCCCCATAACAACAATAAAAAAACAAAAAGGAGTCTACTTAAAATGTAGAGACTATAAAGGGTGCAAACTCACCTTACAAAAAAGACTCTTAAGCACAAAATAGGCACCTTTATAAATCCTGCAAGAATATAAACTAAAACAGAAAATCTAGTAATCATGTAACTCCAGTGGTATAATTTATTGCTTACAATGCCACTGTAATCTTTTGTATGTCGGAAGGACAAAAAGACCATTTAAGGTAAGGCTAAGCGAACATATTTGCAATAGTGAAAAAGGACTGAGCACTCATAATTTGTCTTCACATTAATCCAGTTACCATAACAAATATTATACATAATTGGGTTGATTCAAAGAAACATGTAACAGCTTGGATTTGGCTCACGATCATCCTATTTTTCACGTCCGCTCGTGCGTTCGTATGAACTTGCGAGTGATTCAATAAGCAAATACGTTTCTATCCTAAAATATACGTCCGTTCGTATGGCAGTTCGGGAATCAGACCTATGTCAGTTTCCATCCTGAATTTTCCGTTTCATTTCTCAGGTTGCAACATTGGTTTTGCCCTTTTTCCTTTTGTGTCTGGACGTAAATCCTTCTGATCTTGCGGCTCCGCACTACAAACTTACCTCATTAAAGTGCATTTTAAATATTTGGTCTTTTTCTTTATTTCATTCATTTTGTAGTAACCAACATGAATGCATTTGCATAAGTAAATCTTACTTTGTTTAATTTTTAGTTAACTTGCATTTTTTACTTGTGGATTTAATTTTAATATTTATGCTTCAAATGGTACAACTTTAAAATTTTTGTGTGGTTACCCACACCCTCTACATACAGATTGCTCACAAATATTAAAAAACACCCAGCAACTTCTGCATGTTATGAGCCTAGAAACAGCCAAGATGGCGGCTCAGGTATTATCGGGCCGCCTGCAAACAGAAAGGGCCTTGTGACTGTGTTGCTCTGGATTCTTTGATTTCTGACCTTTCCATGCCCCCAGCTCTGCTGTGTCTGTGCAAAATACAGCAGTAACCCACATCCTGCACTTTATCCCGCTCTCCTCTCCTCAGTAAGTGTGATGCATTTGACCAAAGATGTGCTTAAATAATTAAACAAAGCAAAGGTAAACAACTACACCAATAAATGCAATCTAAAAATATTATTCTAGTACCTCAATTTTAAAATAATTAACAAAGGACATAAGTTTCTTTAATTAACGCAAATATATTGCAAAATAAAGGTTTACATGCAAAGGACTAATTAAGGTCCACATTAAAATGCTTTTATAAGGCATACATGAATCAGGTATGCATTGCCATACAATTTATGGCCTCGGCCATGCTGATACATGCAGTTCATTGGAGCTCAAGACGCGCAGACTCCTCCACATAGCCAAAAAACCTGTTCACGAACAGCAATCCGGCTGCTAAAAGGTGTCGGCTGTGGCTTTCTTTTAAAACGCGTTTAGAGGTTTCTCTGAATCACACCTAAACACATCCAATTAACCTAAGTTTTACGTTTTGATCCTAAGTTTTACGTTTTGATCCTAAGTTTTAGGATTTGATCCTAAGTTTTACGTTTTGATCCTAAAATTTAGGAACGGACTTCCGCTGATCGTAAGAGCATATACGCATTCGTACGTAGGCTCGTGCGAGTCGTAAATGGCCAAAAAAACAGGAAAAAATGACTAACACCCACCCAAACTTACGATTCTCGATACGAAATCAATTAACTTTTGCTCTTTGAATCGAGGGGAATGTCTAGTATTTTGGATAATTGAAAAAAAAAATCCAAACTGGCGAAGCACAAATACCATCAGAGAACTCTCCAAGCAAGAAATATATTGGATTTAGCTGGACACACTAACCCCGAAAGGGTTAAATATTAAAATTGATTTGAACTGCTTTTTAGGGAACAAATAAAGAAGCACAATAAATAGAAACATACTCCTCCTCATTCAGACAAGAACAGGCTCCCCCTTTTTAATCCAGCCTATACTCTGCTCATTCTATATTTATTTTCATTCATTATGGCCCCCAAATTCTGTATCTGTGTGCATTTAAATGTATCTATATCTCAAATAAATGTTTTTATACTACCTCCTTTTGATATACTGTTAGACCTAGCTGTGACCATTATCTAAATTCTTTCAAATTTGTATTCTTAAAAGCAAATTTATTTTCAGTACATAAGTGTATGAAACTTTACACTATTACAATGATTTCATAAAAAAAGTTTTGAGTAAAGTAATATTTTATCGATAATTATATAATTACTATGATGATGCCGCCTTTAACTTATTTTTATTATGATAAATTCTATTATTTTCTAGCATACATTAGTTGGGTAAAATATCACTACATCACCAAACTTAAGACTGGTTGACATCCGAAGTAATAGCCAAGCATTGCTATAACAAGAAGGAAGCACATTATTCAGTCTATACTGGGAGCGCACCCCCAGCGAGGAAAGAAGCAATATAGAAGGACTTAAACTTAAAACTTATCAGGAGAGACTTAAAGAACTTAATTTGTACAGTCTGGAGGAAAGAAGGGAGAGGGGGGACATGATTGAGACCTTTAAATATGTGAAAGGATTGAATAAGGTTCAGGAGGGAAGTGTTTTTAAGAAGAAACTTAACAATAGAACAAGGGGGCACAACCTGAAGCTAGTCAGGGGGAAGATCAGGAGCAATGTTAGAAAATATTATTTTACAGAAAGAGTAGTAGATGCTTGGAACAAACTTCCAGCAGAGGTAGTTGAAAAATCAACAGTCACTGAATTTAAACATGCCTGGGATAAGCACACATCTATCCTAAGATAAAGAGTACATACAGTATACACATAAGGGCAGACTAGATGGACCGTATGGTCTCCTTCTGCCGTCAACCTTCTATGTTTCTATGTTTCTAGAAAGCAATCATTCCAGCGTTGACATCTTTTCAAACTGACAGCAGAGCCGTGCTGTCATAGGAAAAAAACATTACTTAGCACACACTGGAATTGGTGATTGACATCCAAGGATCTATGATCTACATTAACGAGAGGTGCATGCCCATACTATCCCTGGAGGACATCAGAGGACGAAACGCGTGTCGGAACTTTTGACTGGACATAAAGACAGAGAACAGTGAATTTTGGACATTGCTGACAGAACTACTTACACCCTGGACTTGGGAGCAACTAATGAGAATATTTTACCTGCGATGTAAATCAAGTAAGACGTTTTCATAAACAATCTACCATGCTACAGGTGTAAGCAGTTTGAGGATGTTCACAGAGCGGAGTAACGTCTAAGGCCCCGGGAGAGTTTCCTAACCCCAAGGCCATGGCAGTATCATATATATTCCATTACTACATAAATAAGTTCCTAGATTTTATAAGAATAATATGTCAGCGTAAGCCTAAAAAAGGTACACCAGCCTAAAGAATACATAAAATAGAGAGGGTGATAAAAAGCCGAAGCAGGGGACAGTGCTAAAGGCTTATCCCCCTCATACATCTATAAAGAATACCTAAACCATCAGTCAGCGTGGCCTTATACAACTATTATAACCTCTATTTCCCTTTTGTGTGTTTTTACTTTTATACATGTGGTGGTAAGCTGCTGAAGCATGTTTCTTCTGAAGAAGTTGCCCTGAAATTCTTTTACCTTCGGTTGATTCCCTATCTGTTTTAAACTGCTTGACCCAAAACCTTACTTGACAGTAGGAAGGTGGATCATCAAGATATACAGCAACCATCATGTGATGAATTTATTTAGGCTTCTTTTTGTCCTTTGTAGGGAATTTATTAGTAGAACAAAGCACCAAATCTTTCAATTTCGTTATAGACCTGCACTGTACTGTATTTGCCATCCTGTCACTTCCAGTGCTTTCATCAAACTGAACTGCTACTGTGTGCGTTGCATATTCAGACATGTCTCATCCTGCAAAGACAATCTTGGCTCTCTAACACTGACATAACTTACTGGGGTAGAAAAGAGTGTACATAGGCCTGATAGGGCCCCATAGAAGGGCCTATATCATGGGCCCATATTGTCAACCCCCCCAGGGCCAACACCCACCAGTTGGGTCTGGCAAGACGCAGGGCAGCAAGGGAGACTCATGGCGTGCGTGAAGTGGTGATGGAGAGCAGCGGGGTTGAAAATGTGCAGCGCGCGCATGACGGGAGCGGTGATGCACAGCAGCGCGGGAAAAGCGTGCATACAGTGCCGATGGAGAAGCCAGGCACACGCAAGGTGACAAGGGAGTCAGCATGGAGGTGGCATGTCTGCGTAGGTATGCGCAGTAGTAGTAGTAGTACTGTCTCTGTAGTAGTACATACTACAAAGGCAGTGGAGGCAGCTTGTGCGGTGACCCCTTGTCCCACGAGCCCAGGGGCATGTGCCTGCAGTGCCTCTATGGTATGTACGTCCCTGGGAGTAGATAACTTATTAAACACCTCTCATATGTTGGACAAGCCAGTATTCTCTCTTCTAAAGACATGAAAGCCAAATCTACATAGGCTAAAGAAAAGCTTTGCAACCTTGCTCTTTTCTCTCTACCCAAAAGTATATTATGCCTTCATTGTCTTTCAAATAATTGATTACAGTCAATGCATCGGCTGTAATTTCCGACATCATCAAGGCATGTTTATCATCTGCATGATGCCAAATATAAGGGGTGAAAAATGTACATGCTCATATTTAGGAAGCCAGCAGACCCTGGGAGCTTGAGTTTTAATGCCTGTTCTTCCACTCAGCGCCAATATTTTTGTCTCAGTGGCACTCATTGTGCGGTTTAACAAACAAAAACTAGGCAACATCCCAGTTGCATTCCCTAGCTACACTGCCCATTCATTTCAAATCCTCATCTCTTTGAGGGTTAATTCCACACCAGGTGAGACAAGTATCTGTTAAAAGCACATGAATCTAATTCCATTGATGCAAAACTGTTTAAATATCTCCAAACTGAATATCCACTAACTCTACTATTTTATAGTCTTCAAAAAGTGCACAAAAATCCACTGAGACCACCAGGACACCAGGATTGCCAGAACCAATTCAGTTTTCTAAACAATCGCCACATTCTTGGACAAGACTTTACATTTGAAGGTACTAGCAACCCCTTCATTTTTATTAGATATGGGGGAATTTCTTAACAGAATCAATGACTTAGGCCCATTTGCATCTAACCCCTCCTTATGTAGTATGAATGTAGCATCCTTATATACCTCCATACCTTGTAAAGCAGGTCTTAATGTGATAGAAGTGTACAAAACAAGAGATGGTTCTGTGGAATTTAATTATTTTGTATGCCTCTATTGGATGTAGTCCTTAAGAAAACTTACTACTAGTATGGAAATGATTTTTATATTGAACTACAAGGCACAACTATGGGGTCAAATTTGGCCCCATCTTATGCCAATTTTTTATGGCTAATTTTGAAACCCGATTTGTCTACACTGGCAGACGGTACTTACAGCATGTGGACCTTTGGGTCCGCTACATAGATGATATCTTCTTCATCTGGCACGGCCCTAAGGAAGATATTCTAGCCTTTAAAGACACCTTGGATAGAGCCCTCCCTACAATCTCCCTTATTCTCGAGTACAGTGAGTCTACTCTACATTTCTTAGATGTCCCAGTACAACTCCAAGATGGATACACTTACACCCTAAGAATTTGACAAAAGGATTGCCCTATAGTCAGTTTCTTAGATTAAGAAGGATTATTGTCTATGACAACTTGGCTAGGGAGCTTGCCAATGACTTTAGTGCAAGAGGCTACAGTCAAAAGGTATTAGACCAGGAACTTCATCAGGCAGCATCTTCTTAGACATGGATCAGACATGAAACGAACTTTTTCCTGTACCACTGACTTTTTCTATTCATTACTCGCAGGTTGAAAACACTATACGTAAACATTGGCACATGGGTGTGATAAGAATTTGAAGAGAACCTTTGGGCCATCCCCACTATTCCTAAGAAAGCGCCCCCCCCCCCCCAATATATGAAATCAATTGCTTCGAGCAGATAGCACCAGACAGTCCAATCAATCAGACCAAAGAGGTAATAACTGGCTCACTGATAGACTTCCACCCCAGGGTATGCATCCATGTGGCCATTGCAGTCAGTGCAGCTTTGTAACATGGGGTAACTCCTTCATGTACCCTCTAACGGGAAAAAGCTTTAAGATTAAACACTTCTTTAATTGCTCCAGTACACGTCATATACTTGATAAAACGTGCTTTACATATCTTTGAAAAACCTTCAGTGCAGTCAGACAAAATCAGTGTGCATAGTGCCATACATAAATGTGATATGGGGTCATCTATCACTTGTCACTTGTTACAAAATAATCATCAAATTTCACAGTTACAATTTACAGTAATTTATCGTGAAAAACCAATTAAAAGGAGTGGCAATAGAAATAAACTGCTCTTACAATAGAAGCTACAGAGGATTTATAGATTAAGTACCACTGGGATTAAATGAGGGCACTTTATCCCTAATCCCCTTTATTTCTAATATCCTCAGGTACCCTTTTAACAATATCTCCAGATTTCATGTTTTATACATGATTCAGTCACAGTTTCTGTTATTACTGTTTTGCTATTTATAATATAATATGGCATTCAGTTAATGATTAGAATTTCCCATGGTTTAATAGTTTTAATACATTTTTTTTATTTTTCAGATTTAATATCATCCCAGAGGAGCATTTATTGCTATATGCCTGTTTTTAAATGTTTGTAATTGGTTCTAATCACCATGTTTTTATTTTGCAGCCGCCTCGTCTGCACAAACTGTTGCCATCTATAATATGCATTATGCCGTTGTTAATATTATACATTTTAAATAAAGTTATCCAGTGGTGTCACCACCAATGACGGCACCACATGCCTGTGCAGTGCTGGAAGGAAGATTAGCAGGTGTTTGCCAACCATCCTCAGCACTCACGCAGGTCGGGACCACCAGAAATGGATGCGACGTACGGGTTTGCATGTAGTGCACAGGCCCCCCCACGCCGCCGTGAACCCTGCCAGCGAGGGGGATCCTTAGTGTTAGGTTTAAATATAAGGTGTGCGCAGCCATCTTTATCGCTCACTTGAGGAAGGGGAACCCCCGAAACGAATTGAGGGTGGTCTTTGCAAAACCTATGGGTAAACCACGTTTGACTGATTCTTATGATCTAATTGTACATATTTGTGGTACTATTTAGGTTTGTGCTGCATGCACAGTGATAATGTTTCTTTCTAAACTAAGCTCTAGTGTTGTGTATCCATGTTATTTTGTATACATTTCATGTGACACCCCTGTGAGTGTATCTTTATATAAGTGTAAGACTGTGAAAGAGTTTTTTATGCAATAGAGCTTCTCCAACATTCATGCAGACCTATGCCAAACATTCATACTGACCTAAAGCTTATACCTTTTTATCACATTTGTTCATTTGTTGGCTATTTTATGTCATGTACATGTACTTGTGTATATTTTACAATATACCATAAAATTGCAAACGTTAATTCTTGCGTGGTGTGCTTTACTCTACATTGCTATTGTGTTAGACTTTAGGCCCCACTTAGGTATGGAGTTAGAGAAATGCACCCACCTTCATTTAATTTACTAATATTTTCATTTAATAATCTTGTTTTTATATTAGGTGTGCTATACCACCACAATTTTCCTTTCCTAAAAAAGGAATTGGGTTTTCTCACCTGTTGCTGAATTGACCCCATAGTGCTGTCCATACAATACTCAGACAGAGCATTCCCTCTGCCTAAATGTATGATTTTAAACACACATTAAACAGCAGTTTCCTTGTCTTCAACCAATTATCCAGTAAAGCTAAATTACATTCCATGTTACATGCACCTCCAGGAATATCAACCTGTTACACACTTTTGTGTCAACAACAACCGGGCAAACTTTACCTGCCAAGCCTTCTACAATGGCACTTACAAACATATTAAAAAGAATGGGGCCCAGAACAAAATCTTGTGGTGCACAAGTTGCAAATTGTCTCACTTTGAAACAAACACCAATAACAACACTCATATTTATATACAATAGCTAACTACAAATTCACTTAATTATACAGGTCCAATTTTATTTCAATTGTTTTTATTGAAAGTTTATAGCACGTACAGGTATAGCGGATTTGCAAATATGATAGTCATGGAAATTATACTTATGCACAACCTATAACTTATACACTCCATCCTTAGCAGAGGTGTAGGAGACCACACATGGGTACTTGGCTCCTCGTACCTACTGAGGTTATTAAAATGCTAGATGACTACATGGCATAAAACACAGTTTCTGTGTTTTACTGATTTCTTGTTTCCTTATCTTAGGCTATCCCCAGAAATTAACAGCCGAGGGCAAGTTTTCATCTTCAGTATTTAGTGCTAGTGGAAAAAGTGCAATTTTCTTAAGTGGTGTGATTAATGAGGACATTTTTAAGGCAGATACATACCAAACTAAAAGAAAATGTGCTTTCCTTGACAACCATCAGATGCTTTCTTACTGTCTTACCCTTATTAGAAAAATAAAGCTTGATTATTCCAAGCCGGCATTGTCAGTGTGCACATACAAAAGCCATTGCCAGGCAGGATATATTTCACACAGACATGTGTACAATACAATACAGTGTCATGGGCGAGCTCATCATGGGCATTTTATGCCTATAATTCCTGGGACGAATGCATCCAGTGCGCTCAAAGCTTATTCACTGCAAACTTTCTCACATCATCAGACAATACATTCCTTGTTGCTTGCTAACTCTGAATAGAGCTTATACAGCCTGAACCAGCCATGAAGCATCTTTCCCATAATTAGATTTTACCTTGATTTCATTTCACTACTTCAGCAAAAGCTGTTTTACATTGTGAAAGTATTATTATTGTGAATGTATTACTACATACATTTCAGAAACATGTCTACATGAAACTCTTATGTGAGTTTTTTTAAATCAGAATCCCCTTAATCAGAAGGAGGGCTCTGCCACACTGCCTATGGGAATGGGATGGGGGAAATGCCACACTGCCTATGGGGGATGCCACACTGCCTATGGGAATAGGATAGATAGAATGTCACACTGCCTATGGGAATAGGAAAGAGGAAACCACACTGTCTATGGTGGATGGGATGGGGGTAATTCCACACTGCCTATGGGAATAGAATGGAGAGAATGTCACATTGCCTATGGGAATAGGATGGAAGGAAAGCCACACTGCCTACTGGAAATGGGATAGGGGGATGCCACACTGTCTATGAGGAATAGGATGGGGGGATGCTAAACTGCCTATATGGGGAATGGGAGGGGGATGCCACACTGCCTATAATAGGGAAAGGGAGGGGGAATGCCACACTGTCTATGGGGAATGGGATGGGGGGATGCTAAACTGCCTATATGGGAAATGGGAGGGGAATGCCACACTGCCTATAATAGAGGATGGAAGGGGGGAAGCTGCACTGCCTATAATAGGGAATGGGAGGGGGAAAGCCACACTGTCTATGGGGAATAGGATAGGGAGAATGTCACACTACCTACGTGAATAGGATGGAGGGAATGCCACACTGCCTACGGGGCATGGGATAGGGGAGATGCCACATTGCCTATGGGAATGGGATGGGGGAAAAGCCACATTGCCTATAATGGGAATGGGAAGGGGGAAGGCCACACTGTCTATGGGGAATAGGATAGGAAGAATGTCACACTGCTTACGTGAAAAGGATGGAGGGAATGCTACACTGCCTGGGATAGGGGAGATGCCAAATTGCCTATAGGAATGGGATGGGGGGAATGCTAAACTGCCTATATGGGAAATGGGATGGGGGGAATTCCACACTGCCTATAGGAACGGGGGAGGGGTAATGCAACTCTATAATGGGAATTGGGAGGGGGGAATGCTACACTGCCTATAATGGGAATTGGGATGGGGGAATGCCACACTGCCTATGGGGATTTGGAGGGGAGAATGCCACACTGCCTGTAAATAGAGTATTCTGCACCTTGCCTATTTGATTCTTGGGGGAACATTGTTTTAGCAAAACATTTGGTTCAGGGTGCCTCCGCTGCCCATGCATGTGGTGTGGGACAGCTATAAAAATGAGTTCATGGCAATCTCAAGGACTTGCTCCACTTTAGGGCAGTCTTGCTTTTTACCCCTGTTTGACAAACTATACATTTACCACAAAATAGTTAAAAATATAGTTTAAAAAGTTTGAAGTGGAATGAAAGGACCAACGGTGGGGAATTTCACTTCCGCGACTGTGCTTTGCAGGATGAGCGTTCTGCAATGCCCAATCAGTAGCTGACGTCACCCAGTCCGCAGATGCTGCGCTCATGCTGCCTCCGCAACGACATATCAATTCTTGAATGAATCAATACAGCCAGCGCATCCTGAAGGCTGCACTTGGGAGGATTGTGGGATACATACATTTCCCGGGTGCAGCAAAATGGTGGCACTGGAGTGTGATTTAGGAAGCTGGCATCCAGGTAAGGTGAGTAGGTCAATGATAAGCATGCATAAATTTGCATGCTTATCAATGCCTTTGGTATTTTCTATTTTAGAAGCAAAACAAAAAAATGGACTTTCAGTATCCGCGTAGATAATGCCTTGTACTGCGATCAGCATGCTTGATTCTGATGAGTTGAAGTAGACCAATATCCAGGTTTTTCTCTCGCCTGGGTTTTAACCTGCTTTACTGGGGCATCCTGTTTATTGTGAAAACCATAGGAAAGAGTTTCCCTTCGGTTTATTTGCAGCCATTCAGAAAGTCCTGGTGCTGGTGCGCACATCAGCGATGAAAGGCAGTTATTCTGCCATGAGCTGCACATGGGCAGGGAGATCACCAGAATGTTAAGTATAGCAGATGAACCAAGTGCTTCACAGAGCAGGATGTTCTGGAGACAGGGAATTTCCCTGGGACAGGACTGAAGGGGTTCGGTCCACTTTATTTTTAAATAAAAGGCAATAAAATTAAAAATTTTAAGATACCTTCATTTCTTCCCAATATTTGATACTTACAATATGTTTATGATTTCAGACTACATAGACCCATTAAAAAATATTCTAAAAAAGTAATCACACGTAATAATTTTCATGGAATAATGTGTTTATCTGCTTACACACACATAAGAAGGTGTCTTTTGCATTTGATCCATCCGTGCAGTGAAAACAGACACAAAGCCACTAGTGAACAGGTAACACAAACATAATAATAACCAAAGAGGGTGAAGGTCCACTTCAAATTTACTCCACCTGGCAAAACTACACAAGCTCTCATGTCAGCAATGCCGTCATTCCAAGATGCAATATGCCTGCCACTTGTTACTTGGCTACCTAATGCATTCTAATGGAGCAGCAGCTTGTCTTCAGTGCTTTATGCCCCCTTCCCCCAGGTGGCCTTGAGCACCAAGTGGTGCAAGTACTGCTGTCTCGGAACCCTGCTTTAAGAAATGACTGTTTTTGCTTTTTTAATACAGTTATTGATTTAGGCCTTATGACCTCACTGGGTAGGGTTTTCCTAAACTCCCTCCAGCACTTATGATAGAATCGCCTTTGCTTCCCATGTAGTTGATGGCCCCTCAAAACAAAATATTTTCAGTTTCTTTTCATCATGAAAGGCATTGCTTTTCCCATTTCATAATCTAGTCTAATAGTCATTTTTTACCTTTACTATATATTTAGTATCTTACTAGTAAATTACACACAAGGATAATTATACCTGTACCAGATACTAAAACTCCATTTTCTATGTTACTTTACTTTTTCAGCTGCTTCAACGGTTCAGCTCATTGAATTACCCCACCCAACAATACTCAAGGAAGGTCTGGCATCAAAACAGTACCAGCAGAGGCTGCAATAGCATGTGGGTAGTGAGGGGGGGGGGGGGGGGGGGGTAAAATGTAATTGTTGAAATGACAACATTTTGGCTAGGGTTTGGCTTTAATAATAAAAACCAATGGTTCAAGATGCACTCTTAGCACTTCAAGAAAGATAATGTTTAGCAGGAGAATATCCTGGCTGCTAGTTTGTGACATTTGTGACATTCATAGTGACATAGCACTAAATAATCAAGGTTACAAACTCTCTCACAAATGAAAATCTTCCAGCCACCCCAAGGGTCCTTTATGCTCTAGTTCACGGCCGCCAAAGGAGCTGTCTGAACATGATTGGGCACATTGTTTTCATATGACATTCATTTAGCTTAGGTGTGTGCTAACCTATTGGGTTGAAATGTTTTGTCCACAGCTGTAACTATAATACTGCAGCCATGAAACCGGTTTAGTTGGTTAACTTTGTAATGTAAGATCCACAATTGTATAGGCACTATCATTTGCTTTGTGGCTAACTGTAGGCAGAAACCATAAGAAACTAGTATATGAACCATTAAAAGTTACCCATTGAGAAAATGGTCTAATAAATAAAGCCATATAAGCATGCTAGATAGAAGGAGGGTTTACCCATATATTCACTATAACAATGTAACCATGTTTATTGTTTTACTGGAAAAGGCGGCAGGGGAAGTACTTTTGAATTCTAACTGCATGCCTCCTAAACTATCACGCGGGAAAAAGTAGCATTATTCACACAAATGTCTTCAATAAGCTTTAAATGATGAGTAAAAGCATCTACACACATCATAATTGCAAAATCAAAATGTCCTTAAAGTGGACCAACACCCAGGATTTTCACTATCCTGGGTGTTGGTCCACTTCAGAGGGGCATCCGAGATCAGGATGCCCCGCTGTGTGAAACCCCCCCAAAAGCCCCCAAAAACGTACCTTTTCGGCGACTGACAAGCGACGGACAAGCCGCCGCCGCCTCCCGCGCGTCCCTCTTACAGAGCCCGCGCCGGCCATTCACAAACGGTCGGCGCGGGCGCGCGCACTGCTAGAGGGGCGCGCGGGAGGCGGTGGCGGCTGATCCGTTGCCGATAAGGTAAGGTTTTTGGGGTCTTTTGGGGGGGTTTCACCCCGCGGGACATCCCGATCTTGGATGCCCCGCGGTGAGGGAGGTGATCGACCCGGTCCGATTCCCGGGCCGATCACCCCTGGGTGTTGGTCCACTTTAATCCACCACACACTGGCTCAGGGAATGGGCATTAGAAGATCACAATCCAAATGGTATGTCCATAAACCGGTCATTCGGGGTTTTTTTGGACATCCCAAGTATAGCTTTCTGTCCATAGTAACATTTTGAACTGGACCAACCAGCTTGCACAGTTGAAAAAAAAACCTTGTCAGCACTTACATTTGCTCCTGCACCCACTCAAAGCTGAAACTCCGGCTCACCGATTTCCCCCTGGTTGCAGGCTTCTTAAAGCACCCCAGGCACTTCATTCTCCAGCTCCTCAGCTGTGCTGCGGCTAATGTTTAACTGACATAACTGGCAATGAACAGCAGTAGGAAACGCCACTTCCTCTTTGCAGATGGCCTGCAGTTCCATAGGACACCATTTTGGGGGTAAAATTTACCCTGGCAGGAATGAATTTTTGAAATTTTGGTGCAGCAATCTGAATTGTTTTGGTAAAGGATGCATATGAGCACTGTTTCTTGTAAGGGTGTTGGTCCAATTTAAGAATTAACACTGGGTGAGCATACTCAGCCTCACCGGGCTGAAGTGACAGTTGGATAATTGGGATGCTGGGTGGGTGAGGGGGACAGAAGCAAGTCTGCTTTAATTTTTCCTTGATTATACCTTTCCTTGCCCTGTCTGGCACAAATGAGTTCAGTTATCCTAGGGACTAATTAAGCACATGGGATAAATGCCTTAGAGTGCTTGCTCAGCTTTATTGAACACATCCGTGAATCTTTACAGCATCCATGCTTAGCTTTTGGCTTTTCTTTCTTCCAGCTGAGGAAAATTAGGATCTTGGCTAAAATATTTGTAATAAGTAACCCTTCCTCTTGTATCATCTTTTTACAGATTTTTCCTATTACACAATTGTTGCTGCTGGGACAATTGACACCAATAAACTTCCAAACCAATTCAGAGAAACGAATAAAGCCTAGAACAATTCAGGGACATCAAGTCCAAACTGGAGAGTCAGCAACAACTTAACAAAATCATTATTGAAACTTGTCCTGGGTAAATGAAAAAAAGTGTGATATCAACAAACTCAGAAGGTGATACAGAAGCATAGTTTTGCCCTCACACACTGGGTACTTGGTGAGGATGGCAGGAAGCAGGTTCTTCTAGGTCCAGGGTGCTAGAAGTGATGTCTGTACTCACTGTGCAGCTCCCAAAAATGATAGACAATCCAGAAGATGAAAGCAGAGTTCCTCTTTATTAACTTCAGCAATTGACATCAGGACATGGCACAGACTCATACATCCTTCCAGTTATATTCCCTTCTGTCGCATCCACAGCCAAAGATCAGCCAGCTGGTCTTACTCCCAGAATAGGATTCCCAGGACTTCCTCTGCTGAGTTCCTATAGATGGCCACTGATGTCGGGCTGGAGCTCTACCTCAAACACTAACAGGGACTGGTCTCACGTCTGCCCATCAACAATTCAAGTGGTATAAAGCACTAGTTACAGGGTCTCTCTCCCTTATATAACCTCTAGCTTCCTTCTATAGGTCAACATGCCAAACATGTGATGGGCTGTTCCTTCACAGACCTTCCAACCAATCACTAGTTGTTACTCTCTACCAAGCATCCTGCTCTGGTTATTAACTCTTTCTACCTTACCTTCGAGAACAGTCTCCATTCAAGTCTATGGCCCACTAATTCTCTATGGCCAACTTGTGTCTAAATAAAGGTACTACAGTCACTTTCATGGCTCCCAGGACGATCACCCTACTCACCCTCCCATAGAAACTGCCCCACCTCCAGTGAGTGAGAGGCCATGGTAGAGGGATTCTATAAGGACAGGACGCCTAGGGGATTCAAAGCAGATGCATCTCAGTTGCCCTGTCAGTTTTGGGTATCCTAAACGTGCAAAGAAGTCCATTGCTGAAGGCTATTTATTACTATTCTGTGTTTCATCATATGCTCCGCAATGAGCAGAATTCAAGTTAGTCCAGAGGCAATCCATGTCATCCATTAAAGGTTATAGCAACAGTTTTCCATCTAAGCATTTTGTGAGTAAATGAAAATAAAGCAGTCTTGTAGTCTACATTACGCTGTTTTAGATGCATGAACTTCCCCTAGAGCTAGTGAACCCACCATACAGGTCATTAAAGTGGACCAAGTCCCAGGATTTTCACTATCCAGGGTTTTGGTCACCATGTGAAACCACCCGAGAACACAGAGCTCACTCACCTCTCCTTGAGCAGGCGCTCATCCAATCCGCTTCTTCTGCTGCGTATATTAAAGCGGACCTTCACCCTGAATAATAGCCTTATATGTTTCCCCCACCCTGTACATACAGATTGTCCACATTAAAAAATCATCCTACCCACATCTACTGCATGTTATGAGCCTTTAAACATTCAGGATGGTGGCTCATGGAGCATCAGGCAGCCTGTAAACAGGAAGTGTCTTCTGACTGTGCCGCTCTGCATTCTGGGATTGCTGTCCTTTCTCTGTCCCCAGCTCTGCTCTGTCTGTGCAAAGCACAGCTAGAACTCGCCCCCCGTACTTTATCCCACTCTCCTCTCATCAGTATGTGATTTGAGTTCTGAGACAAGATGGCGGCGCCCGTATCCTAGAGTCCTGAACATAGTTGCAGCCTGGTGGAGGAAAGAATAATAAGTAAGTGACTAAAAACGTAATTGTAGGTGCTGAGGAATAGTTTTTTAAGGGTTTGGATTTTTCATTAAATGATGCTGAAGGTCCGGTTTAATGTGCGGCTAGAGAAGCTGAATGGGATTCTAGCTGCATTTACGACTGGTGCTCGGCATCACTCAGCTGTCTTGGGATGTGCGCGGCCATGCACAGCCATTCAGTAGCAGCGTGCTGGGCCGCACACAGCAAGGAAGGGAAACGAGTAATGCCAGTGCCAGCCACGCATTCTCAGTGGGCTCAGAGGGAAGGTCAGACTATCGGGCATTCTGGGGGGGGGGTTACACAGTGGGGCATCCCAATTTGGAGGGGAGCGAGTAAGCCAGCCCCGGAATGTCATATACTACTGGGTGACTCTTGAAATTAATCTTCTCTTTGGTAAACAGCTGGATGACTTGATCATGACACTGCCTATATAAACAAACCATCACTGCTCCTATTCTGATTCTAAGCACAATTTCCAGTCCATCCAAACTTTGATGATAGGGAAAAGACAAACCTAGAACCAAGACGAGTCTGGACTGTAGTGTCAACATAACCAAGCCCAGTACCTGTGATAAGCCGCTTATATCCTTTGATACTGGAACCCTAGATTCTGAAACGGCACATTTCAGTTTGTAGCTGTGATGGTTATATTTGGTGGTGTTGGATCATGGAACATTTGGATGGAGTGTGAATTATCACTATTCTATTATGATGCCAACTAGAAGTACCTTTGACTGCAGGGAGGACTAATCAACAGGAATCCTGTTACCAGTGGGGAAGCAGGTTTGTTTCCTGAAGAAGAAAGCTGGTTCCAACATTGCATAAGTTCTGTCGTAAACCTTGCCTTCTCACCCCATGTTGTTATGGCTGCATCTTGCTCCTTGGTGCATGCCTAGATGGTGCTATTGTGGTTGTTTTTTCTCCAGACAGTTGACAACTGATTCCATATAGCTGTGAGGGGGAGGCTGTAGCCCAGTGGAAAGTGAATATTTCAAAATACAATTCTTTCATGATTGAAAAGGGTTTTTCTTTAATTGTTTTGTGCCACCTCTGTCACTGAAGAGTAACAAAGATTCGAAGGTCGGACAAGCTGTGTTCCATAGTTCTATTATAAATGGAATGTCCTGTTCTGAGCCACAGAAGTCACCAATGAACAGAATGCAGAGCAAAATCTCTTCAGTCAAGGTACAGACAAGCAATATATCAGGATATTCAAACCTTGTCCACAAAACAAAAAGATGCACATGAAAATGTACAGTATATTTAGCTGCCTCAACAGAATTAGGTGTCAAGAGCATCACCACCTATAGCCTGGATCTGCTGTAACATCTCCCAACCCACAACATCATCAATAATTATTCTGTTTTTTTCCTGTGTCCTAATTGACTGACGTCCAATTCTCCAAAGATTTTCAGACAGCTGAGGCCTTCCAGCATTCAAAAGCTTTATTCTAAAGCCTCTTTGTCTGTCATCCCAATTTAATATCTAAATTAATTAAATCCTCAAAATATAAACCTAGATACAATAGCCAAATGGGTGTGTGTTCCACAGCCTATTGGTTCAGATCAGATATCACTTATAGATTCTTATATCTATAAGCTTACAGACCTCCTGTGAACTAACCGGAAATTAGTCTTGCTAATGTGGTCACAGATGAGAAAATGAATGCTATTGCTTAAAGTTATACTAAAGGCAAGCCCGATTGTTGTCCCATTGTCTCGAGCTACACATAGCACTGTCCAAAACGTCAATCCATTTTCAAAAAGACCCTGTAGTTCCTAAGTTATTTGTAAACGTATTAGAGCATTGGAGATGCAGAGAAAAAAGCGGAGGAGAAACAGTGGGTGTGGCAAAAGCAAAGTGCTGTAAGCACACTGTGATAAGTGTTAGAGGAGAGAGGAGGGCGGGGTTTCAGAGCTGCAGAGAGAGGCAGCCAATCAGGACGTCTGGGCAGGGAGTGATTGATGCACCAGATCGGCGTGGTGGGGAATGAGAAAGTGATCTCAAGCAGACTAAGCAGACAGAGGAGGAAGATCATCGCTGGAACCACTCAATGACAGGTAAGCTATTTTTTAACTTTTGACTTGCCAAAAGTAAGTACGTAAGTAAGACACATACACACAGACATGGAACTTTCCCTGCTTTCACAGTGTGAATAGAAGATTGCCATTGTCTTTCTCCCCCAGATACAGGAAGCTGAAATGATGTCTGTATAACATGAAATCTTCCTGAAAATCTTATTCTGTCAGATAGGATACCTAGGCTTTCATGTAATCATCAGCCTTGACTGTCCATTTATTTTTTACACCAAACATACACTTATTAATGTGTCATCAAGTCCCTTGTACCTTCCTGTTTTGTACATTTTGTAGTTATAATACATTATAGTAGTTATAATAGCTTGCGTTCTGGTATTCTCACACCATAGTGTTGACTTATTGGTAATGTTGACTTCTGAAGCTCAAATCCAGAAACTACAATGTATTTATGTCCTCTTTTTAAACAACCAGACAGTCTTGGAAAGCATGAAGAGACAGAGGAAACTGAAACATGCCATCTACTAAACATGTACAGCTGTCACCAAATATCATCCTCTTAATGCAGTATCAACCTCTAAATGCACATTTATTTTTTTCAGTAAGGCCCCATTTCCTAAACATGTTCTTATAAATGTCCTTTTATACCAACCTGTTTCCAACGTTCATGTAATTGTCAACCTGCATGACAGGTTTACTAGAAAGTCAGACATATCAGGCTAAAAATCTATGTTGTATGTCCTACAAGTTTTAAAAAACTGTCATAAGCTGTCATAAGCGGATATGAGCAGTCTACGATTTGGACCTTTTGTAGATAAGCAAATAGTGACTGGTGATTTGTCTAAACTATGCAGATTAAAATAAGATACCGTAAATATATATATATATATATATATATATATATATATATATATATTATATTATATTATATCTGCACATTTTGGAAAGCTATCAGAATAGCTGCCATAATCTCTATGTCTGACAAAGCAATGGTTTCACTATAACAAAAAACTATATGGCAGCTCCCTGCTGATGAATTCTAATACAAAACAAGCCAGTTTATGAGTGAAAACAGTTCGAGTCAGTACATTGTGATGTGTTGATCAAAAAGCTCTTCCACATCATGGAGGGACACAATGCTATTTCTAATGTGGTAGCTGAGTTTAAGGTAGCTTCTTACCAAATCATTAAAACCAAGTTCAGGTACATATGGGTTAACCACATTTTATCTTGGACATGATTTGTCCATATGGGTTATCTACATTTTGTTTTGAATGTAATTTGTCTATATGAGTTACCCACATTTTGTCTTGGATATCAATTGTACATATGGGTTACCCACATTTATATTGGATATTATTTGTATATATGGGTTACCCATATTTTGTTTTGGATATCATTTGAACATATGGATTATCCACATTTATATTGGATATCATTTGTCCATATGGGTTACCCACATTATGCCTTGAATATCATTTGTCTATATGGGTTACCGGTACCTATATTTTGTTTTGGATATGATATCCAAAACAAAAAGTGGGTAACCCATATGGACATATGATATCCAAAACAAAATGTGAGTAACCCATATGGACAAATGATATGTCTATATGGGTTACTCACATTTTGTCTTGAATATAATTTGTCCATGTGGGTTACCTACTTTTTGTTTTGGATATCATGTGTCCATATGAGTTACCCACATTTTGTTTTGGATATCATTTGTCCATATGGGTTACCTACATTTTGTTTTGGATATCATTTGTCCATATGGGTTACCTACATTTTGTTTTGGATATCATTTGTCTATATGGGTTACCTACATTTTGTTTTGGATATCATTTGTCCATATGGGTTACCTACATTTTGTTTTGGATATCATTTGTCCACATGGGTTACCTACATTTTGTTTTGGATATCATTTGTCCATATGGGTTACCTACATTTTGTTTTTGATATCATTTGTCTATATGGGTTACCTACATTTTGTTTTGGATATCATTTGTCCATATGGGTTACCTACATTTTGTTTTGGATATCATTTGTCCATATGGGTTACCTACATTTTGTTTTTGATATAATTTGTCTATATGGGTTACCTACATTTTGTTTTGGATATCATTTGTCCATATGGGTTAACTACATTTTGTTTTGGATATCATTTGTACATATGGGTTACCTATATTTTGTCTTGGATATCATTTGTACATATGGGTTACCCATATTTTATTTTAGATATCATTTGTACATATGGGTTACCCATATCATTTCGGTCAGGCAGAATTTCTGGTGAGTCATATATGGGTCAAGTGGATCCAATCTAAGAGTGGGATTAGAATTTGTTTTAGATATCATTTCGGTCAGGCAGAATTTCTGGTGAGTCATATATGGGTCAAGTGGATCCAATCTAAGAGTGGGATTAGAATTTGTTTTACAGCTTGTCCTGGGAAGTTTTCATAAGCTTATGTTAATTAATTGCAGTACTCCTTTGTAAAACAGTAGGAGTAGAAGCAGGTTTTGCATATGGGCTGGCATGGGTACAATGTGTTTCAGTCCAAGAATAAGACTAAAACTTGATTTTACAGAGTGTCCGGGAAAGTTTCCATTAGCCTGTGTTAATTAATGGCAGTAGTCCTTTGTGACATGGTGGGAGTAAATACAGATTTTGAGTATGATCAGGTTTGAGCACAATGTGTTTCCAGTCCAAGAGAGAGAGACTAGATTTGGATATACAGAATGTCCTGGAAAGTTTCCATAAGCCTGTGTTAATTAATGGCAGTAGTCCATTGTGACATTGGGAGTAGAAGAGGTTTTGAGCAAAGTCTGGTTTGGGTACAATGTGGTTCCGGGCAAAGAGTGGCATTGGAGTTTGAAATAAGGAAGGAAGCTTTTATTAGATATTGTAAACATGACAGTAGTCTTTTGGGACATGTTGGGAGTAAATAAGTAGGGAAGCAGGAACAATTTAATGGGTTGGTTCAGATTGTGATTGACTATATTAACAGCTTCCAAAGAGGCTGTGGTGGAGTTTTGAGTCTTGGGTTTGGTAGAGATCAATATACTAATCTATAATTCCAAGTCTGGCCTCAAATTGTTTTTGCCCCGCTGTCTGAACCCCCCTGATCCCACCTTTCCGGAACAACCTCCTGGCCCCTCCTTTCCCCGGCCTTATGGTGCATGTGTTCAGGCAATCAGCACACTCAGTTCCATTCAGCCTCCTCACGCCGAGCACGCCAACGGCCTTATCCCTGCTCACCTCTAGCAGGGGCCATTCCTGCCATGGCCATTCACAAATGGATCAAAAAGGTACAGTGTTGTGAGGCTGCAGTACATGCATGTGCCATTGTATCTGAGTTCAGGTAGGTTTCACAGGGGATTCTGGGGGTTTCACACAGCAGAGCGACCCAAATCAGGAAGCACTGGGGAGAGAGAATTAGACTTATAGACTCCAGGAACCACCCAAGATGGGTTTTGGTTCACTTCAAAGAGATTGTCCAGGCTAAGCATAAAAACACATATATGTACATGCCATGCAGAATATTCATCCTGGTGAGTCGGTGAATATTAACTTTTGTTCCTGAGACCCATTTTTACCCCTGGGTTTTATTTATTCATGACCACCTTTTTAGCAATGAAAGGTGGACCTATAAGATGCAGCAGGAAAAGGGCAGACAAGAAAAGCAAAGAGTGGCCATCTACCCCTGCAAACACAAGCATTGGTGTATCCCACACATTCTAAAACAATACTAAAATTACAGGGGCTGGACTACACGGAAAGGGCTAAATCTCAAAAACAACAGCTTTATTGATTTATGAATGATTTGTATTTACAATTTGGACAACCATTGTACAAATCACATCACTTAATACCCAAACCAAAATTTGTGTAGCCTGTAGATATCTGCAGGACCTTGCACTGTACCAATGCTCTAAACAAAATCTGAATCTTTTAACTTGACCTACCATGTTTGTAGCCCAAAACAGGATTAACTGATGGGTATCCACAGTTGCCCAAACTGTTGAAAGACTTTACTAAAAATAATAATAAAACAATGCAAAAAGTCATGTTATTGGTATGACTGGTCACTTTTAATAACTGGAGCCGCTGGAAAACACAATACTATTCCTGCTGGTAATAGCTGGTATCCACACAGCAGCTTTTCAGAATATGTTACAATGAGGCCCTCAGTATTGTACATATGACTTAATGGCTTTTGGGAAATGGACATCAGTCAATTTTATTTTATGCCTAAACATTGGTTATAAAATAAAATGTAAACCATCCAATAATGCAAGATGCAAGAGAAAGTAAGTACATTCAATTAACTGCAAAAATGTGGAACACCCAACAATTCACACTCTCTCGAAGTTCTCCCATGGGCTTTGAGACCTCTTTGTTGTGAATAGTAATTATGCATAAATTCATCACAGCATAGCATAGCTTCCCCTCTACAGCATTTACCTTGAAAACCCAGGGACGGCCATTGGTTTATTCTTTAGAGGCAACTTAACAATTTTAGCATCATGCCAGAAATGCATAATACTGCTCTTGTTTACAAAGCCCATCTTGCAGGTTAGCTGCAAGCCTAATCCTCTCACTGGGTTATGCGGTTTTGGGGATATTATGACTGCATTTTTTCATTATGGAGCAATGCCAACAAGGCAGACGCAATAGAAAAATGAGACCGGCAAGACTATATACAGACGCAGGAGATGGGCATCTACCAGGAAGAGTGTACTAGAGGAGAATATAACAAGAAAGATGAAGAATCATATAATAACTAGAAAAAGGTAGCAATAGAACAGAGTCTAAATTAATAATGACAGGTAAAGGTGTCAGAAAATAGACTCACCAAACATCTGGATATGTCCCTTTGTGATGGGATTGAAGCTGCCACAGGCAAGCAGGATAACATGGGTTTTTGTGGTCTCAGACATGCTGGTAAGATAGCAGATGATAGTAGAAGATCTGAGGGAGAGGTAAAAGGGTAACCTATGGGTGGGGGGCAGCCGGTGAGTTCAGAATTGGATTTCTCTAGTTGGGTGGGTGTCTTGTAGCTCTGCAGAGTAAGAATACAAGACTGGCTGCTGAACAATCAGGAGAGAGGATGCTAGAGGCAGAACGTCATAGCTCTGGCCCCCTCCCCCATCTTGCCTGCGTTCTCCTTCTACTGCCTCCCCCTTTAACTACTACACAACCACACATCCAGCTCGTTCATCCAGCCCACTGCATCTAAACAAATAACAGCCTTGCTTTATCATTAAATTGACGCCAATCATCGGATTAGTGATTACTAACAACATATAACTAAACCTGTAACTAGGATACAGAGGATGCTGCGGTCCTTTATTCTGCATCACTACGAGCAGCGATAGTGTGCAGGGTGCGGTAACCCATTCCATGCTGAATGCCAAATCCTCCAAGGAATTCTCCTGCTGTGATGTCCTTATGCCCAAGTCAAAAGATGATGGAAGATCAGTATGCAGCTATGCTAAGCAGATGATCATTAACCCTTGTTAAACCATGGAAGGTTTTTTTTTAATTGAGTTACCAGCTTGACCTTAAAGGCGCACTATAGCTTAATTGTGCATTATCAAAAAATCCAAGTAAACACATTGGCAAACTGAATAATAAAACACCCAAACTGAATAAAACTCCTGCCAAGCTTATGGTTTATTCTCTCATGGTAGGAATAAAATCCAGGGATGACAGGTTTAGTCTATCAGGGGTGACAGAGCCTGTCACCCCTAATTTCCTCTTCCCTCCTTCCTAAAAAAAACAAGCCTGGCTGGATATTTCTTGATGCCGGGTGTATAATTGGCCCCTCCTCCCGCCCTCCAGCATATTTTTATATGGATTTTTATCATTAGGACATTTTTGTGCTCCTTTAAATTACTTCTTTTTAAAGCTGTATGGGGAACGTGATGTTCAACAGTAGAAATTAAAGGGTGGTTTCTTTTCCAAATTAGGGGAAAAGTGACAAAAAATTCACTTTATCTCTCCCCAAAAAAATCTAAATTGTATTCCCCTCAAATTCTTGCATGATGTACATGCCTGCTGTGCGCAGTTGTCATAACAGACAGACTTGAATGGCTGGCAGTAGGGCCCTGCAAGTGCTGGTGGGTGATGTGTCTAAGCAGAGAACACACAGCAGGAATGCTAATGGAGGTTGTGTGTCGTGGAATCACAGGCCGAAGTGAGTATATGGAAAACCCTGGGGTTTCACTCTGTTGGGCATTGCCCAAGGTGGCAAATGGGGGCTTAATTTTATGAGTTTTGGGCCTCTTTAAGAGCCATTAACATTGCCAGCCCAGGTGCATCTCACAGCACCACAATAAGAAGGGGATATTCTGGACTAAAGGCAGGATAGTGCACTGGGGCCCATCCCGCAAAGACAGCAGAAGAGGTAAGTTTAGGGTTCAATTTTTTTGTTAATAAAGGGACTGTCTGGTACAAACACAAAAAGCCTATATACCCACTTTTTATTTCAAGCAGCAGCTAGAGGCATATCTAGCACCCATTCTTATAGAGAACATCAACATTTGCAAGAAAACTGCTGGGCAGGAGTTGCCACCCCGGTGGTGAATGAAGTGCGGGTGTTAATTATACTGTACAAAGGAGATGTGCCAGGTATGGCCTTGACATGCTCCCTCTGTACAAAATGGTGGGGCACATTGCAGAGATTGATGTTACAGAACTGGTATGTTCTTGAAGAACTGGACCCAGAGGCAATTGCCGCAGAGAATTATAGGAAAGTATAGTCCTTATAGACTCAGAATAGGAGTGCCATATAGGGAATGAAAAAATTGTGGATATGGCACACCTAAACATCAACTGATCAAAAAAATATTACTAGGTGTGCAATTACAAGATCATAGGCTCCTGAAATAATGCATATGTAGTAATGCACACCACACATAGAAAAATATGATGCAAAAATACATTTATATAAATAATTTGAAACAAAGTATAATAATGTTAACATGATGTCTCAATAAACACTGCCTGTAATGGGGAATGGGGGCACACTGCCTATAATGGGGAAATGCCACTTTGCCTGTAATGGGGGGGATTGTGCACCTTGCCTATTATTTGGTTCTTGGGGACGACAGTGTTTTAGCACATTTGGTTCGCTGCCTTGAGAAAAGGGCTGTATGCCCTGAAACGTTGGCTGACATAACGCAATCGCATCCCTGCTTACAATAGGGTATAGGCTTTGTACATTGTCTTTGCTCGGTTCATGCTCTGTATACATTCTGCTGGTTCTGTTAATACTCATGCTTGGTCTATCTCCTACCATATGATACGCTAATGCATAGACTGTCATACCTGCTATAGACTGTTATTGCTATTTAAAGTATTATTGCTATTTAAAGTATGCCGCTGTATCCAGCAGCATATTTGTGTGCAGCGTTGATGTTTCCTGCATAATAGCAGCCATCCACAGGAGCTCATTGGTGATTGCCCTAATAGAATTGTTTGGTAAATCTTTTATCTATGCCCATAGATTCCTTTCTTTTTTGTACAGATAGTGGATACTGTCTACAATTAATGCATTTTTCTAGTCTTAAAGGGGCACCATTCTCCTGAGGATCTACACTGAAATAAGCTTGAAATACCCATTGTATCCTTTTGTTCTATGATGTTTGTGTTGTGACTATTTTATATATAGTCTTTGAAACTTCTTAATACACTTAGAGGCCGATTCATTAATAGCGGCAGGTAGCGACAGTTGAGCGACTGTAGCGGCATTTTCAGAGCGCCCGCTAGTAGTCGCTGTGCTTGGCCGTTGTTCGGTAGTTGATAGCTACTCAGTTGGTTTGCCATAATGTTGAATATTGGGTGAGGAGTCGCTATTTGACAGGTTCCGCGCTGTATGGGAGCGCATGATAGCGACTGGTCAGAGCGACCGGCTCCCACCATATTCATTAACAAATCACGCTCAAAAAATTCTTGCGCTGTAAAATGCCTGTTTAAACCCCAGAGCACTGGGGCGATGGGTTAAAAGTAGTTTTTTAACCCCCAAACAACCATATTTTTGAAAACCAAAAAAAACAAGTTTTTTAAATAATTTTAATTAATATCAGACCTGTAATATCAATTCTGTACAATTTTTATTTTTTTTACCTTAAAAAAATTATTTAAAATGGCAGAAGTGGTCACAGAATTTTTCACATTTAAAAAAAAAAAAAAAAATTAATAACAATTAATTATGAATATTTAAAGATTGTTCCATTGAAATGCATTGGAGAGCGCCAGGTAGCGAGAGGTCATACCTGTCGCTGTTCAAGGTCGGACGCTGGCACTGTGGGCTTAGGCTGGAATAATGATGAATGAGTGGCTATCTGGCGCTATCTCAGTCGCTAAGCAGGATTGGCTTGATAAATGTGTGATTGTGGTGGGGAGCCGGCGTTCTCGTGGCGGAGCCCGTCATTACCGGCCGCTCATCAGTCGCTACCTGTCGCTATCCCTTGTTAAATAAGGGCCTTATTATTTGCAATTGAACAGCTTTTGGTGTGCATCCTTCATTTAATTATTTAGCACATTTGGTTCAGAACATTTTTTCTTCCTCCTACAAATTCTAGTTGGATCTTATGAGCAGGTGAATCTTATAGGGTGAAAAATACGGTACGTTTTTTGGCTGTAACATTTAAAATGTGGAAAGTTCAAAGGGTATAAATACTTTTTCAAGGCACTATATATATATATATATATATATATATATATATATGAGTTAGTCAATGCGTCAAATGTAGTCCTCTGAGATAGCAATTATGGCCAAGTAATTACTGAAAATAATAGCCAAAGGCCATCATGTTCCTTGATTAGCTAGAGGACTCAGCAGAGAACATGCTAATTAAACTGGCCTTCTCTCTGGAGTATATAATGGCTGCTTCCATTTCATCCAAGTCAGTGGAACACACTTTCTTTATTTAAACAGTTGGATACAATTGTAAAAATGCTGCCCAATCTGCACACAAGGTCACTGCTGAGATCACACAGGCTTAGAGGCATTTCAGACACCCTCAGTAATGACCAGTCATGGGGGGATAGTGAAAACAACGCAGAAACTGTGATCTGTGTTCCGACCTTCATTGGAGATCAACAGAGAACTATGCAGTAATGATGTATCACCATTATTTCTGTGTCGGGGTGTCGCTAACCTGGAGCAGAGTAAGGACACGCTGTGCTATTTCCAATGCTTTGTAGCAAGGGTCCGAATACGCAGGTTTGAAGCCTCTGAATCTTAATCTTTGTCGGTTTTATGGTAACCTCAGCTGTATTCAATCTGAGGTCTATCTGACTCTATCCATTAACAACAGACCCTGAAGATTAGATCTAAAACCCCCCAAGGCTAAATGTAAAACCAAAACATTATTGCTTCCAGATTTCTGCTGGGGTTCTCAGAAGAGTGCAATTGATCATTTATTATCTCCTATCTTAAAGTGGACCAAAACCCAGGATTTTGACTATCCTGGGTTTTGCGATGCAGGGCGCCTTGCTATGTAAACCCCCCAGGTCGCCCACTCAAACTCATCATTCCCCGGTTCTACAGCTCATGCGTGTCCTCCCGTCCAATTGGCACATTCGTCTGTGCTGATTTTAACACTTCTAGGCTCATCTAAGGACTTGAGTCTAGCCGTTTGTTGCTGAGCGTGCTGGCAGGCGCATCCCCGCTACCCTCTAACAGGGAGTATAGGCTCGATTCAGAGGCACATTCGTCTGGACTTCCGTAGCTGTGTGTGAAAGTTTTTGTGGGTGTTAGTCTTTATTTTGGTTTTTTACGTTCATTTTTCATTCGCACGAACATTCGGACGTGTGCGTATATGATCTTTTGCTGATCCAAAGTAAATCGGATGAATTTCGTAAGTTCGGGACATTTTTCCATCCAAATCTGAAATGTTTCGTTCCTTCAGATAACTTATGTTATTGCAATGGGCTGGCGATTAATTCAGCGCGCTGATTGTCGAGGGACCACCACCCTATAAAACCGTTTCATTTTCGATCCCCTTACAGGACCATTTTGACCTCGGAACGAGCAGGCTAGCAGTATGGACGGCTCAAGTGAATTTGAGGAGCATGAGGATCTGCAGCTCATGGGCATTGAGATCGTCCGGCTCGTTCCAGAGGCTGGGTGCCCTCTCCGTGGGGATCTCCCAGCCTATGCTGGAAGGCATGGCTACCATAACTCGGAAATATATATTTTTTCCTGACGATATGGTAGCCAGAAAAGCAATTAAGCTGGCATTTTATAATACCGCCGACATGCCCAACGTCACGGGTGCCATTGACTGCACCCACGTTGCCCTAGTGCCTCCGGCAGCCGACGAGCACATCTACAGGCAAGTACAATCTGTCTTATTTACATGTACTTTACCTTAATGTTATTTAGATATTTCAAAAAAATCCTTCATTGAAAATAGTCCCTCTATGTAATTATTATCTAAATGAATCTAGTCCCTCCTTGTAAAGTATCCCTCCTTGTACTTAATCCCTCCTTGTTAATAGTCCCTCCTTGTAATGATTCCATCATTCTAAATAGTCCCTTCTTGTAATTATTGCCTAAATGAAATGTGTCCCTCCTTGTAAGTAATTCCTCCTTGTTAATAGCCCCTCCTTGTAATTTATTCCTCCTTGTTAATAGTCCCTCCTTGTAATGTTTCCATCATTCTAAATAGTCCCTCCTTATAATTATTGTCTAAATGAAACTTGTCCCACCTTGTAAGTAATCCCTCCTTGTAATTAATCCCTCCTTGTTAATAGCCCCTCCTTGTAATGATTCCATCATTCTAAATAGTCCCTTATTGTAATTATTGCCTAAATGAAACTTGTCCCTCCTTGTAAGTAATCCCTCCTTGTAAATTATTCCTCCTTGTTAATAGTCCCTCCTTGTAATTTATTCCTCCTTGTTAATAGTCCCTCCTTGTAAAGTGTCCCTGTGACTAAATGGCCCGTATTTATTTTTGAGAACATTTTACATGTGTTCAAAAGACATACATTTTATTGCGGACCAGAAATAGACACTTCTAAGTTACTCTTTTTAAAACATACCTATCCTTTTGGTGGTTTCAAAATACTTATGTTCTTGTTTAGTGTTTTTTTTATTTGGCCACAGGTTGTGCTTAGGGTGTTAGAAGTTAGGGTTTCAATACTTTGCCTTGCCTTGCTAATCTTGTTGTTTTTTCTTTTATCCCAGGAACCACAAAATGGGCCATTCACTGAATGTGCAAGCAGTGGTGGCCCCGGACATGCGGTTCCTTATGCCCTTATTCATCAAGCGATAGCGCCAGGTAGTGTCTGACGAGCGCCAGGTAGCGGCAGCTAACGGCGACTACCGACTCAAGTACGCCCGCGGCGGTCACAATGACGCATTTATCAAGCAAAATGAGGCTAGCGCCGGCGAGAGCGACGGCTAGCGCGGCATTCATCATCAAGCCGCCTGGACCGAACAGCGCCGCTGCAAATTCCCTCACAGCGCCAGGTATGAGCTGTCGCTCCCTGGCGATGTCCAATGCATTTCAATGGAGCAATCTATAATAATTCATGATTAATTGGTAATATTTTTTTTTTTGATTTTTTTAATGTCAAAAATTCGGAGACCATTTCTGCAATGTTAGGATTTATTTTTAAGTCAAAAAAAAAAAAAAAAAAATATGTGCAGAATTGATCTAACAGGTCTGAGATTAATGTATTCATATAACGGGATGATTCTAAAAACATGTATAATGTTACATTCAAAAAATATGGTTGTTTAGGGGTTAAAAACTAGTTAATACAGATCGCCGCCAGCGCTCTGGGGTTTAAACAAGGAATGGACAGCGACAGCACATTCGGAGCGTGATTTTTTGATGAATATGAAGCTAGCCGTTCGCTCTGCCCATTCGTTGTCAGGCGCTCACATACAACGCTGGACCTGTGAAACAGCGACTCCCCAGCCCGTATTCAACATTACCGCACACCGACTGAGTCGCTGTCATCAAGCTAATGCCGGCCAAGCACAGCGAATACTGTCTGGCGCTGAAAAAATCACGCTACAGTCGCTCATCTGTCGCTACCTGGCGCTATTGATGAATCGGCCTCCAAGTCTGCTCGCCGGGTTCCCAGGCTCATCCCATGACGCATACATCCTTCGAAGATCTGGACTGTACGGTCGGTTTGAGTCTGGGGAATTTTCCGGTGGATGACTCCTTGGTGAGTTGAGTCCAATAACGTTATTTTATTTTCTATGTATGCCTCTGATTTTACTTGATTTCCCATGTATGAGAATATGCCTATTTGATCAGCTCGTTTAAATGTGAAACACTACCTGAAACATTATCTTTGTAACAAAACCAAGCCTTACTAAATGTTTGTTCTGCATTGACCTAAATAAAAATTGCAAGTTAGAGGAAATTACTAATCAATCTTCAACACACTCGCTTGAAATTTTGTTATTGACTTTATGATCGGGTCTGCACCATCTTTGCTTAGATGCATTACACTTACTGAGTAGAGGAGAGCGGGATAAAGTGCAGGGCCGGGTTAGAGCTGTTTTTGCCTCAGACAAAGCAGATACGGGGTCCATAAAAGTTAACACATCCAAGATTGCTGAGCAGCACAGACCTAAACCAATAGGTGTTAGCAGTTTTGCTGATTGGCCATCACCCGCCATCTTGGATGTGTAAATGGATCCCACATCTATTTGATGTGGTTATGTTTAGTTTTTGGCTGTGCAATATGTATGCTCATGGTGTTTGACCTAGCCTCTTATTCATGTTGCTGGAGCATTTTTTGGATTCCATTTATTTAGTAATGTGTAATTTATGTGTTTAAAGTGGACCAACACCCAGGATTTTGACTATCCTGGGTGTTGGTCCACTTAGGTGGGGCACCCCGATCGGGGGTGCCCCGCTGTCTGAAACCCCCCCGATCGCCGCAAAAACTCACCTCTCCCCGCTCCCACGTGACCACGTCCGGCCAATGACAGCGCTCAGAGCAGCTCTGGTATGCGCGTCCAAAGCTGCTTGGACGCGCATACCAGAGCGCTGTCATTGGCCGCGTCTCTCGCTTCCCTCTAACAGGGAGCGCTCCTGCGCCGGCCATTCACAAAACGGCCGGCGCGGGAGCGCGCCCTGCTAGAGGGAAGCGAGAGACGCGGCCGCGTCTCGCGCATGCGCCGTTGGATCGCCGGTAAGGTGAGGATTGTGGGCCTCCTGGGGGGTTCCTCCCCGCGGGACATCCCGATTTCGGATGCCCCGCGGGGAGGGATCTGATCGGTCCGGGAATCTTATAGATTTCCGGGCCGATCCCCCCTGGGTGTTGGTCCACTTTAATATTTAATTTGGCAGGTGATTCCGGCTATCCACTACTTCCGTGGCTGTTGACGCCCGTCCTCCGGCCCCAGAATGCAGGCGAGGAGGCATATAATAGGGTGCACAGGAAGACCAGGGCTGTGGTGGAGAGGGCATTTGGCCTATTGAAGACCCACTTCAGATGCTTGGACCATACCGGGGGAGCACTTCAGTATGACCCCAAAAAGGTCATAGATATTATAATGGCCTGTGCAGTGTGCATAATTTTGCTATATTGCAGCGTGTCCCCCGGTATGTGGATTTGCCCCCCTCTCCACCCAACGATGACCCAGAGGAGGACTATCGTGGCCCACCGAGTGTGTCTGCCCAAGCCGTGCGGTCTTATTTAATAGACACACATTTTTCTTAATTTGGTGTTCATTTGTTTGTTTTGTCCCTTTATTGTTTGTTATTTGTGTATTTTGACCTTTGTGTTTGTATGTTTGTTTCTTACTTTTACTAACAGTAAAGAATTAATTACAAACAAACTCACAACTGATTTTAGACTCATTTTTTTTTTTTAGCAAACTTTAAGTCAGCTTTATTGTACAAAAACATAAAGGCATAAACTTAGTCAACAACAGGTTAAGTAAAAATGTATGGGGTTCATTTGAAAAGCAAACATTGGAGTTGATGGTCACTCCCATAGTTCCTGAAAATACATGGTCAAACAACAAATGTCATTGGTGCCAAATGATGCCACATAGCTATTGGCCACAGGCAGGAGTTTCAAAGTAAGGCACTCCAGGCCAAAGTTTAATACAAATTTAATATACTAAAAAATATGTGACAAACATTGCCATGTCAAGATTTTGGAGAAAACAAATAGGCCCACAGACACACCCTCTCCTGCTTGGCCACATTTGCCACAGGCACAGGTGTAAAGCAGCCAAACCTATGCCACATCTACACCTGTTACTCAGTGTGACACCCAAACAAGAACCCCCAGTCCCAATCCAAGTCCAGTTCAATCTCAGCCAGGGGTCAAGGTAGTAGTTTGCCAGGCCAGAATGTCCCCCAAGCATGCCGACAAACAGGAGGAGCAAGAACCAATGTAATTCGCCACAAGCATGCAGCGCAACAGCTTGAGTGGCAGGTTCATTGAGGCTTCACCTCTGGCATTGGCTAGTGGGCTACCTCAGCACTCTAATGAGCTATATGGGCGCAAATCCAAAGCAAACAAGCAAATCCATCCCAAAAGGGTATATTGCTAGCGCTCACCAGACAGGTCAATACAGTGGGGATGTAGAGCAAAGATGTGGAGCAGATACAGGCCAAATAGGCCTTAAAATGGGGGATGCCCATAAAACCCAGGTTGGGGTTTTATGGGCAGGGTTTTAAACCCTGTTTAAATTGTTACCTCCACTACAAGGCACACCTTAGGGGCATGTGTTAATCTATGGCTTTGTGCCTCATTTTACATGTAGATCACAATTCACATACACACTAACATTACTAACCGGCAGGAATAGTCGGAATGTCCGTGTCCTGACGGGCCGAGTGTCCCTCTAAGGCCACAGGATGTAGCAGGCCCAGCACCATCTCCTCAGCTCGGGTGAATTGCAGTTTAGTGGGGAATCCGCCGCCAGTTTGGAAGCTGAAAAAGAAAGTGGGGCACATTTAGCTAAATGTTGCCAATACAAGATGAAGACAAATCCACAAAGTATATATGTACCTGTAGTTACGCCGTTTATTTTCTTTCTTCTGTGCTGCATACTTTAGGTCCGATATTTTCCTTTGTATCTGCTCCACATCTTTGAGCTCATCCCCCGCTGCATAGACCTGTCTGGTGAGCTCCTCCAAAATCTCGGCTTTGCGCTGCTTGCTTGTAGCTTTAGATCTGCGCCCATATAGCTTATCATAATACAAGGTGAGGTCACTAGCCAATGCCAGAGTTTGTGCCTCACCAAACCTGCCACTCAACTGGCCTCTGCACAATGTGCACCCTGTTGGTTGTGGTTCTGGCTCCTCAGTGTTTGGCGCAAATTCAGGGGACATTCTGGCCTGGCTGTGTGGGTGTGAAATTACTGACTGCTGGCTGGCTGGCTGGCGATTGAACCGGACTTGGAAAGGGACAAGGTGATCGTGGATGGGTGGCCACTGAAGTCGTAGGTGTAGATGTGGCATATTCAGCCTGCCTTGACACCTGTGCTGGTGGAGAATGTGGCCGAGGAGGAGAGGGTGTTGTGGAGGAAGTCGTGCTTGGGGCCCTGTGCCTCTGTGGGCCCTTAGAATACCCATGCCCCTTGGAGGTAGATGGCCGGTCCAGGGGTGACCCAGAGCTTGGGCTTCTGGGCCTGTGCCTTGGCCTCTTGGCCGCTGATTTTGACAACTGTGCGGGTGTGGAGGGCGAAGTTGGACTTCTGGAGCTGTGCCTTGCCCTCTTGGTCGCTGATTTTGACACCCGTGCGGGTGTGGAGGGCTAAGTTGGACTTCTGGGGCTGTGCCTTGCACTCTTGGCCGCTGATTTTGACACCCGTGCGGGTGTGGAGGGCGAAGTTGGACTTCTGGGGCTGTGCCTTGCCCTCTTGGCATGAGCCTTGTGGCCACGTGCGTGTGGTGTTGATGGCGAGGTTGAGGTGCTGGGGCTTCTTTCCCGGTGTCTCCTTTTGGTAGCCTTGCCATGGTAGCCACGTGGGTGGGGTGATGGTGACCTGGGGGGGCTGGGGGCTGGCGCACCCTCTTGGTCCCTTTTTTCCCCTCCGTAGGGGTTTGCTTTCTGGCCTGTGGCTTACTTTTACCCGCGCCCTCCTTTTTGGGCATCGTGGTGGGTGCCTTTGGCTGTGCAATGCGGGTTGGCCGCAACTTGGGCATCTGTGACCGAGTCTTTGGCCCTTCAGCAGGCTCCTGCCGTTTAGATGGCTGTTTGGTGGTGACCACCTTTGCTGCTTTTTTGTTGTTTTTTTTCAGTGCCATTGCTCATGGACTCTGAAAGAGAATAAGCTATGTGTCCAGGACCCTTTAAATAAGATTGGCGGGGTCTGACGCTACGCGTACGAGTGTGTACGGACGTGCGTACGGCCGTCCGTCTGGCCGTGCGGAACCCGGAAACCGCAGGGGCATTACTTATCTGCTGCAGACAAGAGGCAAGAGAGCGCCCACAATCTTCCCCCGCCAACAAGAAGAGATCATCATGCTTGTAAGTGTCTTTTAATGCCTTTGATTTGCCATCTAAATGCATGGCTAGCCCTTAAGGAAGCGCAGGAAGAAACGGTTGGTTTAAAAAGTGTATAAAACTCTGTGCCAAACTGAAGTGAGTGCCCACAAGTGTGAACCAACACTGAGGCCAGCTTCAAGGATCGGATTAGGCTACAAATGTGTCTGTTAATGTCATTTAGTCAAATGATCGATTGTTGACAGATATTTGTATGCAGTTTGAACTAAATCCTATGTTTATTTTGTGTTTTGTAGACCATGCTGGAGCGCAGGTACGACTACCTGCCCAACTCTTTTGAGAAGCGCACCGTCGCCCTGGAGATCATTGGGAAAATCCACCATCAGACGGACACCACCTTCACCCACACTCAGATCATGCAGCATTGGTCGGACCTGAAACGGCTGCACATGCCCCGGGTGCGGAGGTTTTTCGGACTCCATTTCCCTAGTAAGTAAATAGCGATAGCATGCCAGATGTAACTCCTGCAGAAGGTACTCCTTTAGTTATAATTGTTTTTCTTTTCTAGTGTTGGAAATGGGTTACCGAATCCGCCGCACCCGGAGGCGCACAGGCTGACCAGTGCTGCATGAATCTGCAGCTGGAAGTGAAGGTGGTGGATCTCCAGGGCGACGGTCCTACCCCTCCTCTGTTGGGTCCTCCGACCAGCCGCTGGACCTTTCCGCAGAGGAGGGGCGGCACGGCGTGGGCAGGGAGTCGTACCCAGCGACGCATGCGGAGCCTCTGGTATGTGACTCTTCATGTAACTGCACACACATATACATGCTATTTACTACAAAGCTAAGTCCCTTAATCTGTTTTTCTAGATGCTTCTGGAGCGGGTGAAGATATGCAGTCTGCAGCAGATCTCGCCCAGGAGGCACAGGGAGAAGGTGAGTGATGTGACAGACACATTGAAATTGACATTTGATTACTGTTGACTTTATAGTCAACATTATAAGTGACCCTATTTGCCATGTCTCGACAGTCTCTACTTCACAACAGTGGCAGGGCCCATGACGTAGGGTTGTCCCCAACGAGGCATCCGTCGGCCACCAACCAAGTAAGTTGTAATGTAATTCTTTGCAGTATGTGTTAATTGACATGATCACCCAGATACATCAAGCCATAGTCAATGGCATTAGCATAATGACCTGTGGCCACTTCCATAGATTTATTACTTAGCATAATGACCTGTGGCCACTTCCTTAGATTTATTACTTAGCAGAATGACCTGTGCCCACTTCCTTAGATTTATTACTTAGCATAATGACCTGTGGCCACTTCCTTAGACTCATTACTTAGCATAATGACCTGTGCCCACTTCCTTAGATTTATTACTTAGCACAATGACCTGTGGCCACTTCCTTAGATTCATTACTTAGCATAATGACCTGTGCCCACTTGTCATCATGATTTAAGTTGCCAACTAACAAACATTCCATCCACATGTGAGAAACATGTATTTGTCTGAAAATAATGTTCTTTTATTAATTTTATACAGGGACCACACGGGCAAGAGTGGAAGAAATGAATAGAAGGGTCCTTGAGTTGGTGGCCGAAATGCAGCATCTGCGTGACTCGTTGGGGACAACAGAAGAAGACTAGTCTCCTGGGTCCTGTCACTGTGTTGTATATATATAAATAGTTTTATTGTTTTTTAAAGTTTTACATTTTTAATTGTTTTTATAACAAAAAGTTTGTAAATAATTTTATATAAAAAAAATAATTTTAAAAAGGCCATTTCAAAAAATGGCATTGTTGTATAAAAAAAACCCCAAAAAAACCAAAAAATCAGTGTAATTGTTTTACTACAATACATTAACAACAAACGAAGGTTGAATAAATTATTTAGAGATGAAGATTCAGATGACTGCGAAGTGGTTTGGGTAAGTTTTAGGGGCCTAAAATGGAAGAAGAACCTAACCGCGAAGTGGTTTGGGTAAGTTTTAGGGGCCTAAAATGGAAGATGAACCTAACCACGAAGTGGTTTGGTTAAGTTTTAGGGGCCTAAAATGGAAGAAGAACCTAACCGCGAAGTGGTTTGGGTAAGTTGTAAGGGTCCAAAAGGGAAGATGGAGGATCACGCTAAGTGGTTGTGGTGAGCTTTAAGGGTTCAAAAGGGAAGATGGAGGATAGTGCTAAGTGGTTGTGGTGAGCTTTAACCCTTTCGCTGCCAGCCTACCTGCAGCATTTGCCACTCCCTGTTGCCAGACGATGTTTCACTATTTTGCGCTACACATGTTCAACTGTCATTTTTGAAAGGATTTCCAGGGATTTCCCAGGAAAATTATATATTGTTTTTTTCAACAGAGTCTGGGCTTTAACATGAAATGTCTTGTTTGTATTTTTTAGGTGTATTCTCAACATTTTTGGGTGAAATGTGTGAAAAAAAATAAAAAAAAAATATTTTTTTACAATTTGTAGAGTTTTTTTGTAATAAAAAATGTAAGTTTGTCAATAAAATCTTATTGCGTGAGAAACCCCAATTTCTCCCGGTTACAGCGATACCACATATGTATAGGTAGACACCCTTTCCTGCCCAGAAGCCTTTTATAGCTGCTGGATGACAAATGGTTAATTAAAAAAAAAAATGACATAGGGTCCCCCTTCCCGGGGAGGGGGACCCCATTTTTTTTTGGATTTTTAAGCTCATTTGAAAATTCTATTTTTAGTTGAACAGGTCTCTTCATTTGAATTATTCTGGGTGCATTATAATGGCTCATACTGAGAGGCTTATTGACTTTTAACAGTGTATTGTCAAGGTGCTAATGCCTGCTGGATTGAGTTGGGCGTGATGGGCGTACACACACCAATTCATTCTGACATGTTAGACATTAGGCTGCTTTGACACATGCAGAATTGCAGTGCGGTAGTGATTTCTTAAGTCGCTAGTGCAAATGTGATCGTGTGTAGATAGCGATTTGAAGATACTTGTGAAAACCACTCAATGCAGTGCGGTTGCAGGTGCTTCCACTGAAACATTGTGGCAAACAGGACTACTTTTACATGGCAATTCGTTTACTATAGGCAGTATTTTTATGGAAGCTGCATGGCGATTGCAGGCAGATTTGAAATGGACTGTCTATGCAAGGGGATAATAAAAGCTGCAGCATCCTCACCTCTTAAGTGGATGTAGTTTAGCTGTCTTTGTCTTCTGTACAGCTTGGAGCAAGATTTACAGTGTCTGATTTCCCTCCCTACTCCTGTGACTAAGGGCCCCCCTAGCTCCCTCTCAGCTTGTGCACAAGCAAGGCATTACATTCCCCTACTCTGCATGGCCACACCCACTCTCCCTCTGTATGTGAGGAAAATAAAGTAAAACATTTGAACTGTATATTCAGCAACAAAAAACAGAAAAATATTTAGGACATTGCCAGGGGTAGCTCTACACAATGGGCCAATGCTTGGCATTGCCTGCTCAATCCCTTTATTCGCCCCACAATGCTCCGGTGTGACAGTAGCATCATTATTAATTACCCTCATTTCGATCTAGAGGCACCAGATACTTAAAGCCATGTGTTTGACACACCCAATTGTGATTGTTGTTTGTATAAATATAGCACTAGGTTTGAGCAGGGCATCTAGCCTGATGAAGTAGTTGCACCATGACACATGTGGTCAGTTGTGGATGGTTAAACCTAGAAGCTTGATATTGCTCCTTAGCCTGGGTCTGTTTGTTCCTATAGCCACATATAAACATTGCAGGATTTAGGTGGTGCTAATAAAAGTGTTAAATTATATAAATGTAATTTAAAGTGCAGTTGACGTATAAATTTGTATTGAAAAAGGCCATCCCATATTAAACTAGCATTCCTTTAGATCTTAGATTTACTAGCTACACTTTGATAGCTTTACTATTGAAACCTTTTTGGCCCCACCCAGAAGATGAACCCAGGGACTGGACAGCCTGGCTGGTCAGGGCAGTCCAGTCCCTGGGGGGCTCCTATCAGGAGCAAGTTTTGCACCAATCATGTTGCACCAATCATTACATTTCCCCCTTCCCATTGGCCAGTTCCCCTTTAAATTTGTCCTCGACCTGACCATCAGTGCCCGTTATAGCCATTATTAGCTTGGGTGTGCTGTTGGAATTGCATTTAGTGTGTTTGATCCGGCTTCGTCTTTGACCACTCCTGTCCGCTGCCCGCACCGACCTTCTGCCTGTCTGACCTTGCTTCTGCTTACCCCTTGGATACCGTGCTTCTGTGACCACCCGGCTTTGACCCCTGCTTGTCTCGACTATTCTCTGTCTTACCCCTTGGATACCGCGCTTCTGTGACCACCTGGCTTTGACCCCTGCCTGTTTTGACCATTCTCTGCCTAACCCCTTGGATTGACGTTTCGGACCCTGTTAGCTTGAACTCCTGATTTGGGATACCCCGCAGCTCACCCGTCTTTACCATAAGCCAACAATCTTTGTGCCAGTAAGTCCTGGGGAAAACCGAGTCTGGAGAGGCATAACCCGTGTCTCCAGCGAGCGGGGGCTTGACTATAGGCACAAGAAGCGGTGGAGATTGGGGATTGTTGGCTTATGCAAGAAGGGTGTCCGGCGATCCCTCACATTAATAGGGTGTGTTTGCAGCCCGGATACAGCAGGCAGGACTTGCAGGTGCGTTTTCCTCCTCTCTGCCACACCGGAGAGATGCCATAGTTGATTTTGTGGTACCGCAGCGTCAAGTACTTATACGCATGACAGGTATTAACGAGGGCTGAAAGTCATTGTCCAGGTTTAAAAATAAAAAAAAACTCTATACAGTCTTGTCTCCCACTGATGATCACTCCTAGTCCAACACAGCATGTCTTATCTGATCACTAGATCCGAGTCCAGTGACCCAGGCACACCCCCTTTATTCACTGTAATGGAGGGGTGTGGCAGGTCTTGACATGCCTCCTCCATTGCAGTGATTGCAGTGATTGAAGGGGGTGTGCAAGCATTACTCTGACTGATGGTGGGGGATGGTGCTCCATTGTGAATGCAGATGCCATTGATGATTCGGTCCGGATGGCACGGGGCTCTTATCTTGCAATCAGACTAGGTGCAATCATCTGTGGGGGGACAAAGGGTTAATATAAAGTTTTTTTTAGCATGGACAATGACATCATGAAGACCGACTTTACTTCTCTAAGTGGGGAATTAAATATGTTATATAATATTTCAGGGCTTTTTTTGTGCAATATAAGTTTATTCAGATTTTCAGATTTAACAATGTACATCGAGACATAGTGGGGTAATAATGACAAAAAAAAGGTAAACAAGATAGACATGTTGGTCTCAGGTTCAACTAGCACAATTCTGACAGCATGTTCAAGTTGGCATTCTACCTCCACCCGCCCCCGCCCGTCCCACAGTCTCCGCCCCTGCCCGTCCCACAGTCTCCCCCCCTGTTCCCTGCCCGACCCCATCTACACAACTTTATTGAGCAAAGTGTGAGGTTAACGAATAGAAAATACTCTACACCCATCTTAGTCCCTTACTTGAAGGCCCACAAACAATATACAAGGGCAGTCTGGAGGCTAGAAAGATGGACCTTCACTAATTCTAACTGTTCCAGTCCGGGCAGAGATGGGACGGACAAGAGCAGGCAGAGCCACCGAGATCCACTGTAGACCGCCATTTAAGAGAAAAGAAGTAGTAGAGAAAAAAAAAAAAGAAAACAAGACAGATAAGCTCTAGGGGGTACAGGGAGGCGAAGGAAGGGGGCAGGAGGGCGCGGACAAGCCCCATCATCTGCCTCTGAAGACAAACGAGTGTCCCTATAGTCAATCCATCCAGCCCATGTCACCATATACCTTAGCTTCCAAGGCCATCTCCTCCATTCGGCATGCACATCCAAACATATGCTGATCTCAGAGCTTGCTGTGGTCTGATTTTGTTTGATAAACAGAAGAACTAACCATAATTTACAGACTGATACTCAGCAACAGCTTAACACAAAAACAAAGAGAAACCACTATAAAATGTTCTATTCGGTGATATGTCAGTCTATTACAAGGCCAGCTCATAACCCCCCGCCCCCCCCCCCCCCCCCGAGTGGGGCCACTATTATCTGTTGTCCATCTAACACATACTTTCATTTGTAGCTTAATTTTATGCCTGTGTGGACAAGCATATAAATCTGAGAATCACATTCTACCTGTTTTACACTCCCTTTATCACAGATGTCAAGCTGACCCATTCCATTAGCAATTAGCACTGACAGTTTTTTCTGAATCTACCTAAGTTCAAATGCAATCCACCTGAGTGCAAATAACTAATTTGTAAAAACAAGTGAGTTCAGAAAATATGCAGATGCAGATCTAGAGAATAAACACCCTAATAGAATGGGTTAAGGTGACATCTCTTTAGTAATGGTTGCTGAGGTCTCCTTCACATAATATAGGTACATGCATTGTCAAAACATGGCAGAAGTTGTATGTGTACTGACTCTGTTTGTCTTCCTACCCTGTGTCCATTACTTGGCAGGCCTCTTCCTTGGTCTCTGGAGGCTGCCGTGAAGTCCTGTATCCATGACCTGGTAAGGCTTTTTCTTTACAGCCTGTCTCCAGAGGCTGCTAGGTATGCTGAAGTCCTGAATCCTTGATCTGACAAGAATATTTCTTGAATCATGTCACCAGAGGCTGCCCAGAATCCTGAATTTAAACCCTAATAAGTCTCTTCCTTTAATGCTGTCTCCAAAGGCTGCCAGGAATTCTTATGTCCTATACCAACGACCTGGTAGGCCTATTTTGTGAATCCTATCTTTAGAGGCTTTGAGGAATCCAGAATCCTGAATCCATGATCTGACAAGCCTCTTTCTTAAATCCTGTCTCCAGAGGTCACCAGGAATTCTGAACTCTGCAACCTGGTAAGTTCCTTTAAATAATAATCTTCTACCCTTTTCCATTAAACATCTTGGTCCCTCTACCCCCTGCTCTATTTCTCCATGAACATCATGTTGGGTCAGGTGCATAATTTTCTACCATCTCCTCTGTTAAAAATAAAATCAGTAGCTTACCTTTCATTCAGTGGATCAGGAACGGAAACACCCCCACTCCTTGCCCAGTTGTCCTGATTGGCTGCCTCTCTCTGCAGCTCTGAAACCCCGCTCTTCTCTCCCATCTCTCCTCAATCGTCACACTATGCTTACATCATATTTCTGTTGCCACACCCACTGTTTCTCATTTTTTCTATGATTCTTCAATGCTCGAATACTTTTAAAGATAACTTAGGAACTAGAGGGTATTTTTGAAAACGAAGTTTAGGACAGTGCAACGAGTAGCCTGAGACAATGGGACAACAATCAGGCTTGCCTTTAGTATAGCTTTAATTACACTGGACGCTAATAGGCAGGCAGTCAGACAAAGATGGGTTCAATATCCCGGGCTTCAACATCATCCTCGGCAGCCAATTTCCTTTTTTAAAGATCTGCGGAATATAGTTTGGAAAGCGAGGAACAACAACCTCTGATTTATTATTTCAGCTTTGCCTTGATTGACCATTTCATAATAGCAATCAAGGAAGCCATGCATTGCGAGGAAGAAGAAGAAAAGGATGACAAGGAGGGTAAATAATATCCACAGCCTACCAAGTCTGTAGTCTCCTTTACTCTAATTCCAGAAATCAATCTGCATGCACCTGAACTCTGAATGGCCATCTCTGTTTTCGCACTTACCTGGACTCTGAGCCTTTCAGCTCTGTTACTGCATGCACTCAGTACTGGACTCTGGGCTCACTATTTGTTGGCGGAAATTGTGGGACCCTGGCCTGTCTTCAGCGCAGTCCATCTCCTGTTGCGGGGAGCCTTGGCAATAACCCAATCTGAAGTTTCGGCTAGCTGAAGCCAGCTGTAGTATAGTACTGCACCCCTCGTTTCAATTCCAGGCCAGCCACTGCTGAGTTTTATTCGGCTTTAGGATCCATTTATTCCTCTGGAGTACTTTACTTTGTGTAACTGTAATTCAAAACTCATTTTTCTGATGGCAATCTCTTTGGTATTTAGAATCTCTAAGTTAAAGGTTTTATGCTCCAAAGAACTGTATATTATGTTTTTTCCTGATATGGTTTAACTAAAACCCGTGTTAAATTTCACATAGATTTTTCACTGAAAGAAATTAATATTTCCACCTTTTTCAATAGAAATGGTAATCAAACCAAACACTCTAGAGAACAGTTTCTGTCTCAAAAGGTACTTAGAGTTAACAGCAGACATATATATTCATAAGACTTACATACTCATAGGTTTGAAAGTTTATTTCCGTTTGGCGGGCATGGCGGCCTCTCCCCTGCAACTAGAACTTTAGCATTTTGGACAATCAAAATCGTTAAGCAGGCCTAGAGTCAGAGGGTTTACAACCCCCTTCTCCCCAAAGAGCCTTTTATACTAGAGCAATTTCAACATCTTAGCAGGGAGGCATTTCTTTACAGAACACATGCACCACTGCCGCAATGCCTCAAAAGTATTGTACCTGATTATTCTGTTTCTTCATTAAATCTACAAAGCATCCTTACTTGTTTTGTTTGCTAAATCCCATAGTTTGACACCATGGAGGCGCAAGGAAACATGAAAATTCAATACTTACTTTTTGGTCATTTTACTTTTCTGGTGCTCTCTCCATGGCGGCATATGCCCTGCCCAATTGGAATGACTATATAACTGGAATGGAGAGCGGGGGGGGGTGAGGAGTCACATTTTTAGATTGAGGGTAGCAGGGGTTAATGAGGCAGTTAACCCATAGTATACTGCCATGAAGAGTGTGTCTGGAGTATGTGTATTCTCCAGTATGCAGTCCATGAGCACTAGTACGAAACAATCTTTATTTACAATAAAAATGTGATTGAACACCCTTGGTTGGCCCCATGATTGATTACTTCGGGTAGACCCCAGGAATTATTTCCTCTGGTGGACCCCAGAATGATTTCCTCTGGTGGACCCAAAAAATAATTTCCTATACTTGGGCAGGAATTATTTTCTTTGTTGGGTATCTGGAATGCTTTTCTCTTTGTGGGCCCAAGGCACTCCAGTCTGCATCAAGGCATCATGTCTCTAGCTGTCATGGAACTACAAGACCCAGAATGCCCTTACATTGCGTGTTTGAAAACTCAGGCCAAGTGGGGTTGCTTTAAATCCTGCCATGCTAGAGAATAGCCCTCCCCTGTCTGTGATTTTGAACTGTCACAGAACTACAACACTGTATGTCCTTTCAATGAAGTCCTGTATCTGTGAACGCCAGAACATGCTAGTGTATGAGTGTTGTTCCCTAGCAAGCTGGGTGAGAAGGTAGAGACTGCATGATTACAATAAATGATGAGGGGATAACATACACGACAAGCAGTTGGAATAACATTTTTTAAAGAGAGCCCTATAGTAAATAATTCTCAGCATTCTAGACTAGAAATGTCTTGTTCTCTATATAAACCAGTATATATGTTTAGATGCAGTGCAGCCTGGGGGGTTCATTTGCCAGTGGCCTGTATATGGCTGGAAAGGAAGAACCTGAAAGACTGGCATATGGACTGTGGATAATGAGTGACCAGTTCCCAGATTCAGGGAGTCAAAACACCAAGGAAGGACCTCAGGTGAATCATGAATAGGGATGAGCGAACCCAAGCTGCAAAACTTGGCGAGCTTGGGTTCATGAGCCTGAGCACGAATTTCATCGAGAAATCTGTGCGTGCACTCAGCATTCGGCCAAACCCATAACCCGGGAAACTCAACAGCCAACCAACCAGCTTTTTAAATTTAGAAACCACAGCCATGGTGGACATGGCTGTGATTGGCCAGACAGGACACATGATCCTGCTGTATAAAAGGCGGTGACTAGATATGGAGAGGTTGCTAGCTGCTGCTGATGCTGAGTGAGGCTGTGGACTGAAAAAAAAATTGTCCTTTTTAGGACACATAGCAAGGGAGAGAAGGCTGCATCTCAAACTGTCCTTTTGAGGGCACCTAGCTAGGGGGAGCAGCCGGCATCAGTGGGGGACAGCTAGGGAGAGGGACATCTGCCTGTTCTCATTGCACCCTGAGGACGTGCAGCTGCTGGGGCACATCTGGTGAACCACCTTCATTATGCTTATTGGGGATTAATAAAAACTACTAACTTTTTGGTACCCCTTGCATTCTGTTTACTAGGGGTTAGTTAATACTAATAACTTGTTAGCACCCCTTACATTATGTTTACTGGGGCTTAGATAATACTACTTACTTGTTGGCACCCCTTGCATTCTGCTTACTGGCTGTTTGTAAAAGCTACTCACTTGATGGTACCCCTTACATAACATTTACTGGGGGTTAGATAAAACTACCCACTTGTTTGCACCCACTGCATTCTGAACACCTACTGATGAGGAAACTCTAGTGCCGACTCTTACAGCTCTCTGTATTGTAGAGGCTGAGGGGGAGGGTAGCTTGGAGGAGCGGGTGGAAGATGATTCCAGAGGTGATGACTAAGTCCTAGACCCATCATGAACTGAAGGCCATGAGAGTTTGGAGGGAGAGGTGGTGGTCACACAGCCCCAGACAGCCAGCAGAAGAGGGACAAGGGTACCAGTGTTCAGCGGTCAGCCTATTGCTGCCACTGCCCACCACAGCCAAGGACTGAGCACGCCAAGAGGTGGTGGTCACACAGCCCCAGGCAGCCAGCAGAAGAGGGAGAAAGGTGCCAGTGGACAGCGGTCAGCCCATTGCTGCCACTGCCCACCACTCCCAAGGACTGAGCACGCCAAGGCAGGTTCAAAGGATGTCACCAGCATGGCATTTTTTCAAGCAGTTCACAGATGACAAGACACGGGTCACTTGCAAGCTGTGCCATCAGTGCATGAAGCAGGGAAAAATTCTTAATAATCTAAGCAACATGTCCATGATCAGGCACTTGCAATCCAAACACAAGCTGCAACACCTAAAAAACATGCAAACACCTGAGACTCACTCTGTTGCTTCAGTTAACTCCACCACCACCACCAACCCCACCAGCAGTAGCACCATCACCAAGTGTGTTCACACCATCCAATGGAAGTGTTCAGCTTTCCATCCCGCAAATAGAAGTTGGGCAAGCATTTCCACCTTGCTGGCCTTTCAAATGCTCCCATTCCGCTGGTGGGGATGGAAATGGTTTCAAAGATCTGATGGTGGCAGCTGTTCCACAATACCACACACTTTCAGGAACTTCAGCCTTCCCACCCATCACTTCATATGTGACTTGCCGACCAGGTGAGATTCAAATTTGTATATGATGGAAAGGGTGTGTGAGCAGCAGGAGGCAGACCAGCAGCACTTTACCACCAATTAGTGGGCCTCCATGAGGGACATCTGCGCTGTGCTGCAGTGCTTTCAGTATGCCACCAATATGGTCAGCACTGATGACACCATGGTCAGCGCTACCATCTCTATCCATTGCCTGCTAGAAAAAGCCTTTACGCCAAGACAGAGGATGTGATGGTGCTGCAGGAAGAAGCAGAGGAGGAGGAGGAAGGCATTTTCCCAGGTGTCAGGACAGTGCACATGTGGCTTGAAGGCTGGGTTTGCTTGGTTGGCCCATCACTCCACTGTCCAGCCAGTGGATAGTTGTGGAGGATTCAGAGGAGGAGCTGGGGGAGGAGGACTTACAGCAGGGTGGCACCCAGCACAGCTCACAGGCATCACTGGTGCATGGCTGGAGAGAGGAGCAGGAGGAGGAGACACATGACACTGAAGGATTCTCCTTGACTCAGCCTGGAACACATAAGCCACATGCTCCAGTGCCTGGGGAACAACTGCAGAGGTGCCCGCCTCACCAGCCAATTGCTGGGTGGCCACTCTACTGGATCTCCACTATACGGACAATGTCACCTCCTTGATCCCAGCACTGAAGCTGGAAATAGAAAGATGAAAGGAGTACAAACACACTCTGGTGGGCACACTATTGGTGGAGTTCCTCCAGAGGAGGAGCAAGTGTCCAATACAGCAGGGGCACCGGCAGCACCTAACAGGGAAGAGTGAGCATAGCCACAATGTGGAACAACTTATTTAATTGTCCACCACATCCACCACCATCTGATACATAATAATACCAAAAGGCAGACATTGAGCTCTGATTGGCCCTGATGAAACTATCAGGTATACTAAAGGTTACTAAAGGTTACTAAAGGTAATTTTCTGCTGGTTAACTTAATTTGCATGCAAATGCACACATGAAACTAAGCTCAGGCCAAAGATACCAAACCGAGTCTTCAGAACAAAGGAAGGTCTCCCATCATGCTGAATATTAATTAAGGAACCAACCATGCTGGCTAAACAAAAGGGGTCATTCTATACCGTGTCATATTTTTGATAGTGTATTGGAACAAAATATATAAAAATATAATTGTCACAGATTTCTCAATGGAGAAATCCTCTATTAAAGAGTGACCAGAAATTTGAGTACTGCGAGACAGACTATGAATATGCAGCAACCTGTGTTTAATTGTGACAACCAGTGAACAACACACACATCAAACAGGCTGCTGTACATATATATACATGTGGAGTCAGAGTGCATACTGTAAGGATCAGCTCTGGTAGACAGCAGGATGTCAGCAGTATAGAGGCGAAAAGTTCAAAGTAAAGTCCGTGTTTATTCACACATAAAGTCCATAACATAACATTTTCTTTTTAGGTTACATCACCTTTTCAGGAAAAATGCCATAGTATTGCATCAGACAGGCAACGGCCTTTCTTAGTTTTTGTCCAAGCTTGCACACTTGTAGCCGAATCCACCTCGGGTCCACATGAAATAGCCTGTATAAGAGCTTCCAGCCAGGCACACAGAGCCTCACTCCACAAGTGAGCTCTAGACACAGCCAGTGCATAGCTGACTCCCCAGGCTATTTATGCGGCCCGCAAAACCCGGACCTGGGTAGGGGGATGGAGTCCCACCCCGCTCTACTCCATCCCAGTAAAGCCGTCCCGGGTTAGCCTTTCGGCTATACTAACCTTTCAGCAGCAGACTGCCATTAGCAGCTGATGCTGGAGAAACTATACAGCTTTACTGCACCAAGGCCAGGTACCTTGGTGCCACATACCTACCGTCAATGATGGCACCTTGCACCTTACCACAATACATACAAGATACAGCTTCAGGTTCAGGAGTCCAAAGACAGAGTTTGGGTAGAAAGTTCATAAGATTTAATTGCTGATCCACTAGCTGAATGGGTGGATCAGCTTATATAGAGCAGGAAGTCCCACAGGTGCTGGCTGATTAACAACACCTCTGCAGGACAGAGCCATCTGCTGGTGAAGTGGCATATAGCTGGGGAATTCAAGCTGTGGAGGAACTCCAGACCTGACAATCATCATTTGAGTGAGTGGTTACACTCACCTGCCTACACTGCTACATCTACATATCTTCCAACTGTTCAAGGTGGGAAAAAGGGACAATTGGTAAATTAAGCCACACCCCTTCACTGAGGGATGGATAGGATCTGCATGTTAAACCCCAAAAAGGGACAAATGAGAACAACGCGGGGCGTGGGAACATGGACTCAAAAGAGGGACAGTTCCTCCAAATGAAGGACAGATCTACCATATTTATGCTCCATAGCTCACACCTTTTCCCCCCCAAATGTGTGGGTGGGGGGGGGGGGGGGTCTGTGGGTCTTACTGAGTGAATGTAAAAGAAAATTTAGTCACCTTAGTGGCGCTCCCGTTGCTGCTGATTGTCCTCCTGCAACTGCATTTCTGCAGCCCTGGTTCCCCGCTGTACACATTGCTTTCCATGCCCACAGTAGGGCGATTACTGCTGCATCAGTAGTACTCTAATCAAAATGCCCTGCTGTGTGAACCCCCCCTCGCAGTGGTAAACATCAGGCGGGTGCATCCCTACATTTTTGGGCTGTGTGCATGTGTTGCTGGGGAAGCAGCCTCTTGCTCTCCCGATTGCTGAAGGGCAAAGTCGAATGCTGATTGACATTGCATGAAAAATGGCTCTAATTGGACGAGAAGAGGCTCTGATATGCCACAGGACTATGAAGAGGTGAGTTTTGCTGGTGGTCTGTGGGGTTTCACAAAGTGGAAGACAAGGAAAAAAAACCCTGGATAGTCAAAATCCTTGCTTTTGTTCCGCTTTAAAGCACTCCTAAAAGACTCCTAGGGGTCATCCCGATCTGGAATACCATACAGCATCATAGAAAGCAAGTTTCTGGGCTAAACACCCACCTTCTTGCGATAGCTGTGAATGTGGCAGAGATGGTCACGCTGCAGTGAAGTGGCTTTTCTGGTTCCTCCAACTATGAATCTGATGGTTTGCGAGCGGAGGGAGCAGGTATGAAAGTAAATGTGTAGTCACTGGATTCCCGCCCTGTCTGTTCCTTGGCTGCAGCATGAACGCTCCCTGCCAGCAGCTTATGTGATTACAAGAAACCATGATCACTGCAGCGGCCAGGAAAGGGGATTGCAGAAGTTATGTAACATCACAGGATACCCCAGGAAAGTGGCATACCAAGTGCAGCACTCTATTCTTGGGCCGATGCTGCCTCGCGCAGGTGATGAGGCTGATTGCAGGGGAAGCCTAAATTAAAGGAGCCACTGAGCCTTTCGGTTTGATGTTGACCAGCCTGGAGGAAGGAACCCAGACAGTACCCGCTCAAAGTGAAGCGGAAGGACTTTGCTTGTGACTTTGCACTTGGACTTCTGGATGAGCAGGGTGGGCTGGTATGCCCCTGTAACTTGGATTATCAAACCAAGGACTTGCACAGAGCTGGTGAAGTAACCACTTGATGTATTGCATTTGTGCTGCAACGTTCTCTGACGTAAGAGATAAGATTTGTTTTTTGCTGATGAACACTTTAATTTCTCAATAAAACTGCCTTTGCTGTTAAAGAACTGTTGTCCGTGTCACTGCCGTTCGCCCGAAATTGATCACAATCATCCGTGGTTGACATGCTTTAGTGTGTGCCCCTGCTCCAATAAATTAAAGAGCCTGCTTTGTGACTAATTAAATAGAATAATGCTGTCAGTACCAGAGCTGACAGTGGAATAGACTGAGGTAGTGGAAAGGTCAGCTACCATATTAGCTTAACAATATTGTCCAAAGAGAGACTCTAAAGTGTAAGAAAACCGGACCTAGAGTCCAATCTCTGTGAGCAGACCTATATTAGGCACAATCCTCCTGTCAGGCAGGCCCGACACCTTTTGTAAATTAAAAAAGTGTCAGGCCTGTCATGCTTGACAGAAGCAGTGTCTGCTTACGATTTCAAGCACAGTGCTGTATCCTCAGACACACATCATAATGCCTCACCCAGCATAAGTGCCAGTTCTGTGCATACCATTGATAGTGATTTCTGCTGACTCACCAAGTTTCATGGGGGAAAAAAGTACAGAAGGTAAGATTTTTTTTAAATAAAGTAAATTGGTGAAAGGTTTCTTTTTCAGTTTTCAAAAAAATGAACATTTAAAGCAGCCAACTGGGCCAGCCGTGGGGCATACCAGGATGCCCTGCTTTCCCCAGGATCACCAGTAAAATCCACCGGCCACATGCCCGGCTTCCCTGCAGTTGTACACGCTCCTCCAGAAGAGAAAACCGGAGACAATTGTCTGCAACATTTTTTTGCGTGGATATGTTTGGTGCAAAAATTCACACGAAAATGTTAAACTCGTGTGACTCTTTTTATGGGAACTTTTGGGGCGAGATTTTTGTTTGCAGCCATTTATCTCCTGCTTAAAACTAACATGTTTTTTATCATTTAAAATGGCAGCCACATTTGTTTTTAGATTTTTTAAACTATTTTACTAAAAATGTAAGAAATGTGTGCCTCCCTATGAGCCAAATAGCCTGGGCATCGGGCTTAAGGGCTGGAGATGGCCCTTAGCTCTGCCATTAATCCTGATGCACTCCAGTATGCACTACTGGACTATGTACTATGGGAACCAGGCTCTTTCACACCACGGCATTCCAAATGGGGTGTGAGTAATCAGGCGGAGTACAGCCATGTCATCTGCCAGGTGACATGCCGGCCCCCTACCCAGTGCTCTGGACCCCTTACCAGTTCACCCCAAGTGTCAAAAAATATAAACACTCCAGACCAAAAACATTTAATATTCAAAAGGTTAATACTTACCGGTCCCTGCCTTCTTTTCTTCTGTCCCCCGCTGGGAGCCATCCTCATCTAGTCCAGTTGGTTGGTTGCTGTGCCATGCAGGGTCTTCTTTCAATTTTTAGGGCTGTTTGGTGCCCTATCGACTTTGGTACCCCATCCGCCTTTGGTGCCGTATCTGCCATCATCTTTAGGTTATAGTTATGGAAGTTATAGAATGGGGAGATACAGGTCCCCCCTCCTTTCATCCTGGCATACTAGCCAGGTACTGCGCATGGGGCAGGCGGGACAGCCTTTTATACAGAGTGATGGAGCCTCTCTGGGATCCCCCCGTGTGACTACATACATGACAGGAGGGGGTTTGCCCAGGAAACAGCATTTGATGCCCGGCGCTGCCTAAAGAAGATGGCGGGACACCAGGACGCAGAAGGTGCTCATTGAAATGACCCCCAAACAAGGGCATAATATAGTGGGGGGAAAAGACTGTCATTTGATTGATAAAAACCATTCCGGCTGTTGCGGTATGGCTTCTATCAATGAAATAATTTAGAACTCGCTGATAGTGATCAGAAAACTGTTCTGCATGATGTACAATCTCGTATGGAAGTGAAAATTCTCTGTCAGCTTTCTCACATGCTTCATCCACATGCAGGATTAGCTCACATGTGTCCCTGAATCAGATGAAGAAGCGAGAATTCCTGTGTGCAATTTGGATTAAGCATGGGAAATGAGATCATTTCAACTTGAGCCTTTAAAGTGGAACAAAACGCAGGATTTTTACTTTCCGGGGTTTTGTGTATGAACCCCCCCAGACTTACCTTTCCCAAGTCCTATGGAGCATGTGCTCCTATGGGCTCTCCTCCAATCAGAACCTTTTGCCATGCACATTTAATGTTTGGCATGTAGCTCTGTTTACGGCAATCGTGAGCAAAAATACAATTCTGTGAAATACTCACCTGTAGAATTGATATTATTTGTATACAGTACGTCCTGCTCCAGATATAATACTTACACTTGGGGTTATCCTCCGCCAGATGGCGCTGCACTGCAGAGACATGCAAAAACCTCAAATACCCGGGGACCTCCCACAAATCCCCAGCATTGAAAAGCAGTGAACAAGAAGCCGGGAGAGTTGACCACCAACTGGTAACTATAACAATGGTAACAATCACCATACATGGGATCCAGAATAATGCAAAAAAAACAGGGTGGGGTGGAGCAGGACGTACTGTATACAAATAATATCAATTCTACAGGTGAGTATTTCACAGAATTGTATTATTCTTAGTATACAGTATGTCCTGCTCCAGATATAATACTTACACTTGGGACATCCAAAAACAGTGTCCATAAAGTAGGGTGGTATCCCCAACAAAAAACGACAACAGCAGACAGTTTAAAACCACTGTCACCTGCATAACCATACGGCCAAGACAGCATGAGCTGAGGCCCTAACATCAATCTTGTAAAAACTTTACAAAAGGTATGAGCAGAAGGTCAAAGTAGCGGCCTAGCCAACCAGTTCAACAGAAGCCCGGTGCTGAAAGGCCCAAGAGGCATCAAGCACGAGTAGAAAAAAAAAAATCAAGGCGACAAGGGAGATTCTTCCCCTTGCTGGAATAGGCCTGAGTAACAGCCTGACGAATCCAATCGCTACAGTAGACTTGGCAGAAGCCAAAGACCGAACCAAGTACCAGGAGGAACATCCATTAAGGTAATAACCAGGACCAAAGCCGCCCAACTCCCGAGAGCAGACGAGATCGGGCACATTCAGGATGTAATGACCACAAGCTCCAAGGAACCTGCTAGGAAAAAGGCACAGCCGTGGATAACAATATCTCGAATCAATGAACATAAGACACCTCCAGATGCAGAGAGTCCGGCTTCAGGCGGAACTACACCTTATCCTGGTGTATCTCAAGGAATGGGGGCAAGGTAGACAGAGCCGCCCGTTAACACACGCCTGACCAAGGTAACAGTCACCAGAAGGACAACCTTGAGGGTAACAACAGCCAGACAGCATCCTGAATAGGACCAAGGGACAAAATCCTGCAAGCAGACAGAATAAAGTTCAATTTCAATCCCAACAGGGACCATAGGATTACATGGGGGACGCACATGAGTACCCCCTGAAGGAAGTCTTAACCAAGGAAGACTGAACCAGAGACTACTAAGGCAAGGTGGACAGGGCAGAACCTGACCCATCAGAGCACTGAGTTGGAGAACCAACTCCAATTCATGCTGAAAACAACACTAGAACCCTGGGAACCGAGAACGCCCAACAGGTAAGAGAGCTAGACTCACCCCAATCAATGTGGGTATGCCATACCCTACAACAGATAGAAGAAGACGAGGAAGAAGCTTACTCCTAGCCTTCCCATAGTCTCAAACACCGAGACAGATAAGCCTGTCTCCATCAAGATGTATGTTTCAGCAGTCAGGCCGACTAGGCCAGGGACTGTAGATTGGAGTGACGTAAAGGAGGCCCTGAGTGATCAAGCTGGCACTCCTGGCAAGGTACAGAAAACTACTGACCTCAGTACCATGTCTGCAAACCACACTCTACTAGGGCACCTGGGGGCCACCAGAATCACTGGTCCCCTTACCAGAGCAATCTTACGCAGAACCCTGCCTAGCAGGAGGAATGGAGAAGGACATACAGAACCGAACGTCCTGTCAAGACGTTACTAAAGGCATCCGGACCACTGACATAGGATCCTGGGACAGGGAAACAAAGGCCGATAGCCTGTGAAGGTGACGGAACCCAACAGATCCACGACTGGTTGGACTCCATAGCGACACGGGGTTAGCACATCCTGTCGCAGAGGGGCTCCACCAGAGCTAATATCACTAACATGCAGGGAGCATTGTCTCCACCCAGAAAAGGAACATAGACACTTCCTGGAGGGTCCGTCAGCTCCAGGCCCCTTCCAATGATTAATGTAGGACATCTGTCGTCGGACAGACCGAGCACCCCCAAACTGGCAAGCCCAGAAGGGAAGTGGTCGAGCGAGATAGAACCAACTGAAAAAAGGCTCACTGTCTAGAAAATCAATATGCGTAAGGACCTTCTAAGGGCCCCACCACCCCCAGAATCGCAGGGAGTTGCAGAAGAAAACCTCCCCCTTCAACCTGATAGGTTGGCATCCATGGTGACCATTTCCAGGAAGGGGCAAGAAGGAACTGCCCCCAGACAGGTCCCTTGAGTTCATCCACTTCCAAGAGAAAACCTTCTTACAGGAGGGAAGGCCCACAGACCCTGCTCCAGGGGTTCTGGATCCCTGTCCTGTATTACCAATAGAAGTCGCAGAAGGGCTCAAGGGGAACTGAGCATAAGGGACCTCTTCCAAGCAAGTTACCAACGGGCCCACCAGTTGCATCCCTGCCTGGTGTTAAGAGACCGGGATAGCAAAGAGGGACTGAGCCCATGTGACCAGATTGCCCACCTAATTGCTGAGAAGGGGAGAATCTGGTTTGAACCTAATCCAGAATCATTCCTATTAATGGAGTTACCACTCAAGGGGACAGTGAGGACTCGGGGTGATTGATCACCCATCCAAATGACTCCCAATGGACACCACCAGCCGGGTATCCAACTTAGCCTGACGCAGAGACAGGGAAGTGAGAAAGGGCGTCCAGGTAGTCATTGCGCGGACGCCCCTTGGTCTCATCAGAGACATCACCCTCGTCAGCACCAGAGTGAACACTCTGGGAGTTGAAGAGAGGCCCGATAACAAGGCCACAATTAACAGTGTTGGACTTCCAACACGGACCTGAAGAGCCTCAGAGACCTGAGGGCACAGTGATGTAAACATAAGCAGTTCCCCAGATGGCAAGAAGCCCACTGGGCGCAAGGTGCTGATGGCCCAACTCAGAGTTTCCATGCAGAAAAACTGCCTGTAATTAGAGAATTGCTGTGAATCCAGAATGGGCCAACCCGACCCATCCTTTGGGGGACTGTGGAAAGGTTGGTATAGCGGCCCCTGCCTCTGCCTATTACGGGCAATCTGCAAGAGACCCTCAGACCTTGCAGGCCTAGCATGGCCTGCGCCAGCAACAGAACAGCGGCAGGGACCAGGAGTACCTGGGACCTGATAAAGACTGGGGAAGGCCATGCAGCCAACTCTATCCTGTATCTGGAGGACACAACCTCCTAAATCCACCAGAATGAGGCGAGATGCCTCCTGATAAGAGCAACGTGCTGCAGCCATCCCCTCACCCAGACGGGCGAGGGCGCCCCATCATGCTTGAGGGGGTTTGGTGGAAGATTTGGGCTTAGCCCCGCCGGAGGGGCCAGGGCGTTGTCTGCTGCTCGTGGGGCAGGAGTCTGCTTGAAAAACCCGGAAGGACACCCCTGGTTCCTGTTTAACACTAAAGTAGGGGGGAGGGGGGGTGCCCCTGCCCCGAGGGGGCCGAGACAGCCGTCTGCGTAGGGGTGATTTGCACTTTTTACCGAACAGGTCTAGACGGGCCCCAAATAGGCGTTGCCCTCTAAAGGGAAGCCCAGTAAGAGTCTTCTTAGTAGCATCGTCAGCACCCCACTGTCGCAGCCAGACCAAGCGACGTATAGCCACCGCAAGGGCAGAAGTTCTTGCACACATTTTAATAGCGTAATCCAGCGCTAATAGAATACATTTTACAGATACATCACAATTGGAGAGCGCATTAAACACCTCCCAGGGGAGATCCTCGGGGGCGATGATCAAGCAACTTTCTGATGAGGGTTCTAGCGGCCACTGCAGTAATAGCCGCGGCACAGACCGGCACCGTCCCAGCACAAGAAGGCATGGGAGGCCAGCAGCTCAATGCGCCGGTCCTCAGCATCCCGAAGGGTACTATAAGCAGGGGTTGTAATAAAGGGGGGTTTAGGGGCCCCTATGATCAGTGCATCCACCACAGGGGGTGATGACCAACGATTAACCACCGCAGGGGGAAAAGGGTATTTCCTATCCCAGTCCCCTGGAACCCCTGGAAGTTTACTGGGGCATTCCCATTCCTTGAGCACAAGGGCATGGAAATGAGCCTGCTCTAAAAATTCCAAACGTGCAGTCGCAGTATGGAAACGCTCCCCTCTAGGTTTGGGGACCTGACCGGGGAGAGATATAGACAGTGCCTTAAAGACCTTAATCAACAAGTCGTCAGTGTCACACTGACCCCAGTATTCAGCGCCAGAATCGTCATGACTCCTCGGCCTCTCATCAGATGAGCCTGAGTCAGAGAACAACTCCCCTTCATCAGAAGAGGTATAGTCACACGGAGTAGTAAACTCCTCGGTTCTCATAGAAAATACAAAAACATGAGGTGACAGGTGCTGCTTCCTACCAGGGCCCATTCGCTCTGACAACCTAGCAATAATCTGTTCAGCCGTAGGCAGTCTGGAAGGCCCAGCAGGCTGCAATTCCCCACTTGTATGCGACTCAGCAGGAGAGAGATTTAAGCCTGGGGAGATAGGTGAATTGAAGCCAGGTGTAGCCACTAGCCGACCTGATTGCAGGGCCAGTGCTTGCTCGGCACAGGGTACGCAGACCCGTGCCCTGTCAGCATCAGCATGGGGTTGTCCACACGCTATACACAGCCGGTCTTGTCCCAGAGGGACCCCGGTCACATAACTCTGAGATGCCTCCATATGGTGATTATTCAAGGCACAATATGCCAGTAGGGATTTACACTATAAGTAACCCTGGATGCCCCAAAGACCCGCTAGGGAAGTGGGAGAATATTACAAGGCCCGCTATAATTTTTACACCGGGCCGGGAGAAGCCAATGGTGTTCACCAGTCTGAAAGACATAATGGGAATAAAGGGTGTCAGAACCATGCGCAGTAATCAAGGATCATGAAAATCGCCCGCGAGGGCACTTACAGACCAAGGGAGGAGGAGGACCGCTACCACGTGTGCGTGCGACCAGCATCAAAATGGAACCTCGAAGGGCGGGCCAGAGCGGGCTGTGACGCGGAGCGCGCCAAACCGAGTCCCCGCCCCCGAAGATCGGGAAGCTCTGAGATAGTTTCAATGTTGTCATGAGGAGCGAAGTGTATGACACACTTAGAAAAGAGATTTGCCAATGAAGACGCCGCCGCCGCCCGGCGCAGCACATCCAGTAAAGGAAGAGGCTCTGATACCAGGAATACCAGTCCAGGGCAAGACTAAGGCCATAATGTGTAAACATACACTAAGACCACCACACACCCCCCTTTCTTTCCCCTCGGGCTACGGGGGGAACGAGGGAGGATGGCGACCCTTTGTACAGGGCCCACCGCTACACGAGGCATGGGGCAATAGTGCGGGAGGGGCATCCCCTAGAGGCTCACCATCAGCCTAAACCGCCTACCCTTTTGGGGGGGACTGCGGTGGAGCATGGCTCCGTTAAGCACGCATGGTGCTGCCTACCTTCACCCGACCAGCGCAGCCCAGGCTGGGAGGCACATCACAGGGAGGACGGGTGGGAATAGTCCAACAGGGCCGCAGGCTTTGATAGCCCCGCTCACCTGCGAGAGAGTGATACTTCATGTCTTCGCAGTCAGCACTGCAGAGAAATCTGGGGATTTGTGGGAGGTCCCCGGGTATTTGAGGGCCGGGAGGAGCCTGTTTTTGCATGTCTCTGCAGTGCAGCGCCATCTGGCAGAGGATAACCCCAAGTGTAAGTATTATATCTGGAGCAGGACGTACTGTATACTAAGAATATCGGCCCCATACCCAGCATCGGGTGCCGTCTAAAGCTCAGAGCACGCTGGCGGCGCATCCACGCTTCCCTCTAACAAGGATGCGGCCATGGGCCGTGCATGCGCTGTTGGACCGGGAAGTGAACGGGGTGACCATGCCAGGCAGATGTCCCTCTTTGTAAATTACCCCCCACAGGGACAGTTGGGAGATAAGTAAAGGGTCAAAACTAGGAGCATGTAGTTCCCTAATGGTTCATAGCCTTAGCATCATGTGAACCAGGGTGCCCAGGATTGGACAAGGATGGGGTGCAAAGGGGCCCCTGAGTAAATAAATTCCTATGTGGGCCCGTGCAAGCCTAAATAAATTGATGTAATACATTTGGCTACATTGGCCAGAGGTTGCTTAGAAAAGTTGCCTCACGTACAGTCAGTGTGGCTTTTGAATAAGGTCACTGGACATTTTTGGATTGACTGTTGGAGCCAAGTTTACTGCACAATTCTTACATTTGGGGCTGCTTTAGGAACCCTCTTTTAAGTAGATTAGCTTAAATATTCACATTCAACACTTTAAAAATGATAAAACTGTTACCCAAACCTCACAAGCAGCTTACAATTTTCTATGAAAATTTACTCAACTGTTATCAGTAAAAGATAACACTCCTTTTTTTAGAACTGTTTTGGCAACATCACAGCATGGATAATGTTTCTCATCATTCTGAAATGCTGTCCCCAAGGCAGAGTGTGTAACTCCATAAATCAGTCAATTCTCATTTCTAGAGAGGCAGAAAGGCCCATTATATCACTACTTAACAAATACAAAAAGGCCCTGTTTCTATTTTATGAGCTATATTTGCCATCTGCGATACTGAGGGGAGCTTGCTGTATTACCTTATAATGAAGAGAAAAAAAAATAAACTAGATATGCACTAGTGATGCAAACAATGCACATGGTTCTGCATCCTAGTACATGAACCTAACATTAAGGTGGAACAAAACCCACCAGTTGTCACCCTGGAATTTTTTAGTTTTCAGGGTGGCCAGTGGTGGGCTTTGTTCTGCTGGTTTTCACCTGGGCATTCAGAATCAGGATGCCCCACTGTATGAGACCCCTTAGAACTCCGCTATTCACTCACCTCTTCCATGTTCCTATGGTGCATGCATGGGCTCTTGTCCAATCAGAGCCATCTGCCGTGACTATAGGGTTGGTTCAGAGACAGATACGCATGGACTTTCGCATGTGTCTATGCATTTTTTTTTGCACTGTTTGGCTTGTTTTTTGTTTTTTACGTTACTTTTTCCATGCATATGTTCGTTCCCGCTAACGCGTATATGCGCTTTCGAGGTATGGATCTAAATCTGATCATTTGCGTTACTTCAGATCATTTTCGGATCTAAATCTGATCATTTGCGTTAGTTCAGATAAGTTATGTTATTGGGATGGGCTTGCGTCTGATTCTGAGACCTGATTGCCGAGGGACCACCGCCTTATAAAACGTTTCATTTCCGCTCCACTTACGGGACCATTTTTGCCTCGGATTGCTATTGTTGAACATGTATTGTGGCTATGTGGAGGAGTATGAGCGCCTTCAGCTCCAAGGCATTGCATGTATCAGCATGGCCGAGGCCAGATTGCACCGACGCATGCATATCGATCGCATGCATGACGTTGAGCTGTTCAAGCTGACCCGACTTAATCGCGCTTCCCTCCATAAATTGTATAGTGAGCTGCGGCCATGGTTAGCCCGCACCACAAGGAAGGGGCATGCAATTTCAGGTATGACCAAGATGCTTGGCTGCCTGCAATTTTTGGCGAACGGCTCGTTCCAGAGGCTGGGTGCCCTCTCCGTGTGGATGTCCCAGCCTACGCTGAGCCGCACGCTATCCAAGTTTCTGGATGGCATGGCTACCATTAGTCCGAAATATATTTCCTTTCCGGAACACATGGTAGCCTGGAACGCGCTTAAGTTGTTTTTTTTTAATATCGCCGACATGCCCAACGTCATGGGTGCGATTGATTGCACCCACGTTGCATTGGTCCCTCCCGCAGCCGACGAGTACATCTATAGGTAAGTTAATTATGTCATTTTGTTATATTGTTTAGGCAAACTGTATTGTAAGTATCTATTAAACCCTCCTTCTAAAGTGTCCCTGTGAACCACTTTACAATGTATACCTTAATCCCTCCTTCTAAAGTGTCCCTGTAAAACAGTTTACAATGCATACCTTAATACCTCCTTCTAAAGTGTCCCTGTGAACCACTTTACAATGTATACCTTAATCTATAACATTTGGTTTGTTTGTTTGTTTATGTTTTTGTGTGTTTTGAATATTATTTGCCTTTGTGAAGGCCTTTTTTTAACCAAAAAAAAAAGAGTTATGTCATTAAAAACTTTTATTAATATCAAAACAACACGAACATAAATGCATCAACTTAGGCAAGAACAGCTTAAGTCACATTCAATATATTTTCTGGAAATATGTCAATTTATATTTGAAGAGCACTCGCAGACTCCATGTACATACATTTTAAAACATAACTAGAAATTGGGGTAGACTCCTGGCCTCTAGCAATTGGCCACATCCAGGAGTTCTAAGGTAACTGACTCCAGGCAGAAGTTTCCCCGCCCACCAACATCAAGATCCATAGGGAGCACTCATTTCAAGGGGGATTGTCGGCCAGGAATACAAAGAGCCACATACACACCCTCTCCTGCTTCTAAATTTACCTGCCTATGACAGCCAGACCCCATGCCAGTCCAGTCCAATCTTTGGCATGCCAGAACAAAGTTGCAGTCCAGCGTCTCCATAAAATATAAAATATAACTTTTAATCCAGTTCCCATAAAACGATTGTGGTACAAAACGTGAAGATGGGCCGAGCCCCAAGAAACAGCAACCAATGTGACGCGTTTCAGGCCCGGGTGGGCCCTTAGTCATACAGGCGGCGCCAGGTCCATGTTAGGGCAAGGTTAGGTTTCACGGTATTTAGGGCATACATCTAGCATTTTGACCCATGGGGGGGTTTTCTCACTTGGCCTCCTTACTAGCAATAATTTGTATTGACATCGGTAGTAAATCAATGGAGGTAGTAAATCAATGGAGGTAGATACAGAGATTTGTATGGGGTAGTGGGTTTAGGTTAACGTTAAGGGGGTAGATTTAGGGTATTGGGACCGCATTTAGGGTATAGGCTTTATGAAACTGTAGCGCCTGGAGGCTCTTTGGAATACATGTATAGTGCCCCCTTTTTTCTGCTACATCGGCCTTTTAATTAGCATGTGTAATGTGGTTCTAATTTGGCCATATATAATTTTGGTCAGAGGCACCTTGTAAGGGGCTTGGAAGCTTCAATACCGTTGTTCTCTATGATCGTTTTTATTAGCAATGCTCTCCGCTTTGTTTTAGCGGAGGCTGGTTGGTCTGTGTAGGGATTGCAGACCAATCAGCACTTGTTTGGTGGCGCTGACAGCGGTGGCTGCCGGTATACTACGCAGAGTACGTATTTATTACAGGCGGCAATAAGGCCATTTAATGTTGTCCAGCTATGAATTTTCTTTAGGCTGAGTTTCCTCCAATAATGGAGATCATATGCTTGCTCGTACTTTGCGTGGGTATTATTGATCAGCCAGCGCTTCTAGCGCTTCCGGCGGCGGTACTACGTAAACTGCGTATCTATAACACGTAGCTACTATAGACCAGCCAGCGCTTCTAAACGCTCCTTGCGGTGGCACTGCGCAGATCACTTATCTATTATACGCGGCTTCAGGACGTCATTTGACGCTGGCCGGATAGTAACAGTCTATTGGCTGCCGCCTCTCCAATCAGAACAGCATTATGCAGGCTCCTTCTTCCGGATCGCTGCACGGCACGGAACAACAGGTGTCTCTCGGGTGGGAGGTAAGTGTCTTCATTAACTAATCTTGTATATAAATAGAGTCTGCTCACTTCATTGAATTGTATGACTAAGGGCCCACCCGGGCCTGAAACGCGTCACATTGGTTGCTGTTTCTTGGGGCTCGGCCCATCTTCACGTTTTGTACCACAATCGTTTTATGGGAACTGGATTAAAAGTTATATTTTATATTTTATGGAGACGCTGGACTGCAACTTTGTTCTGGATTGTCACATTTGAGGAGTCTGTGGTCGGGATCTCCCATGTCCGTGCGCATGCTAAACCGGTGAGCTGGCTAATTGATTTGTTCCAATCTTTGGCATGGGCAAATGTTTATTTTTTCAAGCCAAGAATGTCCACCAATATTGCCAACAAACAGGATGAGGGAGCCAGCATTTACCTAGGCCCTAGCCTGCTGCGTGGGAGCTTGAGCGGCCGCTTTAGTGAGGCTTAAGCTTAGCCATTGGCTAGTGGGGTATGTGAGCAATCTAATGAGCTATATGGCCGAATTCAAAAACAAACCAGCAAAGTCATAAACCACACAATCTTGGTTGCGCTCACCACACAGGTAAGTAGAGTGTGATTGGCCTTGGAGGTGGCCCAACACCTGGGCATGTGTGGCATTCATAATCTGCCACTGCTCCAGCATCTGTCTGTTGCTAGTTCGAAATGCATCTAGCATGGCAGTGAAGTTTGCATTTAAGGTGGCCGTTTGTTCTGCCATCTGTCTGTTTAAGGTGGCCGTTTGTTCTGCCATCTGTCTGTTTAAGGTGGCCATTTGTTAAGCCATCTGGCTGTTTAAGGTGGCCATTTGTTCAGCCATCTGGTCCTAAAATCAGTCATCATGGTGGTGAATGTAGTATTGAAGGTCTTTAATTGTGCAGTAATCTGCTCTGTTGTTCGTTGAGTCACCTGCCTAAAGTAACGGCTGTCATGGCGCCGTGCTGACTCCCGAACTGGTCGACGTTGTTGACTGCGCCTTCCACTTCCCCGGGTTTGTGCACCTGCAGATGCTGGAATTCTAGGGCGAGCAACAGTACCAGATGTGCTTGGCAAAACCTCTGTAGCAGAGCTAGCACTGGGGACTGTAGGCTCAGTCTCAGCCTGCTGCACACGATGGCCTGGCAGCATGCGTCCTGCTTCACTCTGCTGCAGAGGATTTGTTGCAGTAGGATGCAGGAGTCTGTTGGGACATGTAAAAAAGTGTGTCAGATTGGGGCCTAAATATATTTGAGATCAAAATTAGTCAAGTGCATTCACATGCATCACAAGTTTCAGCAACGTCCACTTACCCTAGCTATCTGGTCCTGTGTCCTAGGCAACAGGGAAGTAGACGGTGCGCTCAAACTGGAGGAGGCTTCCACACTTCCAGAGGCTGGATACTGGACTGTGTTAAAAAGTAAAAGGCACGTAAACACACAAACATCCCTTGATGACCCTGATGAGTACATATGCTTTAGAAAACACCTGGGCAAGCAGGAATGCCAACTCCCCCAACGGTCAAAGTTGACCTTCACAATGAATCTGAGTCTATCTTCTATGTATGCCTCACCCTGTACATACAGATTGGTCACCTTAAATAATACAAACATGCATGTACTGCATGTTATGAGGCTTTACATCTCAAAAATGGCGCCTTAGGGGCCAACAGTCAGCTTGCAAATAGCATTTGGCTTCAGAGTATGCTGCTGTGCATTCTTGCAATGTTGACCTTTCCCTGACCCCAGCTCAAGTTTGTCTGAACAAAGCACACCTACAACCCCAGTGGTGGAGAGACAAAGAAGTAAGTGTTGTCTATTATTGACTATATTCACACCACATGCGGTGCTTTGGTAAGATAAATAGTTTAATATTGAGCAGAAATACTGTCAAAGGTCGTGTATGGCCTGCAAACCTTTTTAAGGACCATTAACTACTGCACCCTGGGAGAGTGTCCATCATGAAGGCCATTCCTCAGACATTAAACACCCACCTAAAACAGTAACCTCCCCTCAAAGCCACTCCCTAGGGGCCTGTGTTCATATCTGCCTGTGAGCTTCATTTCACAAGTTTACAATAGTTCACATTAAAACAAACATTAAAAACCTGCAGAAATGCCATGGATGTCTGAGTCGTGTCTGGCAGAGAGGCCCTCTAATGCTACGGGGTGGATTAAAGCCAGGACCATTTCTTTAGCTCTCGTGTATTGTAATTTTGTGGGGAAGCCTCCGCCAGTTTGGAAGCTGAAAAATAGAGGTTTAAAATTATTTGGCATTGTAGTCACTACAACAAGCAGCCAAATTCAAAACTCAAATATGTACCTGTGATTGCGCCGTTTATTCTGCTACTTTCGTACTGCATATTTCAGGTCAGATATTTTTTTCTGGATCTGCTCCACATCTTTCCTCTCGTCCCCCGCTGCATTCACCTGTCTGGTGAGCTCTTCCCAGATTTGTTTTTTTCTCATTTTGCTGGTTGCTTTGGAATGGCGCCCAAATAGCTCATCATAATGAAGTGTGAGGCCACTTGCCAAGGCTAGGGTTTGTGCCTCTCCAAACCGCCCGCTCAACTGGCCTCGCCGCAATGTTCGGCCTAATGGTTGTTCTTCTGGGTCATCTGTGTTTGGTCGGCCATCACGTGGCTGGAAAAAGACTGGACTGGCATTAGGACTGGGGGTCATTGGCTGGGTGGCCACAGAACTAGCAGGCGTGGATGTGACATAGGTCTCACTGGTTTCCACCTGTTCCGGTGCCAAATGTGGCAGAGGAGGAGAAGGTGTGCTTGGTGGGCTTGGGCTTCTGGCCCTCTGCTTACTTTTCCCCTTGGAACTTGTGCTCCGTTTATCATGGGATGTGGTAGGGCAGGGAGCAGGAGAGGGTGTGCTTGGGGGGCTGGGTCTTCTCACCCTCTTCTTTTGCCCCTTGGACGTTGTGCTCCCTTTCTCTTTGGATGTGGTTGCACAGGGAGTAGGAGATGGTGTTCTTGGTGGGCTTGGGCTTCTGGCCCTCTGCTTACTTTTCCCCTTGGACGTTGTGCTACCTTGCTGTTTGGATGTGGTTGCACAGGGAGCCTTCTTCTTGGAGGATCCTTTCTTGCGGGTGCTTGCTGTTTTTGATGGGCCTGGAGTTGTGGCCAATGTAGCCCTGTGGTGGCCACTTTTGCTCCACGTTGCAGGCACCTTTGTAGTAGATTTGTGCGACCGAGTGCTCGGTCTGGAGGATGAAGTGTCCTCATACCGCTCTGCCCTTTTGGTCTTGGCCTCCTTTGCTGCTGGTTGCTTTGTGCTAGCTTTTTTGGGTGCCATGATGACAATATCAAAAAAATGAGCTGTGTGTCCATGACCCTTTAAATACTAATGACTGGGTATGACGCTTACGCATTCGTGTACGCGTGCGTACGGCCGAGCGGAACCTGGAAACCGCTGGGGCATTACCTATCTGCTGCGGACAAGAAGAAAGATGGCGCCCACAATCTTCACCCGCCAACAAGAGCTCATTATGCTCGTAAGTGTATTGTAAGGACATTGATTTGCCATCTAAATGCATGCATAGGCCTTAAGGAAGCGCAGGAACAAACAGTTGTTTTTAAAAATACCATTTTGTGAATACTCACCTGTAAAATGGGTATTATAAGTATGTCACACACCCCGCTGCAGATAGTCATTACACTTGGGTTATACTGACCTGTAGATGGCGATCTTGCAGAGATGTCAATAAAAAAAGGAAGACCCTCCCGGTCCAGAAATACCTGGTACCTCCCACTCATTCCCCAGTATTAAAACAGCAGTGAGGAAACAAAGGGACCAGGAAGAGCCAAAATAACCAGTGACAGTAAGAAAGGTTCACCATATAAAGGATCCAAAATACCAAAGGGCGGGGTGTGTGACATACTTATAATACCCATTTTACAGGTGAGTATTCACAAAAGTATGTCACACACCCCGCTTCAGATAGTCATTACACTTGGGACATCCAATAGCAGTGTCCATAAAGGGCGGGGATCCAAAACCACCTAAGGGGAACCACCTTAGGAAGGAAATCTGGCTTGAAGCGGAAAACCACCTTGTCCTGATGCCTCTCAAAGTAAGGAGCCTGAATGGACAAAGCCGCCAACTCCGATACACGCCGAACAGAAGTGATGGCAACCAGAAACGCAACCTTCTGAGTAAGCGTAGAAAGAGCAATATCCTGCAAAGGTTCAAAAGGAGGACCCTGAAAAGCAGAAAGAACCAGATTCAAATCCCAAACTGGGAGCAAAGGCTTCCTAGGAGGCCGCACATGCATAACCCCCTGGAAAAAGGTCTTAACCAGAGGATGAAGAGCAAAAGACTTTTGAAAGAAAACCGCCAGGGCAGAAACATGCCCTTTCAGCGTACTAAGCTGCAAACCTAGGTCCAGACCATGTTGCAGAAATTCCAAAACCCTAGGGATAGAAAACACCCTGCAAAGCAAGGCCCGGACCTCACACCAATCAATATAAGACCTCCAAATCCTATAGTAGATGGCAGAGGAAGACTTCTTTCTAGCCCTAACCAGAGTCTGAATGACAGCATCAGAAAGACCTTCCTCCTTCAAGATGGAGGTTTCAGCAGCCACGCCATCAAAGCCAGCGTTGGTAAATTGGGGTAGAGCAGTGGACCCTGAGTGAGTAGATCAGGCAGAAGGGGCAGATCTAACTGATCCGCCGCCAACCTTACCACGTCTGTGAACCAAACCTGTCTTGGCCATCTTGGAGCCACCAGAATTGCTGACGCGCCCTCTAGGGCCAGCTTGCGCACCACTTTGCCCACCATGGGAAACGGAGGGAACAGGTACAGAAACCCCAGATCCCTCCAGTTCAGAGACATGGCCAGAGCCAGCGGATCCCGCGAGAGAGACACAAATGCCGGAAGCTTGTGATTGTGACGAGACGCAAAGAGGTCCACCTCCTGAGTCCCCCACTGGTGGCAAAGCGACCGAAACACCTTGGGGCTGAGCGACCATTCCCCCCGGCGAGATGAGCACCTGCTCAAGGAGTCCGCCTCCGTGTTCTCCACTCCCGGAATGTACACCGCCAAGATGCATGGGACATTGCTCTCTGCCCAAGCCAGGATCAAAGACACTTCCCAGAGGGCACGCCTGCTGCGAGTCCCTCCCTGGTGATTGATGTAGGCGACCGCCGTCCGATTGTCTGACCGAACTTGAACCGGTAAGCCCTGTAACTGATGAGTCAAGTGAGTCAGAACCAACCTGATGGCTCTCAGCTCCAGAACATTGATGGGATCGTGAGCCTCCTGAGGCCCCCACAGTCCCTGAAACTGAAGATCCTTCCAAAATCCCCCCCAACCTGACAGGCTGGCATCCGTGGTGACCGTCTCCCAACGAGGGGGTCAGAAAGGATCTGCCCCTCGTCAGATTGCTTGGTTCCAGCCACTACCGAAGGGAATGCCGCACCCGGGGGGACATCAGAAAAGACTGATCCAATGACAGCGGGGACCCGTCCCAGGCCACCAAGAGATGGAGCTGGAGCGTCCTTGTGTGAAACTGGGCAAAGGGAACCGCCTCGAATGATGCCACCTTCAATCCCACCAGTCGCATCCCTAGCCGAATGGACGAGCGAGGGATGGATAGGAGACGCTGAGTCAATTCCTGAATCAGAAGAACCTTGGGCCGGGGGAGGAAGACCCTGGCCTGAGAAGTATCCAGAGACATTCCCAGGAACTCCACCACCTTGGAGGGAGATGGGCAGGACTTAGGATAGTTGATCACCCAGCCGAATCTCTCCAGGGTGGATACCACAGTCCTGGTATCTAGCTCCACCTGGCTGAGAGAGGAAGCCACAATAAGAAGATCGTCCAGATAAGGCACAATGTGGATATCCTGGGCTGAGGAGGGCCATCACCCCTGCTAGCACCTTGGTGAAAATCCTTGGAGCCGAGGTAAGGCCAAACGGAAGAGCCACAAATTGAAATGGCGATTTTCTACAAAGAACCTGAGAAATCTTTGGTGTGCCGGAAAGATTGGAATATGCAGGTAAGCATCCTTGATGTCTATGGACGTCATGAAGTCCCCTTGACGAAGTGAATAGATGGCCGAACGCAGAGTTTTCATGCGGAACGTCCGGGAACGGACGAACCTGTTGAGAAACTTCAGATCCAGAATGGGACGAACGGAACCGTCCTTCTTGGGCACCGTGAACAGATTGGAATAGTAGCCCAGGCCCCGGTCCGAGGGAGGCACAGGGCAAATGACAGCCATGTCCAGAAGATTTGCTACTGCCGCCCGGAGCCCCTGTGCGGCCAGAGGATCTGAAGGTACCCGAGACCTGAAGAATCTGGGAGGGGGCCGGAACTCGAACTCCAGCTTGTAACCGGAAGACACCACTTCCCGAATCCATGTCCGAGACCTCTTAGTCCCATACCCGGGAGAAGAGTTGCAGCCGCCCCCCCACCCGCAAGGGTGAGGGTGCTCCCTCATTGCTGAGCCGGCTTGGCAGCGGCCTTAGGCTTAGAGCCCCAGCTGTGTCCTGGACGGGCACGACCCCTGCCCCGGTTCCTGGAATCACCTCTGGAGGAGGAGAAGGCCAATCCCCTGCCAACTCTGGCCCTACGAAAGGAAGGAGTGAAATAACAAAAACAACTCACACCGCTTAAGGGCGGTGAACTCCTCACTAGCCGGGTCAAGCCCGGAAGTAGTCAACAGTTCTCTAACAACCGACCTGGCAGCTACCAATAAGAGCGCCGAAGCACAAACAGGCCGCAAGGCTGACCCAACACTGGCAAAACCATGACAAGCCATCTGAGGGTAGTACAGTCCGGAGAATGCAAAATGGAGGTGCTAGACAACCCCAAAACAGGAGCATCCACCTCAGGAGGGGACGAATAGTGCTTCACCGCGTCCAACGGAAAGGGATATTTTTTTATCCCAACCCGGAGGAACACCTGGAAGTCGAGTAGGCCTCTCCCATTCTTTGAGAATAATGCCATCAAAATGCTTTTGATAAGGGAATTCCAAGCGCGGCTTGGTCGCCTCAAAGAACTCCCCCTTTTGCGGAGGAGCCGCTTCAGGAGGAGAAATAGCCGAGACCTCAAACATATGAGCCAGGACCTTAGAGGTATCCAACGAATCCCCCTGACCCTGCTCGGTATCAGCACCAACAAACTGCTGATCATCAGACCCATCTGACTCCTCAAACAGCTCCCCCTCCTCTAGCGGGGGGCAATCGGACCAGTCCAGAGAGTCAAACTCATCCAAATCAAAGGCCTGCGTGGCTGTAGACAAATGTTTTCTCTTAGCCGGGGCCTTTCTGGCCACAGCACTAGAAAACAATTTTTCAAGATTGGCCAATCTGGCGCACACCTCAGAATGCGACTCCCCACCCATGACAACGTCACATGGGGTACGGATCAGACGGGGGGGGAGTAGGAGAAGAGTCGGGGGAGTAGAACCGGACGCCGGAGATCTGGACTGCCGCGTAATAGTCCGCTGCGCACATGGTACACAAAGAAATACATCATCCCCCGAAAGGGATACCCCACACCCCAAACACTGCCTGGATTGCCCCGAGGGGAGCCCAGGTCCCGTATCCGGGGGAGCCTCCATATGGTGATTTTTTATATAATTGGTCACGATGACCAGAGGGAATTACGCAGCAATGCTACCCGGGATGCTCCTTTTAGTCCCACGTGGGAGGAATTTTACAGGAAACTATTTTAGCACAAGGGACCCCAGGACCGGGAGAACCCCCTTTAATAGTAACAAGGGTCCACCTGGAAGACAAAAGACAGGCACAGCAATCAGACCTCATACAAGTAAATGTCCAATAATGTCAACAGACAAGCATTGCAGACAACCACACAAGGGGCATGGATATATACACAAACTAATGGAGACCACAACTTTATTCTTTTAAGGGTGAGCGGCGCGTGCAGAGGATACAGGGCTCAGTGTGGGCTCCGGAGCGGAGAGCTCAGCATGGCAACCTGAGCTGTGTGCCCCTGCAGTATATATATAAAAACTAATGGGGCCCCCAAGGGCCACTCACCGACTAAAAAGACCGCCGACCGTCACACACGCACACAAGCGGAGGAAGAAGAAAAGCGAGTAATCAGTGGTAGAAGGAGGGCGGGCCGGCGCGGTTCGCCCCCCTTCGCTCCCAGCCAGTAGCCGAGGACTAAAAATAGCGGCGCCAGCAGCACGGGGGCGGGCCGTAGGCGATCGAGCGGATGCCCAGCGCCGCCCCCCGCACTTGAGGGGAAGAAGCTCCCCCGCCGCCATCAGCACACGAGGCGGCCGGCGCCGCGGTACCGGCGTGCTTAAGTACAGTGACACAAAACAAGCACCCACACACACACACTGTGACCGATTGCCCACACAAACTCCACACATACAATAAAGGACCCAACAACATTTAAGCCCTCAAGGGACAAGGCCCCCCCAAGGGTATCCGGGAGAGGGGGAATCCACGCTAGGGTGGGAGGCCAAGGGACAGGGCATCCCAAGCCGGGATCACCAACCCGGCTAACCGCCTACCCCTTGGTATGGGGTCTCACGGTGGAGCGTAGCTCCTAAGCACCTAAGGTACCAGGTATTTATGGACCGGGAGGGTCTTCCTTTCTCTACAGGTCAGTATAACCCAAGTGTAATGACTATCTGAAGCGGGGTGTGTGACATACTTAGAATAGTGATTTAAACTCTGTGCCAAACAGAAGTTAGTGCCCACATGTGCGAACCAACTCACTTGCATCTTGAAGGATAGTTTAAGGCTAGAAATGTGTTTGGGAATGTCATTTAGTCAACTGATCTAATTGTGACTGATATTTGTATGCGGTTTGATCTAACAACTATTTTGTTTTTTGTGTTTTTTAGACTATGCTTCAGCGCAGGTACGACTACCTGCCCAACGCATTCAAGAAGAGGAATCTGGCCCTGGAGATCGTGGCCCGGATCCACTAGGAAACGGACACCACCTTCACCCATACGCAGATCATGCAGCACTGGTCGGACCTTAAGCGACTACACATGCCCCGGGTGCGGCAATTTTTTGCAAACCATTTCCCAAGTAAGTACATATTGATTGCATGCTAGATGTAACAAACACAGAAGGTAGGCCTTTATTTATAAATGCTTTTCTTTTCTAGTGTTGGAAATGGAATATCGCATTAGACCCACCCGGAGATGCGCAGTCCGCCCGGTGCGGCATGAATCTGCAGCAGCAAGTGAAGGTGGTGGATATACAAGGCCAAGTTCCTACCCCTCCTCTGTAGCTGCGTCAGACCAGCCCGTGGACCTTTGTACAGAGGAGGGGCGTCACGGCGTGGGCAGGGAGTCGTACCAAACGACTGAGCCATTAGCCTCTGGTATGTGACTCTTAATGTAACCCCACACATATACATGCTCGTTAAACCAAAGCTGATTCCATTAATATCTTTTTATATATGAATATGTAGCAGGTGAACAATCTGGAGCAGAGACTGCAGAAGATCATGCCCTGGAGGAACATGGAGAAGGTGGGTGATGTCACACACACAATCTAAGTGTCATTTGCTTACTGTTGAATCAGACATTAGAAGTGAGCCTATTTTAAATGTCCCTTCAGCCTCACATTCCCAGCAGTGGCAGGCCCCAGACTGTAGGGTGGTCCCCCAAGCAGAGGTCGCCCACCACCGAAGTAAGTTGTAATGTGTAAAATAACATCATCACCAATCAACCTGAATCCATTGTCAATGTCCTTAGCATAATGACATATGGCCTCTTCCTTTAAGAAATGCCTTAGCATAATGACATATGGCTTCTTCCTTTAAGAAATGCCTTAACATAATGACATATGGCCTCTTCCTTTAAGAAATGCCTTAGCATATGGCCTCATGAGTTAGCTTGCAACCTAATAATCATTCCATCCATAGCTGGTAAACATGTATTTGCAGAAAAATCATTTTAATTTCTTTTTTTTTACAGACACCGCACATGCGAGATTGGCACAAATCAGTGCCATGGTGTTTCGGTTGGTGGGCGAGATGCAGGAGCTGCGCGATTCGTTGGAGACCACAGATGAAGAATAATTATCTGGGGCCTGCTATTGCTTTGTATATAGTTTTATTGTTTTTACATAAAAAAAAACTGTTGATATTTATAAATAGTTAAGTTATATAGTTAAGTTTTAAAATTTTTGACAACAAAACAAAAAAAAATTATGTACTGCAAAATTTGCCCTAAAACTTGTTTCTGTGTCATTTTCTGTTCTAAATACATTCATTAAGGGTTGGTTACAGCAAAATATAGCAACAACCCAAAATTAAAAAATTAAGATTATCCAGACCGCGATGTGATTGAAGTAAGCATTAAGGGTGCTAAATGAAGAAGGAAACAGCGATGTGATTGAGGTAAGCATTAAGGGCGCTAAATGAAGAATGAAACCGCGATGTGATTGAGGTAAGCATTAAGTGCGCAACATGAAGAAGAATGAAACCTCGATGTGATTGAGGTAAGCATTAAGGCCGCAACATGAAGAATTAAACCGCAATGTGATTGAGGTAAGCATTAAGGGCGCTAAATGAAGAAGAATGAAACCACGTTGTGATTGAGGTAAGCATTAAGGGCACTAAATGAAGAAGAATGAAACAGCGATGTGATTGAGGTAAGCATTAGGTGCGCAACATGAAGAAGAACGAAACCGCGATGTGACTGAGGTAAGCATTGTCAGGAACCGCTTACCTGATCCCCGTTCCAGTGACGTCTCCAGGCGTGCGGCGTCGGCTCGAGCAGCGTCGGCTCGAGCGGCGCCCAGCTCAGCCACGCCCCCCGCTTCCTCCTCCAGGAGACGTGCTCGCGCGCGGCCGCGAGCACGTGTCTGTTATGCCCTCCGGCGGCGCTGTGCTGCGCGCACCCGCCGGAGGATCAATTAAAGGGTTAATGAATCCTAGGGGATTGAGGGCTTCGCCCTCTTCTGCTCTGCAGCCAATTACCCTTGGAATCCTATGTGCTCCAATCAGTACACTGCTTCCCTCAGACCTGTTCCTATAAAGGCAATTCCCTCTCAGTTGTGTATTGCCTGTGATAGCGCTCAGAACCCTGTGTTACCTACTCCTGTGAAGTCTAGCCTGTTGCCGATTCGATTGTACGACCATTCTCGATCCTGAATCCTTGTTGCCGACCTCTGCCTGAATTGACGCCTCTCGATCCTGAATCCTTGTTGCCGACCTTTGCCTGAACTGACGCTTCTAGATCCTGATCCCCAGTTGCTGACCTCTGCCTGAACCCCGACTACGTCTTGCCTGACCCCTGGTGCCGCTACGATCTCTGCCTTCCCGTTATCGACCTATTGCCTGTCTCTGGACTTCCGTCACTCACGCTCTTGCTATTGGTTCTCCAGTCCTCCCACATATAAGCTTACATCCTTGAGCCATTAAGTCCTGGGGGAAACCGATCCCGGGTAGGCGTATCTTGCGTCCCGGCAAGCGGGGGCTCCTACAGGTGAAGCTGGCTGTGAAGATTGGGGGTTGTGAGCTTATTAAGAGGGCTGGAGTTACCCCGAGCGTGACAAGCATTAAGGGCGCTAAATGAAGAAGAATGAAACTGCGATGTGATTGAGGTAAGCATTAACCCTTTCGCTGCCAGCCTACCTGCAGCTTTTGTCACCCTCTGTTGCCAGACCATGTTTCACTATTTTGCGCTACACATGTTCAACTGTGATTTTTGAAAGGATTTCCAGCGATTTCCCAGGGAAATTATATATAGTTTTTTTCAACAGAGCCTGGGCTTCAACTTGAAATGTCATGTTTGGCATTTTTTTTGTGTATTCTCAATACTTTTTGGCGAACTATGTGCAAAAAAAAAAAAAAAACTATTTTTTGCAATTTGTGGTGTTTTTTTGTAATAAAAAATGTAAGTTTGTCAATAAAATTGTATTGCGTGCGAAACCCCAATTTCTCCCGGTCACAGCAGTACCACATATGTATTGGTAGACACCCTTTCCTGCCCAGGAGACTCCCCCAAACTGAAACAGAGCTTTAGGAGATTTTCAGATAAAATACAACTGCGCTATGCGCTATGCGCACCTTGCAGTTTTTCCAGAAAAACAACCCTTTACATTTGAAATATCCCCCACAAACTATATATTTTCTGGAAGTACACGCCTTAAGCCTTCTAGGCGTACCAAGCTTGTTTATGTGGGCTTAGTTTTCTGGAAGTAATCCCTCAATGTATTCTTTGGTTGCACAAAGTTTCCCTAAAAAAGAATAAAACGGAAGAATCAAGCCACATTTTCCTAAAAAAAAACTATATGCAAACAAGAAATAACAAGTAAAATCTCAAAAAGCAACATGCCCCGAACAGAATGATACCCAACATGCATAGGTACTGTCAAGGGAAGAGTTGGCAAACATCACAAAGTAAAGCGTGCGCGTAACAGTAATTTTACTTTCTTTTACTAATTTCAGCTCTGCAGACAAAGTGCGCACCTTGCAATTTTTCAACCAAAACAACCCTTTACATTTGGAATATCCCCGATAAACCATATATTCCCTGAAAGTACACATGTTAAGCTTTCTAAGAGTACCCAGCTTGTTGTAGTAGGCTCACCTTTATGGAAGTAATCCCTCAAAGAATTCTTAGGTTGCACAAGGTTTCCCTAAAAAAATGAATAAAAAAACTGAATAAATAACATGTTTACCTAAAATATAAATATGCAAACAAGAAAAAACAAGCTAAATCTGAAAGAGCAAGGTCCTCCGAGCAGAACAACACCCAACATGCATAGGAACTATCAACCCTTTAAATTGCCAGCCTACTTGAAGTTTGTCACCCTCTGTTGACAGGTCATTTTTCCCCATTCTGCGCCATGTTTAACCGTGATTTTTGCCAGAATTTCCAGGAAAATTATAGATATATATTTTGCAGCAGAGTTTAGGCTTTAACATGGAATGTCTTGGTTGTAATTTTTCTACTGTTTTTTTCAATATTTTTGTGTAAAAAAACAAAAAAATAAATAAATACATTTTTTTAGACAATTGTCTCCTTTATTTTAAATAAAACATTTACTTTATTAGAGAAAACCATATTGCATGTGAAAGTCCAATTTCTCCCGATTACAACGGTGCCACATATGTATTGGTAGCCCCCCCATTCTTGCCCAGGAGACCCCCTAAATTAAAAATAGCACTTTATAACATTTACAAATAAAATACTACTACTATCCACACTATAAACATAAGGGGTTAATTTAAAAAAAAAATGACATTGGGTCCCCCCTCCTGGGGGGACCCATTTTTTGGGGAATTTTAAGGGTTAAAAACCCTTAAAACTCCCCCCAAAACTGATATGGGGTCCCCCTTACCCATCATAACCAGCCCTGGACCAGCTATGGGGGCTTGTAGAACAAGGTGCAAGGGGGCCAACTTTGGTGGCCCCCCCACCCTGCAGGCTACAAGCCCACATAGCCATGGCCCGGCTCTTCTGCCCCCCACCCCCCTGGGCTTGGGGGAGGCAGGTAATTGGGGTGACGGGGGTTAACGGCAAGTCACCCGCTAGCCGCAGGTGACTTGCCAGCCCCCCAGCCTTGTGAACTGGCATAGGGGTCTCATGGATCCCTTACCAGTTCACAAGGGGTTAAATGTAAAAAAAAAACACAGAAAGAAGCAGAAAAATGTTTATTTATTTATTTAATACTTTTTAATACTTACCTCCCATCCATCCGTGTCCCACGCTGACCAATCTGGCTTCTGCTCTCCTGCTGCAGCTGGAAGCCTTTTTTAGCTGCTGGGCCACAGAACACAAGGCCTTAATTAAAAAAAAAATGACATACGGTCCCCCCTCCCATTTTTTGGGGGGGGATTTTAAGGGTTAAAACCCTTCAAAATCCCCCCAAAAAATTTAAAGGGGTCCCCCTTACCTAGCATTACCAGCCCAAGACCAGCTATGGGGGCTTGTAGGAACAGAGTGGGGGTCCAGCTTTTGTGGCCCCCCCATCCTGCAGCCTACAAGCCCACATAGCCTATGTGGGCCCGGGCTCTTCTGCCCCCCCTGGGCTTTGGGGAGGCAGGTAATAGGGGTGCCGGGGATTAATGGCAAGTCACCTGCGGCTACCGCAGGTGACTTGCCAGCCCCCAGCCTTGTGAACTGGTATAAGGGGTCTCATGGACCCCTTACCAGTTCACAAGGGGTTAAATGTAAAAATAAAAACACACAGACATAAGAAAAAAAATGTCATTTTTTTTTTTACATTACTCACCTCCGATCCTGTGTCCCCCGGCGATCTCCGATGACAGCTGACAGTCTGCTCGGGTGTTTGGAGGAGAGAGCCTGGGGAGGGGGGGCAATCACAGCCCTCTCCCCCCTCCCCACCTCTTTCCTCCAACCACCCGAGCAGACTGAGTCTTAGTCTCGGGTGCTGGAATTAAAAAGCCGGCTGCTGGTGACATCACAGTGATGTCACCCGGACCCGCCCCAGGGGGGCGGGGCTAGCAGTCGCGATCCAGGAAGTGGGAGGAGAGGGCAATTTCTGCCCTCTCCTCGCCACGGAAGAGGCTGGGGGGGCGATCGGAGGCCCCCCCAGTGAAGAGGACACCCGTCGGGAGACAGCGCGGCCTCAGGTAAGCAAATGTCATTTTTATTTTTTATTTTTTTCTTTACAGTTAGCAGCTGCTGCTGCCAAAGCGGGGGGGGGGCCTATTCCGGGGGCTCGGATGGCACCAAATTAAAGAGGAGACCTGGCCGGATCCAACGAGGGGTCAGGTGAGTATTTATATTTTTTAACTAGCAGGGGGGGGAAGTCAAGCACATAACACCTACGGGCTTGGCACTTAACGCCCAGCCAAGCCAGCACATAGGTGTTACGGGCTTGCCAACAAAAGGGTTAAGGGCGCTAAATGAAGAATGAAACTCCTATGTGATTGAGGTAAGCATTAGGTGCGCAACATGAAGCACGAAACCGAGATGTGATTGAGGTAAGCATTAAGGGCGCTAAATGAAGAAGAATTAAACCGCGATGTGATTGAGGTAAGCATTAAGGGCACTAAATGAAGAAGAATGAAATTGCGATGTGATTGAGGTAAGCATTGTAGCAGAAGTAAGTGATCAAAATATGGAGACAAGCACATTAATGAGTTAATTTTGTTGTGCCAGGTGTAAGGTCGTAACGATTTCCGTCTAGACGTTTATTTATAGAAAAAGGAATTCAGAATTTAATGGGAAACGGAAATCATTCGTTTCAGGCGACATTGGAAAAAGGCAAAAAACGGAAGCCTACGTTGTTTCATGAGTAACCTAAACGGAAAACGAAAGCTGTAAAATGACATTCTCATTGGCATATGAACGGACGAACACTTTACAGAAGGATGCTTAGAATCACTCGTACACTCATACGCAAGTGGAAAAAAATTAAAAAAAAAAAGACACAAAAACGAAATTCTTTTTATGTCTCTCTGAATCAACCCTTATGTCATTCAGTAAACGGCTCTCATTGTTTTCAATGGGGAGTACATGCTGCCACATCCCCTGTATCCCTGGCGGTCCCAGCCAATTCTTCTTTGGGTTTTGACTCACCTTTGGACTTGCGCTTCCTGCCCTTTGACCCTTGCTTGAACATTAAGTTCCCATACTGCCAGCCCTCGATCCCAGGCTAAACTTTGACCTTGAGCCTGTCTATTGGACTCTCTGCTCTGGCACTTGGATTTGCCATCCTCACTGTCATGTCCAGGTCTTGTCACTCTGTACCACCAGATGGACGGCCTGGGGTTTTTTTCACATTCTCCACCTACCTGGTGGGTCTGGGTGTTCAGCGGCTCCACCTACTTCGGCTCTAGCAGCTAGCGCCACCTAACACTCCTATACGACAATATGTAATACTGAGATTACTGTGCAATGATTTCTGTGCAATTTTCTAACGCAACACAAGATAAAGTGGAAACAAATATTTTTGTAAAACTGTTCTATAGGGGCCCAGTAATCCAGATAGGACATGGTATGCTCTCCAATCTTCAGTCTGGCTCCCTGACACATACCCTCATTCTCAGATTCCTTTCTTCCACTTTATCTTACGTTGCGTTAAAGCACATCTCAAATAATCAGCTTCTCCAAAAATTGCAGAGGCTCTCAAAATAATTTTGATGATGCCAGTAAAACGTGCTGCAGAATTTTAAACAGAATTAAGAAATCTGTGGGTGCCTCATGTCAGCAATGCACCTAGCCAGACATCAGCTGTCTTTTTACTTGCCAGAGTGACCCCACATGTTGCTTTTCAGGTCCTCTTATATTGGAGCCTAAAGGTTAAACACTGATCGCTAACCTTCTGAGAACACCTTTATAGACAAAATGTGTTGGTGTTAAAAATAACACTGACATTCTAAACTTCAAATCATGAATACCATAGGCTCAGGCAAGCAAAGTAGCTAACCAGACCAACCGGACCATTTAACCCAGTTTAACAGATGTCTAAAAAAAATGCATTACTCACCTTACCACCTACAGCATGCTCGATCTCTCGAAATGCCCCTGACCAGTTTCATGTATGAAGTCAATTTGTGCAGCCTTCCCTCTTTCTCCAAATGTTCACTGGCAACCTACTGGGTTGCCCAGCGTAGAAATGCAGACCGGCTCTCTCCCCGAGTTGCTCAGGAGGGGGTAGATCTACATTAAAGCAGACCTCCAGTCAAAATGGTCAAAAGGTCTGCTTACTTAAAAAGTAAAAGGAAAGGTTCCTTCATAGGCAAGATTTAGCTTTTTTGGAATCTTACCAATATGTTAATTAGCCTCACCCCATACATCTTTTGAGGAAACCTTACTACAAAGCCTCCCACCAGAGCACACACTAGTGCTACTATAGAAGATGCTCTTAGAAAAACTCAGAGGGGGCACCACTGGTTTGGTGTGAAATGGGAAGCGAAAAACGGGCAAATATTTTGGGGTAAGAACTGGGAGAAATCCTTTGTTCTCAAAAGTACTTGAGAACAATAGATATAGCAATAGGTATAGATGTCCAGCTGACTTGAGCAAATAAAATATTTCAAATAAATGCTGGATATTTGGCATGCTTGTGAGCATGATGACCCACATCTAGCAGATATGCCCCCTTATCAAACGATTTGGGGAAAGGATACCCCAGGCACATGGACTAATGACCCTTGAAAGTATACCCAGTACTAAACAGTCGGCTCTTCATTTCCCCCCTGGTTCACTCTCAACATAAACGGGGTGCTTAAAGGAGCAATCCAGGCAATAACAATCATTTTGCAGCAAACAGTACATCTGAGGCCTCTCCCATGTGCCTCTCTGCCTTTTCCTGCAGCTGCGCTTTAGATGCCATAGCATCTATAGCATTTCCTTTCCATTTTTCCACGACCACACTCCAGATGTGGTTATATTTCTGACCCTCAACACTTCCAGCATGTGCAAGGATGGTAAGTGTGACCACTGTGGCTTGCCAGGCTTACTCATGCTGAGATCGCTGAGGGACAGGGCGGCCAAGCAACCTCATTTGGCAGTGGCCATCGAGGGATGGAATGGAGAGAAGAGGCAAACATTGGAGGTCTGCACCACATCTACAGCGTGCTGCAAGAAATGAAGCACATGGGCCAAGCTTCAGGTGAGAGTCTTTCTGCCTTATTATTGCCATTGCCTTGACTATGCCTTTAAACACTTGCTCATGGCCGAGGGCGCAGCAGTTATCCCTTAAACCAGACCTTCACCATGATTTATTGAAAAGCCCAAACCCTCAAAAAACAATTCCCCAGCATCTCAAATTAATATATTTTATGTTTTTAATCACTTATTATTCTTTCCCCCACTGGGCTGCAACTCTGTTAAGGACTTTAGGATATGGGTGCCGCCATCTTGACTCAGAAGCATCACACTTACTGAGGAAAGGAGAGTGGGATAAAATACAGGGGGCAGGTTATAGCTGTGCTTTGCTCAGACAGAGCAGAGCTGGGGTCAGGAAAAGGTCAGCAGTCCCAGAATGCAGAGCAGCACAGTCAGAAGGCACTTCCTGTTTGCAGGCTGCCTGATGTTCCATGAGCCGCCATCTTGGATGTTTAAAGGCTCATAACATGCAGTAGATGCAGGTAGGATGATTTTTAATGTAAGCAATCTGTATGTGCTGGGTGTGGGAAACATATAAGATATGCTCTTATTCAGAGTGAAGGACCGCTTTAACAAAGAAATTACTTCTACGATGAAGCGGATACAGGAGGTAGAGAATATACAAAAGGGAAGTATATTCCTTTTTGTTTTCTGCCTGGACAATTCCTTTAACCCTTCTAGTGCCAGCTACGTGACTCTCACCGTTAAGTGCCAGCTACGTGAGAGTCACGTAGCTGACTTTAGACGCCCATAAAACAAAAAGTAAAAAACATACAGACTTACCTTACCCCGCATTTGAAAGGGCCAGCGATTCTGTACAAGAATCCTGTTAGATTTCTGTCCCCAGGCCTCTGATCTTCAGGAGGGGGCCCGGAATAGGCCCCCCCCCCCCCCCGCCGGCGCCGACATCTGAAAAAAAAAAAAAACAGTAAATGACATTTACTCACCTGGCAGCGCGATGGCTCTCCCCGGGTCTTCTCTTCACCAGGGGGGGCTCCGAACCCCCCCCCCCCTGGGCTTTCCACGCTGCTTGTGAGGGCCCAGAAAAGGGCCATCACCATCCTCTTCGGCCGGCGCTGGCCCCGCCCCTAACTCCGCCCACTTGATGACGTCATCCCGCTCCTCGGGTTACTGGCACCCGGGCTCCGATCTGTCAGTTGTCAGCAGCGATCGGAGCAGGGAGGGTGGCAGGCAGGGTGGCTCTGATCTCCCTGCCTGCCACCCTCCCTGCTCTGATCACTACCGACTACCGTCATCTGTAGCAGCGTGGGACACTGGATGGGAGGTAAGTATAAGTGAAAATAGAATAATAAAGAACTTGTCTGGTGTCTTTTTTTTAACTTAACCCTTTGTGAACTGGTAAGGGGTCCATGAGACCCCTTATACCAGTTCACAAGGCTCTGGGTATGGCAGGTCACCTGCGGCAAGCGGGTGACTTGCCATAACCCCCAGCCCCCCATTACCTGCCTCCCCAACGGCCAGGGGGGGGCAGAAGGGCCCGGGCCACGTGGCTATGTGGGCTAGTAGCCTGCAGGGCCAGGGGCCACCAACGCTGGCCCCTGCGCCCTGTTCTACAAGCCCCCATAGCTGGTCCGGGTCAGTAATGCTGGGTAAGGGGGACCCTATGTCATTTTTTGGGGGGGATTTTAAGGGTTTTTAACCCTTAGAATTCCAAAAAAGAAATGAGGTCCCCCCCCCCCCCCCTATGTCATTTTTTTTTTTTTATTAACCCCTTACAACTATGCAATCATATTGCATAGTTGTATCCTATCTGGAATCTCCTAAACTGCTGTTTCAGGAAAGGGGGTATACCTATACATATGTGGTACCATTGTAACCGGGAGAAATAGGGCTTTCACATGCAATAATATTTTATTAACAAACTTACATTTTTTATTACAAAAAAAACACTACAAATTGTAAAAAATAGGTTTTTTTCATTTTTTTGCACATATTTCACCCAAAACTATTGAGAATACACTAAAAAAAGGCCAAACAAGACATTTCATGTTGAAGCCCAGACTCTGCTGAAAAAAACAATATATAATTTTCATCGAAATCCCTGGAAATCCCTTCAAAAATCAAGGTTGCACTCGTGTAGCGCAAAAACGTGAAAAGTCGTCTGGCAACAGATTGTGACAAAAAATCTCGGTGGCCCGGCACTCAAAGGGTTAAGATGTTTTTCTAAGGTCTCATTATATAAGGCAAACAGAAGTGGGATACACAACCAAGGATATTCTAAGTATGTCACACACCCCGCTTCCACTTTAATAATTATGATTGGGTTAATCTACCAGCAGGTGGCAACGTTGCAGAGAAGTCTTGAAAAAAAACGAGCCCCTCCTGGTCTACAATACCTGGGACCTCCCACTTATCTCCCAGTGTTCTTCTCTGCAAGATGGCGACAAGACAGAAGAATGAAGTCTCCTGCTTGCAGGTAGCCGGGTTAACACCTGGCCCCCCCTCTTGGTTTTATTTCTGCCCGGCACTCGGTTAGTCCGGTCTGGTGATCCCGGATTGGGATGCCCCGTCCCTGTTCATACCCCTTGGGTTTTGGCACTCCTCCCCCGCTCTGTCCCCATTTCTCCCTACGCTGGGGGGGGGGGGGGGGGGGCTGCCCTTTTTACCATGTGTGTGTACTTTGTGATTTTACTGTGTGTGTGTGTTTTTACGTTATGACTTGGTCCCCCGCTTGAGGTGCCTGGTCCCTTGCGGGACATGCGGCGTTGTTTCTGTGCTGGGGAGCCTCCCCACCTCGGTTGCTGCGGGAGGGGCGGGACCGGGCTCGGCGTGCGAGCGGGCGGCCCGTCCGTTCCCATTAGGGCGCTGTGCAGGAGCCCCGCTCAGTGCTGAGCTCCTTGCTCTCCTCCGGGGCAGGGGGGGCGCGGGACGCTTCGTGCGTCTGGTGTCAGCCTCCTCTTTCGGCTTGGCGTCTTTGTGGAGGCGGGGCTGCGCTTCGCGTGGCCCGCGCTGTACTGTGTAGTGGATAAGGGCCGGGGCCGAGGGCGCTTCGCGCGCGTTGGTCTGGCACGCCCTTCTTCTTCGTCCTGCTGCTGCTACGCTGAGCTGCCATCTTGGATCACAGTGAGGTTCAGGTTTGGCCTGTCTTCTGTTTAATTGTTTAAGTGCTGCAAGCTTTGTGCATGCTCTGTGTATTCTCCTATGTGTGTTGCTATGTCTGTAATAATGTTTGGGATTGCTTGAGGATAGTGTGCTCGTTTTCCTGATCCCTGGTGCAAGTTAAAGGGGTCTCCCGGTCTTTGATACCTGGGTAGGCTTAGGTTTCCCACTAAATTCTCCCACTGGGACATTAAAGGGGGCATCCCGGGTCGCTTATTGTGTAAATCCCTGGGTAATTGCGAATACCACAATTTCACCATATGGAGGCTTCCAATGATACCGGAAATGGCCCCTCGGGGCAATCCAGGCAGTGTTTGGGGTGTGGGGCTCCTCTTCGAGGGGATGATGTTTTGTTCTGTATACCATGCACAGCAGATCATTGCGCGGATGGCCGGTACACCGGCCTCCGGCTCCTCGCCGCCCGTATCATCGCTTACCCCTCCCCGCCTGTTCCGTACCCCATGTGACGTTGTCATGGGTGGGGATTCGCCATCGGAGGTGTGTGCCCAATTGGCCAACCTTGAGAAATTGGTTTCTAATGTGGTGGCCTTGAAGGCCCCGGCTAAGCGGAAGCATCTGTCCTTGGCCGCACCGGCCTGTGAGGTTGAAGAGTGTGAGTCGTTAGACTGGTCCGTTTGCCCCCCGCTTGCGGAGGGGGAGCGCTTTGAGGAATTGGACGAGGCTGACGATCAACATTTCTTTGGTGCGGCGGGGATGCACTTGACACCCCTTCAATCCTGGTTCAGATTTTTGATGTCTTGGCTATCGCCCCTCCTGAGGTGGCTCCGCCGCCAAAAGGGGAATTATTTGAGGTGGCCAAGCCACGGTTGGAGTTTCCCCGTGTAGGACATTTTGACGATGTCATTCTTAAAGTATGGGAGAGGCATACTTGCCTTACGGGTTTTCCGCCGGGTTGGGATAAGAATTATCCTTTTCCGGCGGACCTTGTTAAGCGTTGGTCTTCTCCACCTGAGGGTTGATGCCCCGGTTTTTGGTTTTGTCTGGCACTGCCGTTTTGCACTCTCCTGACTGTACTACCATCATGGATGGTGAGGTTAGATGTATTGACCAGTTGGCTTGTCATGGGTTTGCCAGTGTTGGGTCGGCCTTGCGGCCTGTTTGTGCTTCGGCACTGTTGCTGTTGGCTTCCAGGTTCCATTGTCTGGGAATTGTTGACTTCTTTCGGCATTGTTCCGGCTTGTGAGGAGTTTGTCGCTCTCCAACGTTGTGTGTCGTTTTTGTCTCTTGTGCTTGCCGCTCAGGATGACGCCATTGTGATGTGTGGTTGGACCGCGGCCTTGTTGGTGGCTGTCTGGCGGTCGATTTGGTTGCGCCAATGGGCAGCTGATTTTAATTCACAGAGGTCTCTTACGGCTCTCCCGTTTGTGGTAAAACCAAGTTATGTGTAACCAGCTCACCCCTGTAATATAGCACTCCGGCACGGACTCCAATGAAGCTCCCAAAAACTTCTCCTGATACTGAAAGTTGTGGTTGGGAATCCAGCCAAAGTTAAAACATAGCTTTTACTTGTAAAATTCAATAAAAAGTCCAAACTGCAAAAAATCCAAACATGTGCTGTGCACACCCCCTCAGCACCTCACACTCTGTGACGCGTTTCAGGCTTCAAACGAGCCCTTAGTCATACAAATTGTGTTTCTGAGGACTAGGTATATATAGCAGCAACATAAGACGAAATGTGAGACACCTGGGAACACCAGGCGATTAAATCAAAGGCAATCACATAATATCATACACACGCTGTTAGATAGTGATATAGCCACTTACCCCCATATTCCAACGCTGCCTCGTTCGTATCATGCCAGCGGCGTGTAGGGAAATGTATGACTACTTCCGCCCTTGCTGAAACTGGAGCGCATACTGTGCGTCTGCCAGGAGAGAAAGCAACTTCCTGTGAGTACAGCCGCCGAAGAGTGACTGACGTCACTTGCCAGTACTGAAGCCTCAATGCGTCTCCACGTACGTGTGGGAAAGCCTCTTGTCTACCAATCTGATAGGCGTAAACGGACTCCACCTATTATGATTGTAAATACACCAAAAAGGGGACCTGTCAGAGTGTTAAAGTTTACTTATATTAAAGAACCAGTATTACAATCGCGCATTTCTATTTCCACTGAGGCGCATACTATACATCTGACAGAAATGGATACACCTTCCTCTGAATACGGCCGCCAACGAACAACTGGCGTCACTTACCAGTGGTGGAGCCTCAATATGTCACCACGTAAACAAAGGAGAGCCTCTTATCTCCCTGACAGGCAAAAGATGGACTTAACCTATTATAGTTATAGAAGCGCCAGAGAACCTATCGGGATGTTTAATTGTTAATAAAAGTTTATTTATATTAATAAGCCAGTATTAAAATCGCGCACTCCCATTGTTGGAACACGGCAATACCTAAAGATACTAATCAAAGGAAAACTAAGCACAGTTGACCTATAAGTTGATTATGTGAAACATACATTAAGAATTGCTGAAACTATAATTTATAAGGCAAGCTGTCTTTAAACCAACACTTATAAAGGGGAAGCTACAATTATACATTATACATAAGATGGACCCTTTAGGGGCTACCCAGCCCCATAGAACAGGAGTCTTGTCAACTAACATATTATAAGGCAAACTGGTTAATGGATAGAGGAAGCAAAGGGGAAGGGAAAGGAGGAAGGGAGGATAAGAACTTGTTGCTGCTAATAAAACCAATCCTCAGAGACACCATATAGCGTGATTTAAAAATAAGTAGAAGTTCAACATGGACCTCTAACCTCAATTTTTTAAAACCAAATTGAATGTAAGGTGCAATGAATAACAAAACATTTGTATCTCTTCAGGCTGAAAAAATTCCAAAATCAATCATTAAAAGTCTGTAAACAACGTTTGTGGGTCTGTGCCTGTTTGGTGAGCAATTGCATTCTGTTGTCAAGGGAGGTAAGTTACCTCAGCGCATGACACAACGCCGTTCCCTTCGGGGGGCGGCTTCCTTTAACTCGTCCTTTCGGGGAGCCAGAGCTGGCAGGGGTTCGGCTTTCTCCACCACCAGGGGTGCCGTTTGGAACAGGGGCAGAGGTTGTGCCTGTCCTGGTCACTCCTGGGGTTCCAAGTCCAAGACCGCTGCCAAGCCCGCTCAGCAATGAGGGGGCGCCCTCACCCTTGCGGGTGGGGGGACGGTTGCGACACTTATCCCAGGTTTGGGACCAGGCGGTCTAGGACAGATGGATCCGGGAAGTGGTGTCGTCCGGTTACAAGCTGGAGTTTGGGTCCCGGCCTCCTTCCAGGTTTTTCAGGTCTCGTGTGCCTGCGGATCCTCTGGCTGCGCAGGGGCTCCTGGCGGCTGTAAGGAATCTTCTGGGCATGGCAGTCGTTTGTCCAGTGTCTCCCTCAGCCGTGGGCCTGGGGTATTATTCCAATCTCTTCACAGTGCCCAAAGAAGACGGATCAGTTCATCCCATCCTGGATCTGTAGTTACTCAACAGGTTTATCCGTTCCCGGATATTTCGCATGGAGACTCTGCGCTCTGCCGTCATTTCTCTTCGGCAGGGGGACTTCATGACGTCCATAGAGTGATGGCCCTCCTCAGAGCCCAAGGGCTTCGCATCGTGCCTTATCTGGACGACTTTCTCATCATGGCCTCCTCGTTCAGTCAATTGGAGACAGATACCAGGTCTGTGGTATCCACTCTGGAGAGCTTCGGCTGGATAATCAACTATCCCAAGTCCTCCCTCTCTCCTTCCAGGGTGGTGTCCTTCCTGGGATTGTCTCTGGATTCTTCCCGACACAGGGTGTTCCTTCCTCAATCCAGGTTCTTTTGGTTCAGGAATTGACTCAGCTTCTTCGGTCCACCCCTCGCCTGTCCATCCGGCTGGGGTTGAGACTGGTGGGATTGATGGTGGCCTCCTTCGCAGCGGTTCCATTTGCTCAGTTTCACACAAGGACGCTTCAGCTTTGTCTGTCGGCGGCTTGGGACCGGTGTCCAAGGTCGTTGGATCTGCCCTTTCTGATGCCTTCCCGGGTTCGGCAGTCTCTTCAGTGGTGGATGGTTCCAGCCAATCTCTTGAGGGGCAGGTCGTTTCTGATGCCTCTTTGGGAAACTGTCACCGCGGACGCCAGTCTGTCAAGTTGGGGAGGCTTCTGGAGGGATCTTCGGTTCCAGGGGCTGTGGGGGCCTCAGGAGGCCCACTGGCTCTTCAATGGTCTGGAGCTGAGAGCTATTAGGTTGGTTCTGTCTCACTTGACACAGCATCTACAGGGTTTGCCGGTTCAGAGCAAGTGGTTTGGTTCAATGGTTAGTGTGCTGGTCTAAGAAGCACAGTATTGTGAGTTCATATCCCAGCCCCTACAATTTGGTCGGTCGGACAATCGGATGGCGGTTGCTTTCATCATTCACCAGGGAGGGAGTCCCCTCAGAGAGGTGTCTCTGATCTTGGCCTGGGCGGAGATCCATGTCCCATGCATCTCGGTGGTGTACATTCTGGGAGTGAAAGGCGTGGAGGCGGACTCCCGGAGCAGGTGCTGTTCCCGCCGGGGAGAAGGGTCTCTCAATCCCATGTTATTTCGGTTTCTTTGCTTCCGGTGGGGGACACCGGAGGTGGACCTGTTTGCTTCTTGTCACATTCACAAACTTCCGGCATTTGTGTATCTCTCTCAGGATGCTCTGGCTCTGGATGCCGTGTCCCTGAGCGGGGGGGATCTGGAGTTTTCTTTATTGGTTTCCCCCGGTTCCCATGCGGGGCACAGTGTTGCGAAAGCTGGCCTAGAAGGGGTTCCCGCCATTCTGGTGGCTCCAAGGTGGCCAAGGCGGGTGTGGTTTGCAGTCCTCGTTTGGCTGGCAGTGGATCAGTTCGTTCTGCCCCTTCGGCCGGACCTGCTCACTCAGGGTCAATTACGTTACCCCAATTTACCAACGCTGGCTTTGATGGCTTGGCTGCTGAAACCTCCTTCTCGCTGGAGGAAGGCTTCTCCGATTCTGTCATTCAGACTCTTGTTCGTGCTAGAAAGTGATCTTCTTTTACCATCTACTATAGGACTTGAAGGTCTCATATTGATTGGTGAGAGGTCAGGGCTTTTCCCTGCAGGGTCTTTTCTATTTCTAGGTTTTTCTGCAAACTGGGCTGGACTCGGGTCTCCAGCTGAGTACCTTGACAGGGCAGGTATCTGCTCTGTTTGTCTTCTTTCAGAAATCCTTTGCGCTTCATCCTTTGGTTAAGACCTTCTTTCAGGGGGGTACGCATGTGCGGCCTCCTAGGAATTCTTTGCTCCCTGTTTGGGATTTGAATCTGGTTCTGTCTGCTCTTCAGGGCTCTCCCTTTGAGCTTTTGCAGGATATTACTCTTTCTACGTTGACTCAGAAGGTTGCCTTTTTTGGTTGCCGTCACCTCTGTTCGGTGTGTCTCGGAGTTGGCGGCTTTGTCGGTTCAGGCTCCTTACTTTGAGAGGCATCAGGACTGTCACGGTCAGCTTACCTGTGCCGCGTTCCAGCTGTGTCTCCGTCGCCCCGCCATTCAGGCGCCGGCCGCGCCGGGCGGCGGCTCGCGTGGCTGCGGGCGCGCCCCCTCCTTCTCCTTCTGCCGGCGTATCCGGCATCAGCACACGTGCTCGCGCGGGTGCACGAGCACGTTCCCTCTATGCCCTCCGGCGGCGCTGCTCTCAGCGCGTCCGCCGGAGGAAGTGAATATTAATTCAAAGGGGCACGCCCCCTTTTCAGTTAAAGGGCCGATGAGCCCAGCTGAGCAGCACGCCCTCTGCTGTGTTGGGCCAATGAGCCCAATAGGGGTTGCTGGGCTGTACGCCCTATATCCAATCAGGTGCTGGGTCCTGTAAAACACCAATCACACACCCAGCCCTAATCATATCCGTTCCCTATAAAGGCTTACCCCCACCAGTTGCTCAGTGCCTGTGATAGCGCCTAGACCCTAGTTATTGTTTCTGATCCCTGATATCCCTGATATTGATTCTGACTCCTGTTGCCGACCCTCGCTTGTTTGACCATCCTCGATCTCCATTCCTGTTGCCGACCCTCGCTTGTTTGACCATCCTCGATCTCCACTCCTGTTGCCGACCCTCGCTTGTTTGACCACCCTCGATCTCCACTCCTGTTGCCGACCCTTGCTTGCCTTTGACCATCCTCGATCTCCACTCCTGTTGCTGACCCTTGCCTGTCCCTGGACTTCCACCTTACACTCACATACCGGCTACCCTATTCCACTTCCAGCCGCGGGCTCTCCAGTTCTCTGTACCGTAAGATCTCATCCTTTGAGCCATAAAGTCCTGGGGGCAACCGATCCTGAGCAGGCGTGTTCTGCGTCTCGGCAAGCGGGGGCTCCTATAGGTGAAGCTGGCTGCGGAGATTGGTGGGGGTTGAGGTCCTTACCAAGGGAGCTGGAGTTGTCCAAGTGGTAAATTGTGGTTCCTGGAGCGTGATATTATCACAGGCCTTCATGGATGACCTGGTACAGCAAGTACAGGCTATGGCCACAGCTATAAATCAACTTGCCCAGAGAGTGGCCAATCAAGAAACCAGACAAATTCCTGCATCCGCTGTACCACCTCACGTGTCGGAGCCGAAGGTCCCGTTACCGGAGAAATTTTTTGGAGACCGAGCCAGATTCTCCAATTTTAAAAATTCCTGCGAGCTGTACTTCAGATTGAGGCCCGGATCCTCGGGCACCGAGACCCAACGGGTGGGGTTAGTTATCTCCCTTTTGCAAGGAGATCCCCAATCATGGGCTTTTAGCCTGCCTCCCGATGATGCTGCCCTGCACTCCGTTACTTCCTTTTTTCAGGCTATGGGTGTGTTATATGCCGACCCAGACCAGCAGTCCACAGCCGAAAATAGGCTTCGGGCCTTGAAGCAAGGTCGGAATACTGCCGAAGAATACAGTTCGGAATTCCGGCGGTGGGCAGTAGACTCCAGATGGAATGACCCAGCCCTGTGTAGCCAGTTCCGTATGGGTCTATCAGAGGGTATCAAGGACGCTTTGGTCAATTTCCCTACACCAGCAGATCTAGACCAGCTAATGCAGGTCTCCATCAAAATAGATCGGCGTCTTAGGGAAAGAGCCAGGGAAAGGGTTAGAGATGGATGCGGGGAAAGTTTCGGCGGTGCGGGATTGGGTACAACCCAAGACTTTAAAATTTTTAGGTTTCGCTAATTTCTATCGACGCTTTATTAAGGGTTTCTCCAAAATTGTTGCTCCTCTCACCAACCTTACTCGCAAGGGCGCCTTCATTGTAAACTGGTCATCTTCGGTCAATGAGGCCTTCCTGACTCTAAAACAGGCTTTTACTTCGGCGCCAGTTTTAGTTCACCCTGACGTTAATAAACCTTTTACCATTGAAGTAGATGCATCTGAGTTGGGGGTGGGGGCGGTGTTGTCGCAATACTCTGGTCATCGTGATCGTTTGCATCCTTGCGCCAACTTCTCACGGAAATTTAGTACCGCGGAACAGAACTATGATGTTGGAAACAGGGAGTTATTGGCGATTAAACTGGCTTTTGATGAATGGCGTCACTGGTTGGAGGGGTCATTGTATCCGATCACGGTCTATACTGATCACAAAAACCTCGAGTACATTAGCTCAGCTAAGAGACTGAACTCTCGTCAGGCTCGTTGGGCATTATTTTTCTCGCATTTTAATTTTATAATTACATTTAAGCCAGGAGTAAAAAATTCTAAAGCGGATGCTCTGTCCTGCTTGTTTGGGGATTGTAAGGATCGGGGTGATATGGGTGAACCTATTTTGCCTGTGGGATGTGTGATTGGGGCCTTGCTTCCTGATCTTTCGAATGCCCTGGCGCCATTTCAAAATGAATCCCCTGTAGATGTACCTTTAGGGTGTCAGTTTGTACCACCGCATCTGCGTTCCGATGTAATTCGCGAGTTTCACGATGCTAAAACTGCTGGACATCTAAGAAATCGTAAAACTTTCATTTTAGCCCGACGCCTTGTATGGTGGCCTACTATGCGACGCGATATAACTACCTTTATCGACGCATGTTCTGTTTGTGCACGAAGTAAGGGGGTTCACAAGGCCCCTAGTGGGTGTTTAGTCCCACTTGAGATTCCTAAAGAACCATGACTCATATCTCTATGGATTTTATTGTAGATTTGCCTCTCTCACATGGGAACACTGCGATTTGGGTGGTCGTCGACCGTTTCAGTAAGATGGCACATTTTATTCCTTTATCTAAGCTACCATCAGCTCCTGAGCTTTCGCGATTATTTATCTCGCACATTTTCCGTATCCATGGCATACCATCTAATATAGTTTCCGATCGGGGTGTGCAATTTACTTCGCGTTTTTGGAAGAACTTCTGTTCTCGCTTGGGGATTCAGATATCTTTGTCTTCTGCTTACCATCCTCAAACCAATGGACAGACAGAGAGAACCAATCAAAGTCTAGAACAGTATTTGCGGTGTTACATTTCCGACGCTCAAGAACAGTGGTCGGAATATATTGACTTCGCGGAATTTGCATACAATAATGCGCCGAGTGAAAGTACCAAAGTTTCTCCGTTTTTCTGGAATCCCAGGGCTTCCTCTCTCTCTGGGTCCCCTTCCAATTTACCGGCATTGGAAGAGTGGCTCCAAGAGCGGAAGAACATCTGGACCCGCGTCCAGCAGACTTTGAAAGAAACTATTCTTAGATACAAAAGGTTTGCGGATCGCCACAGGTCTCAGGAACCCGCGCTTCAGATTGGGGACTTTGTTTGGGTTTCTACAAAAAATATTTCTCTCCGGCAACCGTCCAGTAAGTTGGGGCCCAAGTTTATTGGCCCTTTCCCCATTATTCAGAAATTAAGCAACGTGTCCTTTAAGGTTCAACTCCCGCAAACCATGAGAATCCCAAATTCTTTTCACGTGTCACTGCTAAAACCAGCCAAGAATGTACCGCGTCCATCATCGCCGCCTATTCTAGTAGATAACGAACCAGAATATGAAGTGAACAAAATTCTTGACTCACGCAGGCTCCGTAATTCTTTACAATATTTAATTGACTGGGTCGGTTACGGTCCTGAGGAGAGATGTTGGGTTGCGGCAAAAGATGTGCATGCTAAAGTTCTTATTAAAAAATTCCATCGTGACAATCCGGGGAAACCTGGTGAGGGTCCGGAGGCCCCTCATGAAGGGGGGGGTAGTGTCACGGTCAGCTTACCTGTGCCGCGTTCTAGCGGTGTCTCCGTCGCCCCGCCATTCAGGCGCCGGCCGCGCCGGGCGGCGGCTCGCGTGGCTGCGGGCGCGCCCCCTCCTTCTCCTTCTGCCGGCGTATCCGGCATCAGCACACGTGCTCGCGCGGGTGCGCGAGCACGTTCCCTCTATGCCCTCCGGCGGCGCTGCTCTCAGCGCATCTGCCGGAGGAAGTGAATATTAATTCAAAGGGGCACGCCCCCTTTTCAGTTAAAGGGCCGGTGAGCCCAGCTGAGCAGCACGCCCTCTGCTGTGTTGGGCCAATGAGCCCAATAGGGGTTGCTGGGCTGTACGCCCTATATCCAATCAGGTGCTGGGTCCTGTAAAACACCAATCACACACCCAGCCCTAATCATATCCGTTCCCTATAAAGGCTTACCCCCACCAGTTGCTCAGTGCCTGTGATAGCGCCTAGACCCTAGTTATTGTTTATCCCTGATATTGATTCTGACTCCTGTTGCCGACCCTCGCTTGTTTGACCATCCTCGATCTCCATTCCTGTTGCCGACCCTCGCTTGTTTGACCATCCTCGATCTCCACTCCTGTTGCCGACCCTCGCTTGTTTGACCACCCTCGATCTCCACTCCTGTTGCCGACCCTTGCTTGCCTTTGACCATCCTCGATCTCCACTCCTGTTGCCGACCCTTGCCTGTCCCTGGACTTCCACCTTACGCTCACATACCGGCTACCCGATTCCACTTCCAGCCGTGGGCTCTCCAGTTCTCTGTACCGTAAGATCTCATCCTTTGAGCCATAAAGTCCTGGGGGCAACCGATCCCGAGCAGGCGTGTTCTGCGTCTCGGCAAGCGGGGGCTCCTATAGGTGAAGCTGGCTGCGGAGATTGGGGGTTGAGGTCCTTACCAAGGGAGCTGGAGTTGTCCAAGTGGTAAATTGTGGTTCCTGGAGCGTGATAAGGACATTCCGGACTTTATTCCTAAGGTGGTTTCTGCCTTTCTTCTTAACCAGGACATTGTTCTTCCTTCCTTGTGTCTTAAGCCTAGGAATGACAAGGTGAGGGTTTTGCATTGTCTGGATGTGGTACGCTGCGTGATGTACTATTTGCTTGCTACATCCTCTTTTCGTAAGACTGAGGTCTTATTCGTGGTGCCCTGTGGGCCTAGGGAATGTTTGGCTCGGGCCGAGTCTTCCATTAGCAAATGGATTCGTCAGGCTCTTATTGGGGTCTATTTTGCTAAGGGGAAGGTTCCCCCTTTTCGTATTACTGCTCTTTAGCCTCGTGCTGTTGGAGCGTCTTGGGCTCTTCGGCACCAGGCTTCTGTTGAACAAGTTTGTAGGGCTGCTACTTGGTCTTCTGTTCACACCTTTTCCAAGTTTTTACATGGCTGATGTGCGGGCTTCAGCGGTTGCTGTGTTTTGCCGCAAAGTTCTGCAGTCTGCAGTGGTTTGAGTTATGCATTATTGCCTTGTTGTATACCCACCCTTTGTGGACACTGCTTTTGGATGTCCCAATCGTAATTATTAAAGTGGAAGCGGGGTGTGTGACATACTTAGAATAATACCATTTTGTGAATACTCACCTGTAAAATGGGTATTATAAGTATGTCACACACCCCGCTTCACCCGCCCTTTTTGGTATCCTGGATTCTTTATAGGGTGAAGCTTCGTTTACAGTTTGAGGGTTACCAATGGGTTTTTCCTGGTACCTTGTCTTTACTGCTGTTTGAAAACTGGGAGATAAGTGGGAGGTCCCAGGTATTGTAGACCAGGAGGGGCTCGTTTTTTTCAAGACTTCTCTGCAACGTCGCCACCTGCTGGTGGATTAACCCAATCGTAATTATTAAAGTGGAAGCGGGTTGTGTGACATACTTATAATACCCATTTTACAGGTGAGTATTCACAAAATGGTATTATTGCCCTCCCAAGGTCCCTTTGCAGACTTCGCACTTGTCAGATTCAGGGTCCCTAGCCCTCTCCTTTCTTCCCCGACAAGCCCCCCCTCCCCAGATTACTTTTTTTCAGCCCTCGTTCCCACCTGTCAGGCATCACATGCGTTTCTGTGTTCATGGCAGACAATGCAGTACCGCCAAAAAGAATCCAGCAATGGCACCTCTATGGCCCCTTTCACACCTCTCAGGTGCGGCAGAGAGAAAAACACAGTCACAAAGTCCTGCTTGCTGAGTCCTGGCCGCAAACGTACCCCATTAACATCTATAAAGTCTTGCCGCAAACGCCAAATGTTTTTCATGCAGTACTGCATGCATTTTGCGTTTGCAGACCTATAGATAGAGATCTTTCTTAAATCACTTACTTAGCTTACTTACTCAAAACTGAAACGCTGCCTCACCAGTTGTCTCCTGGTCACGGCCATCTTGGAGCACCTGGGATGCTTTATTTCCCAGCATCTTAGCTGTGCTGCTGACTGGACTTAAAGACCATTTCCAGCCATTCATTGCAATAGCAGGGGGCTGTGGCAGCTCACCGTGACTGATTGTGGGGCATCGCCATAGTTGACTGACCCAGGAAGAGATCACACAAGAGCAAGAGAAGCGCAGTGATTGTATGGGAGGTGCTGGATGCAAATCTAACAATGAGGTAAGCCCTAAAGTGAGTCCACACCCAGGATAAAAAAATAACACCTGCCGTTCTTATGCATATGTGGCCCCCCAGCGGAGGGGCCAGCTTTAGGGTCAGTGTCGCCTTGTGCAAGATTTTAGGATGGCGCCCCCCCTCCAGACAACAGAGGAAACACAGAAAAGAGGAAGACATAGCCTGAGAATTTTACTTTTAGTGAATCACCAAATAAAAAGACAATGAAAGTCAATGGCAAGTTTTTACTCCTTAGAAAAGTATTGAATGTTTCACTCCTTTTTCTTTTACCAAGATTTTATTGAAGTTTTTCCAGGTGAAATACAAAATATGTCAACATAGTGGTACCTAATGACAGGTAGGGGTGACCATCAAGACAGTTTCAAGTAAACAGATTCTAGATACAAAGTGAAGTAGGTTAATTACAAAACAATTCCTATATTCATAATATATATTCCTATATTCATAATCTGGAAGTGCTACGTTATGTGGAAGAAGGTCACGATATGAATCGCGGCCTTTCTGGTGGTATCATGATTAGTGATGAGCGAGTAGTATTCGACCGAGCCGGTATTCGATCGAATACTACGCTGTTCGTCATACTCGATTTCGATCGAGTACAGCGGCGATGGCGCACTCACAATTCGTTTCCCCTCCCACCTTCCCTGGCGCGTTTTTTACACCAATCACCATGCAGGGGGGGTGGGACAGGTCCTGGGAGGACGCTGGCATCGCGAAAACGGCGTCTACACGCATTGGCTGGAAAAACCATGTGACCTTGAATATACAAAACTCAGCACTTCCTCTTCGTCAGCATTAGCAGCTTGAACTTAGTGAGGGACAGACGCTCACAGCAGGGAAAGACAGGCTGTCGCTGGCAGGGCCCCAGAAGCTCGGAATATCGCTTTTACCACCATCTATACCAGCTACCAGAAGACAAGACAGTCCTTAATAGCCCTTATTAGGGCTGCTACGCTGAACAGTATATAGCTCATTTTCTATTTAGTCAGGCAGGGCCCCAGAAGCTCAGAATATACCTTTTACCACCATATATACCAGCTACCAGAAGACAAGACAGTCCTTAATAGCCCTTATTAGGGCTGCTACGCTGAACAGTATATAGCTCATTTTCTATTTAGTCAGGCAGGGCCCCAGAAGCTCAGAATATACCTTTTACCACCATATATACCAGCTACCAGAAGACAAGACAGTCCTTAATAGCCCTTATTAGGGCTGCTACGCTGAACAGTATATAGCTCATTTTCTATTTAGTCAGGCAGGGCCCCAGAAGCTCAGAATATACCTTTTACCACCATATATACCAGCTACCAGAAGACAAGACAGTCCTTAATAGCCCTTATTAGGGCTGCTACGCTGAACAGTATATAGCTCATTTTCTATTTAGTCAGGCAGGGCCCCAGAAGCTCAGAATATACCTTTTACCACCATATATACCAGCTACCAGAAGACAAGACAGTCCTTAATCCCTTATTAGTGCTGCTATGTTGAACAGTATATAGCTCATATTCTATGTAGTCAGGCAGGGCCCCAGAAGCTCAGAATATACCTTTTACCACCATATATACCAGCTACCAGAAGACAAGACAGTCCTTAAGAGCCCTTATTAGGGCTGCTACGCTGAACAGTATATAGCTCATTTTCTATTTAGTCAGGCAGGGCCCCAGAAGCTCAGAATATACCTTTTACCACCATATATACCAGCTACCAGAAGACAAGACAGTCCTTAAGAGCCCTTATTAGGGCTGCTACGCTGAACAGTATATAGCTCATTTTCTATTTAGTCAGGCAGGGCCCCAGAAGCTCAGAATATACCTTTTACCACCATATATACCAGCTACCAGAAGACAAGACAGTCCTTAATAGCCCTTATTAGGGCTGCTACGCTGAACAGTATATAGCTCATTTTCTATTTAGTCAGGCAGGGCCCCAGAAGCTCAGAATATACCTTTTACCACCATATATACCAGCTACCAGAAGACAAGACAGTCCTTAATAGCCCTTATTAGGGCTCCTACGCTGAACAGTATATAGCTCATTTTCTATTTAGTCAGGCAGGGCCCCAGAAGCTCAGAATATACCTTTTACCACCATATATACCAGCTACCAGAAGACAAGACAGTCCTTAATAGCCCTTATTAGGGCTGCTACGCTGAACAGTATATAGCTCATTTTCTATTTAGTCAGGCAGGGCCCCAGAAGCTCAGAATATACCTTTTACCACCATATATACCAGCTACCAGAAGACAAGACAGTCCTTAAGAGCCCTTATTAGGGCTGCTACGCTGAACAGTATATAGCTCATTTTCTATTTAGTCAGGCAGGGCCCCAGAAGCTCAGAATATACCTTTTACCACCATATATACCAGCTACCAGAAGACAAGACAGTCCTTAATAGCCCTTATTAGGGCTGCTACGCTGAACAGTATATAGCTCATTTTCTATTTAGTCAGGCAGGGCCCCAGAAGCTCAGAATATACCTTTTACCACCATATATACCAGCTACCAGAAGACAAGACAGTCCTTAATCCCTTATTAGTGCTGCTATGTTGAACAGTATATAGCTCATATTCTATGTAGTCAGGCAGGGCCCCAGAAGCTCAGAATATACCTTTTACCACCATATATACCAGCTACCAGAAGACAAGACAGTCCTTAAGAGCCCTTATTAGGGCTGCTACGCTGAACAGTATATAGCTCATTTTCTATTTAGTCAGGCAGGGCCCCAGAAGCTCAGAATATACCTTTTACCACCATATATACCAGCTACCAGAAGACAAGACAGTCCTTAATAGCCCTTATTAGGGCTGCTACGCTGAACAGTATATAGCTCATTTTCTATTTAGTCAGGCAGGGCCCCAGAAGCTCAGAATATACCTTTTACCACCATATATACCAGCTACCAGAAGACAAGACAGTCCTTAATAGCCCTTATTAGGGCTGCTACGCTGAACAGTATATAGCTCATTTTCTATTTAGTCAGGCAGGGCCCCAGAAGCTCAGAATATACCTTTTACCACCATATATACCAGCTACCAGAAGACAAGACAGTCCTTAATAGCCCTTATTAGGGCTGCTACGCTGAACAGTATATAGCTCATTTTCTATTTAGTCAGGCAGGGCCCCAGAAGCTCAGAATATACCTTTTACCACCATATATACCAGCTACCAGAAGACAAGACAGTCCTTAATAGCCCTTATTAGGGCTGCTACGCTGAACAGTATATAGCTCATTTTCTATTTAGTCAGGCAGGGCCCCAGAAGCTCAGAATATACCTTTTACCACCATATATACCAGCTACCAGAAGACAAGACAGTCCTTAATCCCTTATTAGTGCTGCTATGTTGAACAGTATATAGCTCATATTCTATGTAGTCAGGCAGGGCCCCAGAAGCTCAGAATATACCTTTTACCACCATATATACCAGCTACCAGAAGACAAGACAGTCCTTAAGAGCCCTTATTAGGGCTGCTACGCTGAACAGTATATAGCTCATTTTCTATTTAGTCAGGCAGGGCCCCAGAAGCTCAGAATATACCTTTTACCACCATATATACCAGCTACCAGAAGACAAGACAGTCCTTAAGAGCCCTTATTAGGGCTGCTACGCTGAACAGTATATAGCTCATTTTCTATTTAGTCAGGCAGGGCCCCAGAAGCTCAGAATATACCTTTTACCACCATATATACCAGCTACCAGAAGACAAGACAGTCCTTAATAGCCCTTATTAGGGCTGCTACGCTGAACAGTATATAGCTCATTTTCTATTTAGTCAGGCAGGGCCCCAGAAGCTCAGAATATACCTTTTACCACCATATATACCAGCTACCAGAAGACAAGACAGTCCTTAATAGCCCTTATTAGGGCTCCTACGCTGAACAGTATATAGCTCATTTTCTATTTAGTCAGGCAGGGCCCCAGAAGCTCAGAATATACCTTTTACCACCATATATACCAGCTACCAGAAGACAAGACAGTCCTTAATAGCCCTTATTAGGGCTGCTACGCTGAACAGTATATAGCTCATTTTCTATTTAGTCAGGCAGGGCCCCAGAAGCTCAGAATATACCTTTTACCACCATATATACCAGCTACCAGAAGACAAGACAGTCCTTAATAGCCCTTATTAGGGCTGCTACGCTGAACAGTATATAGCTCATTTTCTATTTAGTCAGGCAGGGCCCCAGAAGCTCAGAATATACCTTTTACCACCATATATACCAGCTACCAGAAGACAAGACAGTCCTTAATCCCTTATTAGTGCTGCTATGTTGAACAGTATATAGCTCATATTCTATGTAGTCAGGCAGGGCCCCAGAAGCTCAGAATATACCTTTTACCACCATATATACCAGCTACCAGAAGACAAGACAGTCCTTAAGAGCCCTTATTAGGGCTGCTACGCTGAACAGTATATAGCTCATTTTCTATTTAGTCAGGCAGGGCCCCAGAAGCTCAGAATATACCTTTTACCACCATATATACCAGCTACCAGAAGACAAGACAGTCCTTAAGAGCCCTTATTAGGGCTGCTACGCTGAACAGTATATAGCTCATTTTCTATTTAGTCAGGCAGGGCCCCAGAAGCTCAGAATATACCTTTTACCACCATATATACCAGCTACCAGAAGACAAGACAGTCCTTAATAGCCCTTATTAGGGCTGCTACGCTGAACAGTATATAGCTCATTTTCTATTTAGTCAGGCAGGGCCCCAGAAGCTCAGAATATACCTTTTACCACCATATATACCAGCTACCAGAAGACAAGACAGTCCTTAATAGCCCTTATTAGGGCTCCTACGCTGAACAGTATATAGCTCATTTTCTATTTAGTCAGGCAGGGCCCCAGAAGCTCAGAATATACCTTTTACCACCATATATACCAGCTACCAGAAGACAAGACAGTCCTTAATCCCTTATTAGTGCTGCTATGTTGAACAGTATATAGCTCATATTCTATGTAGTCAGGCAGGGCCCCAGAAGCTCAGAATATACCTTTTACCACCATATATACCAGCTACCAGAAGACAAGACAGTCCTTAATAGCCCTTATTAGGGCTGCTACGCTGAACAGTATATAGCTCATTTTCTATTTAGTCAGGCAGGGCCCCAGAAGCTCAGAATATACCTTTTACCACCATATATACCAGCTACCAGAAGACAAGACAGTCCTTAATAGCCCTTATTAGGGCTGCTACGCTGAACAGTATATAGCTCATTTTCTATTTAGTCAGGCAGGGCCCCAGAAGCTCAGAATATACCTTTTACCACCATATATACCAGCTACCAGAAGACAAGACAGTCCTTAATAGCCCTTATTAGGGCTGCTACGCTGAACAGTATATAGCTCATTTTCTATTTAGTCAGGCAGGGCCCCAGAAGCTCAGAATATACCTTTTACCACCATATATACCAGCTACCAGAAGACAAGACAGTCCTTAATCCCTTATTAGTGCTGCTATGTTGAACAGTATATAGCTCATATTCTATGTAGTCAGGCAGGGCCCCAGAAGCTCAGAATATACCTTTTACCACCATATATACCAGCTACCAGAAGACAAGACAGTCCTTAATAGCCCTTATTAGGGCTGCTACGCTGAACAGTATATAGCTCATTTTCTATTTAGTCAGGCAGGGCCCCAGAAGCTCAGAATATACCTTTTACCACCATATATACCAGCTACCAGAAGACAAGACAGTCCTTAATCCCTTATTAGTGCTGCTATGTTGAACAGTATATAGCTCATATTCTATGTAGTCAGACAGGGCCCCAGAAGCTCAGAATATACCTTTTACCACCATATATACCAGCTACCAGAAGACAAGACAGTCCTTAAGAGCCCTTATTAGGGCTGCTACGCTGAACAGTATATAGCTCATTTTCTATTTAGTCAGGCAGGGCCCCAGAAGCTCAGAATATACCTTTTACCACCATATATACCAGCTACCAGAAGACAAGACAGTCCTTAAGAGCCCTTATTAGGGCTGCTACGCTGAACAGTATATAGCTCATTTTCTATTTAGTCAGGCAGGGCCCCAGAAGCTCAGAATATACCTTTTACCACCATATATACCAGCTACCAGAAGACAAGACAGTCCTTAATAGCCCTTATTAGGGCTGCTACGCTGAACAGTATATAGCTCATTTTCTATTTAGTCAGGCAGGGCCCCAGAAGCTCAGAATATACCTTTTACCACCATATATACCAGCTACCAGAAGACAAGACAGTCCTTAATAGCCCTTATTAGGGCTCCTACGCTAAACAGTATATAGCTCATTTTCTATTTAGTCAGGCAGGGCCCCAGAAGCTCAGAATATACCTTTTACCACCATATATACCAGCTACCAGAAGACAAGACAGTCCTTAATAGCCCTTATTAGGGCTGCTACGCTGAACAGTATATAGCTCATTTTCTATTTAGTCAGGCAGGGCCCCAGAAGCTCAGAATATACCTTTTACCACCATATATACCAGCTACCAGAAGACAAGACAGTCCTTAATCCCTTATTAGTGCTGCTATGTTGAACAGTATATAGCTCATATTCTATGTAGTCAGGCAGGGCCCCAGAAGCTCAGAATATACCTTTTACCACCATATATACCAGCTACCAGAAGACAAGACAGTCCTTAATAGCCCTTATTAGGGCTGCTACGCTGAACAGTATATAGCTCATTTTCTATTTAGTCAGGCAGGGCCCCAGAAGCTCCGAATATACCTTTTACCACCATATATACCAGCTACCAGAAGACAAGACAGTCCTTAATAGCCCTTATTAGGGCTGCTACGCTGAACAGTATATAGCTCATTTTCTATTTAGTCAGGCAGGGCCCCAGAAGCTCAGAATATACCTTTTACCACCATATATACCAGCTACCAGAAGACAAGACAGTCCTTAATAGCCCTTATTAGGGCTGCTACGCTGAACAGTATATAGCTCATTTTCTATTTAGTCAGGCAGGGCCCCAGAAGCTCAGAATATACCTTTTACCACCATATATACCAGCTACCAGAAGACAAGACAGTCCTTAATAGCCCTTATTAGGGCTCCTACGCTAAACAGTATATAGCTCATTTTCTATTTAGTCAGGCAGGGCCCCAGAAGCTCAGAATATACCTTTTACCACCATATATACCAGCTACCAGAAGACAAGACAGTCCTTAATAGCCCTTATTAGGGCTGCTACGCTGAACAGTATATAGCTCATTTTCTATTTAGTCAGGCAGGGCCCCAGAAGCTCAGAATATACCTTTTACCACCATATATACCAGCTACCAGAAGACAAGACAGTCCTTAATAGCCCTTATTAGGGCTGCTACGCTGAACAGTATATAGCTCATTTTCTATTTAGTCAGGCAGGGCCCCAGAAGCTCAGAATATACCTTTTACCACCATATATACCAGCTACCAGAAGACAAGACAGTCCTTAATCCCTTATTAGTGCTGCTATGTTGAACAGTATATAGCTCATATTCTATGTAGTCAGGCAGGGCCCCAGAAGCTCAGAATATACCTTTTACCACCATATATACCAGCTACCAGAAGACAAGACAGTCCTTAAGAGCCCTTATTAGGGCTGCTACGCTGAACAGTATATAGCTCATTTTCTATTTAGTCAGGCAGGGCCCCAGAAGCTCAGAATATACCTTTTACCACCATATATACCAGCTACCAGAAGACAAGACAGTCCTTAAGAGCCCTTATTAGGGCTGCTACGCTGAACAGTATATAGCTCATTTTCTATTTAGTCAGGCAGGGCCCCAGAAGCTCAGAATATACCTTTTACCACCATATATACCAGCTACCAGAAGACAAGACAGTCCTTAATAGCCCTTATTAGGGCTGCTACGCTGAACAGTATATAGCTCATTTTCTATTTAGTCAGGCAGGGCCCCAGAAGCTCAGAATATACCTTTTACCACCATATATACCAGCTACCAGAAGACAAGACAGTCCTTAATAGCCCTTATTAGGGCTCCTACGCTGAACAGTATATAGCTCATTTTCTATTTAGTCAGGCAGGGCCCCAGAAGCTCAGAATATACCTTTTACCACCATATATACCAGCTACCAGAAGACAAGACAGTCCTTAATAGCCCTTATTAGGGCTGCTACGCTGAACAGTATATAGCTCATTTTCTATTTAGTCAGGCAGGGCCCCAGAAGCTCAGAATATACCTTTTACCACCATATATACCAGCTACCAGAAGACAAGACAGTCCTTAATAGCCCTTATTAGGGCTGCTACGCTGAACAGTATATAGCTCATTTTCTATTTAGTCAGGCAGGGCCCCAGAAGCTCAGAATATACCTTTTACCACCATATATACCAGCTACCAGAAGACAAGACAGTCCTTAATCCCTTATTAGTGCTGCTATGTTGAACAGTATATAGCTCATATTCTATGTAGTCAGGCAGGGCCCCAGAAGCTCAGAATATACCTTTTACCACCATATATACCAGCTACCAGAAGACAAGACAGTCCTTAATAGCCCTTATTAGGGCTCCTACGCTGAACAGTATATAGCTCATTTTCTATTTAGTCAGGCAGGGCCCCAGAAGCTCAGAATATACCTTTTACCACCATATATACCAGCTACCAGAAGACAAGACAGTCCTTAAGAGCCCTTATTAGGGCTGCTACGCTGAACAGTATATAGCTCATTTTCTATTTAGTCAGGCAGGGCCCCAGAAGCTCAGAATATACCTTTTACCACCATATATACCAGCTACCAGAAGACAAGACAGTCCTTAATAGCCCTTATTAGGGCTGCTACGCTGAACAGTATATAGCTCATTTTCTATTTAGTCAGGCAGGGCCCCAGAAGCTCAGAATATACCTTTTACCACCATATATACCAGCTACCAGAAGACAAGACAGTCCTTAATAGCCCTTATTAGGGCTGCTACGCTGAACAGTATATAGCTCATTTTCTATTTAGTCAGGCAGGGCCCCAGAAGCTCAGAATATACCTTTTACCACCATATATACCAGCTACCAGAAGACAAGACAGTCCTTAATAGCCCTTATTAGGGCTGCTACGCTGAACAGTATATAGCTCATTTTCTATTTAGTCAGGCAGGGCCCCAGAAGCTCAGAATATACCTTTTACCACCATATATACCAGCTACCAGAAGACAAGACAGTCCTTAATCCCTTATTAGGGCTGCTACGCTGAACAGTATATAGCTCATTTTCTATTTAGTCAGGCAGGGCCCCAGAAGCTCAGAATATACCTTTTACCACCATATATACCAGCTACCAGAAGACAAGACAGTCCTTAAGAGCCCTTATTAGGGCTGCTACGCTGAACAGTATATAGCTCATTTTCTATTTAGTCAGGCAGGGCCCCAGAAGCTCAGAATATACCTTTTACCACCATATATACCAGCTACCAGAAGACAAGACAGTCCTTAATAGCCCTTATTAGGGCTGCTACGCTGAACAGTATATAGCTCATTTTCTATTTAGTCAGGCAGGGCCCCAGAAGCTCAGAATATACCTTTTACCACCATATATACCAGCTACCAGAAGACAAGACAGTCCTTAATAGCCCTTATTAGGGCTCCTACGCTGAACAGTATATAGCTCATTTTCTATTTAGTCAGGCAGGGCCCCAGAAGCTCAGAATATACCTTTTACCACCATATATACCAGCTACCAGAAGACAAGACAGTCCTTAATAGCCCTTATTAGGGCTGCTACGCTGAACAGTATATAGCTCATTTTCTATTTAGTCAGGCAGGGCCCCAGAAGCTCAGAATATACCTTTTACCACCATATATACCAGCTACCAGAAGACAAGACAGTCCTTAATAGCCCTTATTAGGGCTGCTACGCTGAACAGTATATAGCTCATTTTCTATTTAGTCAGGCAGGGCCCCAGAAGCTCAGAATATACCTTTTACCACCATATATACCAGCTACCAGAAGACAAGACAGTCCTTAATCCCTTATTAGTGCTGCTATGTTGAACAGTATATAGCTCATATTCTATGTAGTCAGGCAGGGCCCCAGAAGCTCAGAATATACCTTTTACCACCATATATACCAGCTACCAGAAGACAAGACAGTCCTTAAGAGCCCTTATTAGGGCTGCTACGCTGAACAGTATATAGCTCATTTTCTATTTAGTCAGGCAGGGCCCCAGAAGCTCAGAATATACCTTTTACCACCATATATACCAGCTACCAGAAGACAAGACAGTCCTTAATAGCCCTTATTAGGGCTGCTACGCTGAACAGTATATAGCTCATTTTCTATTTAGTCAGGCAGGGCCCCAGAAGCTCAGAATATACCTTTTACCACCATATATACCAGCTACCAGAAGACAAGACAGTCCTTAATAGCCCTTATTAGGGCTCCTACGCTGAACAGTATATAGCTCATTTTCTATTTAGTCAGGCAGGGCCCCAGAAGCTCAGAATATACCTTTTACCACCATATATACCAGCTACCAGAAGACAAGAGAGTCATTAAGAGCCCTTATTAGGGCTACTATGCTGAACAGTATATAGCTCATTCTAGCTATATACACACTGCACACAACGGCTGCTTTAGTGAGGGGTAGCTGCTGCTGCTGGAATAGGGACAGAAAGACTTCAGTGGTGTATTAGCACCTATATACAAAACTATATACACTCTGCTCAAAACGGCTGCTTTAGTGAGGGGTAGCTGCTGATGCTGGAATAGGGACAGAAAGACTTCAGTGGTGTATTAGCACCTATATACAAAACTATATTTTGCACTACTGTTTTGTGTCCTCTGTGCCAACAAAACCTTGTTATATACCCGGTGCGTATAGGCACCATTTCACCTTCTGGCAGTATACGGCTGTATAGCCAGGTGTTTTTCTTAAAAATATTTTTATATTTGGCACTACTGTTTTGTGTCCTCTTTACCAACAAAACCTTGTTATATACCCGGTGCGTATATAGGCACCATTTCACCTTCTGGCAGTATACGGCTGTATAGCCAGGTGTTTTTCTTAAAAATATTTTTATATTTGGCACTACTGTTTTGTGTCCTCTTTACCAACAAAACCTTGTTATATACCCGGTGCGTATATAGGCACCATTTCACCTTCTGGCAGTATACGGCTGTATAGCCAGGTGTTTTTCTTAAAAATATTTTTATATTTGGCACTACTGTTTTGTGTCCTCTTTACCAACAAAACCTTGTTATATACCCGGTGCGTATATAGGCACCATTTCACCTTCTGGCAGTATACGGCTGTATAGCCAGGTGTTCTTCTTAAAAATATTTTTATATTTGGCATAACGCGTGGCCAAAAAAGTAAAACGTCTGAAATGCGGAGGGCTAGCGCAAAGGGACGTGGATGAGGACGGGGGCGCGGAAATGCTGGTGGGGGCACAAACCGCGTTGAAGCCAGTGGGGATACAATGCGTGCTGGTGAGGGGCAGCCAGCATTACGCTCATCCAGCTTCCCTGCCTTTATGGGACAGTTATGCGGGGGGCGGGGTACACCTCTGTTAAGGCCTGAGCAGCGTGAACAGGTGGTGCAATGGATGGCCGATAATGCTTCCAGTCACTTGTCCACCACCCAGTCATCCACACAGTCTCACTCTGACCCTCCTTCCTCCCAACCTGGCCAACAGAGTCAGCCCAACCTTGACCCCTCCCAGGACCTCTTTTCGGGTCCTTTTCCAGATGTGCTGCAAGAATCCCAGGAGCTAGCAGAGGAATTTGTTTGTAGTGATGCCCAAACACTTGAGTATCCGCCATCTGCTAGTGATGTGGACCCGGAACCAGCATCTGCTATCATGAGCGATGATGATGAGACGCAGTTGCCATCAAGGGAGGCTGTTGGAATGTCCAGTGGGCAGGAGGAGGAGCAGAGAGAGGAAGTGGAAGAGGAGGTGGTGGACGACGAAATGACCGACCCCACTTGGACAGGGGTGATGTCCAGCGGGGAAAGCAGTGGAGATGCGGTCTGCGCATCACCGAATAAGGCAGCAAGAGGCAGAGGACAGTCCAGAGGCAGAGGACAGTCCAGACAGAGAAGGCAGGCCACAGCCAGCAGGGCCGAAGCTCTTCCCGGCAGCAGGCAGTCGCGCGAAGCTCCCCCATCGAGGCCTCGTACTTCTGTGGTGTGGAGATTTTTTAACGTTTGCGCGGATGACAAACTGAGCGCGGTTTGCGCAATCTGCCACTCAAAACTGAGTAGGGGCTCTGAGAAGAGCAATCTGACCACCTCAGGCATGCGCCGTCACTTGGAATTCAAGCACTGGGCTGAGTGGGAGAGAGCAAACGCAATACAACCTGCGCCCCGTCTTGCTGCCACTGCCTCTTCCCCTTTGTTGTGTGCTGCCACTGCGGTCCAGACCTCCAGCCAGGACACCTCCACATCTGCCTCTGCCTCGGCTACTTTGGGGCCTTCTCCTTCAGCCCCACCTTCCCCCGCATCTTCGTCTGCACCTTCCATCTCTTCGTCCCATCAACTGTCCATCTCGCAGGCATTCAACCGCAGGCGGAAGTACGCCTCCAGTCACCCCCAAGCCCAAGCCTTAACCTGCCTCATCTCCAAACTGCTGGCCCTGGAGATGTTGCCGTTTAGGCTTGTGGAGACGCAGGCCTTCCGCGACCTGATGGCGGCTGCCGCACCTCGCTATTCCGTCCCTAGCCGCCACTATTTTTCCCGGTGTGGCGTCCCCGCCCTGCACCAGCACGTGTCGCGTAACATCAGGCGGGCCCTGAGGTACGCAGTCAGCGCAAAGGTCCACTTGACCACCGACTCGTGGACAAGCGCTTGCGGCCAAGGACGCTACATCTCTTTGACGGCACACTGGGTGAATGTTGTGGAAGCGGGGACGGGGTCGCAAACAGGGACGGCCTACATACCACCCCCGCCCAAGATTGCCAGCACGGGTTCTGATAGACCCCCCTCCTCTTCCTCCTCCTCCTCCTCTGCCTTAACATCGCCCTCAGCCCCTAGCTGGAAGCGTTGCAGCACTGGCGCGGGGAGACGTCAGCAGGCGGTGCTTAAGCTCATCAGCTTGGGCGACAGGAAGCACAGCGCCGCAGAGGTGAGGCACGCCATATTGCAGCAGACAGAGATGTGGCTGTCGCCGCTGCAGCTAGGACCAGGCATGGTCGTGTGCGATAACGGCCGTAACCTGGTGGCGGCTCTGGAGCTTGCAGAACTCAATCACGTACCATGCCTGGCCCACGTTTTTAATTTGGTAGTACAAAAGTTTCTAAAGACTTACCCCAACCTGGCAGAGCTACTGGTCAAAGTGCGGCGCTTGTGCGCTCACTTTCGGAAGTCAACTGTAGCTGCTGCTAGCTTAAAAAAAATCCAGCAACGCCTCCATTTGCCTCAACATCGGCTGTTGTGCGACCTGCCCACTCGCTGGAATTCCACCTATTGCATGTTGGCCAGGGTGTGTGAGCAGCAGAAAGCATTGATGGAGTACCAGATGATGCATCCACGCGTGCCTCCAACTCAGCTCCCTCAGTTTGCCAACCACGAGTGGCCATGGATGGCAGACATATGCGATGTATTGCGTATCTTTGAGGAGTCCACTAAGAAGGTCAGCAGCGAGGACGCTATAGTGAGCGTAACCATCCCGCTCCTATGCGTCCTTAAAGAATCGCTCATCGCAATAAGGGAGAACGCATTGCACACAGAGGAGACGGGGGTAGGAGGAGACGCAACGCAGGTAGACAGTCAGACCACACTTTTGTCTGCTGCTCGGTGGCAGTTGCAGGAGGAGGAGGATGAGGAGGAGGAGGACAACGTGGAGGTGGCTGTGGAAGAGGATGCTGGCGGCGAGGGTAGCAGTCAGGCTGTGTGCGTCCCATTGGTTCAGCGCGGATGGGGTGGAGAGGAGGAGGAAGAGGAGGAAATGGAAAATGATCCTTCTGGTGGGGGCAGTGAGGTCATGCCTACTCAGAGTCTGGCACACATGGCTGACTTCATGCTGGGCTGCTTTTCCCGGGACATACGTGTTGTCTGGATATTGGAGAACAAACTATACTGGGTCTTCGCACTCCTGGACCCCCGGTATAAAGATAACTTCTCCTCTTTTATTCCGGTAGAGGAGAGGACGAATCGATTACTGGAATACCAGAGGGAACTCTTGCAGAACATGATGCAGATTTTCCCACCCAGCATCGCTGGCGGCAGAGAGGAGAGTGTCTCCCAGAGTCTGACAACATCGATCAGGCCCACAGCCACCAGGGGAACACTCTCCAAGGTGTGGGACACGTTCATGTCACCCCCTCGTGCAACTTCCATCACTGCGGGGCCCGCTATCAGCAGGAGGGACAAGTATCGGCGGATGTTGCGGGACTACCTGGCAGACCACACCCCTGTCCTCCCCGATCCCTCGGCGACCTACACTTACTGGGTCTCCAAGTTGGACACGTGGCTGGAACTGTCCCTGTACGCCTTGGAGGTGCTTGCCTGCCCTGCCGCCAGCGTGCTATCAGAAAGGGTGTTCAGCGCAGCCGGGGGCATTATAACCGATAAGCGCAGCCGCCTGTCAACCGACAGTGCCGACAGGCTGACGCTAATCAAAATGAACAGCAAGTGGATTGACCCGGACTTTGCTTGTACAACAGTGGAAAGCAGCCAAGAGTGAAGTGCCATCTGTATGAAGTGCCATTTCCTCCTCCTCCTCCTCCTCCTCCTTAACCGCCGTAGAATTGCTGTATTAATAAAAAAAAATTATGGCTCACCTCTTGGGCTTAATACAATCAATTTTTAAGAGGTCTCAGCTCGTGGGACTCCACACAATTTTTAAGAGGTCTCAGCTCTTGGGACTCCACACAATGTTTGAGAGGTCTCAGCTCTTGGGCCTCCACACAATTTTTAAAAGGTCTCAGCTCTTGGGCCTCCACACAATTTTTAAAAGGTCTCAGCTCTTGGGCCTCCACACAATTTTTAAAAGGTCTCAGCTCTTGGGCCTCCACACAATTTTTAAAAGGTCTCAGCTCTTGGGCCTCCACACAATTTTTAAAAGGTCTCAGCTCTTGGGCCTCCACACAATTTTTAAAAGGTCTCAGCTCTTGGGCCTCCACACAATTTTTAAAAGGTCCCAGCTCTTGGGCCTCCACACAATTTTTAAAAGGTCTCAGCTCTTGGGCCTCCCCTACTGCTGGGGTGACACACTGTAACAAACCTCCTCCTGTAAGCTTCCCCTACTGCTGGGGTGACACACTGTAACAAACCTCCTCCTGTAAGCTTCCCTGACTGCAGGGGTGCCACACTGTAACAAACCTCCTCCTGTAAGCTTCCCCTACTGCTGGGGTGACACACTGTAACAAACCTCCTCCTGTAAGCTTCCCTGACTGCTGGGGTGACACACTGTAACAAACCTCCTCCTGTAAGCTTCCCTGACTGCTGGGGTGACACACTGTAACAAACCTCCTCCTGTAAGCTTCCCCTACTGCTGGGGTGACACACTGTAACAAACCTCCTCCTGTAAGCTTCCCTGACTGCAGGGGTGCCACACTGTAACAAACCTCCTCCTGTAAGCTTCCCCTACTGCTGGGGTAACACACTGTAACAAACCTCCTCCTGTAAGCTTCCCTTACTGCTGGGGTGCCACACTGTAACAAACCTCCTCCTGTAAGCTTCCCTGACTGCTGGGGTGACACACTGTAACAAACCTCCTCCTGTAAGCTTCCCCTACTGCTGGGGTAACACACTGTAACAAACCTCCTCCTGTAAGCTTCCCTGACTGCAGGGGTGACACACTGTAACAAACCTCCTCCTGTAAGCTTTCCTGACTGCTGGGGTGACACACTGTAACAAACCTCCTCCTGTAAGCTTCCCTGACTGCTGGGGTGACACACTGTAACAAACCTCCTCCTGTAAGCTTCCCTTACTGCTGGGGTGACACACTGTAACAAACCTCCTCCTGTAAGCTTCCCTGACTGCTGGGGTGCCACACTGTAACAAACCTCCTCCTGTAAGCTTCCCTGACTGCTGGGGTGACACACTGTAACAAACCTCCTCCTGTAAGCTTCCCTTACTGCTGGGGTGACACACTGTAACAAACCTCCTCCTGTAAGCTTCCCTGACTGCAGGGGTGCCACACTGTAACAAACATCCTCCTGTAAGCTTCCCCTACTGCTGGGGTGACACACTGTAACAAACCTCCTCCTGTAAGCTTCCCTGACTGCAGGGGTGACACACTGTAACAAACCTCCTCCTGTAAGCTTCCCTTACTGCTGGGGTGCCACACTGTAACAAACCTCCTCCTGTAAGCTTCCCTGACTGCAGGGGTGACACACTGTAACAAACCTCCTCCTGTAAGCTTCCCTTACTGCTGGGGTGCCACACTGTAACAAACCTCCTCCTGTAAGCTTCCCTGACTGCTGGGGTGACACAATGTAACAAACCTCCTCCTGTAAGCTTCCCTGACTGCTGGGGTGACACACTGTAACAAACCTCCTCCTGTAAGCTTCCCCTACTGCTGGGGTAACACACTGTAACAAACCTCCTCCTTTAAGCTTCCCTTACTGCTGGGGTGACACAATGACACAAGAGGACATGTCTGACCACATCTCACACACACACACACACACAATGACAATTAGGGGTGGGGTATATTTATTTTCCCCCTTGCCTATGCCATCTGTGGTTGTCATTAGGCAAAGTGATTTTAAGGGGTGCAGAATTTTGTTCTTCTTTTTTGTACAGTTTGGCTTGGGGTCCATGGCAATGTAGAGGAAAGAAGGTTTCCTTGTCTTGTCTCACTTTACGTAGAAGTAATATTGTGTTTGGAGTGTATTGTTGAGAGGCTGTGATAGTGGCGTAATAGTGCGACTTGGGCGCGTTATATGCACCCAGACATGCTTCCCCTGCTGTCCCAATTGCATTCCAGCAGTGTTGGCATCATTTTCTGATGTTTCAGGGTGGACTTGGTGACCTCCAAGTGGTCGAATTGAGATTTCCAAGTGTCGAGCATTTTTTTCCCATAGACTATAATGGGATTCGATATTCGTTAGAGTAGTCGAGTAACGCGGTCGAATCGAAATTTCGAATATTTCACTACTCGCTCATCTCTAATCATGATATCTGAACTGATATTCAGCATCTACTGGTCGCCATTGAAAGAATGGGAAGTAGACAGTGAATGAATACAGGTACACATTAAAAGAGCAAATTAACATTAAAACCTAAAAACTTCATTTCTTAAATTTTTAAAGACAGAAACACAAGGGTTTTGGGAAAGGGGAGGGAAAAAAGGGGGGGGGTGGGGGAGGGGAGAGGTGCCCGGGGTGGTCTTGGTCCGTGCGAGTTCCGCACAGAGTACAGGTGCTCGAGGAGACAGGAGTGGGGTCTTAGACCGGGAATGTAGGGTCTGAAGGCTTGTTAGATATGTCAATGTGCTCTGTCCAGGGTTTCCAAATGGCACAAAATTTATCATAGGTATCGTTCTTGACGGCTGACATCTTTTCATTTACCATTATGTCCGAGATTCTGTTCTGTACCTCGCCCCACCCCAGTGTGGGTGACTTCCAGCCCCTAGCTATAGTCATTCGGACTGCAGAAAATACATGTTGCATCAGGCGCCATTCTTGTTTTGTAAAGACCTGTGGTTTCAGGGCGAGCAGGGCCACCCATGGATCGGTCACCACTGATATGTGGAGGATACTAGAGAGCACCCCACACGCCTCCTCCCACAAAGCCTTTGCCTGCGGGCAGTGCCACCATATGTGGGACATATTCCCCTGTTCCTGGCACCCCCTAAAGCAAAGGGGGGAGTCCGCGGGGGAGAACCTGTGGACCTGGTCCGGTGTATAGTACCACCGGTACAGCACCTTATATGCGTTTTCCAATACGAGGGCGTTGTAGGATGTACTGCTCACGTTCCTCCACATACACTGCCAGTCCTCCTCCGACCTAGATGTTCCCAATTCCTGTTCCCATTTGAGCATGTAATTATGTTTTGTAAGGGGGGACCCCGAGATCAATGTCGTATAGATGCTAGAAATTAGCCCTCTCGCGAATTGGTCACGGCAGCAACGTTACTCAAAGTCCGTCATCTTGTAGGGAGTTTCACTCCTTTTTAGTAAAAAGTGCCATTGACTTTAATTGTCTTCCTATCCGGTGACTAAAAGTAAAATTCTCAGGCTTATTTCTCATTATATGAATTTTTGACTACCATGAGAATTTTTTTTAAGTCTTAGTGAATCAGGGCCATAGAGACAAGAAAAACAGAAAATGCAGAAAAGGAAATACTGGTACTGAGTTTGAAAAAGAAAGAACAGAGAGGAAGTGTGGAAGTACGGTAAGAGTGGAAGAAGGGAAAGGGAATGTAATATGAAAATAATGTGAAAAGAAAGAGGATAGAGGGAAGTGGAAAAGAGAAAGGAGGAGAAAAATAAAAAATATATATAGGATAACCTAAGAGAGAGCAGTAGACTGAAGTAACGTGACAACAAATGTAGAAATGAGAGCAAGGAGTGTGGAAGGTGGGGAAATGAGAGAGTGAAGGAGAGAAAAAGCTAGATAGTTTAATATGGCTAGAAAAAGAGAGGGGAAAATAAGAGAAAGATAGAGAGAGAGAGAAATAATGAAAGCTAGAGATGGTGATAAAGAAAAAAAAAGGGAATAAAAATAAGGAAAGAAAAAGAATGAAAAAGGAAAGATAAACTAGAAAGAAAGAACAATGGAAGGTAAAAAAAAGAGTAAAATGTTTAGAATCTGAAAAGAGTCAGACGGGAGATAGTTGGCAAAAAGAAGATGGAGAGAATGTGTAAGTACAACATGAATAAGGCCAGGGGTACAGAAAGAGAGTAAAATGGAGGTATGAAGTAGAAGAGAAAGAATGAGAAAAGGAAATTTAAAAAGTATGAAAAAAGTATAAGAAACGTCCCCCCAAAAATTGAGAGCTCCTGGTGCCCCCTTACAGAGAGGTTGGGATAGCGCGCACACACCCCATTCCCAGCGGACCTCTGCCCCCCTCCCTGCCAGGCCTTATCTGAATGGCTGGAGCAGCAGGGAGCGTCACTACATTCATTTAGCAGCCAATGGCCAGCAATGAATGCTGATTGGTAGCCCATAGGTGGGTTACTAGGCAAATTGGGGGGATATACGCATGGGTCACCCCAAATTGGGAAGCCGACCAAAACCCAGCTCAGTATAAATCCACTTTAACGTATAACCACTATTTTTTAGATTGTGAGGTCGCTTTAAACCTTCGAAATAAAACAACTCCTTGTTCTGACTTGTTTGTCAGATACATGGCAGTGTACAGATACAGGTGACCCGGCACACGCAAGAGCCCATGGCAGCCGCTGACGCACTATGGCGCACAGCACCGCACACACACAGTTGCCGTAGCGACGCTCCGCAGCAGAGGCACGGTAACTATAGAAACGAAGTGCTCTCTCTTCCTCTTCCCCTCGCCTCATGCCCAGTCATGACGTCACACGCGGCTGGGAACTTCGAGCGTGCGCACTCTAACCAAGGGGGCGTGGCTACAGAGCGCGCTTACCAACTTCAGCCGGAGGGATATAGCGGGCGCACAGACCGGAAGTGCAGCCTTGTAGTGCAGTTTCCGGAGGGGAAAGCGTTTTGGGAGACTCTCCCGGGGGTTGGTTGTCAGGGGGACGGGGGGTGGGAAATATCGCAGGCCCGGGGCCCCGAGCTGTCAAGCGATGGGGGCCCGGCGAAGATGGCCGAATCATTAGAGCCGCGATATTGAAGCCGCACGGAGAGACGGACTGAGAGAGGCCCGGAGGAGGATGAGCCTGCTGTGTGCGCAGTATCTCCGGTGAGGGCGCCCTGGCACCTGTCACCCCACCGAGCCGGGGCTGTGTATGTCTGTCTGTCTGTATGTGTGTGTGTGTGCCCCTCACCCCGTGCCCGGGAAGCCCCGGCTCTATGCCCCTCAATAGCGTGCCGGCAGCATGGCTTCCTGTGTGTATGTATGTCCTTCACTACACCCTAGCATTTTATATATATATATATATATATATATATATATATATATATACCTGTCATGGGAGCTCACAGTCTAATGCCACTTCTGAGTCATATACTCAGCCTCTTAATTATGTGCTTAAAGAGGACCTCCAGACTTCCTGTCACCATCCCATCATAGCCTGTCTGGATAACTGGGAAAATACCTTGTTGATACAATCCTGCCCTGATCCCCGCTGGGGCCCGGCACTCTTCTGCAGCAGCTGTGATTGGCTATGCCAGGAATCACACCGCACATCCTATCGCCACAGCTGCTAGGAAAGAGATCAGGCCCACTGCAGGGATCAGGACCAGATTGCTGACAACTCACCTTTCCCTACTCCAATGGTGCATGCGCAGGCTCTCGTCCAATCAGAGCCCTTTGCCTTGACTACATAATTTGGCAAAGGGCTCTTATTGAAATAAATGAGGAGCTGAATCAGAATCGGCGTGCATGCTGCTGGGGATGCAGAACATTGAAATCCGTCAAACAACGTAGTCACGGCAGGCGGCTCCCATTGGACGAGAGTCTGCGCATGCGCCGTTGGAGTGTGAAGAAGTGAGCTTCACACAGCGGGGCATCCCATGTCAGCATGCCCAGAGAAAAAGCCGCCGGCCCTGGAATGTTTTAGATTGCAAGCCAGCTACTGGTTTTGATCCGCTTTCAATATTGGGTGTTTTGCAAAGAGAGGCATATGTGTTAGCACATGTGTCGCACTCTACACACTAAAAGAACCGGACTGCCCAGATGCTCACAGCAGTCATTTCCATGCATCTATTATTGCCTTACTACAGTGGGTTTAGCAAATATTCATTCACCGATCATTCTGTGGAAATTGGTACTTAGTCCACGCTTCCTGATGGTGGCTGCTGCATGTGTCTGTTGCCGTTGCCCGATTCCCTGCCAGACAGAGCTCAGAAATCAAAAAGTGAATATTTCTTTATTGCCTGGCATAGCAGTGGTGAGAGGGTTAGGTTAGTTTTTCTTGGTGTCCCTATGGACCAGTTTTGGCTGGGAGGGCCCAATTTGAAGGGACTGTAAATCCAATGGCAATAATAGGGCAGCAAGCAGCTCACCTGATGCCTGTCCCTCGTACCTCTCTGCCATTTCCTGCAGTGATGGGTAGAAGCTGTTCCAAGGCTCCAAAGTTTGCCCTCCTTTCAAGCCACAGTGTTTCTACTGCTGTCTCTGACCACAGCAGCACATGGTCATAAAGCGTCCCCATGACCCAACCTTCCCAGCTCAGCCACAACCCAAAAGCTGATAGGAAAAACGTCTTTGCATAGAATACATAAGATATTGACATACAATCAGAGATTTTGAGATGCATTGTAGCTAATTTGTCACTGTTCCCAAGGGGTAAAAAGGTCTTTTAATAATCTGTTATACTACCTGCCAGGAAGAATACAAGGCGTTTATAAGTTGTGTGTGCATGTGTGTCCTCCCTCTATGTATATAAATTGTCACATTCTGATATATGTGCATGCAGAGGGCGCACTACACTTTTTTTTCCAGTAAGTATACACGAAGGAGTGCACAATTTGCTGGAATTAAAAGAAACAATAATAGAGGTATAGGTGGTTTAAAAGGGGCATTCCAGACCAGGGGTTCATTTAGCTGCATCCTGCTCTCATTATACTGCCTGTCAGTGGTGACATCTTTTATTCAGGCTGCTTTATATTTTATAACAAGCCAAGGCAACTCTCTTCCTTGTGTTGGATTTCTCATGCTAGGATAAGTCATCAGCTATGCATTTATTTTTATGGCAAGTGAGTGTAAATTCAAACACAGGACCCTGACAATTTAGTCCGCAGAGGGCAGAAATGGTCTAATAGCCGCTATGTCCCTTGGGGTTGTTGGAGCAATCGACCACAGCTAGTCACAGTGGTGTACTATAGCTGTCTCTGACCACAGCAAAGCATGTGAGCGCAAGACTCATAAAGCTGCACAATGACACCCCCCCAGTTCATTCACACCCTAAAAAAATATAATCTGGGATGCATTGAAAGTAGGATAATTTTCCACTGTACCCAAGGGGGCTAGGGTTGGAGAAAATTAGTGTGTGCGGACAAAGACTCCAACCATGAATTGTAGTGTGTATTATTTATATAATATATATTATATATATATATATATATATATATATATATATATATATATATATATATATATATGAAACATACATAGAAACATAGAAGGTTGGCGGCAGAAGGAGACCATACGGTCCATCTAGTCTGCCCTTATGTGTATACTGTATGTACTCTTTATCTTAGGATAGATGTGTGCTTATCCCAGGCATGTTTAAATTCAGTGACTGTTGATTTTTCAACTACCTCTGCTGGAAGTATGTTCCAAGCATCTACTACTATTTCTGTAAAATAATATTTTCTAACATTGCTCCTGATCTTCCCCCCGACTAGCTTCAGGTTGTGCCCCCTTGTTCTATCATTAAGTTTCTTCTTAAAAACACTTCCCTCCTGAACCTTATTCAATCCTTTCACATATTTAAAGGTCTCAATCATGTCCCCCCTCTCCCTTCTTTCCTCCAGACTGTACAAATTAAGTTCTTTAAGTCTCTCCTGAAAAGTTTTAAGTCCTTCCACCATTGGACACGTTCTGTTTGAATAATGTCTTTTTGCAGGTAAGGTCTCCAGAACTGCACACAGTATTCTAGCTGTGGCCTTACCAGGGCTCTATACAGCGGCATCACAACCTCCCTCTTCCTACTGGTGATGCCTCGAGCTATGCAGCTGAGCATCCTGCTTGCTTTTCCCACTGCCTGGCTACACTGTCCACTTCTCTTGCAGCTATCAGTAATCAGAATGTGTATGTGTGTGTTCATATTTGTGTCAAAGAGCATGTCTGTTTTAATGTCATGCAGCCGTATTCCCTACCAGGCCACCTTTTGTGCCCGCATGCTTCTGCTTTCTGTGGGAGCAGGCTCATTCACTGATTGGCAGCGGGGTGCACCACATGACTCTCCACCACTTAGATAATAATCTGCGGTGCCACCGTGCCAAAGCGTACAGGAATCCGTTGGACTCAGGTTTGACAACAGATGTACGAGATTAGCAATGTACTTCCTCAGTAATTCAGTTAGTAAAATCTGCATGGTAATAATTGGTTGCGTGAGACAGCCCAAAGTCGTTTACAAAGTGTTGTGGCATCATTATGGGGACATTTGCTTTCTCCCTCTCTGACTGATCTTATTATTTGGAGTGATAAATATTCTAGACCTTTTTATACTTTTATGGGATCCAATCAAACAGAATGTTTAAGTTCACTGACCTAATGCTCACCCCATTGCTCATCTTAACCATTGTGGAGGAAATTAGGACACCAATTTAAAATGGCACAAATCCATAATTTACAGATTCAATCCAATGATACTTGTTTATGCTTCCCATGTAGTTAAAATGTATTGTGTTGGCAGGTGACTGGTGCACTGTTCACTACGATAACTAGGACCCCCTATTACAGTTACGTACAGGACACCAAACACAGGGACCATAGAGGTATTACCCGTCCTTTACCAATCTCCTTGGCTGACTGATGCACTGTTGCCATATTCTAAGAATGGCATCTAGGTCATGGCATATCTGTTCATCTTGAATATGTTTCTCTACACATCTGACTGGCTTTTTTCAATTTACGTTGAAAGCTCTTATAAGGTCACATAAAGTCCAGTTGCCTTGTCCTAGTTAGTACAGGTACAGTGAGATACAGGTTACCAATTGCTTATGTGTAGGTGCGCTATGCAGCAATTTGACCTTCACCATAAAGCTTTTATCTACAGAGAGTATTTAATTACATTTAGTATTGTATTATATGGTGAGGTCCCAGCATTTAAATCGAATGCTTAAAAGGTTTCCCAAGTTCCATTCCTTGCAGGCTCTTCAGTTAGACCTTCCCTTGTGCTTTTTAATTTTAATACAGACGGAAAACTCCCCAGTTTCAATCATAGTGGGAGAGCCTTCCTCTGTGTTTGCAAGCAGTGGTGCACCACAAGACCACACTGATAGATTTATTAATGGTGGATAGTGTTAGTGCATTAACGGCAGTAGTCTGAAGGGTGAGTTGCACTGTTGGGGAATTGGTCATTGGGAAGTAAGGCAAGTATATATTCTTAAGTACCTGTCTAGACACACACCAACTTTCTCCCCTTTGGGAACAGTGTCAAATTTCAAATCCTCTCAAAATCACCAATTATGGTATGTATGTAAATACCTTATGTAGTCTAATTGATGCCACTTGGAGCCCTGCTATGGCTTCTACTGGCTCTGCAGGAAAGGGCAGAAAGGCACATGGGAGAGGCATCAGGTGAGTTGCTTTGCTGCCTTATTGTCTCTGGGTGTACAGTCCCTTTTAAGCCTCATAAACATTTTAAAAAGGAACCAAAACCATTTTCTCACTATCCTCCTGCCTGGGACATCCTTGTTTGGGATTCAATGCTTTGTTTATCCCTCTAAATTGGTGCTAAACTCACCATTCCTTTGTTCCCACATTGCATGCATGGGAACATTTCATTCAGCTCTTGTTTTGCTGCCCTGAGTAGCAAACAAAGCTGAATGGAGAGAACGCTGGCTGGCTTAGGTAGGCACAGATAGAGGCAAGGGGGTTCAGCAAAGGAATGTGCCGTGCAATAGGTGTAAATGTGAAGGTTTTTGGGGAATCAATCCCCGCGGTTTCACACCCAAAGCGGGATGCCCCACTAAGGGGGAGACCACTGTCCCTAGGGTCATATAGATATTGGCATTGTCTTCAGAAAGCAGCTACTATCATTATTACAGTTGTTTAAACTGTCAAATCTGATTTGCAAATCATCACATAAAATGAGAAGCCCTTGCTGTAAATACTGCTTCCATTTTGACAATTGGGTGTGTTTGTAATGCTTCTGTTTACACCATTGTGCAGCCAATTCTATCACACAGTGGCCACATTTTAAATCTAAATGCATATATTATGCAGTCTAGTGTACAGTATGTGAAGAGGGTGCCTGCATTGTTTGGACCGTTTTGGCCTTATTGGCTACTATTGATGTTTTACATTACAAGTCCTAAATATTCTCCAGTTTTTCGTAAGTGTGACTTCTAGAGCCTATGTGGAACAGTTTAGGAGTCATTGACATTTAGACCAGGAGAGTTTTATAGTAGGTTTGCTCCTGCCAGCCTATTCACCTGCATGGAGAAGCAGCGCTAACTCACCTGTCCTGATTGTCCCAGTGCTGCAATGCAAATGCTGTTATGAAGCTCATACAGAACCTTCTCCGGACTTCACATATGCTTCAAAACTGTGGTTAAACTTTTATTTAAAAAAATAGCGATGTATGGTAGCCCCCATAAAGTTGCATCTGTCAGGCTTGCTAAGATCTTTCCACAGCTGTGGTCGCTCTGAGCATTGAGCGATATAGGCCTGGATTCAGTAAGAGTTGAGAACAATTCTCTTTGAGAATTTCACTATTGCTGAATCACCAGCCAGGAAGACGGTGGAAGCCAATGGCACTTTTTAGTACTATATTTTTTGTTCTTTTTTTAGGAGCAAAAGTATGGTTATTTTCATTTTTTAGCCAATCGGGCCTGTTGCCTTGTTTTTATGCCATGCATTAGTCTGTTGTAAGCAGAACTTGCCATTCAGTGGCAACCATAATGTGCAATATATAAAGCCTTTGTGGGGACAAAGAAATCAAATTTTGAAATGACCAGAAATGATGTAAAAGGTTTTGACTGGATTTCTACAAATTGTTTCCTCTGTCAGGCAATAAAACGGTAAGGCCTCTTACTAGTCCATAATTAACTAGAATGTTCTAAAGCATAACAATGTATTAAAACACTCAATAGCCAGCATAGTATCCGGTTATCTAAAACTAATCGATAAAGGAGAACCGATCAAGTATCGCTTTGGACTAGGGGCAAAATAAAAAAAAAAAAAAAAAACACCCCTCACTGCTGCTTATTTGGAGCTTACCTTTGTAGGAAGCCATCGGCAGGCCTGACCATGTACCTTTCATTTAAATCACCTGTCCACCTATGGTATAGCAGTTTAAAGTAGACCAAAATCTGATTCCCAATGCCAAATTCCTGGTTTGAAATTGGGATGTCCTGCTGTGTGAGCACCCCCCCCCCCAGTTGCCCGATATGCTTACCTCACTAACGAGTTTCCCCAGGGAAACAGACCAAAGCCCGGAATAGTGAAAATCCCAGGTTTTGGTCCACATAAAGTGTACCTCCAGTCCAAAAAAAAAAAATCAAAGCTTATTAAATTGCTCCCCTAAAGCCTCTCTCAGAATCTGTGGTGTAAGCTGTTTGAGAGGGCATAACCCTATGCAGATAGGGTATACGATGTAGGTGATGCATTTCTAAACTGCATGGGAGCTGCCATCTTGCTTTACAGCTGAGAGCCCTGCTTCTGAAAACCTCAGTCCACAGTTCAAAATTAGCTCAGGTGTTTGTGCATCTGCTGACATGACTCCTCATTGCTCTGATCACAGCAAAGATCTTCTGGATACATTGTAGATACATTATTTACACTGTCTGAACGTCCTGCGGCTGCCAGACAGAATCCAGCAGCGGCCAGCCTGGAATCCAAATTGTGTGAAACCCCCTGGTTCGCCCATAAACACTCTCTTTTCCCTGCTCCAATGGCACATGTGCGGGCCCTCGTCCATTGATGGCCTCTAGCTATGACAGGAGTCTCTCAACGGCGACGGTTTAGTTTGTGTTTGTGCAGCATGACAGACCTGATGCTTTGTGTTTCTGAAGTATATATCTCTCCCAGATTGGTTTGTTCTGCTCCTGGCACAGCTCCCCTTCATGCTCATGTGTAAGCTGGCATTTCAATGGCTACTTTCATGTGGTTCAGGAGCTCAACATTTGCATGGCATTGAGTCATCTCAAACCACTTACACCACTGGTCATCAGAGGGGAAGTATAGGGGAGCCATTTACTAAACTTTCTTTTGATTGGAGGCCCACTTTAAAGTTGCTCAAAAGGTCACTAGCCTGTCCCCGGGGAATCTGAAATTGGGATTCAAGACTGTTTGAATCCGCAGGATTGCCAGTGAGCTCGCCTTCAATGTCAGTTCCCTGTAGCTACATGGAAACAGGGGTGTGGGCAGGGCCTGTCAGCTGGCATTTAAAAATCTCAAAAAATGCAATGTGGCCTGTGAAAAACCCCAACATCTTGACTGCAGCCATTCATTTCTGGAATCCTTATTTGTTGGTTATTTGCTGTTCTAGCCAATTACAAAATACCAATTGCCAGACCTGCTCCACTGTTGTTTTTTTTTTTTTTTGCAGTTGCCCTGACCCTTTCTAATCTGGAGGGTTTTCTAAGGAAAGACAATGCTATAGGATTAAACAACAATTGCCCACATAAGTCTTAAAGATGAACATCGTTGGTCTGCTGCCCCCCCTCCCTCCGGTTTACCTTTGGGTATTCTTTACTCACCTCGCTGAGTGATGCATCTTCTAGGTCCCTCAGTTTCCGAGTGGCAACATCTTGCATCCTATCTGGCACTGCGCAAATAAATTAATCTTGTGTCCACGCAGTGCCCATAAATGGAATGCAGTGGGGCTGCCCAAAAGCCTGCGAGATTGTCGTGGGATATTGACGAGCACGGCTAAGGCCCTTTTTATTTATAATCCGATGTTCCTCTTTAACCGCCAGCCTACCTTGAGATTTTGTCACCCTTTGTTGCCAGATTATTTTGCACTATTTTGCGCTCCCCATGTTCAACTGTGATTTTTGAAGGGATTTCCCAGGAAAGTGATATATTTTTTTTTCAGCAGAGCCTGGGCTTTAACATGAAATGTTTTGTTTGTCATTTTATAAGTGTATTCTCAATATTTTGGGGTGAAAATTGTGCAAAAAAAAAAAAAAAAAAAAAATATTTTTTACAATTTGTAGTTTTTTTGTAATAACAAATGTAAGTTTGTCAATAAAATCTTATTGCTTGTGAAACCCCAATTTCTCCCGGTTACAGTGGTACCACATATGTATAGGTAGACACCCTTTCCTGCCCAGGAGACTCCCCCAAACTGAAACAACGCTTTAGGAGATTTTCAGATAAAATACAACTATGCTATGCAATATGCGCACCTTGCAGTTTTTCAAGAAAAACAACCCTTTACATTTGAAATACCCCCCACAAACTATATATTCCCTAGAAGTATACACCTCAAGCTTTCTAGGCGTACCAGGCTTGTTGACATGGGTGCAGTTTTCTGGAAGTAATCCCTCAATGTATTCTTTGGTTGCACAGGGTTTCCCTAAAAATGAATAAAAAAGCAGAATCAAAACCACATTTTCCTAAAAAAAAAAAAAAAAAAAACTATATGCAATCCAGAAAAAACTGAAAATCTGAAAAAGCAACATCCCCCAATCAGAATGATACCCAACATGCATAGGTTCTGTCAAGGAAAGAGTTGCCAAACACACCAAAGTAAAGCATGCGCATAACGGTAATTTTACTTCAAAATTTCAGCTCTGCAGACAGTGTGCGCACCTTGTGCTTTTTCTACCAAAACAACCCTTTACATTTGGAATAACCCCTGAAAGTACACATGTTAAGCTTTCTAAGCGTACCCAGCTTGTTTTAGTGGGCTCATCTTTCTGGAAGTAATAACTCGAAGAATTCTTAGGTTGCACAGGGTTTCACAAAAAAATGTATAAAAAAGCAGAATTAAAAACACCTTTTCCTAAAATATCAATATGCAAATAAGAAAAAAAACAGCTAAATCTGAAAGTGCAAGGTCCCCCGAGCAGAACAATACCCAACATGCATAGGTACCTGTAACCTTTTGACTGCCAGTCTACTTGAGATTTTGTCACCCTCTGCTGACAGGATATTTTTCACCATTTTGCGTGATGTTTAACTGTGATTTTTGCAGGAATTTCCAAGAAAATGGCATAGTTGTGGCAGAGTTTAGGCTTTAACATGAAATGTCTTGTATTTTTTCTACTTTTTAAAATATTTTTAAATAAATAAGTAAAAAAATAAATAAAAATATATATATTTTTTAAATTGTCTCCTTTATTTTAACGAAAAATGTATTTTATTAAAGAAAACCAAATTGCATGTGAAAGCCCCATTTCTCCCGATTACAATGATACCACATATGTATCGGTAGCCCCCCGTTCCTGTCCAGGTGATCCCCTAAACTGAAAAGAGCAATTTATAACATTTACAAATAAAATACAACTACTATCCACATAATAAAGGGTTAAATAAAAAAAAATTGGTGTGGGGTCCCCCTTCACAGGGGGGGGGGGGGGGGAGGGACACCATTTCTTGGGGGAATTTTAAGGTTATTTTTGGGAGGCAGGTAATGGGGGGGTCTCGGGGTTAATGGCAAGTCACCCACTAGCCGCAGGTGACTTGCCAGACCCAGAGCCTTGTGAACTGGTATAAGGGGTCTCATAGAACCCTTACCAGTTCACAAAGGGTTAAAAGTAAAAAAAAAAAAAAAAAAAACACAGACCCACTTTAAAAATAACTTTATTAAAAAAATATATATTTTTTAATACTTACCTCCCATCCATCCCTGTGTCCCACGCTGATCACTTAGGCTTCTGCTCTCCTGCTGCTGCTGGAAGCTTTTTATACCTACTGGGTTACAGGTAACAAAGGGTTAATTAAAAAAAGCACATAGGGTCCCCACTCCCAGGGAGGGGGGACCCCATTTTTTGGGGATTTTTAAGGGTTAAAACCCTTAAAAATCAAAAAAAAAAAATGGCGTGAGGTCCCCCCCTACTCAGCGTAACCAGCCTGTGACCAGCTATGGGGGCTTGTAGAACAGGGCGCAGGGGCCAGCTTTAGTGGCCCCTGGCCCTGCCGGCTACAAGCAGTCATAGCCTAGGGCCACGGCTCTTCTGCCCCCCCGGGCTTTGGGGAGGCAGGTGATTTGGGGGGCCAGGGGTTAATGGCAAGTCACCCGCTAGCCGCAGGTGACTTGCCAGACCCCCGAGCCCTGTGAACTGGTATAAGGAGTCTCATGGACCCCTTATACCAGTTCAAAAAGGGTTAAATGTAAAAAAAAAAGACACACACACACTTTTTTTAAATAACTTTATAAAAAAAAAAAATGTTTTACTTTACTCACCTCTGATCTTCATTTCCTGTGTCCCGCGGCAATCTGATGTCAGTGACGGCTGGGCAGAGGAGGGGGGAGGCAGGCTATCGGACGATCGCCTACCTCCCTCCTCCTCTGTCCAGCCGTCACTGGCATCTACAGCTGAACCGCCGGGTGCCCCGATGACACCTGGCGGTGACGTCACCAGAATCCAAGATGGCGGCCGCCATCGGAAGCTGCGGAGGGAGGAGGGCTGTTATGCCCCCTCCAGAAGACGGAAGAGCGGGGGGGGGATCGGAGCCCCCTCCCCGTGAAGAGGAGAGCCGGCGGGGACAAAGGTAAGTAACTGTCATATTTTTTTTTTTCCAGGAAACCGTGCGGCTGCTGAAACGGGGGGGAGGGGGGACCCTATTTTGGGCACTCCCCTGCAGACGGAGGAGCCCCGATGGGCGATCGGAACCCCTCTGGCTGAAGAGGAGACCTGGCCGGATCGAACGAGGGGTCAGGTAAGTGTCTTTTTTTTTTTTTTTACTTTTTTTTGTTATTACTGGGGAAAGTCAGGCACGTGGTCAGGGGTGGTTATAGGCCCCCTATGGGGCTGGCTTGTTTTGGCTTTTGGGCCATCCTAGCTTTTGTGATGGCTTACTTCACTGACATTTTCTGTGCATTTGTAAGTAGACAGGCATTTAAGTTGATGAGGCATTATATGCTGCTATTGAGTGGTAATTTGTTTCCCCATCTGTGTTTGCTTTCAGTACATAAAGCAGTTTCCGTTTTTTACTTCTAGTTTTGGTTTTCTTCAAGGTTTTTTTTTTTTTTTTTTTTTTTTATGGTTTTAAAAACGGACCTGTATTGAAATAAACCCCCCCATAATATCCTGAGTTTTGGTCATCAATCGGGTGCCCTGCTGTGTGAACCCCCCCCCCCCCCCACATATGCAGCTGCTCGTCCAATCAGCACGCTGGAAGCCGCATCCCCCGCCTCACTCTAACGGGGAGCGTGCCCGCGTGGCCATTCACAAATGCCTGGTACTGGTATGCACCCTGCAAGGGGATAGTAGGGACCCAGCTGCTGGATCAGGAAGCAAGGTAAGTCAACAGGGCGACCTAGGGGGGTCTCGCACAGCGGGACATCATGATTTTGGATGTCTCGGGCGGAGGAGGGATTCGACCAGCCCGGGAATCTTATAGATTCCTGGGCCGATCGCGCTGAGTTTTGGTCCACTTTAAAGGATTTTTTTTTTTTTTTTACCTATCACAAATGTTGGATAAAACAAAAATATGTTCTAGAAGAATTTGACAGTAACACGTTCTGGCTCAAGTGCACTTTGTTCAAGATCTACCTAAATTACCGGCTTAAAATCTTTACTTACGTATTTATGCTCGCCTTTCCTTACCCCCTCCCCCACACGGCCTTTCTATTATAGTCGAGCCAAACTTATTGGGTCCTAAGATCAAGTCCCACACCTTACCCACCCACTAGCATTGTGATAAATAGCCAGTCACCCCCTGTCAGACTTGGCCACACCTATTCATTTATCAGCCACAATAGCAAGGGGAGGTTTAATTGTTAGCTTGTCATGAACTTCATAGTTGCACATTGACTGGAGATGCTTCTAGCCCAGTAAGACAAAATCATGCCCTATGTATAATCGCCAGGTTACTGCACCTGAACTACTGCAAAGCTACTGCAAAGCTTACTTTAAGTAAGTTGGCTTTCCATGGAATTGTTATTGAAAGTGTATTTTTTTTCTTTTGTGCCAAAGGGATGTCCTCAAGGTGTTTGAGCGTTTCTAGTATTATTTTTTCTCTTGGCAAATGTGTGTTTTTATGGAAGCCGTTTTCACTAACTGCAATCAGTTGCTATTGGCAACATACACTAAAAAAGAGAGAAGGGAGTCCGGTACACACAGAACACCGCTGCTGTGGCCACTGAGTTGAAGGAATTTACATTTTCAAAAATTCAAGACTGAGACACTGATTCCCTTTTTCCGGGGTGTCCTGATTTGGGATGCCCAGCATTGTGAAGATCCTGCCCCCTGTATATGCTCCTTGATCTGGGATCCCACAGTGCATGTGCCACCTTCACCCAGCATTCTTACTCTGATTGCCCACTCCCTGTCAGACTTGGAGGAGCCGGGATGCAGCCTGTGGCCTGCCCATGTGCATGTGGGGTCAAGGTACAATTATCACAATACCTGAGGGTTTAACCCTGGAGGGCATCCCAAATCATGAGGGGACAGTTTTGGTTTTCTTTAATCCTTTTCCTCCAGGGCATCCATTTTTGTGATACCCTACTTGTTTCTAAGCTATAGAAAACCCAAGAGCAGACCCAAGACTTGAGTGGTTGGTGGTGGCAACAATCTCACTCTGGCCAGAACCCTTCCTTAGAAGGCATCCTAATTTTTTTTTTTTTTTTAATATTCTTTATATAAAGATTTTGCAATTTTAAACGTTACAGACAATTATACATACAGTACAGAACAAAGGGGGGGGGGAATGGACCCCAGGGAAACCATATTCGCATCCTAATTTTTGATGCCCTGATGCCTAACGTTGTCTGTGAGGTCCGGAGGGCATTACTCTTTTGTGCTCCAGGATTGCACCTACCGCCTGCCTGTCCACCTCATATTTGGTGACCAGATGTATGCATGGCCTTGGCTGCCAAGTTGACTTGTGGGTGCTGGCATGCAGTAATTTCCCCCAATTTCAGGCTTCATAGGGGGTGTTTGGTAGCAGGGTATATGACTTAGGGATGCCTCTGTGGGGGGGGGGGGGCTGGTTCTAGCAGACTTTTTGCTTTCTTAAGTTTGCTTTCTGTCTGCCCGTTGCTGGCTGGTAGGGGCTGCACATTTCATTCATCAGCAATACTCTGTTCCCTTGGTGAGGGGCAGTTTTTTTTTCTATTCCAGACACAGCAATATCCGGGTCAGATTAGGCAGGTGGCATGCTGCCCATACCTACCCTGTGACCCCTTAACAGTTCACAAACTGTTGAAAAAGAAAACAAATAGATTTTTTTAAAAATCTCCCATGTGCCTCTTCTCCCCTGTAGTATAAAATCTCTCTTCTCCAGTGAGTTGGGATAAGCTTCGATATTCATGGGGGTGGCTGCAATAGCGGCATCAAAAAACACCACTGCTTGTTGGCCAGGAGGTGTCGCCCAATCTGGTGGACCTGCAGAGACAATGCTGTCCATCATGGGGCAGATGAAGGAAGAAGCAGCAAAGCCACAGTTGCCTTAATCTGTTATTTTGTAGGCATTTACCCATATGTTGCGACCTTCTTTGTCTTTCCCAAGGGTAATTTTTGCACCTAGCAAATGGAGAAAAGGTTTTAGTGGTGTTTGAAATGCAATGTTTCTTTGTGAAGGTCACTTGGGGACAATGGATTCCACCTTTGTTTATGGCTGTTTTTATTCCATGGTTTGTCTGGCTGGGTCTTGTCCTGTGTGTGACACACACCTTGTTAGTTTTTCTGAAGCCGCTAGTCATGTCTGGCACAGCGGTGACAAATCCGATCTATGTTTGTGATTACAGATTGGTGCTCTACACTTGATTTTGATGTGGTCTGAAACTCCTGAAACTGTGTGCAGTCAGCTGTGTAGGGACGTGCTGCAACATTCAGCATTTTCCTATTCTGCTAGTGATGCTGGAGCCTTGCAGGCAGTCTCAGCCTAAATAAGCCACTCTAGACAGAGACCACATTATGACTGGTATTCTTCAGATATTCTACAAAGATCAAAGGAAAAATAACTGAGTAATTGCATTCCGGAAGCCAGCTGCCTCAACTGGCCTTATTCATTTTTTATCTTTTGACTAGCAAAGCTTTAAACCGGACCTTCACTCTAAATAAGAGTTTATCTTGTATATTTCCCCCACCCTGTACATACACATTGCCCACATTAAAAATCATCCTACCTGCACCTAGTGCTTTTTCTGAGCCTTTAAACATCCAAGATGGTGACCTGTGGAGTCGCGGGCTGCCTGTAGACATGGAGGTGTCTTTTGACTATGCCACTCTGAGATTGCTGTTCTTTTCCTGACCCCCAACTCTGCTCATTCTGAGCAAAGCACAGCTATAACCAGCCCCCTCACCTCAATATGTGTTGCTTTTGACGCAAGATGGCGGCACCCGTATCCTAGAGTCCTGAACAGATTTGCAGCCCAGTGGGGGAAAGAATAATAAGTAAGTGACTTAAAACGTAAAATATATTATTTTTATATGCTGAAGAAGAGTGTAAGGGTTTTGGCTTTTCATGAAATTATGCTGAAGGTCCGGTTTAAATATCAGTAGCTTGCCTTTCATTGAGTGACCCCAGCGCTGTGCTTCCTCCTCGGTCTGTCTACTTAGTGTAGAAAATCACTTCCTCATTCAGATTTCAGTCCCCACCCGGCTGACCTGGTCCATCAATCAACCTTCAGGAGACCAAGAACGGAAACACCCCCCACTCCCTTGCCCAGAAGTCTGAAACCTCATCCTCCTCCTCGCACTCATCAGTGTGCTTACGTCACATTGCTGTTGCCACACACTGTTTATCCTCATTTTTTTTTCTCTGCATGTCCAATGCTCTAATACTTATAAAGATAACTTGGGAACTAGAGAGTCTTTTTGAGTGCCTCTCCTCCATTTTCTGCAGTGCATGTTTCCAAAGTTTGTAATGAACGCCCCTGCGACTAATGCAGTAGGGTTGTGACTACAGTGGTGCTGATTAGAGTTTGGGCCTGGCCGTTGCGGGATGCGCCAGCGTTTCGGTGGATTGCTGATCACTCGAGTAGGACTGATGAGCTTCAGTGAGCCAAAGCAGAATACCTTTTTTTTTTTTTTTATTTATTTTTTTTATTTATTTATTTTTTTTTTAATTGTCTGTACAGGCAATAACAACTAACTATATTCACCGATCTCAGTACATGCCCTTCATTGCAGTAAATAGAGGGGAAGTGAGACTTCCATCTTGGAGTAGGCAGCCGTAACATTAGCGGTAAGACAGATTGGATAGAAAGGGTGGTGGAGTAGCCATTTATGTCAAGACTACCCTTCAACCAACAATAATTCAGCATACACATAATAACTAGAAACTCTCTGGGTTACCATGCAGACTAAGGAGGGAGCTGTGGTCAGAATTGGTGTGATATATAGGCCCCCTGGACAATCTGAGGATCTAGATAACCTGTTAATAGATGAAATCAGTGGAATGGCAGAGAAGGGGGACACTGTAATTACAGGTGACTTCAACATGCCTGATGTGGACTGGAATATCCCAAGTGCATCGACATGCAGGAGCAGGACTATATTAGAGGCACTTAATGGAGTGTCTCTAAAAAAACTTGTGACATTGCCAACTAGAGGAGATAACATTCTGGACTTAGTTCTGACCAATGGGGATCTGGTGTCCGAGGTCAGGGTTGAAGAAAATCTGTGTTCCAGTGACCATCAATGCTTATGGTTCAGAATAAAAACAGACATTGTGCAATCACACACGAACCAAAGTGCTAGACTTTAGGAAGACAAACTTCAAGGAAATGGCGGAGTATGTAGAAAGAAAATTTGATGAGTGGAACAGAGTAAATAGTGCCCAGTGGTCACTATTAAAAATGGCCATCTTAAAGGCAACTAAGCAATATGTGAAACAAACTAGCAAGAATAAAAGGAAGAAGAAACCATTATGGTTTACTAGGGAAGTCAGCACTATCATAAAGGATAAGAAGTCTGCCTATAAGAAGTATAAAGTAAGTGGAAGTGTAGCTGACAGAGGCGTATAAAATTAAACAGAGGGAAGCAAAACTGATTATAAGGACTGCTAAAGGGCAAAAGGAGGAAGAAATGCCCAAATCTATGAAGATGGGAGATAAAACCTTTTTCCGATATATTGGTGACAAAAGAAAAACAATGCAGTCTCAAAACTTAGAAATAGGGAAAATAAATATATTGATGGAGATAAGGCTGTGGCTGACCATTTGAATAGCTACTTTTGTTTGGTATTTTCAGATAGTAGCAGGCATGGTCATAGCACAGCATCCCGCTGGGAGGGCACAGCTCCGGAGTTTCTGGAGGCTGATGTCCTATCCGAGCTGGCACATCTAAAGGTAAGTAAGGCGATGGGTCCAGATGGAATCCACCCCAGAGTTCTATAGGAACTTAGGTTTGTGATTGCAGCCCCTCTGACTGATTTACTTAACCATTCCCTTTCAACTGGTGAGGTTCCAGATGATTGGAGAATGGCCAATGTCGTACCAATCCATAAAAAGGGGAGTAGAGAAGAAGCCAGTAATTACAGGCCAGTTAGTTTAACATCTATAGTGGTCAAATTAATGGAAACACTCTTAAAAAAAACAGATAATTTCCCATCTAAAAATTAATGACCTATTGGACCCAAAACAGCACGGCTTTATTGAGGGCAGATCATGTCAGACCAATCTTATTGATTTCTTTGACAATGTCACTAAAGTGTTAGGCGATATCCACAGCACCACCTTCATCTATCTGGATTTTAGCAAAGCCTTTGACACTGTACCACATAAGGAGCTCATAGATAAGTTATTGAAGGTAGGACTCAATCCCTGGATAGTTCAGTGGATTTCCAGTTGGCTGAGGGATCGGTATCAGAGCGTTGTTGTAAATGGTGTGCAATGTGAACAAAGGCGAGTTACAAGTGGTGTGCCACAAAGCTCTGTCCCGGGTCCCATTCTTTTTAATATATTTGTAAGTGACATAGGAGAAGGCTTGGTAGGAAAAGTTTGTCTGTTTGCTGATACAAAGGTTAGTAATAGGGTGGATATTCCTGGAGGTGTCTGCAACATGGAAAATGATTTAGCTTTACTGGATAGATGGTCAAAACTGTGGAAACTAGAGTTTAATGTCTCTAAATGTAAAATCATGCACTTGGGTAGAAGGAATTCCTGCTCTGAGTACCGTATGGCCAGCACTGTGTTAGCCAGGACCTCGGAGGAGAGAGATTTAGGGGTACTGATTACTGATAGCTGCAAGATGAGTGGACAGTGTAGCCAGGCAGTGGGAAAAGCAAGCAGGATGCTCGGCTGCGTAGCTCGAGGCATCACCAGTAGGAAGAGGGAGGTTGTGATGCCGCTGTATAGAGCCCTGGTGAGGCCACAGCTAAAATACCGTGTGCAGTTCTGGAGACCTTACCTGCAAAAAGACATTATTCAAATAGAACGTGTCCAAAGGCGGGCAACGAAAATGGTGGAAGGACTTAAAACTTATCAGGAGAGACTTAAAGAACTTAATTTGTACAGTCTGGAGGAAAGAAGGGAGAGGGGGGACATGATGGAGACCTTTAAATATGTGAAAGGATTGAATAAGGTTCAGGAGGGAAGTGTTTTTAAGAAGCTTAATGATAGAACAAGGGGGCACAACCTGAAGCTAGTCGGGGGGGGGGGGGGGAGATCAGGAGCAATGTTAGAAAATATTATTTTACAGAAAGGGTAGTAGATGCTTGGAACATACTTCCAGCAGAGGTAGTTGAAAAATCAACAGTCACTGAATTTAAACATGCCTGGGATAAGCACACATCTATCCTAAGATAAAGAGTACATACAGTATACACATAAGGGCAGACTAGATGGACCGTATGGTCTCCTTCTGCCGTCAACCTTCTATGTTTCTATGAATATAAACTGGTGCTGAATGTCGGGGTGCACAGTCTAGGCAATCTGTAGGTTCTAAAACACCATAGCCAGATGAAAGAGCTGTGAGGGACCACAGATGGGTATTTTTTAATGCCTAAACGGACTCTTTAAAATGAAGTCTTGTAGCGTTCTAGACTGTATTTGTAAAGGTTCAGTCTGTCTACAGTTTCATCATTTAGTCTTTAGGGGTTATGGCTTTCATTTAGATTCTCTGTGCTGTCTCCTCCTCCCTTTACTAAACGCTTGTTTTCATGTATGCATCACATCTCACTTGGAGTCAGAATTAATTCAATTGATGGATACACTTTTGAAAACTGTAGAAGGTGAAGAAAGTAAAATAAATGAGCCAATTCAGATCGGTGTGCTGCGGTTTGCCCGCAGTGCAACCGCAACGTGCCACCATAGTAGTCTATGGGCATGTATTGCGCTTTACCTCCATTGCAGTGAGAGGGCCATACTCTCCCTCATCTCCAGATCCATGCAGATGAATTTACGGTGTCCTTAGTCTTCCGGTTAGGCACTGCTCCATCCTTGGGGGCCTTTAGACCTCTCTTCCAGAAAGGACTACTGGAAGGCCCAAGAGGTGTCCGCAGCATTGTCTGACAGGAGAGGGTGGCAGTTCTGCCACTGGTTATCTAACCAATTTTGGTCCACATTTAGGTAAATATTTCAATCAGAAATCTTTGTGGGGGAATCTGTTTATTAACTTTCACCTATTCAGCAACACAAATGTGGGGGGAGGGCAGAACTTCCAGTGGCTGCACATTTTCCAGAGCAGGCCATTAATTTCTAAATGCAGAAGGAAGGAGAGGGAAGCAATAGAATGTATGTACCAGTTTGGACATGCCCCATTTCCCATTTTGTCTTGAGTAAATTAAGGCAAGATGTGGCCATTTCATGACTGCCAAATTAGGATTTGATTTCCTGGCTATGTGTAAATAAACCTGCTACTCACCCCCAATGCCTTTTTGTGCCAGCCTTGAATAGAAAAAACAGGAACCCGCCCCTCCTCCAGGTTTGTAAAACAAGACACTCTCCTCTTCACAGTGCCGGATGCCCCAATCTCCCCCCTGGGAGTAGGGCTGTGCAGGGTGGTCTGTATGAAGCAGTGATTCTGTTTGTTAAAAAAACTCTGCTTACCCCCTTAAGAGGTGGAGCATCTTGCACCCCCCCCCCCCTTAACTTTTTTTCCACTAATAACCTCTTGGATATGTTTGAGCTATTTTTGTTTTGTATAAAAGTCTTGGCTTTTTTTTTCATTGAGTTCCTTGCATTACATCATGTCTTACAAAGAGTAGGTATTGTCGAAAGCTCACCATTAAAGCCCACAAAAGTCATTGCCTTATTTTTTCATTGTTCCAGTATTCTGTGGTTAAAGCAACCCCACACCATGCCGGGTAGTGTTGGGCTACTGCTTGTGTCTGGGGGGGGGGGGGGGGGGGGTCATTCCCTCAGCTTTTCCAGGACTTGCTTTATCTGTGGCTGGTCCCAGACCCACACGGCTACCGGCGGCCAATTTATATGTCCCTTCCGAAGTTAGCAATGGCCAACGGCGGTCACGTTGGTCCAGAACCAGAAGGATCGCAAAAGGGGAGTTTCGGGTCCTGGTTTGGGATTTTGCAGAATTAAAGTTATCCCACGGCTTTGCTCATAATGATTAAAGACAAGAGATTGCTGACCACCCATTAACACTGTTCCAATAATATTAGCTCCCTGCTAAAGATGAGGTGGTAGATTTCCCTTATTAATCCTTACTTATGTACAAGATTGACACTATGTATGCTAGATGAGGCAAAGTGCTCCTTGCTGTAATCTCATTTCCTCTATTGATGGGTAATGGCCATTGATCCCCCTTTGCATTGCTGGTGGCTTTAGTTATGAATTATATAAATGACCTTTATTAAATTCTGATGCTATGCAGATGCACTGTGTACTTTGAAAGTAGTGTAGCATAAATGTTTTAAAATGTGTAGTTTTAGTATATACAGACATGAGGTGCTTGACCAAGTACCTGCTTTCATCAACATCCAAATCCTGTTATCCTCCGTTCTGACAATTATGAGAACGCTTGTTTCTTGTGTTGTAACGCTGGTGATAAAATGGTGGCCCTGGCGTTTATAAAACAATCCATAAATGGCTATTTATTTAAAAATGTCCCTGTTGAACTGTGCTTGGTTTCCTGTCATAACACCTATTCTGTCTTTCCCCTTTTACAGGCAGGCCGAAGTCCTGAAAGCAGATATGACAGGTAAGTTGCAGAGCTACCACATCTGCTGTATATTAAAGTGATACTGCAGGAAAAGGTAAGGTTACACCATTGCGTCGGGCTACACACAGCACTGTCATCCTAAACTGTTTTTTTTTTTTTTTTTTTTTTAATTAAAGCAGAAATGGCCAAGATATCGAGGTTTACAGGTTTAAACTGATTACATTCTTTTTTTTTTTTTTTTTTTCATCCCTTGCCCCAGTCAGCTCAGCGGAGTGGGCCAGAATTGTTGGTCCCTCCTCCTTCAGATTCATCACATTGCTGATTATTATGCAGCATCACAGATTTAAGGGCCACACCCACTTGCTTCAGTGAGGAATCATGAGGTGAAAATGTAAACCAAGATATCTCGGCCATTTCTTCAATTTAAAAACGGAAAACAGTTTAGGGCAGTGCCAAATGTAGCCCGATGCAATGGTGTAACAATTTCCTTTGCCTGCTGTAGCACTTTAAATACAGCTTTAATTGTCTGACTTTTTTTTATCTATCAGTCAGTTACTTTGCGGCACACTTGTCCTGTCCTGCTAAAATTGATATGGAGTTGAGAGCACAAAGGGGCTTACCAAAGGGTTTCTCAGGGAGCCATCTAGCATGATACGAGCCCTCTATCAATCCCTTTTAATAAGAAGTTATTTGCTCTTGATCAGTTGTGTGAAACCAAGTGTCTGCCCATAGCTGCCAGTAATAATAAATATATATATATATATATATATATATATATATATATATATATATATATATATATTATAAATAAAAAAAGTAAACTTGGCTTTCGGCCAAAGAAAGCCTTGCTTTTAATGAGGCCCTACACTTATTTTCTACATAATCTGTATGGGGCTGCATTGTAATGGGCCGGAGGGGGCATTTAGATTGCTGGTGCCCCCACGCATACACCCCTTACCTGAACCACAATCAGCTGGCGAAATTCGACCCGGGAAGGAGAAAGCGTCCCCGGACCATGTGACAGAAGTCTGGCTGCTTTTCGCTGTCTAATCATGGTTCGGGTAATGATTGTGGGGGATGTGTGGGACCACTTTTATTGTACATGTAAGGGTAGAGCTTCTTTATTTGTATGTACACAAGCTTTGCCCATCTGGAATATGGACATTAGAGCTGTTCACTGCTAATGCATACACCTGCATACAGAAAATGGTAATGTGTTTGGCGCAGGCTTCCCCCCTTGCATGCCTAGCTCTATGTGGAGATGATGCTACTGCAGTACAGACTTTCCCATGCAAGTCACTTGGGCTGTTGGCCTTCACACCCAGTGTACAGCCAGCAAGGACTACAGCTTCTTCCTCAGTCAGTGCTCAGACGCCCTCTTTTCCTCTTCTGGAATGTAAAATAAATGTGTTAGGATTATGCCCCCAGACCTGTGATTTACTTATAAGCATGCGATTCCAAGTTTCCTGTGGGAGGTGGTTTTTCTGGCCTTGAGTAAAAATTACTGACTACATATCCCAAAATCCCTCCAACGTAGGAGGTGATAGCCTTAGCAGCTATGGCTAAGCCAAGCAGCAGTAATGACCCTTTCCAGCTGGAAAGGCTCCCAATAACCATTTAGGTTACTGAATACAAGATTTTGATCCTCTCTATCTGAGTAAGTTGAATTACAGCAGAATGGGTTAAGCCTGTTGCCTGTGTTTTAGGCAGGCAGACAATTAGCAAGCTAGAGTGAGAAGTCTCTGATCTGTACATCTAGTGCACTAGTTGATCTACATAGCTAAGGTAAACACAAACACATTATTATAAAAGAAAAAAAAATCCTTGCAACAGAGTTGCAAACAGAAAATAAAAAATAGCAGATTAAATCGGACCAAAACCCACTGAACTTATGAAATACATTTGATCAAAGCCTCTGCCGAAAGTCCCTTCATTAAAGTGTAGAACTAGAAATGGATATATTCTTAGTATACAGTACGTCCTGCTCCAGATAAGATTCTTTACTCTTGGATATTTCTCCGCCAGATGGCGCTGGACTGCAGAGACCGCGAAATTGGCTCCTCCCGGCCCCTCAAATACTTGGGACCTACCACAAATCCCCAGAATTTCTCTGCAGTCTGGACTGCGAAGGACAAAAAGATGGCTCTCCTCGCAGGTGAGCGAGGCTATTAGCCTGCGGCCCTGTAGGACTATTCACATCCGTTCCATTTTTAATGTGCCTCCCAGCCTTGGCTGCGCTGGTCCAGGTGATGGTAGGCAGCACAGCTGTCAGGTGCTTAGGAGCGCTGCTCCACCGCAATCCCCCACCAAAGGGTAGGCGGTATAGGCATATGGTGAGCCTCTATGGGATGCCCCTCCTGCACTAATGCCCCTTGCCTCTGTCTATCGGGCCCTACCGTTAAGTGGCCGCTGCCCTCCCTCGCTCTCCCTTGTAGCCTCTTGGGGGGGGGGGGGGTGGTGTATGCATTGGTGCTTCACTTGGGTGGTGTGCTTGTTGCCTTTTGTTCGGTCTCCACACTGACTTGGTTGCACTGGTTGCGGTTTGAATATGCCGCCGCCGCGCGCGCTTCCACTGCGTTCCGCGGTTGGCGGCAGCATTACCTCAGGCGCCTCCCTTTCCTGCTGATGTGGTGAAGCGTTGGTCATCCCCTCCAGAGGTGGATGCCCCGGTCCAAGGGTTATCTAACACCTCTGTCATGCATTCCCCTGACTACGCTGCGGGATAGTGAGGACTGGCGTTTTGATCAGCTGGCGTCCCATGCCTTTGCCTGTGTGGGGACGGCGCTGCGCCCAGTTTGTGCCTCTGCCATTACAGCTGTGGCTATTAGGACCCTGCTTAGAAGTGTCCTAGATGGTGCTCCTGATGATGTGTCTAGTGAAGAGTTTAATGCACTCTCTTGTTGGTTTTTGTGACTTATGTCCTCTCTGCCTTGGATGATACCATTAGGATGTGTGGCAGAGCCTCTGCCCTAGTGGTGGCTATATGCTGCTCGGTTTGGCTGCGCCAGTGGGCAGCTGACACCTCCGTCAAGAAGGCTCTCACTGGGTTTCCCTTCAAAGGACTATGCCTGTTTGGGGACCGCCTGGACCTGTTTGCTAAGGGAGGCAGGTTACCCCAGCGCAGGAGGCAGTCTCGGCCCTTTCGGGGCCCAGGCTCCTTTTCTTCCCCCTACCGTGAACCCACAAAGGAGGGGGGTCTCCTTTACTGGGGCTCGAGATTTCTGGGGTAGGGGCAGAGGACGTGGACGCCCTGGCTCATCCTGAGGCTCCAAGCCTAAGTCTTCTCCCAAGCCCCCTCAGGCATGAAGGGGCGCCCTCGCCCATGCGGGTGGGGGGATGGCTTCAGCATTTTGCTCACGTCTGGAGGCTTCATGTCTCAGACCGGTGGATTCAGGAGGTAGTGTCCTCCGGTTACAAGATAGTTTGCTGCCTATCCCCCCCGCCGCCCCCCAAGATTCATCAGATCCCGGATGTCTCAGGACTCCATGTCAGCTCAGGCTCTAATTCTGGCGATGCAAAGCCTTCTGGAGCTGGGGGTCATCTGTCAGGTCCCCTTACGAGAAAGGGGCAAGGGCTTCTATTCCAACCTTTTCACCGTGCCCAAAAGAGATGGGTCAGTCAGGCCCATCCTGGACTTGAAGATCCTCAACAAATTTGTCAGGTGCAGGCGCTTTCGCATGGAAACTTTGCACTCTGCTATCAGTTCCCTGCGTCCAGGGGACTTCATGACCTCTGTGGATATCAAGGATGCATACCCTCATATTCCTCTTTTTCCAGGTCATCAAAGATTCCTCAGGTTCGCTCTGGAGGATCAGCACTACCAATTTGTGGCATTGCCCTTCGGTCTCACTTCAGCTCCCAGAGTGTTCACCAAGGTGCTGGCAGGGGTGATGGCTCTGCTCAGGGCATTCGCGTGCTGCCATATTTGGACAACATTCTCATCACTTCTCAGTCCCTCCATCAGGCAGAGCTGGATACTCAGCGAGTAATGTCCACTCTGGAGTCATTGGGCTGGGTGATCAACCATCCCAAGTCTTCCCTGTCTCCCTCCTTGGTGATGCCTTTCCTGGGAATGAATCTGGATACAGTTCAGGCAAGGATTTTTCTTCCTCAGCAGAAGGTGGACAGTCTACTGGTGCAGGTTCAGTCCCACTCTCTTGCCCTCATCCCTCCATCAGGCAGGGAATGCAGCTGGTGGGCCTGATGGTATCGTGCTTCGAGGCGGTTCCTTATGCCCAGTTTCACATGAGGCCTCTGCAACTCCACCTCTTGTCAGTATGGGACAAGGATCCTGCGTCCCTGGACCAGGTCCTTGTTCTGTCCCTCCTAGCCAGGCGGTCCCTCTCGTGGTGGCTGGACTCCAAGAACCTGTTGCCGGGCAGATCCTTTCTGGCCCCCTGCTGGGAGACGGTCACCATGGATGCCAGTCTGACAGGTTGGGGGGGCTTCCCTACAGTTCCAAGGGCAGTGGGGCCCTCAGGAGGCCCACACACCTATCAACATTCTGGAACTGAGGGCGATCAGGTTGGTTCTGGCTCCCTTGACCCAACCCCTTCGGGGCCGGCCTGTTCAGGTACGCTCGGACAACCAGACGGCGGTTGCCCACATCAATCAGGGAGGGACCCGTCGCAAGGGGGCCCTCAAGGAAGTGTCTCTGATCCTGTCCTGGGTGGAGGACAATGTTCCCTGCATATCTGCTGTGTACATTCCGGGGGTGGAGAATCTGCAGGCAGACTCTCTGAGCAGGGGGACCTCTCGCCTGGGAGAATGATCCCTCTGCGACAGGGTGTTTCACTCTCTGTGTCACCGTTGGGGTCAACCAGATGTGGATCTGTTTGCGTCCCGTCACAATCACAAGCTCCTGGCCTTTGTCTCCCTGTCCCAGGACCCTCTGGCCTTGGCCACAGATGCTCTAGCAATGTCATGGCAGGACTTTCAGCTCCTGTATGTCTTTCCTCCATTCCCCCTGTTGGGCAGGGTTCTGCGTAAGATAGCTCAGGAGGGGGTGCCAGCTATCCTGGTGGCTCCCAGGTGGCCAAGAAGAGTGTGGTTCGCAGACGTGGTGCAGCTGGCAGTAGATCAGTGCGCTCTGCCCAGGGTTCCAGACTTGCTCACTCATGGTCATTTACGCCATCCCAATTTACAAACTCTGGCTTTGACAGCCTGGCTGCTGAAACCTCCATCTTGATGGAGAAGGGGCTGTCTGCCTCTGTTGTTCTTCTTCTAGGGTTTGGCGTGCCTACATTGACTGTTGTGAGTCTAGGTCTCTTCCCTGTCGCGTGTTCTCTATTCGCAGGATCCTGGAGTTCCTACAGCATGGGTTGGAGCTGGGGCTCCAACTCAGTACTCTGAAGGGTCATGTCTCTGCCCTGGCTGTTTTCTTCCAGAGGTTCTTTGCCCAGCATTCTCTGATCAGGACTTTTTTCCAGGGGGTTACTCATGTGCGTCCCCCACGTAAGCCTATGTTGCCTGTTTGGGATTAGAACTTGGTCTTGTATGCCTTGCAGGGTGCTCCCTTTGAACCCATGCAGGAGGCTGCCCTGGCCATTCTTACTCTCAAGGTTGTCTTTTTGGTGGCTATCATTTCTGTTACGGGTGTTTCTGAGTTGGCGGCGCTTTCCATCCAGCCCCCCTACTTTGAGAGACACCAGGACAAGGTGGTGTTTCGCTTCAAGACAGATTTTCTGCCTAAGGTCGTGTCTGCCTTTCATCTGAATCAGGACATTGTTCTTCCTTCTTTGTGCCCTAATCCTAGTAACGCTAAGTAGAGGGTTTTGCATTCCTTGGATGTGGTTAGGTGTCTGAAGTACTATCTGGTGGCTACTGCACCTTTCAGAAAAACTGATGCTCTTTTTGTGGTCCCTTCTGGTCCTAGGGAGGGTTTGGCTCCTGCTAAATCTACTATCAGCAAATGGATCCGTCAGGCTGTGATTCAGGCCTACTCTGCTAAGGGGAAGATTCCTCCCTTCCGCCTTACTGCTCATTCTACTCGTGCTATTGGTGCCCCTTGGGCTTTTCAGCACCAGGCTTCTGTTGAACAAGTTTGCAAGGCTGCTACTTGGTCTTCTGTTCATACCTTTTCAAAGTTTTACAAGGTTGATGTTAGGGCCTCAGCTGATGCTGCTTTGGCCGCAAGGTTCTGCAGGTCGCAGTGATCTGACCTGTCTGTTGTTACCTTTGGGGATCCCACCCTACTTTATGGACACTGCTATTGGATGTCCCAAGAGTAAAGAATCTATCTGGCGCAGGATGTACTGTATACTAAGAATAATGCAATTCTGTGATTACTCACCTGTAGAATTGTTATGAGTATACAGTACGTCCTGCTCCACCCCACCCTTGGTTGCATTATCTTGGATCCTCTGTCTGGTGATTGTTATCATTGTTTTATAGTTACTAGTTGGTTCTGTTATTTTCCCGGCTTCTCGCTTTTCAATGCTGGGGATTTGTGGGAGGTCCTGGGTATTTGAGGGTCCAGGAGGAGCCAATTTCGCGGTCTCTGCAGTCCAGCGCCATCTGGCGGAGTAATACCCAGGAGTAAAGAATCTTATCTAGAGCAGGACGTACTGTATACTCATAATAACAATTCTACAGGTGAGCAATAGCAGAATTGTATTTTTCGCTTATCAGATTGTCCTGGAACAGTAATTTTATGGCAGGTGATCATCAATAGTCATTGCATAGGTGTGGCACTGACATTGACACACACAACAGTGGCAGTTAATGGAGGAGGCGGAGCTATACAGCTAAAACAGCGCCATTATATAGGGTTAGAGTGAGGCAGGAGCAGTAAAAATAGGCAAAAGTTACTAATCATGTGGGGAGCAATTCAGGAAGTTAATGTGGGTTTTGGTCTGCTTTAACACATGGACAAACCTAATTTTGGCATGCACTAATGGAAACTTTAAAATATGCCATAGAAAGTGGAATAACAAATATATATATATATATATATATATATATATTATTCTTAGTATACAGTACGTCCTGCTCCAAATCTAATACTTACAGTTGGGAATATACTCCGCCAGATGCCGATGGACTGCAGAGACATCGAAAATAGGCTCCTCCCGGCCCATCAAAATCCCCGGGACCTCCCACAAATCCCAAGAATTTCTCTGTAGTCTGGCTGCGAAGGACGAGAAATTGGCTCTCTACTCGCAGGTGAGAGGGGTTATTAATCTGCGGCCCTGTAGCACTATTCCCACCCGTTTCACTAGTAATATGCCTCCCAGCCTTGGCTGCGCTTGTCGGGTGTAGGTAGGCAGCACCGCCGTTGGTTCTTAGGAGTGCTGCTCCACCACAATCCCCCACCAAAGGGTAGGCGGTTCAGGCTTATGGTGAGCCTCTATGGGATGCCCCTCCCGCACTATTGCCCCTTACCCCTGCCTATCAGTGGGCCCTATTTAAGTGGCCGCCGTCCTCCCTCATCCTCCTTGTAGTCTTCGTGGGAAAAGAGGTGGAGGTGTGTATGTGTGTAGATATGTATGTTTCTTTTTTCTTGTGTCAGCCGCCACGCTGACTGGTCTTTATTGCTTTTAAATTTACCGCCGCCGCACGCTGACTTGGTTCCGCGCTTGGCTGCGGCATCATTGGCTGTTGGCCTTTCTGGCTTCGCGCTCTTCGTTCCGCGTCATCGCTATTAATGGCCCGCCCCTCGAGGTATACCGACTCCAACTTTTCTGACTTGGTTGGCCTATGCGGGACGGACTCTTACCTACCGCGGTCTGTAAGCGCCCTCGCGGGCGGCTTTATCTACTTGACTTTTGTTACGATGTACTTAAGGTCTTGTCTGCTTATGTCTTTCAGGCGGGACGAACCCTTCTTGGCTTCTCCCGTCCCTGTTTTTAGTATATTACTTGTAGGCCTTGTAAAAATTATACTCCCACGTCCCTAGCGGGTTATTGGGGCATCCAGGGTTGCTATATAGCGTTATTCCTTATCGGCGTATAGCGCCGCTATAATCACCATATGGAGGCATCCCAGGATAATGTTACCGGCGTCCCTTTTGGGACAAGACCGGCTGTGTAGCGTGTGGGCAGCCTCATGCTGATGCTGACAAGGCGCAGGTCTGTGTACCCTGTGCTCAGCAGGTGCTTACATTGCAATCTGGCCTGCCAGCAGGCAATCTGGCCTGCTAGTTTCACTTCACCTACTCCCCCAAGCTTAAATCTCACTCCTGCTGAGTTGCATACTAGTGGGGATTCTCAGCCTGATGTGTCTTCTAGACTGGCAACTGTTGAACAGATTATTGCGAAGTCTTTAGCGCGTAAGGCCCCTGCTAAAAAGCGGCACTTGACGCCTAATGTTACTGTTTTCCCTATGGGAACTGAGGAGTTTTGGAATCTGTGTGGCTATACCCCGTCTGATGAGGGGGAGCTCTTTTCTGATTCAGGCTCATCTGATGAGAGACCAAGGGGTCATGACGATTCTGGCTCTGACCCCTGGGCCCCGGATGACACTGACAGATTATTGACCCAGATTTTTGAGGTTCTGTCTATCTCTCTCTCCCTGTTGAGGCTCCCAGGCAAAGAGGGGAGCTTTTCCATACAGCAAGATCACGTTTGGAATTTCCAGAGCAGGCACATTTCCATAACCTTGTGCTCAAGGAATGGGAGCGCCCCAGTAAACTTCCCGGGGTTCCAAAGAGTTTGGATAGGAAGTATCCCTTTCCTGCTGAGGTGGTTAAATGTTGGTCACCCCCCCCCCCCCGAGGTGGATGCCCCGATCCTAGGGCTATCTAACACCTCTGTCATGCATTCCCCTGATTCTACTACCCTGCCGGATGCTGAAGGCCGGCGTATTGATCAGCTGGCATCCCACGCCTTTGCATGTGCTTGGTCGGCGCTGCACCCGGTCTGTGCCTCTGCCATTACTGCTGTGGCCACTAGAACCCTTATCAGAAATATGCTTGATAGTGCCCCTGATGATTTGCCTTGTGAGGTGTTTAATGCATTCTCCAGTTGTGATGTTTTTGTAAATTTTGTCCTATCAGCATTGGATGACACCATCAGAACTGTGTGCCAGAACTTCTGCCCTCGTGGTGGCTATACGCCGCTTGGTTTGGCTGCACCAGTGGGCTGCTGACAACGCTGACAAGAAGGCCCTCACTGGGTTTCCCTTTAAAGGTTTGCGTCTGTTTGGCGACCGCCTGGACCTTTTTGCTAAGGGAGGCAGGTTACCCCAGCGCAGGCGGCAACCTCTGCCCTTTCGGGGTCAGGGTTCCTTCTCCTCCCCTTACCATGGTGCCAGACAGGGAAGGGGGGTTTCTTTCCCTGGGGCCCGGGGAGATTTCTGGGGTAAAGGCAGAGGACGTGGACGTCCTGGCTCCTCCTGGGGTCCTAAAGCTAAATCCTCTCCCATGCCCCCTCAGGCTGGGGGTATGGCTGCAGCACTTCGCTCACGTCTGGAGGCTTCATGTCTCAGACCGGTGGATTCAGGAGGTAGTGTCCTCCGGTTACAAGTTGGAGTTTGCTACCGATCCCCCTCCAAGATTCATCAGATCCCGGATTCCTCAGAACCCTGTGTTAGCTCAGGAGCTAGTGCAAGCAGTGAAAGGCCTCCTGGAGCTGGGGGTCATCTGCCAGGTCCCTTCAAGAGAAAAAGGCAAGGGCTTTTATTCCAACCTATTCACAGTACCCAAAAAGGATGGTTCTGTCAGGCCCATAGTGGACTTAAAGATTCTCAACAAGTTTGTCAGGGGCAGGCGCTTTCGCATGGAGACTCTGCGCTCTGCCATCAGTTCCCTGCGCCAAGGGGACATCATGACTTCTGTGGACATCAAAGATGCTTACCTTCATATTCCTGTGTTCCCAGGTCATCAAAGGTTCCTCAGGTTCGCTCTGATGGATCAACACTACCAATTTGTGGCCTTGCCCTTCGGCTTCACTTCAGCTCCCAGGTTGTTCACCAAGGTGCTGGCTGGCTTGATGTCTCTGCTCAGATGTCAGGGCGTCCGCGTGCTTCCTCATCACTTCCCAGTCTCTACATCAGGCAGAGTTGGATACTCAGCTGGTGGTGTCCACTCTGGAGTCGTTTGGATGGGTGATCAACCACCCCAAGTCCTCACTGTCCCCTTCCTTGGTAACCCCATTCCTAGGAATGAATCTGGATACAGTTCAGGCAAGGATCTTCCTTCCTCAGCAGAAGCTGGACAGTCTGATTGCACAGGCTCAGTCCCTCCTAGCTTGTCCCCATCCCTCCATCAGGCAGGGGATGCAGCTGGTGGGCCTGATGGTGGCGTGCTTCGAAGCGGTCCCTTATGCTCAGTTCCACTTGAGGCCTCTGCAACTTCACCTATTGTCTGTATGGGACAAGGACCCAGCGTCCCTGGACAGGGTCTGTGTGCTCTCCCCCCTGGTCAGGAGGTCCCTCTTGTGGTGGATGGACTCAAGGAACCTGTTGGGAGGCAGATCCTTTCTTGCCCCTCCCTGGGAGACGGTCACCACAGATGCCAGTCTGTCAGGTTGGGGGGTTTCTGGAAGTCCCTGCGGTTCCAGGGGAGGTGGGACCCTCAGGAGGCCCACACACCTATCAATGTCTTGGAGCTGAGAGCGATCAGGTTAGTTCTGGCTCGCTTGACTACTCATCTTCAGGGCCTGCCTGTTCAGGTGTGCTCGGACAACCAGACAGCAGTTGCCTACATCAATCATCAGGGAGGGACCCGGAGCAAGGGGGCCCTCCAGGAAGCGTCTCTGATCCTGACTTGGGCGGAGGCCAATGTCCCCTGCATTTCAGCTGTGTACATCCCAGGGGTGGAAAATCACCTGGCGGACTCTGTCTGAGCAGGGGGACCTCTCACCAGGGAGAATGGTCCCCATGCAGCAGGGTGTTTCAATATCTGTGTCACCATTGGGGCCAACCAGATGTGGATCTGTTTGCGCCCCGCCACAGCTTCCAGCTTTTGTCTCTCTGTCCAGGGATCCTCTGGCCCTGACCTCGGATGCGCTAGCAATGTCATGGAAGGACTTTCAGTTCCTGTATGTCTCCCCCCCCCCCCCCCCCCCCCCAATTCTGCGCAAGATCGCAGGGTTCTGCGCAAGATTGCTCTGGAAGGAGTGCCAGCAATTCTGGTGGCCCCCAGGTGGCCAAGAGTGTGGTTCGCAGACGTGGTACAGCTGGCGGTAGATCAGTACGCTCTGCCCTTGGTGCCAGATCGAATCACTCAGGGCTCACTACGCCAACCCTAATTTACATACTCTGGCTTTGACGGCTTGGCTGCTGAAACCTCCATCTTGATGGAGAAGGGGCTGTCTTCCTCAGTTGTGGATACTTTGACTTTAAAGCTAGGAAGAAGTCTTCCTCTTCCATTTATTACAGGGTTTGGCCTGCCTACATTGACTGGTGTGAGTCTCAGTCTCTTCCCTGTCCTGTGTTCTCTATTCCCAGGATTCTGGAGTTCCTGCAGAACGGGTTAGAGATGGGGCTCCAACTTAGTACTCTGAAGGGTCAGGTTTCTGCCCTGGCTCTTTTTTCCAGAAGTCCTTTGCTCAGCACCCTCTGATCAGGACTTTTTTTCCAGGGGGTCACTCATGTGCGTCCCCCACGAAAACCTATGGTGCCTGTTTGGGATTTGAACTTGGTTCTGTCAGCCTTGCAGGGTGTTCCCTTTGAACCTGTGCAGGATGCTGCCTTGGCCATTCTTACGCTCAAGGTTGTGTTTCTGGTGGCTATCACTTCTGTCAGGCGTGTGTCTGAGTTGGCGGCGCTGTCCATTCAGCCCCCCTACTATGAGAGGCACCAGGACAAGGTGGTGTTTAGTTTCAAACCTGATTTTCTGCCTAAGGTAGTGTCTGCCTTTCATTTGAATCAGGATATTGTTCTTCCTTCTTTGTGCTCTAATCCTAGCAATGCTAAGGAGAGAGTTTTGCACTCTTTGGATGTGGTTAGGTGTCTGAAGTACTATCTGGCGGCTACTGCACCTTTCAGGAAAACTGATGTTTTTTTTTGTGGTCCCTTCTGGTCCTAGGAAGGGTTTGGCTCCTGCCAAGTCTACTATCAGCAAGTGGATTTGGGCTGTGATTCAGGCCTACTCTAAGGGGAAGAATCCTCCCTTCCGCCTTACTGCTCATTCCACTCGTGTTATTGGTGCCTCTTGGGCTTTTCAGCACCAGGCTTCTGTTGAACAAGTTTGCAAGGCTGCTACTTGGTCTTCTGTTCATAGTTCTTCTGTTTCAAAGTTTTACATGGTTGATGTTAGGGCCTCAGCTGATGCTGTTTTTGGCCAAAAGGTTCTGCAGGCGGCAGTGGTTTAAACTGCCTGCTGCTGATTTTTCTTGGGGATCCCACCCTACTTTATGGACACTCCTATTGGATGTCCCAACTGTAAGTATTAGATTTGGAGCAGGACGTACTGTATACTAAGAATAATACAATTCTGTGATTACTCACCTGTAGAATTGGTATTATGAGTATACAGTACGTCCTGCTCCAACCCACCCTGGGTTTGCATTTTCTTGGATCCCCTGTATGGTGATTGTTATTATTGTTATAGTTGATAGTTTGGATTGTTTAATTCTCCCGGCTTCTCCTTAACTGCTTTTCAATGCTGGGGATTTGTTGGAGGTCCCTGGGTATTTGAGGGGCCGGGAGGAGCCTATTTTCGATGTCTCTGCAGTCCAGCGCCATTTGGCGGAGTATATTCCCAACTGTAAGTATTAGGTTTGGAGCAGGACGTACTGTATACTCATAATACCAATTCTACAGGTGAGTAATCACAGAATTGTATTTTTTTTTCTCTTGCTTTTCTAGTATCTAGTTTACGTATTAGCTATTGCTAAGTATGTGCTATGAAAGCTAATTTTACCTTGTCAGAATAGAAATCTGTTTGTATTTCACACAATCATATTGGCTTGGTATTTTGCTGTACTGATTTATATGCATGTCCATATAGCATAGATATAGGCCTGGCCATGTGGTCATCTTCCTTTCATTGTGTTTCCTTGGCCAGATTTCAAGCCTGGTACAGCAGAGGTGTGGACATCGCGTCAGGCTTTACAGGATTTGTATCAGAAGATGCTGGTGACAGATCTGGAATATGCACTGGACAAGAAAGTGGAACAGGACCTGTAAGTTAAATTAAGGCCAAAGCCTTGGTAAATGACAAGAATATCCTTTTTTTTTATAGCAAAACTCCAGCAAGATCCTTTTTTTCCCTTATGTACGTAGATTGGGAGAGGGATTCAAGCGTCACAAAATATTTGCTCATGCTGTGAGCAGCGCCTCTAGATTTAAAAGAAAAAAAAATGTATGTATGTGCTACTAAATATAGCAGAAGTCCTGACTGATGTGTCTAAGGTAGCCTTGCAAGGGCCCAATCAATTGTACATATTTGTATGCTTTCTGTAAGGAATTTTATTGTATTATTTGTGTTAAAGGGCTGTTAAAAAAAAAAACACCCACAACTTGATCCCTTGTAGACTTGTGGGCTGAGCCGATCTAGTTGAAGTGTGCTTGGCTCCGTGCTCACCCAACTGGCCTCCCTGAGCACAAATGAGCATCTACCTCGTTGCTCTACCCTTTATTACCTGGACAAGGAACTTGATTACTTTTTTAGTTCTGTATAGTCCGGTTTTTGATGGTCTAACCATGTGAAATCCATACCTAAATGTTTCATCTGTAGTTGGAATCATGCCTTCAAAAATCAGATCACAACACTGCAAGGGCAAGCAAAAAACCGGGCTAATCCAAATCGTAGTGAGGTGCAAGCCAATCTTTCACTGTTCCTGGAGGCAGCTAGTGGATTTTATACACAGGTGAGGTGGAGCCTAAGTGAACCGTATTGAATACTTATTCACCCGTAATTTGTCTCTTATACAATCTCTTCTCCAAAAGCTTTTGCAGGAGTTATGCACTGTGTTCAATGTGGATTTGCCATGCCGCGTCAAGTCCTCTCAGCTGGGGATCATCAGCAATAAGCAGATGCACTGTGGGACAGTGGTGAAACCTCAGTCCAGTTCCTGCGCCTATATCTGCCAGCATTGCCTGGTTCACCTCGGAGACATTGGTAAGTTTCTCTGGAAGCTTTTTCTAATCTAAAGCCAAATTTTAGTAAAAGGTAAATTTCTATCCCTGGAGGACCAGTGCTTCTAGTAATACTTTTACAGGCTGAAGACTGGCTGAATCGGGACCACTGACTGTGTAATCAGCTTATCTCTGTGCAACATCACCACTGCCGATTGACTGACTAAGCAACTAATTACTCCTAATCGGGCTTTGTGCCGTGGTAGAGATCATGAATGGGTTAAAGTGGACCAACACCCAGGATTTTCACTATCCTGGGTTATGGTCCACTTCGGTGGGGCACCCGGATGGGGGGTGCCCCGCTGTGTGAAACCCCCCAGAATGCCCGGAAACACTCACCTCACCACGCTCCTATGGAACGGACAAGAAGAGCGTGCCCGCCGCCGCCTCTCGCGCTTCCCTCTAACAGGGAGCGCACCCGCCATTCACAAACGGCCGGCGCGGGTGCGCGCCCTGCTAGAGGGAAGCGCGAGAGGCAGCTGTGGCCCGCGCATGCGCCGTTGGAACGAGGTAAAGGTAGGATTTTTGGGGGTCCTGGGGGGGGTGCCCCACGGGCAGGGAGCTGATCGGCCCGGGAATGTTATAGATTCCCGGGCCGATCAGCAGTGGGTGTTCGTCCACTTTAAAGGGCGACCTGGATCAGACTGTCAATGTGTCAAAAAGGGCCTTTTTTATTAGAGGTCTAAATGGCAATGCAAAGGGTGCACACAATGGTAATACTGCTTACCCCCATAATTAAAAGAAAACACAAAAATTACACAATTCCACACGCATTTTGGTCCCTGGACGCAGCCATCCTAGAGAGGCTGCACAGAGTGGAATCTCCCATTATGTGTGTGGCCCCATCGAAGGTTCAGTGAAGCCTGGACAATCTTTCTATAAATGGTCTATGAGAGCAGTTATTGCTGCTCTGCTTTATTTGTATTCAACAGGGTTTTTCTCCTTTTTGTGTCTCTTCAGCTCGCTATAGGAACCAGACAAGCCAGGCTGAGTCCTATTATAGACATGCTGCTCAACTTGTCCCTTCCAATGGTGAGTAGCCATCATTTTAACTGTCGCTTATTCTAAGCGTACAGCACGTCCTGCTCCATCTATAATACTTACACATGGGTAATCCTCCGCCAGAGGGCGCTGTTCACTGCAGACATGCAAAAACAGGCTCCTCCCGGCCCTTCATATACCCAGGGACCTCCCACAAATCCCCAGATTTCTCTGCAGTGCTGAACTGCGAAGACATGAAGTATCACGCTCTCACAGGCGAGCCGGGCTTTACAGCCCGTGGCCCTGTGGGATTATTTCCACCCGTCCTTTTTGTAAAAGAATATGCCTCCCAGCCTGGGCTGCGTTGGTCGGGTTAAGGTAGGCAGCACCTTGTGTGCTTAACGGAGCCATGCTCCACCGCAATCCCCCACCATAGGGTAGGCGGTTAGGCTGATGGTGAGCCTCTAGTGGATGCCCCTCCCGCATTGTTGCCCGTGCCCCTCACAGAGTTAGTCCCTGGGCGCAGGTCCGGTTCTCCCTCGCTTCCTCCTGTAGCTCGGGGGGAAAAGAAAAGGGGGGGGGGGGTATGTGTGGCAGTCCCAGTGCAATGTAACACGTTTAAGGCCTTTGATCTTTTATTGTACTTGGGTGTCAGTGTCGCGCTCCTTGCTTCACATAAGTTTATGGTTGCGAGCCTGTTTGTCCTTTCATTAACGTTAGCAACGGCAGCACCATTTTCTAGCGTGACAGCAACATTGTGTGTGTGCATTCTATCCACTACTGTCTTTCTCTTTTCGTTGGTTAGAGCTTCGCGCTCTTTGGGGGAGGCGGGGACTCGGCATGACGCGCTCCGCGTCACAGCCAGATCAGGCCCGCCCCTCGAGGTTCGCTTGGCACCATTTTGACAATCTTCGCACGTGGTGCGATCCGCCTCCTCCCTTGGTCATGTAAGTGCCCTCCGGGGCGGTATTTCTATGTGTTTTATTCGGCTGCGCATGGCACTGACACACCCCCCCTCTTGTCCCATTATGTCTTTCAGACGCCACGACTTCGGTGGCTTCTCCCGGCCTCACATGTATTACAGCGGGTCCACGTAACAAATTCTCCCACTTCCTAGCGGGTCTTGGGGCATCCAGGGTTGCCTATTGCGTAAATCCCTGCGGGCATACTGCTCAGATAATCACCATATGGAGGCATCTCAGAATTATGTACCTGGGGTCCCTCTGGGACATGACTGGCTGTGTGCGGTGTGTGGTCAGCCCCATGCTGATGCTGACAGAGCACGGGTCTGCGGACCGTGTGCTGAACAGGCACTGACCCTGCAATCAGGTTTGCCAGTGGCTGCACCTCCCTTCAATACACCCGTCTCCCCGGACCGCCTACGGCGGAGCAGGTGCTGTCTGGATTGGCGGAGCGTATGGGCCCTGGAAAGAAGCGGTCCCTGACGCCTCCTGGCTCTCCGGTTCCTAACGATACCGATGACTCTGCTGATATGCAGGACCTTGATCCTTCTGAGGAAGGTGAGCTATTCTCCGGTTCGGGCTCCTCAGATGAGATGCCCGGGAGCCGTGATGATTCTAGGCCCGGTTCTTGGGGCCTGTGTGACACAGATGAACTTCTTATTAAGATCTTTGAGGTTTTGTCAATGTCCCCTCCTGGAGAGGCTCCCAAGCCTAAGAAGGAGAGTTTCCACACAGCGCCGCCGCGCTTGGAGTTCCTGGAACAGGATCATTTCCAGAATCTTATATCCCAAGAATGGGAATCTCCTTGTAAACTTAAAGGGGTCCCAGGGGTCTGGGATTGGAAGTACCCTTTCCCTCCTGATGTGGTTAACTTTTGGTCAGCACCTCTTGTGGTGGATGCACCGATTATAGGGGTTACTAACCCCCCCTTCATGACGGCTCCTTATTACCGTACCCTTCGGGATGCTGAGGACCGGCGCATTGACAGACTGGCTTCCCACGCCTTTTCGTGTGCAGGGACGATTCTGCGCCCGGTCTGTGCCGCGGCCATCACTGCGGTGGCCGCCAGGACTCTTGTTAGAAAAGTACTTGACCACCGACCTGAGGACCTCCCTTGGGGGGTGTTTAATGCGCTATCAGACTGTGATGTGTTTGTGAGGTTCATCCTCTCAGCGCTGGATGACACCATTAAGATGTGTGCTAGAACCTCTGCCCTTGTGGTAGCTATTCGCCGCCTGGTCTGGCTGCAACAGTGGGGTGCTGACGATGCTACGAAAAAGGCTGTCACTGGCCTTCCCTTCAGAGGACGGCGACTATTTGGGGCACGTTTGGACCTTTTTGGAAAAAAGGGTAAGGCACCCCTACGCAGAAGGCCGTCCCGGCCTCCCCGGGGCAGGGCCACCCCTCCACCTCCCTACGTTAGTGTCAAACGTGAACCTGAGGTGTGCTTCCAACTGTTCGGTGTGGATTTCCACCATGGGGTGGGCAGGCAACGCCCCGGGCCCTCTCGCAGGACTAAGTCCAAATCTGCCAAGACCTCCCAAGCATGAAGGGACGCTGCAGCAGCTGTCTCCTATCTAGGAATGTACCTTCTCCTTCTGGTGGTTCCAGGAGGTAGTCCCTCCCTGGACACAGTATAGCATTTGCTGGGCGGTCCCTCTCAGTGGTTGTCAGGGTGCTTCTAGCCCCTGTTTTTCCCTCAGGAATTGGTGCAGGCTGTACTAGGCCTACAGAGTTTGGGCTTACTTACAGGTTGCCCTTAACAGAATGGGGCTATGGCCTCTATATTAACCTTCCTCCTTCCCTCAACAGTATGAGGCAGTCTGGGCCACGCTGGCCTATGGTAGGCCTGGCAATTCTACTCTCACAGGTAGTCTCTTATGACAGCTCTGTCTTCGGACACAGGCGCCCTGTGCAAGGGGGGCTTCCGGCCTCCTGTGGAGTTCTAGATCTTCTTAGTTCCCCCTGTGTCTGCTGGACACCAAGACCGTTACTAGGCGGTGTTGCAGGACCAACCCTGCGGATTGAGGCATTGTTTGTGGCCTCTTTCGCTCCCAGGCTACTCGCCATGGCACGAATGGGGGTGATGTCTCGGACATGCCTGGGGGGCGTCCGCATTAGGACCTACCGGGTCGTCTTTCCTTACTCCCCAATCTCTACGTCAGGCCGAGTGGATTGGTCGGCCGGCGGTGTCCCTGGGAGTTACTGGATGGGTGCTCAGTCACCTCAATCCCTCTTGGTCCCTTATCCGCTATCTCCATTCCTTGGATTCGGTTCAAGCTTGAGCCTTCTTCCTTGGCAACAAGTGAACTCCTGGTTACGGGGGCTCTGTCCCCCTTTGCTGACATCTTACTTTCACCAGGCAGGATTGCAGCTGGTGGGCCCGTTGGTGGCATATCAGATGATGTCCCTTATATACCGAGCCCTTGGGCTCTTTGGCACAGTAGGTTATTGATCCTACATGGGGTTCCAGCACCCCTGGGGCTTGGTCTGTGCTCATTCCCCCTTGGTAAGGTGGTTCCTCTTGAGCTGATCATATTCAAGGGCCCTGTCAGGGGGCACCCCCTTCTTTGCTTGCATCTTCCTGTGAATGGTCACCTTGGGTACCAAGTCTCGCAGGATGGCGGGGGGGGGGGATTTCTTCCAAAACCCCCCGTGGTTCCTAGGTAGGATCCCTTAGAGGGTCCATCTTACCTACTGGTTGTTGAAACAGTGAGCCTTCCGTTGACTCTACGGCTGGACTTCTCCTCTTTTAGGACCTGTCTATTTGGGGACTCTTGGTCTGTTGGAAGACAATGGCCTGTTTTATTATTGGTCTGGAGCTTGAAGCAGGATGATCCCTCTGGAGGGTTCCTGATCTGGGCGGGGGTCTACGCCCCCTGCTCGTCAGCGGTGTTCGCTCCAATGGATGCCTTTCAGTGGCAGGTTATGCTATCCTGGTGTCGCTCTGAGAGCCAACTAGGGTGGCTCTGTTGGGTCTCGCTTATACCACAGGGGCTCCGCCCTTGTTTTTCACTGTCCCAGAATATTCTGACTCTGGTTACGGGGGCTTAGTAAAATTATGCATAGACTTTCTATTTTATATGCCTTCTCTTCGTTCACCCTACTATGTGGGGTTCTGCGCACGGTTGTGCTGATAGAGAGACCCGTGAGATTGATGGCCCCTGGGTGGCCCTGTGAACTGTGGTTCGCAGATGCTTCTGCTGAGGTCTGCTGACCTGTACGCTCGCTCAGGAGTGCGGTTCTGCCCTTGTCAGGCCCCTTCTTTTGTCGTCTCAATCTACAGACTCTAGTCTGGGGCTTGACAGCTGATTCATTCACCCCTTGGAGACGGGCTTATCTTCTGGGTGACTTGGTATATGGGGGGCTAGGAGCAAGCTTCCTCTTCCTCCGTCTATTGTGGTTCATGGTGTACCCATATTGCTTGGCATGAATTTTGGTCTCTTCCCTGTTGGACGTTCTCGGTTCCCAGGGTTCTAGAGTCATTACAGCATAGGTTGGGGTTGGCTCCCCATCTAGGTACTCTGAAGGTTCAGGTTCTGTCCTGGCTGTCTTCCTGTAGTAGTCTGGTTCTGTCTTCCTTGTGAGGAATTCTCTTGGATTGCTTAGGGGCATCTCCCAAGTTGTTCTATGGTCCCTGTTGGGATCAATTTTCATTCTGTTTGCCCTGCGGATTGTTCCCTTGGGACTTATTCTGGATGCTGTCTGAGCTGTTTTGTAGCCCAAATCGCTTCTCTGGGGGCTCTTGCTTCAATCAGACGTGTGCCTGAGTAGGTGGCTCTGATTACGCCTTACGCCGGACCCCTTGTCCAAGTGGCGTTATATGATCATTATTTAAATCCTTTTAGTCTGCCTATGGGCCTTATTTTTAATAATGCTGAAGTAAGGGTTCTACATTCCCTCAACAGGTGTTGAAATTTTCCTGTTTGTTTCTTGTCCCTTAGGGGGACTGATGCCCTTTGGGGTCTGCGGGCGCCTCCCTATGTATGCGCCTGATCTAGTTTGCTTCCAGGGCCAATGCGCCCTTTGGACTGATCTTACTTCGATGGTTGCCTTCCTGGTCCTGAGTAAAGGTTTCGGCTTCTTGCTGATCCTTGTTATTGAAGGGGTCAGTAACCCGGCCTGTCTGACGGGAGACCAGTTTTCATTTCCCCGTTGGGGAGAGTTCTAGGTTTTATGAGGCTTCTGTTGCCTGTGGGCTGGTTGGGCCGTTACACTGGCCTATTCCTTTAAAGGGGAAGAATCTCCCTCTCTCGTTTTATTCCTTTATATTGGTGTTTGGGTACCTTTTGGCCCTTCAGCACCAGGTTTTCTGTTGAATAAGTTGCTAGACCGTTGCTTGTCTCTGTTCATACCTTTTCAAAGGTTTTGTTATGAGATTGACGTTAGAGCCTTTGCTCATGTCCTACTTGGTAGCAAAGTTTTGCAGGTGACAGCGCCTTTACTGTCTGCTGTGCCTTTTTTTGGGAATCCCACCCTACCTTATGGACACTGCATGTGTAAGTATTATAGATGGAGCAGGATGTGCTGTATGCTTAGAATAATACAATTCTCTGAAGTACTCACCTGTAGAATTGGTATTATACGCATACAGCACGTCCTGCTCCACCCCACCCTGGTTTTACATTTTTCTGGATCCCCTGTATGGTGATTGTTATCATTACTATTGTTACCAGTTGGTGGTTGTTTTCTCCCGGCTTCTTTTCTCTCTGCTTTGTACAACGATTGCACGTCAGCTTTGTCTCCATGTTTGATGCCAATTTATATACTATCTGCATGTTTACACTTTGTAAATCTGTCAGCAAATAATAAAATCTTCTGTGTAAGTTGCTGCCTGCAACAGTTTAAACTAGTGCATAGACTCTTATGAGCGTTTATGTGCATAGTAAATGTGGTAAGCTGTGAAAAACAGGTGTTCTAAGGAGCGGAAACAAGGAGACCCAATTGGACCAGAATGTTCGTGATTAGCAGATGAGAAACCTCACAGTTTAATAGGTCTCCTATTCTTAGTATACAGTACGTCCTGCTCCAGATATAGTACTTACACTTGGGTTATCCTCCGCCAGATGGCGCTGCACTGCAGAGACATGCAAAACAGGCTCCTCCCGGCCCCTCAAATACCCAGGGACCTCCCACAAACCCCAGATTTCTCTGCAGTGCTGACTGCGAAGACATGAAGTATCACTCTCTCGCAGGTGAGCGGGGCTATTAAAGCCTGCGGGCCCTGTTGGACTATTCCCACCCGTCCTCTTGTGATGTGCCTCCCAGCCTGGGCTGCGCTGGTCGGGTGAAGGTAGGCAGCACCATGCGTGCTTATGGAGCGCTGCTCCACCGCAGTCCCCCACCAAAGGGTAGGTAGGCGGTATAGGCTGATGGTGAGCCTTTATGGATGCCTCTTCCGCATCATTGCCCCATGCCCCGTGTAGCGGTGGGTCCTGTACAAAGGGCCGCCATCCTCCCTCATTCTCCCTGTAGCCTTAGGGGGGAAAGAAAGGGGGGGGGGTGTGGGTGTCTGTGTATCGTGATTACGTGCATATGGCCTTTTTATAATGTCTTTTGGACTAGTATATGTAGGTGTCTGCTGCCGCGCTGACTTGTCTTTTTTACTACCGCAAATGCCGCCGCCGCGCACGTCTTTTCCTCCATTTGGATGTTATCTCAGACGCTTCTGCGTTATCATTGGCTGCTTGTCTGTGGGCTTCGCGCCCTTCGGGGCCCTGCGTCGCGGCCCACTCTGGCCCGCCCTTCGAGGTACTCTCGGCGCGATTTTGTCAGCACGCGTGTGGCGTTATACTTACCGCGGTCCTTAAGTGCCCTCGCGGGCGTTTATGCTCATTGTAGTGTGTTTGGTTCTGACAGCCCTTCGCCCTGTCTGTTTCGAGAGCTATGTGCTATGATCACGTTCATCTTAACGTCAGCACTTGTAACCGAGGAGCACAGCCTAGTCATCCTATATATAAAGATCAATGGCCGCTGTTATGAGAACAGACGGGTGTAGCCATTGACTTCTCCCGGGCCGGTGTAATTGATAGTTGGGCCTTGTAAAATTACTCCCACTTCCCTAGCGGGTGATTGGGACATCCAGGGTTGCTTATAGCGTAAATCCCTACTGGCATATTGAGCCTAAATAATCACCATATGGAGGCATCTCAGAATTATGTGACCGGGGTCCCCCTGGGACAAGACCGGCTGTGTATAGCGTGTGGACAACCCCATGCTGATGCTGACAGGGCACGGGTCTGCGTACCCTGTGCCGAGCAAGCACTGGCTCTGCAATCAGGCCTGCCAGTGGCTGCACCTCGTTTCAATTCGCCTATCTCCCCATGCTTAAATCTCACTCCTGCTGAGTCGCATACAAGTGGGGATTCACAGCCTGTTGTGTCTTCTAGACTGCCTACGGCTGAACAGATTATGGCGAGGTTGTCAGAGCGCAAGGGCCCTGGTAAGAAGCGGCACTTGACGCCTCATGTTACTGTTTTCCCTATGGGAACTGAGGAGTTTACTACTCAGTGTGGTTATACCCCTTTGAGGAAGGAGAGCTTTTCTCTGACTCAGGCTCATCTGATGGGCCGGGGAGTCATGACGATTTTTGCCATGAATACTGGGCCCAGAGTGACACTGATGATCTGTTGATGAAGGTCTTTGAGGTTCTGGCTATCTCTCTCCCTGGTGAGGCTCCCAAGCAGAGAGGGGAGCGTTTTCCATACAGCAACAGCACGTTTGGAATTCCTGGAGCAGGCACATTTCCATACTCTTGTGCTCAAGGAATGGGAGTACCCCAGTAAACTGCCAGGGGTCCCAGGGGACTGGGATAGGAAGTACCCTTTCCCCCCTGAGGTGGTTAATTGTTGGTCATCCCCCCCCCCCGTGGTGGATGCCCCGATCATAGGGGTTCCTAACCCCCCCCCCCCCCCCTTTATTACAACCCCTGCTTATACTACCCTTCGAGATGCTGAGGACCGGCGCATGGATCTGTTGGCCTCCCACGCCTTTACATGTGCAGGGACGGCGCTGCGCCCGGTCTGTGCCGCGGCTATTACAGCCTTGGCCGCTAGGACCCTAATTAGCAAGACGCTTGCTCGTCCCCCCGATCTCCCCTGGGATGTGTTTAATGCACTCTCCAGTTGTGATGTGTTTGTAAAATGTATCCTATTAGCGTTGGATGACACTATTAGAATGTGTGCAAGAACTTCTGCCCTTGTGGTAGCTATACGTCGCTTGGTCTGGATGCTTCTAAAAAGACTCTTACTGGGCTTCCCTTTAGAGGGCTACGCCTGTTTGGGGCCCGTCTAGACCTGTTTGGTAAGAAGAGTAAGTCACCGCAACGCAGGCGGACGTCTCAGGGGCACCCCCCCCCCCACCATAGTGTTAAACAAGAACCAGGGCTGTCCTTCGCGGAGACTCGTGCAGACTCCTGCCCCGGGAGCAGCAGACAACGCCCTGGCCCCTCTGGGGCTAAGCCTAAATCTTCCACCAAGCCCCCTCAAGCATGATGGGGCGCCCTCGCCCGTCTGGGTGAGGGGATGGCTGCGGCACTTTGCTCTTGTCAGGAGGCATCACGCCTCATACTGGTGGATTCAGGAGGTAGTGTCCTCCGGATACAAGATAGAGTTTGCTGCGTGGCCTCCCCCAAGATTATCAGGTCCCGGCTACTCCTGGCCCCTGCATCTGTTCAGGTACTAGCGCAGGCCATGCAAGGCCTGCAGGGTCTGAGGGGTCACTTGCAGATTGCCCTTAGGCAGAGGCAGGGGCTGCTACACCAACCTTTCCACAGTCCCCCAAAAGGATGGGTCAGTCTGGCCCATTCTGGATTCACAGGTTCTCAGCAATTCTCCAATTACACGCAGTTTCTGCATGGAAACTCTGGGATGGGCCATCAGCGCCTTGCGCCCAGGGGGCTTCTTGTCATCTGTGGAGCTCTAAGATGCTTATGTTCACATCCCTGTGCCTTCAGGACACAGAGGCTTTTCAGGTTCGTGTTGGAAGTCCAACACTGCTAATTTGTGGCCTTGTTATCTGGCCTCTCCTCAGCTCCCAGAGTGCTCACCCAGGTGCTGACGGGCTGCTGTCTCTGATGAGACCAAGGGGTGTCCGCGCGATGACCTACCTGGACGCCGTTTTTCACTTCCCAGTCTCTACGTCAGACTAAGTTGGATACCCGGCTGGTGGTGTCCATTGGGAATCATTTGGATGGGTGATCAATCACCCCAAGTCCTCATTGTCCCCTTAATTGATAACTCTATTCCTAGGAATGAATCTGGATTCGGTTCAAACTAGAATCTTCCTTCTCAGCAATAAAGTGGACAATCTGGTTGCATGGGCTCAGTCCCTCATTGCTGTCCCGGTCCCTTCACCAGGCAGGGATGTAGCTGGTGGGCCCGTTGGTGGCTTGCTCAGAAGAGGTCCATTATGCTCAGTTCCCCTTGGGCCCTTCTGCGACTTCTGTTGTTAATACAGGACAGGGATCCAGCATCCCTGGAGCAGGGTCTGTGTGCCTTCCCACCTGGTAAGGAGGTCCCTCTTGGAGTGGATGAACTCAAGGAACCTGTCTGGGGGCAGTTTCTTCTTGCCCCTTCCTGGAAACGGTCACCATGGATGCCAATCTATCAGGTTGAAGGGGGTTTTTTCTTCTGAAATTCCCTGCGGTTCTGGGGGAGGTGGGGCCCTTAGAAGGTCCTTACGCCTATTGATGTTTGAAACAGTGAGCGTTTTCAGTTGGTTCTATCTCGCTTGACTACTCCTCTTCTGGGCCTGCCAGTTTGGGGGAGCTCGGTCCGTCTGACAACAGTGTCCTACATTAATCATTTGGGAGGGGCCTGGAGCTGGAGGACCCTCCAGGAAGTGTCTATGACCCTAGCCTGGTGGAGACAATGTTTCCTGCATATCGGTGATATTCGCTCCGGTGGGGGTCCTTCTGCGACAGGATGTGCTAATCCCTGTGTCACTATGGGGTCCAACCAGTTGTGGATCTGTTTGTGTCCCATCACAATCACAAGCTTCCGGCCCTTGTCTCCCTGTCCCAGGGTCCTTTGGCCATGGATGCCCTAGCAATGTCATGGCAGGACTTTCAGCTCCTGTATGTCCTTCCTCCATTCCCCCTGCTGGGCAGGGTTATTGCTCTGGAAGGGGTGCCAGCAATTCTGGTGGCCCCAGGTGGCCATGAAGAGTGTGGTTTGCAGACGTGGTGCAGATGGCAGTAGACCAGTACGTTCTGCCAAGGGTGCCCGATCTGCTCACTCAGGGCCCCTTACGCCATCCCAATTTACAAACTCTGGCCTTGACGGCCTGGCGGCTGAAACTTACATCTTGATGGAAAAAGGGCTTGTCTGCTTCGGTGGTTGATACCATGGTGAAGGCTAGGAAGAAAACTACTTCCATCTATTACAGGGTATGGCGTACCTACTTTGATGGGTGTGAGTCTAGGTCTCTTCCCTGTCGGGTGTTTTCAGTCACCAGGGTTCTGGAGTTCTTACTGCATGGTTGGAGTCGGGATTTTACTTCGGTTAGGAGTGTGTCTGAGCTGGCTGCTCTGTCTATCCAGCCCCCATACTTTGAGAGACACCAGGATAAGATGGTGTTCCGCTTTAAGCTGGACTTTATGCCTAAGGTGGTGTCTGCTTTTCATTTGAATCAAGATATTGTTCTTCCTTCATTGTGCCCTAATCCTAGCAATGCTAAGGAAAGGGTTCTGCATTCCTTGGATAATTCCAGGTGTCTGAAGTGTTACCTGGTAGTCACTGCTTCCTTCGGGAAAACTGATGCTTTTTTGGTGGTCCCTTCTGGGCCCAGGAAGGGTTTGGCTCCTGCCAAGTCTACTATTAGCAAATGGATCTGTCAGGCCGTGATTCAGGCCTATTCTGCTAAGGGGAAGAGTCCTCCCTTCCGCCTTACTGTTCATTCTACTCGTGCTATTGATGCCTCTTTGGCCTTCCAGCACCAGGCTTCTGTTGAACAAGTTTGCTAGGCCGCTATTTGGTCTTCTATTCATACCTTTTCAAGGTTTACAAGGTTGATGTTAAGGCCTAAGCTCTTGCTGTCCTGGTTTTGCAGGTGACAGTGGTTTAAACTGTCTGCTGTTGCCTTTTTTTTGTTGGGGATCCCACCCTACTTTATGGACACGGCTATTGGATGTCCCAAGTGTAAGTACTATATCTGGAGCAGGACGTACTGTATACTAAGAAAAATACAATTCCGTGAAATACTCACCTGTAGAATTGATATTTGTATACAGTACGTCCTGCTCCACCCCACCCTGTTTTTTTGCATTATTTTGGATCCCCTGTATGGTGGTTAAATTCTCCCGGTTTCTTGTTCACTGCTTTTCAATGCTGGGGATTTGTGGGAGGTCCCTGGGTATTTGAGGGGCCGGGAGGAGCCTGTTTTGCATGTCTCTGCAGTGCAGCGCCATCTGGCGGAGGATAACCCAAGTGTAAGTACTATATTTGGAGCAGGACGCACTGTATACAAATAATATCAATTCTACAGGTGAGTATTTCACAGAATTGTATTTTTGGGTTTGCAGACCCTTTAATCCCATCCAGCAGTTTGTGCACTTTTCCCCTTATCCATCCACAAACTCCCACACCTGTGGCTGTCAAAGTGAATGGAGCACATTGCAGGAACAGATCTTCAAGCTAAGTATATTTTAAAGAGTTGCATCTCATGGACACTGCTGTGGGAGGATTAAAGGAGAATAAACTTTTTTTTTTTTGTTCAGAAATGTACTTTAAAGGGATGTTTGGTGTATCCAGAGGTGGTTGTGCTTCTGAGGATCCGGCATCTTGGTAATAAGCATGGCAGATATACTGCACTTTCAGTTTTCGTCTTGCTGAATGTTTACAGTAGAGTACTAGACCAGATCATGGCACCTATAGACAACATTGGGTGGTTTGGTCTGGGCTTGTATTCCACCAAAGTGGACTTTCCTTAAATAAGCCAATTTGCCACTTGTGGCAAAATGTATTGTTCAAAAAGTATTCACATTAACATCCGTCAGAAGCATTTGCTGTGCATTGTGTCTGCTTAAACGTTACATGTGGTGCTCTGATGTAGATCCGATCTTCATAAGAATGCTTGATGAACACAATGGGAGCGATTCAGAGTCTGGTGAGAATTCTCACCCCTTTTTTAAGAGAGAAAACTGCCATTGAAATTCATTGTCTACTTTGGGGCTGATTCAGAACCAGGTGAAAATTTGCACTCAGTAGACAGTAAAAGGGATTTGCAGTTGTCTCTCCTAAAAAAAAAAAAAAAAAAAAGAGTGAGTATTCTCATCTGGCTCTGAATCGTCTCCAAAGTGACTTTTACATTTTGTAAACTTTTTTTTTTTTTTACCTTACAGGTCAGCCATATAATCAGCTGGCTATTCTTGCCTCATCTAAAGGGGATCATCTGACCACTATTTTTTACTACTGCCGCAGCATAGCTGTAAAATTCCCCTTCCCAGCGGCCTCCACCAACCTACAGAAGGCACTTTCCAAAGCTTTAGAGAGGTCTGTGTGGATTCAGATTAGATTTCCTGTTCTTCTTATATGTGTTTGTAAGTTTCTTATCTTTGTATATAATATTGTTTTCCAAAGCCGCGAGGAGGTGAAGAAACGGTGGGGTGTTTCTGATTTTATCAAGGCATTTATTAAGTTCCATGGCCACGTGTACCTAACAAAGAATCTGGACAAAGTGAACCCTTTGCGAGAACAACTGGAGGAACAGTTCAAGGTGAGAAATGAGTAAAACAGTGTAGTTATTCATCCGGAAACCAATCAGCCTAATATCATGCACCTTGACAATTGCCAAGCGCATCCATACATGCTAAATCTTGTCAAAATGCTTTTACACTTACAGGCTGATTCATTTCTAGCGGCAGGTACCGACAGATGAGCGTCTGTAGCGAGGCTTTGAGAGCGACCGCTAGTAGTCGCTGTGCTAAGCCATGGTTCGCTGTTTCAGCGCGTCTCAGGCTGGCATTGATGAATATATTGTGTGAGTCGCTCGAACACCAGTACAGTGCTGTATGGGAGCGAACGGTAGCGCCAGCTCAATGCAACCGACTGACACCATATTTATCAAAAAAACAGCCTCACACAGCGCCAGCGCTCAAAATCAGGTAGGTGTAGCCCAGAGCGCCAGAAGCTGTGTGATTAAAGTCTGTTTTTGAACATGTATCCACTAGTAACAAAGCGAAAACATATGGAATTACATTGTTATTACATTGTAACATGAGCACTTTAATACCAGACATGTAAAGAGAATTCTGCATAAAAATATTATAAATCCAAAAAGTTTTCAGAAATGCCTTTAAATAGGCCATGAGAGGTGACACAATTATTTGATAATTAAAAAAAAAATAAAACCCCGTTTAAAGTGAAGAAAAGTATTGTCCATTGAAATGTATGGGAGAGCGTCAGGTAGCGAGAGGTAAGACGTGGCGCTCTGCAAGCCTGAACGCCGGCACTGTATGCTGAGCCTGGGATAATGAAGAATCGTACGCTACATGGCGGCGTTCCAGTCGCTCACCAGAATCTGCTTTATAAATGTGGAATTGCGTGCCATGCCCGGCGTTCTCCTGCCGCTTACAAGGCACTACCTGTTGCTATCCCTTCATGAATAAAGCCCTAAGTATTCCCACCCATTGAACTTATACACCTTTTTAAATGTTAGAGCCACAGACTGTTGCTCTTTTTTATGTAATAGAGCAACACAATTGCAAATATTTGTGAAGGGTAAAGAAAAGGATACCAGTAAAACCACCATATTCAAAGTATGCATCACACCCTGCTCCAGTAATGATTCATTACGTCTGGGGTATAATCCACAAGAAGGCGCTTTCTGCAGAGATGGCAAAAGTGAGGCCCCTCCCGGTCCACATATACCCGGGACCTCCCACTCATTTCCCAGTTTAGTCTCTGCAGTCGGCATCGACAGTCAAGATGATGGCTCTCTCTCTCCTTGCAGGTAAGTGGGGCTACACAGCCCCGGCCCTTTTGTCCTATTTCCACCCGGACCATTTTAAGTGCCTCCCAGCTACGGCTGCATGGTCCGGGTGATGGTAGGCAGCACCTATTAGAGGTACTTTTTAATAGAGCATGGCTCCACCGCAAATCCCCCACCAAAGGGTGGCTGGCACAGGTCGGTGAGCCTGACATGGGATGCCCGTCCGCTCAGCCCACAGTACATGGCCAAATGTAAATATGGGCTTATCCCCCTTCTTCCTTGTCCGGTTAGTCGGGGGGGCGGCGGCTGTCTGTTTTATCGACTGGTGGCTGATTGTCTTGTGCTGGTTTACATGGTGTGTGTGTGTGTACTGTATGATTCCTTCACACTTGCGGGCATGGTGCCCTGCCGCCTTCTCCCCTCACTATCTGTTCAGACGGCCTGCGCGCGGCCGCTATCTGTGAATGGCGCGGCTGTCAGTTTTTCCCTGCGTCTGGGAGGGGGCGGGGCCTCGCGTTTGGCATGCTCCGCGACGGCCCGCCCCCTCCCCTTTCCCTTCTCCCAGCGCCATCTTGCAATTCTGGCTACCCCTACGGAGTGTGTGAATGCCCCTTGCGGGCTGTTAAGTTATTCTTATTTATATATTATGGGCATCACCACTGGGGATTGTGTGTTATCAGAGCCCTCCATTTTATGGGGTGCCATTACAGATGCTTATGTATATATACATGCCCCTCGGGGCAAGCCCGGCTGTGTGTGGTATGTGGGGCATCCCTTGTGGGCGATAATGTGCAGATTTGTGTACCATGTGCGCAGAGACGGCACATGGCTCCCGCTGCGCCGGCCTTTTATTCTGAGTATGAGGTTTTGCTTGATTTGTCTGACTATACCCCGCTTGAGGAAGGGGAATTATTCTCAGACTCCAATGTCTCTGACGATCAGCAGTACCTTGGCGCTGATGCCGGAGCAGAGCATGGGGATGCTGACGACACCCATAGGCTCCTTACTCGAATATTTGAAGTACTTGCCATTTCCCCTCCTGCGGCGACGCCTAAGCAGCAGGGGGAATTGTTTGGTACCGTTAAGCCACGGTTGGAATTCCCAGATCAGACGCATTTCTACAATCTGATTCTTAAGGAATGGGAACGGCCTAGCAGGCTTCCCGGTATCCCTAAGGGGTGGGATAGGAGGTATCCCTTTCCCGCGGATGTGGTCAAATGTTGGTCAACTCCCCCCGAGGTGGATGCCCCCGTCCTGGGGTTGTCCAATACGTCTGTCGTGCTTTCTCCTGATTCCACTACCTTGAAGGATAGTGAGGACCGACGTATTGACCAACTAGCCTCCCATGCTATTCTAAGCATACAGTACGTCCTGCTCCATCTATAATACTTACACGTGGGTAATCCTCCGCCAGATGGCGCTGTTCACTGCAGACATGCAAAAAACAGGCTCCTCCTGGCCCTTCATATACCCAGGGACCTCCCACAAATCCCCGTTTTCTCTGCAGTGCTGACTGCGAAGACATGAAGTATCACTCTCTCGCAGGTGAGCGGGGCTATTACAGCCTGCGGCCCTGTGAGACTATTCCCACCCATCCTCTTTGATAAGATGTGCCTCCCAGCCTGGGCTGCGCTGCTCGGGTGTAGGTAGGCAGCACCATGTGTGCTTACGGAGCAACGCTCCACCGCAATCCCCCACCATAGGGTAGGCGGTCAAGGCTAATGGTGAGCCTTCAGGGGATGCCCCTCCCGCATCATTGCCCCACCCCCCATGTAAGCGGTGGACCCTATGTTAACGGGTCACCTTCCTCCCTCGTTCCCCCCCCCCTTAGTCAGGGGGAAAAGAAAGGGGGGGTTGTGTGTATGGCGGCCTCAGTGTATACTTACACGCTTATGGCTTGGCTGGGCTTCACTGGGAACGGGGATCAGAGCTGCGCTCTTACCTTACTGTTAGCCGCAGCACCAGTAGTCTGCTTTCTGCTCGCACCGCACGTACTGAGGCGGCTCACGGACGCCTCGGCGTCGTCTTCTTCCTTACTTCTTAGCCTTAGTGGGTCTTCCTAGGTTGCGCTGGCTTTGAGCGCCTGTCTTATTCAGATCCTGTCACAGACCGGGGTTCATTCCCCGACGAGGAGCCACAGGAGAGCCTGAGTACAGATCTCGGCTGTGCCTGTCCTGGCTCCGAGTGCCATTTTCAATAGGCTTTTCTGCTTTTTTTTACTTTCTGTACATCATTGGCTGGATGCCTCACGAGCTTCGCGCTCGCTGGTGAGGGGCGTGGTTTTGGCTTGGCGCGCTACGCGTCACGATCGGCTCAGGCCCGCCCTCCGAGGTTTGTTTGGCACCATTTTCTTCTCCGGCGCACGTGGTGAAGATCGTCCTCTCATCTCTGTATGTAAGTGCCCTTGCGGGCAACTTTTCTTTACTCTATCCCCATTGCGCATGGCTCTGACATCCTGTTCCCCCTTATGTCTTTCAGACCGCGGATTTCACAAGCGGCTTCTCCCGGCCCAGCGGAGCTCCCGGTCGTGACCATAAAAAATTACTCCCACTTCCCAGCGGCTTATTGGGGCATCCAGGGTAGCTTACAGCGTCAATCCCTACTGGCAAATTGTGCCGATTAAATCACCATATGGAGGCATCTCAGGATATTGTGAACGGGGTTCCTTCGGGACAAGCCCGGCTGTGTGTAGCTTGTTGGGTCTTACCTAGCAGCGGTGACGCACGGGTCTGTGTTCCTTGTGCACAGCAGGCGCTATCGGTGCTTTCCGTCTCCTCTGAGGCTGGGCCTGCACCCCGCCGCACTTAACCTACTCCCCCAAGCCTGAGTCTAACCCCCAATACCAGTGGGGATTCTCATCCTGATCTGGCCACGAGGCTGGCTAGTGTTGAAAACTTGCTTGCTAATTCCTTAGCGCGTAAAGCCACTGCCAAGAGGCGGCACTTGAACCCTGAATCGGCCCTCTTCCCTATAGAACCTGATGATTTGTTGCATTCCTATGCTCATATCCCCTTGGACGAAGGGGAACTGTTCTCTGACTCAGGGTCATATGAAGATGAGTCCAGGGGTCAGAGTCTGGCTCCGAGCATTGGTCCTCGGATGATATTGATAGACTGCTGGTTCAGATCTTTGAGGTTCTGTCCCTCTCTCCCCCTGCTGCGGCTCCCCGACAAAGGGAGGATCTTTTCCATACTGCTGAAGCTCGCTTGGAATTTCCCGAGCAAACCCATTTCAATAGCCTCGTGGGAAAGAATGGGAACATCCCAGCAGACTTCAAGGGGTCCCTAAGAGCATGGATAGGAAATATCCCTTCCCTGCGGACTTGGTCAAGTGCTGGTCCTCGCCGCCTGAGGTCGATGCTCCTATTCTAGGGTTGTCCAACACCTCTGTTATGCACTCCACTGACACTACTACGCTACGGGACTCTGAGGACCGGCGTGTTGACCAACTGGCATGTCATGCCTTTGCATTTGGGGGAGCGACTCTGTGCCCGGTTTGCGCCTTAGCCATTACGGCGGTAGCGCTCAGGGCAGTGGTTAGGAGTGCTCTCAATGGCACAGATGAGTTGCCTCCTGATACTGTCAACGCTCTGTCCAGCTGTGATAAGTTTGTGAACTTCATCCTGTCCGCATCGGACGATGCTATTAAGATGTGTGCCAGGTCATCTGCCCTGGTGGTTGCTATACGCCGCGCGGTCTGGTTGCGCCGCAGACAATGCCGCCAAGAAAGCCCTCACGGGGCTGCCATTTAAAGGGCTGCGCTTATTTGGGGATCGATTAGACCTCTTTGCCAAGGGAGGCAAGTTACCCCAGCGTAGGAGGCAGCGTAGGAGGCAGACTCGGCCTTTTCGTGGCCAAGGCTCCCTATCAACCCCCTATCGTGGGGCCAAGCAGGGTAGAGGGGCGTCCTTCGCTGGGGCCCGCGCTGAATCCTGGCACAGGAACAGAGGGCGCTGTCCAGGTTCCTCCTGGGGAACCAAGCCCAAAGCCCCTCCCAAGGCCCCCCAAGCATGAGGGGGCGCCCTCACCCGTCAGGGTGGGGGGACGTCTACAGCACTTCAAGCACGTCTGGCGGCGCCACGTCTCAGACCGGTGGATTCAGAAGGTAGTTTCCTCCGGCTCCAAGATAGAATTTGCTGTACAGCCCCCCCACCAGGTTCATTGGGTCTCGAATCCCTCAAGACCCTGCCTCAGCTCAGGTCTTGTTGCTGGCCGTACAGAGTCTCATGGACCTAGGGGTCATTTGCAAGGTCCCCCCTGGAGACAGGGGCACGGGGTTCAACTCAAACCTTTTCACAGTACCCAAGAAGGATGGGTCAGTCAGGCCCATTCTGGATTTAAAAATCCTCAACAAATTTGTCAAGAACAGGCACTTACGCATGGAAACTCTGCGCTCGGCCATTGGCTCACTGCGCCCAGGGGACTTCATGACATCAGTAGACATCAAGGATGCTTACCTTCACGTCCCGGTGCTTCCGGGACACCAAAGGTTTCTCAGATTTGCACTGAAAGATCAGCATTACCAGTTTGTGGCCCTGCCATTCGGCCTAACGTCGGCTCCCAGGGTGTTCACCAAGGTGCTGGCAGGGGTGATGTCCCTGATAAGGCTAAGGGGCATACGCGTGCTGCTCTACCTGGACGATATTCTCATCACCTCTCGGTCTCTGCGGCAGGCAGAGTTGGACACTCGGCTGGTAGTGTCCACCCTGGAGTCCTTCGGCTGGGTGATCAATTACCCAAAGTCCTCCCTGTCCCCCTCCTCGGTGACTCCGTTCCTGGGAATGATTCTGGATACGGTTCAGTCAAGAATATTCCTTCCTCAACAGAAGGTGGAAGCTCTGACAGCGCAGGCGAGGTTCCTGCTCTCGAGCCCACAGTTCTCCATCCAGCAGGGAATGCAGTTGGTGGGCCTGATGGTGGCGAGCTTCGAGGCGGTGCCCTTTGCCCAGTTCCATCTGAGACCTCTGCAGCTTCACCTTCTGTTTGGGACAAGAACGCTGCGTCCTTGGATGGGTTCTGTGTGCTTCCCCCCTCGGTCAGAGAGTCCCTTGCGTGGTGGCTGGACCACAGGAACTTGACAGGGGGCAGGTCCTTTCTGACCCCATCCTGAGAGGCGGTCACAACGGATGCCAGTCTGTCAGGTTGGGGAGGATTCTGGAAGTCCCTGCACTTCCAGGGGACGTGGGGCCCTCAGGAGGCCCATTTACCCATCAATATTCTGGAATTACGGGCAGTCAGGTTGGTACTGGAGCGTTTGACCCAACACCTGAGGGGTCTGTCGGTCCAAGTTCGCTCAGACAACAGGACGGCTGTTACCTGCATCAATCATCAGGGAGGGACCCGGAGCAAGGGTGCTCTCCAAGAGGTGTCTCAGATTCTGACATGGGCGGAGGCCAATGTTCAATGCATTTCGGCTGTTTACATTCCGGGGGCGGAGAACCTGCTGGCGGACGCCCTGAGCAGGAGGATGTCCCGTCAGGGGGAGTGGTCCCTCTGCAACACGGTATTCCAGTCCCTGTGTCACCGCTGGGGCCTACCGGATGTGGATCTGTTTACTTCCCGTCACAATCACAAGCTCCCAGCCTTCGTCTCACTGTCTCAGGATCCTCTGGCCATGGCCACGGATGCCCTGTCCATGTCTTGGAGGGAGTTTCGACTCCTATATGTGTTTCCACCGTTCCCCCTTCTGGTGAGGGTTCTACGCAAGATTGCTCTGGAAGGGGTACCTGTGATTCTGGTGGCCCCCAGGTGGCCAAGAAGAGTGTGGTTCGCAGACGTGGTTCAAATGGCAGTAGATCAGTACGATCTGCCAAGCGTACCAGATCTGCTAACTCAAGGGTCCTTACGCCATCCCAATTTACAAACTCTGGCTTTGACAGCCTGGCTGCTGAAACCTCCATCTTGATGGAGAAGGGGTTGTCTGCCTCTGTGGGGCTACTATGGTGCAGGCCAGGAAGAAGTCTTCTTCTGCTATTTATTATAGAGTATGGCGTTCCTACATTGACTGATGTGAGTCCCGGTCTCTTCCCTGCCAGGAATTCTCCGTCCCTAGGGTCCTGGAGTTTTTACAGCATGGTTTGGACTTAGGTCTCAAACTTAGTACTCTGAAGGGTCAGGTTTCTGCCCTATCCATCTTCTTTCAGAAGACCTTCGCTCAACATCACCTGATTAAGACTTTCTTCCAGGGGGTCACTCACGTGCGTCCCCCTCGAAAGCCTATGGTCCCTGTTTGGGATTTGGTTTGGTCTGCCTTGCAGGGTGCTCCCTTTGAGCCTATTCAAGATGCTGCTCTGGTCGTTCTCACTCTCAAGGTTGTCTTCTTGGTGGCTATTACTTCGGTTAGGCGTGTGTCAGAGCTGGCCGCTCTATCTATTCAGCCTCCATACTATGAGCGACACCAGGACAAGGTGGTGTTCCGCTGCAAACCAGATTTTCTGCCAAAAGTTGTCTCGGCATTTCATTTGAACCAGGATATTGTTCTTCCTTCTCTGTTTCCCAATCCTGCAACGACAAGGAGCGGGTTCTGCATTCCTTGGACGTAGTCGGGTGCTTGAAGTACTACTTGGTTGTCACTAAAGCCTTCAGGAAGACTGATGCTCTCTCTTTCCTAGGGCCTAGGAAAGGTTTGGCTCCCGCCAAGTCTACCATCAGTAAATGGATTCGTCAGGCTGTGATTCAGGCCTATTCTACTAAGGGGAGGACTCCCCCTTTCCGTCTTATGGCTCATTCCACTCGTGCTATTGGTGCCTCTTGGGCCTTTCAGCAACAGGCCTCTGTCGAACAAGTTTGCAAGGATGCTACTTGGTCTTCTGTTCACACCTTTTCAAAGTTTTACAAGGTTGATGTTCGGGCCTCAGCTGATGCTGCTTTTGGCCGTAAGGTTTTACAGGCGGTTGTAGTCTGAACTACGTGCCATTGCCTTTGTTGTTTGGGATCCCACCCTAATTTATGGACACTGCTATTGGATGTCCCACGTGTAAGTATTATAGATGGAGCAGGACGTACTGTATGCTTAGAATAATACAATTCTGTGAAATACTCACCGGTAGAATTGGTATTATACACATACAGTACGTCCTGCTCCACCCCACCCTGGTTTCACCTTGTTCTGGATCCCCTGTATGGTGATTGTTATCATTGTTATTGTTACCAGTTTGGTGGTTGGTTTCTCCTGGCTTCTTTTTCTCACTGCTTTTCAATGCTGGGGATTTGTGGGAGGTCCCTGGGTATATGAAGGGCCGGGAGGAGCCTGTTTTTGCATGTCTGCAGTGAACAGCGCCATCTGGCGGAGGATTACCCACGTGTAAGTATTATAGATGGAGCAGGACGTACTGTATGCGTATAATACCAATTCTACAGGTGAGTATTTCACAGAATTGTATTTTTGCTTGTATGGGTTCGGCCCTGCGCTCGGTTTGTGCTTCAGCTATTATGGCCGTGACTATTAGGACCTTAATCAGGGGCCTTTTGGATGGCTCCCACGAGGATCCTTCTAGTGCGGAATTTAGAGCCTTGTCACAATGTGAGTTGTTCATCACTTATGTCTTATCTGCCTTTAGATGACACCATTCGGATGTGTAGCAGGACCTCGGCATTGGTAGTCTCTATCCGCCGCTCGGTCTGGTTGCGCCAGTGGGCAGCTGACAATGCTGCTAAGAAGGCGCTCACGGGGCTTCCCTTTAAGGGGTTGTGCCTGGTGATCGTTTGGACCTTTTTTGCTGAGGGAGGTAAATTTACCCCAACGCAAAAAGCAGCCGCGACCCTTTTGGGGTTCAGGCTCTTTCACTCCCTCCTTTTGTGGGCCTGGGACAGGCAGGGGGGTATCCTTTGCTAGACAAAGGGGAGATTTCTGGGGCAAGGGCAGAGTGCCCGACCTAGATCCTCCTGGGGTGCCAAGCCCAAATCCACTGCCAAGCCCGCTCAGCTATGAGGGGGCGCCCTCACCCTTGCGGGTGGGGGGACGGCTGTGGCTCTTCGCTCGGGTATGGGCCCAACAGGTCTCAGACAAATGGATTCTGGAGGTTGTCTCCTCCGGGTACAAGCTAGAGTTCGCGGACTGGCCGCCTCCCAGATTCCTCAGATCTTGAGTTCCTGCGGATCCTCGGGTAGCGCAAGGCCTGTTGTTGGCGGTCCAGAACCTTCAGGCAATGGGGGTTGTTCGTCAGGTTCCCCCAGAGAGAGAGGTCAGTGTTATTATTCCAATCTCTTTACAGTGCCCAGAAAGGATTGTTCCATCAGACCCATTCTGGACCTAAAGCTTTCGCATGGAGACGCTGCGCTCCGCTAACCAGCTCCCTGCGCCCGGAGGACTTTTATGACCTCAATAGACATCAAAGACGCTTACCTTCATTTGCTGATCTTTCCAGGGCACCAGCGGTTCCTCAGGTTTGCAGTAGGGGATCAACACTTCCAATTTGTGGCTCTCCCCTTTGGGCTCACCTCTGCCCCCAGGGTGTTCACCAAGGTGCTGGCAGGCATGATGGCTCTTCTCAGAGCCCGGGGCATTCGCATTCTTCCTTATCTGGACGGCCTTCTCATTACGTCTCCTTCACTCCACCAAGCGGAGCTGGACACCTGGACGGGGGTGGCGACACTGGAGAAGTTTGAGTGGGTGATCAATTACCCCAAGTCCTCACTCTCTCCGTCACGGGTGACCTCCTTCCTGGGCATGACTCTGGATACCATTCAGGCCAGGATTTTTCCACAGCAGAAGGTGGACACTCTTCAAGCGCTGATTCATGTCTTACTGTCCAGCCCTCATCCATCCATCTGGCAAGGGATGAAACTGGTGGGACAGATGGTGGCCTGCTTCGAGGCAGTTCCCTTTGCTCAATTTCACATGAGGCCTCTTCAGCTCAATCTCCTAACAGCCTGGGACAAGTGTCCCCTGTCTCTGGATCAGGCGTTTGGTCTGTCCCCTCTGGTCTGGCGGTCCCTTCTGTGGTGGCTGGACCCGAAGAATCTTCTGGGGGGCAGATCATTCCTGACGCCCCGCTGGGAGACGGTCACGACGGATGCCAGTCTGTCAGGCTGGAGGGGCTACTGGAGAGCCCATCTATTCCAGGGGCTGTGGGCCCCTCAGGAGGCACACACCCCCAACAATGTTCAGGAGCTGAGGGCGGTTTGGTTGGTGCTGACGCCTCACCTCCAGGGCCTGCCGGTTCAGGTTCGCTCTGACAACCGGACTGCGGTCGCTTACATCAATCATCAGGGAGGGACTCGGAGCAAGAGTGCCCCCCGGGAGGTGTCGTTGATTCTCTCTTGGGTCGAGAGCAATGTTCCGTGCATTTCTGCGGTTTACATCCCGTGTGTGGAGAACCTGGAAGCGGACTCCCTGAGCAGGGGGGGCCTCTCGCCGGGGGGGAATGGTCCCTCAGCAACGAGATCTTCCTATCCCTCTGTCACAGGTGGGGGAGGCCGGATGTGGATCTGTTTGCCTCTCGTCACAATCACAAGCTTCCAGCATTTGTCTCACTGTCCCAGGATCCTCAGGCTCTGGCAGTGGATGCTATGTCTCTGTCCTGGCGGGGGTTCGGTCTCCTGTACCTCTTCCCTCCGTTTCCCCTTCTGGGCAAGGTCTTACGCAAGCTGGTTCACGAAGGAGTACCAGCTGTTCTGGTGGCCCCCAGGTGGCCAAGACAGGTGTGGTTCGCAGACGTCGTGCAGTTGGCGGTCGATCAGTACCCTCTGCCCCTGGTTCCGGATCTTCTCACTCAAGGACGGCTCTGTTACCCCAATTTTCAAACGCTGGCTTTGACGGCATGGCTGCTGAAACCTCCATTCTAAAAGAAAAGGGTCTGTCTGATGCGGTTGTTCAGACTCTGGTCAAGGCTAGGAAGAAGTCTTCCTCTAATATCTACTACAGGACCTGGCGGACCTACATTGACTGGTGTGGGGCTAGGGCCTTCCCTTGTCGGGTGTTCTCCATCCCTCGGATACTGGAGTTCCTTCAACATGGTCTGCATATGGGTTTTCAGCTCAGCACTCTGAAGGGGCGGTTTTCTTCCAGAGGTCCTTCGCTCTTCATCCTTTTGGTCAAACCTTTTTTCCAGGGGGTCACTCATGTGCGCCCTCCCCGCAAACCCATGTTAATGGTTTGGGATTTACATTTGGTATTGTCTGCCCTTCAGGACCCTCCATTTGAGCCTGTGCATGAGGCTGCACTGTCTATTCTCACCTTCAAAGTTGCTTTCTTGGTAGCTATCACTTATGTCCGGCGTGTTTCTGAGTTGGCGGCTCTGTCCATTCAGGCCCCCTACTTTGCGAGACACCAGGACAAGGTGGTTTTTCGCTTTAAACCTGACTTTTTGCGTAAGGTTGTCTCTGCCTTTCACCTCAATCAGGACATTGTGCTTCCTTCCTTATGCCCTAATCCTGGTAATGACAAGGAGAGGGCCTTGCATTCTCTGGATGTTTTCAGAAACTTGAAATACTACCTGGTGGTTACAGCGTCTTTCAGGTAAACGGACGCCTTGTTTGTTGTACCCTCTGGTCCTAAGAAGGGTTTGGCAGCCATCAAGTCTACCATTAGCAAATGGATTCGTCAGGCCATTGTTAGGGCCTATTCTGTCAAGGGGAGGGATCCCCCTTTCCGGATCACTGCTCATTTTTCTCGTGCAGTTGGGGCCTCTTGGGCTTTTCAGCACCAGGCCTCTGTTGAACAAGTCTGTAAGGCTGCTACTTGGTCTTCTGTTCATACTTTTTCCAAGTTTTACAAGGTTGATGTTCGGGCCTCAGTGGATGCTGTTTTTGGCCGCAAAGTTCTGCAAGCTGCAGTGGTTTGAACTGCGCATTGTTGCCTTCTTTTGGGATCCTCACCCGTTGTTGGACACTGCTACTGGATGTCCCAGACGTAATGAATCCTTACTGGAGCAGGGTGTGATGCACACTTGGAATAATACCATTCTGTGAATATTCACCTGTAGAATGGATATTATAAGTATGCATCACACCCTGCTCCATCCCGCCCTGAGTTTTATTCTTGGATCCTCCTATATGGTGAATTTTTCCTTGTTAATGTTATTTTGGTTTTGGCTTCTCCTTTTTCCTTACTGCTTACTTATACTGGGAAATGAGTGGGAGGTCCCGGATATATGTGGACCGGGAGGGGCCTCTTTTTTTGCCATCTCTGCAGTAAAGCGCCCTCTTGTGGACTATAACCCAGACGTAATGAATCATTACTGGAGCAGGGTGTGATGTATACTTTGAATATCCATTCTACAGGTGAGTATTCACAGAATGGTGTTTTAAGCTGCAATTACAGCTTCAGTTGGGGTTTATCTCTACCAGCTTTGATAATTTTTCTTTGCAAAATAGCTCTAGCTCAGTCATATTGTATGAAGAACATTTGTAAACAGCAATTTTCAGGTATTGGCGCAGATTTTCAATGGAATTTTGTTCTGCACTTTGACTAGGCCATTCCAGTCGGTGGATTTGCTTCGATTTAAACCATTCAATTGTAGCTTTGGCTGTATGGTTGGGGTCCCCCAGTTAAGTCTTTTGCAGTCTCTTAGCAAGTTTTCCTCCAGGATTGCACTGTATGTCCATCCATCTTCCTATCAAATCTGACCAGCTTCCCGGGTGGGGGATGGAGTGTTTAGGTTGATGTGTAGTATTGACTCTCCTCCACACACGTTTGGCATTTAGACCAAAAGTTGGTCTTATATGATCTAGGGGGTTGGAGGGGTACAGGAGATTGAATAGTGAACATTGAGAAAGGTTGGGCAGGGTAGAGATGACACACAGAGGGGAGCGACGTAAGCTGGGATTGAATGTGCAAGATACTCTTTTGCTACTCCTTTTTTTTTTTTTTTTTTTTTTTTTTTTTTTTTACATGGAACCACATAGCAGTATGTGCAACTTCAAAAAACAGCCACACTCAACCCCACCACACTTCACACACAGCTTGAGAAAATTTTCAGTATTGCATATTTCTTTTTGGCTGTATTTTTCATGCTATAGTATATGCACAATGGCCTATTAGCAAGTACTGTGTAATGCAGGGGTGCTCAACCCTTTGACAAACTCCACTCGTATATCCTTCGACCACACCCCTAAATTTATATGTACCCATCCCCACATGCTAGTAATACAAGTGATGATTGGCTTACATCTCTGAATATATGGGTTCTGTATTTATAACCCCTCCCCCATCAATCCCATATCTTAACCATGTTCCCTATATTCAACCCATCTAAGCTCCCACCAATGCTAAGCATACAATTATTAAAGTAAAACTATTTTACGAAATGATTGTGCCCCAGGGGTGGTGTCATACAATCTACGTCGCCATGTTCCTCCAAGCCACCGCTGTCACCTCTATTTGCCAATGCGCCCCTCCTACTGTATATCACTCTCCGGGCAATTACCTTTCCTTATTTTGCCTCTATTTAACTACCTTTACACATCAGTCCTGTTTACCCCCCTTTCTCCACAGCAGGTCAGGGGCCACATCAGATGGCTCAAAGGTTGTGTAATGCATTACTTTCATTTTATAGCTGAAATATATTTTATAACTTGATCTGGGTTTTTTTCCTATAGAATATGGTGTTTCAGAAGGCCTTCAACTCACAGCAGCTAGTTCACATAACCGTGATAAACCTGTTTCAGTTGCACCATCTTCGAGGATTTGGCATGGAGGCTGAACAAAGCTTTAGCCCAGAAGAGGAACGTTGCTGGTCTCAGCTTTTGGCTCTCTTCAGTGAGTGTTACTGGTGATTGCAAATTCCGAGCAAATTTATTCGAAATTTTTGTTTTTCTTAGTTCATTGATCCGTTAGGAGGCATGGGTTGCACTGTCTAGGCTTGTATTTTGGGCTATAAAAAGAAGATCTCAATATGGACACATGGTCAAAGAGTGTTTTACTTTTAATGACATTTTGAAAGGATTTTATTTTTGGATGTCCTCCACTGCTATTGCTGCTTCTGAGATGAGGGAACTCAATCTTGCATATGCCCAGCAGCATTGTTCTGTGTGCACAGGACTCCCTGTATATCTCGGTATACGGTTACCCATAGCAACAGATTGCAGGTAATGAGAACTGCTTTCATAACCACAAACAAGGAAGTTGCACTACTAAGAAACAATAATAACAGGTGTGCAGGGTCATACACCTTATATAAGTAAAAAAAAACAGGACAGCACTGTTGTAAAAATATACGGAATCTATTAGAAAAACTGCTAACACATAGACAAACAATTTAAAAAACATTAATTGAATTTGCACTGTACACTTTACTCATTAGGCTACTTTTGCACATGTGGTTTAGGATGATTGTTTTTGCACTGGCACCTTAATAGTCATATATATTTAGATATAATTCTCCCTCCTGGGCTATCATTTCTGATTGTCACGTTGTGATATGCACATTTAGAATTGTATATTATGCCTTTATATATGGGATTAGATTGATATATGACAACTATTATTGTTCACCAGTAGAGTGACTCCCCACTTCTATAATTGTTTGTCTATGTGTTAGCAGTTTTTCTATTAAATAGATTTTGTGTATTGTTACAAGTGTGTGTGCGCGGTCTGTTCAGGCCAGCTTGCTGTCCTGTTTTTTGTGTTATATAAACTGCTTTCATATAACACAAATTTGCCAAGCTAAAGTGCACCAAAACCCAGGATTTTGCTATCCCGGGGTTTTGGTCCTTCCCTGCTGTGTAAAGTGTCAGCCTCCAGGGTGGGTTTTGTTTGGTCCACTTTTAAGAGGGATTCTTATCATTTCTGACTGGAGTTCTTCTTTAAGGACACACCTTCAATAAGATTGGCTATGGTTCTGATTTTTCATAGGGGATTAAATCATTGGATCCCACATGCATAGTTCTCTTGTTCAGTAAATGTGTTTGAAGATTTTTTTGTTAGATAACAGATTTAATATAAAGTACTGACAGAAGCTGATGGGCTACATGAGCAGGGTTGGTTGTTCATGTGTGAACATCCGTTAATCTAAGGCGTTGATCACAATTGTGAAGTAGTGATTTAGATGCATGTTTTTCGGGTGTATAACGTGATCTGCCCTTTAGACAAATATAAGCTGGCAACACCTTTATTCGGCTTATTAAAGTGACAATAGTGACACAGCCAGGGTGTGTGTGTATGTATTGAAATCTTCAGCTTATGCTATGCATGTAGGTAGAAAAAAAGTAGCTTCTCCCTAAAGTGGACCAAAACTTGGGATTCTCACTATCCCGGGTTTTGGTTTGCTCCCCTGGGACACCCCAGTTCAGGGTGCCCCCACTTTGTGAAACTCCACCACACGCTGAGCAAACTCTCCTCTCCCCTGCCCAACGGCACATGCGTGCCCACTCGTCCACTACGTTTTTCCGGCCAGGTAAATTCATCTGCGGTTGGAGAAGCTAAATATAATCCCCAGCCACACACGCATAACCCACATCCTTCAGATGTGAGCAGCCACACTGGCTGCGCCATGGGCTCCGGCGGAATGATAAGGCGTGTTGGGGGGGGGGGGGGTTCATGCAGTGGGACATCCGAGTTCAGGATGCCCCGGGGAGAGGGAATTAGCCAGTTTTGGTCCACTTTAATGAGCTGTAATTACTAAGCAACCAAACCATCTCCCTTTTTATTATTTCTGTTGTTGTTGTGATGTGTTTGGCTTTATTTTGCTCTGTAATGTGTTCCCTCTATGCAGTGTCTTTTCTGGGCATCCTGTGCAGAAGCCGGTTAAAGACCCACCACTGTGATGAAACATCCTGTGCCGACTCCCTACCTGCCATCAAGGTGTCGCTGGATTGGATGAAGCTGCGGCCAAGTGTATTTCAGGAGGCTGCTGTGGAGGAGAGACAATAGTGGGTGTATAAATTGTCAATAAAATAAACTGCGCTCGCTCGAAGATGCGCAATGTTGCATTTAAAAACGTCAATGGTGCTCAACTAGTCTTCTTATCCTTCTCCTTTCTTCCCTTTTTTCATTTCTCATTTAGCAATCATATCAGTAGGAGTAAATGGACCCCACTTGCAGTTTTTATTTTCTTGAATGTTTTTCTAGTCATCATACGATGACTGGGATGATGGAGATCCTTCACAGTCCAAATAACACTCAATTTGAGCATGTACATTTTAGTAGTTTAAAGCTGAACTAGCATATATTAAATACAAACAAATTAACAATGGAACCTTTTTATATTGGAGATGTCCCTGGTGTACAGGGTTAAAATCTTGGTACCTTCCCTCTGGGGCCTCATACAGTAGAAAATGATATAAACTGTCGAGTCGCATTATGACCATGTCCTGCTTTCGACGTCTGTATATAAGGTGTGTGTGTGATAGGCTGTCTGCACACACTCTCGTTGTTGTCACGTGTCAGAGGTGAAAAAAGGATACAGTACGTCCTGCTCCAGATATAATACTTACACTTGGGTTATCCTCCGCCAGATGGCGCTGTGCACTGCAGACATGCAAAAACAGTGCTCCTCCCGGCCCTTCATATACCCGGGGACCTCCCACAAATCCCCAGATTTCTCTGCAGTGCTGACTGCGAAGACATGAAGTATCACTCTCTCGCAGGTGAGCGGGGCTATTACAGCCTGCGGCCCTGTTGGACTATTCCCACCCGTCCTCCCTGTGATGTGCCTCCCAGCCTGGGCTGCGCTGGTCGGGTGAAGGTAGGCAGCACCATGCGTGCTTAACGGAGCCATGCTCCACCGCAGTCCCCCACCAAAGGGTAGGCGGTTTAGACTGATGGTGAGCCTCTAGTGGATGTCCCTCCCGGATTATTGCCCCGTGTAGCGGTAGACCCTGTGTAAAGGGTCGCCAACCTCCCTCATTTCCCCCCGTATTCGGGGGAAAAAGAAGGGGGGGTGTGTGTGGCGGTCTCAGTGTACTGTATTGTCACGCTTATGGCCGTAGTTTTGCCCTTGACTGGCAACTGGGTGCCAGAGCCGCGCTGCTTGCTCTTTTTATTTGGCCGCCGCTGTCTTTGCCTTCTCATTTTTTAATTAAAATTTACAGACTATGAGTATCCATTAGCAGATGCCTTTACTAGCATATCCTATGCTTGGAATCACTAGTTTGGGGGTGGACATGGAAAAAAACACACCTTCCTCCCTTAGGGAGCACCAAAAAATATTCGCAAACCTATATCCTCAAAAATATATCACTTTTATTTATATTTATATATAAATATATTTTTTATGAAATTTCATAAAAACACTTACATACAAATACACAAAGCACAAGACATTTAAAAACAGTAATGCTAATCCCCCATCATATCATCAAAATATCTCAAAACTCCCACTAATGGGATATCTTTTTTATATACATAGTATGTGTCTCTGTTCTAATGCTGTAAACTAATCAAATTCTATTAAAATACAAGTCTGTATTGTGCAGGGAGAAAAAAATCTCTCTACATATACATACTTAGGTATTTGTTCCGGCACTTAGAGGACCTGAACCGTATCCCCCTATTATACAAATCCTTATCACATGTTATCACCAATAAAAAACAACTCTATTGTGAATACCCCCCATGAATGATCCAAAAAACACCCCTTAAAACAATGAATATTATACCAATGAATGTACAAAAAAAGTTATGCTCAAAAAGTGCTTAAAGAGGACCTAAACCATATCCCCCTATTATGCAAGACCTTATCACATATTATCACCAATAAGAAACAACTATATTGTGAATAATCCACATGAATGATCCCAAAAAACACCCCTTAAAACAATGATTATTATACCAATGAATGTCCACAAAAAAAAGTTATGCTCAAAAAGTGCTTAGTGCTGAAAAATGTGTACTACTGTAAACATGTTGAACGATCACCAAACTCTGCAATAATGATACCTACTGACTATAAATCCCACCCCATAATAACTATTCGATATAAGAACCGATATAACAAGAAATACAGGAACCCAAAAACCGCAATATACAAGTGCCAGCACAATAACAATCAGATACTACCAGTGCCCAGGGTTTAGCACATCAGAATAACAGCATGTCAGAAACACTCATAAAAAAGGGGGGTTGCAACCGGGACACCCGCGCCCGCCGCTATCCATGCGGCTTCCAAGGCTATCCTATGCTTGGCTTGTCAAGCCTGGACGGCTGCCTCAGAGCTTTGCGCTCTTTGGGGGAGGCGGGGACCCGGCGTGGCGTGCTCCGCGTCACGCCCAGATTGGGCCCGCCCTTCGAGGTTCGGTTGGCGCCATTTTGTTGATCTTCGCGCGCGCGTGTTTGCGGTCCTTCTCCTCCCCAGGTTGGTAAGTGCCCTCGCTGGCGATTTCATCATTTAGTATTTTTTCTGCTGCGCATGGCCCTGACACCTCTTATTCCCCTTCTGTCTTTCAGACGTCAAGGACTCCGGTGGCTTCTCCCGGCCTAACATATATTGTAGCGGGCTTACAAAATTCTCCCACATTCCTAGTGGGTCTTTGGGACATCCAGGGTTGCCTATTGCGTAAATCCCTACTAGCATATATTGCATTGATAATCGCCATATGGAGGCATCTCAGAATTATGTGACCGGGGTCCCTCCGGGACAAGACCGGCTGTGTACAGTGTGTGGACAGCCCCATGCTGATGCGGACAGAGCACGGGTCTGCGGACCCTGTGCTGAACAAGTACTGGCCCTGCAGTCAAGGTTGCCAGTGGCTGCACCTCGTTTCAATACACCTGTCTCCCCGTGCTTAAATCTCACTCCTGATGAGTCACACTCGAGCGGGAATGACCAGCATATCGTGCCGCGCAGACTGCCTACGACTGATCAGGTGATTTCGAGGTTGCCAGAGCGCTTGGGCCCTGGTAAGAAGTGGTCCCTGACGCCTCCGGTTTCGCCCATTCCTTCTGAATCTGAGGTGTTCACTGCTGAGCAGGATTGTGCTCTTTCTGATGAAGGTCAGCTGTTCTGACTCAGGCTCATCTGACGACGGGCCGAGGAGTCATGATGATACGGGCCCCGGTTCTTGGGGCCTGTGTGACACCGATGATTTACTGATAAAGATCTTCGAGGTCTTTTCTATCTCTCTCCCTGGTGAGGCTCCCAGGCCTAGAAGGGAGAGTTTCCATACAGCGACGCCGCGTTTGGAATTTCTGAAGCAGGATCACTTCCAGGCTCTTGTACTCAAAGAATGGCAATGTCCTAGTAAACTTCCAGGGGTTCCAGGGGACTGGGATTGGAAATACCCTTTTCCCCCTGATGTGGTTAACTGCTGGTCATCACCTCCCGTGGTGGATGCACCGATCATTGGGGTTCTTAACCCCCCCTTTATTGCACCCCCTACTTATCGTACCCTTCGGGATGCTGAGGACCGGCGCATTGATAGGCTGGCTTCCCACGCCTTTTCTTGTGCAGGGACGGTGCCCGGTCTGTGCCGCGGCCATCGCTGCAGGGGCCGCTAGGACCCTCATCAGAAAGATGATTGATCATCAACATGAGGATCTCCCCTGGGAGGTGTTTAATGCACTCTCCAGTTGTGATGTATTTGTAAGATTTATCCTTTTAGCGCTGGATGACACCATTAGCATGTGCGCAAGAACTTCCGCCCTTGCGGTAGCTATACGCCGCCTGGTCTGGCTGCGACAGTGGGGTGTTGACGATGCTACAAAAAAGACTCTTACTGGGCTTCCCTTTAGAGGGCGACGCCTATTCGGGGCCCGTCTGGACCTGTTTGGGGGGAAAAAGGGCAAAACTGCCCCGAGAAGGCGGTCTCGGCCTTCTCGGGGCAGGGGCACCCCTCCCTCCCCCCCCCCCCCTATGTTAGTGTCAAACCCGAACCAGGGGTGTCCTTCCAGCTTTTTGGTGTAGATTCTTGCCCCAGGAGTGGCAGACAACGCCCTGGCCCCTCCGGCAGGACTAAGTCCAAATCTTTCACCAAAACCCCCCCAAGCATGATGGGGCGCCCTCCCCCGCCTGGGCGAGGGGATGGCCGCAGCACCTTGCTCCTATCAGGAGGCGTCAGGCCTCGTTCTGATGGATTCAGGAGGAAGTTTCCTCTGGATGCATGATAGTGTCTGCTGGGCGGCCCGTTCCCGAGATTGTCAGGATGCTTCTGGTCTCTGCCTCTCTCCTGGTGTTGGCGCAGGCCACGCGTGGCCTGCGAGGTCTGGGGTCACCTGCAGGTTGCCCTTAACAGGCAGAGGCAGGGGCCTCTACACCAACCTTTACACATCCCCTCAAAAGGATGAGGCACTCTGCCCATTATGGCCTTCCATAGGTGCGGCAATTTACATTCACAGGCGGTTTTCTGCATGGTTTCTCGGAGTTGGGCTGCCAGTGCCCTGTGTCCAGGGACCTCTTGCTGTCTATGGAGATCTAAGATGCTTTTTCATTTCCACTGTGTCTTCTGGGCACCAAGGATCTTACAGGTTAGTGTTGGAGGTCCAACACTGCTGATTGTGGCCTTGTTATCTGGCCTCTCTTCTGCTCCCAGAGTGATCGCCAAGGCGATGACGGGGGTGATGTCTCTGAGACCAAGGGGGCGTCCGCGCGAGGAACTGCCTGGTCGTCCTTTTTTGCTTCCCAATCTCTATGTCAGGCCGAGTTTGTTACTCGGCTGGTGGTGTCCTCTGGGAGTCTTTGGATGGGTGCTAAGTCACCTCAATTCCTCATTTTCCCCTTATTTGGTATCTCCATTCCTAGGGTTGAACTTGGATTCGGTTCAGGCGGGAACCTGCTTCCTTGACTATAAAGTGGACAATCTGGTTACATGGGCTTGGTCTCTTTGCTGTTCCCGTCTCTTCCCCAGGCTGGATTGCAGCTGGTGGGCCTGTTGGTGGCTGCTTAGAGGTTGTCCCTTATGCTCAGGTGCCCTTGGGCTCTTCGGCAACTTATATTGTAAATGCTGGACTGGGTTCCAGCTTCCCTGGAGCTGGGTCTGTGTACCCTTCCACCTTGGTATGGTGGTTCCCCTTGAGACTGTTGTACTCAAGGAACCAGTCAGGGGGCACCCCCTTCCCTGCGTCTTCCTGTGGCTGGATACCGAATCTATCAGGTTGACGGAGGGGGGATTTTTTTCTTCTAAAATCCCCTGTGGTTCCGGGGTAGGTGGGACCTTTCGAGGTCCATCCACCTGTCTAATTTTTGAAGCGGTAGGCTTTCAGGTTGGCTCTATCTCGCTGGACTTCTCCCTTGCGGGATCTGTCTATTTGGGGGCTCCTGGGTGGCCTAGTGGAGTGTGGTTTGCAGATGTGGTACTGTGGACAGCGAACCTGTACGTTCTGTCAGGAGTGCTGATCTGCTCACTCAGCCCCCCCCCTTTTCTATTTCACCCCAATCTACAGACTCTGGTCTGGATGGCCTGACGGTTGATTCATCCACCTTGATGGAGATGGGCTTATCTTCTGGGTGTCTGTGACTTCTGGAAGCCTAGGAGTTGGCTTCTTCTTCTTCCGTCTATTGTGGGGTATTGCTTACCCATATTGATTGGTGTGAGTTTTGGTCTCTCCCCTGTGGGCGCTCTCTGTTCCCAGGGTTCTAGAGTTATTACAGCATGGGTTGGAGTTGGTTCTCCTACTCGGTACTCTGGAGGTTCAGGTTCTGCCCTGTCCGTCTTCCGGTAGAAGTCTTTACTCAGTTTTTTGCCTTGGTTGAGCATTCTTTCAGGGATTGCTCAGGGGCTTCCCCCACGTAGTTCTAGGGTCCCTGTTGGGATTTGAATTTTATTCTGTTTGCCTTGCGGGGTGTTCCCCATTGGCCCTATTCCGGATGCTGTCTGACTGCTCTTATCCACAAGGTTGTCCTTCTGGGGACTGTTACTTCAGTCAGACGTGTGCCTGAGCGGGCAGCTCTGTTTAGCTAGCCCTCGTTCTTTGATATATACACCAAGATGAGGTGGTGGTCCGCTTTACGCCGGACCTTCTGCCTAAGGTGGTGTCTTAGGCTCATGTATTAAGACATTGTCTTTCTTCTGGGCTTTATTCCTAGTAACGCTGAGGCAAGGGGATCTATTTTCACTCAATAGGTGCTGGAATAATTTTTTTCCTGGATTGTCTCTTGTCCCTTAGGAGGACTGATGCCCCTTGGGGTTTGTGGGCACCTACATCTGTATGTGCCTGATCTCGTCTGCCTCCAGGGGTTAAAGCGGACCTTCACTCTGAATAAGAGTCTATCTTATATGTTTCCCACACCCTGTACATACAGATTGCCCACATTAAAAATCATCCTACCTGCATCTACTGCATGTTATGAGCCTTTAAACATCCAAGATGGCGGCTTATGGAAGCCGCCATCTTATCAGGCAGCCTGCAAACAGGAAGTGCCTCCTGACTGTGCTGCTCTGCATTCTGGGACTGCTGACCGTTACCTGACCCCAGCTCTGCTCTGTCTGAGCAAAGCACAGCTATAACCCGCCCCCTTGTACCTTATCCCACTCTCCTCTCCTCAGTAAGTGTGATGCTTCTGAGTCAAGATGGCGGCGCCCGTATCCTAAAGTCCTGAACAGAGTTGCAGCCCAGTGGGGGAAAGAATAATAAGTTAGTGACTAAAAACCTAAAATATAATAATTTTAGATGCTGGGGAATCGTTTTTTAAGAGTTTGGGCTTTTCATTAAATCACGCTGAAGGTCCGGTTTAAGCTGCCTTGGGCCTAGCCTTTACTTGGATGGATGTCCCTTCTGGTCCTTGGGAAGGTTTGGCTTCTTCCTGGGCTACGATTAGCGTTTCATCTTGTCAGGCTGTCACTCAGGCCTATTCCTTTAAGGGGAAGAGTTCTTCTCACTTTATTTCTGATTCTACTGGTGCCTTGGTATCTTTTGGTCTTTCAGCACCAGGTTTTGTTGAACAAGTTTACTAGACTGCTACTTGTTTTTTGTTCGTACCTTTTCAGAGGTTATGATGTTGATGTTAGAGCCTTTGCTCATGTCACTCTTGGTGGCAAGGTTTGCAGGTGACAGTGCTTTTACTGTCTGCTGTCCCTTTTTTGTTGGGGATCCCACCCTACTTTATGGACACTGCTATTGGATGTCCCAAGTGTAAGTATTATATCTGGAGCAGGACGTACTGTATACTTAGAATAATACAATTCTGTGAAATACTCACCTGTAGAATTGGTATTATACGTATACAGTATGTCCTGCTCCACCCCACCCTGGTTTTTTGCATTATTCTGGATCCCCTGTATGGTGATTGTTATCATTGTTATCATTACCAGTTGTTTTTGGTGGTTGAATTCTCCCGGCTTCTGGTTCACTGCTTTTCAATGCTGGGGATTTGTGGGAGGTCCCCGGGTATATGAAGGGCCGGGAGGAGCCTGTTTTTGCATGTCTGCAGTGCACAGCGCCATCTGGCGGAGGATAACCCAAGTGTAAGTATTATATCTGGAGCAGGACGTACTGTATACGTATAATACCAATTCTACAGGTGAGTATTTCACAGAATTGTATTTTTAGACCAAAGGTTGGCAACTTGGCAAACTGTGAAACTGCCCAGTTTGTGAACTAATCACATGCTGCTGTACTGAAAGTGTATTGTTAGTGGACAAATTACATCATTGTGAATAATTGGCATGGAAACTGGAGCACCACATGCCACTGATGTGCGGAATAAACAATGGCTACACTGGAGCAGCTTAGCGCCAAAATGAACCAGGGGGCTATCAGGCGTGTGTCTGTTATGCAGGGGGCTCTGCACTGTTTGCTAATAAAGTTCTCAGAGGTCGCAAAATCGGTGATTGGAAAATTATAGATTTTTTTCGATAAGTCACCCAACAGATGGAGCTTAGTGTCAGGTGAGAAAACACCAGAGCAAACACCCTGCAGCTGTTGCTGGAAGAACACAAGCTGGTGGTGGCAGTTTGGGCGCAGAGAATGATACAAAACATTCCCCGGGTCAACTTTTCTATGTGGGAAACACTCTCAACTGATTGGTTGTGAATCCATCTTTGCAGATTATGCGCACACATACAGGCTGATTGTCTTACTTGGGGCAATGGGTTTAGCAAAACATGTCGCACATCCAGGAAAGGTCCAACTTTGGTTGGAAGAGAATGGCCAAGACATACAAGTTATTACCCTGGCCCCCTAAATCCGTGGTCTTGGACCTATATTCTTAGTATACAGTACATCCTGCTCCAGATAGATTACTTACACTTGGGTTATCTTCCGCCAGATGGCGCTGCACTGCAGAGACATGTAAAACGGGCTCCTCCCGGCCCCTCAAATACCCGGGGACCTCCCACAAATCCCCAGATTTCTCTGCAGTGCTTACTGCGAAGACATGAAATTATCACTCTCTCGCAGGTGAGCGGGGCTATTAGCCTGCGGCCCTGTTGGACTATTCCCACCCGTTCCTCGTGTGATGTGCCTCCCAGCCTGGGCTGCGCTGGTCGGGTGAAGGTAGGCAGCACCATGTGTGCTTAAGGAGCGCTGCTCCACCGCAATCCCCCACCAAAGGGTAGGCGGTATAGGCTGATGATGAGCCTTTATGGGATGCCCCTCCCGCATTATTGTCCCATGCCCCGTGTAGCGATGGGTCCTGTACAGAGGGCCGCCATCCTCCCTCATTCTCCCTGTAGCCTTCGGGGGGGAAAGAAGGGGGGGGGGGTGTGAGTGAGCGTGTATCGCGATTCGTGCATTACGGCTTTTTGTCATGTTTTTTGACTAGTGTAAGTGGTGTCAGCCGCCGCGCTGACTTGTCTTTTTACTATTGCAAATGCCGCCGCCATGCACGTCTTTTCCTTCATTTAGATGTTCCGCGCCGGGCGACGACGTTACCTCAGACGCTTCTGCGTTCTCATTGGTTGCTTACTGTGGGCTTCGCGCTCTTCGAGTGGGGGCGGGGCCTGGCTTGGCGCGTTCTGCGTCACGGCTCGCTCTGGCCCACCCTTTGAGGTTCTCTCGGAGCCATTTTGTCAGGTCGTGCGCGTGTGTGTGACGGTTCTACTTACCGCGGTCCGTAAGTGCCCTCGCGGGAGACTTCATACTCATTTTAGTGTGTTTGGTTCTGACACCCCTTCTTCCCATTGTGTCTTTCAGACGGGTGAATCCATTGGCTTCTCCCGGCCTAGTGTAATTGATAGTTGGGCCTTGTATAATTAATCCCACTTCCCTAGCGGGTCATTGGGGCATCCAGGGTTGCTTTATAGCGTCAATCCCTGCTGGCATATTGTGCCTAATAATCACCATATGGAGGCATCTCAGGATAATGTGACCGGGGTTCCTTCGGGACAAGCCCGGCTGTGTGTAGCTTGTGGGGTCTCACCTATTAGCGGTGACAATGCACGGGTCTGTGTTCCTTGCGCACAGCAGGTGCTAATGTTGCAATCCGCCCCTCCTGTGGCTGGGCCTGCACCTCGTCTCACTTCACCTACTCCCCCAAGCTTGAGTCTCACCCCCATTCAATTGCATACAAGCAGGGTTTCTCAGCCTGATGTGTCTGCTAGACTGGCCAGTGTTGAAAAATTAAAATTGCTAATACTTTAGCGCGTAAGGCCACTGCTAAAAAGCGTCACTTAACCCCTGATGCCACTCTTTTCCCTATGGAGTCTGATGAGTTGTTGCATCTATGTGGCTATACCCCCTCGGACGAAGGGGAGCTGTTTTCTGATTCAGGATCATCTGTTGAGAGACCCAGGGGTCATGACGATTCTGGCTCTGACTCCTGGGCCCCGGATGATTCTGACAGACTGCTGGTTCAGATTTTTGAGGTTCTGTCCATCTCTCCCCCTGTTGCGGCTCTGAGGCAAAGGGGTGAGCTTTTTCATACTGCTAAGGCTCATTTGGAATTTCCTGAGCAAACCCTTTCAATAATCTCGTGCTTAAGGAGTGGGAATGTCCCAGTAAACTTCCCGGTATACCTAAGAGTGGCAGAAAGTGCCCCTGTCCTACTGATATGGTCAAGTGCTGATCATCCCCTCCCGAGGTGGATGCTCCTATTCTAGGGCTGTCTAACGCCTCTGTTATGCACTCCCCTGACTCTACTACTCTGCGGGATGCCGAGGACCGGCGCATTGACCAATTGGCGTGCCATGCCTTTGCATTTGTGGGGACGGCGCTTTGCCCGGTTTGCGCCTCGGCCATTACATCTGTGGCGCTCCGGTCCCTGATCAGAAGTGTACTTGACGGTGCTCCTGATGATTGCTACCTGATGTGTTTAATGCACTGTCTAACTGTGATGTGTTTGTAAACTTTATCCTATCTGCCTTGGATGATGCCATTAGGATGTGTGCGAGAACTTCTGCCTTGGTGGTAGCTATACGCCGCACGGTTTGGCCGCGCCAGTGGGCTCCTGACAATGCTGCAAAGAAGGCCCTCACAGGGCTTCCATTTTTAAGGGGCTATGCCTGTTTGGGGACCGCCTAGACCTTTTTGCTAAGGGAGGTAAGTTACCCCAGCGCAGACAGCAGTCTCTGCCCTTCGGGGCCAGGGCTTCCTTTCACTCTCCTACCGTGGTGCTAAACAAGGAAAAGGGGTGTCCTTCGCGGGGGCTCGTGCAGATTACTGGCACAGGAGCAGAGGACGACGTCCTGGCTCCTCCTGGGGGGCTAAGCCCAAATCCTCTCCCAAGCCCCCTCAGGCATGATGGGGCGCCCTCGCCTGCCAGGGTGGGGGGACGGCTGCAGCACTTTGCTCACGTCTGGAGGCATCACGTCTCAGACCAGTGGATTCAGGAGGTAGTGTCCTCCGGTTCCAAGATAGTTTGCTGTGCGGCCTCCCCCAAGATTCATCAGGTCCCGGATCCCCCAGGACCCTGTCTCAGCTCAGGTGTTGGCGCAGGCCGTGCAAGGCCTTCTGGGTCTGGGGGTCATTTGCAGGGTCCCCTTAAGAGAAAGAGGCAAGGGGTTCTACTCCTACCTCTTCACAGTTCCCAAAAGATGGGTCAGTCTGGCCTATTCTGGATTTAAAGATCCTCAACAAATTTGTCAAGAACAGGCGTTTTTCGCATGGAAACTCTGCGCTCGCCCATCAGCTCCCTGCGCCCCGGCGATTTAATGACGTCTGTGGACATCAAAGACGCTTACCTTCACATCCCTGTGTTTTCAGTACACCAAAGGTTCCTCAGATTCACGTTGGAAGATCAACATTACCAGTTTTGGCCATGCCATTTGGCCTCACTTCAGCTCCCAGAGTGTTCACCAAGGTGCTGGCGGGGGTGATGTCTCTGAGTTCAAGGGGCATCCGCGTTCTGCCCTACCTGGACGACATACTCATCACCTCTCGGTCTCTACAGCAGGCAGAGTTGGACACTTAGCTGGTAGTGTCCACCCTGGAGTCCTTCGGCTGGGTGATCAATCACCCCAAGTCTTCTCTGTCCCCTTCCTCTGTGATCCCGTTCCTGGGAATGATTCTGGATACGGTTCAGTCAAGGATATTCCTTCCTCAACAGAAGGTGGAAGCTCTAACTGTGCAGGTGAGGTTCCTGCTGTCGTGTCTCCATCCCTCCCTCAGGCAGGGAATGCAGTTGGTGGGCCTGATGGTGGCGTGCTTCGAGGCGGTGCCTTTTGCTCAGTTCCATTTGAGGCCTCTACATCTTCACCTTCTGTCAGTTTGGGACAAGGACCCAACGTCCTTGGACGTTGGTCCCAGGAACTTGCTGGGGGGCAGGTCGTTTCTGGCCCCCTCCTGGGAGACGGTCACCACGGATGCCAGTCTGTCAGGATGGGGGGGATTCTGGAAGTCCCTGCGGTTCCAGGGGAGGTGGGGGCCTCGGGAGGCCCACTTACCTATCAACATTCTGGAACTACGGGCGATCAGATTGGTTTTGGACCAGTTGACCGACCACCTGCGGGGTCTGTCTGTGCAGGTGCGCTCAGACAACAGGACGGCGGTTGCATACATCAACCATCAGGGAAGGACCTGAGCAGGGGGGCCCTCCAGGAGGTGTCGCAGATTCTGACATGGGCGGAGGCCAATGTTCAATGCATTTCGGCTGTGTACATCCCGGGGGCAGATAATCTACTGGCAGACTCTCTGTGCAGGGGGACCTCTCGTCGGGGAGAGTGGTCCCTCTGCAACAGGGTATTCCAGTCCCTGTGTCACCATTGGGGTCTACCAGATGTGGATCTGTTTGCGTCCCGTCACAATCACAAGCTCCCGGCCTTTGTCTCCCTGTCTCAGGACCCTCTGGCCTTGGCCACGGATGCTCTGTCCATGTCATGGCAGGAATTTCGGCTCCTGTATGTCTTTCCTCCATTCCCCCTGCTGGGAAGGGTTCTGTGCAAGATTGCTCTGGAAGGGGTGCCAGCGATTCTGGTGGCCCCGAGGTGATCAAGAAGAGTGTGGTTCGCAGACGTGGTGCAGATGGCAGTAGACCAGTACGTTCTGCCAGGGGTGCCAGATCTGCTCACTCAGGGCCCCTTACGCCATCCCAATTTACAAGCTCTGGCTTGACGGCCTGGCTGCTGAAACCTCCATCTTGATGGAGAAAGGCTTGTCCGCCTTGGTGGTTGATACCATTGTGAAGGCTAGGAAGAAAACTTCTTCTTCCATCTATTACAGAGTATGGCGTACCTACATTGACTGGTGTGAGTCTAGGTCTCTTCCCTGTCGGGTGTTTTCAGTTCCCAGGGTTCTGGAGTTCTTATAGCATGGGTTGGAGTCGGGACCCCAACTCAGTACTCTGAAGGGTCAGGTTTCTGCCCTGTCTGTTTTCTTTCAGAAGTCTTTTGCTCAGCATTCTTTGGTTAAGACCTTCTTCCAGGGGGTTACTCATGTGCGTCCCCCACGTAAACCTATGGTCCCTGTTTGGGATTTGAACTTGGTTTTGTCGGCCTTGCAGGGTGCTCCCTTTGAACCTATACAGGATGCTGCTCTGGCTGTGCTTACCCTCAAGGATGTCTTTCTGGTGGCCATTACTTCGGTCAGGCGTGTGTCTGAGTTGGCGGCCCGGTCTATTCAGCCCCCATATTATGAGAGACACCAGGACAAGGTGGTGTTTTCCGCTTTAAGCCAGACTTTCTGCCTAAGGTGGTGTCTGTTTTTCATTTAAATCAAGATATTGTTCTTCCTTCATTGTTCCCTAATCCTAGCAACGCTAAGGAAAGGGTTCTGCATTCCTTGGATGTGGTCAGGTGTCTGAAGTATTACCTGATAGCCACTGCGTCCTTCAGGAAAACTGATGCTCTTTTTTTGGTCCGTTCTGGGCCCAGGAAGGGTTTGGCTCCTGCCAAGTCTACTATTAGCAAATGGATTCGCCAGGCTGTGATTCAGGCCTATTCTGCTAAGGGGAAGAATCCTCCCTTCCGCCTTACTGCTCATTCTACTCGTGCTATTGGTGCCTCTTGGGCCTTCCAGCACCAGGCTTCTGTTGAACAAGTTTGCAAGGCTGCTACTTGGTCTTCTGTTCACACTTTTTCTAAGTTTTACAAGGTTGATGTTAGGGCCTCAGCTGATGCTGTTTTGGCTGCAAGGTTTTGCAGGCAGCAGTGGTTTAAACTGTCTGCTGTTACCTTCTTTGTTGGGGATCCCACCCTACTTTATGGACACTGCTATTGGATGTCCCAAGTGTAAGTAATCTATCTGGAGCAGGACGTACTGTATACTAAGAATAATACAATTCTGTGAAATACTCACCTGTAGAATTAGTATTATAAGTATACAGTACGTCCTGCTCCACCCCACCCGGGTTTTTTTGCATTATTCTGGATCCCCTGTATGGTGATTGTTATCATTGTTATAGTTACCAGTTTGGGTGGTTAAATTCTCCCGGCTTCTCGTTCACTGCTTTTCAATGCTGGGGATTTGTGGGAGGTCCCCGGGTATTTGAGGGGCCGGGAGGAGCCTGTTTTACATGTCTCTGCAGTGCAGCGCCATCTGGCGGAGGATAACCCAAGTGTAAGTAATCTATCTGGAGCAGGACGTACTGTATACTTATAATACCAATTCTACAGGTGAGTACTTCACAGAATTGTATTTTTAGCATCTTAGGGACCACTTCCATTGTAGTTTTTTTTCAGCAGCTGTTCAGTCAGCATGGGTCCATATATCTAGGACAACCTACCAGAGTCAGTCAGTGCTTCTTATCTGGATATTAGCTGGTGGTCATAATAATGTGACTCGACTGTGTATATAAGATACAGTAAAACCTGAGGATTAAGGTGTTGCCCCCGCCTGTACTATTGATGTAAATGTGTATCCTGAAAAAGGGGGCTTTCTCGTGCCAGTAAAATAAAAAAATGTTATTGGAGGGTTTGGTATATCACTGCTGCCTGCAAACCTGGAATAAATAAGGCGACAGCTCTGCTTATTTCTTCAGGTTACACTGACACCTGTACATTTAGGGAGTTTCCTCAGTTTTTGTTGCAATTATTTTTTTGGGAATCCTTCTTACTAAATTGTAGGTGTTTTAGCTTAATGTAGTTATGCTGAGTACCTGCCCTTTTTTCTGCAGTGTATGGCCATGGCTGATTTCTCTACTAAACAGTTTTAATGTGCCTGAAGAAGACCTGGCCAGTGTCAACAGTAAGTAACCTGTCGTGGTGGTATGTGTTTTTTTTTTTTTTTTTCTTTAGGGTTGTACACATCAAATGCTCATTGTTTGTATATGAAATGTGAGAAACTTTTTTTTTTTTTTTTTTTTGCATTGTTTAGTCCAGAGAAGCCGCACCCTCAATTTTGGCTCGCAGAACCTAAATGTTAGGGAGTTGGAAAAGTGAGCTTACCTGCAGTGCTTGTGGCTTGCCACTAGATGTAGTGCAGTGCCAATTCCTGATGCAGGAAGTGGAGACAAATGTGGCTTTTAGATTGCAGAGGATATTGTCTTAAAGTGGACTAACACCCAGGATTTTCACTATCCTGGGTTTTGCTCCACTTCCACAGGGCACCCCGATCACCCCGCTGCGTGAGACCCCCCAGAATGCCAGGAAAAGCTCCTACGGCGCATGCACGGGCCTCGTCCAATCAGCGTGCTCAGAGCTGCTGTGGTATGCACGTACAAGGGATGCATCTCGCGCTTTCCTTTTAACAGGGAGTGTGCCCTCGCCAGCCATTCACAAACGGCCAGCGCGGGTGCGCGCCCTGCTAGAGAGAAGCGCGAGATGCGGCCGCCGCCCGCACATGCGCCGTTGGAACAGGAGTAAAGTGAATGGGGCGTCCTGGGGGGTTTCACACAGCAGGGCATCCCGATTTTGGATGCCCCGCGGGGAGGGATCTGATCGGCCCGGGAATCTTATAGATTCCTGGGCCGATCAACCTGGGTGTTGGTCCACTTTAAGAGTGTTCATAGACGTTGATGCAACATGGCAGTGGGCTGAGTGCAGGGAAATGCTGGCAGTATTGAGGCAACAAATATAGCCACAAACCAAGTCCGTGCCCAAATCCAGGCAAACCTTTTTTCAGGTGGGGAAGTGTTGTAAAGAGCCTGGGGCGGACTGTGACAGTCTGTGATCTTTGAGCTCTACTCTCACTATTGCGCACAGCACGAGCAATCACTTTAACGGAACAATTAACCAACAAATCCTGAGTCTTAATGCCGTTGGCGTTCAATCGCATGTGATTTGTAAGGTCGTTCCCTCTCTCTAAAGGAACAGAGTGGAAATGGGCCATTAGACAATGTAGCCTATTATAGTTATAAAAAAAATAAAAAAATTTAAAAAAGTGATGCACCCCTGAGAGTCTAGCTTTGAACAGGTCTGCAATTCAGATGACCTTTTCAAGCCAAAAGCTACCGGAATATATAACGGCCCAGAATTTTATGTTTAAAAGGTGATCAGCAATGGAAATGTTTTCTTTCTTAGGTTTTTTTTTATTTTTTTTTTTTTTATAGAGTGGACCAAAACCCAGGATTTTGACTATACTGGGTTTTGGTCCTTGCCCCCCGGGGAATTCCTGAAGCATTAATATGCACAGCAAGCGACTCGTTCGCGATCGGATAAGAGCCTGCGCATGTGATGCCCCATTTCACGCAATGGGGCATCCCAAATCGGCATGCCCCCTTAGCATAAACAAGGATAGTCAAAATCCCTAGTTTTTAATTCTGCTCCATCACATAATTAGCAAAGTTCTACTGCTTTTTCGAAGTCCGTGCTCTGACGGACGCATCCTCCACCTCCCTCTAACAGGGCGCGTGCCCGCAGCGGCCATTAGCAAAATCCTGGGTTTTGGTCCACTTTAAATCATCTAGTGTGTTTTACACCTCTCCCCTCCTATTTTCTATTTTGACATTAAGATCCACCAAATGAGCAGGGGCTTGGTACCCTCTGACTGTCTTGAAGTTCATCCTGCATCTTTGCACCAGGGCTTTTTGCTGCCTTGTTGTCTTACAAATTGTACATCATGCTTGTATTTAATTTTAACTTAATCATGTGCTGACTAAAATAAACTTGTCTGCTCTGCATCCTGTACACACTTTTTTTTTTTTTTTTTTTTTTATTTTTGTTTTTGCCAACAGTGTTGCCCCTACCTGAGGAGTTTGAGCTTCAAGGATTTCTGGCTCTTCGACCTGCGTTCAGGCAAGTACTACTTACTGGCAATTTTGCTTTCGGGGCTTGTTAAAGCAGAAGTCCAGTCATATAGTAATCTGTCCCTGAATTCCTACTGCCCTGGTACTGAGACAGGACAGGGGGCTACAAAAGCTTTACCCCGGCCACTGTCTAGCTGCTGCTCCCCTGCCGATTGCAACATGCTCTGTGCTGCCACTGACTGTGCCCTGGTGACAGCGATGGATCCGTGGCAAGGTAATCTACCTGTATACTTGTGTAAAAGCGGAGGAATAAACTACCTGCAGTAATGTAGAATGGTGTGTTGCCTGTTGTGATGCTGGAGGAGTTCCAACCACCAGTGTAGTGTGTGTGTGTCAGAAAAATAAAGCATAAATTAAAGCTGGGGGCCTGGCTACAGATAAGGTGCTAGACCTCTGCAGTAATACAGGATTAGACCATTTCAAGGAAACTTAAAATCAGTCCAAGGCCATTTCAGTTGAATGAATATGTGTGTTTTGTTATATATATATATATATATATATATATATATCTATATATCTATATCTATATATATATCTATATATATATATAATTATAATATATAATTTATATTTTTGTTTTTCTTTTTTAATTGTGTGACAATTTTCTGTGTTCATCTAGGAATCTAGACTTCTCTAGGGGTCATCAAGCAGTCATTGGAGACCGGGATGCTCAGCATCACCAGCTGCGACAGTTACGCCTTGTGTCACTAGGAAGATGGATTTGTGAGAACCAGCCCCGGTGTGTTGTGCTGTTTTTGCGACTAGCAAACAAAGATCAAATATGCTTGGGTTCTGCTTTGGCAATGTAAAGCCCTACTCCAGCCAAAGCTGTCCAAACTTCTTTTCAGCTGTCCTTCCCTCCTCTGTGCTATGCATGGTTTAGGCAGTAAACTATCATGAACACTACAATCCTCCTTTGTTGGCATCTGGGTGTGAAGTATTGTGACAGTCGTCCACTTTTGACAGTTGGACTTGAGTTACAGACCAATGCAGTGTCACTGCTGCATGCGACTGACCTGTAACACAAGGTCCCAGCTGCAGCTTCTGTGCAGATTACCCACACCCCAGTGAGTAGTTTTTTCATGTTATTGCCTAAATCTGGTTTATCACAGAGGGTGGAATGTAGTCATGGGCAGAGGAATTGCCTATGGTCAGTTCTGACAAAATAATGTGCTGAACTTATCCTTACTCTGGCTTGCTAATCATGAGACTGGCAGAGACGACGCTCCACATTCCTGAGTTCACAGGTTTAACCCCATCCTGTTCTAAATCAACCTATTGAGATGGGGTGGTGGTGTTTAGTCGTGTGTTCCAGTAGCTAAAGATTTACTGGCAACGTTCTTACCTGGGGAGGTCAATACTGCTGCTTATTAGCTTAACTGTTACAGTGGAAGGATTCTTTGACTTGTCATAGTTTTTACTCCAGGCCAGAGGAACCTTGCAAAAGGTGGGCGCATAAGTAAATTGCATGTATGGGGCGCAATCCTAACACAAATGTTAATTTGACATTCCAAAAGAGGAAAACCATAAGGCAGAACACCAAATACCTGTCAAAAAAGGGGTTTTCCCCTAAATTTGGATTCCAGCACATGACCTTTTTATTTTTCCTATTGCATGGCCCGTCCTGCTTCCAGAAGTCGTTACGTATGGGTTATTCCACCACAAGGTGGCGCAGTGTACTGCAGAAGAGTTGTAGCTCCTCCGGTACCATATAAAAACAGGATCACCAATAGACCAATCTAGTGTTTCCTCTGCAGTGATTCTGCGAAGATAGAAGATGGCTCTTTATATTGCGCAGGTGAGGGGGGCAACCAAGCATGCGGCCCTGCATGTCTATTTCCACCCGTTTCTGCACCCTCTGTGCCTCCCAGCCTTGGCTGACGGATCAGCTGACGGTAGAGGAGCACTAGGGTCAGGTGCTCAAGGAGCGCTGCTCGAAGCCGCAAACCCTGTACCACAAAGGGTAGCCGGCCATAGGCTTTATGGTGAGCCTACTGAGGGATGCTGAGTTCCTGTCCTAGCTTCTGGGGGTGAGTGTTTTGGGGACTGTGTGCCCTATTCTCTGGTGTCTGCCCCCCGTCCTGGCCTGGTGTATTCTAAGTATACAGTACGTCCTGCTCCAAAGATAATACTTACAATTGGGTTATCCTAGGTTATCCCAGGGACCTCCCTCAAATCCCCGATTTCTCTGCAGTGCTGACTGCGAAGACATGAAGTATCACTCTCTTGCAGGTGAGCGGGGCTATTACAGCCTGCGGCCCTGTTGGACTATTCCCGCCCGTCCTCCTTGTGATGTGCCTCCCAGCCTGGGCTGCGCTGGTCGGGTGAAGTTAGCCAGCACCATGGGTGCTTAACGGAGCCATGCTCCACCGCAATCCCCCACCATAGGGTAGGTGGTTTAGGCTGATGGTGAGCCTCATAGTGGATGTCCCTCCCGCATTATTGCCCCATGCCCCGTGTAGAGGTGGACCCTGTTTAGGGGGTCGCCATCCTGCCCCGTGTGTGGTGGTCTCAGTACATACTATTCTCAGATTATGGCCGTGTTTGTCCCGGACCGGCATCTAGTCAGAGCCGCGCTGCTTGCTCCGTCTATTCTGGCCGCCGCCGTCTTTTTTTTCCCCTTGACTTCTCAATCTATGTAATTGTGTACAGCTCGCGCTGACTTATCCTGCAGCTTGAGGCAGGAAGGTAATCTTTTTACATCGCCTACGGGTGGCAAATTGGTAGCGGCGTCTTTGGCCCTTATGAGTATTCACTAGCAGACGCTTTTACTCATACTACATGATTGACTTGCCAGCCTTAACGGCCGCTTCTGAGCTTCGCGCTCTTTGGGGGAAGGCGGGGACCTGGCGTGGCGCGCTCCGCGTCACACCCTGGTCGGACACGCCCTCTGAGTTCGGGCGGCGCCATTTTGTGGATCTTCGCACGCGCGTTGGCGGTCCCTCTCCTCCCCTGGTCTGTAAGTGCCCTTTGCTGGCGATTTCACTCTTTATTAATTCCTTTGCTGCGCATGGTTCTGACACCTACTATTCCCCTTCTGTCTTTCAGACGTTAAGACTCTGGTGGCTTCTCCTGGCCTAACATAACTCGTAGCGGGCTTACATAAATTCTCCCACATTCCCAGCGGGCCTTTGGGAAATCCAGGGTTGCTTATTGCATAATTACCTACTGAAATATATTGCACTGAGTTACAGCCGGCTGCGGCTTCCAGACTGCCCACTGCTGCCCAGACTATTACAGGGCCGACAAAGCGCTCTGGCCCTGACATGAAGCGGTCCTCTACGCCCTCTGTTTCTACCCCTGCTAAGGGATCGGCGGAGTCCGCTACTCCGCGGGCCTGCACCACTTCTGAGGAAGGAAGGTTGTTCTCAGACTCGGGCTCATCCGACGAGGAGCCGCGGAGTCATGACGATTCTAACCTCGAAGACTGGAACCATTTTGATACCATTGGCTTACTGAGTAGAATCTTTAAGGCCCTGTCTATCTCCCTCCCCAACGCGGCTCCCCAGCTGAGAGGAGTGTTTCCATACAGCGACACCGTGCTTGGAATTCCTAGAGCAGGCTCATTTCCATGCTCTCGTACCCGAGGAATGGGAACACCCCGGTCGGCTTCTAGGGACCCCAGGGGACTGGGATTGGAAATACCCCTTCCCCCCCTGAGATGGTTGATTGTTGGTCTTCGCCCCCTGTGGTAGACGCTCCGATCATTGGGGTTCCTAAACCCCCCTTTGTGGCAGCTCCTGCTTACTGTACCCTTCGGGACGCCGAGGACCGGCGCATGGATAAACTGGCTTCCCACACTTTTTTCTGTGCAGGAACGGCGCTGCGCCCGGTTTGTGCCGCGCCCATCACTGCAGTGGCCGCCAAAACCCTCATCGGACAGATGCTTGAGCATCACGTTAACAATCTCTCCTGGGAGGTGTTTAAGGCACTCTCCAGTTGTGATGTATTTGTCAGATTTATCCTTTTAGCTATGGATGACACCATTAGAATGTGTGCGAGGACTTCCGCCCTTGTGGTGGTGATGCGTCGCATGGTCTGGCTGCGAGAGTGGGGTGCGGACTATGCTGCTAAAAGGACTCTTACCCGGTTCCCCTTTAAAGGGCATCTCCTGTTTGGTGCCCGTCTGGACCTGTTTGGAAAGAAGGGCAAATCACCCCGACGCAGGCGCCCGTCTCGGTCCCCTCGGGACAGGCTCACCCCTCCCCCTCCATACCATAGCGTTAAACAAGAACTGGGGGTGTCCTCCCGGAGTTGGAGCACAGACCCCTGCCCCACGAGCAACAGACAACGCTCTGGGCCCTCTGGCAGGGTGAAACCTAAATCTTTCACCAAATCCCCTCAAGCATGATGGGGCGCCCTCTTTCTGGTGGATACAGGAGGTAGTTTCCTCCGGATACAGGATAAAGTTTGCCGCGCGGCCTCCCCCATGATTGTCAGGTTACTCCTGGTCCCCTGCCTATGTTCAGGTGCTGGTGCAGGCCATACACGGCCTGCGGGGCTTTGGAGGTCACTTGCAGTTTGCCCTTATCAGGCAGAGGCAGGTGCCGTTACGCCAACCCCTTCACATTCTCCCAAAAGAATGAGTCTGTCTGCCCTTCTTAATCACAAGTCTTTGGCACTTCTGCTATGCAGGCACTTTTCTGCATGAAAATTTCTGGGATGGGCCACTAGCGCCTTGCGCCTAGTGGGTCCTTGCCTTCTGGGGAGATCAGGGATGCTTATGCTCACTTCCCTGTGTCTTCTAGACACTCAGGCTTTTCTGGTTGTGTTGGGTATCCAACACCGCTATTCCGTGGCCTTGTTATCTGGTCTCTCTTCTGCCCCCACGGTGTTCACCAGGGTACTCATGGAAGCCATGTCTCTGTTGAGACCAAGGGGAGTCCGCGAGAGGCCTGCCAGGTGGTCCTTCTCGCTTCCCAATCTCTGTCAGGTCGAGTTAGCTACTGGGCTGGTGCCATCACTTGAGAGTCCTCTGGATGGGTGTTTTTTTTTTCTTCACCTCTTGTCCTCCTTGTCCTCTTGATGGGTATCTCCATTTCTAGGGACGAATCTAGTCTCGGTCGGGCGAGAATCTTCCTCCCTCTACAATAAGGTGGACAATCTGGTTGCAGGGGTTCAATCCCTACTTGCTGTTCCAGTCCCTTCACCAGGCAGGAATGCGGCTGGTGGGCCCGTCTTGGTGACTTACTTAGTGAAGTTCCTTATATTCCTCTACCAGGGCTTTTCTTCTACAAATTCTATTCTTAATTCTGGACTGGGACCCAGCATCCCTGGAGCGGGATCATGTGTACCCTTCCCCTGGGTTAGGATTCCCACTTTGAGTGGATTTACTCTAGGATACTGTCTGGGGACAGTTCTTTGCTTGCCCCTTCCACAGATGATCACTGTGGATGCCAACCCTTCAGGTGGCAGGGAGGTTCTTTCCTTCTGTAACCCCATGCGGGTGTAACCCCATGCGCGTTCTAGGAGGTCCTTGTACCTATCAGTACAGTGAATTTTTAGGCTGACGCTATCTCGCCTGTCTTCGCCTCTTCCAGGCCTGCCTGTTGGGTGGTGCTCGGCCTGTCTGACGACTGTGGCCTGCCATTATTCATCTGTGTGGGACCTAGTGCTGGATGGTTCCCCAGAAAGGTATATTTTCCTGTTCTGGGTGGAGGATAATGTTCCCTGCTTATCATTGGTATTCGCCCCTGTGGAAGTTCCCTCTGTGACAGGTGGTGCTATCCCTGGGTTCTCCATGATGTTCAACCATTATGGCTTGTTTGGTGCTCCGTCACTTTTTCAGGCTCTTGCCACTTATTTCCCTGTCCCTGGCTCCTCTGACCGTGGTCATGAGGATTTAGTATTTTTATGACAGGGCATTCTGGCCTTTTGACCTTGTCTCCCTTTCCCTTGTTAGGCGGTTTTCTGTGCAGAATCGCTCTGGTAGGGGGACCATTGATTCGGGTGGCCCCTGGGGGGCCTAGTGGAGTGTGGATTCGCAGACGTGATACCTTAGGGTAGTTCTATACGTTCTGCCAAGGGTGCCGCTCTGTTTCGCTCAGGGCCTCCGTTTTTCAATTCTACAGTCTCTGGCCTAGCCGGCCTGGCTGCTGGTTCTTCCGTCCTTATGGAGACGGGATTCTTCCCTCTGTGTTAGTGCCTATTGGAAGTCTAAGAGCAGCGCTTTTCTTCTTCTTCTTCCACTCTTATGAGGTATGGCTTACCCATATGGATAGGTGCTAGCCTAGGTCTCTTTCCCGTTGGGCATTCTCTGTTCCTAGGGTTTTAGCGTTATTACAGCATGACTTAGAGTTGGCTCCCCAACTCGATACTCTGAAGGGTCAGGTTCTACCCTGTCCGCCTTCTGGCAGAAGTCTTTTGCCTATTTCCCTCGGCTATGCTTTCCTTCGGGGGTTGCTCATTGCGTGCCTCATTTAATTCTATGATCCCTGTTGGGATTTGATTTTTTTTATTAATGTAGCCTTGTAGGACTTCCTTTTGGGCCTATTCAGGAGGCTGTCTGACTGTCTTTTACATTCATCGTTGTCCCTGGGGCCTGCTGTCTCAGTCAGACGTGTGTCTGAGCGGGTGGCTCTGTTTCGCTAGCCCTCGTTCCTTGTTATGCACCAGGATAAGGTAGTGCTCCGCCTTACGCCGGACCTTTCTACCTCGGGTGGTGGTTTAGGCTCATGTGTTTAAGACATTGTCTTTCTTTTGTACCTTATCCCTAGTAACTCGGGAGGCACGGGGATTTATTTTCCCTCATCAGGTGCTGGAATCCTTTTTCCTGGATTGCTTTTCTGGTCCCTTAAGGGGACTGATGCCCCTCGGGGTTTGTGGGCACCTAGCTCTGTATGTGCCTGATCTTGTCTGCCTCCAGGGGTTATGCGGCCTTGGCCTAGCCTTTTACTTGGATCTTTTTTCCTTCTGGTCCTAGGGAAGATTGGCTTCTTCCTGGAATGATTGTTAGAGCTTGATCTTGTCAGGCTGTTGCTCAGACCTATTCCTTTGAGGTGCTGAGCTTCTCTCGCCTTATTCTGTTTCTACTGGTGAATAGGTATCCTTTGGCCTTTCCTCACCAGGTTTTGTTGTACAGGTTTGCTATATGGCTACCTTGGTTTCTGGTTCATACCTTTTTCATGGGTTTTTACTATTTGACGTTGGAGCCTTTGCTCCTGTCGCTTTCGGTGGTGAGGTTGCAGGTTACAGTGCCTCGACGGCCTACTGTGCCTTTTTTGTTGGGGATCCCACCCTATTTTATGGACACTGCTATTGGATGTCCCAATTGTAAGTATTATCTTTGGAGCAGGACGTACTGTGTACTTAGAATAATCTAATTCTGTGAAGTACTCACATGTAGAATTGGTATTTTACGTATACAGTACGTCCTGCTCCACCCCACCCTGGTTTTTCATTATTCTGGATCCCCTGTATGGTGATTGTTGTTGTTATCATTACCAGTTGTTTTGGTGGTTGGTTTCTCCCGGCTTCTGGTTCACTGCTTTTCAATGCTGGGGATTTGTGGAAGGTCCCTGGGTATATGAAGGGCCCGGGAAGAGCCTGTTTTTGCATGTCTGCAGCCCCACAGCGCCCTCTGGCGGAGGATAACCCAATTGTTAGTATTATCTTTGGAGCAGGACGTACTGTATACGTATAATACCAATTCTACATTTGGTATTCTACTTGTTGCTTCGTGATGGTGCCGCTTTTGCACTCTTTGGGGGGGGGGCGGGGCCAGGGGGATGCCGCGTATCGCATCGCCCCTCGAGGTTCCTCTGTCGCTTCTAATCACCATATGGAGGCTTCTGGGGATAGCGTGCTCGGGGGTCCTTCGGGGCAATCCTGGCTGTGTGCCATGTGTGTGATATCCCTTTTGAGTAACAGTGCCGCGGTGTGCGTGCCGTGCGCCCAGGGTATCGATGCGGCCCAGGCTGGGCTACCCGCTTCGCTTCCCCCCTCTGCGCCCCTCCGCGCCTGCTTTTAGCCCACAGTGAGGGCGATTCTAGCAGGGGGTCACAACAGCTTGCCTGGCCTGTTCAGCGTAAGGCCTCTAGAAAGAAGGGGCACCTGACTTCCTCGCCTGCACGGTTTACTGAGGAGCAGGAGGAAATTGATCTTTTTGATGAACATTATTCCCTGGAGGAGGGGGAGCTTTTCTCGGGCTCTGACTCCTCTGGGGACCAGCAGGTGGGCCGCGACAGTGACTCTGGGTCTGAGTCTGAGGATTCCTGGTTTCCTGAGGACACCGCTAATCTGTTTCACATTTTTTAGGTTTTACACATTGCCCCCCCCCCCCCGAGGTGGCTAAGAGGAAGCAGGGTGAGCTCTTTTGTGCTGTTAAGCAGCGTCTGGAGTTCCCTGAGCAGAGTCATTTCACTAATATGGTGCTCAAGGAGTGGGAATGTACTAGTAGATTGCCCGCGGTGCCTAAAGGTTTGTATAAGAAGTATCCCTATTCTTGGTGTGCCACACACCCCGCTTCACTTTTAAATATTCATCACTTAATGGGTTAACTCGCCGCCAGGTGATGTAGTGCAGAGAGGAAGTCTTGTAACGAGCCCCCTTCCGGCCTATATATACCTGGTACCTCCTTGAATCACCATTATTTTTCTCTCTGCTTGACAAGTCAGAAGATGGAAGTCTCCTGCTTACAGGTAGGCCGGGGTTTTCTTACCCCGCCACCCCCCTTTTGGTCTATTTCTGCCCGGTTTGAGTGTGTATACCTTAATGGTGGAATGGAAGCCTCCCAGCCTAGGCTGCTCACCGGGCAAATGGAAGATGGCACTTTAAGTGCCTAGGAGCTTATCTCCTACCGCTCGACCTCATGCGTGGGGCAATGCGGCTATCCGGCATGGTGATCCGGAAATGGGATGACCCTGTCCCGAGGGTCCCCATAGCCCCTTACTCTCCCATTACGGTCCCTTCTCCCTTCATTATGGGGAAGGGGGGGGTTTGAGGGTGTGCTTTAAGTATGTGTGTTTCACTTGTATCACTTTATTTCAACGTGTGTGTGTTCATGTTATGCATTAGGTTTATTCAGCATGTGTATACCTTTGGTTTTGGTTTAGGTCTGCTTGAATGGCAGACAGCGCTGGGTAGGTGGCTGGCCGCTTTTCTTAGCAGACTATTGCTTTAGTGGCCCCCTACCCCCTTCCCCCCTCCCCGCTGGCATTGTATGTACTCTATTTGCATAGGCTGCGCTATGCGGTCTTTATTTGTCCTCCCCCCTCCGCTGCCTGGGCGCACGTGTAGTGGCCCATCTGGTGTAATCTCCAGCTGAATGGCTGTACTGATTGGCGTAGGGGGGCGGGTCCCGGTGACGCGGCATCAGGGGCGCGGCGCCGACGGCGGCGTTTTGCGGCGGGCCCAGCATTCACTTCCCTTCAAAGGAGGAAGTCGCGTGGGCGCGCGGCCGCACTTAGTCTTCTGTGCTGTGGCTGCTGGCTGCAGTCTTGCTCTCCGGTTGCTGCCTTCGCTGGGCCAGGTAAGCGGCCCCACCCGTTGGGGCCGTTAAGTGGGAAGTGCATATCTTTTTGTATTTGATATGGTGGGGAGTCATATTTTATTAGGGGGCATGATTTTGCTCATGTTTAAAGGCACTTTGGTGCCATGCCTATATGATTCTTATACACGTGAGGATCTGATTGGGGTTTCTTTTTCCTTACAGATCCCGGGATCCCTGCTTATGGTGGCCCTCCGGCTCTATGTTGCCTGGCTATTTATTGGGATATCTATTAATGCATGTATATATAATCTATATATAGGTATATATATATAGTTTATTAAAGGGGACCTTAACTTAACTTAAAAAAAAAAAAAATCCTCCCTTCCGCGACATTTCCTAAGAAAGGGGGATCCCGGGTTGGCTTATGCCTTAAAAGACCCAAGTATTGCGAATACCATAAATCACCATGTGGAGGCTTCCGTAATTTCCGGAAACGGTTCTACTGAGCCTTTCAGGGGGGTGCGTAGGTTGTGGGGTTCCACTCCCAGCTGATGATGTCTTTATTTGCATCCCTTGTGCAAAGCAGACTATTGCGCGCCAGTCCGTTGCTTCGGCTGCGGGCCCATCGCATCCTTCATCATCTCCTACCTCTCCCTCCCTGTTCCGGACCCCGCATGACACTGTCAAAGGTGGGGATTCGCATTCCGAGGCGGCGGCACAGCCCAGCCCCCGGAAAGTAGTGCCCGTTAAAGCAGCGTTAAAGGCCGCTGCAAAACGGAGGCACCAGGACGAGCTATGTGAGCCTGTGGAATGGTCCGATGGATCCCCGGACGAGGATGAATTCCTGTCGGAGTCAGATGAGCCTGCAGGTCAGCTTGAGGCTGATGTGATTGGCGATTGGTCGGAGGGGGTTGTTTTTGACACCCCCTCCATTCTGGCTCAAATGTTTAAAATTTTGAATTTAGATCCACCTGAGGCAGCCGCCCTGCCAAAGGGTCAGTTGTTTAAGGAGCCTCAGCTGCTTTGGGTTTTTCCCAGACAACACCACTTTGAGAGGGTGGTTCTTAAGGAATGGGAACATCCCACGCGGTTATCTGGAATTCCTTCCAGTTGGGAAAAGCGTTATCCTTTTCCGCCAGAATTGGTGAAGCTTTGGTCTGTCCCTCCTGACGTCGATACCCCGGTGCTAGGGCTCTCCAGCACGGCTATGGTACAGTCTGCTGAGACCACTGTCCCTAAGGATGGGGAAGATCGTCGGATTGACCAATACGCTCGCCATGGTTTTATTTATTCCGGGTCAGCGTTGCGCCCGGTGTGTGCTTCAGCCCTTCTTCTATTGGCAATTAAGTGCTTAATTCAGGGGCTATATGAGGATCTTAATCCCGCTTGTAAACAGTTTACTGCGCTTAAGCAGTGTGAATCTTTTGTGTCTTATGTCCTGGCCGCTCAGGACGATGCGCTGGCTATGAGTAGCAAGGCAGCGGCTATGCTGGTGGCTATTCGCAGGTCAGTATGGCTGCGTCAGTGGTCAGCGGACGCGGCTTCTAAAAGGGTGCTTACAGCTCTCCCCTTTTTGGGGTTGCGTCTGTTTGGGGAGAAAATTGATTCAGTCGCAAAGGGTGGTAAGATGCCACAACGCAAGAGGCCTCGTGTCCCCTTTAGGGGGGCAGGTTCCGGTAGGCCCTCCTTTCGAGGATTCAGAGCGGGCAGGGGTGCTTCCTTTCCCGCTACCAGAGGTGCAGGTTGGACTCGGGGGGAGGGGCCGTGGCCGGTCCGCTCAGTCCTGGGGCACCAAGCCCAAACCTGCTGATAAGCCCACTCAGCAATGAGGGGCTGCCCTCACCCGTGCGGGTGGGGGGACTATTGCGACACTTCTCCCAGGTTTGGAACCAAGTGGTTCCAGGCAGATGGATCCAGGAGGTAGTGTCGGCCAGTTACGACCTGGAATTCGAGTCTCACCCTCCTTCACGGGTCGTTCGGTCTCGGGTGCCCATCGTTCCTTTGGCTACGCAGGGGCTCCTGGCGTCGGTAAGGGATCGATCATCCGGCCGGGGCCGCGCTTAGAGATGGGCCTCGTTTTCTACTCCAATCTTTTCGTAGTCCCCGAGAGAGATGGGTCGGTTCATCCCGGCCTGAACTCTCATCAACACAGAGCGTTTCTTCCTTTTGCCCAAATTCACACGAGAACGCTTCAGCTTTTTCTGTTAGCGTTTTGGGACCAGCAACTTCAGTCGCTGGATCAGTCCTTCCAGTTGTCCTCCCGTGTACGGCAGTCCCTCCTGTGGTGGTTGGTCTCGACCAATCTTGTGTAGGGCAGGCCTTTCCTGACCCCCCTTTGGAAAATTGTCACCATGGACGCCAGTCTGTCGGGATGGGGCAGATTCTGGAAGGAGCTGCAGTTTCAGGGGCAGTGGGGACCTCAAAGGCCCCACTTACCCATCAATATTCTGAAACTGAGAACCATCCGTCAGGTGCTTGCTCTCCTGACTCAGCACGTTCTGGGCCTTTCGGTCCAGATGTGTTCAGACAATCAAACAGCGGTTGCTTACGTCTGTCTTCAGGGAAGGACTCGCAGTCTGAGTACTCTCAGAGAAGTGTCCCTGATCCGGACCTGGGCAGTGTTCCATGTTCCTTGTCTCTCGGCGGTTTACATTCCAGAGGTGAAGAAACAGGTAGCGGACCGGTTGAGCAAGGGCTCTCCCCGTCTGGAAGAATAGGCTCTCCATCCTCGGGTGGTTCGCTCACTGTGTCTCCAATGGGGGACCCCGGATGTGGACCTGTTGGCCCCTCATCACTATCACAGGCTCCCGAACTTCGTGTCGCTCTCCCAGGATCCTCTGGCTCTGGCAGTGGACGCCATGTCCCTGAGCTGGGGAGTTCTGGGATTTCTATACCTGTTTCCTCCGATGCCCATGCTGGGCAGGGTTCTTCAGAAGTTGGCTCTGGGAAAGGTGTACGCCATTCTCGTGGCCCCAAGGTGGCCAAGACGAGTGAGGTTCGCAGACATCGTTCGGCTGGCAGTGGACCAGTTCGTTCTGCCTCTTCGGCCCGATCTGCTCACTCAGGGTCAATTGTGTTACCCCAATTTACCAGCGCTGGGTTTGATGGCCTGGCTGCTGAAACCTCCATCCTGAAGGAGGAGGTTCTTTCTGATTCAGTCATTAAGACTCTGATCAGTGCCCGGTCTTCTTCCATCACCTACTATAGGACTTGGAAAGCCTATATCGCTTGGTGTGAGATAAGATCTTTTCCTTGTAGGGTCTTTTCGGTCTCCAGGATTCTGGAGTTTTTACAATCAGGGCTGGCCTCTGGTCTCCAGCTAAGTACGTTGAAAGGGCAGGTCTCTGCCTTATCTATCTTTTTTTCTGAAGCGTGTTGCGCTTAAACCTTTAGTTAAAACTTTTTTTTCCAGGGGGTTACGCATGTGCGGCCTCCCAGGAAACCATTACTCCCGGTTTGGGATTTGAATTTGGTTCTTTCTGCTCTTCAGGTTCCTCCTTTTGAGCCTCTGCAAGATATTGCTTTGTCTACCCTGACTCAGAAGATTGTCTTCTTGGTAGCGATCACTTCGGTCCGGCGTGTCTCAGAGTTGGCGGCCTTGTCTATCCAGGCGCCTTACTTTGAGAGGCATCAGGATAAAGTGGTCTTTCGGTTCAAGCCAGACTTTCTTCCTAAGGTTGTTTCTGCTTTTCATTTGAACCAAGATATTGTTCTTCCCTCCTTGTGTCCTAATCCTAAGAATGACAAAGAGAGGGTTTTGCATTGTTTGGATGTAGTACGCTGTGTTAAGTACTACTTGATTATCACGTCTCCTTCTCGTAGGACGGATTCCTTTTTTGTTGTGCCCCATGGGCCTAAGAAGGGTTTGGCTCCAGCCAAATCTACTATTAGCAAGTGGATACGTCAGGCCGTTACTGCGGCCTATTCTGCTAAGGGAAGAGTTCCCCCTTTTCGTATCACTGCTCATTCCACTCGCGCTGTTGGGGCGTCTTGGGCATTTCAGCACCAAACTTCTGTTGAACAGGTTTGTAAGGCCGCCACTTGGTCTTCTGTTCACACTTTTTTAAGTTTTACAAAGTTGATGTGCGGGCCTCAGCGGATGCTGTTTTTGGCCGCAAAGTTCTGCAGACTGCAGTCATTTAAGTTATGCTTCACCTGGCCTTGAGATGCCCTTCCCTTGTGGACACTGCTTTTAGATGTCCCATTAAGTGATGAATATTTAAAAGTGAAGCGGGGTGTGTGGCACACCAAGAATAATACCATTTTGTGAGTACTCACCTGAAAAATGGATATTGTTGGTGTGCCACACACCCCGCTTCACTCCCACCCTTTTCGGTATTACCGAAGCCTTTATATGGTGAAGCCTTTTTATTTATATCAAAATTGATTTTGAGGTTACCGGTGGAATACTGGTACCTTGTCTTTCTGCTTTTTAATATACTGGTGATTGAAGGGAGGTACCAGGTATATATAGGCCGGAAGGGGGCTCGTTACAAGACTTCCTCTCTGCACTACGTCACCTGGCGGCGAGTTAACCCATTAAGTGATGAATATTTAAAAGTGAAGCGGGGTGTGTGGCACACCAACAATATCCATTTTTCAGGTGAGTACTCACAAAATGGTATTTTCCTGCTGATTTGGTTAAGCGGTGGTCGGGTCCCCCCCGAAGTAGACGCGCCCGTTCTTGGATTGTCCAACACTTCTATTATGCCTTCCCCTGGCACTACTACACTGCGGGACAGGGAGGACCGGCGTATGAATCAGCTGGCCTGCCATGCCTTGCCTTTGTGGGGGCTGGTTTGCGTCCGTTCTGTGCCGCTGCCATAACTGCTATTACTCTTAAGAGACTGATCAATTGTCTCCTTGCTGGCGCTACAGCTGGAAGGGATGAGTATAGGACCCTTTTGCTGTGCTCTGATTTTGTTGCCTTTATTCTTACTGCCATGGATAATGTAGTACGGCTGAGTGGTAGGGCCTCTGCCCTCTTGGTGGCTGATTTTGTTGCCTTTATTCTTACTGCCATGGATAATGTAGTACGGCTGAGTGGTAGGGCCTCTGCCCTCTTGGTGGCTGATTTTGTTGCCTTTATTCTTACTGCCATGGATAATGTAGTACGGCTGAGTGGTAGGGCCTCTGCCCTCTTGGTGGCTATGTGCCGCTCTGTTTGGTTGCGTCAGTGGGCAGCTGACGCTGCTGCTAAGAAAGCTCTCACTGGACTCCCCTTTGTGGGGCTGCGGCTCTTTGGTGAGCGCCTGGATGTTTTAGCCAGGGATGGTAGGCTGCCTCAGCGTAGGAGGCAGCCTCGGCCTTTTCGGGGGGCCATCTGCTTCAGTCTCCTCCTTTCATACCCCCAGAGGAGGTCGAGGGTCCCTCTTTTCAGGTGCCCGAAGGGGGTCTTGGGGCCGTGGCAGATCCCATGGTCATCCCGGTCTCTCATGGGACCCCAAGCCCAAACCTTCTCCCAAGCCCCCTCAGGCATGAGGAGGCGTCCTCACCCATCCGGGTGGGGTGGAGGCTTTGGCTCTTTGCTCACGTCTGGAGGCTCCGCGTCTCAGACCGGTGGATTCAGGAGGTGGTGTCCTCCGGTTACAAGATAGTTTGCAGCCTGGCCGCCCCCCAGATTCCTCAGATCCCGGATGCCTCACAACCCTCAGGAGTTGCGCCTTGCGGTTCAGCATCTGCTGGACTCATGAGTCATTTGCCTGGTGCCTTCCCAGGAATGGGGTCAGGGTTTCTACTCCAATTTGTTCACGTCCCCAAAAAGGACGGGTCCCTGAGGCCAATCCTGGACTTGAAGGGTCTCAACAGGTTTGTCAGGTTCAAGCACTTTCGCATGAAGACTCTTCGTTCGGCTGTCAGTTCCCTTCGCCCGGGCGACTTCATGACCTCCGTGGACATCAAGGATGCTTATCTTCATGTGCCAGTCTTCCTGGGTCATCAGAGATTTCTCAGGTTTGCTCTAGAGGATCAGCATTACCAATTTGTGGCCTTACCCTTCGGTATCACCTCTGCGCCTCGGGTGTTCACCAAGGTGCTGGCGGCCATGATGGCTCTGCTGCGTCGTCAGGGCATTCACATCCTTCCCTACCTGGACGACATTCTGATTGCAGCTCAGTCTCTTTGGCAGGCCGAGAGGGATACTCAGGTGGTGACCTCCACTCTCGAGTCCTTCGGCTGGGTGATCAACTATCCCAAGTCTTCACTGTCTGCGTCATTGGGGAGGTCCTTTCTGGGCATGACTCTGGATACCTCTCAGGTCAAGGTTTTCCTGCCCCAGCTGAAAGGGGAGGGCCTTCAGAAGCAGGCTCAGGCTCTGCTCTTGTGTCCCCATCCCTCCATCCGGCAGGGGATGCAGTTAGTGGGTCTGATGGTGCCCTGCTTCGAGGTGGTCCCCTTTGCTCAGTTTCACATGAGGCCTCTTCAGTTGCACCTTCTGTCTGTTTGGAATCGGGAACCTGTGTCCCTGGATCAGGAGTTTGCTCTGTCCCCCCTGGCCAGACAGTCCCTCTTGTGGTGGCTGGACTCAAGGAACCTTCTAGTGGGCAGGACTTTTCTGCCTCAGCGTTGAGAGACTGTCACCACAGATGCCAGTCTGACAGGTTGGGGGGGCTTTTGGAAGTCTCTGCAGTTCCAGGGTCAATGGGGCCCCCAGGAGGCCCATGCTCCCATCAATGTCCTGGAACTGAGGGTGATCAGGTTGGTTCTTGCTCAGCTGACATCACACCTTTGGGGTCAGGCTATTCAGATCCACTCGGACAACCAGACGGCAGTTGCCTACATCAATCATCAGGGAGGGACTCAGAGCAAGCGAGCCCTCAAGGAAGTGTCCCTGATACTGTCTTGGGCGGAAGAGAATGTGCCTTGCATCTCAGCGGTTTGCATTCCTGGGGTGGAGAACCTGGAGGCAGACTCCCTGAGCAGGGGGATGTCTCGGTTGGGGGAATGGTCTCTCAGCAACAAGGTATTTCACTCCCTGTGTCACCGGTGGTGTCTTCCGGATGTGGACCTGTTTGCGTCCCGCCACAATCACAAGCTTCCCAGGTTCGTCTCCCTGTCACAGGACCCTCTGGCCGTCGCCACGGATGCGCTTAGCAATGCCTTGGACGGAGTTTCGGCCCCTCTGTGTTCCCTCTCCTTCTTCTGCTGGGCAGGGTGCTGCGCAAGATAGCCCAGGAAGGGGTACCAGCCATTCTGGTGGCCCCCTGCTGGCCAAGGAGGGTATGGTTCGCAGACGTCGTACAGTTGGCAGTGGATCAGTATGTCCTGCCCAAGGATCCAGAGCTGCTCACTCATGGACAACTGTGCCATCCCAATTTACAAACGCTGGCTTTAACGACTTGGCTGCTGAAACCTCCATCTTGATGGATAAGGGTTTGCCAGCCTCTGTTGTTGATACCATGATTAGGGCTAGGAAGAAGTCCTCGTCCTTTTATCTACTATAGGATCTGGCATGCTTACATTGCCTAATGTGAGTCTAGGTCTCTGCCTTGTAGGGTGTTTTCTATTCCCAGGATTCTGGAATTTTGCGACATGGTTTGGATTCGGGCCTTCAACTTAGTACCCTCAAGGGACAGGTGTCAGCTCTGGCAATTTTCTTCCAAAGGTCTTTTGCCAATCACCGGTTGGTCAAGACTTTCTTTCGGAGAGTTACTCATGTGCGTCACCACGTAAACTTATGCTACCGATTTGGAACCTGAATCTGGTGTTGTCTGCTCTGCAGGGTCCTCCCTTTGAGCCTATCAGTGGGGCTGCCTTGCCCATTATGACTCTAAGGTGGCCTTCCTGGTGGCCATTACCTCGGTTAGGCGAGTCTCTGAGCTGGCTGCTCTTTCCATCAAGCCTCCTTATTTTGAGCGGCATCAGGATAAGGTGGTGTTTCGGCTTAATCCGGATTCCTTGCCTGAGGTTGTCTGCTTTTCATCATCAGGACATTGTTTTGCCTTCTTTGTGTCCTAACCCTGCTAATTCCAAGGAGCGGACCCTTCATTCTTTGGATGTTGTCAGGGCTCTGAAGTTTTATTTGGTTGCTGCTGAGTCTTTCAGGAAATCTGACGCTCTTTTTGTTCTTCCTGCTGGACCTAGGAAGGGTTTGCCTCCAGCTAAATCCACTATCGGCAAGTGGATCCGTCAGGTGATGGAGCAGGCCTACTCTGCTAGGGGGAAGGTTCCTGCTTTTAGAGTTACTGCTCATTCCACTCGTGCTATTGGTGCATCTTGGGCTTTTCAGCACCAAGCTTCTGTTGAACAAGTTTGTAAGGCCGCAACTTGGTCTTCTGTTCATACTTTTTCCAGGTTTTACAAGGTTGATGTTAAGGCCTCAGCTGATGCTGCCTTTGGCCGCAAGGTACTTCAGGCGGTAGTGGTTTGAGCTGCCTGTTGTTACTTTTTGGGGATCCCACCCTACCTTACGGACACTGCTGTTGGACATCCCATACGTAAGGACTTCTTGAAGCAGGCCGTGCCATGCAATAGGAAAAAGACAATTCTGTGAGTACTCACCCGTAGAATTGCTTTTACTATGCATGACACGGCTTGCTTCACCTCACCGTTGTTATCGTTATTCTTGGTTGCCTCTTTATGGTGATTGTTCCAAGTTAGTTGGGGTTTTACCTTTTTTACCTTTATTATCTCCCGGTTTTCTTGAATAACTGCTTGTCAACGCTGGATTGGTCTATTGGTGATCCTGTTTTTATTTGGTACCGGGAGGAGCCACAACTCTTCTGCAGTACACTGCGCCAACTTGTGGCGGAATAACCCATACGTAAGGACTTCTTGAAGCAGGCCGTGCCATGCATATAAAAAAAAATTCTACAGGTGAGTACTCACAGAATTGTGTTTTTTTTTTTTTTTTTTTTTTTGATATGATTTTATTTGGGAGGTAGGATGAACACCAGCTTCCTGTATGGCCACAGAAGGCAGGAAGTCCTTTCTAAAATGTCACTACACACTTTTTATATGTAGGGTAATCTGCATGATCGGCAATCATTTGTTCATGTTTTTTTTTTTTCCAGGCTTTTGCAGTATGGCTGTTTTGAAGGGGTATTCGTCTTTTCCTCTGATATTCCCGAATTAATGATTGACGATGAGGCCAGTGTGGAGGACAGGGCTTCTCCGCAAGACAACAAACCCGCAGATCCACAGAAAACAGAAGGGAGCCCCGGTTTAAAATCCGTTCTGTCCACTGGCCGCAGCCTGAGCTGTGAATCCTCTGAGAAGCCAGTGGTGACTTTCAAAGAGAACATTAAACCACAGGAAGTAAACCGGGAGTTGCCCATAAGAAGCTACACCAGAGTGGCGAATGCTAGCAAAGAGCAGAGAGATTATATTAAGGGTATGAATTCTACCGGGAACAAGAAAGAAAATGGTAAACGGAAGAATGAACCCAAGAAGACTAACCCTGCTGAGAAAATCCAGGAACCTGCAAAGCAGAGCATTGCTGTACAGGTTTGTGTTTTACACTGAAACTCGTTGCTATTTCTACCTCCCTTCATGATGACCCCTTGCTGCTCATTAAAGTGGACCTACCTATTATTGCAGAGACCCTCACATATCCCTGGTTGCTAAGTTCATCCGTAATATACAGATGCTTACCTTCTCTTTACAGAGTGCCATCTAGCAAGGGGCATACGACTATGGAGGAGAGGAGCTTTGATCTGTGTTAAAAGACCAAAACCATAGACTCCTGGCCCTGGAGTCTAAAAGACCCCAGAGCTGGACGATTCTCCCCTAGTTAACCAGAAAAACATACTTTTGATGGCGTTTTTTGTTTACCAAGGTTCCAAGTATATCCAGCATTTTTATCATTATTTTTTCTCAACAAATCTGTTTTCCTGGTGTCCTGCTCGGGTCGCTCCATTCTTGACAATCGGGTTATCCGCCACAAGGTGGCGCAGTTGACTGCAAAACGAAACTTGTGGCTCCTCCCAGCTCAAATAAAGGCATCTGTTTCCCTAATAATCCCTTGCAGTCTGACTGCGAAGATGGATGCTGTCTCTCTCTATGGATATCGCAGGCAAGCGGGGCATCCCAAGCCTGTCGGACACTGCAACTCTATTCCCACCTGCTTCCGGGACCCATCCTGCCTCCCAGCCCTGGCTGAGGATCAGGTGACTGTAGGGGAACGCCTAGGGTCAGGCGTTCACAGAGCTAGGCTCTGGGTCGCAGACCCTGTCTTAAAGGGTAGCCAGGGAAGCCGACCATAGGCTATGGTGAGCCTATTGGGGGAAAGGGGAACCACCTGCCCTTATGTAGCCCACATGCTTTATTTTGGTATTTTGGAGCCCTCTTACATGAGGCCGGCGGACCGGCGGCGCTGTCTTCTCCGCTCGCTGCGGACTGCGTGACTGGGCTAGGGGGACCCTCTCTGTCTGTTACTTTCTTCTCCGGGCGCCATTTTCTTTATTGCATTGCACGGCCTGCTTCGTATTCATAACAGTTGGGTTATTCCGCCACAAGGTGGCGCAGTGGTACTGCAGAAAGCTGTGGCATCTCCCGGCCCCCTATAAAAGGGGATCAACCATAGAGTTCCCAGTATTTCCTCTGCAGTGAAACTGCGAAGATAGAAGATGGCTCTCTCTCTATGCGCAGGTGAGCGAAGCATCCGAGCCTACGCCCCTGCAAGTCTATTTCCACCCGTTTCTGGGCCCTCTGCCTCCCAGCCTTGGCTGACAGATCGGGTGAGGGTAGAAGTGCACTAGGGTCAAGTGCTCCTGCAGCGCTGCTCCAAGCCGCAGTCCAGTCCCTGTTCCACAAAGGGTAGGCGGCCATAGGCTTTATGGTGAACCTAATAGGGATGCGGAGTACCTGTCCTGGCTTCTGAGGGGGTAAGTGTTTTGGGGAATGTTTCCCCTTTCTTTCCTTCAGGGCCCCCCCCCCCTCCCTGGCCTGGATGCTCGCCGCTGGCCTCTCGTCTCTCCCCGCCCCCCCCGGCTTTGTTCGGGATGGGCGCGTGGCATCTGCGAGTGGTATTCTATGTGGTGTTTTGCCGTTTGTGTGTTTTTGGATGTTTTTCAGCCGTTGCGCGCTTTGTACTGCGCTCCGTGGTGGTTGGCACTATAACCTGAGGCGTTGGCGTCATGGCGCCGGCCGGGTCACATGATCGCTGTTTTCTCTCTCTTCGGGGGGGCGGGGCCTTAGGATGACGCATATTGCGTTGTCTCCCCGCGGCCCACCTTTTGAGGTACCCCTGCTGGCGCCATTTTGGACTAGCTGCGCGTCTGGATTTTTCCCTTCCTGGCTGCAGCGCTGCTTCCTCTGGTGTGTCGCTTCATTCTGCGGTCTGTGCCTTGGTGACCCTGCGGTGTCTTTGGTCCGTGAGTCCCCCTTGGTTTTTTTTTTATTGCCCTTGGGGGTATGTGCTATGGGATGCTCATGTGTGTTTTTCACTTATGTCTTTCAGGCGGGACGCCATTGAGTTGTGGTCTCTCCCGGCTCTACTCCTTCCTCCCCCTCATCCCCCCCTTTCACTGATTTCGGGGGGCATCCCGTGGGAGGGCATCCTGGGTGGCTTCTGTATTAGCCTTTACCCACCGCTGGCCTATTGTGCCTGTGTTAATCACCATATGGAGGCCTTCGGGACAAGCTCGGCTGTGTTCCATGTGTGGGGTATCCCCTGTGAGTAACAGTGTCACGGTGTGCGTGCCGTGCGCTGAGAGTTTACCTGCGCTTCAAGCTGGTTTGCCTGCGGCGCTTCCCAGCTCTGCGCCTCCCTCGGCTTCACCTACTCCCCCGCTCCTGCAACTGAGCCCTAGTGAAGGGGATATTAGCAGGGGGTCACATTCTGATTTAGCTCTGCGGGTGGCCAGCATTGAGAGGCAGTTTGCCAGGACTGTTCCCAGGAAGGCCTTTGGCAACAAGCGGCACCTGATCTCCACTCCCTCACGCTCTACAGAGGAGTATGAGGAATTTGATGTCACTGCTGGACGTTATTTCCTAGAGGAAGGGGAATTGCTCCAGGACTGACTCCTCTGGGGACCAGCCGGAGGGTTGTGATAGTGATCCTGAATCTGGGGAGGAATCATGGTATCCTGTGGACACTGATAATTTGCTGTCTCACATCTTTGAAATTTTACACATTGCTGCCCCTGTGGCGGCTAAAAGGCAACAGGGTGAGCTGTTTTGTCCTAGTAAACAGCATCTGGAGTTCCCTGAGCAGGGGCATTTCACCACTATGGTGCTTAAAGAATGGGAAAGTCCTAACAGGCTGCATGCTGTGCCCAAGTGTTTGGATAAGTGGTATCCCTTTCCTGCTGATCTTGTTAAGAGGTGGTCATTTCCCCCTGAAGTGGACGCTCCTGTGCTAGGCTTGTCCAATACTTCGGCCATGCCTTTACCTGACACTACCACTCTGAGGGACAATGAGGACCGGTGCATGGATCAGTTGGCCTGCCATGCCTTTACCTGTGTGGGGGCTGGATTGCGCCCGGCCTGTGCTGCTGCCATTACAGCTATTGCCCTTAAACTGCTCAAGCGTCTCCTTGATGACGCTACGGATCGTAGCGGGGGGGGGGGGGGGGGAGTATAAGACTCTCTTGGTTTGCTCTGATTTTGTGGCCTTTATCCTTACTGCTATGAATGATGCTGTGCGGCTGAGCGGTAGGGCCTCTGCGCTCTTATTGGCTATGTGCTGCTCTGTTTGGTTACATCAGTGGGCAGCTGACACCGCTGCTAAGAAAGCTCTCACTGGACTCCCCTTCGCGGGGCTGCGACTATTTGGGGAGCGTCTTGATGTTCTAGCCTCAGCGTAGGAGGCAGTCTCGGCCCTTTCGGGCGTCCTCCGTCCCCCTCCCTTTCTTTCGTGCTCCCAAAGGAGGCCGTGGCTCCCTCCTCTCTAGTGGCCGCAGAGATTCTTGGGGCCGTGGCAGATCCCGTGGTCTTCCCGGTCTCTCCTGGAGTTGCAAGCCCAAACCCTCTCCCAAGCCCCCTCAGCCACCCGGGTGTCCTCCGGTTACAAGATTCATCAGATCCAGGATGTCTTTAAACCCTCTGTCTGCTCAAGGATTGCTTCTGGCGGTTCAATGCCTGTTAGTCAGGAGTCATTTGTCAGGTGCCCATCAAGAACAGGGTCAGGGGTACTATTCCAATCTTTTCACGGTCCCCAAAAAGGACGGCTCTTTGAGGCCCTGGATCTGAAGGGCCTCAACAAATTTGTCAGATTCAAGCATTTTCGCATGGAGACGCTGCACTCTGCTGTCAGTACCCTTCGCCCGGGCGACTTTATGACCAACGTGGACATCAAGGATGCGTATCTTCATGTGCCTATCTTCCCAGGTCATCAGAAATTTCTAAGGTTTGAGCTGCAGGATCAGCATTACCAGTTTGTGGCTCTACCCTTCGGTATCACCTCGGCACCTCGGGTGTTCACCAAGGTACTGGCGGGGGTGATGGCTCTGCTAAGGAACCAGGGCATATGCATCATTCCTTACCTGGACGACATCCTGATTGTGGCCAAGTCCTTTCCTCAGGCCAAGCAGGACACTCAGATGGTGATATCCAGCTCTAGAGTCCTTCGCCTGGGTGATCAACTATCCCAAGTCTTCTCTGTCCCTGTCCTTGGTGAGGTCCTTTCTGGGCATGACTCTGGATACCTCTCAGGTCAAAGTGTTCCTTCCTCAGCAGAAGGTGGGGGGTCGTCAGATACAGACTTGGGCTCTGCTATCGTGTCCTCATCCCTCCATCCGTCAGGGGATGCAGTTGGTGGGCCTGATAGTGTCCTGCTTCGAGGCAGTTCCCTTTGCTCAGTTTCACATGAGACCTCTTCAGTTGCACCTCTTGTCAGTTTGGGATCGGGACCCTGCGTCCCTGGATCAGGAATTTGCTCTGTCTCCTCTGGCCAGGCAGTCCCTCTCGTGGTGGCTGGACTCAAGGAACCTTCTGGGGGTCAGGACCTTCCTGCCCCCATGCTGAAAGACGGTCACCACAGATGCCAGTCTGACCGGTTGGGGAGGCTTCTGGAAGTCCCTGAAGTTCCAGGGTTGTGGGGCACAAGAGGCCCATGTCTCCATCAATGTCCTGGAACTGAAGGCGATCAAGTTGGTTCTTTCCCGCATAACCACTCACCTTCAGGGTCGGGCTGTTCAGATCCGCTCAGACAACCAGATGGCGGTTGCCTACATCAATCATCAGGGAGGGGCTCGGAGCAAGCGAGCCTTCAAGGAAGTGTCCCTGATTCTGTCTTGGGCGGAACGGCATGTTCTCTGCATCTCAGCGGTCTATATTCCGGGAGTGGAGAACCAGGTGGTGGACTCCCTGAGCAGGTGGTCCCTCAGCAGCCAGGTGTTTCTCTCCCTGTGTCACCGCTGGGGTCAGCCGGACGTGGACTTGTTTTGCGTCCCGTCACAATCACAAACTTCCCAAGTTTGTCTCCCTGTCACAGGATCCTCTGGCCTCTGCCCTTCAAGAAGGGTGTGGTTCGCAGACATCGTGCAGTTGGCAGTAGATCAGTACGTCTTCTCACTCGGGGGCAGCTACGCCATCCCAATTTACAAACGCTGGCTTCAACGGCTTGGCTGCTGAAACCTCCATCTTGATGGAAAAGGGGTTGCCTGCCTCTGTTGTTGATACTATGATTCGGGCTAGGAAGAAATCCTCGTCCATTATCTACTACAGGGTCTGGCATGCTTACATTGCCTGGTGTGAGTCCAAGTCTTTTCCCTGTCGGGTCTTTTCCATCCCCAGGATTCTGGAATTTTTGCAACATGGTTTGGCTTCAGGCCTTCAACTGAGTACCCTCAAGGGCCATGTTTCAGCTCTGGCAATTTTTTTCCAAAGATCCTTTACCAATCACCGGTTGGTTAAAACCTTTTTCCAGGGTGTTACCCATGTGCGTCCACCTCGTAAGCCTATGCTACCAGTCTGGGACTTGAATCTGGTGTTGTCTGCTCTGCAGGGTCCTCCCTCTGAGCCTGTTTGTGGGGCTACCTTGCCCATTCTGACTCTTAGGTAGCCTTTTTGGTGGCTATCACTTCTGTCAGGTGAGTTTCTGAACTGGCAGCGCTTTCCATCTAACTTCCTTATTTTGAGTGACATCAGGATAAGGTGGGGTTTCGGCTTAAGCCAGATTTCTTGTCCTAATCCTGCTAATTCCAAGGAGCGGACACTGCATTCTCTGGATGTGGTCAGGGCTCTGAAGTTTTATTTGGTCTCACTTCTGGACCTGGCAAGGGTTTGCCTCCGGCTAAACATAGCAAGTTCAGCAAGTGGATCCGTCAGGCGGTGGTTCAAGCCTATTCTGCTAAGGGGAGGGAACCTCCCTTTAGAATTACTGCTCATTCCACTCGTGCTATTGGTGCCTCTTGGGATTTTCAGCACTAAGCTTCTGTTAAACAAGTTTGCAAGGCCGCTACTTGGTCTTCTGTTCATACCTTTTCCTAGTTTTTACAAGGTTGATGCTAAGGCCTCAGCGGATGCTGCTTTTGGCCGCAAGGTGCTTCAGGAGGTAGTGACTTGAACTGCCGGCTGTTGCTTATTGGGGATCCCACCCTACTTCTGGACACTGCTCTTCGATGTCCCAACTGTTATGAATACGAAGCAGGCCGTGCCATGCAATAAAGAAAAAAGCAATTCTGTGAGTACTCACCTGTAGAATTGTTTTGGTTCTTGCATGGCACGGCCTGCCTCGACCCACCCTTGTTATCGTTATTCTTGGTTGCCTCTTTATGGTGATTGTTCCAAGTTAATTGGGGTTTTTTACATTTTTTACTTTTACTCTCTCCTGGCTTCTTGTCTCACTGCTTGTCTACGCTGGGAACTCTATGGTTGATACCCCTTTTTATAGGGTGCCAGGAGATGCCACAGCTTTCTGCAGTACCACTGCGCCACGTTGTGGCGGAATAACCCAACTGTTATGAATACAAAGCAGGCCGTGCCATGCAAGAATAAAAGCAATTCTACTGGTGAGTACTCGCAGAATTGCTTTTTTCAGTTTCCCTGGCACCCGGAGTTCTCGCGATGATGTGTTCCGCGTCCTCACCCGCCCCTCGGGGTGCTGCCTGGGGACTGTGCTCAGCACCATTCTCCCTCCTCCGGCGTGGTGGCAAATCGATCCTCTTGGTTCGTGAGTCCGGTCTCAATTTTTATATATTTTATATATATTATTGTGGTGCATGCGCTGTGGGATGCTCATTTGTGTTCCCACTTGTGTCTTTAAGGCGGGTCCCATATTACTCATTACTGTGGTTCCTCTTGGTCCCATCCACCCCCGCTCCCCCCTCTCGATTTTTAGGGGCTATTATTGGGGGATTGTCCGGGATTGGGCCGTTAGTGCCTTTTAACTCGTTTGATTTGGCTACTAATCACCATAATGGAGGCTTCTGGGGATAGCAAGCTTGGGGGCCCCTCAGGGTGGGCTAAGCTGTGTCTCATTTGTGGTACATGTCCTCTGAGCGGTCGCAGCGCTATTTGTGTACCCTGCGCGCAAAGCGTCGTTTAGGAACAGGATGGGGCAAGCGGTGCCAGCCCCAGTCCCATTTTACCAACGGCCTCGCCGACGCCCGCGCGTCTGCATTTAGCCCCCAGTGAGGGGGAGGCCAGCAGGTGGTCTCAGACGGACTTGGCACTCAGAGTGGCCAGTATAGAGCGTCAGTTGTCGCGTTCGGCCGCTGGTAAGGCCACACGTAAGAAGCAGCATTTGGAGCCGGATTATTCACTTTTTGCCGATGATAATTATGAGGCCTTTGGTGACCGAGACTCCATGGAGGAGGGTGAGTTATTTCGTGATTCTGACTCCTCTGGGGACTGACCGGGGGCTTTGACAGTGACCCCGGGTCTTCCTCGGATGAGGATGGCTGGCTTCCCGATGACACTGAGAAGCTTTTGTCTGCGATTTTTGAAGCCTTGCACATTGTACCCCCAAAGGCGGCCAAAAAGAAGCAGGGGGACCTGTTTTGGCCTAAGACAGCGGCTTGTCTTTCTTGAACAGGGCCACTTCTCCAAAATGATTTTTAAGGGATGGGAGAAGCCTAATAGACTGCTGCCGGTGCCTAAGGGCCTGGACAGACTGTATCCCTTTTCAGAGGAGTTGATTCGTCTCTGGTTCCGTCTCCCTGAGGTGGATGCTCCTGTTTTGGGGCTCTCCAATACCACGGTTTTGCCGTCCCCTGATACTACTTCCTTGCGCGATCATGCTGACAGGCGCATGGATCAGCTGGCATGTCACGCTTTCACTTTTGTGGGCACTGGTCTTCGCCCTGTCTGTGCCGCGGCCATTGTCTCCATAGCCATCAAAAAGAAGGTGAGACGCCTTGTGGATATCGCCAGAGCCCTCAAGGGAGCGGAGGAGTATAAGGATCTCTTAGCTTGCACGGACTTCATTGCCTTTGTGACTTCGGCCATGGATGGTACCGTCCGGCTTGGCGGCAGGGCTTCTGCCCTGCTGGTCGATCTTTGTCGTTCTATCTGGCTGCGACAGTGGGCAGCGAACGCCGACGCCAAGAAGGCTCTCACTGGTATTCCCTTTCTGGGACTCCAGTTGTTCGGGGAGAGTCTGGATCTCCTGGCGAAGGATGGGAGGCTCCCTCAACGTCGGAAGCTCGTGCGGCCCTTTCGGGGCTCTTCTTTCTTTCGTCCTTTTCGAGGGGGGCGCGGTTCTTCCTTCTCAGTTGGCCGCAGGGACTTCTGGGGGCGAGGTAGATCCCGCGGTCGTCCCAGTCCCTCCTGGGGGTCCGGGTCCAAACCCACTCCCAAGGCCCCTCAGGCATGAGGAGGCGCCCTCACCCATTTGGGTGGGGGGGGGGGGCTTCTGCTATCTGCTCACGTCTGGAGACAGCACGTCTCGGACCGGTGGATTTAGGAGGTGGTGATCTCCGGTTACAAAATAGAGCTGGCAGCTTGGCCGCCCCCAAGATTTCTTCGGTCGCGGATTTCCCAGAACCCATTTTTGGCGCAGGGCCTACGATTGGCTGTCCAACGACTTCTGTTGTCCGGAGTGATTTGTCCTGTGCCTCACCAGGAACGGGGTCGAGGGTTCTATTCCAATCTTTTCACTGTGCCCAAGAAGGACGGTACTACCATTCTGGACCTGAAGGGTCTCAACAGATTTGTCAGATTCAAACACTTCCGCATGGATACCTTATGGTCAGCGGTGAGTTCACTTCGGCCAGGTGACTTCATGACCACGGTGGACATCAGGGACGCTTACCTGCACGTCCCTATTTTTCAGAGACATCAGAAGTTTCTGAGGTTCACGCTGGAGGATCAACACTACCAATTTGTGGCACTGCCTTTTGGAATTTCCTCAGCCCCCCGGGTCTTCACCAAGGTGCTGGTGGGTGTCATGGCCCTGCTGAAGAGCCAAGGCATTAGTATTCTTCCTTATCTGGACGACTTGCTGCTCAATCTTTTCAGCAGGCCGAGAGCGACACTCGGACGGTTTTGTCCGCTCTCAAGGAATTCGGCTGGGTGATCAATTATCCCAAGTCCTCGATCACTCCGTCATTGGTGAGGTCCTTCCTGGGCATGCTGTTGGACACCTCTCAAGTCAAGGTATTCCTCCCTCAGCAGAAGGTGGAGGGTCTTCAGACGCAGGAGCAGGTATTACTGTCGTGTCCACTCCCGTCCATCCGTCTGGGGATGAAGCTGTTGGGTCTCATGGTGTCTTGCTTTGAGGCTGTACCCTTCGCCCAGTTCCACATGAGACCTCTTCAGTTGAATCTCTTGACCGTTTGGGATTGGACACAGGAGTCCCTGGAGCAGGAGTTCTCTCTGTCCCCTCTGGCCAGGCGGTCCCTCTCGTGGTGGTTGGACTCAAGAAATCTTCTAGTGGGCAGGTCCTTTCTGACTCCGTAATGGGAGATTGTCACCACGGATGCCAGTCTGACCGGTTGGGGGGGTTTTGGCAATCGCTGAAGTTCCAGGGCCAGTGGCGCCCTCAGGAGGCTCACGTGCCTATCAATCTCCTGGAGCTGGGAGCGATCCGGTTGGTCCTTCTCCATTTGACTTCCCATCTAGGGGGTCGTGCGGTCCAGGTCCGCTCGGACAATCACACGGCGGTCGTCTACATCAATCATCAGGGCGGGACCCGGAGCAAGCGAGCCCTCAAGGAGGTGACCCAGATCCTGTCTTGGGCGGAGGAGAATGTTCCCTGCATCTCGGCGGTTTACATCCCCGGGGTGGAGAACCAGGAGGCAGACTCCCTGAGCAGGGGGACCTTTCTCTCTCCTGGGTCACGTGCTGCGCAAAATAGCCCAGGAAGGAGTACCGACCATCCTGGTGGCCCCTCGTTGGCCGAGGCGGTGTTGGTTCGCGGACATAGTCCAGAGGTCAGTGGATCGCTACGTCGTGCCCGACGATCCAGGGCTTCTCACTCTGGGTCTGTTACGCTACCCCAATTTATGAACGCTGGCTTTGACGGCTTGGCTGCTGAAACCTCCATCTTGACGGAGAAAGGGCTGTCTGCCCCCATCGTGCGTACCATGATTCCGGCTCGGAAGAAATCCTCCTCCATGATTTATTACAGGGTCTGGCACGCTTACATTGCCTGGTGTGAGTCTAGGGGTTTCCCCTGTCGCACTTTTTCTTTTTCTAAGATTTTGGAGTTCCTACAACATGGTTTGGATTCGGGCCTCCAGCTGAGTACCCTAAAGGAGCAGGTTTCTGCCTTTAATTAGTTTCTTCCAAAGATCCTTTGCCAATCATAGACTTATCAAGACCTTTTTCCAAGGAGTCACTCATGTACGTCCACTGCGTAAGCCTATGCTATCGGTGTGGGATTTGAATTTGGTGCTTTCTGCTCTCCAGGGTCCTCCTTTTGAGCCCTTGTGCAATGCTGCTTTATCCATTTTTACTCTTAAGGTGGTCTTTTTGGTATCTATCACTTCGGTGCGCCGCATCTCGGAGCTGGCGGCGCTTTGTATGAAGCCACCTTACTTTGAGCGGCATCAGGATAAGGTGGTTTTTCCTCTTAAGCCTGACTTTTTACCCAGGGTTGTTTCTGCCTTTCATCTCAATGAGGACATTGTCTTGCCTTCTTTGTATCCCGCGCCTTCTAATTCTAAGGAGAGGACCCTCCATTCTCTGGATGTGGTCCGAGCCCTACCTGGTTGCTACGGAATCCTTTAGGAAGTCGGATTCTCTTTTTGTCCTTCCTGACAGGCCTAGTAGATTTGGCTGGAGGCAAGCCCTTCCTATCGGCAAGTGGATCAGACAGGCGGTGGTGCAAGCATATTCTGCCAAGGGGAAACAACCCCCTTTTCGGATCACAGCTCACTCTACCAGAGCTATTGGCTCCTCTTGGGCCTTATAGCACCAGGCTTCTGTTGAACAGGTTTGTAAGGTCGCTACTTGGTCTTCAGTTCAAACTTTTACAAAGTTTTACAAGGTTGATGTTAGGGCCTCAGCTGATGCTGTTTTTGGCCGTAAGGTGCTTCAGGCGGTAGTGTCATGAACTACGTGCTGTTGCTCACTGGGGATCCCACCCTTCTTGGACACTGCTTTTGGATGTCCCAATTGTCAAGAATGGAGCAACCCGAGCCGGACACCAGGAAAAATACAATTCTGTACTCACCTGTAGAATTGATTTTGGTGGTGTCCTGCTCGGGTTGCTACATCCCACCCTTGTTCTGTTATCCTCTTTTTTGCCTGTTATGGTGATTTCTTTTGAGAGAGTTATTTGGGGCTGTGTGATTTAACATGGTCTCTGGCCTCCCGGCTTTTTTCCGTATTTACTACTTTTCAACCACTGGGGATTATTTGGGAAACAGATGCCTATATATGAGCCAGGAGGAGCCACAAGTTTCGTCTCGCAGTCAACTGCGCCACCTTGTGGCGGATAACCCAATTGTCAAGAATGGAGTGACCTGAGCAGGACACCACCAAAATAAATTCTACAGGTGAGTACTCTCAGAATTGTATTTTTATGAAAGCAGCTTCACTATATGTGTTGCTATTAGCAACCGTTCACCAAGATCTACAAGAAGAGAGCCCTGTACACACAGAGCTCTGCAGTGAGGGAGCTCACGCTTACACATGCCCTGCAGCAGCAGTGTTCTGTATCTGCAGGGCTCACTTCTCTCTTCTGCTAGATCTTAGTGTACAGACTTTTTTTAGATTTGCTAATGTAAAGAATAATTTGCTAACATAAGGAAAATAAAATAGATAATCTGGGCACCTCCAGGACATCCTTTTGGCACACAATAATTCAGTTGACTAGTTGAACTGCTTCACTAATAAGCAGAGATTGTGGGGTTTGATATACGTTTCCCTGCTTTCTGCCTTTTATAGGTGTGGCAACGAGGATTATAAATGACTTTAGTGGGGGATGCCTCTGTGCAACCTCACCAAATGTCTGCAATGCCAGAGGATTGCACTGGATTGTGGGGAAACTGTAAGCTGCTGCAACTGTGTGCTACTATTTCCTGTCTCCCATTAGCTGGAAACAAATGATTTAATGCAGGCCTCACTGAAGATGTAAACGGTTAGGTTAGTTTTGTTTGCCTGTAAACCAGGTCCATTTTAACAATAATAATTTCTCCAGGTGGTTTGTTGTAGCAGCAGAAACAAGGCTGATTGGTTTCCAGTGGGGGGCCTCCATGTTATTGCTCAATTATTTCTGCTATGATTTTAAATGATAAATTGTGTTATTGTGTTCTTTGTTTTACTTAGGTGAAGACACCTGTTTCAGAGGCAAGAAAAACACCAGTGTCTCAGACTACTAGCCCTAGCAGCAATGCCCAGTTTATACCCATTCATCATCCTGGCGCATTCCCTCCTCTGCCTAGCAGACCTGGTCAGTCCTTCAGTCCTTGTGCTCTACACAGATGTCTGAGCTACAGATTACCTAGAAAATGTTTTTGCAGCATTATTTATGCTACATGATGGGTTGATGGGGATATACATAGGAGATTGGGGTGGTTTTTAGAAAATATATATATATTTTTTTTTTTATTTAAAGCTAAGCAACCATAGCCAGTTCTAAAAGGTGTTCTCAGGAGATTGGTCATTCTTTTTAATTCTTATTGGATGTATATATTTTCCTATTGCATTGCACGGCCTGCTTCCATTAGTCCTTACGTATGGGATATTCCGCCACAAGGTGGCGCAGTGTACTGCAGAAGAGTTGTGGCTCCTCCCGGTACCATGTAAAACGGAATCATCATAGACTTATCCAGTGTTCTCTCTGCAGTGATTCTGCAAAGATAGAAGATGGCTCTTTATATTGCGCAGGTGAGCGGGGCAACCAAGCCTGCAGCCCTGCATGGCTATTTCCACCAGTTTCCGTACCCTCTATGCCTCCCAGCCTCGGCTGACGGATCGGGTGAGGGTAGAGGAGCAGTAGGGTCAAGTGCTCAAGGAGCGCTGCTCCAAGCCACAGACCCTGTACCACAAAGGGTAGCCGGCCATAGGCTTTATGGTGAGCCTACTAGGGATGTGGAGTTCCTGTCCTAGCTTCTGAGGGGGGTGAGTTTTTGGGGACTGTGTACTTGTACTGGCGTTTTGGGGTCCCCCATCCCTGGCCTGGGCACTCGCCGCTGCCTGCTCGCCTTCCTCTCCCCCTCCCCGTCGTGTGTTCGGGGGAGAGGGGGGGGGTGGTAGCGGTGAGAGCGTTTTAGCTACTTTTAAACTTTTTTTTTTTTTATCTGTTTCCACCGCCGTCGCCACTTTGTACTACTCTCCGTGGCGGGCGTCGCTATAACTGTGAGGCGGTTTTTTCTACTGTGTAATGATGCCGACGCGGTCACGTGATCACCATTTTCGCACACTTCGAGAGGGCCGGGCAATGACGCGTATCACATCGTCCCCCTGCGGTCCGCCCATCAATGTTCCTCTGTCGGCGCCATTTTGCTTCTGCTGCGCGTTCTGGGCCCTTCTTCATCCCGGGCATGTGCTGCGGGATGCTTCTATGTCTTTACTTATGTCTTTTAGGCGGGACAACTGTGGGTTGTGGTTTCTCCCGGTCCTACCCCTTTACTCTTCCAGGACTCTGACTCCACTCAAGGAGTGGGAACGTCCTAGTAGGTTGCCCGCGGTGCCCAAAGGGTTGGATAAGAGGTATACTTTTCCTGCCGACCTGGTCAAGCGGTGGACGTTCCCGTTCTAGGGCTGTCCAACACCTCGGTCATGCCTTCCCCTGACACTACTACATTGCGGGACAGCGAGGACCAGCGTATGGATCAGCTGGCCTGCCATGCTTTTACATTTGTGGGGGCTGGGCTGCGTCCGGTCTGCGCTGCTGCCATTACAGCTATTGCCCTTAAGAAACAGCTCAAGCGTCTCCTTGATGGCGCTACAGCTGGTGGCAGGGGGGAGGATTATAGGTCCCCTTTTGCTTTGCTCCGATTTTGTTGCCTTTGTCCTTACTGCCATGGATGATGCGGTAAGGCTGTGTGGTAGGGCCTCTGCCCTCTTGGTGGCTATGCGCTGCTCTGTTTGGCTGCGTCAGTGGGCGGCTGATGCTGCCGCTAAGAAGGCTCTCACTGGGCTCCCCTTTACGGGGCTGCGGCTCTTTGAGCGCCTGAATGTTCTGGCCAAGGATGGTAGGCTGCCTCAGTGTAGGAGGTGGATTCAGGAGGTGGTGTCCTCCGGTTACAAGATAGTTTGCAGCCTGGCCACCCCCAAGATTCATCAGATCCCGGATGTCTCAAAACCCTCTGTCAGCTCAGGGTTTGAGCCTTGCGGTTCAACATCTGTTGGAGTCAGGAGTCATTTGCCTGGTGCCTTCCCAGTAACGGGGTCGAGGGTTCTACTCCAATCTGTTCACGGTCCCCAAAAAGGAGAGGGTCACTGAGGCCCATCCTGGACTTGAAGGGTCTCAACAGGTTTGTCAGGTTCAAGCACTTTCGCATGGAGACTCTACGCTCGGCAGTCAGTACCCTGCACCCGGGCGACTTCATGACCTCAGTGGACATCAAGGATGCCTATCTTCACGTGCCAATCTTTTCAGGTCGTCAGAGATTTCATAGGTTCGCTCTAGAGGATCAGCATTACTAGTTTGTGGCCGTTTGGTATCACCTCGGCGCCTCGGGTGTTCACCAAGGTGCTGGCGGGTGTGATGGCTCTGCTGCGGAATCAGGGCATTCGCATCCTCCCTTACTTTGACGACATTCTGATTGCGGCTCAGTCTCTTCATCAGGCCGAGAAGGATACTCTGGTGGCGACCTCCACTCTCAAGTCCTTTGGCTGGGTGATCAACTATCCCAAGTCTTCACTGTCTCCGTCTTTGGTAAGGTCTTTTCTGGGCATGACTCTGGATACCTCTCAGGTCAAGGTATTCCTGCCTCAGCAGAAAGTGGAGGGCCTTCAGAAGCAGGCACAGACGCAGTTAGTGGGTCTGATGGTGTCCTGCTTCGAAACAGGTCCCTTTGCTCAATTTCACATGAGACCTCTTCAGTTGCACCTCTTGTCAGTTTGGGATCGGGACCCTGTATCCCTGGATCAGGAGTTTGCTCTGTCCCCCCTGGCCAGACAGTCCCTCTCGTGGTGGCTGGACTCAGGCAACCTTCTAGTGGGCATGACTTTTCTGCCCCCGTGCTGGTAGACTGTCACCACAGATGCCAGTCTGACCGGTTGAGGGGGCTTTTGGAAGTCTCTGAATTCCAGGGTCGGTGGGGCCCCCAGGAGGCCCATGCTCCCATCAGTGTCCTGGAACTGAGGGCGATCAGATTGGTTCTTTCTCAGCTGACCACGCACCTTCGGGGTTGGGCTGTTCAGATCCGCTCGGACAACCAGACGGCGGTTGCCTACATCAGTCATCAGGGAGGAACTCGGAGCAAGCGAGCCCTCAAGGAAGTGTCCCTGATACTGTCTTGGGCGGAAGAGAATGTCCCTTGCATCTCAGCGGTTTGCATTCCGGGGGTGGAGAACCAGGAGGCAGACTCTCTGAGCAGGGGGACGTCTCTGCTGGGGGAAATGGTCCCTCAGCAACAAGGTATTTCACTCCTTGTGTCACCGCTGGGGTCAGCTGGATGTGGACCTGTTTGCATCCCGCCACAATCGCAAGCTTCCCAGGTTTGTCTCCCTGTCACAGGACCCTCTGGCCTTCGCCACGGATGCACTAGCAATGTCTTGGACGGAGTTTCGGCTCCTCTATGTGTTCCCTCCCTTCCCTCTGCTTGGCAGGGTGCTGCGCAAGATAGCCCAGGAAGGGGTACCAGCCATTCTGGTGGCCCCCTGTTGGCCAAGGAGGGTGTGGTTCGCAGACGTCGTGCAGTAGATCAGTATGCCCTGCCCAAGGATCCAGATCTGCTCACTCAGGGACAACTGTGCCATCCTAATTTACAAACTCTGGCTTCAACAGCTTGGCTGCTGAAACCTCCATCTTGATGGGATAAGGGGTTGTCGGCTTCTGTGTTGATACCATGATTAGGGCTAGGAAGAAGTCCTCGTCCTGTATCCACTACAGGATCTGGCATGCTTACATTGCAATAGGAAAAAGACAATTCTGTGAGTACTCACCTGTAGAATTGCTTTTACTATGCATGGCACGGCCTGCTTCACCCCACCCTGTTATTGTTATTCTTGGTTGCCTCTTTATGGTGATTGTTCCAAGTTAGTTGGGGTTTGTTACCTTATTCCAAGTATACAGCACGTCCTGTTCCAGAATATTCCTTACGCATGGGTTATACATCCACAAGATGGCGCTGGACTGCACTCCCGGCCCCTTAAATAGCTAGGAACCTCCCACCAATTCTTATCTGCAGTCTGGACTGCAAAGATAGAAGATGGCTCTCTATACTGCACAGGTGAGCGGGGCTTATCGGCCTGCGGCCCTGCAGGACTATTCCCACCCGTTCTGGACCCACTGCCTCCCAGCCTTGGCTGACTGGTTCAGGTGAAGGTAGGACAGCACCAGGGTCAGGTGCTGAGGAGCGCTGCTCCTACCTCTATCCCTGCACTGACATGGGTAGACTGTATAGGCTTATGGTGAGCCTTGTGAGATGCCCCTTCCTGCACTCTGGGTCTTCCTTACCCAATCCCCCCCCCCCTTCACCTATTTTTAACTTTGGCTTCTGCCGCTGCTGCTCTCCCCTGCCTCACTCCCTCCCTGGGGAACTCACCGGAGGGGGGGGGGGGGGGGTGTTCACTTTCTTATGGCATTGCTGTGCTTTTTTACTTAAAGTGGACCAACACCGAGAGGTGATCGGCCCGGAAATCTATAAGAGATTCCCGGGCCGATCACCTCCCACCCCGCGGGACATCCGAGATCGGGATGTCCCGCGGGGTTAAACCCCCCAAAAAAACCCCAAACACCTTACCTGATCTTCGGCGGCCGGCCGCCGCCGCCTCCCTCGCGCCCCTGTAGGCGTGCTCGCGCCCGCGCCGGCCGTCTGCGAATGGCCGGCGGGGGCGCGCGCGCGCCGAAAGTGACGCGAGGGAGGCGGCGGCAGCCGCTTGGACGTTCCTGATCCCCGCCTGGACGTTGGCGGGGATTGGACCGTCCAGTCACGTGGGAGCGGGGACAGGTAAGATTTTGGGGCTTTCTGGGGGGTTTCACACAGCGGGGCACCCCCGATCGGGGTGCCCCGCCGAAGTGGACCAAAACCCAGGATAGTCAAAATCCTGGGTGTTGGTCCACTTTAAAGCGGACCTTCACTCTGAATAAGAGTCTATCTTATATGTTTCCCCCACACTGTACATACAGATTGCCCACATTAAAAATCATCCTACCTGCATCTACTGCATGTTATGAGCCTTTAAACATCCAAGATGGCGGCTCATGGAGGCCGCCATTTTATCAGGCAGCCTGCAAACAGGAAGTGACTGTAAACAGGAAGTGACTGTGCTGCTCTGCATTCTGGGACTGCTGACCTTTACCTGACCCCAGCTCTGCTCTGTCTGAGCAAAGCACAGCTATAACCTGCCCCCCTGTACCTTATCCCACTCTCCTCTCCTCAGTAAGTGTGATGCTTCTGAGTCAAGATGGCGGCGCCCGTATCCTAAATTCCTGAACAGAGTTGCAGCCCAGTGGGGGAAAGAATAATAAGTTAGTGACTAAAAATGTAAAATATATTAATTTTAGATGCTGGGGAATCGTTTTTTAAGAGTTTGGGCTTTTCATTAAATCATGGTGAAGGTCCGGTTTAATACGCTCGCCGCCGCGCCCCTTGTACAGCAGATGATGCCTTTCGGTGGACATCAAGGACGCTTACCTTCACGTAACAATCTTTCCAGGTCATCAGAAATTTCTCAGGTTCGCTCTGGAGGTTCAGCAGTACTAATTTGCCTTGCCTTTCGGTATCACCTCGGCTCTCAGGGTATTCACCAAGGTGCTGGCGGAGGTGATGGCCCTGCTGAGATCTCAGGGCATTCGCATCCTTCCTTATTTGGACGACATTCTCATCACATCTCAGTCCTTCCATCAGGCTGAGCTGGATACCCAGATGGTGGTGTCCACACTAGAGTCTTTCAGCTGGGTGATCAACCATCCCAAGTCTTCCCTGTCCCCGTCACTGGTAAGGTCCTTTCTGGGCATGACTCTGGATACATCTCAGGTCAAGGTTTTTCTCCCTCAGCAGAAGGTGCAGAGTCTTCAAGCTCAGGCCCAGTTTCTACTGTCTTGTCCTCATCCCTCCATCCGGCAGGGGATGCAGCTGGTGGGCCTGATGGTGTCTTGCTTCGAGGCGGTACCTTATGCTCAGTTTCACATGAAACCTCTTCAGCTACACCTCTTATCAGTGTGGGATCGGGACCCTGTGTCCCTGGATCAGGTGTTTGTTCTGTCCCCTCTGGCCAGGCGGTCTCTCTCGTGGTGGCTGGACTCAAGGAACCTCTTGGTAGGCAGGACCTTCCTGTCCCCTTGCTGGGAGACTGTCACCACGGATGCCAGTCTGACAGGCTGGGGTGGCTTCTGGAAGTCTTTGAAATTCCAGGGTCAGTGGGGCCCTCAGGAGGCTCATACCCCTATCAACATCCTGGAACTGAGGGCGATAAGGTTGGTCCTCGCCCAATTGACTCCACACCTTCGGGGTCGGGCTGTTCGCTCGGACAACCAGACGGCGGTTGTCTACATCAATCACCAGGGAGGGACTCGGAGCAAGAGGGCTCTCAAGTAAGTGTCCCTGATACTGTCTTGGGCGGAGGAGAATGTTCCCTGCATCTCAGCTGTGTACATCCCGGGGGTGGAGAACCAGGAGGCAGACTCCCTGAGCAGGGGGACTTCTCGTCTGGGAGAATGGTTCCTCAGCAGCAGGGTGTTTCGCTCCCTGTGTCGCCACTGGGGTCAGCCGGATGTGGATCTGTTTGCGTCCCGTCACAATCACAAGCTTCCAGTGTTTGTCTCTCTGTCACAGGACCCTCTGGCCTTGGCCATGGATGCATTAGCAATGTCTTGAAAGAGTTTTCAGCTCCTCTATGTGTTCCCTCCGTTTCCTCTGCTGGGCAGAGTGCTGCGTAAGATAGCCCAGGAACGGGTGCCAACCATTCTGTTGGCCAAGAAGGTTTTGGTTTGCAGACATCGTGCAATTGGCAGTAGATCAGTACGCCCTGCCCAAGGATCCAGACCTGCTCACTCAGGGGCAGCTACGCCATCCCAATTTACAAACGCTGGCTTTAACGGCCTGGCTACTGAAACCTCCATCTTGATGGAGAAGGGGCTGCCTGCTTCTGTAGTTGATACCATGATTCGGGCTAGGAAGAAGTCCTCGTCCTTTATCTACTATAGGGTATGGCATGCTTTCATCGCCTGGTGTGAGTCTAAGTCCCTTCCCTGTCGGGTGTTTTCTGTTCCCAGGATCCTGGAATTCCTGCAACACGGTTTGGACTTGGGTCTTCAACTTAGTACCCTCAAAGGTCGTGTTTCAGCTTTGGCTGTTTTCTTCCAAAGATCCTTTGCCAAACATCGTTTGGTCAAGACTTTCTTCCAGGGGGTTACCCACGTGCGACCTCCACGTAAGCCTATGTTACCAGTCTGGGATTTGAATTTGGTCTTATCTGCTATGCAGGGTCCTCCTTTTGAGCCTCTGCGTGAGGCTCCTTTGTCCAGCTTGACTCTTAAAGCGGTCCTTCACTCTGAATAAGAGTCTATGTTATATGTTTCTCACACCCTGTACATACAGATTGTCCACATTAAAAATTATCCTACCTGCATCTACTGCATGTTATGAGCCTTTAACCCTTTAAACGCCAGCCATGTAAATTTTACGTGGCTGCCTCTCCAACAGCTAAACGCCAGCCACGTAAAATTTACGTGCCTGACTTTCCCCAGAAATAAAAAAAAAAGTAAAAATAAAAGACACTTACCTGACCCCTCGTTCGATCCGGTCGGGTCTCCTCTTCAGCCAGAGGGGCTCTGATCGCCCATCGGGGCTCCTCCGGCTGCAGGGGAGGGCCCGGAACAGGGTGCCCCCCCCCCCCCGTTTCAGCAGCCGCCCGGTTTCCTGTAATAAAAAAAAAAAAAAGACAGTTACCTACCTTTGTCCCCGCCGGCTCCCGCAGGCTCTCCTCTTCACGGGTGGGGGGGGTGGGGCTCCGATCCCCGCTCTTCCGTCTTCTGGAGGGGGCATAACAGCCCTCCTCCCTTTCTGTCTTCCGATGGCGGCCGCCATCTTGGTGACGTCATCGGGGCGGGGCCAGATGACGTCACCGCCGGGTGTCATCGGGGCACCCGGCAGTTCAACTCTCAGATGCCGGTGACGGCTGGGTGGGGAAGGAGGGAGGTAGGCGATCCTCCGATCGCCTGCCTCCCCCCTTCTCTGCCCAGCCGTCACTGACAGCAGATCGCCGCGGGACACAGAAGATGAAGATCGGAGGTGAGTAAATTTCAAAAACGTGTGTCCTTTTTTTGCCTTTTAACCCTTTGTGAACTGGTAAGGGGTCCATGTGACCCCTTATACCAGTTCACAGGGCTCGGGGGTCTGGCAAGTCACCTGCGCTAGCGGGTGACTTGCCATTAACCCCTGGCCCCCCAAATTACCTGCCTCCCCAAAGCCCAGAGGGGGGCAGAAGAGCCGTGGCCCTAGGCTTTGACGGCTTGTAGCCGCAGGGCCAGGGGCCACTAAAGCTGGCCCCTGCGCCCTGTTCTACAAGCCCCCATAGCTGGTCACAGGCTGGTTACGCTGGGTAGGGGGGACCTCACGCCATTTTTTTTTTTTATTATTTTTAAGGGTTTTAACCCTTAAAAATCCAAAAAAAATGGGGTCCCCCTCCTTTCGAGGGGGGACCCTATGTCATTTTTTTTTTTAATTAACCCTTTGTTACCTGTAGCCCAGTAGGTATAAAAGGCTTCCAGCAGCAGCAGGAGAGCAGACGCTTAAGTGATCAGCGTGGGACACAGGGATGGATGGGAGGTAAGTATTAAAAAAAAATATTAAAAAACATTTATTTTTTTTTAATAAAGATATTTTTTAAAAAGTGTGTCTGTTCTTTTTTTTACTTTTAACCCTTTGTGAACTGGTAAGGGGTCCATGTGACCCCTATTACCAGTTCACAGGGCTCGGGGGTCTGGCAAGTCACCTGCGCTAGCGGGTGACTTGCCATTAACCCCTGGCCCCCCAAATTACCTGCCTCCCCAAAGCCCAGGGGGGGGCAGAAGAGCCGTGGCCCTAGGCTATGATGGCTTGTAGCCGCAGGGCCAGGGGCCACTAAAGCTGGCCCCTGCGCCCTGTTCTACAAGCCCCCATAGCTGGTCACAGGCTGGTTATGCTGGGTAGGGGGGACCTCACGCCATTTTTTTTTGGGGATTTTTAAGGGTTTTAACCCTTAAAAATCCCAAAATAAAATGGGGTCCCCCTCCCTTTGAGGGGGGACCTTGTCATTTTTTTTTTTTAATTAACCCTTTGTTACCTGTAACCCAGCAGGAGAGCAGAAGCCTAAGTGATCAGCGTGGGACACAGGGATGGATGGGAGGTAAGTATTAAAAAAAAATTAAAAAAAAATATTTTTTTAATAAAGTTTTTTTTAAAGTGTGTCTCTGTGTGTGTGTTTTTTTTTTTTTTACACTTTTTTTACTTTTAACCCTTTGTGAACTGGTAAGGGGTCCATGTGACCCCTATACCAGTTCACAGGGCTCGGGGGTCTGGCAAGTCGCCTGTGGCTAGTGGGTGACTTGCCATTAACCCAGAGACCCCCCATTACCTGCCTCCCAAAAAAACCTTAAAATTCCCCCAAGAAATGGTGCGCCTCCCCCCCCCCCCCCCTGTGAAGGGGGACCCCACACCATTTTTTTTTTTATTTAACCCTTTATTATGTGGATAGTAGTTGTATTTTATTTGTAAATGTTATAAAGTGCTCTTTTCAGTTTATGGGATCACCTGGACAGGAACGGGGGGCTACCGATACATATGTGGTATCATTGTAATCGGGAGAAATGGGGCTTTCACACGCAATATGGCTTTCTTTAATAAAATAAATGTTTTTGTTTAAAATAAAGGAGACAATTTAAAAAATATATATTTATTTATTTGAAAATATTTAAAAAAGTAGAAAAAATACAAACAAGACATTTCATGTTAAAGCCTAAACTCTGCCACAAAAAGAAAATATGCCATTTTCTTGGAAATTCCTGCAAAAATCACACTTAAACATGGCGCAAAATGGTGAAAAATATCCTGTCAGGAGAGGGTGACAAAATCTCAAGTAGACTGGCAGTCAAAAGGTTACAGGTACCTATGCATGTTGGGTATTGTTCTGCTCGGGGGACCTTGCGCTTTCAGATTTAGCTTGTTTTTTCTTATTTGCATATTGATATTTTAGGAAAATGTGTTTTTATTCTGCTTTTTTATACATTTTTTTGTGAAATCCTGTGCAACCTATGAATTCTTCGAGATATTACTTCCAGAAAGATGAGCCCACTCCAACAAGCTGGGTACGCTTAGAAAGCTTAACATGTGTACTTTCAGGGAATATATGGTTTATGGGGGATATTCCAAATGTAAAGGGTTGGTTTGGTAGAAAAAGCACAAGGTGCGCACTTTGTCTGCAGAGCTGAATATCTGAAGTAAAATTACCGTTATGCGCACGCTTTACTTTGGTGTGTTTGGCAACTCTTTCCTTGACAGAACCTATGCATGTTGGGTATCATTCTGTTTGGGGGATGTTGCTTTTTCAGATTTTCTGTTTTTTTCTGGTTTGCATATAGGTTTTTTTAGGAAAATGTGGTTTTGATTCTGCTTTTTTATTCATTTTTAGGGAAACCCTGTGCAACCAAAGAATACATTGAGGGATTACTTCCAGAAAACTGCACCCATGTCAACAAGCCTGGTACGCCTAGAAAGCTTGAGGTGTGTACTTCTAGGGAATATATAGTTTGTTGGGGGTATTTCAAATGTAAAGGGTTGTTTTTCTTGAAAAACTGCAAGGTGCGCATATTGCATAGCATAGTTGTATTTTATCTGAAAATCTCCTAAAGCGTTGTTTCAGTTTGGGGGAGTCTCCTGGGCAGGAAAGGGTATCTACCTATACATATGTGGTACCGCTGTAACCGGGAGAAATTGGGGTTTCACACGCAATAAGATTTTATTGACAAACTTACATTTTTTATTACAAAAAAACACTACAAATTGTAAAAAATAGTTTTTTTTTATTTTTTTGCACAATTTTCACCCAAAAATATTGAGAATACACTTAGAAAATGACAAACAAGACATTTCATGTTAAAGCCCAGGCTCCGCTGAAAAAAACAATATATCACTTTCCTGGGAAATCCCTGGAAATCCCTTCAAAAATCACAGTTGAACATGGGGAGCGCAAAATAGTGCAAAATGGTCTGGCAACAAAGGGTGACAAAATCTCAAGGTAGGCTGGCGGTTAAAGGGTTAAACATCCAAGATGGCAGCTTATGGAAGCCGCCACCTTATCAGGCAGCCTGCAAACAGGAAGTGCCTCCGGACTGTGCTGCTCTGCATTCTGGGACTGCTGAACTTTATCTGACCCCAGCTCTGCTCTGAGCAAAGCACAGCTATAACCCGACCCCCTGTACCTTATCCCACTCTCCTCTCCTCCGTAAGTGTGATGCTTCTGAGTCAAGATGGCGGCGCCCGTATCCTAAATTCCTGAACAGAGTTGCAGCCCAGTGGGGGAAAGAATAAGTAGTAAGTGACTAAAAACGTAAAATATATTATTTTTAGATGCTGGGGAACCGTTTTTTAAGAGTTTGGGCTTTTCATTAAATCACGCTGAAGGTCCGGTTTAAGGTAGGATTTTTGGTGGCTATCACTTCTGTTAGGCGTGTTTCTGAGTTGGAGGCGCTTTCCATCAAACCTCCTTATTTTGAGAGACACCAGGACAAGGTGGTGTTTCGGTTTAACCCAGTGTTTCTGCCTAAGGTTGTGTCTGCTTTTCATCTCAATCAGGACATTGTCTTGCCTTCTCTGTGTCCTAATCCTAGTAACTCTAAGGAGAGGGTCTTACATTTTCTGGATGTGGTTAGGACTATGAAGTTTTATTTGGTAGCTACTGAATCCTTTAGGAAGACTGATGCTCTATTCTAAGCATACAGCACGTCCTGCTCCAGATATAGTAATAACATGTGGGTAATCCTCCGGCGCTGTGCTCTGCAGACATGTAGAAAACAAGCTCCTCCCGGCCCTACATATACCGAAGGACCTCGCACAAATCCCCAGATTTCTCTGCAGTGCTGGAATTACGAAGACATGAAGTATCACGCTCTCGCAGGCAAGCGGGGCTTTACAGCCCGAGGCCCTGCGTGACCATTTCCACCCGTCCTCATGTGATATTAATGCCTCCCAGCCTGGGCTGCGTTGGTCGGGTGAAGGTAGGCAGCACCTAGTGTGCTTACGGAGCTAGACTCCACCGCAATTCCCCACCATAGGTAGGCGGTGAAGGCAATGGTGAGCCTTCAGTGGATGCCCCTCCCGTATCAGTGCCCCTACGCCCCGTGTAACAGTGTGCCCCGAATATTGGGTCACCTTCCTCCCTAGATCCCCCCGTTAGTGGGGGGGGGAAAGAGGGGGGGGGTTGTGTGTACGATGGCCTATCCCTGCCCTAATTACACTAGAGACTTATAGCCTTTAACGGTTACCGGGTGTCAGAGCCGCGCTTCACATTAAGTTTAAGTTAGCTGCAGCGCCTTTATTTTACTGGGCGCGTACTGCGGCTCTGTTCGTGGACGCTACGGCGTTTTATTCCTGTATTCACCCTGTCAGATTTCTCTCTGAGGTGTTTTTTCTAGATCGGTTTGTCAGTTGCATAGCTACTGTTTCTTTCTGATTGGCTGCGCGCCTTCGGGCTTCGCGCTTTCCGGGGGGGGCGTGGTTTGGTTTGGCGCTTCCCTCGTCATCGCCCGCTCTGGCCCGCCCTTCGAGGTTCGCTTGGCGCCATTTCCTTCTCACATGCGCGTGGTGAAGACTGTCCTCCCCCTCGCTGTTCTGTAAGTGCCCTCATGGGCGAATTTTCCCTAGCCTTTTGCTTCTTCGCGCTTGGCTGTGACATCCCTGTTCCGTCTTGTGTCTTTCAGACCGCGGACTTCGGTGGCTTCTCCCGGCCCGGTGTAGCGCCCGGTCCAGACCATTTTAAGAAATCACTCCCACTTCCCAGCGGGTTATTGGGGCATCCAGGGTTGCTTTATAGCGTCAATCCCTACTGGCATATTGAACTTAATAATCACCATATGGAGGCATCTCAGGATATTGTGAACGAGGTTCCCTCGGGACAAGCCCGTCTGTGTGTAGCTTGTGGGGTCTTACCTAGCAGCGGTGACAATGCACAGGTCTGCGTCCCTTGTGCCCAACAGGCGCTAGCTGGTCTCCCCACCTCTTCCGAGGCTGGACCCGCACCTCGCCTCGCTTCACCTACTCCCCCAAGCCTGAGCCTAGCCCCCAATACTAGTGGGGACTCTCATGCTGATTTGGCCACTAGACTGGCTAGTGTGGAAAACGTAATTGCCGGCTCCTTGGCGCGCAAGGCTACTGCCAAGAGGCGTCATTTGAATCCTGAATCTACTATACTTCCTATAGAATCTGACGATTTACTGCTTTCCTATGCACAACAGGGGAACTGCTCTCTGACTTGGGGTCATATGACGACGACTCCAGGAGTCAGGAAGAGTCTGGCTCTGATCATTGGTCCCAGGACGACATTGATAGACTGCTGACCCAGATCTTTGATGTGTTATCCCTCTCTCCCCCTCCCGCAGCTCCACGGCAAAGGGGTGAACTGTTTCATACCGCTAGGGTGCGGTTGGAGTTTCCCGAACAAACTCATTTTAATAGCCTCGTGCTGAAAGAATGGGAACATCCCAGCAAACTCCATTGGGTTCCTAAAGCTGTGGATAAGAAGTATCCATTTCCTGCCGACCTGGTCAAGTGTTGGACATCGCCGCCCGAGGTTGATGCCCCAATTCTTAGTCTGTCCAATACCTCCTATTATGCACTCCCCCCGACACTACTACGCTGCGGGATTTGGAGGATCGGCGAGTGGATCAACTGGCTTGTCATGCCTTTGCATTTGGGGGAGCGTCGCTCCGCCCGGTTTGCGCTCAGGACTGTGATTAAGACTGGTCTTGAAGGGGCGGATGACTTGCCCTCTGATGCCGCCAATGCTCTGGCCACCTGTGAGACTTTTGTGAATTATATCCTATCTGCATCGGACGATGCTATTAAGCTGAGCGCTAGATCTTCTGCTCTGGTGGTAGCCATACGCCGTGCGGTCTGGTTGCGCCAATGGGCCGCTGATAACGTCGCCAAGAAGGCCCTTACGGGGCTTCCTTTTAAAGGGCTGCGCCTGTTTGGAGAAAGGTTAGATATCTTTGCCAAGGGTGGCAAGTTACCCCAGCGCAAGCGTCAGATTCGGCCCTTTCGTGGCCCAAGCTCCCACTCGACCCCCTACCGTGGGGCTAAGCAGGGTAGAGGAGTGTCCTTCGCTGGGTCTCGCGCAGATTCCTGGAACAAGAACAGAGGACGCCGTCCCAGTTCATCCTGGGGACCCAAGCCCAAAGCCCCTCCCAAAACCCCTCAAGCATGAAGGGGCGCCCTCGCCCGTCAGGGTGGGGGGACGTCTACAGCACTTCGAGCATGTCTGGAGACGTCACGTCTCAGACCTGTGGAATCAGGAGGTAGTGTTCTCTGGTTACAAGATAGAATTTGCTGTACTGCCCCCTGTACTGCCCCCTACCAGGTTCGTTGGGTCCCGGATACCACAGGACCCTGCCTCGGCTCAGGTCTTGATGCTGGCTGTGCAGGACCTTCTGGATCTAGGGGTCATTTGCAAGGTCCCATTAAGAGACAGGGGCACAGGGTTTTATTCCAACCTTTTCACGGTGCCCAAAAAGGACAGGTCAGTCAGACCCATTCTGGATTAAAAAATCCTAAACAGATTTGTCAGAAACAAACATTTTAGTATGGAAACTCTGCGCTCGGCCATTGCCTCGTTGCGCCCAGGCGACTTCATGACATCTGTGGACATCAAGGACGCTTACCTGCACGTTCCGGTGTTTCCAGGACACCAAAGGTTTCTCAGATTTGCGCTGCTGGATCAGCATTACCAGTTCGTGGCTCTGCCATTCGGCCTTACGTCGGCTCCCAGGGTGTTTACCAAGGTGTTGGCAGGAGTGATGTCTTTAAGACAAAGGGGCATACGCATGTTGCCCTACCTGGACGATATACTCATCACCTCTCGGTCTCTGCGGCAGGCAGAGCTGGACACTCGGTTGGTAGTGTCCACCCTGGAGTCATTCGGCTGGGTGATCAATTACCCAAAGTCCTCTCTGTCCCCCTCCTCAGTGACCCCGTTTCTGCGGATGATTCTGGATTCAGTTCAGTCAAGGATATTCCTTCCTCCACAGAAGGTGGAAGCTCTGACAATGCAGGCGAGGTCCCTGCTCTCGAGCCCTCATCCCTCCATACGGCAGGGAATGCAGTTGGTGGGCTCGATGGTGGCAAGCTTCGAGGCGGTGCCCAGTTCCATTTGAGAACTCTGCAGCTTCACCTTCTGTCAGTATGGAACAAGGACCCAGCGTCCTTGGACGAGATCTGGGTGCTTCCCCCCTCGGTCAGACAATCCCTTGCGTGGTGGCTGGACCACAGGAACTTTACAAAGGGCAGATCCTTCCTGGCTCCCTCCTGGGAGACGGTCACAACGGATGCCAGTCTGTCGGGCTGGGGGGGATTCTGGAAGTCCCTGCGCTTCCAGGGGACGTGGGGTCCTCAGGAGGCCCATCTTCCTATCAATGTCCTGGAACTCAGGGTGGTCTCAGATTGGTGCTGGAACAATTGACCCAGCACCTGAAGGGTCTGGCGGTTCAGGTACGCTCAGACAACAGGACGGCGGTGGCCTACATCAATCATCAGGGAGGAACCCGGAGCAAGGGGGCTCTCCAGGAGGTGTCTCTGATTCTAACATGGGCGGAGGCCACTGTCCAATGCATCTCGGCCGTCTACATTCCGGGGGCGGAGAACCTGCTAGCAGATGCGCTGAGCAGGGGGTTGTCTCGCCAGGGGGAATGGTCCCTCTGCAACAGGGTATTTCAGTCCCTGTGTCGCCGTTGGGGTGTACCAGACGTGGATCTGTTTGCGTCCCGTCACAATCACAAGCTCCCGAGCTTTGTATCTCTGTCTCAGGATCCTCTGGCTCTGGCCTCGGATGCCCTGTCAATGTCTTGGAGAGAGTTTCGGCTCCTGTATGTGTTTCCACCGATTCCCCTTCTGGGCAGAGTTCTGCGCAAGATCGCTCTGGAAGGCGTACCCGCGATTCTGGTGGCCCCAAGGTGGCCAAGAAGGGTGTGGTTCGCAGACGTGGTTCAAATGGCAGTACATCAGTACGATCTGCCAAGGTTGCCAGACCTCCTAACTCAGGGGTCTCTATGCCATCCCAATTTACTAACTCTGGCTTTGACGGCTTGGCTATTGAAACCTCCATCCTGATGGAAAAGGGTTTGACTGCGTCTGTAGTGGCTACCATGGTGCAAGCCAGGAAGAAGACTTCTGCTGCTATCTACTATAGAGTTTGGCGTGCTTACATTGACTGGTGTGAATCCAGGTCTCTTCCCTGCCGGCAATTCTTAGTCTCCAGGGTGCTGGAGTTTTTACAACATGGTCTAGACTTAGGTCTTAAGCTTAGTACTCTGAAGGGCCAGGTTTCGACCCTTCTTTCAGAATTGCCCTGCACCCTCTTATCAAGACTTTCTTTCAGGGGGTCACTCATGTGCGTCCTCCTTGGAAACCTATGGTTCCTGTTTGGGATTTGAACCTGGTGTTATCGTCCCTGCAGGGTGCTCCTTTTGAGCCTATTCAGGAGGCTGCTCTCGCTGTTCTCACGCTCAAGGTTGTCTTCCTGGTAGCTATCACCTCTGTTAGACGTGTGTCTGAGTTGGCGGCTTTATCTATTCAGCCTCCCTACTATGAGAGACACCAGGATAAGGTGGTGTTTCACTTCAAACCAGACTTTCTGCCTAAGGTTGTGTCTGCATTTCATTTGAATCAAGATATTGTACTTCCTTCCTTGTGCCCTAATCCTAGTAACCCTAAGGAACGGGGTTTGCATTCCTTGGATGTGGTTAGGTGTGTCAAGTATTACCTGGTTATCACTAAGGCTTTCAGGAAGACGGATGCTCTCTTCGTTGTGCCTCACGGGCCTAGGAAGGGTTTGGCTCCCGCCAAGTCTACTATTAGTAAATGGATTCGTCAGGCTGTGGTTCAAGCCTATACTACTAAGGGGAAGTCTCCCCCTTTTCGTCTTGCTGCTCATTCTACTCGAGCTGTTGGGGCTTCTTGGGGCTTTTCAGCACCAGGCCTCTGTGGAACAAGTTTGCAAGGCCGCTACTTCATACCTTTGCAAAGTTTTACAAGGTTGATGTTAGGGCCTCAGCTGATACTGTGTTTGGCCGCAAGGTTTTGCAGGCGGCAGTAGTTTAAACTGCTTGCTGTTGCCTTTTCTGTTGGGGATCCCACCCTACTTATGGACACTGCTATTGGATGTCCCACATGTTATTACTATATCTGGAGCAGGACGTGCTGTATGCTTAGAATAATACAACTCTGTGAAGTACTCACCTGTAGAGTTGATATTATACGCATACAGCACGTCCTGCTCCACCCCACCCTGGTTCACCTTGTTCTGGATCCCCTGTTTGGTGATTGTTATCTTTGATATTATTGCCAGTTTTGGGTGGTTGGTTTCTCCTGGCTTCTCATTCTCACTGCTTTTCAATGCTGGGGATTTGTGGGAGGTATATGTAGGGCCGGGAGGAGCTTGTTTTCTACATGTCTGCAGTGCACAGCGCCGGAGGATTACCCACATGTTATTACTATATCTGGAGCAGGACGTGCTGTATGCCTATAATATCAACTCTACAGGTGAGTACTTCACAGAGTTGTATTTTTTGTTCTCCCTTCTGGACCTAAGAAGGGTTTGTCTCCGGCTAAATCCACCATCAGAAAGTGGATACGTCAGGCTGTGGTACAGGCCTATTTTGCTAAGGAAAAGGAGCCTCCCTTCCGCCTTACTGCTCATTCTACTTGTGCTATTGGTGGCTCTTGGGCTTTTCAGTGCCAAGCTTCTGTTGAACAAGTTTGCAAGGCCGCTACTTGGTCTTCTGTTCACACTTTTTCTAAGTTTTACAAGGTTGATGTTAGGGCCTCAGCTGATGCTGCCTTTGGCTGCAAAGTTCTGCAGGCGGCAGTGGTTTAAACTGTCCGCTGTTACTTTTGGGGATCCCACCCTACCTTACGGACACTGCTATTGGATGTCCCATGTGTAAGGAATATTCTGGAACAGGACGTGCTGTATACTTGGAATAATACAATTCTGTGAGTACTCACCTGTAGAATTGATATTGTAAGTATACAGCACGCCCTGTTCCATCCCGCCCTTGTTATCATTATTCTTGGTTACCTCTGTATGGTGATTGGTCATTTTATGTTTGATTCTCCCGGCTTCTTGTATAACTGCTTGTCAACACTGGGAATTGGTGGGAGGTTCCTGGCTATTTAAGGGGCCAGGAGTGGCCACACGTCTTTTCTGCAGTCCAGCGCCATCTTGTGGATGTATAACCCATGCGTAAGGAATATTCTGGAACAGGACGTGCTGTATACTTAGAATACCGATTCTACAGGTGAGTATTCACAGAATTGTAATTTTTGCCTTTATTATCTCCCGGTTTCTTGAATAATTGCTCGTCAACACTGGATAAGTCTATGGTGATTCCGTTTTTATATAGTACCAGGAGGAGCCACAACTTTTCTGCAGTACACTGCGCCAACTTGTGGCGGAATAACCCATACGTAAGGACTTCTGGAAGCAGGCCGTGCCATGCATAGTAAAAGCAATTCTACAGGTGAGTACTCGCAGAATTGTCTATTCTTAGTATACAGTATGTCCTGCTCCAGATAAGAATCATTACACTTGGGTATTACTCCGCCAGAGGGCGCTGGACTGCAGAGACCGCGAAATTGGCTCCTCCCGGCCCCACAAACACCCGGGACCTCCCACAAATCCCCAGAATTTCTCTGCAGTCTGGACTGCGAAGGACAAGATGATGTCTCTCTCTTCTCGCAGGTGAGCGGGGCTATTAGCCTGCTGCCCTGTCGAACTATTCCCACCCGTTCCATTTTTAAATGTGCCTCCCAGCCTTGGCTGCGCTGGTACGAGTGATGGTAGGCAGCACCGCTGTCAGGTGCTTAAGAGCGCTGCTCCACCGCAATCTCCCACCAAAGGGTAGGCGGTATAGGCATATGGTGAGCCTCTATGGGATACCCCTCCCTATTGCCCCTTGCCCCTGTTTATCGGTGGGCCCTCTGTAAAGTGGCCGCTGACCTCCCTCGCTCTCCCTTGTAGTTCTTGGGGGGGGGGGGTGTATATGCCTTTGTGTTTTCACTGTATTATGTGCTTCTTGTTGGTGTCAGCCTCCGCGCCGACTTGGTTGCACTGGTTGCGGTTTTTAAAAATGCCGCTGCGCGCGCTTCTATTGTGTTCCGCGGTTGGCGGCGGCATTACCTCAGGCGCTGTTGCGCGGTCATTGGCTGCTCGTCACGTGTGCTGCTTCGCACTATTCGGGGGGCGGGGCCCGCGGTTGGTGCGTTCCGCGTCAGTCTCCGCAGGGCCCACCCCTCGAGGTATTCCCCACGCCATTTTTCTCTGGATTCGGCTGCTGCGTGGCTGGAATCTACCTACCGCGGTCTGTGAGTGCCCTCGCGGGAATTGGTGGGAGGTTCCTGGCTATTTAAGGGGCCAGGAGTGGCCACACGTCTTTTCTGCAGTCCAGCGCCATCTTGTGGATGTATAACCCATGCGTAAGGAATATTCTGGAACAGGACGTGCTGTATACTTAGAATACCGATTCTACAGGTGAGTATTCACAGAATTGTAATTTTTGCCTTTATTATCTCCCGGTTTCTTGAATAATTGCTCGTCAACACTGGATAAGTCTATGGTGATTCCGTTTTTATATAGTACCAGGAGGAGCCACAACTTTTCTGCAGTACACTGCGCCAACTTGTGGAGGAATAACCCATACGTAAGGACTTCTGGAAGCAGGCCGTGCCATGCATAGTAAAAGCAATTCTACAGGTGAGTACTCGCAGAATTGTCTATTCTTAGTATACAGTATGTCCTGCTCCAGATAAGAATCATTACACTTGGGTATTACTCCGCCAGAGGGCGCTGGACTGCAGAGACCGCGAAATTGGCTCCTCCCGGCCCCACAAACACCCGGGACCTCCCACAAATCCCCAGAATTTCTCTGCAGTCTGGACTGCGAAGGACAAGATGATGTCTCTCTCTTCTCGCAGGTGAGCGGGGCTATTAGCCTGCTGCCCTGTCGAACTATTCCCACCCGTTCCATTTTTAAATGTGCCTCCCAGCCTTGGCTGCGCTGGTACGAGTGATGGTAGGCAGCACCGCTGTCAGGTGCTTAAGAGCGCTGCTCCACCGCAATCTCCCACCAAAGGGTAGGCGGTATAGGCATATGGTGAGCCTCTATGGGATACCCCTCCCTATTGCCCCTTGCCCCTGTTTATCGGTGGGCCCTCTGTAAAGTGGCCGCTGACCTCCCTCGCTCTCCCTTGTAGTTCTTGGGGGGGGGGGGTGTATATGCCTTTGTGTTTTCACTGTATTATGTGCTTCTTGTTGGTGTCAGCCTCCGCGCCGACTTGGTTGCACTGGTTGCGGTTTTTAAAAATGCCGCTGCGCGCGCTTCTATTGTGTTCCGCGGTTGGCGGCGGCATTACCTCAGGCGCTGTTGCGCGGTCATTGGCTGCTCGTCACGTGTGCTGCTTCGCACTATTCGGGGGGCGGGGCCCGCGGTTGGTGCGTTCCGCGTCAGTCTCCGCAGGGCCCACCCCTCGAGGTATTCCCCACGCCATTTTTCTCTGGATTCGGCTGCTGCGTGGCTGGAATCTACCTACCGCGGTCTGTGAGTGCCCTCGCGGGTGGCTTTATTTGCCCTATGTCATTATACATGTCACTTATGGGGTTCTCTTCGCTTATGTCGAAGATGGGTCGAACTCTATTGGTTTCTCCCGGCCCCACTCCCTCTATTTAGTTATTAAACTTGTGAGGCCTAGTGTGTAAATTACTCCCACTTCCCTAGCGGGTCCCGGGTTGCTTTTATAGTGTGAATCCCTATCGGCCTATTGTGCCGCTATAATCCCCATATGGAGGCGTCTCAGGATAATGTGCTCGGGGTTCCTTCGAGACAAGCCCGGCAGTGTGTAGGGGTGTCCCCTACTAGTGCTGACAATGTGCGGGTCTGTATACCTTGTGCCCAGCAGGTGCTTGCGCTGCAGCCTGGTTTCCCAGTAGCTGGGCCTGGGCCATGTATGGCTTCACCTACTCCCCCAAGCTTAAATTTGACTCCTAGTGAGTTCCATACCAGTGGGGATTCTCAGCTTGATGTGTCTTCCAGACTGGCTAGTGTTGAGAAGTTGATTGCTAATACCTTGGCGCGTAAGGCCTCTGCTAAGTAGCGGCACTTGACGCCTGCTGTCACTCTTTTCCCTATGGATGCTGATGAGTTCTTGGAGCTGTCTGGTTATACCCCCTTGGAAGAAGGGGAGTTATTCTCTGACTGAGTCATCTGATGAGAGGCCCAGGGGTCATGATGATTCTGGCTCTGATCCCTGGGCCCCAGATGACACTGATAGGCTGTTGGCTCAGATTTTTGAGGTGCTGTCTATCTCTCCCCCGGTTGCGGCCCCCAGGCAGCAGGGGGAATTGTTTCATACGGCTAAGCCACGTTTAGAGTTTCCTGAGCAAGCCCATTTTAATAACCTCGTGCTCAAGGAATGGGAGCGCCCAGCCGGCTCCCAGGGGTCCCTAAGAGTTGGGATAAGAGGTATCCCTTTCCTGCTGAAGTGGTGAAGCGTTGGTCATCCCCTCCAGAGTTGGATGCCCCGGTCCTAGGGTTATCTTAACACCACTGTCATGCATTCCCCTGACTCTACTACTCTGCGGGATGGTGAGGACCGGCGTATTGATCAGCTGGCATCCCATGCTTTTGCCTGTGTGGGGACGGCGCTGCGCCCGGTCTGTGCCTCTACAGCTGTGGCTATTAGAAGTCTCTTAGAGGGTGCTCCTGATGATGTGTCTAGTGAGGAGTTTAATGCACTCTCGTTGTGAGATTTTTGTGACTTATGTCCTCTCTGCCTTGATACCATTAGGATGTGTGGCAGAGCCTCTGCCCTGGTGCTGGCTATACGCCGCTCGATTTGGCTGCGACAGTGGGCAGCTGACAACGCTGCCAAGAAAGCTCACTGGTTTTCCCTTCAAAGGACTACGCATGTTTGGGGACCACCTGGACCTGTTTGCTAAGGGAGGCAGGTTACCCCAGCGCAGGCGGCAGTCTCTGCCCTTTCGGGGCCAGGGCTCCTTTTCTTCCCCCTACCGTGGAGCCAGACAGGGAAGGGGGGTCTCCCTTACCGGGGCCCGAGGAGATTTCTTGGGAAAGGGCAGAGGACGTGGACGCCCTGGCTCCTCCTGGGGTTCCAAGCCTAAGTCTTCTCCCAAGCCCCCTCAGGCATGAAGGGGCGCCCTCACCCATTCGGGTGGGGGGACAGCTTCAGCATTTTGCTCACGTCTGGAGGCTTCATGTCTCAGACCGGTGGATTCAGGAGGTAGTGTCCTCCGGTTACAAGATAGTTTGCTGCCTGCCGCCCCCCCCCCCCCCCCTCCCCCCATGTCAGCTCAGGCTCTAATTCTGGCGGTGCAAAGCCTTCTGGAGCTGGGGGTCATCTGTCAGGTCTCCTTACGAGAAAGGGGCAAGGGGTTATATTCCAACCTTTTCACCTTTTCACCGTGCGCAAAAGAAATGGGTCAGTCAGGCCCATCCTGGACTTGAAGATCCTCAACAAATTTGGCAGGTGCAGGCACTTTCGCATGGAAACTTTGCGCTCTGCTATCGGTTCCCTGCGTCCAGGGGATTTCATGACCTCTGTAGACATCAAGGATGCGTGCCTTAATATTCCTCTTTTTCCAGGTCATCAAAGATTCCTCAGGTTCGCTCTGGAGGATCAGCACTACCAATTTGTGGCATTGCCCTTCGGTCTCACTTCAGCTCCCTGAGTGTTCACCAAGGTGCTGGCAGGAGTGGTGGCTCTGCTCAGGTCTCAGGGCATTCGCGTTCTGCCCTATTTGGATGACATTCTCATCACTTCTCAGTCCCTCCAACAGGCAGAGCTGGATACTCAGCGAGTAGTATCCACACTGGAGTCATTTGGCTGGGTGATCAACCATCCCAAGTCTTCCCTGTCTCCCTCCTTGGTGACACCCTTCCTGGGAATGAATCTGGATACAGTTCAGGCAAGGATTTTTCTTCCTCAGCAGAAGGTGGACAGTCTACTGGTGCAGGTTCAGTCCCTGCTCTCTTGCCCTCATCCCTCCATCAGGCAGGGAATGCAGTTGGTGGGCCTGATATTGTCGTGCTTCGAGAAAGTTCCTTATGCACAGTTTCACATGAGGCCTCTGCAACTCCACCTCTTGTCAGTATGGGACATGGATCCCGCGTCCCTGGACCAGGTCCTTGTTCCCTCCCCCCTAGCCAGGCGGTCCCTCTCGTGGTGGCTGGACTCCAGGAACCTGTTGGTGGGCAGATCCTTTCTGGCCCCCTGCTGGGAGACAGTCACCACGGAAGCCAGTCTGACGGGTTGGGGGGGCTTCTGGAAGTCCCTGCAGTTCCAAGGGCGGTGGGGCCCTCAGGAGGCCCACACACCCATCAACATTCTGGAGCTAAGGGCGATCAGGTTGGTGCTGGCTCACCTGACCCATCACCTTTGCGGCCAGCCTGTTCAGGTACGCTCGGACAACCAGACAGCGGTTGCCTACATCAAACGTCCGGGGGGGGACCCGGAGCAAGGGGGCCCTCAAGGAAGTGTCTCTGATCCTGTCCTGGGTGGAGGACAATGTTCCCTGCATATCTGCTGTGTACATTCCGGGGGTGGAGAATCTGCAGGCAGACTCTCTGAGCAGGGGTCCTCTCGCCTGGGAGAATGGTCCCTCTGCGAGAGGGTGTTTCACTCTCTATTTCACAGTTGGCGCCAACCAGATGTGGATCTGTTTGCGTCCCGTCACAACCACAAGCTCCTGGCCTTTGTCTTCCTGTCCCAGGACTGTATGTCTTTCCCCCATTCCCCCTGTTGGGCAGAGTTCTGCCCAAGATAGCTCAGGTGGGGGTGCCAGCTATCCTGGTGGCTCCCAAGTGGCAAAGAAGAGTGTGGTTCGCAGATGTGGTGCAGCTGGCAGTAGATCGGTACGCACTGCCCAGGGTGCCAGACCTGCTCACTCAGGGTCTTTTACGCCATCTCAATTTACAAACTCTGGCTTTGACGGCCTGGCTGCTGAAACCTCCATCTTGATGGAGAAGGGGCTGTCTGCCTCTGTTGTTGATACCATGATAAAGGCTAGAAAGACGTCTTCTTCCTCCATTTACTATAGGGTTTGGCATGCCTACATTGACTGGTGTGAGGCTCGGTCTCTTCCCTATCATGTGTTCTCTATTCCCAGGATCCTGGAGTTCCTGCAGCATGGATTGGAGCTGGGGCTCCAACTCGGTACTCTGAAGGGTCATGTATCTGCCCTGGCTGTTTTCTTCCAGAGGTCCTTTGCCCAGCATTCTCTGATCAGGACTTTATTCTAAGTGTGCCATACACTCCACTTCGATCTTCATGACATCTGGGTAATCTCCAGTAGAGGGCGAACTTCTGCAGAGATGAATATGCAAAAAAAGAAAGCCCCTCCCGGTCCATATATACCTGGGACCTCCCACCAATTCCCCAGTTCCTTCTCTGCAGGGAAGGCGACAAGACAGAAGATGAAGACTTCTTTACTTACAGGTAAGCCGGGCTTGCGCCCGGCCGTCTATTGTCCCTAATACTGCCAGGACCCTTTCTAAATTGCCCCTATATTGAGCCTCCCAGCTTAGACTGCGGGTCCTGGTGAAGGTAGGAGCACCCTATGGGTGCAGAAGGAGCACTGCTCCCACCGTGAGACCTCACTATGGGGTAGGCGGTTATCCAGGTTTCTTGGTGATCTTGGTGTGGGATGCCCCGTCCCTCTATGCTTATGGCCGGATTCTGGCAGGGTTCCCCCCCCTTCCGGGTCCCTTATTCCCCTCCCGGGGGGTGGGGGTTTCCTGGTCTGGCCGTTATTTCGTTTTTCCGCGCTTATGTTCCTGTGTGTGTTGGTGTGTTTTACACTGTGTGTGTGTGTGTGACAGACAGGGAGTGTTTATACTGGCATGTCAGGGCTGTGGCAGCCTGGGGGAGCTTCTCCCCCTCAGGCTGCGTTCGGGAAGGGGGCGGACCGGGCTCTCGGCGCGGTCGCGGTAGCCCCGCCCCCTTCTTTGGCGTGATTTCTGTGCTCGTTTCTAGGGATCCGCGTTGCTGGGAGGGGGATCCCTAGAAGAGACCGAGCCTCACACCAGTCAATATAGGAATTCCAAACCCTATAGTAAATGGAGGAAGAAGACTTCTTTCTAGCCTTTATCATGGTATCAACAACAGAGGCAGACCACCCCTTCTCCATCAAGATGGAGGTTTCAGCAGCCAGGCCGTCAAAGCCAGAGTTTGTAAATTGGGATGGCGTAAATGACCCTGAGTGAGCAGGTCTGGCACCCTGGGCAGTGTGTACCGATCTACTGCCAGCTGCACCACGTCTGCGAACCACACTCTTCTTGGCCACCTGGGAGCCACCAGGATAGCTGGCCCGCCCTCCCCCTGCTCTCCCTCTTCATGCATGAGGCTTCATGGGGGCCATCTTCTATCAGGATGTCTGGCTGGGATACAGTTAGTGTGTGTGTGTGTATTTTATTCAGCACTGCAGTTATGTTGCCTGTTTTGTGTGTTACAGATTGCCCTGTATATGTGCATATTAAGGGGTCCCTCCTGGTCCTGGGGTCCCTAGTGTAAAATTGTCCACCTTAAATTCTCCCGCTGGCATCCCGGGTTGCTTATGCGTAAATTCCCTGCAGTCTTGCGACTGACCACAAAAATTCACCATATGGAGGCTCTGCAGGATACTGGGCTCGGGCTCCCTCTGGGACAATCCGGGCCGTGTGTGGGGTATTCCTTACGGGGGAGAATGTGCTGATCTGTATACCATGCGCACAAAAGGCCATAACGCGGCAGTCTGGTACCCAGCCTTCTGGGGTGGCTCCTCCCGCTTCATCGCCTTCCCCTCCCCACCTTATCCGTACCCCAAGTGACATTGGTACCAGTGGGGAGTCGCTTTCTGATGTTTGGGCTAGGTTGGCCAGCATCGAGAAATTGATTGCTAGCACTGTGGGCAAGAAGGCCCAGGCTAAATAGAGACATTTGTCGTCTGCCCAGCCCTTGTGAGATGTTGACGACTATTCCACTGATTTGTCAGATTATTCCCCGTTAGAGGGGGGGGGAATTGTATCAGGAAACAGAGGCTGACTATGTTCAGTCTGGGAATGCCAATGTCGGGCAGGCGCTGGGGGGATGCCGTAGATACGGCCACCGTTTTGTCACATTTTTTGGAGGTGTTGGATATTGAACCACCTGAAGCGCCCCCTCTCAAGAAGGGGGAATTTTTTGGGGCCTGCAAGCCCCGTCTGGAATTCCCTACCCAGGGTCATTTTGATGCGCTGATCCTTGCAGAATGGGAGAGGCCCAGTCGGCTTCCTGGTGTGCCTCAGGGATAAGAAGTATCCTTTTCCGGTGGAGGCGGTTAAGCGTTGGTCTTCTCTTCCCGAGGTCGACGCTCCCGTTTTAGGTCTGACCAACTCTTCTGTGCTGAACACCCCTGACGCCACTTCCCTTAAGGATCCAGCGCCTTGATCAGATGGCATGCCACGCATTTGCCAACGTGGGCTCGGCCCTGCGGCCTGTTAGTGCATCTGCCCTGGTGTCGCTTGCTACCAGGTCTCTTATCGGGCACTGGCTGAATAACGCTCAGTTTGATCCAGCTGGCGCTGAGTTCGCTATCTTTAAGAAATGCGAATTGTTCATGGATTGTGTCATGGCTGCGATGGAAGTTTCTATTGTCGTGTGTAGTAGGACTTCAGCCTTACTGGTGGCTATGCGCAGATTAGTCTGGCTCCGCCAGTGGACAGCGGACGTTGGGGCCAAGAAGTCGCTCACAGCTCTTCCCTTCTTGGGTTCGCGGCTTTTTGGAGATAAATTGGATGCTGTTGCTAAAGGAGGTAAGTTACCTCAGCGGTTACCTTTCGGGGGGCGGGCTCGTTCACTCCTTCCTTTCGAGGGGCCAAAGCGGCTAGGGGTTTGGCCTTCTCGGGCGTCAGGGGCTTGTCCTGGAACAGAGGCAGAGGTCGGGCATGTCCCGCGCCGGCCTGGGGTTCCAAGCCCAAGCCTGCCGTTAAACCGGCTCAGCAGTGAAGGGGCGCCCTCACCCGCAAGGGTGGGGGGACGGCTTCGGCTCTTCTTCCAGGTCTGGGCCTGGGAGGTCAGACAATTGGATCTTGGAAGTGGTCTCCTCCGGGTACAAACTGGAGTTTGAGTTCTGGCCGCCCCCAAGATTCTTAAGGTCTCGGGGGCCCTAGGACCCTCAGGCTGCACAGGGGCTCCTGTTAGCAGTAAAAAACCTTCTGGACATGGGGGTTATATGCCCGGTGCCTCTGGCAGAGCGAGGCAGGGGTTACTACTCCAACCTTTTCACGGTTCCCAAAAAGGAGGGTTCGGTGAGACCCATTCTAGATCTCAAGGTTCTCAACAGGTTTATCAGAGCCAAAAAGTTCTGCATGGAGACTCTGCGCTCGGCTATCAATTCCCTTCGCCAAGGGGATTTTATGACATCCATAGACATCAAGGATGCGTATCTGCATGTTCCGATTTTTCAGGCACTTCAGAGATTCCTCCGGTTTGCGGTGGAGGATCAACATTATCAGTTTGTAGCTCTTCCCTTCGGTCTGACCTCGGCGCCGAGGGTCTTCACCAAGGTCTTGGCGGGCATAATGGCTCTGCTCAGAGCTCAGGGCATTCGCATTGTGCCTTATCTGGACGATCTGTTGATCTCAGCTTCTTCCTTCCGTCAGGCGGAGCTGGACACCCACCAGGTGGTGTCGACCCTGGAGAGGTCGGGTGGGTGATCAACCGCACCAAGTCTTCTCTCTCCATCTCGTGTGATTTCATTTCTGGGCATGAATCTGGATACCATTCGGGCCAGAGTGTTTCTGCCCCAGACCAAGGTGCAGGGGATTCAGGGCCTGATCCGCCTTCTTCTGGCCAGTCCTTGTCCCTCTATCCGACAGGGGATGAAACTGGTGGGGTTGATGGTATCCTCCTTCGAGGCGGTGCCGCTTGCACAGTTTCACATGAGATCTCTTCAACTTCACCTATTGACGTATTGGGACAGGTGCCCCCAGTCGTTGGATCAACCTTTCAGGATGTCTCCCAGGGTTCGGCAGTCTTTTCGGTGGTGGCTGGACTCGAGCAATCTGGTGAAGGGCAGATCCTTTCTGGTCCCTTGTTGGGAGACGGTTACCACGGATGCCAGCCTGTTGGGCTGGGGAGGTTATTGGAAGAGTCATCAGCTCAGCGGGGTGTGGGGTCCCCAGGAGGCTCACACCCCCATCAACGTCTTGGAGCTCAGAGCCATTCGACTGGTTCTGGCTCGGCTGACCCCACATTTACGGGGTCTACCGGTTCAGGTTCGCTCAGACAACTGAACGGCAGTAGCTTACATAAATCACCAAGGAGGGACTCGCAGCAGGAGTGCCCTCAGGGAAGTCTCTCTGATCCTGCACTGGGCGGAGAGCAATGTTCCTTGCCTTTCGGCAGTCTACATTCCAGGAGTGGAGAACACGGAGACGGATTCCATGAGCAGGGGATCCTCTCGCCACGGAGAGTGGTCTCTCAACCCCGAGGTTTCTCTGGATCTTTGCCGCAAGTGGTGGACTCCGGAGGTGGATCTCTTTGCTTTGAGGCACAATCGCAAACTTCCGCCCTTTGTGTCACTTTCTCAGGATCCTCTGTCTCTGGCAGTGGATGCCTTGTCACTGGCTTGGAAGGAGTTGGGTTTTCTGTACCTGTTTCCACCAGTCTCCATGCTGGGCAAGGTAGTTCGCAAACTGGTTCTAGAAGGGTTTGGTACGCAGACGTCGTAAGGATGGCCGTAGACCAGTACCCGCTTCCCTTGTTGCCGGACCTGCTATCTCAGGGTCATCTACTTTACCCCAGTTTACAAACGCTGGCTTTGACGACTTGGCTGCTGAAACCTTCATCTTGAAAGAGGAAGGTTTGTCTGAGGCTGTTGTTCAGACCCTGATTAGGGCTAGGAAGCGGTCCTCTTCTGGCATTTACTATAGGACTTGGAGGTCCTATATTGATTGGTGTGAGGCTAGGGCCTTGCCTTGCAGGGTTTTTTCTATACCCAGGATTTTGGAGTTTCTTCAGCATAATCTGGATCTTGGGTTCCAGCTTAGTACTTTGAAAGGACAGGTTTCTGCTCTGTCAGTTTTCTTCCAGAGGTCTTTTGCTTTACACCCGCTGGTTAAGACCTTTTTCCAAGGGGTGGCGCATGTGCGGCCCCCTCAGAAGGCTGTAGTTCCTGTTTGGGATTTGAATTTGGTTCTTTCGGCTCTGCAGGGTCTTCCTTTTGAGCCGCTACAGGATATTGCTCTTTCGGTTCTCACTCAGAAGGTTGCCTTCTTGGTGGCTATTACTTCGGTTCGGCGTGTCTCTGAGTTGGCGGCCCTGACGATTCAGGCCCCTTACTTTGAGAGACACCAAGATAAGGTGGTTTATCGTTTTAAGCCGGATTTCCTTCCTAAGGTGGTGTCTGCTTTCCACCTCAATCAGGGTATTATTCTCCCTTCCTTGTGTCCTAAGCCTAACAATGACAAGGAGAGGGTTCTGCACAATTTGGATGTTGTTCGCTGTGTGATGTACTATTTGGTGACTACTTCCTTCCGCAAGACGGACGCTTTTTTCGTGGTGCCCTGCGGGCCCAGGAAAGGGTTGGCGCCTGCTAAGTCTACGATTGGATTCGTCAGGCCATTGTTGGGGCCCATTCTGCTAAGGGGAGGACTCCCCCTTTTAGGGTCACTGCGCACTCTACTCGTGCTGTTGGTGCATCCTGGGCTTTTCAGCACCAGACTTCTGTTGAACAGGTTTGTAAGGCTGCTACTTGGTCTTCCGTTCATACCTTTTCCAAGTTTTACAAGGTTGATGTGCGGGCTTCAGCGGATGCTGTTTTTGGCCGCAAGGTTCTGCAAGCTGCAGTTGTTTGAGTTGGTGCGTTCTTTACTGTTTTTGGTTCCCGCCCATGACGGACACTGCTATTGAATGTCCCAGATGTCATGAAGATCGAAGTGGAGTGTATGGCACACTTAGAATGATACCCTTTTGTGAGTACTCACCTTTAAAACGGGTCTTATGAGTGTGCTATACACTCCACTTCGCCCCACCCCTTTTTTCAGGTATTCTGGGGTTTTTATATGGTGAACCATTGGTTTTGATTGTTTAGGTTATAATTGGTTCTTCCTGGTCCCTTTACTGCTTTTATACACTGGAGAATTGGTGGGAGGTCCCAGGTACATATGGACCGGGAGGGGCTTTCTTTTTTGCATATTCATCTCTGCAGAAGTTCGCCCTCTACTGGAGATTACCCAGATGTCATGAAGATCCAAGTGGAGTGTATGGCACACTCATAATACCCGTTTTAAAGGCGAGTACTCACAAAATGGTATTTTTCCAGGGGGTTACTCATGTGCGTCCCCCACGTAAGTCTATGTTGCCTGTTTGGGATTTGAATTTGGTCTTGTCTGCCTTGCAGTGTGCTCCCTTTGAACCTGTTCAGGATGCTGCCCTGGCCGTTCTTACTCCCAAGGTTGTTTTTTTTGTGGCTATCACTTCTGTTGCGCGTGTTTCTGAGTTGGCGGCGCTTTCCATCCAGCCCCCCTACTTTGAGAGACACCAGGACAAGGTGGTGTTTCGCTTCAAGCCAGATTTTCTGCCGAAGGTCGTGTCTGCCTTTCATCTGAATCAGGACATTGTTCTTCCTTCCTTGTGCCCTAATCCTAGTAACTCTGAGAGGGTTTTGCATGCATTGGATGTGGTTAGGTGCAGGAAGTACTATCTGGTGGCTATTGCACCTTTCAGAAAAGCTGATGCTCTTTTTGTGGTCCCTTCTGGTCCTAGAAAGGGTTTGGCTCCTGCCAAATCTACTATCAGCAAATGGATCCGTCAGGCTGTGATTCAGGCCTATTCTGCTAAGGAGAAGAATCCTTCCTTCCACCTTACTGCTCATTCCACTTGTGCTATTGGTGCCTCTTGGGCCTTTCAGCACCAGGCTTCTGTTGAACAAGTTTGCAAGGCTACTTGGTCTTATACCTGGTTCATACCTTTTCAAAGTTTTACAAGGTTGATGTTAGGGCCTCAACTGATGCTGCTTTTGGCCGCAAGGTTCTGCAGGCGGCAGTGATCTGACCTGTCTGTTACCTTTGGGGATCCCACCCTACTTTATGGACACTGCTATTGGATGTCCCAAGTGTAATGATTCTTATCTGGAGCAGGACGTACTGTATACGAAGAATACAATTCTGTGATTACTCACCTGTAGAATTGATGATATGAGTATACAGTACGTCCTGCTCCACCCCACCCTTGGTTTGCATTATCATTGGATCCCGTGTATAGTGATTGTTATCATTATTATAGTTACTGGTTGGTTCTGTTATCTTTCTCCCGGCTTCTCGTTAACTGCTTTTCAATGCTGGGGATTTGTGGGAGGTCCCGGGTATTTGAGGGGCCGGGAGGAGCCAATTTCGCCGTCTCTGCAGTCCAGCGCCCTCTGGCAGAGTAATACCCAAGTGTAATGATTCTTATCTGGAGCAGGACGTACTGTATACTCATATCAATTCTACAGGTGAGAAATCACAGAATTGTGTTTTTTGTTCTCCACCTAGTTTTTACACTGGAGTTATGGTTTTCTACCTTGACAATTGCAGGCAATGAAAATGATAGGTGGCCTGTGGGTATACCCACCCTTATGCCCTTCGGTATGGGTTTGTTGCTCTTCCAGGGCTCTTTGGCCTTTAATGGGATGGGCCGGGGGTCACAAGCTGATGCTGATTTTGAGATTGGAAAAGCACAGGTCCCCCCCCCCCCCCTTAATCCTGGCTCCTAGCCCGGAGACTGATTGAGGAGGGGCTGCGGGGTACAGACCTTTTATTCAAAGAGGCGGAGCATGACTTCAACATCACAGTAAGGGAGGGGGGGGTTCCAGGGGAGGCTGATGTTTAAATTCTTTTGCTAAGGTCCAATTCATGGTTGCCTTGCTTATAAGATTCCGATAGATACATATCTATAGATATATTCATACATTTCTGGCCATGTTGCCCCCCCCCCCCCCCCCCTTATTTTCTTATTTTTATCAATGGGGGGAAAAAGGGGGCCCTTTGGCCAAAGAAATAAGAGACATGTAAAGCAAGACACTGACAGCTCCTCCAGAATGGATGCTTTAACATTCCCTGCAGGCGATGCCGTGGCATCCCATTGGCCAAGGAGAAATGCTTTACCTCAAATGCCATACCTACAGTCTATTGTGTAAGAAATTGGCCAACAAACACGCTCACTGTGATGTATAAATGCAAATGGTTTTACTTCACTGGCACAGTAATATAATTTCTATAATATGCATATTATTATATTGTAACTAAGACATTCATGATCCCCCATTAATTTCTAAATTAATTGAACCCAAACACTAGATACATATCTTACAGTCTGATACTATGCGGATTATCAGACTCTAGCCAGTACATATATGCCATGTTTCTGATCATATGAGGTTTTATAATCCTGTATAATACTCTCTAGTTCATATTTCAGGAGTTACTTCACTCTTCATAAATATCATCCAATGCATGTGTATGAGATGACTAGGTTAGGGGAGTGGGGGGTCCAATCTAATTAGTAATTAAAGGATTCCCTTTCAAGAGGAAATGACGTACAGCTCAGCGCACACCTTGGCTATTGAGGATACACCTTGCCAGCTAAGTGTAAATGTAAAACTCATTACCATGCAGCCCAGTCTATTGTATTCCTGGGGCATGGTCTGTTTACTATTAGCCTGAAACTTATTCTTAGTATACAGTACGTCCTGCTCCAAATAGAATACTTACAAGTGGGTATTACTCCGCCAGATGGCGCTGTACTGCAGAGACATTGAAAACAGGCTCTTCCCGGCCCCTCAAATACCCAGGGACCTCCCACAATCCCCAGAATTTCTCTGCAGTCTGGACTGCGAAGGACAAGAATATGGCTCTCTTCTCGCAGGTGAGCAGGGCTATTAGCCTGCAGCCCTGTAGGACTATTCCCACCCGTTCCATTAATAATGTGCCTCCCAGCCTTGGCTGCGCTGGTCGGGTGATGGTAGGCAGCACCGCTGTTAGGTGCTTAAGGAGCGTTGCTCCATCGCAATCCCCCACCAAAGGGTAAGCGGCATAGGCTTATGGTGAGCCTCTATGGGATGCCCCTCCCGCTTTATGCCCCTTGCCCCTGCCTATCGGTGGGCCTTATCTTAATTGTCCGCTGTCCTTCCTCATTCTCCCTGTAGCATTCGGGGGGAAAATGGGGGGGGGGGGGTTGTGTACGTGTGTGTATATATGCATTACGTGTATTGGCTTATGCATTACTTTATGCCTTATATCAGCCGCCGCACTGACTTGCTTTACTTTTATTATTTAAGATTGCCACTGCGCGCCTTTTTTCTACCACAGTGTTCAGCGCTTGGCAGCGGCGTTACCTCAGGCGCTCGCGTGCTGTCATTGGCTGTTTTTTATAGGCTGGCTTCACACTCTTCGGGGGGGGGCGGGGCCTGGCTCTGGCGCATTCCGCGTCATTGCTCGTACAGGCCCGCCCCTTGAGGTATACCAATGCCATTTTGTCTGATTGTGTGCTCCTGCGTGACTGTTTCTACCTACCGCGGTCTGTAAGTGCCCTCGCGGGCGGCTTTATTAGCATTTTTTATTGTATGTTTGCTTACGGCCCATTTTTATGTCTTTCAGATGGGCGAATCCATTGGCTTCTCCCGGCCCTCTGTTAATTCTTTAACTTGTGCGGCCTAGTGTAATTACTCCCACTTCCCTAGCGGGTTATTGGGGCATCCAGGGTTGCTATATAGCGTTAATCCCTATTGGCATATTGTGCCGTTATAATCACCATATGGAGGCATCTCAAGATAATGTGACCTTCGGGACAAGCCCAGCTGTGTGTAACTTGTGGGGTCTCCCCTATTAGCGGTGACAATGCACGGGTCTGTGTATCTTGTGCCCAGCAGGTGCTAGCGCTGCAATCTGGCCTTCCTGTGGCTGGGCCTGCACCTCGTTTCACTTCACCTACTCCTCCAAGCTTGGGTCTCACTCCCACTTACTTGCATACAAGTGGGGATTCTCAGCCTGATGTGTCTGCTAGACTGGCTAGTGTTGAGAAGTTGACTGCTAATAAACTGGCGCGTAAGGCCACTGCTAAAAAGCGGCACTTAACGCCTGATGTCACTCTTTTCCCTATGGAAATTGATGAGTTTTGGCATTTATGTGGCTATACCCCCTCGGACGAAGGGGAGCTTTTCTCCGATTCGGGTCATCTGATGAGAGGCCCAGGGGTCATGACGATTCTGGCTCTGATCCCTGGGCCCCGGATGATACTGACAGATTGCTGGCCCAGACTTTTGAGGTTCTGTCCATTTCTCCCCCCTGTTGTGGCTCCTAGGCAAAGGGGTGAGCGTTTTTCATACTGCTAAATCACGTTTGGAATTTCCCGAGCAAGCTCATTTCAATAATCTTGTGCTCAAGGAGTGGGAACATCCCAGTAGACTTCCCGGTGTGCCTAAGAGTTGGGACAGAAAGTATCCCTTTCCTGCTGAGGTGGTTAAGTGCTGGCCATCCCCTCCCAAGGTGGATGCCCCGGTTCTAGGGTTATCTAACACCTCTGTCATGCACTCCCCTGACTCTACTAACCTGCGGGATGCTGAGGACCGGCGCATTGACCAGCTGGCATCCCATGCCTTTGCATGTGTGGGGACGGTGCTGCTCCCGGTCTGTGCCTCGGCCATTACAACTGTAGCTATTAGGACCCTGATCAGAAGTGTCCTTGATGGTGCCCCTGATGATTTGCCTGCTGACGTGTTTAATGCACTCTCTTGTTGTGATGTTTTTGTAAATTTTGTCCTCTCTGCCTTGGATGACACCATTAGAATGTGTGCCAGAACATCTGCCCTTGTGGTGGCTATACGCCGCTCGGTTGGGCTGCTGACAACGCTGACAAAAAAGCCCTCACTGGTTTTCCCTTCGAAGGACTACGTCTGTTTGGGGACCGCCTGGACCTTTTTGCTAAGGGAGGCAGGTTACCCCAGCGCAGGCGGCAGTCTCGGCCCTTTCGGGGTCAGGGCTCCTTCCCCCCCCCCCCCCCACAGCGGTGCTAGACAGGGGAGGGGGGTTTCCTTTACTGGGGCCCGGCGGGATTTCTGGGGTAGGAGCAGAGGACGTGGACGTCCTGGCTCCTCCTCGGGCCCTAAACCTAAGTCTTCTCCCAAGCCCTCTCAGGCATGATGGGGCGCCCTCGCCCATCCGGGTGGGGGGACGGCTTCAGCACTTTGCTCACGTCTGGAGGCTTCATGTCTCAGACCGGTGGATTCAGGAGGTAGTGTGTGTGTAGGCACAACCCAGAAGTCCAATACAGCAAATACCAAGAAAATACGTTACAGCATAAACGGATTTACCCAACGTTTCAGACCAGTAAGTTCTTTCCTCAGGGGGATGAAAGTGGCGATCTGAAACGTTGGGTAAATCCGTTTATGCTGTAAAGTATTTTCTTGGTGTTTGCTGTATTGGACTTCTGGGTTGTGCCTTGATTGCGCTGCCTATAAATGTGAATCATTTTTTAATTTTCTGCCTATCTTTGTATATCCATTATGTAGTATCATATGTCTCGGTATAGAACTGTGCTTTGGCTCCACCTGGTGGTGTCTTACCACGTACTGCTACTATTGTGTAGATTACTGTGAATGATGTTGTACTATAATACCTATCTATGAAACCCTATTAGATGTATAAAAACTGAGTGTTGGTGCCACCTAGTGAGGAGCTTTGCCTATTGCAACATTCAATACATGGTATATGAAAGATGTGGCTTATCTGGTTACCTATGCTGGCGATTGTTGTATGCTGTTAACAAATATTGTATATATGTATATTAACTATGCACTATATTTAAATACACTTCATTTGCAATCTACAACCCACAGTCTTTAAGGTGTGCATTTTTTCTATCTATTATTGTCCCGGATTCCTCAGGACCCTGTGTCAGCTCAGGATCTAGTGCAGGCAGTGCAAAGCCTCCTGGAGCTGGGGGTCATCTGCAAGGTTCCTTTAAGAGAAAAAGGCAAGGGCTTCTACTTCAACCTTTTCACAGTGCCCAAAAAGGGCAAAATCGTGGACTTAAAGATCCTCAACAAATTTGTCAGGAGCAGGCGCTTTCGCATGGAAACTCTGCGCTCTGCCATCAGTTCCCTGCGCCCAGGGGATTTCATGACGTCTGAGAGACATCAAAGATGCTTACCTTCATATTCCTGTGTTTCCAGGTCATCAAAGGTTCCTCAGGTTCGCCCTGAAAGATCAACACTACCAATTTGTGGCATTGCCCTTTGGTCTCACTTCAGCTCCCAGGGTGTTCACCAAGGTGCTGGCAGGAGTGATATCCCTGCTCAGGTCTCAGGGCATCCGCGTGCTGCCCTACCTGGACGACATTCTCATGACCTCCCAGTCTCTACATCAGGCAGAGTTGGTTACTCAGCTGGTGGTGTCCACCCTGGAGTCATTTGGCTGGGTGATCAATCACCCCAAGTCCTCTCTGTCCCCCTCCTTGGTGACTCCATTCCTGGGAATGACTCTGGATACAGTGTAAGCAAGGATTTTTCTTCCTCAACAGAAGGTGGACGGTCTGATTGCGCAGGTTCAGTTCCTGCTATCTTGTCATCATCCCTCCATCAGGCAGGGAATGCAGCTGGTGGGCCTGATGGTGGCATGCTTCGAGGCGGTGCCTTATGCTCAGTTCCACATGAGGCCTCTGCAAATTCACCTCCTGTCCGTATCGGACAAGGACCCAGCGTCCCTGGACCGCGTCTGTGCACTTTCCCGCCTGGTCAGGCGGTCCCTCTCGTGGTGGCTGGACACCAGGAACTTGCTGGGGGGCAGATCCTTTCTGGCCCCCTCCTGGGAGACGGTCACCTTGGATGCCAGTCTGATGGGTTGGGGGGGCTTCTGGAAGTCCCTGCGGTTCCAGGGGAGGTGGGGCCCTCAGGAGGCCCACACACCTATCAACGTCTTGGAGCTGACGGCGATCAGGTTGGTTCTGTCTCAGTTGACTTATCACCTTTGGGGTCTGTCTGTTCAGGTGCGCTCGGACAACCAGACAGTTGCCTACATCAATCATCAGGGAGGGACCCGGAGCAAGTGGGCTCTCCAGGAAGTGTCTCTGATTCTGACCTGGGCGGAGGCCAATGTCCCCTGCATATCAGCTGTGTACATCCTGGGGGGAAAAAAATCTCCTGGCAGATTCTCTGAGCAGGGGGACCTCTCGCCAGGGAGAATGGTCCCTCTGCAACAGGGTTTTCCATTCCCTGTGTCACCGTTGGGGTCTACCAGATGTGGATGCGTCCTGTCACAATCACAAGCTCCCGGCCTTTGTCTCCCTGTCCCAGGATCCTCTGGCCTTGACCACGGATGCCCGATCAATGTCATGGCAGGACTTTCAGCTCCTGTATGTCTTTCCTCCATTCCCCCTGGGCAGGGTTCTGCGCAAGATTGCTCTGGAAGGGGTGCCAGCAATTCTGGTGGCCCCCAGGTGGCCAAGAAGTGTGTGGTTCGCAGACGTGGTGCAGCTGGCAGTAGATCAGTACATTCTGCCCAGGGTGCCAGATCTGCTCACTCAGGGCCCCTTACGCCATCCCAATTTACAAACTCTGGCTTTGACGGCCTGGCTGCTGAAACCTCCATCTTGATGGAGAAGGGGCTGTCTACCTCGGTGGTTGATACCATGATAAAGGCTAGGAAGAAGTCGTCTTCTTCCATTTATTACAGGGTTTGGCGTGCCTACATTGACTGGTGTGAGTCTAAGTCTCTTCCCTGTCGTGTGTTCTCTATTCCCAGGATTCTGGAGTTCCTGCAGCATGGGTTGGAGATGGGGCTCCAACTCAGTACTCTGATGTGTCAGGTTTCTGCCCTGTCTGTTTTCCTCCAGAAGTCCTTTGCTCAGCATTCTTTGATCAAGACCTTTTTCCAGGGGGTTACTCATGTGCGTCTCCCACGTAAGACCATGGTGCCTTCCTTGCAGGGTGCTCCCTTTGAACCTCTGCAGGATGCTGCTCTGGTAATTCTTACTCTCAAGGTTGTCTTTTTGGTGGCTATCACTTCTGTTAGGCGTGTGTCTGAGTTGGCGGCGCTCTCCATCCAGCCACCCTACTATGAGAGACACCAGGACAAGGTGGTGTTCCGCTTCAAGCCAGACTTTCTGCCTAAAGTTGTGTCTGCCTTTCATTTGAATCAGGACATTGTTCTTCTTTCATTGTGCCCTAATCCTAGTAATGCTAATGAGAGGGTTTTGCATTCTTTGGATGTGGTTAGGTGTCTGAAGTACTATCTGGTGGCTACTGCAGCTTTCAGAAAGACTTTTTGTGGTCCCTTCTGGTCCTAAGAAGGGTGTGGCTCCTGCCAAGTCTACTATTAGCAAATGGATCCGTCAGGCTGTCATTCAGGCCTACTCTGCTAAGGGGAAAGAGTCCTCCCTTGCCTTACTGCTCATTCTACTCGTGCTATTGTTGCCTCTTGGGCCTTTCAGCACCAGGCTTCTGTTGAACAAGTTTGCAAGGCCACTACTTGGTCTTCAGTTCATACCTTTTACAAGGTTGATATTAGGGCCTCAGCTGATGCTGTTTTTGGCCGCAAAGTTTTGCAGGCGGCAGTGGTCTAAACTGTCTGCTGTTACCTTTTTTGGAGATCCCACCCTACTTTATGGACACTGCTTATTGGATGTACCACTTATAAGTATTCTATTTGGAGCAGGACGTACTGTATACTAAGAATAATACAATTCTGTGATTACTCACCTGTAGAATTGGTATTATGAGTATACAGTACGGCCTGCTCCACCCCACCCTTAGTTTTTGCATTATCTTGGATCCCCTGTATGGTGATTGTTATCATTGTTATAGTTACCTTTTTGGGTTGTTTTACATTCTCCCGGCTTCTCGTTAACTGCTTTTCAATGCTGGGGATTGTGGGAGGTCCCTGGGTATTTGAGGGGCTGGGAGGAGCCTGTTTTCAATGTCTCTGCAGTACAGCGCCATCTGGTGGAGTAAAACCCACTTGTAAGTATTCTATTTGGAGCAGGACGTACTGTATACTTATAATACCAATTCTACAGGTGAGTAATCACAGAATTGTATTACTCTTGAGAATGGACAAAAAGGAGGGTAACATCTTCCATATTCTATGAATATTCTATATTCATAGAACCAAGGACATTTGATAGACTCTCTTTATATCTTTGTGTAGTCTGAAAAAATGGGAATCTGCTTGTCCAAAAAACATAAGTAAATAATTTAAGCAAGACAATTATTAAACCTTACATGGCCAAGGCATGCAGCAGCCTTTGGGGATCTCTGCTTATTCTACCAGATCTGTTGTCTCCTTTTAGGCCCCTTTTTTGTCACCTAGCCTTCATGGTGCAGGTTTGTAGGATGGCTTGGTCCTCTGCCAATGCCTTTCACTAGATTTTAGTTAACAGCATAGCGTTGGTTGATTTGCATTGGGCCGAATTATTTTATTTGTTTGTATTCAGCAGTCAAGTGTTTAAATGTATTTTCCCACCCTGCTTGGTCATTCTTGGGATATGCTATCATTGAGAAAAAAGGAGAATGCCATGTCCTCCACATGCCCTAGAGGAAGAGCTTTAGTTCTCACTGTAAGGGTAATCTTCTGGGCATGTAGAAGACACAGCTCTGTCCATTATGGTGTTTTAGCGGTCTCCGACTGGATTTTTTTGTCTTGTCTAGTTTCAGCTTTTTCCACGTTGGTCTCCTTTGCTACTACTGCCTACAAACTGGCAACAGTTACTGGGGGAGGCTGAGGTACTCTTTAGGTGTCCGCAATATTCTATGACTACCCTGTTAGCCCATTGTCTAAAATAAAAAGAATGTTGCATTCTCCACATGCTTAGATAGAAAAACCTTTATGGCGAGTACTGAAACATATATATTTTTTTTGTTTTTGTAGGTTTTCCTCCTCCTGCCTATGTCATCCCACCACCTGTGGCATTCACCATGAGTTCTGGCTACTCCTTTCCTGCTGGAGTCAATGTCCCTGGATCCTTCCTGCAGCCTTCATCTCATTCAGCTGCTGGAAGTCAAGGCCCTCCTGGAAAACAGTCCCACATTCCTTACAGTCAGCAGCGCCCCTCTGGCCCAGGGACGCCAGGGCAGGGAGCACTTGGCAACCAGCTTCCTGGCCAGTCACAGGCACCATCCAGTTCTCCAACTCAGTCCAGCTCACAGACTGCAGCACAGCTACAGATTCAAGTGATGGCTCAGCAGCAGCAACAGCATTCTCCCACCAAACCTATTCAATCATTGAATAAAAATGCTCAACATCACCCCAATCTCCAGCAGGTATGCACAATGCTATTTTCTGTTTATAATAGTTCATGAATAGACAAGACTGGGTATATGGTGTGAAATTACCACCACACAATAACTAGTCTTTGGTATACTGAACGGGTACGGAATGGGTAATAGAAACATTTGATTGATCGCTGTCTAAAAAAAATCTTGTTCCAAGTCATTTGTCTGCAGCTTTTCAATGCCCCAATGACTACCAAGTCGGTAGAGAATTGATATATTATAATGAACCCTTTTACACACAAGGGGACACAACTCAACTTCCCTCGCTGTGTATGTAGATATGTTTTGGATGGTTTTGCCATACTGTCTTCTCTCTTTTTCCCAACAATAGATCCATGTATCCTAACCCAGCATCCAGAATTCAACCATGTTTAAATCTCGCAATGCTGATTTCTCTTTCATAATGTGTGAAATGCCCATCCCTGGGGCATTGATATGTTGGCTAAAGACCCCCAAATAAAATGCCAAAGATTGGTCTTGATATTTATTTTTTTACATTGGAGCAAACGCCAAAGCCCATTTCCAATCATTGAAATGGAAATGGCTGTCAAGGCACACCCCCACTATTGCTGTGAATGGAGTTAGTCATGCTCCTGACTGTGACGGACGCAGAGGTGGAGCATTGGGGCACAGGATCTGTGTTCTGAACCTGGGTGGTTTCTTATTGTCGGACCAGGAGGAATCCACGCAGGGAAGAAAAGATTATTTTCCATTTTTGTTGTCTTTACAGACCCTATAATTTACAAGGTGCTAGAGGTCTTCACCACTTTATTCAAAATTGTCGTTTTTGGCTGAAAGTGGGTTTTAAAGTTGAAAGTTAAAGTAGTATGAAATGTCTCCAAGTTCACCTTTCACCATCCTCTTACCTCTTGCCACCAGCTTGGTTCTGCTTTAGTAAAGCAAATGTAAGCTAAAGGGAATCCCAATTGTTGAGTATAGAGATGCTGAAAGCGGACCAACAGTCAAAAATGAATTAAATCAGACCAACACAGCAAGCAGGGCAATTTTAGATTGTTGCACATAAAAAATAATTTACCTTTTTCTAACGCCTACTGGGATAAATTTTAAAAGATGTCCGCTTATGGGCTTGCAGGCCACCTGCAAACAGGAAGTGCTGCTGGGCTTCCTGTTACTGTGCATTTCAGTTATGTCAGTTGGGAGAGAAGGCGCCAATATGGCTGCTACCTTTCTATTCTTAGTATACAGTACGTCCTGCTCCAGATAGATTACTTACACTTGGGTTATCCTCCGCCAGATGGCGCTGCATTGCAGAGACATGTAAAACAGGCTCCTCCCGGCCCCTCAAATACCCGGGGACCTCCCATAAATCCCCAGATTTCTCTGCAGTGCTGACTGCGAAGACATGAAATTATCACTCTGTCGCAGGTGAGCGGGGCTATTAAAGCCTGCGGCCCTGTTGGACTATTCCCACCCGTCCTTGATGTTATGTGCCTCCCAGCCTGGGCTGCGCTGGTCGGGTGAAGGTAGGCAGCACCATGTGTGCTTAAGGAGCCCTGCTCCACCGCAGTCCCCCACCAAAGGGTAGGCGGTATAGGCTGATGGTGAGCCTTATGGGATGCCCCTCCCGCATTATTGTCCCATGCCCCGGTAGTGGTGGGCCCTGTGCAAAGGGCCGCCATCCTCCCTCATTCTCCCAGTAGCCCTCGGGAGGAAGAGAAGGGGGGGGGGGGGTGTTTGCGTGTGGATGTCCGTGTACTGTGATTACACGCTTATGGTCCTCTTTGTAATGTCTGCTTGGACTGGTGTATGTGGTGTCAAATGCCGCGCTGACTTGTCTTTTTACACTGTTAAGGCCGCCACCGCACGCGCCTTTTCCTTCATTTGGATGTTCCGCGCCGGGCGGCCGCGTCACCTCAGACGCTTCTGCGTCCTCATTGGCTGCTTGTCTGTGGACTTCGCGCTCTTCGGGGAGGCGGGGCCTGGCATGGCGCGCCTCGTGTCACGGCTCGCGCTGGCCCGCCCTTCGAGGTTCTCGGCGCCGTATTGTCTGGTCGCGCGTGTGTGACGTTCTTACTTACCATGGTCCTTAAGTGCCCTCGCGGGCAGCTTTATAATTCACTGTAGTGTGTTTTGGTGCTGACACCCTTCTTCTCATTATGTCTTTCAGAGGGTGAATCCTTTGGCTTCTCCCGGCCCGTTGTGATTGAGTAGCGGGCCTTGTAAATTTACTCCCACTCCCTAGCGGGTCATTGGGGCATCCAGGGTTGCTTTATGGCGTCAATCCCTACTGGCATATTGTGCCTAATAATCACCATATGGAGGCATCTAAGGATAATGTGACCGGGGTCCTTCTGGGACATGACCGGCGGTGTATGGCGTGTGGACAACCCCATGCTGATGCTGACAAGACGCGGGTCTGCGTACCTTGTGCTGAGCAAGCGCTGGCTTTGCAATCAGTCCTGCCAGTGGCTGTACCTCGCCTCGCTTCACCTAATCCCATTGGCTTAAATCTCACTCCTGCTGAGTCGCACACAAGTGGGGATTCTCAGCCTGAATTGGCGTCTAGACTGCCTACGGCTGAACAGATATTCGAAGCGTACAGCACGTCCTGCTCCCGAATAGTCATAACATGTGGGTAGTCCTCCGCCTCCGGCGCCGTGCACTGCAGACATGTAGAAAACAAGCTCCTCCCGTCCCTACATATACCGCGGGACCTCCCACAAATCCCCAGATTTCTCTGCAGTGCTGGAACTGCGAAGACATGAAGTATCACGCTCTCGCAGGCGAGCGGGCCTTACGGCCCAAGGTCCTGTGGGACTATTTCCACCCGTCCTCTTCAGAAGAATTATGCCTCCCAGCCTAGGCTGCGCGGGTCGGGTGAAAGTAGGTAGTACCTGGTGTGCTGAATGGAGCCATGCTCCACCGCAATCCCCCTCCATAGGGTAGGCGGTCAGGCCGATGGTGAGCCTCTAGAGGATGCCCCTCCCGCAATATTGCCCGTGCCCCTCACAGACTCAGTCCATGGACACCGTCAGCTTCTCCCCTCGCTTCCTCGGGGGGGAAAAGAAAGGGGGGTGTGTGTGTGTGTGTGTGTGGCAGCCATTAGGCCTTGTTCCTTTTATCAGGGGGTCAGTGTCGCGCCTCACTGTACAGTGCGAGCTATCTTTCTTACTATCAGTCTGCTTCGGCAGATTCATTCTAGCGTGTCAGCATCAAATGTTACTTATTCTCCGCTGCGGTACTTGCCGTCGGTTGGAGCTTCGTGCTCTTTGGGGGAGGCGGAGTTTCGGCATGACACGTCACGCGTCACAGCCTGGCCTGGCCCTCCCCTCGAGGTTCGTAGGCGCCATTTTCTCTATCTTCGCGCGTGGTGTGGCTCGTCCCCTCCCTCGGTCATGTAAGTGCCCTCTGGTTCTATGTTTTGTTCAGACAGCGCATGGCACTGACTCCACTCCCCTTGTCCCATTGTGTTTTTCAGAAGCCAAGACTTCGTTACCGGCCCCGGCCTAACATATATTACAATGGGTCCTCTTTACAAATTCTCCCACATTACTAGCGGGTTTTTGGGGCATCCAGGGTTGCTTATTGCATAATTCCCTGTGTTATACTGCATAAAAATCACCATATGGAGGCATTTCAGGATTATGGAACCGGGGTCCTTCTGGGACGTGACCGGCTATGTGCAGTGTGTGGCCAGCCCCTGGCGGAGGCTGACAGGGCACAGGTCTGCGGACAGTGTGCAGAACAGGCAGGTTTGCTAATAGAGGAACCTCCCTTCCTCACCCCCGTCTCCCCGCTCCCAAATATCACTCATGACGAGTCCCACTCCAGCGGGGACGACCTGCAAGAGGTGCCACGAGCGTTGCCCACGGCGGAGCAGGTGCTTTCTGGATTGGCCGAGCGTATGGACCCTGGTAAAAAGCGGTCTCTGACACCTCCAGGCTCTCCGGTTCCTGACGATACCGATGATTCTGCTGATATGCAGGACCCTGACCCTTCTGAGGACGGTGAGCTATTCTCAGACTCGGGCTCCTCATTTGGGATGCCTGCGGGCTGTGATGAATCCGAGCCTGGCTCCTGGGGTCTGTGTGACACGGATGAAATCCTGATCAAGATTTTTGAAGTCTTGTCAATCTCTCCCCCTGGGGAGATCCCCAAGCCTAAAAGGGAGAGTTTCCATACAGCGCCGCCGCGCTTGGAGTTCCTAGAACAGGAACATTTCCAGAATATTATATCCCAGGAATGGGAATCGCCTGGTAAGCTTAAAGGGATTCCAGGGGTCTGGGAATGGAAGTACCCTTTTCCCCCTGATGTGGTCAATTTATGGTCAGCTCCCCTGGTGGTGGACGCGCCGGTTATAGGGGTCACAAACCCCCCTTTTATGACTGCCCCCTTTTACTGTACCCTTTGGGATGCTGAGGACCGGCGCATTGACAGACTGGCCACACACGCATTCTCGTGTGCCAGGACGGCCCTGCGCCCGGTTTGTGCTGCGGCCATCACGGCGGTGGCCGCCAGGAAATCTTGTCAGAAAGATACTGGATCACCGCCCTGAGGACCTCCCTTGGGGGGTGTTTAGTGCGCTATCAGACTGCGAAGCCTTTGTTAAGTTTATTCTATCGGCACTGGATGACACCATTAAGATGTGTGCTAGGAGTTCAGCACTTGCGGTTGCCATTCGCCGCCTGGTCTGGCTGCGACAGTGGGGCGCCGATGGAGCTACAAAAAAGGCTCTCACTTGCCTTCCATTCAGAGGACGGCGGTTATTCGGGGCCCACTTGGACCTTTTTGGCAAAAAGGCTATAGCACCCTTACGCAGAAGGCCGCTCCGGCCTCCACGAGGCAGGGTCACCCCTCCACCTCCCTACGTTAGTGTCAAACGTGAAACTGAGGTGTGTTTCCAGCTGTTCGGTGTGGATTTCCAACATGGCGCGGGCAGGCAGTGCCCTGGGCCTTCTGGCAGGACCAAGTCCAAATCTGCCAAAACCTCGCAAGCATGAAGGAACGCCCTCGCCCGTCTAGGCGAGGGGACGACTGCACAGCTGTCTCACATCCAGGAATATGCCTTCTCCTTCTGGTGGTTCCGGGATGTAACCCACCTGGGCTCAGGATGGGTTATCGCTGGACGGTCCCCCCCTCAGTTTTTTGTCAGGGTGTTTTTAGTCCCTGCTCTCCCTTCTGAAACTGACGCAGGCCGGACTGGGCCTGCAGTGTTTGGCGCGCTTGTTAATTGCCTTAATGGCATGGGGCCATGGCCTCTATATATATTTTTTCCATCCTCCCCCCTCATCAGTATGAGGTAGTCTGGACCCCGTGGGCCTATGGCAGGCTTAGCAATTCTACCTTCACAGTAGTCCATATATGACAACTCTGTCTTAGGTCACAGGCCCCCTGTGCGGGGGGGTTTTCGGCCTCTTGCGAAGCTCTAGCTCTTCTTAGTTTATCTGGGGTCAGCTGGGCGCCAAAGACTATTTCTAGTCAGTGTCACAGGATCAACCCTGCGGCTTGAGGCACTAGTTGGGGCCTTTCTTTCGGCCCAGGCTACTAGCCTGGCGTGTCTGGGGACACGCCTGAGGTGGGGCTTCTGCGTTGGGACCTACTGGGTCGTCTTCTTTACTTCCCAGCCTTTGCACCAGACGAAATGGGTCGGTTTGGCCGGCAGTGTCCCCTGGAAGCTACTGGATGGTTGCTTAAACACCTCGTCCCCTCACGGTCACTTATCCACTATTCCCCGTCCCCGGGAAATCGGTTCAGGCTTGCTGCCTTCTTATCTGGCATTAGGGGACCCCTGGTTACGGGGCTCTGCCCCCCCCTTACTGGCGCCTTGCCTTCACCAGGCGGGTCGGCAGCTGGTGGCACTGTTGGTGGCACATCAAGGTGATGTCATTTATATACCGAGCCCTCGGGCTCTTCGGCGCAGTAGGTTACCAAACCTACATATGTCCCAGCACCCCGGTGCTTGGTCTGTGCTCATGCCTTCTTGGTAAGGTGGTTCCCCTGGAGCTTCCCATATGCAAGGGCCCCGTCAGGGGGGCACTCCCCTTCCTTCCAGCATCTCCTAGAGTATGGTCACCCTGGGTACCTAGTCTCGCAGGTTTGGCAGGGGAAAGGTAAATCCCTTCCACAACCCCCGTGGTTCTAGGTTGGGCCCCTTAGAGGGTCCATCTTACCTCCTGGGCTTGTTGAAATGGTGGGCCCCCGTTGTCTCTATATGGCGGGCCTTCTCCTCCTTCAGGACCGGTCGGTTTATGGGGGACTCCTGGTCTGTTGAAAGACAATGGCATGTTTTTAATGCTGGTCTAAAGATTTTGACAGGTTGCCACCTCTGGAGGGTCCCTGTTCCTGGCCTGGGCGGGGTTCTACCCCCCCCCCCCTGCTTCTCAGCGGTATTCGCTTCAATGGATGCCCTTAGCGGCAGGTTATGCTATCCCGGTGTTGCCCGGGGAGTCTAGCGTGGCTCTGAGGGGTCTCCCTCCTGACACAGGGCCTCTGCCCTTGTTCCTACTGTCCCAGGATATTCGGACTCCGGTCAGGGGGCCTGAGTATTTAGGCATAGCCTTGTTATTTCATATGCCTTCTCTTCATCACCCTACCCTTGGGTTCTGCGCACGGCTGGCCTGATAGAGAGTCCCATGGGATCTATGGCCTAGGCGGCCCTGGGAGTAATGGTTCGCAGACACCTCTGCTGAAGGCTGCTGAATTGTAATATCTCTGTTAGGGTTCGGTTCTGCCCTTATCAGGTCTCTTCCTGTTTCCAATAGAAGGTCTCCTGTCTGGGGATTGACTGATGATTCATTCGCCCCTTGGGGACGGGCCTCATCTTCTGGGTGACTTAGTATGAGAGGGGGTTTGGGAGCTAGCTCCCCAGCTTCCCCTTACTCCGCCTATAACGGCTTGGGGGTATCCCATATTGACTGGCATGGGCCTTAGTCTCTTCCCTGTGAGACGTTATTGGTTCCCAGGGCCTTTAAAGCCATTACAGCGAAAGTTGGGGTTGGCTCCCCGTCTGGGGACTCTGAAGGCATAGGTCTGTCTTGGCCTTCCTGCAGGAGTCTGGTTCTGTCACCCTTGTAGAGTATTCTCCTTGGGATTGCTTAGCTGCACCTCACCAGTAGTTCCATAAGTCCCTGTGGGGATCAATTTTTCATTCTGTTGCCCTGCGGACTTCTTGGAGACCCTGCCTGGATGCGGTCTCCGCACGCTCTTCTGGGGCCTCCTGACTCCGTCAGACATGTGCCTGAGACGATGGATCTGGTTACTTACTCCCTGACTCGATGTATACACATATATACTTGTACAGATGGATATGGCTACAGGCACCCCTTGCCTGGGGGTGTTCCTTTTACACTGGGCTTCCGGTTCAGGTGGTTTGTTGGACCCTGGATTCAGTTCCTTAGTCTAGCCATGGGCTGATTATTATTAATGCTAACATGAGGGCCTACATCCCTCTACAGGTTTTGCACTTCTCCCCATGCCGGCCTTCTTGGCCTTTAGGGGGGACTGCTGTTCTTGGGGTCTACGGGCGCCTCCTTAGGTATGCACCAGATGTCTATTCCAACGCCATTGCGCCTTTGGACTGATCCTTCTGGATGCTCCCTGATCTCGAGGAAGCCTTGGCTTCCTGATAATTAAGACTCTGTATTCCCGCCTTGGTCGGGTGACCTGTTGTTTGTTCCCTTCGGGGGTGTTACAAGAGTTGCCACAAGGCTTCCTTGCCTGTGAGCTGGTTTGGTCACTACACTGACCTATGTTCCTTCAGGAGAGTGATTCTTCCCCTTTACTGTTTACTCCGTTACCATGGCTGTTTGGGTATCACTGGCCCATCGGCACCAGGGTTTTTTCTCTGTTAGTTCAATTACTAGACTTATGGCCTGTCTCTGATCATACCTTCATGGTCCTGTTATGAGACTGACGTTAGAACGCTTGCTCATGTCATGCCTGTTACAAGTTTTGCAGGTGACAGCGCCTTTACTGTCCGCTGTGCCTTGCTTTTCTGGGGATCCCACCCTGCTTATGGACACTGCTATTGGATGTCCCACATGTTATGACTATTCGGGAGCAGGACGTGCTGTATGCTTAGAATAATACAACTCTGTGAAGTACTTACCTGTAGAGTTGATATTATACGCATACAGCACGTCCTGCTCCACCCCACCCTGGTTTCACTAATTCTGGATCCCCTGTATGGTGATTATTATCATTAAGATATTCCTACCAGTTATTCTGGGTGGTTGGTTCCTCCTGGCTTCTCTTCTCACTGCTTTTCAATGCTGGGGATTTGTGGGAGGTCCCGCGGTATATGTAGGGCCGGGAGGAGCTTGTTTTCTGCATGTCTGCAGTGCACGGCGCCGGAAGCGGAGGACTACCCACATGTTATGACTATTCGGGAGCAGGACGTGCTGTATGCGTATAATATCAACTCTACAGGTGAGTAATTCACAGAGTTGTATTTTTTGCGAGCTCCTTAGTGCGTAAGGGCCCTGGTAAGAAGCAGCTCTTGACTCCTAATATTACTGTTTTCCCTATGGGACCTGAGGAGTTTATGACTCTGTGTGGCTATACCCCTTCTGATGAAGGAGAGCTCTTTTCTGACTCAGGCTCATCTGATGAGAGACCTGAGGCTCATGAAGACTCTGACCCTGACCCCTGGGTTCAGGATGACACTGACAGTTTATTGATCAAGATCTTTGAGGTTCTGTCTATCTCTCCCCCTGGTGAGGCTCCCAGACAAAGAAGGGAGCGTTTCCATACAGCATCACCACACTTGGAATTTCTAGAGCAGGCACATTTCCATACCCTTGTGCTCCGGTAAGCTTCCAGGGGTTCCAGGAGATTGGGATAGTAAGTACCCTTTTCCCCCTGACGTGGTTAAATGTTGGTCATTCCCCCCTGAGGTGGATGTCTCGATCATAGGGCCATCTAACACCCCTTTCTAACACCCCCCGACTATACTACCCGGGATGCTGAGGACCGGCGCATTGACCTGCTGGCCTCCCACGCCTTTGCATGTGCGGGGACGGCGCTACGCCCGGTCTGTGCCTCTGCCATTACTGCTGTGACCACTAGAACCCTCATCAGGAAAATGCTCGATCGTGCCCCTGATGATCTCCCTTGGGATGTGTTTAATGCACTCTCCAATTGTGATGTGTTTGTAAAATGTATCCTATTAGCATTGGATGACACCATCAGAATGTGTGCAAGAACTTCTGCCCTTGTGGTGGCTATACGTTGCTTTCTATGGCTGCGACAGTGGGGTGCTGACAATGCTGCGAAGAAGACCCTTACCGGGCTCCCCTTTAAAGGGCTGCGTCTGTTTGGGGCCCGCCTAGACCTGTTTGGTAGGAGAGTTAAGTTACCCCAGTGTAGACGGCTGTCTTGGACCCTTCCGCCCCCCACCATGGTGTTAAACAGGAACCCGGGGCTTCCTTCGTGGGGGTTCCTGCAACTCCCTGTCCCAGGAGCAGAAGACAACACACCTGCTCCTCTGGGTGGGCTATGATCAAATCCTCTCCCAAGTCCCCTGAAGCGCGATGGGGCGCCCTCACCCGCCTGGGTGAGGGGACGGCTGCAGCACCTTGCTTAAGTCTGGAGGCACCACGCCTCAGACCGGTGGTTTTAGGAGGTAGTGGCCTCTGGCTGCGCCCTCCCCCTATGATTACCGGGTCCCGGGTACTCCTGGTCCCTGCTTCTGCTCAGATGCTGGCGCAGGCCGTGCAAGGTCTGCTGCGTATGGGGGTCATTTGCAGATTTCCCTTAACAGACAGAGGCAAGGGACCCTACTCCAACCTTATCACTGTTCCCAACAAAGATGGGTCAGTCTGGCCCATTCTGGTTGCACAGATCTTCAGCAATTGTCAAGTACAGGCGCCTTCCTCATGGAAACTCTGCGCTCGGCCATTTGCTCCTTGCGAACCGTGGGCTTCATGCCGTTTGGGGATATTAAAGATGCTTACTTTCACATCCTTGTGTTTTCAGGACACCAAGATTCCTTAGATCCACGTTGGAGGATCAACACTGCCAATTTGTGGCCTTGACATCTGGCCTCTCTTCAGCTCCCAGAGTGCTCACCAAGGTGCTGGCGGGGGTGATGTCTCTGAGGCCAAGGGGCGTCCGCGGGTTGCACTACCTGGACGTCCTCATCACTTCCCAGCCTCTACATCGGGCATAGTTGGATACTCAGCTGGTAGTGTCCACCCTGGAGTCATCTGGATGGGTGATCAGCCACCACTAGGTTCTCGCTGTCCCCTTCTTTGGTAATTTCATTCCTAGGAATGAATCTAGACACTGTTCAGGCAAGGACATCTGCTGGCACAAGTTCAGTTTCTCCTAGCTGTCCCCGTTCCTTCACCAAGGCAGGGGATGCAGCTGATGGGCCTGATGGTGACGTGCTTCGCGTCATTAGGTGACACCTAATGTGTATCTGTTTGCGTTCCGTCACAAGCACAAGCTCCCGGCCTTTGTCTGCCTGTCCCAGGATCCTCTGGCCGTGCCCATGGAGGCCTTAGTAATGTCATGGCAGGACATTACTAAGACATTGTATGTCTTTCTACATTCCCCCTGCTATGCAGGGTTCTGTGCAAGATTGCTCTGAAGGGGTGCCAGTTGTTCTGGTGGCCTCAGGTGGCCAAGAAGAGTGTGGTTCGCTGACGTGGTGCAGATGGCAGTAGATCAGTGCATTCTGCCTGGTGTGCCAGTTCTGCTCACTTAGGACCACTTACGCCATCCCAATTACATACTCTGGCCTTGACGGCCTGACTGCTGAAACCTCCATCTTGATGGAGAAGGGTTTGTCTACCTCGTTGGTTGAGTCCATGGTGAAGGCTAGGAAGTTGACTTCTTCTTCCATCTGTTATATGGTATGGCGTACCTTCATTGACTGGTTGAGTCTGTCTCTTCCCTGTTGGGTGTTCTCAGTTCCCAGGGATCTGGAGTTTTACTGCATGGGTTGGAGTCGGTCTCTAACTCAGTACTTTGAAGGGTCAGGTTTTTACCCTGTCTGTCATCTTTCAGAAGTTTTTTGTTCAGCATTCCTTGATTAAGACTGCTTTTAGGGGATTGCTTATGTGCGTTCCCCACGACAACCTATGGTCCCTGTTTTGGGGATTTGGAATTGGTCTTGCCTGCTTTGCAGGGTGCTCCCTTTGAACCTGTGCAGGTTGCTGCCTTGGCTATTCTTACACTCCAGGTCGTGTTTCTGGTAGCTATCACTTCTGTCAGGCGTGTGTCTGAGTTGGCGGTGCTGTCCATTCAGCCCCCCTACTTTGAGAGGCACCAGGACAAGGTGTTTCGTTCAATCCAGAATTTCTGCCTAAAGGTAGTGTCTGCCTTTCATTTGAATCAGGATATTGTTCCTTCTTTGTGCCCTAACCTTAGCAATGTTAAGGAGAGAGTTTTGCACTCTTTGGATGTGGTTAGGTGTCTGAAGTACTATCTGGTGGCTACTGCACCTTTTAAGTACAGGTAGCCATGACTTACGACGTTGATCCGTTCTTTCGCGGCGTCGTAAACCGAATTTCGACGTATGTCGGATCATACGTTCATACAGTACTGTACCATAATAACAGTACAGTACTGCAAACACTTAGCCTATCCAAACACCTATCCTAACACAGTACCCTACATAATTATCAATAGACATAGGTACAGTAAAATATTGTGCAGTATAGTACGTTTAATAATGAAATACTGTACTGTAAGTGCTGTAACAGTAATAAACAGTGTACTGTAATAAACAAAGATACTGTAACAATTCCAAAGAGAGAACAGGCTTACTTATTGGGAGGAAGCTGCAGAAGGTGCTGGAGATACTGGGGCAGCTGAGTCAAGAGGGGCAGCTGAGTCAAGAGGGTACAGGATCTGTTGCAGGATTTGTTGCAGGCCTCTCTACCTTCTTGAAGTACTGCTGCAGGTTAGTTTGGAAGGAGACCCATCTTCTTCTCCTCCAAGATCTCCTTGTAACAGCTAAGGGAATCCATGACTCCTCTGGCAACCCTAGTGTACCTTTCCGTGTTGGGATCCTCAGCCTCAAACCTTGACAACCCTTCCTGTATCAGGGCAAAACCTGCTGCCAAGCCCTGCCTTGTAAATCTCTTAGGTTCTGGGGTTTGTGTGTCTTCCTCTTCCTCTATCATCTGCTTCTCCAGTTGAATAAGGTCCTCAGCAGATAACTCCTCTCCATGAGATGCCAGTAGCTCTGTGACATCATCCTCCTCCACCTACAGATTCATTGTCTTACTCATATCAACAACGTTCTTTATGACGCTAGTCACTGACTCTTGGACCTCTGTGACATCATTCACAAACTGGTGACACCGTTTTTTCCACACACCATTCATAGTGGTCTGCTTAACCTCATCCCAGGAATCAGCAATGTTATTCACAGCATCAAGGATATTGTATGTTTTCCAAAAGTCCTTGAGCGTCAAGTCCTTATCCTTTTCAGTTGCTGCTAAAGCATTACCAATGACCCTTTGGAGGTAGTAGGCCTTGAATGTAGCAATGACTCCTTGGTCCATAGGCTGTATTAGGGCAGTGGTATTAGGTGGAAGGTAAACCACCTTGACATTAGGGTTAAAGTCATCCAAATGGGCAGGGTGTCCAGGGGCATTGTCCAGAATTAGCAACACCTTAAAGGGGATATCCTTGGAGGTACAATACCGCTTCACGTCTGGCACAAAATGTTTGGTGAACCAGTCATCAAACACTGCAAGTGTCACCCATGCCTTCCTATTAGACTTCCAGATGACTGGTAGATGACCTTTTGAAATACCCTTGAGTGCCCTTGGATTCTCAGCCTGATATACCAGCATGGGCTTCAGTTTGTAGTCACCAGCAGCATTGCCCCCAAGAAGCAAAGTCAGTCTTTCCTTGCCGACTTTATGACCTGGTGCTGTCTTCTCCTCCTTGGCGATGTACGTAAAGGTTAGGCAAACGTTTCCAGAACAAGCCTGTCTCATCCACGTTGAACACTTGTTGAGCACAGTAACCACCCTCCTCAATTATCTTAGCCAATTCTTTAGGAAACTCAGTTGCTGCTTTCTCATCAGCACTAGCAGTTTCACCTTGCACTTTAATGTTATGGAAATTGGCACGATCCTTAAACCTCATAAACCAACCCCTACTCGCCACAAATTCTTCACTTTGACTTCCTTCCCCCTTTTCTCTGTTCAAAGCCTCAAACAGTCGCCTAGCCTTCTCCTGAATAACCAAAGAACTCACAGGGATACGGCGTTGATTTTGGTCTTCCAACCAAAGCACCAATAATCTTTCCATCTCAATAATAAGCCCACTACGCTGCTTTGTTATCACTGTTGCTTTCATAGGAGCAGATCCTTTCACATGTTCAAGGATACGATCTTTATCCTTGATAATCGTAGCAACAGTCGAACGACTAAGTCCTAATGACCTGCCAATTTCTGTTGCTGTTTCCCCCTTCTCAGATTGCCTTATGATATCCACTTTCACCTCCATGGTGATGGCCTTCCTTTTCTTTGATGCACTGGTATCAGATGAGTCTACCTTTCGTTTGGGAGCCATAATGAAGGGTGTTATGGCGTGCAGGAGACTCGTTTTTCTCATGTACAGTAACCGGGTACAGTGTGCAGTACTCTGACTTCCGGCGCACGTACAGTTTGACTTAAGACGCAAAACCGCGTAAGTCGGAATGAGATGCCGTATAAAGCGTCGTAACCCGAGGACTACCTGTACACTGATGTTCTGCTTGTGGTCCCTTCTGGTCCTAGGAAGGGTTTTTGGCTTCTGCCAAGTCTATCAGCATGTGGATTCGTCAGGCTCTGATTCAGGCCTGCGCTGCTAAGGGGAAGAATCCTCCCTTCGCTTTATTGCTCTTGCTTCTCGTGCTATTGGTGCCCCCTTGGGCCTTGCAGCACCAGGCTTCTATTGCCCCAGTGTGCAAGGCCGCTACTTGGTCTTTTGTTCATACCTTTTCAAGTTTTACAAGGTTGATGTTAGGGCCTCAGTTGATGCTGTTTTTGGCCATGAGGTTTTGCAGGCGGCAGTGGTTTAAACTGTCTGCTGTTACCTTTTTATTGGGGGATCCCACCCTACCTTACGGACACTGCTATTGGATTTCCCCTGTGTAAGTGATCTATCTGGAGCAGGGCGTACTGTATACTAAGAATAATACAATTCTGTGAAATACTCACCTGTAGAATTGGTATTATAAGTATACAGTACGTCCTGCTCCACCCCACCCTGTTGTTGCATTATTCTGGATCCCCTGTATGGTGATTGTTATCATTGTTATAGTTACCAGTTTTTGGTTGTTAAATTCTCCTGGCTTCTTTTTCACTGCTTTTCAATGCTGGGGATTTGTGGAAGGTCCCCGGGTATTTGAGGGGCCGGGAGGAGCCTGTTTTACATGTCTCTGCAGTGCAGCGCCATCTGGCGGAGGATAACCCAAGTGTAAGTAATCTATCTGGAGCAGGACGTACTGTATACTTATAATACCAATTCTACAGGTGAGTATTTCACAGAATTGTATTTTTCTAACTGTGCCAAGCTGTTGGTCCGGCATTTTTGTTTACTACCATTAGCTACCTTTTCCCTGATGAGATAATCCAGTAATTGAAGATGAAACAGACATGAGGTTTGCTGTTTGAAGTTATTAGTGATGTGGTTTTCCACAATGCTATAGTTTTCTTTTTTTTTTTTTATTTCTTTTTTTTTTTTTTTTTTTTAGTACCCACAGGCAGCAGACCCCTCCAAGCAGCTGTGGAATAATCCTCAAATGTCAAACTCTTTGGGAAAACTGATGGCACCCGGCATGAAGCAGAATTACTTCATGGATGGCCGTTTGCCTACGGAATCTCTGAGCATGTTGGAGCAGTGCCTGCAGCATCCGGTCATGCAGCAGCCACTAGAGAAGAAGGTGAAGTGTTTTCCCATGGATGCCTATACACAGGGCACATCTGAAATGAAGATGTCTGATTTCTATTGGGGTGACCAAAGTTCTTATAACCTAAATGACAACCGGACACTATTGGCGCAGCAGTCTGTTAATAACCAAAGGGGCAACCGTCAGCCCGCCGGATATCGTTCAGGCCAGGATGCTGTGAGAATGCCATTTGAGGTAAGGAATATGTGGGTTCTGCATTTCCATATTTTGTCCTCCTCACGCTTGTCTTCCATCTTACCTTGTGTAATGTCCTTCATGTTTGGCATTTTTTTGTACCGTATGTAGAATAGGAAAATTAACTCTCTGTAGACTACTTTCTGATGTTACAAAACAGGATAGAAAACAATATAGAAAATGTCTGGCAAAAGGTAATAAGGCAGACTTCCAGCCAAAAGTTATGTTTAGCTGGCTTTTTACTTCTGGCTAGATATAAGAGATGATTGCATGGATATTTAAGGCACTTTTGACCATGGCACTGGGTGTTTCAGAAGCAGGGCTGTCATGTGTGTAACAAAATGGCCGCTCCCATGCATTTCAGGAGTGCGGCATCTCCATGCTATTCAGCATGTGCTTAAGCACCCCCAAACGGCTTACCTCGCTGATTGCTAAAGGATGGCTAAGCTTTGTTTTTTTTCTTTAACTGGAAGTCTGCTTTAAAACTGGTAGAGAATGAATGTCCTCTTGCTGACTTAATTTAGCATATGCAGGTAATTCAGGATGTAGCCTCTCTCCCTCTTGGCCAAAAAATACATTTACATGGAATGTAACAGCAGAAAGGGGATACAAAGCTTCACATGTTTGTGTTTTATGGAAGACGTTTTCAATATCTGCAGTCTTGCTATAGTCAACCGTACACCAAATTGAAGGAAGTTCTGTAGACAGAATACTGCTGCTGGGTATGTGTAAGCGTGAATGAGCTCCCTCACCTTGGGCGAAGCTGCAACAGCAGTGTACTGGGATCACTTCTCTCTTTCTTGGTGTACAGACTTGTACAGTTGCCAATAGCAACAGATTGCAGGTAGTGAAAACTACATCTCTATAATACACATTTGCTAACATAAGGAAAAAAAATATTTATTTGGCTCAGCACATGGAGGACATCATTTTACAAAAATACTTTCAAAAATTCCATCAAAAGTGGACTTACCCTTTTTAACCTTCTAGATTGATTGATAGATATTCTCTTTATGCTTTATATAAAATCAACCTATCCAGACACTGGACAATAGCGGGTTCTACTGGTGGGGAAATATGTTTACACAAAGCCAGAGAACGGGATTGGGAGTGCCGCAGGCTAAACCTTATGATCAGGTTAAACTGAGCCCAGACATAGACTAAGTGACTAAATGGGCAGCCAGTAATGCTGATGCTTCAAAGTCTCCTCTTCAGTTGTTGGATCTTTGAGGGCTGTTTGCAGCTAATTCGGGTAGCAATACTTGTGCAAGATGGGCCAGAGACCTAGAATGATTCATAAGTGGCCTTCAAGAGGGTCTGTAGCGTCTAGCTAAGAAGTAGTAGGTTTACAGGTATGCTCTTCAAGCTTCTTTTGATCCAGGCCATGCAAGACCAACCAGCCATGCTGGCTTTAGCTGAAACCCTATCCCAAATATGTCCTGTCTGGTTTAAAGTGGACCAACCGTGAAAAATGACTTAAACCACACCAACACAACAAACAGTGCGCATATGCCCCCTCCCCAGGGCAATTTAGATTGCCGCACACAAAAATGAATTTACCTTATTCTTAGTATACGGTACGTCCTGCTCCAAATATAATACTTACAATCGGGTTATACTCTGCCAGATGGCGCTGGACTGCAGAGGCAGACGTAAATAGGCTTCTCCCGGCCCCCCAAACACCCGGGGACCTCCCACAAATCCCCAGAATTTCTCTGCAGTCTGGCTGCGAAGGATGAGAAATTGTCTCTCTACTCGCAGGTGAGCGGGGCTATTAACCTGCGGCCCTGTAGGACTATTCCCACCCGTTCCACTAGTAATATGTCTCCCAGCCTTGGCTGCGCTGGTCGGGTGAAGGTAGGCAGAACCGCTGTTGGTGCTTAGGAGCGCTGCTCCACCGCAATCCCCCACCAAAGGGTAGGCGGTTCAGGCTTATGGTGAGCCTCTATGGGATGCCCCTCCCGCACTATTGCCCCTTGACCCTGCCGGGGCAAGTCAGTGGGCCCTATTTAAGTGGCCGCAGTCCTCCCTCATCCTCCTTGTAGTCTTCGGGGGAAAAGAGGGGGGGGTGTCTATGTGTATAGATATGTATGTTATGCATTCTGTGCTTTCTCTTTTCACATGCCTTTTATTCTTGTGTCAGCCGCTGCACTGACTTGTCTTTACTGCTTTTTAAATTTGCCGCCGCCACGCGCTGACTTGGTTCCGCGCTTGGCGGCGGCATTACCTCAGACGCTGGTGCGCCATCATTGCCTGCTGGCCGTTCTGGCTTTGCGCTCTTCGGGGGGGGGGGGGCGGGGCCCGTCTTTGGCTCGTTCTGCGTCATCGCTGTTACTGGCCCGCCCCTCGAGGTATACCGACGCCATCTTTCCTGCTTGGTTGGCCTATGCGCGATGGACTCCTACCTACCGCGTCCCGTAAGTGCCCTCGTGGGGGGCTTTATTTCCTTCACTTTTGTTACAATGTACTTAAGGTCTTGTCTGCTTATATCTTTCAGGCGGGACGAACCCTTCTTGGTTTCTCCCGGCCCCTGTTTTAGTATATTGCTTGTAGGCCTTGTAAAAATTATACTCCCACTTCCCTAGCGGGTTATTGGGGCATCCAGGGTTGCTACATAGCGTCATTCCCTATCGGCGTATAGCGCCGCTATAATCACCATATGGAGGCATCCCAGGATAATGTGACCTGGGTCCCTTCAGGACAAGACCGGCTGTGTGTAGTGTGTGGGCAGCCTCATGCTGACGCTGACAAGGCGCAGGTCTGTGTACCCTGTGCTGAGCAGGTGCTTGCATTGCAATCTGGCCTGCCAGTGGCTGCACCTCATTTCACTTCGCCTACTCCCCCAAGCTTAAACCTCACTCCTACTGAGTTGCATACTAGTAGGGATTCTCAGCCTGATGTGTCTTCTAGACTGGCTACTGTTGAACAGATTATTGCAAAGTCCTTAGCGCGTAAGGCCCCTGCTAAGAAGTGGCACTTGACGCCTAATGTTACTGTTTTCCCTATGGGAACTGAGGAGTTTTGGAATCTGTGTGGCTATACCCCGTCTGATGAAGGCTCCATCTGATAAGAGACCAATGTGTCATGACGATTCTGGCTCTGACCCCTGGGCCCCGGATGACACTGACAGATTATTGACCCAGATTTTTGAGGTTCTGTCCATCTCTCTCCCTGTTGCGGCTCCCAGGCAAAGAGGGGAGCTTTTCCATACAGCAAAATCACGTTTGGAATTTCCAGAGCAGGCACATTTCCATAACCTTGTGCTCAAGGAATGGGAGCGCCCCAGTAAACTTCCCAGGGTTCTAAAGAGTTGGGATAGGAAGTATCCCTTTCCTGCTGAGGTGGTTAAATGTTGGTTTGGCTGCGCCAGTGGGCTGCTGACAACGCTGCCAAGAAGGCCCTCACTGGTTTTCCCTTTAAAGGACTGCGCCTGTTTGGGGACCGCCTGGACCTTTTTGCTAAGGGAGGCAGGTTACCCCAGCGCAGGCGGCAATCTCTGTCCTTTCGGGGTCAGGATTCCTTCTCCTCCCCTTACCGTGGTGCAAGACAGGGAAGGGGGGTTTCTTTCCCTTGGGCCCGGGGAGATTTCTGGGGTAGAGGCAGAGGACATGGACGTCTTGGCTCTTCCTGGGGTCCCAAAGCTAAATCCTCCCCTAAGCCCCCTCAGGCATGATGGGGCGCCCTAACCCACCTGGGTGGGGGGACGGCTGCAGCACTTCGCTCACGTCTGGAGGCTTCATGTCTCAGACCGGTGGATTCAGGAGGTAGTGTCCTCTGGTTACAAGTTGGAGTATGCTGCCGACCCCCCTTCAAGGATCATCAGATCCCAGATTCCTCAGGACCCTGTGTCAGCTCAGGAGCTAGTGCAAGCAGTGCAAGGCCTCCTGGAGCTGGGGGTCATCTGCCAGGTCCCTTTAAGAGAAAAAGGCAAGGGCTTTTATTCCAACCTATTCACGGTAACTAAAAAGGATGGTTCTGTCAGACCCATCCTGGACTTAAAGATGCTCAACAAGTTTGTCAGGGGCAGGCGCTTTCGCATGGAGACTCTGCGCTCTGCCATCAGTTCCCTGCACCAAGGGGATTTCATGACTTCTGTGGACATCAAAGATGCTCACCTTCATATTCCTGTGTTCCCAGGTCATCAAAGGTTCCTCAGGTTCGCTCTGATGGATCAACACTACCAGTTTGTGGCCTTGCCCTTCGGCCTCACTTCAGCTCCCAGGGTGTTCACCAAGGTACTGGCTGGCTTGATGTCTCTGCTCAGATGTCAGGGCGTCCGCGTGCTTCCCTATCTGGACGACATCCTCATCACTTCCCAGTCTCTACATCAGGCAGAGTTGGATACTCAGCTGGTGGTGTCCACTCTGGAGTCATTTGGATGGGTGATCAACCAACCAGGTCCTCACTGTCCCCTTCCTTGGTAACTCAATTCCTAGGAATGAGTCTGGATACAGTTCAGGCAAGGATCTTCCTTCCTCAGCAGAAGGTGGACAGTCTGATTGCACAGGCTCAGTCCCTCCTAGCTTGTCCCCATCCCTCCATCAGGCAGGGAATGCAGCTGGTGGGCCTGATGGTGGCATGCTTCGAAGCGGTCCCTTATGCTCAGTTCCACTTGATGCCTCTGCAACTTCACCTATTGTCAGTATGGGACAAGGACCCAGCATCCCTCGACAGGGTCTGTGTGCTCTCCCCCCTGGTCAGGAGGTCCCTCTTGTGGTGGATGGACTCAAGGAACCTGTTGGGGGGCAGATCCTTTCTTGCCCCTTCCTGGGAGACGGTCACCACGAATCCCAGTCTGTCAGGTTGGGGGGGTTTCTGGAAGTCCCTGCGGTTCCAGGGGAGGTGGGGCCCTCAGGAGGCCCACACACCTATCAATGTCTTGGAGCTGCGGGCGATCAGGTTAGTTCTGGCTCGCTTGACTACTCATCTTCGGGGCCTGCCTGTTCAGGTGCGCTCGGACAACCAGACGGTAGTTGCCTACATCAATCATCAGGGAGGGACCCGGAGCAAGGGGGCCCTCCAGGAAGCGTCTCTGATCCTGACTTGGGCGGAGGCCAATGTCCCCTGCATTTCAGCTGTGTACATCCCGGGGATGGAAAACCGCCTGGCGGACTCTCTGAGCAGGGAGAATGGTCCCTATGCAGCAGGGTGTTTCAATCTCTGTGTCACCGTTGGGGCCAACCAGATGTGGATCTGTTTGCGTCCCGCTACAATCGCAAGCTCCCAGCTTTTGTCTCTCTGTCCAGGGATCCTCTGGCCCTGACCTCGGATGCGCTAGCAATGTCATGGAAGGACTTTCAGTTCCTGTATGTCTTACCTCCAATCCCCCTGCTGGGCAGGGTTCTGTGCAAGATTGCTCTGGAAGGGGTGCCAGCAATTCTGGTGGCCCCCAGGTGGCCAAGAAGAGTGTGGTACAGCTGGCAGTAGATCAGTACGCTCTGCCCTTGGTGCCAGATCTGCTCACTCAGGGCTCACTACACCATCCCAATTTACAAACTCTGGCTTTGACGGCTTGGCTGCTGAAACCTCCATCTTGATGGAGAAGGGGCTGTCTTCCTCTGTTGTGGATACTTTGATTAAAGCTAGGAAGAAGTCTTCCTCTTCCATTTATTACAGGGTTTGGCGTGCCTACATTGACTGGTGTGAGTCTAAGTCTCTTCCCTGTCGTTTGTTCTCTATTCCCAGGATTCTGGAGTTCCTGCAGCATGGGTTGGAGATGGGGCTCCAACTCAGTACTCTGAAGGGTCAGGTTTCTGCCCTGGCTATTTTCTTCCAGAAGTCCTTTGCTCAGCACCCTCTGATCAGGACTTTTTTCCAGGGGGTCACTCATGTGCGTCCCCCACGTAAGCGTATGGTGCCTGTTTGGGATCTAAACTTGGTCCTGTCAGCCTTGCAGGGTGCTCCCTTTGAACCTGTGCAGGATGCTGCCTTGGCCATTCTTGCACTCAAGGTTGTGTTTCTGGTGGCTATCACTTCTGTCAGGCGTGTGTCTGAGTTGGCGGCGCTGTCCATTCAGCCCCCCTACTATGAGAGACACCAGGACAAGGTGGTGTTTCGTTTCAAACCTGACTTTCTACCTAAGGTAGTGTCTGCTTTTCATTTGAATTAGGATATTGTTCTTCCTTCTTTGTGCCCTAATCCTAGCAATGCTAAGGAGAGCGTTTTGCACTCTTTGGATGTGGTTAGGTGTCTAAAGTACTATCTGGTGGCTACTGCACCTTTCAGGAAAACTGATGCTCCTATTCTAAGTATGTCACACGCCCCGCTTCAGAATAGTCATTACACTTGGGTTATGGCCAGTAGAGGGCGAACTTTGCAGAGATGACAGGAAAAAAAGAATCCCCTCCCGGTCCATAAATACCTGGGACCTCCCACACACTCCCCAGTAATAGCCATCTTCTGACTTGCTCACCGTCTGCAGAGACAGTCTCCTCCTTGCAGGTAAGCCGGGTTTACACCCGGCCATTTTATTTCCCTATTTCTGCCCGGACCTTTTTTTTTTTTTTTTTAATTAGTCCCTATGCTTCCAGCCATGGCTGTAGGTTTGGGCGAGGGTAGGGTACACTTTAGTGGTGTACTAACTGGGAGCCATGCTCCTCTGTGAGACCCCCTCTAAGGGGTAGGCGGATGCCAGGTTCGTGATCCTGGGATGGGATGCCCTGTCCGTTTTTATATTCTCTGCGCTACTTTAGGTTGCTTGGGACCCCACCCATTGCTCCCCGTGCCTGGATTATAGGGGGGAGGGGGCGTCCCTCCATTTTGGGACTTTATTATCGAATTGCTTTCACTTGCTGGGCCAGCGTGTGTGGGACGAGTGTGTGTGTATGGTGTGTGAGCGTGTTTAGATGCTGTTGCCAGCCCGCACTGCGTGGTTAGAGGCTGCGGGCTGGTTTTCCGGGCCGGCTCCGCAGCATTGCTGGGAGCTCGGCCATTCTTTTCCTTCTGTCAGGAGAGGGGGCGGGGCCCCCCTCTTTTGGCGCCCTTTGCGGTTCTCAGCCAATTGGCTGAGAATCGCTGTCTCTGGCCATGTCGGGCGCAGTCCGCGCTGGCCCGTCCTCCCTCTTCACTCTGGTGTCTGGTCGGTCGTCATTCCTCCGGTGTTCTGTAAGTGCCCTGCGGCGCCCGTTTGTTTCTATGTGTCTCATTGCCTTAACCTGTCTAGTTCTGCGCTCCTTGGAAGTAAATATTTTGACACATGTATATATAGTTTTTGAATGTATGCGTTCTGTGTTTAGCGCTTGGGGTGATTTTTATGGTGCCATTAGTATTGGGTCTTTCAGGGGGAATACCTTGCCTGATATAAATGGGGGTTCTCTCGATCCTTAGGTCCCTTGATCATATTGGGGCTTTTTCCTTGTCATTCATAAATCCTCCCACTGACGGACATTAAGGGGCATCCCGGGTAGCTTCGTAGCGTAATTCCCACTGGTCATCTGTCGGTCCAGGTACGCTCAGACAACAGAACGGCGGTTGCCTACATCAACCATCAGGGAGGGACCCAGAGCAAAGGTGCTCTCCAAGAGGTGTCTCAGATTCTGACATGGGCGGAGGCCAATGTTCAATGCATTTCGGCTGTCTACATTCCGGGGGCGGAGAACCTGCTGGCGGACGCCCTGAGCAGGGGGATGTCCCGTCAGGGGGAGTGGTCCCTCTGTAACAAGGTATTCCAGTCCCTGTGTCACCGTTGGGGACTACCGGATGTGGATCTGTTTGCTTCCCGTCACAACCACAAGCTCCCGGCCATGGCCACGGATGCCCTGTCCATGTCTTGGAGGGAGTTTCGACTCCTGTATGTGTTTCCACCGTTCCCCCTTCTGGCCAGGGTTCTGCGCAAGATTGCTCTGGAAGGGGTACCTGTGATTCTAGTGGCCCGCAGGTGGCCAAGAAGAGTGTGGTTCTCAGACGTGGTTCAAATGGCGGTAGATCAGTACTGCCAAGGGTACCTGATCTGCTAACTCAAGGGTCCTTACGCCATCCCAATTTACAAACTCTGGCTTTGACGGCCTGGCTGCTGAAACCTCTGTCTTGATGGAGAAGGGTTTGTCTGCCTCTGTGGTGGCTACTATGGTGCAAGCCAGGAAGAAGACTTCTTCTGCTATCTATTATAGAGTATGGCATTCCTACATTGACTGGTGTGAGTCCAGGTCTCTTCCCTGCCGGGAATTCTCCGTCCCTAGGGTTCTGGAGTTTTTACAGCATGGTCTGGACTTAGGTCTCAAACTTAGTACTCTGAAGGGTCAGGTTTCTGCCCTATCTTCTTTCAGAAGACCTTTGCTCAACATCACCTGATTAAGACCTTCTTTCAGGGGGTCACTCACGTGCGTCCCGCTCGAAAACCTATGGTCCCTGTCTGGGATTTAAACTTGGTTTTGTCTGCCTTGCAGGGTGCTCCCTTTTCAGCCTATTCAAGATGCTGCTCTGGCTGTTCTCACTCTCAAGGTTGTCTTCTTGGTGGCTATTACTTCGGTTAGGCGTGTGTCTGAGCTGGCCGCTCTATCTATTCAGCCTCCATACTATGAGCGACACCAGGACAAGGTGGTGGTCCGCTTCAAACCGGATTTTCTGCCTAAAGTTGTGTCGGCTTTTCATTTGAACCAGGATATTGTTCTTCCTTCTCTGTGTCCCAATCCTAGCAACGACAAGGAGCGGGTTCTGCATTCCTTGGACGTAGTCAGGTGCTTGAAGTATTACCTGGTTGTCACTAAGGCCTTCAGGAAAACTGATGCCCTCTTTGTTGTGCCTTACGGACCTAGGAAAGGTTTGGCTCCCGCCAAGTCTACCATCAGTAAATGGATTTGTCAGGCTGTGGTTCAGGCCTATTCTACTAAGGGGAGGACTCCCCCTTTCCGTCTTACGGCTCATTCCACTCGTGCTATTGGTGCCTCTTGGGCTTTTCAGCAACAGGCCTCTGTTGAACAAGTTTGCAAGGCCGCTACTTGGTCTTCTGTTCACACCTTTTCAAAGTTTTACATGGTTGATGTTCGGGCCTCAGCTGATGCTGCTTTTGGCCGTAAGGTTTTGCAGGCGGTTGTAGTCTGAGCTACGTGCCGTTGCCTTGGTTGTTGGGGATCCCACCCTACTTTATGGACACTGCTATTGGATGTCCCACGTGTAAGTATTATAGATGGAGCAGGACGTACTGTATGCTTAGAATAATTCCACATGAGGTCGCTCCAGCACCATCGATTGTTGGCCTGGGACAGATGTCCGCAGTCATTGGATCAGTCATTCATGATTCTCCCCGGGTTCGGCAGTCCCTTCAGTGGTGGCTGGAACCAAGCATTCTGATGAGGGGCAGATCCTTTCTGACCCCTTGTTGGGGGACGGTTGCCATGGATGCCAGCCTGTCGGGCTGGGGAGGTTTTGGTAGGCGCATCAGTTCAAGGGGCTGTGGGGTCCTCTGGAGGCTCACACCCCCATCAATGTCCTGGAGCTGAGAGCTATTCGGTTGGTTCTGTCATGCTTAACGGTTCAATCAGACAATTGAACTGCGGTAGCTTACATCAATCACCAAGGTGGGGCTTGCAGCAGGAGTGCCCTCAGGGTAGTTCTCTGATTCTTGCATGGGCGGAGAGCAATGTTCCATGCATCTCAGCAGGGTACTTTCCGGGAGTGGAAAGCATGGAGGCGGACTCCCTGAGCAGGGGATCCTATCGCCAAGGGGAATGGTCTCTCATCCACATGGTATTCCGCTCCCTCTGTCATACGTGGGGGGTTCCGGAGGTGGATCTCTGTCTCACATCACAATCGCAAGCTCCCAATGTTTGTGTGTCTCTGTCTCAGGTTCCTCTGGCCCTGCCAGTGGACGTCATGTCTCTTGCCTGGAAGGATCTGGGGTTCTTGTACCTGTTTCCCCCCCTTCTCCATGGTGGGCAAGGTGGTGCGAAAGCTGGCTCAAGAGGGTGCGCCAGCAATTCTGGTGGCCCCAAGGTGGCCAAGACAGGTTTGGTTCGCGGACGTCGTACGGCTGGCGGTATATCAGTACAGGTTGCTCCTGTTTCCGGATCTGATCACTCAAGGTCAACTTGTTACCCCAATTTACTAACGCTGGCTTTGACGGCGTGGCTGCTGAAACCTCCAGCTTAAAAGGTTTGTCTGATGCTGTGGTTCAGACACTTGTTGGGGCTAGGAAGTAATCTTCCTCTAATATCTACTACAGGACATGGAGGTCCTATATTGATTGGTGTGAGGCTGGGGCCTTGCCTTGCAGGGTGTTTTCGATCCCTAGGATTCTGGATTTTCTTCATCACGGTCTGGACCTGGGGGCTCCAGCTTAGTACCTCGAAAGGGAAGGTCTCTGCCCTGGTGGTCTTCTTTCAAAGGTCCTTTGCTCTTCCCCTGGAAAAAAAGGTTAACCAAAGGATGGTCACTCATGTGCGGCCCCCTCGAAAGCCTTTGTTGCCTGTTTGGGATTTGAATTTGGTTCTGTCCGCCCTCCAGGGGCCTCCTTTTGAGCCGGTGCAGGAGGTTGCACTTTCTATGCTTACACCAAAGGCATTTTTGGAGGCTTTTACCTCTGTTAGACGTGTCTCTGAGTTGGGGCTCTGTCTATTCAGGCCCCTTACTTTGAGAGACACCAGGACAAGGTGGTTTTTAGTTTTAAGCCAGATTTCCTTCCTAAGGTGGTTTCTGCCTTCCATCTCATTCAGGATGGGGTTCTCCCTTCCTTGTGTCATAAGCCTAGCAATGACAAGGAGAGGGTCCTGCACTCTTTGGATGTGGTTCGTTATGTGAAGTACTTTTTGGGTTGCTACTTCTCCCTTTCATAAGACGGATGCCTTGTTCGTCGTGCCCTCTGGGCCCCGGAAAGGTTTGGCACCTGCCAAGTCTACCATTAGTGAATGGATACGTCAGGCCTTTGTTTGGGCCTATTCTGCCAAGGGGAGGACTCCCCCCTTTTAAGTTCACTGCGCATTCTACTTGTGCTGTTGGTGCTTCTTGGGCTTTTCAGCACCAGGCTTCAGTTGCTCAGGTTGTAAGGCTGCTACTTGGTCTTCCGTTCATACTTTTTCCAAGTTTTACATGGTTGGTGTGCGGACTTCAGCGGATGCCGTTTTTGGCCGCGAGATTCTGCAAGCTGCAGTGGTTTAAGTTTGTGCATTATTGCCTTGTTTTGGATCCCCGCCCTTTATGTACACTGCTATTGGATGTCCCAAGTGTAATGACTATTCTGAAGCGGGGTGTGTGACATACTTAGAATAATACCATTTTGTGATTACTCACCTTTAAAATGGGTATTATAAGTATGTCACACACCCCGCTTCATCCCGCCCTTGTTTTATTCTGGATCCTCTATAGGGTGTACCTTGTTTTGGTTAATAGGTTTTTATTGGCTCTTCCTGGTCCCCTTTCTGCTTTCCTATACTGGGGAGTGTGTGGGAGGTCTCAGGTATTTATGGACCAGGAGGGACTTTTTTCCTGTCATCTCTGCAAAGTTCGCCCTCTACTGCCATAACCCAAGTATGACTATTCTGAAGCGGGGTGTGTGACATACTTATAATACCAATTTTACAGGTAAGTAATCACAAAATGGTATTTTTGTGGTCCCTTCTGGTCCTAGGAAGGGTTTGGCTCCTGCCAAGTCTACTATCAGCAAGTTGATTCGTCAGGCTGTGATTCAGGCCTACTCTGCTAAGGGGAAGAATCCTCCCTTCCGCCTTACTGCTCATTCCACTCATGCTATTGGTGCCTCTTGGGCTTTTCAGCACCAGGCTTCTGTTGAACAAATTTGCAAGGCCGCTACTTGGTATTCTGTTCATACCTTTTCAAAGTTTTACAAGGTTGATGTTAGGGCCTCAGCTGATGCTGTTTTTGGCCAAAAGGTTCTGCAGGCGGCAGTGGTTTAAACTGCCTTCTGCTGCCCATTTTCTTGGGGATCCCACCCTACTTTATGGACACTGCTATTGGATGTCCCGATTGTAAGTATTATATTTGGAGCAGGACGTACTGTATACTAAGAATAATACAATTCTGTGATTACTCACCTGTAGAATTGGTATTATGAGCATACAGTACGTCCTGCTCCAACCCACCCTTGGTTTTGCATTATCTTGGATCCCCTGTATGGTGATTGTTCTGGCGGAGTATAACCCTATTGTAAGTATTATATTTGGAGCAGGACGTACTGTATACTCATAATACCAATTCTACAGGTGAATAATCACAGAATTGTATTTTTCTAACTCCTGCTGTAGTAAATGTTAGAAACCAAATGGCAGCTCATGCATTTGCAGGCCAGCTGCACACGTGAATTGCTACTGGGCTTCCTGTGCCTTGTCAGTTATGGGAGTTGAATCCAGGCAGCAGCATGGCTGAGATGCTGGATAAGGCAGCTCCAAAATTATTATTATTATTATTTATTTATTTATTTATATAGCGCCATCATCTTCCGTAGTGCTTTGCAAGGTATGAATACAGACAGGGTAAAACATATAGTACAGAGAACAATACAAAATGAGATGCCACAGGTTAAAACCAAGTGTTGTGAGCATAGAAGACAATAGGGAGGAGTGCCCTGCCCTTGCAAGCTTACAGTCTAAAGGATGGGGGTGGAGACAAAGGGGGCGGGGTCACAAGTGGTAGAGCTTGAGTATGGCTGCATGTGCCATTGAAGGTTATAGGAGTTGCTTAAGCCAGGTCATATGCTTGTCTGAAGAAGTGAGTTTTTAGTGTGCTTTTAAAGGCTTGGAGTGATGGAGAGTTGCGGATCAAGCGGGGAAGTGCATTCCAGCGAAGTTGGGAGGCACGGGAGAAGTCTTGAAGGCGGGAGTGCGAGGAAGTAACCAAGGAAGAGGACAGGAGAATGTCAGAGGCAGAGCGGAGGTTGCGCTTGGGTTGGTAACGCTGGATCAGAGGTGAAATGTAGGAAGGGGCCTGGTTAGAAAGAGCTTTGTAGGTTAGCGTTAGAATTTTGAACTGAACTCTATGGGAGACAGGTAACCAGTGGAGGGATTGACAGGGGGACAGCACTGGATAAGCGAGGGGAGAGGTAGATGAGGCGAGCAGCAGAGTTTAGAATACAGTGGAGGGGAGCTAGTCTGTTTTTTGGCAAACCACAGAGGAAGGTGTTGCAGTAGTCTAGTCGGTATATGACCAGGGCATGCACTAGCATTTTAGTGGTGACAGGTTAGAGGAAGGGACGGATGCGGGAGATATTTTTGAGTTGGAGACGACAGGAGGTGGCTAGGGAGTGAATGTGAGGTGTGAACGAGAGAGAGGAGTCCAGAATGACGCCCAGGCATCGAGATTGATGAGTTGCAGTTATTGTAAGATTATTTACAGAAATTGTGGCGTTAGTGAGGGGAGCGAGCTACCTTTCTTTTCTAACTGTGCCAGGCTGTTGATCCGGTTTAAGTCACTTGTGACTATATGTCCTCTTTGTCACACATGTTCTTGGTGGACGCCAAATCTTGCTGGAGTCATTGGTACATCTTTGGTTTGGTCAACAGTTTGCTGAAAGGGTTTGTTTTGCCCACCAATATTTATACACTGTTTGTTTTGGGGTGTCCCAACTGTAACATAGAAGCTAAAGAAAAGGGAATTTATTCTAAGTATGTCACACACCCCGCTTCAAAACATTCATTACACATGAGGGCTTCTTCTCCTCCAGATGGGGGGGCGGGGCCGAGCGCATACCGCACCGGCCCGCCCTCCCTCCTCCTACTGCACACTGCGCGCCGTTACCTGCGGTACAGAAGGTCGGGTGAGGGGCCTGATGGCCATCACTGTCATTTGCTATTGGCTTCTTTACATTTGCATGATCTGAGTGTGTGCGCTTGTGTTCTTGTGTTCCAGGTGGACCATTGATCATATTAAAGGGGGGTTCTCCCGGTCCAGGTCCCTGGTTAGAATTTAGCTGGCCTAAAATCCTCCCACTCGGGACTTAAAGGGGCATCCCGGGTGGCATAATTACATAATTCCCAAACAATATAAAGAGCATTGTACACATTTAATTGTATATACCATATATAGTACTAAAAAATCACCATATGGAGGCTTCCCCGGATACTGGGCTTGTGGCCCCCTCGGGGCAATCCAGGCTGTGTTTGGGGTGTGGGGTATCCCTTTCGGGGGATGATGTATTTCTATGTGTACCCTGTGCGCAGACGCGGCAGACCGGATCTCAGGCGTCTGGTTCTGCTCCGCCGGCCTCCTCCCCGTCTCCCCCTCGCCTCACACGTGCGTGTGATGTGGTCATTAGCGGGGAGTCGCAATCTGAGGTGTGTGCCAGATTGGCCAATCTTGAAAAATTGTTTTCTAGTGCCGTCACCAAAAAGGCCACGGCAAAGAGGAAACATTTGTATTCGGCTGCGCAGGCCTTTGATAGGGAGGACTTTGACTCACTGGATTGGTCTGATTGCTCCCCGCGTGAGGAAGGGGAGCTGTATGAGGGGTCTGATGACTCCGACGATCAGCATTTTGTGGGCGCTGATGCCGAGCAGGGCCAGGGGGATTCCTCGGATACATCCAGGGTCCTGGCTCAGGTGTTTGAGGTCCTGGCTATTTCTCCCCCCGAGGCGGCTCCTCCGCTGAAGGGGGAGTTCTTTGAAGAGATTGGTTGCTGAAACCTCAATCTTGAGGGAGGAAGGTCTTTCTGATGCTGTCATTCAGACTCTGGTTAGGGCTAGGAAGCAGTCTTCCTCTGCCTTCTATTATAGGACTTGGAGGTCTTATATTGATTGGTGTGAGGTCAGGGCCTTGCCTTGCAGGGCGTTCTCTATCCCTAGGGTTTTGGAATTTCTGCAACATGGTCTGGACCAAGGGTTGCAGCTTAGTACGCTGAAGGGGCAGGTTTCTGCCCTGGCGGTTTTCTTTCAAAAGTCTTTTGCCCTTCATCCTCTGGTTAAGACCTTTTTCCAGGGGGTTACGCATGTGCGGTCTCCTGGGAAGCCTTTGCTCCCAGTTTGGGATTTGAATTTGGTTTTGTCTGCCTTGCAGGGTCCTCCTTTTGAACCTTTGCAGGATATTGCACTTTCTACGCTTACTCAGAAGGTTGTTTTTCTGGTTGCCATCACCTCCGTTCAACGTGTTTCGGAGTTGGCAGCCTTGTCTATTAAGGCTCCTTACTTTGAGAGGCATCAGGACAAGTTTGTTTGCCGCTTCAAACCAGATTTCCTTCCTAAGGTGGTCTCTGCTTTTCATTTGAATCAGGATATTGTTCTTCCCTCCTTGTGTCCTAAGCCCAGCAATGACAAGGAGAGGGTTTTGCATTCTTTGGATGTCGTTCGCTGTGTGAAGTACTATTTGGTGGCTACTTCTCCTTTTCGTAGGACTGACGCCCTTTTTGTGGTGCCCTCCGGGCCTAGGAAGGGTTTGGCTCCTGCCAAGTCTTCCATTAGTAAATGGATTCCTCAGGCCATTGTTGGGGCCTATTCTGCCAAGGGGAAGGTTCCCCCTTTTCGTGTTACTGCTCATTCTACTCGTGCTGTTGGGGCGTCCTGGGCCTTCCAACACCAGGCTTCTGTTGAGCAGGTTTGTAAGGCTGCTACTTGGTCTTCGGTTCACATTTTTCCAAGTTTTACAAGGTTGATGTTCGGGCCTAAGCAGATGCTGTTTTTGGCCGCAAGGTTCTGCAAGCTGCAGTGGTTTAAGTTTGTGCCTTGTTTTTTTTGGATCCCCGCCCTTTATGGACACTGCTATTGGATGTCCCAAGTGTAATGAATGTCTTGAAGTGGGGTGTGTGACATACTTAGAATAATACCATTTTGTGAATACTCACCTGTAAAATGGGTATTATAAGTATGTCACACACCCCGCTTCACCCTGCCCTTTTTGTATTCTGGAACCTTTATATGGTGAACCTTTGTTAGTTTTAATTGGCTTTCCTGGTCCCTTGATCTTACTGCTATCTTTATACTGGGTAATGAGTGGGAGGTCCCAGGTATTTATGGGCCGGGAGGGTCTGACCTATTTTTGTTATCTCTACAAGATCGCCATCTACAGGTCCGTATACCCAAGTATAATGAATGTCTTGTGTGTGACATACTTACAATACCTATTTTACAGGTGAGTATTCACAAAATGGTATTTTTGGTACACTTCCCATGTAAAAGTTTTCATAAATTTCATGGGACTACTGACGTTCTTGTTAAGGTATGTTGACTTAAAGCACTGAGCAGTATTATGCTCCACCGGAGTCGTATAATGTGCATAGGGTGTGTTTACCCAGGGCCTCCGAACAGAGTCCAACCATATATAAAGAAGTGTAGTCTATGCTGTCTCAAAGGGAACCCCAAGAAAGATATCTGTTCTCCATTTTCTCTCCCCTTGACCATGCCCACAACAGCAGGCTGCACATTGGCAGATCTTCCAGTATAGCACAGCGTATCCATTTTTTGCTGTTATTCGTAACATTGGCCACAGACCTGAAATTTATTTAGTTGCACTTTCTTAATCTTCTGTCCTTTTGTCTTTGGCAGTCTTTTAGGTTTGTTGTCGGTAAAAGGTGTTCCAGTGTTAAATTGTACCATGAATGCTTCATTTCCAGAACTGTGCACATTGTCCAGCCATCCATAAAATGTGCCTTTCACTTGTTTTGTTTATTTAGAAATTTTCTGGCATACTTTCTCCATTTTATTTCTCTGCTTTCTCTCTCCCTCTCCCCCCCCCCCCCCCCCTTTCCTGTCTTCTACCTTTTTTCTTACTAGGAGCCTAAGCGTTCCCCTCTCCTGCCCCCGGACCTGTTAAAGAGTCTGGCTGCTCTAGAGGAGGAGGAAGAGCTGGCTTTCTCCCCTCCTCCGGATCTGTACCCAGCTCTACTAGGCCCCCTGGCCAACCTCCCTGGAAGAAGCCTCTTTGTATGTATTTTGTGTGGTGGGCTTGCTTAAACTCTTTATCTGCTCTTCTCTATATCTGATGCTCTTTGTCCCTATGGTGTACAAGCATAGCATAATGTGGTGGCAGTAGCATGGATTTTCTGGAACAAATGTTTAGAAGACACATGGCCTGTTAAATGAGACTTATTATGTATAAGTTTAACCGAAAGGCTTTATTATATCTACTCTATCTCTAGATAAAAATGGGGGGGGGGGGGGGGGGGGGGTTAAAATTGTTCGATTGCATCCTAGCTGGCTGAATCTCGCCTATTTTTGCTCCGATATTACACTCCCTAGCCAGTTTCAATGCACACCATCAGTTTGGCTGGAGATCGGGTAAGTATAATTATCCTTGCTCATATACCTGAGTAGTTGAAATGAATAGCTTTCGGCCCCTGGTAACCAACAGATGTCTGATCATGGAGTGTCAGTTTATTCTAATGGTGTGGTATCGGCTTGTTCCAGTATTTTGGTTCAGGTCACCTCTAGTGCTCCTTCACCACTATACACACTTATCTGCTTACCAGATCTCCAATGAAAACAGATCCTCTAAATCTTCCAATCTTTTAACTTATTAGCAGACCCAATATTTTAACTTATTAGCAGACAGGCTTCATATGCCCTTATGGCCAGCTCCAAAAGTTAAAACTCAAAGTTAAAGCAAACCAATTAGAAACGTGGCCTAATACAGTAAAATCCAACATAAAAAAATAAGATATTCCAAGTATGTCACACACCCCGCTTCCAAGATTAATGACATATGGGTTATGTCTAGTAGAGGGCGAACTTCTGCAGAGATGACTAGAAAAAAAGGAGCCCCTCCCGGTCCATAAATACCTGGGACCTCCCACACATTCCCCAGTAATCGTCTCTGCAGACGGCGAGCAAGTCAGAAGATGGCTGTTTCCTCCTTGCAGGTAAGCCGGGTTTGCACCCGGCCATTTTTATCCTATTTCTGCCTGGACTTAGTTATATACCCCTATGCCTCCCAGCCTAGGCTGCAGGTCCGGGTGAGGGTAAGGTACACCTTAACAGGTGTACTGATAGGAGCCACGCTCCTCCGTGAGACCCCATATTAGGGGGTAGGCGGCTACCAGGTCAGTGACCCTGGTTTGGGATGCCCTGTCCGTTTTCCCCACCTTCTAATACTGTAGTTGGGGACCTTCCCCTTCCATTACTCCCTTCTCGCAACGGGGGGGAGGGCTGTGTCCTTCACTTTAGGAGCCATTTAGGAGCCGCGGGCTCCGCGCTTGGTGGAGGAGAGCTTCTTCCCCTCCTTGCTGTCCGGGGCGGGGCCGGGCGCTCACGCGCTGGTTGCGGCCCGCCCCCCTCTCTCTCTGGCGCCCTTTGCGGTGCCCAGCATTGGCCAGGAACCGCGATGATGGGGAAGGGGCGAGGCCAGCCGCGGCGCGCGTTCCGCGCTGGCCCGCCTTTTTCTCCCTCTTTTGTCTTCACCTCTGGTCGGAGAGGCGCCATTACTGTGGTGAGTGCCCTACGGGGCTTCTTGTTTTTTCTTATCCATGCTACGTGTTATGCGCTTTTTTGTCTAGCGCGGTGGCTGTCTTTCAGGAGGACCCTGCTTGGTTAAAAGGGGGGTTCTCCCGGTCCTAGGGTCCCTTGGCTAAATTTGGGGCATTTTCATTATTATTATTGAAATCCTCCCACTAACGGACTTAAGGGGCATCCCGGGTAGCTTTTAGCGTAATTCCCTCTGGTCCTTGCGACTACCATAATAATCACCATATGGAGGCTTCCCAGGATAGCGGGTTCGGGCTCCCTTCGGGGCAATCCCGGCAGTGTGTGTGTTGTGGGGTATTCCTTACGGGGGATAATGTACTGATTTGCATACCATGTGCTCAGCAGGCCATAACGCGGCAGTCGGGGTCCCAGGTGTCTGGGTCCGTGCCGCCGGTCTCATCACCTACTCCACCCTGCCTTATCCGTACCCCAAGTGACACTGTCATTAGTGGGGAGTCGCAATCTGATGTATGTGCTAGATTGGCCAACATCGAGAAATTGATTTCTAGCTCTGCGGCCAGGAAGGCCCCGGCTAAGAGAAGGCGTCTGTCACCGGTCGCACCGGTTCTTGATGATTATGATTCCCTTGACTGGTCTGATTATTCCCCGCTTGAGGAAGGGGAACTGTTTACGGAATCTGATGGCTCTGAGGATCAGCAGTTTTTGGATGCTGATGCTGGGCAGGGGCATGGGGATGCCGTGGATACCCCCAAGATCCTGGCCCATTTATTTGAGGTGCTGGCTATTTCTCCTCCGCAGAAGGGGGAATTTTTTGGGACCTCTAAGCCTCATTTGGAGTTCCCAAATCAGAAGCATTTCGAAAATTTGATTCTTAAGGAATGGGAAACGCCTAACCGGCTTCCCGGTGTTCCTCAGGGATGGGATAGGAAGTATCCCTTTCCGGTGGACGCGGTGAAGCACTGGTCGATGCACCCGTTCTGGGATTGTCCAACACATCTGTGGTGCACTCTCCTGACGCCACCACGATTAAGGATGGTGAGGGCCTTTGCTAGCGTGGGTTCAGCCTTGCAGCCTGTTTGTGCTTCTGCACTCACGGTTGTGGCTACCAGGTCTGTGGTTAGGGGCCTGCTGAGTGGTTCCCAGCTGGACCCAGCCAGCGATGAATTTCCAGCACTTAAGCGGTGTGAATTGTTCGTGACCTTTGTCTTGTCTGCCTTGGATGACACAATATGTATGTGTAGCAGAACCTCAGCGTTGCTTGTGGCTATACGACGCTCTGTCTGGTTGCACAAGTGGGCGGCTGACATTGTGGCTAAGAAGTCACTTACAGGGCTACCCTTTCTGGGTATGCGGCTGTTTGGAGATAAATTGGATTCAGTAGCGAAAGGAGGAAAGCTACCGCAACGCAAGAAGCAGCGTCGCTCCTTTCGGGGGGCAGGCTCCTTTAATCCTTCCTTTCGCGGTGCCAGAGCAGACAGAGGAGCTGCCTTCTCTACCTTCAGAGGTGATTCCTGGAGCAGAGGCAGAGGATGGGCCCGTCCAGGACCTGTCTGGGGTTCCAAGCCTGCTGCCAAGCAAGCTCAGCAATGAGGGGGCGCCCTCACCCTTGCGGGTGGGGGGACGGCTGCAGCACTTCTTCCAGGTCTGGGCCCGGGAGGCCACAGACAAGTGGATCTTGGAAGTGGTCTCTTCCGGGTACAAGCTGGAGTTCGAGTACCGGCCTCCTCCCAGATTCCTCAGATCTCAGGTCCCCTCGGACCCCCGGGCTGCGCAGGGGCTCCTGTTGGCAGTGCAAAATCTTCTGGACATGGAAGTCATATGCCCAGTGCCTTTATCAGAGAGAGGCCGGGGCTATTATTCCAACCTCTTCACGGTGCCCAAAAAGGATAGACCCATAAGACCCATTCTGGATTTGAAGCTTCTCTACAGGTTCATCAGAGCCAAGAAGTTCCGCATGGAGACTTTGCTCTCAGCCATGAATCTGGATACCATTCAGACCAGGGTGTTCCTACCTCAGTTGAAGGTCCAGATGGTTAAAGATCTGATACGTCTTCTTCTGTCCAACCCTCGCTCGTCTACCTGGCTAGGGATGAAACTGGTGGGGTTGATGGTGGCTTCCTTCGAGGCAGTCCCTTTTGCGCAGTTCCACATGAGGTCGCTCCAGCTCCATCTACTGTTGGCCTGGGACGGATGTCCGCTGTCATTGGATCAGTCATTTCGGCAGTCTCTTCATTGGTGGCTGGAACCAAGGAATCTTCTGAGGGGCAGGTATTTTCTGACCCCTTGTTGGGAGACGATCACCACGGACGCCAGCCTGTCGGGCTGGGGGGGTTTCTGGAAGAAGCATCAGTTCCATGGGTTGTGGGGTCCTCGGGAGGCCCACACCCCCATCAATGTCTTGGCGCTGAGAGCTATTCGGTTGGTACTGTCACGCTTGACGCATCAACTCAAGGGTCTACCGGTTCAGGTTCGATCAGACAATCGGACTGCGGTCGCTTACATCAATAACCAAGGAGGGACTCGCAGCAGGAGTGCCCTCAGGGAAATTTCTCTGATTTTTGCATGGGCGGAGAGCAATGTCCCATGCATCTCAGCAGTGTAGATTCCAGGAGTGGAAAACGTGGAGGCGGACTCCCTGAGCAGGGGATCATCTCGCCGAGGGGAATGGTCGCTCAACCACAAGGTGTTCCGATCCCTTTGTCACAAGTGGGGGATTCCGGAGGTGGATCTCTTTGCCTCACGTCACAATCACAAGCTTCCTGCATTTGTGTCTCTGTCTCAGGATCCTCTGGCCCTGGCAGTGGACGCCTTGTCTCTTGCCTGGAGGGATCTGGGTTTTCTGTACCTGTTTCCCCCCTTCTCCATGGTGGGCAAGGTGGTGCGCAAGCTGGCTCAGGAGGGTGCGCCAGCAATTCTGGTGGCCAAGACAGGTTTGGTTCGCAGACGTCGTACGACTGGCGTTAGATCATTACAGGTTGCCCCTGTTTCCGGATCTGATCACTCAAGGTCAACTTGTTACCCCAATTTACAGACGCTGGCTTTGATGGCGTGGCTGCTGAAACCTCCATCTTAATAGAAGGTTTGTCTGATGCTGGGATTCAGACACTTGTCAGGGCGAGGAAGAGATCTTCCTCTAACATCTACTACAGGACTTGGGAGTCCTATATTGATTGGTGGGAGGCTAGGGCCTTGCCTTGCAGGGTGTTTTCGATCCTTAGGATTTTGGATTTTCTTCAACACGGTCTGGACCTGGGCTTCCAGCTTAGTACCTTGAAAGGGCAGGTCTCTGCCCTGGCGGTCTTCTTTCAAAGGTCCTTTGCTCTTCATCCTTTGGTTAAATTTTTTTTTTCAGGGGGTCGCTCATGTGCGGCCCCTTCGAAAGCCTTTGTTGCCTGTTTGGGATTTTAATTTGGTTGCACTTTCTATGCTCACAAAAAAGTTTGCCTTTTTGGTGGCTATCACCTCTGTTCGACGTGTCTCTGGGTTGGCGGCTCTGTCCATTCAGACCCCTTACTTTGAAAGACACCAGGATAAGGTGGTCTTTCGCTTTAAGCCAGATTTCCTTCCTAAGGTGGTTTCTGCCTTCCATCTCAATCAGGATGTGGTTCTTCCTTCCTTGTGTCCTAAGCCTAGCAATGACGAGGAGAGGGTCCTGCACTCTTTGGATGTAGTTCGTTGTCTGAAGTACTATTTGGCTACTTCTCCCTTTCATAAGACGGACACCTTGTTCGTGGTGCCCTCCGGGCCCAGGAAGGGTTTGGCGCCCGCCAAGTCTACCATTAGTAAATGGATACGTCAGGCCATTGTTGGGGCCTATTCTGCCAAGGGGAGGGTTCCCTCTTTTCAGATCACTGCTCATTCTACTCATGCTGTTGGGGCTTCCTGGGCTTTCCAGCACCAGGCCTCTGTTGAACAAGTTTGTAAGGCTGCTACTTGGTCTTCTGTTCATACTTTTCCCAAGTTTTATACGGTTGATGTGGGGGCCTCAGCGGATGCTGTTTTTGGCCGCAAGGTTCTGCAAGCTGCAGTGGTTTAAATTGGTGCATTATTGCCTTTTTGGGATCCCCACCCTTGTTGGACACTGCTATTGAATGTCCCATATGTCATTAATCTTGGAAGTGGGTTGTGTGACATACTTGGAATAATACCATTTTGTGATTACTCACCTTTAAAATGGGTATTATAAGTATGTCACACACCCCGCTTCATCTGGCCCTGATTTTTATTCTGGATCCTCTATATGGTGAACCTTGTTTGGTTATTTAGTCTTTTATTGGCTCTTCCTGGTCCCCTTACTGCTTTCCTATACTGGGGAATATGTGGGAGGTCCCAGGTATTTATGGACCAGGAGGGGCTCCTTTTTTTTTCCTAGTCATCTCTGCAGAAGTTCGCCCTCTACTGGACATAACCCATATGTCATTAATCTTGGAAGCTGGGTGTGTGACATACTTTAAAGGTGAGTAATCACAAAATGGTATTATTGCACTTACAAAAAGTTTTTTTTTTTTGTTTTTTTTAAAGCTGTTTCCAAAGGAACTAGGGCCCCTTTCTCTCCCCTACCCTTCTATTTTAAAAATTTAAAATTAGTTTACTCATTTCATTCCTCCAGGACCACCCAAAAAAGTGGTCCAACAGTCTGTTTTGCTTGCAGTACATAAGGTATTTACATAAAATCTGAGATCTTGAGATTCTTTGAAAAGGGTTATTTTACTCTGTTCCCACAGTGGGCTAAGGTGAGTTTTCTGTGAGTTTTTAACAACTGTACCATGGGGTATTTTGTGGCCATAAAGACAACCATCGGATGTATTTTGGTATAGATCTCCTCTAAACCAACCTTATATTTAAAGAGCAACTGCTCCCCATTACCATTATTTGCACCCCTGAAGTGACGTTTTCTGCTAGAAACCTCTTTGTATCTTTTTGAGGCAGTTTGGTACCCAGTAACTATAAATCTTAGTAAAGGTACACAGGTTCACACCTGTCCGGTACCCCATGCGTTTGCAGCAGATGCAGCGGTACCGCCAAAAAAAAAAACTTTAATGGCACCTCTATGGCCCCTTTCCCCCTTTTTGGCCTCATCTACCTGCTGAGTTTTGGCCGCAAACACAACCCATTAAACAGGGATATAAGGCATATAATCTAAAAAGGCATAAAATGATATGGAATTACATTAAATCTGGAATATAATCCTCCCTGAGTATGCCAGTTGGGTGAAATGCGTTGAAGGAATCCGACACACTAAGAACTTTTTCCTATTGCATGGCACGGCCTGCTTCAGGAAGTCCTTACGTATGGGATGTTCCGCCACAAGGTGGCGCAGTGTACTGCAGAAGAGTTGTGGCTCCTCCTGGCACCATATCAAAACAGGATCACCAATAAACCTCCCCAGTGTTTCCTCTGCAGTGATACTGCGAAGATTGAAGTTGGCTCTCTATATTGCGCAGGTGAGCTGGGCAACTAAGCCTGCGGCCCTGCAAGTCTATTTCCACCCGCTTCCAGACCCTCTGTGCCTCCCAGCCTCGGCTGACAGATTGGGTGAGGGTAGAGGAGCACTAGGGTCAGGTGCTCAAGGAGCGCTGCTCCAAGCTGCAGACCCTGTACCACAAAGGGTAGCCGGCCATAGGCTTTATGGTGTGCCTACTGAGGGATGCGGAGTTCCTGTCCTAGCTTATGAGGGGATGAGTGTTTTTGGGGACTGTGTTCTGGTCATCCCCTTGTTTTGCCTTGTTTGGTTTCTGGGGGAACCCCAGAAACCAAACAAGGCAAAACAAGGGGATGACCAGAACACCTTCTATGTTTCTATGAGAGCGAGCAGGCAGCGGCAGGAGCCGGGCCAGGGTGGGTCCCCCCCACCCTGGCCCGGCTCCTGCCGCTGCCTGCTCGCTTTCATAGAAACATAGAAGGTTGATGGCAGGAGACCATACGGTCCATCTAGTCTGCCCTTATGTGTATACTGTATGTACTCTTTATCTTAGGATAGATGTGTACTTATCCCAGGCATGTTTAAATTCAGTGACTGTTGATTTTTCAACTACTTCTGCTGGAAGTTTGTTCCAAGCATCTACTACTCTTTCTGTAAAATAATATTTTCTAACATTGCTCCTGATCTTTCCCCCGACTAGCTTCAGGTTGTTCCCCCTTGTTCTATCATTAAGCTTCTTCTTAAAAACACTTCCCTCCTGAACCTTATTCAATCCTTTCACATATTTAAAGGTCTCCATCATGTCCCCTCTCTCCCTTCTTTCCTCCAGACTGTACAAATTAAGTTCTTTAAGTCCTTCCACCATTTTCGTTGCCCGCCTTTGGACATGTTCTATTTGATACCCCCCTCCCCGGCATGCGTTGGGGGGGCGGGTTTTCAGCGACGAGCGTTTTTTAACGCTGTTTTTTGACGCTTTGTACTCCGCTCTGCGGCGGGCGGCGCTAGGGCTGTGGGGTGTTTTTGCATTTTGATGACGCCGGCACTGCCACGTGAGCGCTGCTTTCGCACTCTTCGGGGGGGATGATGCGTATTGCATTAATACGCATCATGCCGCCGCCATTTTGAGCCTGCTGCGCGTCTGGGGCCCTCTTCCTCCCTAGGCTGCGGCGGTGATAGTTTCCTGTGTCGCTTCCTCCCGTGGTCTGGCGGCTTGGTGATCCTTCGGTCTCCTTGGTCCCCTTTGGGGGTTTTGTTTCCTTGGGGCAAGGGCTGCGGGATGCTTATGTGCATTTTACTTATGTCTTTCAGGCGGGACAACTGTGGGTTGTGGTTTCTCCCGGTTCTGCTCCTTACCCCCCCCCATCTCCCCCTTACTGACTCTTCTGGGGACATCACTTTGGGGGGCATACCGGGCGGCTTTTTATTAGCCCTTACCCTGTGCTGGCCTATTGGGCCTGTGTTAATCACCATATGGAGGCTTCTGGGGATAGCGTGCTTGGGGGTCCTTCGGGGCAATCCCGGCTGTGTGCCATGTGTGGGGCATCCCCTTTGAGTGGTAGTGGCGCGGTGTGCGTGCCGTGCGCCCAAGGTATCATTGCGGCCCACGCTGGGTTGAGCGCTTCTCTTCCCAGTTCTGCGCTCCCTTCGGCATCGCCTACCCCCCCGCGCCTGCATTTAGCCCCCAGTGGGGTATACTAGCAGGGGGTCACAATCTGATCTGGCCAGCATTGAAAGGCAGCTTGCCAGGCCTGTTCCAGGTAAGGCCTCTGGCAAGAAGCGGCACCTGGCTCCCACGCCCTCCCTCTTTGCTGAGGAGGATGAGGGAATTGATGCCCTTGGTGGCCGTTAATCTCTAGAGGAGGGGGAACTTTTTCCAGGACTCTGACTCCTCTGGGGACCAGCAGGAGGGGTACGACAGTGACCCTGGGTCCGCGTCCGGGGAGGATTCATGGCTCCCCGATGACACTGATAGTCTGTTGTCTGACATTTTTGAAACCTTGCACATTGCCCCCCCCCCCGAGGTGGCTAAGAGGAAGCAGGGTGAGCTCTTTCGTCCTGATAAACAACGTCTGGAGTTCCCTGAGCAGGGCCATTTCTCTAATATGGTGCTCAAGGAGTGGGAACGTCCTAATAGATTGCCCGCGGTGCCTAAAGGGTTGGATAAGAGCTATCCCTTTTCTGCTGACCTGGTCAAGCGATGGTCGTGTCCCCCTGAGGTGGACGCTCCCGTTCTAGTGCTGTCCAACACCTCGGTCATGCCTTCCCCTGACACTACTACACTGCGGGACAGCGAGGACCGGCGTATGGATCAGCTGGCCTGCCATGCTTTTACATGTGTGGGGGCTGGGCTGCGCCGCTGCCATTACAGCTATTGCCCTTAAGAAAATGCTCAAGCGTCTCACTGTTGGCGCTATGGCTGCTAGGAGGAGGGAGGATTATAGGGCCCTTTTGCTTTGCTCTGATTTTGTTGCCTTTGTCCTTACTGCCATGGATGATGCAGTCCGGCTGGGTGTTAGGGCCTCTTCCCTCTTGGTGGCTATGCGCCGCTCTGTTTGGTTGCGTCAGTGGGCAGCTGACACTGTAGCTAAGAAGGCTCTCACTGGGCTCCCGTTTGTGGGGCTATGGCTCTTTGGTGAGCGTCTGGATGTTCTAGCCAAAGATGGTAGGCTACCTCAGCTTAGGAAGCAGCCTCGGCCCTTTCGGGGTACTTCCTCCTCCTCCTTTTGTGCCTTTTTAGAGGAGGGCGTTGCTCCCTCTTCTCGGGTAGCCGCAGAGAGTCTTGGGTACGTGGCAGGTCCCGTGGTCGCCCCGGTCTCTCTTGTGGGGCCAAGGCCCCACAGGCATGAGGAGGCACCCTCACCCATCCGGGTGGGGGGATGGCTTCGGCTCTTTGCTCACGTCTGGAGGCTCCGCACCTCAGACTGGTGAATTCAGGAGGTGGTGTCCTCCGGTTACAAGATAGAGTTTGCAGCCTGGCCGCCCCCAAGATTCCTCAGATCCCGCAGCCTTGCAGTTCAACGCCTGTTGGAGTCGGGAGTCATTTGCCTGGTGCCTTCCCAAAAACAGGGTCAGGGGTACTACTCCAATCAGTTCACGGTCCCCAAAAAGGACGAGTCTCTGAGGCTCATCCTGGACTTGAAAGGTCTCAACAAGTTTGTCAGGTTCAAGCACTTTCGCATGGAGACGCTACGCTCGGCTGTCAGTACCCTTCTCCCGGGCGACTTCATGACCACCGTGGACAGTAAGGATGCCTATGTTCACGTGCCGATCTTACCAGGTCATCAGAGATTCCTGAGGTTCGCTCTAGAGGATCAGCATTACCAGTTTGTGGCTTTACCGTTCGCGATCACCTCGGCGCCTTGGGTGTTCACCAAGGTGCTGGCGGGCGTGATGGCTCTGTTGCGGAACCAGGGCATTCGCAACCTCCCTTACCTGGACGACATTCTGATTGCGGCTCAGTCTCTTCATCGGGCCGAGAAGGATACTCTGGTGGTGCCCTCCACTCTCGAGTCCTTCGGCTGGGTGATCAACTTTCCCAAGTCTTCACTGTCTCTGTCTTTGGTGAGGTCCTTTCTGGGCATGACTCTAGATACCTCTAAGGCCAAGGTATTCCTGCCTCAGCAGAAAGTGGAGGGCTTTCAGAAGCAGACACAGGCTCTGCTCTTGTGTCCCCATCCCTCCATCTGGCAAGGGATGCAGTTAGTGGGTCTGATGGTGTCCTGCTTCGAGGCAGTCCCCTTTGCTCCGTTTCACATGAGACCTCTTCAGTTGCACCTCTTGTCAGTTTGGGATCGGATCCCTGTGTCCCTGGATCAGAAATTTGTTCTGTCCCCCCCCCTGGCCAGACAGTCCCTCTCGTGGTGGCTGGACTCAGGGAACCTTCTAGTGGGCAGGACTTTTCTGCCCCCATGCTGGAAGACTGTCACCACAGATGCCAGTCAGACCGGTTGGGGCGGCTTTTGGAAGTCTCTGAAGTTCCAGGGTCGGTGGGGCCCCCAGGAGGCCCATGCTCCCATCAATGTCCTGGAACTGAGGGCAATCAGGTTGGTTCTTTCTCAGCTGACCACGCACCTTCGGGGTTGGGCTGTTCAGATCCGCTCGGACAACCAGACGGCAGTTGCCTACATCAATCATCAGGGAGGGACTCGGAGCAAGTGAGCCCTCAAGGAAGTGTCCCTGATACTGTCTTGGGCGGAAGAGAATGTCCCTTGCATCTCGGCGGTCTACATTCCTGGGGTGGAGAACCAGGAGGCAGACTCCCTGAGCAGGGGGATGTCTCGGCTGGGGGAATGGTCCCTCAGCAACAAGGTATTTCACTCCCTGTGTCACCGCTGGGGTCAGCTGGATGTGGACCTGTTTGCGTCCCGCCACAATCACAAGCTTCCAAGATATGTCTCCCTGTCGCTGGATCCTCTGGCCTTCGCCACAAATGCGCTAGCGATTCCTTGGACGGATTTTCGGCTCCTCTGTATTCCCTCCCTTTCCTCTGCTGGGCAGGGTGCTGCGCAAGATAGCCCAGGAAGGGGTACCAGCCATTCTGGTGGCCCCCTGTTGGCCAAGGAGGGTGTGGTTCGCAGACATCATGCAGTTGGAAGTAGATCGGTACGTTTTGCCGAAGGATCCAGATCTTCTCACTCAGGGACAGTTGCGCCATCCCAATTTACAAACGCTGGCTTAAACGGCTTGGCTGCTGAAACCTCCATCTTGACGGATAAGGGGTTGCCGGCCTCTGTTGTTGATACTATGATTCGGGCTAGGAAGAAGTCCTCGTCCTTTTTCTACTACAGGATCTGGCATGCTTACATTGCCTGGTGTGAGTCCAAGTCTCTTCCTTGTCGGGTGTTTTCCATCTCCAGGATTCTGGAATTTTTACAACATGGTTTGGCTTCGGGCCTTCAACTTAGTACCCTCAAGGGACAGGTGTCGGCTCTGGCAATTTTTTCCAAAGATCCTTTGCCAATCACCGGTTGGTTAAGACTTTTTTCAGGGAGTATTTGCGTCCACCACGTAAACCTATGCTACTGGTTTGGGACTTGAATCTGGTGTCTGCTCTGCAGGGTCCTCCCTTTGAGCCTATCCGTGGGGTGGCGTTGCCTATTCTGACTCTTAAAGTGGCCTTTTTGGTGGCTATTACTTCAGTCAGGCGAGTCTCTGAGCTGGCGGCGCTTTCCATTAAACCTCCTTATTTTGAGCGGCATCAGGATAAAGTGGTGTTTAGGCTTAAGCCGGATTTCTTGCCCAAGGTTGTGTCTGCTTTTCCTCTCAATCAGGATATTGTCTTACCTTCCTTGTGTCCTAACCCTGCTAATTCCAAGGAACGCACCCTGCATTCTCTGGATGTTGTCAGGGCTCTGAAGTTTTATTTGGTTGCTACTGAGTCTGATGCTCTTTTTGTCCTTCCTGCGGGACCTAGGAAGGGCTTGCCTCCGGCTACTATCAGCAAGTGGATTCGCCAGGCGGTAGTACAGGCCTATTCTGCTAAAGGGAAGGTTCCTCCTTTCCGGGTTACTGCTCATTCCACTCATGCTATTGGTGCTTCTTGGGCCTTTCAGCACCAAGCTTCTGTTGAACAAGTTTGTAAGGCCGCAACCTGGTCTTCTGTTCATACCTTTTCCAAGTTTTAGAAGGTTGATATTAAGGCCTCGGCTGATGCTGCCTTTGGTCACAAAGTACTTCAGGCAGTGGTGGTTTGAACTGCCTGCTGCTACTTTTTGGGGATCCCACCCTACCTTACGGACACTGCTGTTGGATGTCCCATACGTAAGGACTTCTTGAAGCAGGCCGTGCCATGCAATAGGAAAAATATGATTCTGTGAGTACTCACCTGTAGAATTGTTTTTACTATGCATGGCATGGCCTGCTTCACCCCACCCTTGTTATCGTTATCCTTGGTTGCCTCTTTATGGTGATTGTTCCAAGTTAGTTGGGGTTGTTACCTTTTTTACCCTATTATCTCCCGGCTTCTTGTATAACTGCTTGTCAACACTGGGGAGGTCTATTGGTGATCCTGTTTTTATATGGTGCCGGGAGGAGCCACAACTCTTCTGCAGTACACTGCGCCACCTTGTGGCGGAATATCCCATACGTAAGGACTTCTTGAAGCAGGCCGTGCCATGCATAGTAAAAACAATTCTACAGGTGAGTACTCACAGAATTGTATTTTTAAAGCCTAACCAAACAAGCCAGAATTAGTAATTCAATACTTAATGTGATATTTGGAGAAAAATGCAATTTCAGTTCTTTGTATGTAATGGCTTTTTCATAGTAAAATTAATGAATTGATCTGAAACCTTTCTGATGTGATGTCTGGTTGAGGGGGTCAACAATCTGACTAGTGAGGTAAAAGTGGGTTACCCCACTTTTTTGAGACATTTTAAAGGGATGGTTTTAGAATGCAAACGCAAAATGGAATTCCTGCCCCAAACGCGACTGGACAGGTAGCCTTAGAAAATTATCTAACCATAGGGAATGCCGTGCACAGGCATGGGCAACAGCTTTGGCTCTATTCAGCTTTACAAAGACTCTGACATAGAAGAGTCTGTGCATGCACCTTGGCATTGCCAGCAAGGTGAGTAAATGAGTCAGTCTGGGGGATTTCACACAGCAGGGTGGATTTTCCCAGATTTTGTTCCTCTTTAAATACTTGTGTGCCCATTATAAACCAGCTCAGTCTAGCAGATGTAGAAAATAACTCTGTAGGATGTGGTTCCTCTTTCATATGATTTGTCAGATATTTCTCCTAACCTGATGAGATATATTTATATAGATATATATATAGAGATATATATATATTCTCTACCACTAGATTTCTAAAAATAATTTAGGATTTATTCCTCAGAGGGGCTTTTATAGAAAGCTAAGCAGTTATAAGTCTGCAAAGCTATATGCATATGATTAGGTATTTATTATGGACATATGATATCATTTGCCTATATATGGTTTTATCTTTTCTCAGTGAAGTGATGAAATGGAAGGGTTAGTGGGAAATCTGTTAACGAGAACCGTGTCATTAATGGGATTATCAGACTATAGTTAGTCTTAGAGGCACCAGTCCCAGAATGAAATCAACTAGACCATACTAAGACTATTTCCATATAGAGCCTATCCAAGTAAGCCAACGCTAGACTGCTCTTGCATGCTGCTTTAATTGGATCTGGCAGTGAATTCTCTTTCTTTCTTTTGGAGAAGTCTCTTCTGGAAAAGCCATCTGAGCTGATATCCCAGCCCCCCTCTTTCCTCTCACTTACTGGATTTTCACTGAGCCAGGTAAGGGAGGGCATCCCTTCTGTGTTAGAGGAGTCAGGAGCGGTGTTTAGATTTACCTAGGCTGTGTGTCCAGGATATTGACTCTCCTATTTTTCCACCATCTAACAGGAGAGGTTTCCAAGCAACAGCATGTTTAATGAGGTGTATGGCAAGCCACCATGCAGCGGCACAAAGCCAGAGGCATGTCATCCTATCGGACATCAGGAGACTTCTTTATATTCTCTGTTTGAGGGGAAGCCCTGGTCTCCTTCCCTTCCTGCCAGCTCAGGTAAGGCCAGTATGAATGGAGAACCGCAAAACCAACGATGGCTGCGAAGGTTTAAAGAATGTGCTGCCGGTAGTTTGGTTGCTTCGATCAGGGGAAGGCTGCATCTGTTCCTTACTTTTCTTGTTGGGCATCACTGCCCCAGATTAATTCTGTCCGTAAGTGCCTTTGGTTAGGTATAGCTTAACTTAAACAGGAAGTACTGGAAAGATTGGCCAAGCAGCCATGTTCTTCTTCCCCAGTAATACACATGGCTTTTCATACACCATAACATTTCTATTTATTCATTCAACAAACTTGTATAAATATGTATTGCTTTACTGTTTAAATCCATTTATTTTCCCCTCATGTATAACAGATCACTCTACGCCAGCCAGTCAGTCACCTCACTCCTCTAACCCAAGCAGCCTGCCAAGCTCGCCACCTACCCATAACCACAACTCTCAGCCTTTTTCCAACTTTGGGCCTATTGGGACCCCAGACATCCGAGACCGGCGAGGTGTTGACCGATGGAAAACTGACAAACCAGGTATGTGTGTTTTCAATACATTTAAAGAACCTCTAAATCTGAAGTTTCAAATCAAAGCATATATGTCTTGCCTCCCAGATTAGCAGGTTTCTGTAAAGGGGGTGTCGCAGAGTTTTTCTGTTAAACGATCTCCTGCTTTATTTACTCCTGCATTATTCAGACTTGAATATAACTGTCAGTAAGTGCATGTGTCTGAGGGGGGTCCTGGCATTTGTGTGTGGGGGGGTTGCTGGCAAAGTAAACTGAATGGCGTGAGCATAATCGGCCACTTCCCTGCTCACCTCTAGCTGTGGGCGTGTCCCAATCAGGAACCAGTGAGGGCTACGGGAAGAGATCTACCATTAGGATTCCCCCAGGGATAAAGAATTGGTCAGCTCTGGAGCCTTTTGGACTTCAGGGCCAGCAAATAGAGGTTTGGTCCACTTTAAAGCGAGCTGTCATTCAATAATGACTGTTGGTACACTCTCCTCTAGCATCATGTCTGATACTGGAGGAACCCCGTTCCCCCCACTTCTGCATTGCCACCCCATATGGCCAATGAACCAGCAGCCAATGGCTAAGGAAAGCTTCTGCAAGTGGGTACCTCTGCTCTGGCATCAGGCGTAATTCTAGGTTATGCACAGGGGGCTTAAAGGAGCAGTATCGCGAATTTTTCTTGGTGACTTATATTTAAATGGTACTTTGAATGTAGGTAAGTGTTGGAGTAAGAATTTCAAATGTAGAAAAAAATGATGTCCGTGTTGTGCAGCTGGAGACTAATAGCTCATGTTTATGTCTACTGTTAAATAGGCACAGAGCAAAGTTCTTGGAAGTGGATCTTCATCAAACAAAGGTGTACTAAAAGAGGATCCCAAAAGGCATGCACACTTCCACACGTGCCCGCCACCTCTTATATGTACTCTTACCAGACTGACGTAAAAAATCAAGCCTCCAATTCCATCAAGATCTCTTCCACCGTTTAGGGAGCAATAGTCATCAAAATCAGAGATTATTAGCTATTTCCACAAAGGGGAAGGGGCACTATTTTTGGTCCCGGCGGATCAGAGAAAACGTGATAATGAACTCCGAGAGGAAGTTCTTTCCTGGCCAGTTTATCAGCAATCTGCTGCTGATACGCTCGCTCTTGTTGTTTGTCGGCAGCTGTAATGATGACCACGTCCCAGAATTCCCCAGGCCGCACTTCTTTACCTCTGAGGGAGCTGTACTGTGCCAGCCTTCGGCGGGTCTCTCTCTGTAACGCGGTGCCCGCTGCCGGGTCATCACTCGGGTGACCCGGCAGCGGGCACCGCGTTACAGAGAGAGACCCGCCGAAGGCTGGCACAGTACAGCTCCCTCAGAGGTAAAGAAGTGCGGCCTGGGGAATTCTGGGACGTGGTCATCATTACAGCTGCCGACAAACAACAAGAGCGAGCGTATCAGCAGCAGATTGCTGATAAACTGGCCAGGAAAGAACTTCCTCTCGGAGTTCATTATCACGTTTTCTCTGATCCGCCAGGACCAAAAATAGTGCCCCTTCCCCTTTGTGGAAATAGCTAATAATCTCTGATTTTGATGACTATTGCTCCCTAAACGGTGGAAGAGATCTTGATGGAATTGGAGGCTTGATTTTTTACGTCAGTCTGGTAAGAGTACATATAAGAGGTGGCGGGCACGTGTGGAAGTGTGCATGCCTTTTGGGATCCTCTTTTAGTACACTTTTGTTTGATGAAGATCCACTTCCAAGAACTTTGCTCTGTGCCTATTTAACAGTTTACATTTGGACTTGTTTTTGGGAATAAGAAGTCTTTGCACGTTGTAGCATATTTCCTGTATTTACAGCTTGGGGGCAGCGCGGTGTTTTATCCCAATTTGTTTCATGTTTATGTCTGCTGAGTGTCGGGGCGACACTCTGGTCTGTTCCACGCTGAGGAGAGGGGGAAACAATGTAACAAAGTAATCAGCTGTTCAGTACTGGCAGCCGTCCAGCATAATATTGCAACATTGCGTGGCCAGAACTCATATATCTAAAACAAAGAGAAAAGCTCTAGAAGTCATTTAGCTCATTGGTAAATTCAATGTCTTTGAACCAGAGAGTCATTGGTTCAAATCTCAGACTCGCCAGTTTTTCTTTTTTTTGGGGGGGGGGGGGGGGGGGGTTATTTTATTTCAGAATTGGATTTTTGGGTTTACATCCTGTTTCTTTGCTCTAAACATTTTTTATTTTGACAGTTTTCCCTTCATGTTGGCTCTGCTGCAGAATCTTTCAGTTTACCATTTTTCTCTCTTTTCTCAACACATTTTTCCATATGATCTTTCTTTCAGCTTTGTGTGTTTTGAGCAAAGCCCAACCCAGGATTTTCACTTTCTGGAGTTTTGTTTTGTGCCCCTAGGGGCATCCCGACTTTAGATGCCCTGATATGTGAAATCCCCAAGTTCGCCTGTGAAAACGTACCTTTCCCTGTCCCACAACGCATGCACAGGCTCTCATCCAAACAGCGCTGTTTGCTTGGCTGGCTCTGTTTGCACACAGATGGGGAGCCCGGGCTGTCTAAATGACCATCTGCGTGAGCGCGCCAGAAAAATGGGGGGATCTGTGGTTATCCAGGGGTCGTTTCACGCAGTGGGGCATCCCGATTTAGAATGCCCAAGGGGGAAGGTCAATGGCCGGGTCTTATAGACTTCAGGGTCGGCCACTCAGGGTTTTGTTCCACTTTAATACCTTTAGATTTTCCTGCACAGTTATTCAAAGAAGAATACCAGTTATTTTCAGTCAGTTTAGTTTATTTTGTATAGATTTTACACATTTGAGTCACCTGGTCTCATAACAAAAGTAGCACCTCACACACACACAGCCGTTACCACTGATTACAGTAGCAGCTCACTAAATACAACCCAGCAGATCCCCCTATTCAGTAAATGGACTGAGCCATTGTCATTATACAATTTAAAAGAAAGGCAGATATTTTTTACTTTTTCTATCGCCACATTATTTATACACATGTTAGAAGCTATTGTGTGGCTATTTAATTATTTATCTTTTTTTAATGCAAATTTCGCGATACTGCTCCTTTAAAGTGGACCAACACCCAGGATTTTGACTATCCTGGGTATTGGTCCACTTCCGCGGGGCACCCCGATCAGGTAGGATTTTCGGGGATCTGGGGGGGTTTCACCCCCGATCGGGGTGCCCCGCAGTCAGGGAGCTGATCGGTGTTAGTCCACTTTAAGCGAACTCCAGTGGCTGTCGGCAAACATGTGGGGCAGTAGGTGCCTTCAACCCTAAGGCCAGAGGCACCATAGTTTTGGCTTGCTGCTAGTGTGTCTTACTGCACAGATGGGCTAAATTGCAATATGCACAAGAATAAAAAAAATACGCTACGTCGGTAAACTTCACTACCGTTGGTTTTGAAAAACCGGCTGGCCAATCTCTTTAGGAAACCTATTTTTGAGTACGTTTGCTTCTGTGCAAGCCCAAATTACAGCCATCAGTAAAGAAATCACCATAGGAAAGCGCGTTATGAACATCACATCAAGAAGCCCCAATTAGGTGATTCCCAGAACACAATGGCATCAACAGCCGGTGCTCATTCATAATTGCCCACCACACAGCAGGGATTTTGCACTACCTGAGGCATGCCAGACATGCTGTATTACTCACCTATACCCCCCCCCCCCCCCCTCGCTCCAGCACTGTAGGGTGATTCCTGCCTCCCCTCCCTGATCCATCGCAGACATCCACAACCATGCTCTTCTCTGCACAGGTAGCGATGGAGCAGTGGTTGGAGCTGTGGCAATGGATGCTGCCTGTCTGTCCGCTGATATGCCGCTGAGCCTTTCCACCCACCCATGCTGCCAGCCACCTATCAACCCCCCGCCTGTCTGCCTACACACTTTGCTGCCGAGTCACCCACCCGCCTGCCTGACTGCTGGAACACAAACGGACAAAAATATATGTATTGTATGTACAGGGTGTGTGAAACATACAAGATAGATTCATATTCAGGGTTAAGGTCCAGTTTAAGTGGTTAAAAAGCAGTTAAGAAACTGGAGTTATGTGCCAACTTTATTTAAATGAGACATCTGCAGTATACCTTTTCGAGAGTGTCTCTTCTATTTTCGTGTTACAGGGGGTTAAAGACTAATCTGTTTTCCACCAATGACGTGATAGCTAATATTTTTCACCTTTCTTTCAGCGATGGGAAGCTTTGGATTGGACTACCTCTCTGTCAACCCATCTACAGAGAACAGCTGGCGCCAAGTTAATAATTCCAGCAGCGCAAATGCCTGGGGTGGTCAGGGTGTAAGAGAGGACTCTTCGGCTGCCCTGATGGAGAGCTTGAAGGTTAGTTAAACTTTTTGCCAGCAGGACTCGAGGAAAACCATGGAAGGCTATGGTGCATGTACAGTCTGTTAGGATTGGCTATTGGAAATAGTCTACCTTTACTTTTTTTCGAAAAAAAGCATGGACGTATAAACAAAATAGAGATTTAGGAAAGGCTTTTTGTTTAAGGAAGTCCATGCAACTAAATAGGGTGAAAGCATTAGAACATCATTTCCTTCAGTGCTTTCTAAATATCTTGAACGGCAATGGCAAATTGAGATGTTCTGCTAGGGGATGTTTGATCTCAAACCAGAAAATTCTCTGCGAAAACTTGATTGCGCTTTTTAGAGAGTATGAGTTTGTAGTATGAGACTGCAAAGCCATCAGGGCCTAGCTAGCCAACCTGCCCAGGTTGCTATTGTGTATGGTCAAAACAAAAAAAAGACCACCAAAAGTCAGCTCCCCATAACCAGACTACCAAAGACATAAGCACGAAGACGATTCTTCTGTTAATCCACCCAACAGGATTGAAATACTTATAGCTATTTCAAAAACTTCCAGTTTCCTTATAGCACAAGTTTAGATATTTTATTAACTCTCTCCCTACTCTTTCCAAACCTGGGGGGGTCAATGCAAATGAAAAGCTTGTCCCACGGGCTGTCACTTAGGTACCTAACTGAGCATAGTACCGTACCAGTCACAATATAACCCCCCCCCCGCCCTGCAACCCTACCCTAGTGCTGATGCAAGATGGGGTACAAAGAAAAAAAAAAACATACAGTACCTTATCAAGGGGCCTGTGTGTCTCTACTGGATCCTGGGCGCAATCATCTTGGACTAAAATGCAGAGCCGCATCCCCTGGCTCTGTAGGAGCATGCTCGGAACTGGGGGATGTTGCTTTGTATATTGCCATGCAGCCACCATACAGGTTCGTGAGGAGCAGCAGTGCTGGCCCCTAGATAAGACAAGGGTTTTTCTTTGTCAACACCCCCCCCCCCCCCCCCCGTCCTGCCCCAGCACCAGGATAGTATGGCAGGATGAGGGGGGTTATATTGTGACTGAAATTCCGCTTTAAAGTGGTCCTATGCCCAGTTAGGTACCTAAGTGACGGCCCGTGGAACAAGTTTATAATTTGCATTGACCCTCCCAGTTTCAGAAAGAGTAGGGACAGAATTAATAAAATATTGAGACTTGCTCTAGATATAGAGATTTTGGAAGGACATTTTGTTTAAGGAAGTCCATTCAACCAATAGGGTGAAAGCATTAGAACGCCATTTCTTCAAGTCCTTTTCAAAATATCAACCGCAATGGCAAATTGAAATCGAAGCGAAATCTATTCATGCTGAAGCTTGATTGTGTTTGTGTGCTTTAAGAAAGAAAATGCAAGCGCCATGTTTTTTCCTATTGCATGGCACGGCCTGCTTCAAGAAGTCCTTACGTATGGGTTATTCCGCCACGAGGTGGCGCAGTGTGCTGCAGAAGAGTTGTGGCTCCTCCCGGTACCATATCAAAACAGGATCACCAATAGACCAATCCAGTGTTTTCTCTGCAGTGATTCTGCGAAGATAGAAGATGGCTCTTATATTGCGCAGGTGAGCGGGGCAACCAAGCCTGCGGCCCTGCATGTCTATTTCCACCCGTTTCCGGACCCTCTGTGCCTCCCAGCCTCGGCTGTCGGATCGGGTGAGGGTAGAGGAGCACTAGGGTCAAGTGCTCAAGGAGCGCTGCTCCTGGCCGCAGACCCTGTACCACAAAGCTGCTCGCTCTCCTCCCCCGACGTGTGTTCGGGGGGGGGGGGGTGCGGGTGGTAGCGGCGTTTTCGACGCTTTGTACTACGCTCCACGGCGGGCACCGCTATAAATGTAAGGCGTTTTTCTGCTGTGTGATGACACGGCTTGGTGATTTTGGCCTGCTTGGTCCGTGAGTCCCCTTTGGGTTTTTTTTTGTTTCCTTGGGGCATGGGCTGCGGGGTGCTTATGTGTTTTTTCTTATGTCTTTCAGGCGGAACAGCTGTGGGTTGTGGTTTCTCCCGGTCCTGCGCCTTACCCTCCCTCATCTCCCCTTTCTGGCTTCTGGGGGCATCCCTGGTGGCTTTTTATTAGCCCTTACCCTGTGCTGGCCTATTGTGCCTTTCTTAATCACCATATGGAGGCTTCTGGGGATAGCGTGCTCGGGGGTCCTTCGGGGCAATCCCGGCTGTGTGCCATGTGCGGGGCATCCCCTCTGAGTAACAGTGCCAGGTGTGCGTGCCGTGCGCCCAGGGTATCGTTGCGGCCCAGGCTGGGCTACCCGCTTCGCTTCCCAGCTCTGCGCCCCCTTCAGCGTCGCCTACCCCTCCGCACCTGCATTTAGCCCCCAGTGAGGGGGATACTAGCGGGGGGGTCACAGTCTGATCTGGCACTGCGTGTGGCCAGTATTGAAAGGCAGCTTGCCAGGCCTGTTCCACGAAAGCCCTCAAGAAGGCAAGAAGCGGGACCTGGCTCCCGCGCCCTCCCTCTTTCCTGAGGAGGATGAGGGAATTGATGCTTTTGGTGGCCGTTACCCCCTAGAGGAGCAGGAACTCTTCCAGGACTCTGACTCCTCTGGGGACCAGCAGGAGGGTTAAGACAGTGACCCTGGGTCTGCGTCTGGAGAGGACTCATGGTTCCCTGAGGACACTGATAACCTGTTGGCTCACATTTTTGAAATCTTACACATTGTTCCCCCAGAGATGGCTAAGAGGAAGCAGGGTGAGCTCTTTCGTCCTGATAAACAGCGTCTGGAGTTCCCTGAGCAGAGCCATTTAACTAATATGGTGCTCAAGGAGTGGGAACGTCCTAGTAGATTGCCTGCGGTGCCCGAAGGTTTGGATAAGAGGTATCCTTTTCCTGATGACCTGGTCAAGTGATGGTCGTGTCCCCTTGAGGTGGACGCTCCCGTTCTAGGGCTGTCCAACACCTCAGTCATGCCTTCCCCTGACACTACTACACTGCGGGACAGTGAGGACCGGCGTATGGATCAGCTGGCCTGCCATGCTTTTACATTTGTGGGGGCTGGGCTGCGTCCGGTCTGCGCCGCTGCCATTACAGCTATTGCCCTTAAACTGCTCAAGCGTTACCTTGATGGCGCTACGGCTGGTAGCAGGGGGGAGGATTATAGGGCCCTTTTGCTTTGCTCTGATATTCTTAGTATATAGTACGTCCTGCTCCAGATATAATACTTACACTTGGGGTTATCCTCCACCAGATGGCGCTGCACTGCAGAGACATGGAAAAACAGGCTCCTCCCAGCCCTTCAAATACCCAGGGACCTCCCACAAATTCCCAGTTTTCTCTGCAGTGCTGACTGCGAAGACATGATGTATCACTCTCTCGCAGGTGAGCGGGGCTATTACAACCTGCGGCCCTGTTGGACTATTCCCACCCGTCCTCCCTGTGATGTGCCCCCCAGCCTGGGCTGCGCTGGTCGGGTGAAGGTAGACAGCACCATGTGTGCTTAACGGAGCCATGCTCCACCGCAGTCCCCCACCAAAGGGTAGGTGGTTTAGGGCTGATGGTAAGCCTCTAGGGGATGCCCCTCCCGCACTATTGCCCCATGCCCCGTGTAGCGGTGGGCCCTGTACAAAGGGTCGCCATCCTCCCTCATTCCCCCCCGTAGCCCGGGGGAAAGAAAGGGGGGGGTGTGTGTGTGGTGGTATTAGTGTATGTTTTACACGTTATGGCCTTAGTCTTGCCCCGGACTAGTATTCCTGGGGTCAGAGCTGCGCTGTTTGTTCTTACTGTGTAATTGTCGCAGCCGCGCGCACCTCTTCCTTTACTGGATGTGCTGCGCCGGGTGGCGACGTCGCCTCAGACGCTGCTGCGTCTTCATTGGCAAATCATCCTTTCTAAGTGTACCATTCACTTCGCTCCTCATGACAGCTTGTAACTACCTCAGCTTTGCGCTCTTGGGGGGGGAGCGGGGACCTAGGTTGGCGCGCTCCGCGTCACAGCCCGCTCTGGCCCACCCAGGTTCGCTTGGCGCCATTTTGATGCTGGTCGCACGCACGCGTGGTAGCGGTCCTCCTCCTCCCTTGGTCTGTAAGTGCCCTCGCGGGCGATTTTCATGATCCTTGTTTACTGCGCATGGTTCTGACACCCTTTATTCCCATTATGTCTTTCAGACTGGTGAACACCATTGGCTTCTCCCGGCCCGGTGTAAAATTATAGCGGGCCTTGTAATATTCTCCCACTTCATAGCGAGTCTTTGGGGCATCCAGGGTTACTTATTGTGTAAATCCCTACTGGCATATTGTGCCTTGATTAATCACCATATGGAGGTATCTCAGAATTATGTGACCGGGGGACAAGACCGGCGATGTATAGCGTGTGGACAACCCCATGCTGATACTGGCAGGGCACGGGTCTGCGTACCCTGTGCTGAGCAAGCCCTGGCCCTGCAATCTGGTCGGCCAGGGGCTACACCTAGCTTCAATTCACCTATCTCCCCAGGCTTAAATCTCTCTCCTGCTGAGTCGCCTACAAGTGGGGAATTTCAGCCTGCCGGCCCTTCCAGGCTGCCTACGGCTGAACAGATTATTGCTAGGTTGTCAGAGTGTATGGGCCCTGGTAGAAAGCGGCACCTGTCGCCCCATGTTTCTGTATGCTCTATGAGAACTGAGGGGTTTGCTACTCCGTGTGACTATACCCCTTCTGATGAAGGGGAGTTGTTCTCTGACTCAGGCTCTTCTGATGAGAGGCCGAGGACGATTCTGGCCCGGAATACTGGGACCAGTGTGGCACTGACGACCTGTTGATTAAGGTCTTTAAGGCACTGTCTTATCTCTTCCCCCCGGGTCAGGTCCCCAAGCCTAGAGGGGAGCGTTTCCATACTGCGGCTGCACGTTTGGAATTTTTAGAGCAGGCTCATTTCCATGCCCTTGTGCTCAAGGAATGGGAATGCCCCAGTAAACTTCCAGGGGTTCCAGGGGACTGGGATAGGAAATACCCTTTTCCCCCTGAGGTGGTTAATTGCTGGTCATCACCCCCCGTGGTGGATGCGCCAATCATAGGGGTCCCTAACCCCTGCTTATAGTACCCTTCGGGATGCTGAGGACCAGCGCATTGAGCTGCTGGCCTCCCATGCCTTTTGTTGTGCAGACTCCTGCCCCACGAGCAGCAGACAACGCTCTGGCCCCTCCGGCGGGGCTAAGCCCAAATCTTCCACCAAACCCCCTCAAGCATGATGGAGCGCCCTCGCCCGGTTGGGTGAGGGGATGGCTGCAGCACCTTGCTCTTATCAGGAGGATCTCGCCTCATTCTGGTGGATTCAGGAGGTTGTGTCCTCCAGATACAGGATAGCGTTTGCTGCACGGCCTTCCCCAGTTTTTATCGGGTCCCAGGTACTCCTGGTCCCTGCCGCTGTTCAGTTGCTGGCACAGGCCATGCTAGGCCTGCAAGGTCTGAGGGTTTCTTGCAGATTGCCCGTAATAGGCGGAGGCAAGGGCCGCTATACCACCTTCCACATTCCCCCAAAGGATGGGTCGGGTTGGCCCATTCTGTATTCACAGCAATTCTCTAATTACAGGCAGTTTCCTGCATGGAAACTCTTGAGTTGGGCCATCAGCACCTTGCGCCCAGTGGGCGACTTGCCGTCTGGGGAACTCTTCAATGCTTATGTACATTCCTGTGCCCTCAGATCTCTGAGGCTCTCCAGGTTCGTGTTGGAAGTCCAACACTGTTAATTGTGGCCCTGTTATCTGGCCTCTCTTCAACTCCCAGAGTGTTCACTCAGGTGTTGTCGATGGTGATTGCCCTGATGAGACCAAGGGACGTCCGGGCAATGTCTACCCGGACGCTCTTCCTCACTTTCCTGTCTCTGCGTCAGGATAGTTGGATACCCGGCTGGTGGGTCCATTGGGAGTCATTTGGATGGGTGTTCTATCACCTAGAGTCCTCGCTGTTCCCTAAAGTGCTAACTCCATTAATAGGAATGATTCTGGATTAGGTTCAAACCAGATTCTCCCCCTCTCAGCAATTAGGTGGGCATTCTGGTCTCATGGGCCCAGTCCCTCACTACTGTCCCGGTTTCTTAACACCAGGCAGGGATGCAACTGGTGGGCCCGTTGTTAACTTGCTCGGCAGGAGCCTGAGTATCTAAAGAGGCCCCTTATGCCCAGTTCCCCTTGAGCCCGTCTGCAACTTCTATTGGTAACATAGGACAGGGATCCATCACCCCTGGAGCAGGGCCTGTGGGCCTTCCCACCTGTATGACGGTTTCTCTTGAAAGTGGATGAACTCGAGGGACCTGTCTGGGGGCAGTTCCTCCTTGCCCCTTTCTGGAAACGGCCACCATGGATGCCAACCTTTCAGGTTGAAGGGGATGGTTTCTTCCGAAACCCCCTGCGATTCTGGTGTTATTGGGGCCCTTAGAGGGTCCTTACGCCTATTGAAGTCTAAACAGTGAGTGGTTTTTAGTTGGCTCTATCTCGCTTGACCGCTCCCCTTCTGGATTCGCCAGGCTGGGGGTGCTCGGTCCGTCTGACGACAGACGTACTACATTAACCATTGGAAGGGGCCTGGAGCTGGTGGACCTACCAGGGAGTGTCTATGTTCCCTTCTGGGTGGAGACAATGCTCCCTGCATGTTAGTGATATTAGCTCCGGCGAAGCCCCTCTGCGACAGGATGTGTTAATCCCCGTGTCATTATGGAGTCCAACCAGTCGTGGATCTGTTGGGTTCCGTCACCTTCACGGGCTATCAGTCCTTGTTTCCCTGTCCCAGGATCCTATGTCAGTGGTCCGGAAGCCTTTAGTACCGTCTTGACAGGACGTTTGGTTCTGTATGTCCTTCTCCATTCCCTCTGCTAGGCAGGGTTATGCGGAAGATTACTCTGGTAAGGGGACCAGTGATTCTGGTGGCCCCCAGTTGACCTAGTACAGTGTGGTTGCAGACATGGTACTGTGGTCAGTAGTTCTGCACCTTGACAAGAGTGCCAGTTGATCACTCAGGGCCCCCTTTACGTCACTATAATTCATGGTCCCTGGCCTAGTCGATCTGACTGCTGAAACATACATCTTGATGGAGACAAGTTTAGCTGTCTCGGTGTTTGTAACTATGGGAAGGCTAAGAGTAAGCCTCTTCCTCGTCTTCTATTGTTGTAGGGTATGGCATACCCACATTGATTGGGTGAGTCTAGTTCTCTTACCTGTTGGACGTTCTCGGTTCCCAGGTTTCCAGTGTGGCTTTCAGCATGAATTGGAGTTGGTTCCCCAGCTCGGTTCTCTGATGGGTCAGGCTCTGCCCTGTCCACCTTGCCTTAGCAGTCTCTGGTTCAGTCTTCCTTGGTTAAGACTTCCTTCAGGGGGTGCTCATGTGCGTCCATGTACTCCTATGGTCCCTGTTGGGATTAAAATTGAATTCATTCCGTCTGCTTGCAGGATTGTCCCTTGGTCCTATTCGGGACGCTGTCTGGATGTCCTTACCCTCAAGGTTGTCCTTCTGGTGACTGTTACCTTGGTCAGGCGTGTGTTAGCGGGCGGCTCGGTCTACCTAGCCCTCATTCCTTGAGATACACCAGGATAAGGTGGAGTTCCGCCTGAAGCCATTTCTCTACATCTGGAGGTGTCTTATGTTCATTTATTCCAGATATTCTTATCCACGGCTATCCCCTTTTCCTAGCGACGCTGAGGAAGTGGTTCTGCATTCCTTATACAGGTGTTGGCAGTTTTTTTCCTTAGGAGTCACTGTGTCCTTTAGGGGAACTGAGGTTCCTTGGGGCTTGTGGTCATTACATCCTGAATGTGCCCGATCTCGTCTGCTCTTGGGAGTTGGTCCTGGTTGTTACCCTAATGGATGTTACTCCTGGTACCTTGTTCGGCCTTTGGCTTCTGCCAAATTTATTAGCGATCGGATTGTCAGGCTTTTATTCAGGCAAGGGGAAGAATCTCCCTTGTTGCCTTGATTCCCTTTCTATGCGTGCTTGATGCCTCTGTGCCCTTCAGCACTGTTTTTTCTGTTGAACTGGTTGGCTAGGTCACTACCATTGGTCTTCTGCTCATACCCTTTGCAAGGTTTTTACAATGTTGATGTTAGGGCCTCAGCTCATGCTGTCTTGGCCGTATGGCTCTGCAGGTGCTTTAAACTGTCTGCTGCTGTTGTTTTTTGTTGGGGATCCCACCCTACTTTATGGACACTGCTTTTGGATGTCCCAAGTGTAAGTATTATATCTGGAGCAGGACGTACTGTATACTAAGAATAATACAATTCTGTGAAATACTCATCTGTAGAATTGATATTATTTGTATACAGTACATCCTGCTCCACCCCACCCTGGTTTTTGCATTTTTCTGGATCCCCTGTGTGGTGATTGTTATCATTACCAGTTGTTCTGGGTGGTTTTAAATTCTCCCGGCTTCTTGTTCACTGCTTTTCAATGCTGGGGATTTGTGGAAGGTCCCTGGGTATTTGAAGGGCCGGGAGGAGCCTGTTTTTCCATGTCTCTGCAGTGCAGAGCCATCTGGCGGAGGATAACCCCAAGTGTAAGTATTATATCTGGAGCAGGATGTACTGTATACAAATAATATCAATTCTACAGGTGAGTATTTCACAGAATTGTATTTTTGTTGCCTTTGTCCTTGCTGCCATGGATGACGCGGTACGGCTGAGTGGTAGGGCCTCTGCCCTTTTGGTGGCAATGCGCCGCTCTGTTTGGCTGCGTCAGTGGGCGGCTGACGCTGCTGCTAAGAAGGCTCTCACTGGGCTCCCCTTTACTGGGCTGCGGCTCTTTGGTGAGCGTCTGGATGTTCTAGCCAAGGATGGTAGGCTGCCTCAGTGTAGGAGGCAGCCTCGGCCTTTTCGGGGGCCCTCCGCTTCCCTCTCCTCCTTTCGTGCTCCCAGAGGAGGTCGTGGCTCCCTCTTTTCGGGTACCCGCAGAGATTCTTGGGCCCGTGGCAGACCACGTGGTCGTCCCAGTCTCTCATGGGGTCCCAAGCCCCCTCAGGCATGAGGAGGCGCCCTCACCCATCCGGGTGGGGGGGTGGCTTCGGCTCTTTGCTCACGTCTGGAAGCTCCCCGTCTCAGACCGGTGGATTCAGGAGGTGGTGTCCTCCGGTTACAAGATAGTTTGCTGCCTGGCCGCCCCCAAGATTCCTCAGATCCCGAATGTCTCAAAACCCTCTGTCAGCTCAGGGTTTGCGCCTTGCAGTTCAACGCCTGTTGGAGTCAGGAGTCATTTGCCTGGTGCCTTCCCAGGAACGGGGTCAGGGTTTCTACTCCAATCTGTTCACCCGTCCCCAAAAAAAGACGGGTCCTTGAGGCCCATCCTGGACTTGAAGGGTCTCAACAAGTTTGTCAGGTTCAAGCACTTTTGCCTTGAGACGCTATGCCCGGCTGTCAGTACCCTGCGCCCGGGCGACTTCATGACCTCTGTGGACATCAAGGATGCCTATCTTCACGTGCCAATCTTTCCAGGTCATCAGAGATTTCTAAGGTTCGCTCTAGAAGATCAGCATTACCAGTTTGTGGCTTTACCGTTCGGTATCACCTCGGCGCCTCGCCTCACCAAGGTGCTGGCGGGCGTAATGGCTCTGCTGCGGAATCAGGGCATTCGCATCCTCCCTTACCTGGACGACATTCTGATTGCGGCTCAGTCTCTTCATCAGGCCGAGAAGGATACTCTGGTGGTGACCTCCACTCTCGAGTCCTTTGGCTGAGTGATCAACTATCCCAAGTCTTCACTGTCTCCGTCTTTGGTGAGGTCCTTTCTGGGCATGACGCTGGATACCTCTCAGGTCAAGATATTCCTGCCTCAGCATAAAGTGGAGGGCCTTCAGAAGCAGACACAGGCTCGGCTCTTGTGTCCCCATCCCTCCATCCAGCAAGGGATGCAGTTAGTGGGTCTGATGGTGTCCTGCTTCGAGGCGGTCCCTTTTGCTCAGTTTCACATGAGACCTCTTCAGTTGCACCTCTTGTCAGTTTGGGATCGGGACCCTGTGTCCCTGGATCAGGAATTTGTTCTGTCCCCCCTGGCCAGACAGTCCCTCTCGTGGTTGCTGGACTCAGGGAACCTTCTAGTGGGCAGGACTTTTCTGCCCACGTGCTGGTAGACTGTCACCACAGATGCCAGTCTGACCGGTTGGGGGGGGGCTTTTGGAAGTCTCTGAAGTTCCAGGGTCGGTGGGGCCCCCAGGAGGCCCATGCTCCCATCAATGTCCTGGAACTGAGGTTGGTTCTTTCTCAGCTGACCACGCACCTTCGGGGTTGGGCTGTTCAGATCCGCTCGGACAACCAGACGGCGGTTGCCTACATCAATCATCAGGGAGGGACTCGGAGCAAGCGATCCCTCAAGGAAGTGTCCCTAATACTGTCTTGGGCGGAAGAGAATGTCCCCTGCATCTCGGTGGTTTACATTCCGGGGGTGGAGAACCAGGATGCAGACTCCCTGAGCAGGGGGATGTCTCGGCTGGGGGAATGTAACAAGGTATTTCACTCCCTGTGTCACCGCTGGGGTCAGCCGGATGTGGACCTGTTTGCGCCCCGCCTCAATCACAAGCTTCCCCGGTTTGTCTCCCTGTCGCAGGATCCTCTGGCTTTCGCCACGGATGCGCTAGCGATTTCTTGGACGGAGTTTCAGCTCCTCTGTGTTCCCTCCTTTTTCTCTGCTGGGCAGGGTGCTGCGCAAGATAGCCCAGGAAGGGGTACCAGCCATTCTGGTGGCCCCCTGTTGGCCAAGGAGGGTGTGGTTCGCAGACGTCGTGCAGTTGGCAGTAGATCAGTATGCCCTGCCCAAGGATCCAGAACTGCTCACTCAGGGACAACTGTGCCATCCTAATTTACAAACGCTGGCTTTAATGGCTTGGCTGCTGAAACCTCCATCTGGATAAGGGGTCGCCGGCTTCTGTTGATACCATGATTAGGGCTAGGAAGAAATCCTTGTCCTTTATTTACTACAGGGTCTGGCATGCTTACATTGCCTTGTGTGAGTCCAAGTCTCTTCCTTGTCGGGTGTTTTCTATCCCCATGTTTCTGGAATTTTTGCAACATGGTTTGGATTCGGGCCTTCAACTTAGTACCCTCAGGGGACAGGTGTCAGCTCTGGCAATTTTTTTCCAAAGATCCTTTGCCAATCACCGGTTGGTGAAGACTTATTTCCAGGGAGTTACTCATCTGCGTCCGCCACGTAAGCCTATGCTACCGCTTTGGGACCTGGATCTGGTGTTGTCTGCTCTGCAGGGTCTTCCCTTTGAGCCTATCCGTGGGGCTGCTTTGCCCATTCTGACTCTTAAGGTGGCCTTTTTGGTGGCCATTACTTCGGTCAGGCGAGTTTCTGAGCTGGCGGAGCTTTCCATCAAACTTATTTTGAGCGGCATCAGGATAAGGTGGTGTTTCGGCTTAAGCCGGATTTCTTGCCTAAGGTTGTGTCTGCTTTTCATCTCAATCAGGACATTGTTTTGCCTTCTTTGTGTCCTAACCCTGCTAATTCCAAGGAGCGGACCTTTCACTCTTTGGATGTTTCAGTTTTATTTGGTTGCTACTGAGTCTTTCAGGAAATCTGACGCTCTTTTTGTTCTTCCTGCTGGACCTAGGAAGGGTTTGCCTCCGGCTAAATCCACTATCAGCAAGTGGATCAGTCAGGCGGTGGAGCAGGCCTACTTTACCAGGGGGAAGGTTCCTCCTTTTAGGGTTACTGCTCATTCCACTCGTGCTATTGGTGCGTCTTGGGCTTTTCAGCACCAACTTCTGTTGAAAAAGTTTGTAAGGCCGCAACTTGGTCTTCTGTTCATACCTTTTCCAAATTTTACAAGGTTGATGTTAAGGCCTCAGCTGATGCTGCTTTTGGCTGCAAGGTACTTCAGGCGGTAGTGGTTTGAACTGCCTGTTACTTTTTTGGGATCCCACCCTACCTTACGGACACTGCTGTTGGACGTCCCATACGTAAGGACTTCTTGAAGCAGGTCGTGCCATGCAATAGGAAAAAGACAATTCTGTGAGTACTCACCTGTAGAATTGCTTTTACTATGCATGGCACGGCCTTCTTCACCCCACCCTTGTTATCGTTATTCTTGGTTGCCTCTTTATGGTGATTGTTCCAAGTTAGTTGGGGTTTGTTACCTTTTTTACCTTATCTCCCGGTTTCTTGAATAACTGCTTGTCAACGCTGGATCGGTCTGTTGGTGATCCTGTTTTTATATGGTACCGGGAGGACCACAACTCTTCTGCGGTACACTGCGCCACCTTGTGGCGGAATAACCCATACGTAAGGGCTTCTTGAAGCAGGCCGTGCCATGTATAGTAAAAGCAATTCTACAGGTGAGTACTCACAGAATTGTCTTTTTTACTCTCCTCTTTACTGTCTTTTCCTTTCTACTCTACAGTCTATTTGGTCCACCACAATGATGCAACCTGGACCATCAGCCCTGGAGCAGCTTTTAATGCAGCAAAAGGAGAAACAGCAGAGAGGGCAAGGATCACTGAATCCTCCACACTGAGAGAATGGGAGAAGAACCCAGCGACTTATGGCATGACATGTCAGCAGCACAGGACAGGATATGTCCTGAGCCCTGAGGAGGGCAGCCCTCTCTCCCCCCTCACCGATCTGGGGGGAGTGCGTGTGGGGTAGCGTCCAGCATATCCTACTAAATCTGAACCCCCCTCCGCCCCGCAGGCGACACCGTTACCTAACGGACACAGCAAGAAGATCCCATCTGGAGGAAGCTTGGGACTTCTTGGGGTTTGGGGGGGAATGGGGTACCGTGCCCCTATCTTTCTCGTTATTTGTGCATGCCTCTCACAGCACCCCCAAACCTCTGCCTAACACACGGAGTGCAAATATTCCCCAGCAGTGAAGGCAAGTGAGGGAGTACAGGAAGCACCCTCCCTTCAGCTTCTGAGTTTTATTTCTAGGTAACGGGTGCACAAAGCTCACCCCCTTTATCCGATTTCCAGCCAAATGTCAGGAACTCTCTCCAACAGAGGAAGCAGAGAATCTGGTCCCGTCTCAACTACCAGCTTGTACTGGCTGAGGGAGGTGTGATTGACAGGGTGGCTTTTTTATTTTTTCTTTTCCCGTTGTGGGAAATGGTTTAGGGTGTGTGTGCGTGTCTGGGTCACGGTTATGGATGCTTGCTTGTTCTCATTGAGTGTCCTTAATCTACTTTTGGTATGTCTTTCCCTGCCTGCTTAATCGTCGTGTGTGTGCGTGCGCATTTAATGTTTCCCCAAAGCTGTGTGTGTGGATGTTGCAGGATGGGTTTGGGAGGTGCTTTTAATGTCAGACATGTAGGGCAAGAGGAGGCTGGCTCTACAGCTTCACCATTCCTACAGCTAGATATCAGCTGCAGGCTTTATCTCCTTTTACTCTGCCTCTCTGAGAAGTCCCTTCCATGTAGTGAGGGACATCTAAAACATTGGATCAAGTTGCAATGCTGGGTGTGTGCGCCAGACCTTACAGCACAAAACCTGAACATGAATTGTTCTGTCTCTTTCATTGCTTCAGCTACATTAAGAGCATTGCACGCCATCAGTGAAAGTTCCGGGTTGTTTGTGATGAGTGAGCAAGATGTACTCATGATTAAGTAGAAAAGTTATACGAATGAGTAAGGGTGCCCTTGCGTGTCAATGTGAAAGTAGGGAGGAAGGGTTGTTATACTCAGAACCGTCATATAGACCCACCCCCCTATATGTGCGAGTGTGTATTTGTGTATGCCATGGGTAACTCCTGGCCACCTTGGCACCTCATGCATAAAACATACACGTTGCACACTGTTAGAGGCCGGACGTCTTGTCCGCAGTTTAAATTCTCCAGGAAGAAGTGAGTTCTTGCTTACTGGGAAGACAAATAGGTGGTAAGGTGCCCTTCTGGCTATCCTTTCTTTAGCAGGATCTAGTGTGTGGAGACTTCTATTCACTCCCGCCTTTTCCTTGTGTTCTTGTGTGAGCAGCGTCTGCTCAGATCTGCTATACCATTAATAAAGTCATCTTCTCTACAGCTACATCCTGGTGTGTGTGTGTTACTTTATTAAACCCTGGTTGAAGCAGACCCAAGCTGCTGAGTGCAAGCCTGGTTTTGTCTTAAGCTTAGACTTGCCCTTTTCTAATAGGATTGGCAGAGGGGTGCCCACCTATTAAAGATCACAAGGCCTTCTCAAGCTTCTTAGGTATATGTTATAGTAACGTGCCACTCGTGCAGGTTAAATAAGAGTCCTTTGCTGGATATGGTGCTGGCCAGACTATTATTTTAAACGTTTACCTGAGCCATGTTCAACTCTACATTTCTATCCTTGATTGGGTAGCTGGGCAATCAAGATCATTGTTGAGCCTTGTGATGGTTACTTAACAATAGAACATATTATCATGGCGCCGTCTCGTTATTACTTTTAGCTAAAGAAAAATTGGCAAAGCCTGCTGGACATCAGGCGCTTCCCCAAAGCTGAATATTCTTAGTATACAGTACGTCCTGCTCCAGATAGATTACTTATACTTGGGTTATCCTCTGCCAGATGGCGCTGCACTGCAGAGACATGTAAAACAGGCTCCTCCCAGCCCCTCAAATACCCGGGGACCTCCCACATATCCCCAGATTTCTCTGCAGTGCTGACTGCGAAGACATGAAATTATCACTCTCTCGCAGGTGAGCGGGGCTATTAGCCTGCGGCCCTGTTGGACTATTCCCACCCGTCCTTCGTGTGATGTGCCTCCCAGCCTGGGCTGCGCTGGTCGGGTGAAGGTAGGCGGCACCATGTGTGCTTAAGGGGCCCTGCTCCACCGCAATCCCCCACCAAAGGGTAGGCGGTATAGACTGATGGTGAGCCTTTATGGGATGCCCCTCCCGCATTATTGTCCCATGCCCCGTGTAGCGGTGGGTCCTGTACAGAGGGCCGCCATCCTCCCTCATTCTCCCTGTAGCCTTCGGGAGGAAAAGAAGGGGGGGGGGGTTAGCGTGTATCATGATTCTCGCATACAGCGTTTTCTCTTGTCTTTTGACTAGTATATGCGGTGTCATCCGGCGCTGACTTGTCTTTTATTCTTGGTGTGCCACACACCCCGCTTCACTTCTTAAATATTCATCACTTCATGGGTTAATCCACCGCAGGTGACGTAGTGCAGAGAGGAAGTCTTGTAACGAGCCCCCTTCCGGCCTATATATACCTGGTACCTCCCTTCAATCACCAGTATTTTTTCTCTCTGCTTGCTGACAAGTCAGAAGTTGGAAGTCTCCTGCTTACAGGTAGGCCGGGGTATTCTTACCCCGCCACCCCCCTTTTGGTCTATTTCTGCCCGGTTTGTGTTTGTATACCTTTATGGTGAAATAGGAAGCCTCCCAGCCTTGGCTGCTCACCGGGCAAATGGTAGATGGCACTTTAAGTGCCTAGGAGCTTATCTCCTACCGCTCGACCTCATGCGTGGGGCAATGCGGCGAACCGGCATGGTGATCCGGAAATGGGATGCCCCTGTCCCGAGGGTCCCCGTAGCCCCTTTCTCTCCTGTTGGGGGGGTGGTGAGGGTGTGCTTTAGTATGTGTGTTTCACTGTATCACTACATGTTAACATATATGTCATGTTTATACATTCACTGTAGCATGTGTATATTTTGGGTCTGCTTTAGGGCAGCTTGCGCTGGGTATGGGCTGGCCACCTCTCTGGCAGTTGGTTGCTTGTGGCCCCCTACCCCCTCCCCCCTCTCCCCTCTCCTCGCCTGGCATTCATTGAGCTTTTTCAGCACATGGGGTTTTTACCTTCCCTCCTCCGCTGCCTGGACGCGCGTGCTGGATCAGCTGTAAAGTGTTCCAGCTGATCAGCGTAGGGGGGGGGGGGGCGGGGCCGCTGACGCGGCGCCGGGGGCGCGGTGCCGACTTCATGCGGCGTCTGCGGCGGGCCCAGCGTCCCAGCTTCCTTCAAAACAGGAAGGCACGTGGGCGCACGGCCGCACTTTGTCTTCTGCCGGCTCATGGCTGCTGGCTGCAGGCTTACCGGCTGATTGCGGTACAGGTAAGCGGCCCCTCCCGTTGGGGCCGTTAAATGGGAGATATTGTTTAATAATACAGTGAGAAATCACTATTATCAAGGGGGCGTCATTTAAGGGCACTTGGTGCCATACTTATATGTTATACACGTGAAGGATCTGATGGTTGTTTTCTTGCCTTGCAGATCCTGGGATCCCTGCTTATGCTAGCCCTCCGGCTCTATGTGCCTGGCTAATTATTGGGATTGATTTGAATGTTTATATACATAGACTATATATAAGTATATATATATAGTTTCTATTAAAGGGGAGCTAAACTTAAAAAAAAAAAAAAAAAAAAAAAAAAAAAAAAAATTTATATAAATCCTCCCTTCCGGGACATTACTAAAATAAAGGGGGCATCCCGGGTCGGCTTATGCCTTAAAAGTCCCATTATTGCGAATACCATAAATCACCATATGGAGGCTTCCGTAGATTCCGGAAACGGTTCTGCTGTTCCGTTTGGGGGGTGCGTAGGTTGTGGGGTTCCACTCCCAGCTGATGATATCTTTATTTGCATCCCTTGTGCAAAACAGACTATTGCGCGCCAGTCCGTTGCTTCGGCTGCGGTGCCATCGCATCCTTTATCATCTCCTACCTCTCCATCCCTATTCCGGACCCCGCATGACACTGTCAAAAGTGGGGATTCGCATTCCGAGGCAGCAGCACAGCCCTGCCCCCGGAAAATGATGCCCGTTAAAGCAGCGTTTAAAACCGCTACAAAACGAAGGCACCTGACTCCGGTACCTTCGGCTCCACAGGACCAGTTTTGTGAACCTGTGGAATGGTCCGATGGATCCCCTGACGAGGATGAACTCCCGTCGGAGTCAGATGAGCCGACAGGTCAGCATGTGGCTGATGAGATCGGCGATTGGTCAGAGGGGGTTGTTTTTGACACCCCCTCCATTCTGGCTCAAATGTTTAATATTTTGAGTTTAGATACGCCTGAGGCGGCCGCCCCGCCAAAGGGTCAGTTATTTAAAGAGCCTCAGCCGAGTTTGGTCTTTCCCAGACAGCACCACTTTGAGAGGGTGGTTCTTGAGGAATGGGAACATCCCACACGGTTATCTGGAATTCCTTCCAGTTGGGAAAAGCGTTATCCTTTTCCACCAGAATTGGTGAGGCTGTGGTCTGTCCCTCCGGACGTCGATACCCCTGTACTAGGACTCTCCAGCTCGGCTATGGTACAATCTGCTGAGACCACTGTCCCCAAAGATGGGGAAGATCGCAGGATTGACCAATACGCTCGACATGGTTTTATCTATTCCGGGTCAGCATTGCGCCCGGTATGTGCTTCAGCCCTTCTTCTATTGGCAATTAAGTCCCTAATTCAGGGGCTATATGAGGATCTTGATCCCGCTTGCAAACAGTTCACTGCACTTAAGCAGTGTGAATCTTTTGTGGCTTATGTCCTGGCCGCTCAGGACGATGCGCTGACTATGAGTAGCAAGGCGGCAGCTATGCTGGTGGCTATTCGCAGGTCAGTATGGCTGCGTCAGTGGTCAGCAGACACGGCTTCCAAAAAGGTACTCACAGCCCTCCCCTTTTTGGGGTTGCGTCTGTTTGGGGAGAAAATTGATTCAGTCGCAAAAGATGGTAAGATGCCACAACGCAAAAGGCCTCGTGGTCCCTTCAGGGGGACAAGTTCCGGTAGGCCTTCCTTTCAAAGGTTCGGAGCGGGAAAAGGTACGTCCTTTCCCGCTACCAGTGGCGCAGGTTGGACTCGGGGGAGGGGCCGTGGCCGGTCCACTCAGTCCTGGGGCACCAAGCCCAAGCCTGCTGATAAGCCCACTCAGCAATGAGGGGCTGCCCTCACCCGTGCAGGTGGGGGGACTATTGCGACACTTCTACCATTGGAACCATGTGGTTCTAGGCAGATGGATCCAGGAGGTAGTGTCGACAGGTCACAACCTGGAATTCGAGTCTCACCCTCCCTCGCGGTCCATTCAGGGGTCGGTTCATCCCGGCCTGAGCTCTCATCAAGACGCTGTGTGTCTTTCTTTTGCCCAAATTCGCACAAGAACACTTCAGCTATTTCTGCTAGCGTGTTGGGTCCAGCAACCTCTGTTGTTGGATCAGTCCTTCCAATTGTCCTCCCGTGTACGGCAGTTCCTCCTGTGGTGATTGGTCTCGACCAATCTTGTATAGGGCAGGTCTTTCCTGACCCTCCCTTGGAGAGGTGTCACCACGGACACCGGTCTGTCGGGATGGGACAGATTCTGGAAGGAGCTGCGTCTTCAGGGGCAATGGAGGCCCCACTTACCCATCAGAGAAACATGGGCAGTGTTCCATGTTCCCTGTCTCTCGGCGGTTTACATTCCAGAGGTGATGGAACAGGTAGCGGACCGGTTGAGCAAGTGCTCTCCCCGTCTGGAAGAATAAGCTCTCCATCCTCGGGTGGTTCTCTTATTGTGTCTCCAATGGGAGACTCCGGAGGTGGACCTGTGGGCCCCTCATCTCTATCTCAGGCTCCCGAGCTTCGTGTCTCTCTCCCGGGATCCTCTGGCTCTGACAGTGGACGTCAGGTCCCTGAACTGAGGAGCTCTGGGATTTCTATACCTGTTTCCTCTGTGGCCCTTGCTGGGCAGAATTCTTCAGAAGTTAGCTCTGGAAAGAGTGTACGCCGTTCTCATGGCCCCAAGGTGGCCAAAGCGATTAAGGTTCGCAGACATCGTTTGGCTGGCAGTGGACCAGTTCATTCTGCCTCTTCGGCCCGATCTGCTCACTCAGGGTCAATTGTGTTACCTCAATTTACCAGCGCTGGGTTTGATGGCCTGGCGGCTGAAACCTCCATCCTGAAGGAGGAGGGTCTTTCTGATTCAGTCATTAAGACTCTGATCAGTGCCCGGAAGAAGTCTTCTTCCGTCACCTACTATAGGACTTGGAAAGCCTATATCACTTGGTGTGAGATAAGATCTTTTCCTTGTAGGGTCCTTTCGGTCCCCAGGATTCTGGAGTTTTTACAATCAGGGCTGGACTCTGGTCTCCAGCTAAGTACATTGAAAGGGCAGGTCTCTGCCTTATCTGTCTTTTTTCAGAAGCGTGTTGTGCTTAAACCTTTAGTTAAAACTTTTTTCCAGGGGGTTACGCATGTGCGGCCTCCCAGGAAACCATTACTCCCTGTTTGGGATTTGAATTTGGTTCTTTCGGCTCTTCAGGCTCCTCCTTTTGAGCCTTTGCAAGATATTGCTTTGTCTACCCTGACTCAGAAGATTGTCTTCTTGGTAGCGATCACTTCTGTCCAGCGTGTCTCAGAATTGGCGGCCTTAACTATCCAGGCGCCCTACTTCGAGAGGCATCGGGATAAAGTGGTCTTTCGGTTCAAGCCAGACTTTCTTCCTAAGGTTGTTTCTGCTTTTCATTTGAACCAAGATATTGTTCTTCCCTCCTTGTGTCCTAATCCTAAGAATGACAGAGAGGGTTTTGCATTGTTTGGATGTTGTACGCTGTGTTAAGTACTACTTGATTATCACGTCTCCTTTCCGTAGGACGGATTCCTTTTTTGTTGTGCCCCATGGGCCTAAGAAGGGTTTGGCACCAGCCAAATCTGCCATTAGCAAGTGGATACGTCAGGCCGTTACTGCGGCCTATTCTGCTAAGGGAAAAGTTCCCCCTTTTCGTATTACTGCTCATTCCACTCGCGCTGTTGGGGCGTCTTGGGCTTTTCAGCACCAAGCTTCTGTTGAACAGGTTTGTAAGGCCGCCACCTGGTCTTCTGTTCACACTTTTTCTAAGTTTTACAAAGTTGATGTGCGGGCCTCAGCGGATGCTGTTTTTGGCCGCAAAGTTCTGCAGACTGCAGTCATTTAAGTTATGCTTCACCTGGCCTTGAGATGCCCTTCCCTTGTGGACACTGCTTTTGGATGTCCCATGAAGTGATGAATATTTAAGAAGTGAAGCGGGGTGTGTGGCACACCAAGAATAATACCATTTTGTGAGTACTCACCTGAAAAATGGATATTGTTGGTGTGCCACACACCCCGCTTCACACCCGCCCTTTTCGGTATTACCGAAGCATTTATATGGTGAAGCCCTTTTTTATTTATATCAAAATTGATTTTGGAGGTTACTGGTGGAATACTGGTACCTTGTTTTACTGCTTTTTGAATATACTGGTGATTGAAGGGAGGTACCAGGTATATATAAGCCAGAAGGGGGCTCGTTACAAGACTTCCTCTCTGCACTACGTCACCTGCGGTGGATTAACCCATGAAGTGATGAATATTTAAGAAGTGAAGCGGGGTGTGTGGCACACCAACAATATCCATTTTTCAGGTGAGTACTCACAAAATGGTATTTTTCTTGTTTTTTTTTTTTTACTATTACAAATGCCGCCGCACGCGTCTTTTCCTTCATTTGGATGTTCCGCGGCGGCGTTACCTCAGACGCTTCTGCGTTCTCATTGGCTGCTTGTCGGTGGACTTCGCGCTCTTCGGGGGGCGGGGCCTGGCGCGCCCTGCGTCACGGCTCGCTCTGGCCCGCCCTTCGAGGTACTCTCAGTGCCATGTTGTCAGGTCGCGCGCGCGTGTGACGTTCTTACTTACCGCGGTCTGTAAGTGCCCTCGCGGGCAGCTTTATACTCCTTGTAGTGTGTTTGGTTCTGACACCACTTCTTCTCATTGTGTATTTCAGACGGGTGAATCCATTGGCTTCTCCCGGCCCGGTGTAATTGATAGTTGGGCCTTGTATAATTACTCCCACTTACCTAGCGGGTCATTGGGGAATCCCGGGTTGCTTCATAGCGTCAATCCCTACTGGCACATTGTGCCTAATAATCACCATATGGAGGCATCCCAGGATAGTGTTACCGGGGTCCCCTTGGGACAAGACCGGCTGTGTGTAGCGTGTGGACAGCCTCATGCTGACGCTGACAAGGCGTGGGTCTGTGTACCCTGTGCTGAGCAGGTGCTTGCATTGCAATCTGGCCTGCCAGTGGCTGCACCTCATTTCATTTCACCTACTCCCCCAAGCTTAAATCTCACTACTGTTGAGTTGCATACTTGTGGAGATTCTCAGCCTGATGTGTCTTCTAGACTGCCTACTGCTGAACAGATTATTGCAAGGTCTTTAGCATGTATGGGCCCTGGTAAGAAGTTGACGCTTAATGTTACTGTTTTCCCTATGGGATCTCAGGAGTTTATGAATCTGTGTGGCTATACCCCATCTGATGAAGGAAAGCTTTTTTCTGATTCAGGCTCATCTGATGAGAGACCAAGGGGTCATGACGATTCTGGCTCTGACCCCTGGCCCCGGATGACACTGACAGATTATTGACCCAGATCTTTGAGATTCTGTCTATCTCTCTCCCTGGTGAGGCTCCCAGGCAAAAAGGGGAGCTTTTCCATATAGCAAAATCACATTTGGAATTTCTAGAGCAGGCACATTTCCATACCCTTGTGCTCAACGAATGGGAGTGCCCCAGTAAACTTCCCGGGGTTCCAAGGAGTTGGGATAGGAAGTATCCCTTTCCCCCTGAGGTGGTTAAATGTTGGTCATCCCCCCCCCCCCCCCCCCCCCCCGAGGTGGATGTCCCAATCCTAGGGCCATCTAACACCCCTGTCATGCATTCCCCTGATTCTACTACCCTGTGGAATGCTGAGAACCTGCGCATTGACCAGCTGGCCTCCCACGCCTTTTCATGTGCGGGGACGGCGCTGCGCCCGGTCTGCGCCTCTGCTATGACTGCTATGGCCACTAGAACCCTTATCAGAAATATGCTTGATAGTGCCCCTGATGATCTCCCTTGTGAGGTGTTTAATGCACTCTCCAGTTGTGATGTTTTTGTAAATTTTGTCCTATTAGCATTGGATGACACCATCAGAATGTGTGCCAGAACTTCTGCCCTCGTGGTGGCTATACGCCGCTTGGTTTGGCTGCGAGAGTGGGGTCCTGACAATGCTGCAAAGAAGGCCCTCACTGGGCTTCCTTTTAAGGGGCTACGCCTGTTTGGGGCCTGTCTAGACCCTTTTGCTCAGAGAGGTAAGTTACCTCAGCGCAGACGGCAGTCTTGGCCCCTTTGGGGCCAGGGCTCCCTTTCACCCCCCTACCATGGTGCTAAACAAGGAAAAAGGGTGTCCTTTGCGGGGGCTCGTGCAGATTCCTGGCACAGGAGCAGAAGACAACGTCCTGGCTCCTCCTGGGGGGCTAAGCCCAAATCCTCTCCCAAGCCCCCTCGGGCATGATGGGGCGCCCTCGCCCGTCAGGGTGGGGGGACGGCTGCGGCACTTTGCTCAAGTCTGGAGGCATCACGCCTCAGACCGGTGGATTCAGGAGGTAGTGTCCTCCGGCTACAAGATAGAGTTTGCTGTGCGGCCTCCCCCCAAGATTCATCAGGTCCCGGATCCTCCAGGACCCTGTCTCAGCTCAGGTGCTGGCGCAGGCCGTGCAAGGCCTGCTGGGTCTGGGGGTCATTTGCAGATTTCCCTTAAGAGACAGAGGCAAGGGGCTATACTCCAACCTCTTCACAGTTCCCAAAAAAGATGGGTCAGTCAGGCCCATTCTGGATTTAAAGATCTTCAACAAATTTGTCAAGAAACTCGGCGCTCGGCCATCAGCTCCTTGCACCCCGGGGGTTTCATGACTTCTGTGGACATCAAAGACGCTTACCGTCACATCCTTGTGTTTTCAGGACACCAAGGTTCCTCAGATTCGCGTTGGAAGATCAACATTGCCAATTTGTGGCCTTGCCATTTGGCCTCTCTTCAGCTCCCAGAGTGCTAACCAAGGTGCTGGCGGGGGTGATGTCTCTGAGGCCAAGGGGCATCCGCGTGCTGCCCTACCTGGACGACATACTCCTCACCTCTCGGTCTCTACAGCAGGCAGAGTTGGACACTCAGCTGGTGGTGGCCACCCTGGAGTCCTTCGGCTGGGTGATCAATCACCCCAAGTCTTCTCTGTCCCCTTCCTCGGTGACCCTGTTCCTGGGAATGATTCTGGATACGGTTCAGTCAAGGATATTCCTTCCTCAACAGAAGGTGGAAGCTCTAACTGCGCAGGTGAGGATCCTGCTGTCGTGTCTCCATCCCTCCCTCAGGCAGGGAATGCAGTTGGTGGGCCTGATGGTGGCGTGCTTCGAGGCGGTGCCTTTTGCTCAGTTCCATCAGACGGTCTCTTTCGTGGTGGCTGGACTCCAGGAACTTGCTGGGGGTAAGGCCCTTCTGGCCCCCTCCTGGGAGACGGTCACCACGGATGCCAGTCTGTCGGGGGGGGGGGGAGGGGATTCTGGTAGTCCCTGCGATGCCAGGGGAGGTGGGGGCCTCAGGAGGCCCACTTACCTATCAACATTTTGGAACTACGGGCGATCAGATTGGTTCTGGGTCAGTTGACCGACCACCTGCGGGCCTGTCTGTGCCAGTGCGCTCAGACAACAGGACGGCGGTTGCCTAAATCAGCCATCGGGGAGGGACCCGGAGCAGGGGGGCCCTCCAGGAGGTGTCGCGGATTCTGACATGGGTGGAGGCCAATGTTCAATGCATTTCGCCTGTGTACATCCCCGGGGGCAGAGAGTCTACTGGCAGACTCTCTAAGCAGGGGGACCTCTCGTCAGGGAGAGTGGTCCCTCTGCAACAGGGTACTCCAGTCCCTGTGTCACCGTTGGGGTCTACCAGATGTGGATCTGTTTGCGTCCCGTCACAATTACAAGCTCCCGGCCCTTGTCTCCCTGTCTCAGGATCCTCTGGCCTGGACCACGGATGCTCTGTCCATGTCATGGCAGGAATTTCGGCTCCTGTATGTCTTTCCTCCATTCCCCCCGCTGGGCAGGGTTCTGCGCAAGATTGCTCTGGAAGGGGTACCAGCGATTCTGGTGGCCCCCAGGTGGCCAAGAAGAGTGTGGTTCACAGACGTGGTTCTGATGATAGTAGACCAGTACGTTCTGCCAGGGGTGCCAGATCTGCTCACTCAGGGCCCCTTACGCCATCCCAATTTACAAACTCTGGCTTTGCGGCCTAGCTGCTGAAACCTCCATCTTGATGGAGAAAGGCTTGTCCGCCTCGGTGGTTGATACCATGGTGAAGGCTAGGAAGAAAGCCTCTTCTTCCATCTATCACAGGGTATGACGTACCTACTTTGACTGGTGTGAGTCTAGGTCTCCTCCCTGTCGGGTGTTGTCAGTTCCCAGGCTTCTGGAGTTCTTACAGCATGGGTTGACTTCAGGACTCCCAACTCAGTGCTCTGTAGGGTCCGGTGTCCTTTTTCCAGGGGGTTACTGTGCGTCCCCCACGTAAACCTATGGCCCCTGTTTGGGATTTGAACTTGGTTTTGTCTGCCTTGCAGGGTGCTCACTTTGAACCTATACAGGATGCTGCTCTGGTTATGCTTACCCTCAAGGTTGTCTTCTGGTGGCCATTACTTCGGTCAGGCCTGTGTCTGAGTTGGCGGCTCTGTCTATTCAGCCCCCATACTATGAGAGACACCAGGACAAGGTGGTGCTCAGCTTTAAGCCAAACTTTCTGCCTAAGGTGGTGTCTGCTTTTCATTTAAATCAAGATATTGTCCTTCCTTCAGTGTGCCCTAATCCTAGCAACGCTAAGGAAAGGTTTCTGCATTCCTTGGATGTGGTCAGGTGTCTGAAGTATTACCTGGTAGTCACTGCGGCTTTCAGGAAGACTGATGCTCTTTTTGTGGTCCCTTCTGGTCCTAGGAAGGGCTTGGCTCCTGCAAAGTCTACTATTAGCAAATGGATTCATCAGACTGTGATTCAGGCCTATTCTGCTAAGGGGAAGAATCCTCCCTTCCGCCTTACTGCTCATTCCACTCGTGCTATTTGTGCCTCTTGGGCCTTCCAGCACCAGGCTTCTGTTGAACAAGTTTGCAAGGCCACTACTTGGTCTTCTGTTCATACCTTTTCAAAGTTTTACAAGGTTGATGTTAGGGCCTCAGCTGATGCTGTTTTTGGCCGCAAGGTTTTGCAGGCGGCAGTGGTCTAAACTGTCTTCTGTCGCTTTTTTGTTGGGGATCCCACCCTACTTACGGACACTGCTATTGGATGTCCCATGTGTAAGTACTATATCTGGAGCAGGACGTACTGTATACTAAGAATAATACAATTCTGTGAAGTACTCACCTGTAGAATTGATATTATTTGTATACAGTACGTCCTGCTCCACCCCACCCTGTTTTCTTTGCATTATTCTGGATCCCCTGTATGGTGATTGTTATCTTTGTTATAGTTACCATTTGTTTTGGGTGGTTAAATTCTCCCGGCTTCTTGTTCACTGCTTTTCAATGCTGGGGATTTGTGGGAGGTCCCTGGGTATTTGAGGGCCGGGAGGAGCCTGTTTTGAATGTCTCTGCAGTGCAGCGCCATCTGGCAGAGGATAACCCAAGTGTAAGTACTATATCTGGAGCAGGACGTACTGTATACAAATAATATCAATTCTACAGGTGAGTACTTCACAGAATTGTATTTTTTTTTTTATATTTGTTTAGTAATTGTTTTTATAGGACTTAAAAAAAATCACAAGTGTCCCAGAATCTGTGGTAGTCAAAACCTTAGTGTGCTCAGGATGAAGACATGACATTGTATTATCTTCGGTTCCATACCCCTAATATCCATTGATGAGATATTTCCCCATGGGCTAGCGGAGTGCAGTGCAATATTGGCCCTAGGGGTTAAACAGACTCATGGCCTTACCCTGTTGCTTCAATGATTTCATATCTAAAGTACTAAACACTGCTGTTACAATATGCTTTCTACAGACTATGCACACAGCAGCATAGCGAGGAGTAGGAGGTCATTTGGTAACTGACTCAGTTTTATCAGGTTCAGACTCCTTTATAAATGGCCAATAATTAGTAATAATAGTATTTAATGTAATTAGTAATACATTTCCTGTAGTAAAATTGCAACATCGTACTTTTGCTGGCCATTATATAAGCAATAGGGCAACTTGTATATAACATAAAGCAGATTTATTGGAATACAAACACTGAACAAATAACTTAAAGCTCGGGTACTCAAATATTTGAAGAATATGGGCCATATAAGCGATTTGTACACTAGTCGCAGTTACTCGTTCCAGAATTTCAATTTTTTTCATTTTAAATAACAAAGATTTTCTACACCAATCAGGAGACCCACTTACTCCACAAACTCCATAAATTTTCTTTTTTCTTCGTCCTTCAGGGCGGCCACTGAGCGAGAAAGCTACTCCCTCTGTAGAGGAAACACAACTGGGACAAGATTAAAAGCCCCACCCTCCCTTAGTTTTTTTTCCACTCCAGGAAACTTCTGTAACCTTTTATTCACCCAGGAGTCGTTTGAGCATCTCCAGGCTATACTTCTACAGGATAATACCCTTTGGCCATGAAACCCAGCTGGAGCACCACTTGCCCCTCACCTATCGGCTGTGCAAGGTCCTGAGGGCCTGGTCACTGATGAGTCTGCCCTCTGGGTTCTCAGTCACCATTGCGCCTCTTGGTCCCTGGGTGAGTGGGGGGCGGCGGGCTCTGAAGATGCATGCAAGGTCTGGGGTGATCGAGACCCACTGCGCTGACAGTTGCGTACGGACTCGTCTGTGGGCGCGCAGGTGCAGGGCACGCTGGGTCACTTCCTGTGGAGCGTTTTGGGGGACATGCAGCACTCCCAGCAAGGACTCGGCCAGCGCCGCTGCATGGAGCAGAGCAGCGCGCTAGTAGGGGGACCTCAGAACTTCAGGATCCATGCTGCAACGGTGAAGAAGCCTTGGCAGAGGGGGCGTGTGGAATATAGTGGACGGGATGCCTCATCAAGACAAGCTGGTGAGATGTATTTAGTAGAGTAGAGGTTCTTTTAAATTGAAACAAATCTTTCCTTAAAAGGGCTGAGCCCAAGAAGCATTGGGGGTCCGCAAGCCCAGTTTAGTTTGTAATCCCCCCTTCCCCTGCCCACACGTCTTACCCCTGATGCGGAGCTTGGGGTGGGGGGGAGGCTGACTTTTCCGTGGCATGAAGGTCAGTGACATCAAACTCCTTTGTGATTCAGACCATCTCACATGGATATCGTCTGGAGCTACTTTCTTCTCCATTGGACAGGTGCCTGGTCACCCCCTCCTTCAGGATCTAGAGAAGAGACCAGATACAGACCACTCTCTTTGGTCTAACTTTAGACCCATTTCCCTAATTAATTTGGATCAAAATCCAAAATTAAGCGGATAGGCTCTCAGGATTCTTACAAAAACTGATAATGACCAGGTGGGCTTTATACCAGGGCAACAGGCATGGGACAATATTAGAAGGATTGTACAGTTGTCCCATATAACAAGAGAGCGGCAGATTTCAGCTTTGCTATTGTTCCTAGACATCAAGAAAGCATTTGATTCGGCCTCCTGTGAGTATCTGTTTTTCCTTTTGGAGATATGGGGGTTCGGACCAGTATTTGTCTTAAAGACGCTCTACTTTTCCCCTTTAGCAGATGTAGCGGGTATAAGTCTGAACCCTTTAGACTTTCTAGAGGGACAAGGCAGGGGTGCCCGCTTTTATCCCCTCTTGTCGCCCTGGTTGTGAAATCTGAGAACATAGCAGGTAAGCACCACAAATTGATACCATGGTGCACGCTAGGAAGAAGTCTTCTTCTGCCATCTATTATAGGGTATGGCATACCTACATTGATTGGTGTGAGTCTAGGTCTCTCCCCTGTAGGGAGTTCTTAGTCCCTAGGGTTCTGGAGTTTTTACAGCATGGTTTGGAGTTGGGTCTAAAACTCAGTACTCTGAAGGGTCAGGTTTCTGCACTGTCTGTCTTCTTTCAGAAGTCTTTTGCTCAGCATCCCTTGGTTAAGACCTTCTTTCAGGGGGTCACTCATGTCCGTCCCCCACGTAAACTTATGGTCCCTGTTTGGGACTTGAACTTGGTTTTGTCTGCCTTGCACGGTGCTCCCTTTGAGCCTATTCAGGATGCTGCTCTGGCTGTACTTACCCTCAAGGTTGTCTTTCTGGTGGCTAATACTTCTGTCAGGCGTGTGTCTGAGCTGGCGGCTCTGTCTATCCAGCCCCCATACTTTGAGAGACACCAGGATAAGGTGGTGTTCCGCTTTAAGCCGGATTTCCTGCCTAAGGTGGTGTCTGCTTTTCATTTGAACCAGGATATTGTTCTTCCTTCATTGTGTCCCAATCCTAGCAACGCTAAGGAAAGGGTTTTGCATTCATTGGATGTGGTCAGGTGTCTGAAGTATTACCTGGTAGTAACTGCGGCTTTCAGGAAGACTGATGCTCTTTTTGTGGTCCCTTCTGGTCCTAGGAAGGGTTTGGCTCCTGCCAAGTCTACTATTAGCAAATGGATTCGTCAGGCTGTGATTCAGGCCTATTCTGCTAAGGGAAAGAGTCCTCCCTTCCGCCTTACTGCTCATTCTACTCGTGCTATTGGTGCCTCTTGGGCCTTCCAGCACTAGGCTTCTGTTGAACAAGTTTGCAAGGCCGCTACTTGGTCTTCTGTTCATACCTTTTTAAAGTTTTACAAGGTTGATGTTAGGGCCTCAGCTGATGCTGTTTTTGGCCGCAAGGTTTTGCAGGCGGCAGTGGTTTAAACTGTCTGCTGTTAACTTTTGTTGGGGGATCCCACCCTACTTTATGGACACTGCTATTGGATGTCCCAAGTGTAAGTAATCTATCTGGAGCAGGACGTACTGTATACTAAGAATAATACAATTCTGTGAAGTACTCACCTGTAGAATTGGTATTATAAGTATGCAGTACGTCCTGCTCCACCCCACCCTGGTTGTTGCATTATTCTGGATCCCCTGTATGGTGATTATCATTGTTATACTTACCAGTTTTTGGGTGGTTAAATTCTCCTGGCTTCTTGTTCACTGCTTTTCAATGCTGGGGATTTGTGGGAGGTCCCCGGGTATTTGAGGGGCCGGGAGGAGCCTGTTTTACATGTCTCTGCAGTGCACCGCCATCTGGCGGAGGATAACCCAAGTGTAAGTAATCTATCTGGAGCAGGACGTACTGTATACTTATAATACCAATTCTACAGGTGAGTACTTCACAGAATTGTATTTTAACTGGCTCGTATGATTCCCTGGCTTCAGCAAATTAAACACCCCTCTTTCAGTTATAGCAATGTAAAGACTACAATGTGTCATGGCCTGGGGGGGATTGCGGCAGTTAAAATTACGTTGTTGCCTAAGTTTCTTTATGTCGCCAGAGTCCTCCCAACTAGAGTCCCCCCCCCACAACAGTTAAAAACATTACAAAGCAAGGTCATGTCCTTTGTCTCTGCAGTCTGGACTGCGAAGGACAAGAAGATGGCTCTCTTCTCGCAGGTGAGTGTGGCTATTAGCCTGTGGCCCTGTAGGACTATTCCCACCTGTTTTTTAAATGTGCCTCCCAGCCTTGGCTGCGCTGGTCCGGGTGATGGTAGGCAACACCGCTGCTGCTCCACCTCAATCCCCCACCAAAGGGCCCCTTGCCCCTGTCTATCGGTGGGCCCTCTGTAAAGTGGCCGCTGACCTCCCTCGCTCTCCCTTGTAGTTCTCGGGGGGGGGGGGGGGGGGGGGGGTGTATATGCCTTGGTGTTTTTACTGTATTATGTGCTTCTTGTTGGTGTCAGTCTCCCCACTGACTTGGTTGCACTGGTTGTGTTTTTAAAAATGCCACCGCTGCGTGTGCTTCCTCTATGTTCCGCGGTTGGCGGCGGCATTACCTCCGGCGCTGTTGTGCGGTCATTGGCTGCTCGTTACGTGTGCTGCTTCACGCTCTTCGGGGGGGGGGGCGGGGCCCACGGTTGGCGCGTTCCGCATCACCATCTCTGCGGCCCGCCCCTCGAGGTATACCCGGCGCCATTTTTCTCTGGATTCGGCTGCTGCGTGGCTGGCATCTACCTACCGCGGTCCATGAGTGCCCTCGCGGGCGGCTTTATTTGCCCTATGTCATTATACATGTCACTTATGGGGTTCTCGTCGCTTATGTCTTTCAGGCGGGTCGAACTCTATTGGTTTCTCCCGGCTCCACTCCCTCTATCTAGTTATTTAAACTTGCGGGTTATTGGGGCATCCCGGTGTAAACAATATTAATATCTCCTGCCTGCCGCTCGGCCAAATGTAAACAATTGTATATTAATATTAATAACTAGATATTATATCAATATCTAGATATTAATTTATAACTATAAATCTTCTGCTTGGGTATATTAATAGCTAATATTAATAATATCTCCTGGCTGGCGCAAGCCAATTATGTAAACAATATTAATAGCATAAACAACTAAAATATTAATATTATGTATATATTTATATCCTGCCCGGCTCGACTAAAATAGGCAACACATATACCAATACTATCAATATCTGGCCAATGATCACGCAATGGATATACGCATACGACTATAAGACTATAGGTTCTTTTGACTTCTGGTAAATGCAAGAGACACTGAGACACGCAGTAAATAAAGAGATATATTGTTGACAAAATAACACAATGATGCAATCAAATCTCAAATCAAACACAATACATGAGACTGGCATACAGTTATGAGACTGGCATACATATATACAGGGAAAGACACATTACCCTCCTGATACGGCACTCACAAGCTTCTCCTGTGCAAGCAGTCCCCGGTCCCTTCCTTCTCCCTTCTTTCTTGCCTCCTTTCCTGTCTGCCTTCCCCTCAATTATACCTCCCTGCCCTTTTGATCTTCAGTCCTGCTGACCTCCACCCCCCCCTTGGGCTTGACCCACAGATTATGCAAAAGAGGGTGCATCCCGGAAATTCCCAGAAGCCGTTTGTATAATTTATGGTGCCAGCGTCTATCTACCTTTTGATGTCCAGGTGTTTTGCTAGGAGGGTGTAACGGCTATTTCAGGTCTATATGTCTATTTACAACATATTTATGGTATGGTCACAGAATGTTGATATTATCTAATGCCCTCTCAGATGTCTTTTGTTCTATTTTCTGGTTTTGGAATGCAGATATTATCTAGCTTGGAAAACGAGCCTTAGGCCTTCCCACTTCATGTCATGCCCTGCTGTATATTCAAATATATATATATATATATATACCATTATTAACAATATTGATTTTCCATAAAGGCCCATTATTTACACCGGGTTGCTTTTATAGCGTGAATCCCTATCGGCCTATGGTGCCACTATAATCACCATATGGAGGCGTCTCAGGATAATGTGCTCGGGGTTCCTTCGGGACAAGCCCGGCTGTGTGTAGCTTGTGGGGTGTCCCCTACTAGTGCTGACAATGTGCGGGTCTGTATACCTTGTGCCCAGCAGGTGCTTGCACTGCAGCCTGGTTTACCAGTAGCTGGGCCTGCGCCACGTATGACTTCACCTACTCCCCCAAGCTTAAATTTGACTCCTATTGAGTTGCATACCAGTGGGGATTCTCAGCCTGTGTCGTCTTCCAAACTGGCTAGTGTTGAGAAGTTGATTGCTAATACCTTCGCGCGTAAGGCCTCTGCTAAGAAGTGGCACTTGACGCCTGATGTCACTCTTTTCCCTATGGAGGCTGATGAGTTTTTGGAGCTGTCTGGTTATACCCCTTTGGAAGAAGGGGAGTTATTCTCTGACTGAGTCATCTGATGACAGGCCCAGGGTTCATGATGATTCTGGCTCTGATCCCTGGGCCCCAGATGACATGGATAGGCTGTTGGCTCAGATTTTTGAGGTGCTGTCTATCTCTCGGTTGTGGCCCCCAGGCAGCAGGGGGAATTGTTTCATACGGCTAAGCCATGTTTAGAGTTTCCTGAGCAAGCCCATTTTAATAACCTTGTGCTCAAGGAATGGGAGCGCCCCAGCCGGCTCCCAGGGGTCCCTAAGAGTTGGGATAAGAGGTATCCCTTTCCTGCTGATGTGGTGAAGCGTTGGTCATCCCCTCCAGAGGTGGATGCCCCGGTCCTAGGGTTATCTAACACCTCTGTTATGCATTCCCCTGACTCTACTACGCTGCGGGTTGGTGAAGACCGGTGTATTGATCAGCTGGCATCCCATGCTTTTGCCTGTGTGGGGACGGCACTGCGCCCGGTCTGTGCCTCTGCCATTACAGCTGTGGCTATTAGGACCTTGCTTAGAAGTCTCTTAGAGGGTGCTCCTGATGATGTGTCTAGTGAGGAGTTTAATGCACTCTCTCGTTGTGAGGTTTTTGTGACTTATGTCCTCTCTGCCTTTGATACCATTAGGATGTGTGGCAGAGCCTCTGCCCTGGTGGTGGTTATACGCCACTCGGTTTGGCTGCGACAGTGGGCAGCTGACAACGCTGCCAAGAAAGCTCTCACTCGTTTTCCCTTCAAAGGACTACACCTGTTTGGGGACCGCCTGGACCTGTTTGCTAAGGGAGGCAGGTTACCCCAGCGCAGGCGGCAGTCTCGGCCCTTTCGGGGCCAGGGCTCCTTTTCTTCCCCCTACCGTGGAGCCAGACAGGGTAGGGGGGTCTCCCTTACCGGGGCCCGAGGAGATTTCTGGGGAAGGGGCAGAGGACGTGGACGCCCGGGCTCCTCCTGGGGTTCCAAGCCTAAGTCTTCTCCCAAGCCCCCTCAGGCATGAAGGGGTGCCCTCACCCATCCGGGTGGGGGGACGGCTTCAGCATTTTGCTCACGTCTGGAGGCTTCATGTCTCAGACCGGTGTATTCAGGAGGTAGTGTCCTCCGGTTACAAGATAGTTTGCTGCCTGCCCCCCCCCCCAAGATTCATCAGATCCCGGATGTCTCAGGACCCCATGTCGGCTCAGGCTTTAATTCTGACAGTGCAAAGCCTTCTGGAGCTGGGGGTCATCTGTCAGGTCCCCTTACGAGAAAGGGGCAAGGGCTTCTATTCCAACCTTTTCACCATGCCCAAAAGAGATGGGTCAGTCAGGCCCATCCTGGACTTGAAGATCCTCAACAAATTTGTCAGGTGCAGGTGCTTTCGCATGGAAAATTTGCGCTCTATCAGTTCCCTGGGTCCAGGGGATTTCATGACCTCTGTAGACATCAAGGATGCTTACCTTCATATTCCTCTTTTTCCAGGTCATCAAAGATTCCTCGGGTTCGCTCTGGAGGATCAGCACTACCAATTTGTGGCATTGCCCTTCGGACTCACTTCAGCTCCCAGAGTGTTCACCAAGGTGCTGGCAGGAGTGGCGGCTCTGCTCAGGTCTCAGGGCATTCACGTTCTGCCCTATTTGGACAACATTCTCATCACTTCTCAGTCCCTCCAACAGGCAGAGCTGGATACTCAGCGAGTAGTGTCCACACTGGAGTCATTTGGCTGGGTGATCAACCATCCCAAGTCTTCCCTGTCTCCCTCCTTGGTGACACCCTTCCTGGGAATGAATCTGGATACAGTTTAGGCAAGGATTTTTCTTCCTCAGCAGAAGGTGGACAGTCTACTGGTGCAGGTCCAGTCCCTGTTCTCTTGCCCTCATCCCTCCATCAGGCAGGGAATGCAGCTGGTGGGCCTAGTTGTGTCGTGCTTCGAGGCAGTTCCTTATGCACAGTTTCACATGAGGCCTCTGCAACTTCACCTCTTGTCAGTATGGGACAAGGATCCCGCGTCCCTGGACCAGGTCCTTGTTCTCTCCCCCCTAGCCAGGCGGTCCCTCTCGTGGTGGCTGGACTTCAGGAACCTGTTGGTGGGCAGATCCTTTCTGGCCCCCTGCTGGGAGACAGTCACCACGGGAGCCAGTCTGACGGGTTGGGGGGGCATCTGGAAGTCCCTGCAGTTCCAAGGGCGGTGGGGCCCTCAGGAGGCCCACACACCCATCAACATTCTGGAGCTAAGGGCGATCAGGTTGGTGCTGGCTCACCTACCTAACCCATCACCTTCGGGGCCTGCCTGTTCAGGTACGCTCGGACAACCAGACAGCGGTGGCCTACATCAATCAGGGGGGGACCTGGAGCAAGGGGGCCCTCAAGGAAGTGTCTCTGATCCTGTCCTGGGTGGAGGACAATGTTCCCTGCATATCTGCTGTGTACATTCCGGGGGTGGAGAATCTGCAGGCAGACTCTCTGAGCAGGGGGACCTCTCGCCTGGGAGAATGGTCCCTCTGCGAGAGGGTGTATTCTAAGTATGCAGCACGTCCTGCTCCAGAAATGATTCATAACAGTTGGGATTACCTCCGCCAGAGGGCGCTTGACTGCAGAGATGGCAAAAAGAGGCCCCTCCCAGTCCCATATATCCCTTTCGCTGCCAGCCTACCTGGAGTTTTCGTCACCCTTGGTGCCAGACCGTTTTGCACTATTTTGCGCTCCCCATGTTTAAATGTGATTTTTGAAGGGATTTCCAGGGATTTCCCAGGAAAATTATATATTGTTTTTTCAGCAGAGTCTGGGCTTTAACATGAAATGTCTTGTAATTTTTTAGGTGTATTCTCAATATTTTTGGGTGAAATATGTGAAAAAAAAATAAAAAGAAAATAATTTTTTACGATTTGTAGTTTTTTTTTGTAATAAAAAATGTACGTTTGTCAATAAAATCTTATTGCGTGTGAAATCCCAATTTCTCCCGGTTACAGCAATACTACATATATATATAGGTAGACACCCTTTTCTGCCCAGGAGACTCCCCCAAAATGAAATAGCGCTTTAGGGGATTTTCAGATAAAATACAACTATGCTATGCAATATGCGCACCTTGCAGTTTTTCAAGAAAAACAACCCTTTACATTTGAAATATCCCCAACAAACTATATATTCTCTAGAAGTACACACCTCAAGCTTTCTAGGTGTACCAGGCTTGTTGATGTGCCCATAGTTTTCTGGAAGTAATCCCTCAATGTATTCTTTGGTTGCAAAGAGTTTCCCTAAAAAAAAGTATACAAAAGTAGAATCAAAGCCACATTTTCCTAAAAAACTATGTGCAAACAAAAATCCCCCGAACAGAACGATACCCAACATGCATAGCTACTCTCAAGGGAAGAGTTGCCAAACACCCCAAAGTAAAGCATGTGCGTAACAGTGATTTTACTTGAAAATTTCAGCTCTGCAGACAAAGTGCGCACCTTGCGATTTTTCAACCATATATATTACCTGAAAGTACACATGTTAAGCTTTCGAAGCGTACCCAACTTGTTGTAGTGGGCTCATCTTTCTGGAATTAATTCCTCAAAGAATTCTTTGGTTGCGCAGGGTTTCCCTAAAAAATGTATAAAAAATCTGAATAAAAAACACTTTTCCTAAAATATAAATATGCAAACCAGAAAAAACAAGTCTGAAAGCGCAAGGTCCCCCGAACAGAACAATACCCAACATGCAGAGGTACTATTAACCCTTTTTATTGCCAGCCTACTTGAGGTTTTGTCACCCTCTGTTGACAGGTCATTTTTCCCCATTTTGCGCCATGTTTTGCGACATTTTTGCTGGAATTTTCAGGAAAATTATATTTATATTTTATGCAGCAGAGTTTAGGCTTTAACATGAAATGTCTTGTTTGTAAATTTTATTCTGTTTTTTACAATATTAAGTAAAAAAAAAAAAAAAAAAATTTTTTTTGAAAATTGCCTCCCTTATTGTAAATAAAAAATGTATTTTATTATAGAAAACCATATTGCATGTGAAAGCCCCATTTCTACCGATTAGAACGGTACCACATATTTATCGGTAGCCCCCCGTTCCTGCCCAGGAGACCCCCCTAACTGAAACAAGTAATTTTTAACATTTACCAATAAAATAATATACTACCATCCACACTACAAAGGGTTAAATCGAGAAAAAAAATTGACATAGGGACTCCCCTCCCGGGGGGGGACCCCATTTTTTGGAGGATTTTTAAGGGTTAAAACCCCCCCCCAAAAAATGACGTGGGGTCCCCCTTACCCGAAGTAACCAGCCCGGGACCAGCTATGCAGGGCTTGTAGGAACAGGGCGCAGGGGCCAGCTTTTGTGGCCCCTGGCCCTGCAGGCTACAAAGCCTGCATAGCCCGTGGGCCCGGGCTCTTCTGCCCCCCCCCCCCCTGGCCTTTGGGGAAGCAGGTAATGGGGGTGCCAGGGGTTAATGGCAAGTCCAAGTCACCCGCTAGCGCAGGTGACTTGCCATCCTCCCAGCCTTGTGAACTGGTATAGGAGTCATGGACCCCTTACCAGTTCACAAGGGGTTAAAAGTAAAAAATAATGAGACAGAATGGAAAAAATGACATTTATTTTTTTTTTTTTAAACTATACTCGCCTCTGATCCTGGGTCCCACGTCACTGTCCCGCGCCGCTCTCTCAGCGCCGGCATCTGTCAGATGCCGATAGTGATCGGTGCAGGGCGGATGAGAGGAGAGGATCGGAGCCTCCTCTCACCCACTCTGCGCCGATCACCACCGGCATCTGACAGTGCTCGGTCAGGGTATAGGAGGAGCGGGATGACGTCATCCCGCTCCTCCCACAAAAGGCGGAAGAGGGTCCTCACCCGATGACTGCGGAGCCCAGGGGGGGGGATCGGACCCCCCTCCCCGGTGAAGAGAGGAGGGCTCGGGCGAAGAGATGAGTCAGTGGCTGTTTGGTTTTTTTTTTTTAATAGCACTTTCAGCGCGGGGAAAACGGGGGGGGGGGGGGGGGGGGGGGGGGCGATTTCGGGCCCCCCCCCGAAGACGGACGTCGGGGGGGGGGGGGATCGGATGCCCCCCCCCCCCCAGGAAGAGGGGACCCCCAGCTTTGCAACGATACCAGACGTAAGTGTTTTTTTTTTACTATTGTTTAACTGTTTGGGGTAAATGCCAAGCACGTAGTTTCTACGTGCTTGGCACTTAAGTGGAGTGGAAGCAAGCACGTAGAAACTACGTGCTTCGTATTTAAAGGGTTAAACCTGGGACCTCCCACAAATTCCCCAGTTCCTTCTCTGCAGTCGGCTGCAAAGGTCAGAAGATGGCTTCTCTTCTCGCAGGTGAGCCGGGCTAAGCAGCCCTTGGCCCTGTAGGACTATTTCCACCCATTCCACCTTGTTCATATGCCTCCCAGCTTTGGCTGCACTGGTCGGGTGATGGTAGGCGGCACCTATCACTGGTGCTCTGTTACGGAGCTTGGCTCCGGCCGCAATCCGCCACCAAAGGGTATGCGGTGCAGGTTATAGTGAACCTGAGTTGGGATGCCCCATCCGCCTTTGCCCTCCCATGCCCTGGTCTATTAGTGGGACCCCTTAAGGGTCTTCCATTGTCTCCCCTCTCTCTCCTTGTTCCTTCGGGGGGGGGGGGGGGATGTGCATGACAGTTTATGGACTTTGCTGTATTTTACTGCATCCCTTTCAAAAGGGCTCCGCGCCCTGTCTTCTTTTGAATTTGCCGCCGCTGACGCGCGCACCCTGTGGCGTCCGCGGTCAGCGGCGGCATCACCATCAATATTCCAAGTATGTCACACACCCCGCTTCCAGATTAATAACATTCGTGTTATGTCCAGTAGAGGGCGAACTTCTGCAGAGATGACTAGAAAAAAGGAGCCCCTCCAGGTCCATAAATACCTGGGACCTCCCACACATTACCCAGTAATCGTCTCTGCAGACGGCGAGCAAGTCAGAAGATGGCTGCGTCTCTTCCTTGCACCCCTTGGTTTACACCCAGCCATTTTATTCCCTATTTCTGCCCGGACCTAATTTAGTTTTAACCCTATGCTTCCCAGCCTTGGCTGAAGGTCCAGGCGAGGGTAGGGTACACCTTAGCAGGTTTACTTATAGGATCCATGCTCCTCCGTGAGACCCCATATAAGGGGATAGGTGGTTACCAGGTTTGGTGATCCTGGTTTGGGATGCCCTGTCCTCATTCCCCTTCACTACCAGGTAGCTTGGGATTACCCCCTGTCGTTTCTCACTGATCCCGCAACGGGGGGGGGGGAGCCTGCCTTCCTCCTTAGCCTTTTATTTCCCCTGGTCAGCCTTGTGTGTGTGTGTGTGTGTGTGCGTGTTACATTTTACTTGTAACCTTAGGACACTGTGCCCTGCTGTGGCCTAGTGGGGCCGGCCGGCTCCACACTATCGGGAGGAGAGCTTCTCCTCCTCTAGTCAGTCAGGAGAGGGGGCCGGGCGCTCGGCACGCTGTGGCCCGCCCCCTGCGCCGCCCAGCCAATGGCCGGGAACCGCGTTCTTAGTGTGTGATGGGGAGGGGGCCAGGCGCGGCGCGTGATCCGCGCTGGCCTGCCCTTATTCATCCTCTTCTCCTTACTGTGCTGGAGGCGCCGCCATTACGCCGTGCTGTGAGTACCCTTTTTTTCCATGTCTAGTGCTGTTAAAGGTTTCTCACCGTTTGTGGACGCATTATTGCATATATGTTTATACTTATTCAATTCACTGCATATGTTGTATGATTGCTTTTCTTACGGGGTCCCCTTTTATAATTATGTCTTTCAGGAGGACTCCCTGCGTCATAAAAAAGGGGGGTTCTCCCGGTCCTAGGGTCCCGTGACTAAAATTGGGGCATTACAAATCCTCCCACTAACGGACTTAAAGGGCTTCCCGGGTAGCTTACTAGCGCAATTCCCTCTGGTCATTGCGACTGCCATTAATATCACCGTATGGTGGCTTCTCCGGATATCAGGCTCGGGCTCCCTTCGGGGCAATCCCGGCAGTGTGTGGGGCATCTCTTGCGGGGGGATAATGTGCTGGTTTACATACCATGTGCACAGCAGGCCATAACGCGGCAGTCGGGGTCCCAGGCGTCTGGGTCTGTGCCGCAGGCCTCATCACCTACTCCACCACGCCTGATCCGTACCCCAAGTGACACGGTCATTAGCGGGGAGTCGCAATCTGATGTATGTGCTAGATTGGCCAACATTGAGAAATTGATTTCTAGCTCTGCGGCCAGAAAGGCCCCCACTAAAAGACATTTGTCACCGGCCGCGCCGGGTTTTGAATTTGATGATTATTACTCCTTTGATTGGTCTGACTATTCCCCACTGGAAGAAGGGGAATTGTTCTCTGAATCTGAAGGCTCTGAGGATCCGCAGAAGGGGGAATTTTTTGGAACCTCTAAGCCTTGATAGGAGTTCCCAAATCAGAAGCATTTTGACAATTTGATTCTTAAGGAATGGGAAAAGCCTAGCCGGCTTCCTGGTGTGCCTCAAGGATGGGATAGGAAGTCGATGCAGCCTTTCTGGGTTTGTCCAACACATCCGTTGTACACTCACCAGACGCCACCACGCTGAAGGATAGTGAGGACCGACGTCTTGATCAAATGGCATGTCATGCCTTTGCCAGCGCGGGTTCGGCTTTGCGGCCTGTTTGTGCTTCTGCGCTCACGGCTGTGGCTACCAGGTCTGAAGTTAGGGGCCTGTTGAGTGGTTCCCAGCTTAATCCGGCCAGCGCTGAATTTGCAGCACTTACGCGGTGTGAGCTTTTCATGACTTTTATCTTATCAGCCTTGGATGACACAATTTGTATGTGTAGCAAAACCTCAGCGTTGCTTGTGGCTATACGCCGATCGGTCTGGTTGCGCCAGTGGGCGGCTGACTTTGCGGCTAAGAAGTCACTTACAGGGCTACCCTTCCTGGGTATGCAGCTGTTTGGAGATAAATTGGACTCGGTAGCGAAAGGAGGAAAGCTACCACAACGCAAGAAGCAGCGTCGCTCCTTTCGGGGGGCAGGCTCCTTTAATCCTTCCTTTCGTAGCGCCAGAGCAGGCAGAGGACCTGCCTACTCTGCCTTCAGAGGTGACTCCTGGGGCAGGGGCAGAGGACGTGACTGTCCAGGACCTGCCTGGGGTTCCAAGCACAAGGCCGCTGCCAAGCCAGCTCAGCAATGAGGGGGCGCCCTCACCCTTGTGGGTGGGGGGACGGCTACGGCACTTCATCCAGGTCTGGTCCCGGGAGGTCACAGACAAATGGATCTTGGAAGTGGTCTCTTCCGGGTACAAGCTGGAGTTCGAGTACTGGCCTCCTCCCAGATTCCTCAGGTCTCGGTTTCCCTCGGACCCCCGGGCTGCGCAGGGGCTCCTATTGGAAGTACAAAATCTTCTGGACATGGAAGTCATTTGCCCGGTGCCCTTCTCAGAGAGGCCGGGGCTATTATTCCAACCTTTTCATGGTGCCCAAAAAGGATGGCTCCATCCATTCTGGATTTAAAGCTTCTCAACAGGTTCCTCAGAACCAGGAAGTTCCGCATGGAGACTCTCCATTTAGCCATCAGTTCTCTGCGTCAATGGGACTTTATAACGTCCATAGACATCAAGGAGGCTTACCTTCATGAACCGATTTTCCCAGGACACCAGAGATTTCTCAGGTTTGTGGTGGGAGATCAGCACTTTCAGTTTGTGGCTCTTCCATTCGGCCTGACCTCGGCACCAAGGGTGTTCACTAAAGTGCTCGCGGGTATAATGGCCCTTCTCGGAGCCCAGGGCATTCGCATTGTGCCGTATCTGGACGACCTCCTCATCACGGTATCCTTTCTCAGCCAGGCGGATCTAGACACCAGGACGGTGGTGACAACGCTGGAGAGGTTCGGCTGGGTGATCAACTACCCCAAGTCTTCTCTCTCCCCGTCAAGGGAGATTTCCTTTCTGGGCATGAATCTGGATACCGTTCAGACCAGGGTGTTCCTACCTCAGTCGAAGGTGCAGATGGTTCAAGATCTGATCCGTCTTTTTCTGTCCAACCCTCGCCCGTCCATCTGGCTAGGGATGAGACTGGTGGGGATGATGGTGGCTTCCTTCGAGGCAGTTCCTTTTACTCAGTTTCACATGAGGTCGCTTCAGCTCCATCTACTGTTGGCTTGGAACAGATGTCCGCTGTCATTGGATCAGTCATTTCTGATGTCTCCCCTGGTTTGGCAGTCTCTTCAGTGGTGGCTGGAACCAAGGAATCTTCTGAGGGGCAGGTCCTTTCTGACCCCTTGTTGGGAGACGGTCACCACGGATGCCAGCCTGTCAGGCTGGGGGGGTTTCTGGAAGGATCATCAGTTCCAGTGACTGTGGGGTCCTCAGGACGCTCACACCCCCTTCAATGTCTTCGAGCTGAGAGCCATTCGGTTGGTGCTGTCACACTTGACACATCACGTCCAAGGTTTACCGGTTCAGGCTCGATCAGACAATCGGACGGCGGTCGCTTACATCAATCACCAAGGAGGGACTCGCAGCAGGAGTGCTCTCAGGGAAGTTTCTCTGATTCTTGCTTGGGCGGAGAGCAACGTCCCATGCATCTCGGCAGTGTACATTCCGGGAGTGGAGAACATGGAGGCGGACTCCCTCTGCAGGGGATCCTCTCGCCGAGGGGAATGGTCCCTCAACAAGGTATTCTGGTCCCTTTGTCACAAGTGGGGGTTCCCGGAGGTGGATCTTTTTGCCTCACGTCACAATCACAAGCTCCCAGCATTTGTGTCTCTGTCTCAGGACCCTCTGGCCCTGGCAGTGGACGCCATGTCCCTTGCTTGGAGGGATCTGGGGTTCCTGTACCTGTTTCCCCCCTTTTCCATGGTAGGCAAGGTGGTGTGCAAGCTGGCTCAAGAGGGTGTGCCAGCAATTCTGGTGGCCCCAAGGTGACCAAGGCAGGTTTGGGTCGCAGATGTGCGGCTGGTCGATCAGTACAGGTTGCCCCTGTTTCCGGATTCCGGATCTGCTCACTCAAGGTCAGCCTTGTTACCCCAATTTACAAACACTGGCTGCTGAAACCTCCATTCTAAAGGAAGAAGGTTTGTTTGATGCTGTGATTCAGACGCTTGTCAGGGCTAGGAAGAGATTTTCCTCTAACCTCTACTACAGGACTTGGCGGTCCCATATTGATTGATTGGTGTGAGGCTAGGGCCTTGTCTTGCAGGGTGTTTTCGATTCCGAGGATTTTGGAGTTTCTTCAAGACGGTCTGGACCTGGGTTTCCAGCTTAGTACCTTGAAAGGGCAGGTCTCTGCCCTGGCGATCTTCTTTCAAAGGTATTTTGCTCTTCATCCTTTTGGTTAAGACGTTTTTCCAGGGGGTCACTCATGTGCGGCCCCCTCGAAAGCCGTTGTTGCCTGTTTGGGACTTGAATTTGGTTTTGTCGGCCCTCCAGGGGCCTCCTTTTGAGCCGGTGCAGGATGTTGCACTTTCTATTCTCACACAAAAGGTTGCCTTTTTGGTGGCTATTACCTCTGTTCGACGTGTTTCTGAGTTGGCGGCTCTGTCTATTCAGGCCCCCTACTTTGAAAGACACCAGGACAAGGTGGTCTTTCGCTTTAAGCCAGATTTCCTACCTAAGGTGGTCTCTGCCTTCCATCTCAATCAGGATGTGGTTCTCCCTTCCTTGTGTCCTAAGCCTAGCAATGACAAGGAGAGGGTTCTGCACTCTTTGGATGTTGTTCGTTGTGTGAAGTACTATTTGGTGGCTACTTCTCCCTTTCGTAAGACGGACGCCTTGTTTGTGGTGCCCTCTGGGCCCAGGAAAGGTTTGGCGCCCGTCAAGTCTACCATTAGTAAATGGATACGTCAGGCCATTGTTGGGGCCTATACTGCCAAGGGGAGGGTTACCCCTTTTCAGATCATTTGGTCTTCTGTTCATACTTTTTCCAATTTTTATAGGGTTGATGTGCGGGCTTCAGCGGATGCTGTGTTTGGCCGCAAGGTTCTGCAAGCTGCAGTGGTTTAATTTTGTGCATTATTGACTTTTGGGGATCCCCACCCATGTTGGACACTGCTATTGGATGTCCCGAATGTTATTAATCTGGAAGCGGGGTGTGTGACATACTTGGAATAATACCATTTTGTGATTACTCACCTTTAAAATGGGTATTATAAGTATGTGTCACACCCCGCTTCATCCTGCCCTGATTTGTTTTCTGGATCCTCTATATGGTGAACCTTGTTTGGTTAATTAGTTTTTTATTGGCTCTTCCTGGTCCCCTTACTGCTTTCCTATACTGGGTAATGTGTGGGAGGTCCCAGGTATTTATGGACCGGGAGGGGCTCATTTTTTTTCTAGTCATCTCTGCAGAAGTTCGCCCTCTACTGGACATAACCCGAATGTTATTAATCTGGAAGCGGGGTGTGTGACATACTTATAATACCCATTTTAAAGGTGAGTAATCACAAAATTGTATTTTTTCTGGCCCTCCTATTGGCTGTCTATGCAGGCCAATTGTGCGCCTTGCAGAGAGGGTGTGGCCTATCGGGCACACGTTCCGCGTCGTCCCCTCATGCGGCCCGCCCTCCAGCGCCATCTTGCTATCTATTAGTTTCCCTAACTTTATTAGAGGCCAAAAGTTTTAAATCGTTCCACTTCCCTGCGGACGTTTGGGGCATCCCGGGTTGCTTATATGGCATAATTCCTACTGGCCAGTTGTGCCACCTTAATCACCATATGGAGGCTTCACAGGATATTTGTACTCGGGGTCCCCTCGGGACAAGCCCGGCTGTGTGTAGTGTGTGGGGCATCCCCTGTGAGTGATGATGCGCTGCATTCTGGGCAATCTGTGACTGGGCCTGCACCCACTATGCCCTCACCCACTCCCCCTTGTCTGCTTATGACTCCTAGTGAGCTTAATACTAGTGGGGAGTCTCAGCCTGACGTGTCTTCCAGGTTGGCCAACATTGAGAGGCTGATTGCTAGCTCTGCGGCCCCTAAGGCATCGGCTAAAAGGCGGCATGTGGCGCCGGGTGCGTCTGCCTTTCCTATGGAGATGGAGAATATTCTTAGTATACAGTACGTCCTGCTCCAGATAGATTACTTACACTTGGTTATCCTCCACCAGATGGCGCTGCACTGCAGAGACATGTAAAACAGGCTCCTCCCGGCCCCTCAAATACCCGGGGACCTCCCACAAATCCCCCAGATTTCTCTGCAGTGCTTACTGCGAAGACATGAAATTATCACTCTGTCGCAGGTGAGCGGGGCTATTAAAGCCTGCAGCCCTGTTGGACTATTCCCACCCGTCCTTGATGTGATGCGCCTCCCAGCCTGGGCTGCGCTGGTCGGGTGAAGGTAGGCAGCACCATGTGTGCTTAAGGAGCGCTGCTCCACCGCAGTCCCCCACCAAAGGGTAGGCGGTATAGGCTGATGGTGAGCCTTTATGGGATGCCCCTCCCGCATTATTGTCCCATGCCCCGGTAGCGGTGGACCCCCCAAGGGCCGCCATCCTCCCTCATTCTCCCCGTAGCCTTCGGGAGGAAAAGAAGGGGGGGGGGTTGAGCATGTATCGTGATTCGTGCATACCGCCTGTTGGAATGTGTGTTGGGACTAGTATATGTGTGTCAACCGCCGCGCTGACTTGTCTTTTTACTATTGCAAACGCCGCCGCCGTGCGCGCCTCTTCCTTCAGTTGGATGTCCCGCGCCGGGCGGCGGCGTTGCCTTAGACACTCCTGCGTCCTCATTGGCTGCTTGTCTGGTGGACTTTGCGCTCTTCGGGGGGGTGGGGCCGGGCCTGGCGCTCCCTGCGTCACGGCTCGCTCTGGCCCACACTTCGAGGTTCGTTTGGCGCCATTTCCCTGTACAGTCACGCGCGCGTGTGTAACGGTCCCCCCTCCTGCGGTCTGTAAGTGCCCTCACGGGCGACTTTAATACTCATTATTTACTGTGTATGGCTCTGACACCCCTTCTTCTCATTGTGTCTTTCAGACGGGTGAATCCAGTGGCTTCTCCCGGCCCGGTGTAATTGTAGTTGGGCCTAGTATAAGTACTCTCACTTCCCTAGCAGGCCATTGGTGCATCCAGGGTTGCTTTATAGCGTCAATCCCTACTGGCATATTGTGCCTAATAATCACCATATGGAGGCATCCCAGGATATTGGGACCGGGGTTCCTTTGGGACAAGCCCGGCTGTGTGTAGCTTGTGGGGTCTCACCTATCAGTGGTGACAGCGCGCGGGTCTGTGTTCCTTGCGCACAGCAGGCGCTAACGTTGCAACCCACCCCTCCGGTGGCTGGGCCTGCACCTCGTCTCACTTCACCTACTCCCCCAAGCTTGAGTCTCACCCCCATTGAATCACATACAAGCGGGGATTCTCAACCCGATGTGTCTGCTAGACTGGCCAGTGTTGAAAAATTGATTGCTAATACCTTAGCGCGTAAGGCCTCCGCTAAAAAGCATCCCTTAACCCCTGATGCCACTCCGTCTCCTATGGAATCTGAGGAGTTGTGGCATCTGTATGGCTACACCCCATCAGACGAAGGGGAGCTGTTTTATGACTCAGGGGTCATGACTATTCTGGCTCTGACCCCTGGACCCCGGATGATACTGACAGACTGCTGGTCCAAATATTTGAGGTTTTGTCCAGCTCTCCCCCTGTTGCGGCTCCCAGGCAAAGGGGGGAGCTTTTTCATATTGCTAAAGCTCGTTTGGAATTTCCTGAGCAAACCCATTTCAATAACCTTGTGCTTAAGGAGTGGGAACGTCCCAGTAGACTTCCCGGTATACCTAAGAGTTGCGACAGAAAGTATCCCTTTCCTGCTGATATGGTCAAGTGCTGGTCATCGCCCCCTGAGGTCGATGCCCCTATTCTAGGGTTATCTAACACCTCTATTATGCACTCCCCTGACACTACTACGCTGCGGGACGCTGAGGACCGGCACATTGACCAATTGGCGTGTCATGCCTTTGCATTTGTGGGGGCGGCGCTGCGCCCGGTTTGCGCCTAGGCCATTACGTCTGTGGCGCTCAGGGCCCTGATCAGAAGTGTACTTGATGGTTCTGATGAAGCGCCACCTGATACGTTTAATGCACTGTCTAACTGTGATGTGTTTTTGAACTTTATCCTAACTGCCTTAGATGATGCCATTAGGATGTGTGCCAGAACCTCTGCCTTGGCGGTAGCTATACGCCGCGCGGTTTGGCTGCGCCAGTGGGCTGCTGACAATGCTGCTAAGAGGGCCCTTACTGGGCTTCCATTTAAGGGGCTACGCCTGTTTGGGGACCGCCTAGACCTTTTTGCTAAAGGAGGTAAGTTACCCCAGCGCAGGCGGCAGTCTCGGCCCTTTCGGGCCAGGGCCCCCCTTCACTCCCCTACCGCGGTGCTAAGCAGGGAAAAGGGGTGTCCTTCGCTGGGGGCTCGTACAGATTCCTGGCACAGGAGCAGAGGGCGATGTCCCGGCGCTTCCTGGGGGTCTAAGCCAAAACCCTCTCCCAAGCCCCCTCAGGCATGATGGGGCGCCCTTGCCCATCAGGGTGGGGGGACGGCTACAGCACTTTGCGCACGTCTGGAGGCATCAAGTCTCAGACAGGTGGATTCAGGAGGTGTCCTCTGGTTACAAGATAGTTTGCTGTGCACCACCCCCCCAAGATTCGTCAAGTCCAGGATCCCCCAGGACCCAGGCCTTCTGGATATGTGGGTCATTTGCAGGGTCCCCTTAAGAGAAAGAGGCAAGGGGTTCTATTCCAACCTTTTCACGGTCCCCAAAAAAGATGGGTCAGTCAGGCCCATTCTGGATTTAAAGATCCTCAACAAATTTGTCAGAAACAGGCGCTTTTGCATGGAAACTCTGCGCTCGGCCATTGGCTCCCTGCACCCAGGGGATCTCCTGACGTCGGTGGACATCAAAGATGCTTACCTTCACATCCCTGTGTTCCCTGGACACCAAAGGTTTCTCAGATTCGCGTTGGAAGATCAACATTACCAATTTGTGGCCCTGCCCTTTGGTCTCACCTCAGCTCCCAGAGTGTTCACCAAGGTGCTGGCAGGAGTGATGTCTCTGGTGAGGTCAAGGGGCATACGCGTGCTGCCCTACCTGGACGACATACTCATCACCTTTCGGTCTCTGCAGCAGGCAGAGTTGGACACTCAGCTGGTGGTGTCCACCCTGGAGTCCTTCGGCTGAGTGATCAATCACCCCAAGTCCTCCCTGTCCCCTTCCTCGGTGACCCCATTCCTGGGAATGATTCTGGATATGATTCAGTCAAGGATATTCCTTCCTCAACAGAAGGTGGAAGCTCTAACTGCACAGGTGAGGTTCCTGCTATCGTGCCCCCAGCCCTTCCTCAGGCAGGGAATGCAGTTGGTGGGCCTGATGGCGTGCTTCGAGGCGGTGCCCTTTGCTCAGTTCCATTTGAGGCCTCTTCAACTTCACCTTCTGTCAGTATGGGACAAGGATCCAACGTCCTTGGACGGGATCTGTGTGCTTCCCCCCTTGGTCACTTTCGTGGTGGCTGGACCACAGGAACTTGCTGGGAGGCAGGTCCTTCCTGGCCCCCTCCTGGGAGACGGTCACCACGGATGCCAGTCTGTCAGGATGGGGGGGATTCTGGAAGTCCCTGCGGTTCCAGGGGAGGTGGGGCCCTCAGGAGACCCACTTACCCATCAACATTCTGGAACTGCGGGCAATCAGGTTGGTACTGGAGCAGTTGACCAATCACCTGAGGGGTCTGTCTGTGCAGGTGCGCTCAGACAACAGGACGGCGGTTGCCTACATCAACCATCAGGGAGGGACCCGGAGCAGGAGGGCCCTCCAGGAGGTGTCGCGGATTCTGACATGGGCAGAGGCCAATGTTTAATGCATTTCGGCTGTGTACATCCCGGGGACAGAGAATCTACTGGCAGACTCTCTGAGCAGGGGGACCTCTCGTCAGGGAGAGTGGTCCCTCTGCAACAGGGTATTCCAGTCCCTGTGTCACCGTTGGGGTCTACCGGATCTGGATCTGTTTGCATCCCATCACAATCGCAAGCTCCAGGCTTTTGTCTCCCTGTCTCAGGATCCTCTGGCCTTGGCCACAGATGCTCTGTCCATGTCATGGCAGGAATTTCGGCTCCCGTATGTCTTTCCTCCATTCCCCCTGCTGGGCAGGGTCCTGCGCAAGATTGCTCTGGAAGGGGTGCCAGCGATTCTGGTGGCCCCCAGGTGGCCAAGAAGAGTGTGGTTCGCAGACATGGTGCAGATGGCAGTAGATCAGTACATCCTGCCAGCAGTACCTGATCTGCTCACTCAGGGCCCCTTACCCCATCCCAATTTACCAATTCTGGCTTTGACAGCCTGGCTGCTGAAACCTCCATCTTGATGGAGAAAGGCTTGTCTGCCTCGGTGGTTGAGACTAGGAAGAAATCTTCCTCTTCCATCTATTATAGGGTTTGGTGTGCTTACATTGACTGGTGTGAGTCTAGGTCTCTTCCCTGTCGGGTGTTCTCAGTTCCCAGGGTTCTGGAGTTCTTACAGCAAGGGTTGGAGTCTGGTCTCCAACTCAGTACTTTAAAGGGTCAAGTTTCTGCCCTGTCTGTCTTCTTTCAGAAGTCCTTTGTTCAACATTCCTTGGTCAAGACTTTCTTTCAGGGGGTTACTCATGTGCGTCCCCTACGAAAACCTATGGTCCCTGTTTGGGATTTGAACTTGGTCTTGTCTGCCTTGCAGGGTGCTCCCTTTGAGCCTATTCAGGATGCTGCTCTGGCTGTACTTACCCTCAAGGTTGTCTTTCTGGTGGCTATTACTTCTGTCAGGCGTGTGTCTGAGCTGGTGGCTCTGTCTATCCAGCCCCCATACTTTGAGAGACACCAGGATAAGGTGGTGTTCCGCTTTAAGCCGGATTTCCTGCCTAAGGTGGTGTCTGCTTTTCATTTGAACCAGGATATTGTTCTTCCTTCCTTGTGCCCTAATCCTAGCAATGCTAAGGAAAGGGTTTTGCACTCCTTGGATGTGGTCAGGTGTCTGAAGTATTTCCTAGTAGTCACTTCGTCCTTCAGGAAGACTGATGCTCTTTTTGTGGTCCCTTCTGGTCCTAGGAAGGGGTTGGCTCCTGCCAAGTCTACTATCAGCAAATGGATCCGTCAAGCTGTGATTCAGGCCTATTCTGCTAAGGGGAAGAGTCCTCCCTTCCGCCTTACTGCTCATTCTACTCGTGCTATTGGTGCCTCTTGGGCCTTCCAGCACCAGGCTTCTGTTGAACAAGTTTGCAAGGCCGCTACTTGGTCTTCTGTTCATACCTTTTCAAAGTTTTACAAGGTTGACGTTAAGGCCTCAGCTGATGCTGTTTTTGGCCGCAAGGTTTTGCAGGTGGCAGTGGTTTAAACTGTCTGCTGTTACCTCTTTTGTTGGGGATCCCACCCTGCTTCATGGACACTGCTATTGGATGCCCCAAGTGTAAGTAATCTATCTGGAGCAGGACGTACTGTATACTAAGAATAATACAATTCTGTGAAATACTCACCTGTAGAATTGGTATTATAAGTATACAGTACGTCCTGCTCCACCCCCACCCTGTTGTTGCATTATTCTGGATCCCCTGTATGGTGATTGTCATCATTGTTCTAGTTACCAGTTTTGTTTTGGGTGGTTAAATTCTTCCGGTTTCTTGTTCACTGCTTTTCAATGCTGGGGATTTGTGGGAGGTCCCTGGGTATTTGAGGGGCTGGGAGGAGCCTGTTTTGCATGTCTCTGCAGTGCAGCGCCTTCTGGTGGAGGATAACCAAGTGTAAGTAATCTATCTGGAGCAGGACGTACTGTATACTTATAATACCAATTCTACAGGTGAGTATTTCACAGAATTTTATTTTTCTTGATTTGTCTGACTATACCCCACTTGAGGAGGGGGAATTGTTCTCTGACTTGTCTGATGATCAGCATTTCAGTGGTGCTGATTATGGCACTGATCATTGGGATGCTGATGATACCAATAGAATGTTGATTTTTTGATGTGCTTTCCATCTCCCTTCCTGCTGCAGCTCCCAGGTTACAGGGGGAACTTTTCAGTACTGCTAAACCACGTCTGGATTTCCAGAACAGGCCCATTTCAATAATCTTGTTCTCAAAGAATGGGAGCGTCCTGGATGGCTCCCGGGAATCCCCAAGGGCTGGGATAAAAGGTACCCTTTCCCTGCTGATGTGGTTAAATGTTGGTGAGGTGGATGCTCCAGTATTGAGGTTGTCCAACACTTCTGTGGTCCATTCACCTGATTCCACTACTCTTAAGGATAGTTAGGACAGGCTCATTGATCAGCTGGCTTCACATGCCTTTGCCTGTGTGGGTTCTGCCTTGCGTCTGTCTGTGCTTCTGCTATTACTGCTGTTGATATCAGGTCTCTCCTCAAGGGTCTGTTGGAAGGCGCTCCTGATGATTCTGCTAGTGCCAAGCTCAGGGCTTTGTCACAGTGTGAAATGTTTATTACATATGTCCTTTCTGCCTTAGATGACACCATCAGGATGTGTAGTAGAACCTCTGCATTGGTGGTTGCTATACGCCGCTCTGTTTGGCTGCGCCAGTGGCCAGCTGATAACGCTGCTAAATCGGCCCTTACGGGACTCCCCTTTAAGGGGCTACGCTTATTTGGTGATCGTTTGGACCTGTTTGCCAAGGGAGGTAAGTTGCCTCAACGTAAGAAGCAGTTGCGGCCCTTTCGGGGTTTGGGAGCCTTTGTTCCCTCCTACTGCGGAGCCAGGCCCGGGAGCGGGGTCTTCTTTGCAGAGTCTTCTGGGGCAGGGGCAGAGGTCGTGCCCGCTCTGGTTCTCCCTGGGGGTCCAAGCCCAAATCTGTCCCCAAGCCTCCTCAGCCATGAAGGGGCGCCCTCGCCCATCCGGGTGGGGGGGCGACTGCGGCTCTTCGCTCATGTCTGGGGACAACAGGTCTCAGACAGGTGGATTCTGGAGGTTGTGTCCTCCGGCTACAAGCTAGAGTTCACTGCGTTGCCGCCTCCCAAGATTTCTCCATTCTCGGATTCCTCTAGACCCATCGGCAGCTCATGGGTTGTTTCTGGCGGTGCAGAACCTACTGGGCTTGGGGGTCATCTGTCAGGTCCCTCTTATGGAAAGAGGTCAGGGCTTTTATTCCAATCTGTTTACAGTTCCCAAAAGGGATGGGTCAGTCAGACCCATTCTGGACTTAAAGCTGCTCAACAAGTTCATCAGGACCAGGCACTTTCGCATGGAGACTGTGCGCTCCGCGATCAGTTCGTTGCGCCCGGGAGACTTCATGACCTCCTTAGACATCAAGGATGCTTACCTTCATGTTTCAGTCTTCCCAGGGCATCAGAGATTCCTCAGGTTTGCGCTGGCGGACCAGCACTTCGGTCTCACTTCAGCCCCCAGGGTCTTCACCAAGGTGCTGGCGGGTGTCATGGCTCTCCTCATTCGCATTCTTCCCTATCTGGACGACCTCATCACTTCTCAGTCCTTCCAGCAGGCGGTAGTGGATACCCAGCTGGTGGTGACGCTTCTGGAGTCATTCGGCTGGGTTATCAATCACCCCAAATCTTCCCTATCCCCGTCTCTGGTGAATTCATTCCTCGGCATGAATCTGGCTACTGTTCAGGCCAGGATTTTTCTTCCTCAGCAGAAGGTGGACTCTCTGCAAGCTCTGGTTCACTCCCTGCTGTCATGCCCTCATCCCTCCATTCAGCAGGGGATGCAGCTTGTGGGGCAGATGGCGTCCTGCTTCGAGGCGGTTCCATATGCACAGTTTCACATGAGACCTCTTCAACTCCATCTCCTATCAGTCTGGGACAAGAGTCCCCTGTCTCTGGATCAGGACTTTGTTATGTCCCCTCTGGTCCGGCGGTCCCTCTTGTGGTGGCTGGACTCGAGGAACCTGTTGAGGGGTAGATCCTTCCTGGCCCCCTGTTAGGAGACCGTCACCACGGATGCCAGGTTGGGGGGGGCTTCTGGAAGTCTCTGCAATTCCAGGGGCTGTGGGGCGCTCAGGAGGCCCATGCTCCTATCAACATTCTGGAACTGAGGGCGGTTCGGTTGGTTCCGGCCCAATTGACTCCTCACCTGCGGGGTCAGCCGGTCCAAGTCTGCTCAGACAACCAGACGGCGGTTGCTTACATCAATCATCAGGGAGGGACTTGGAGAAAGGGTGCCTTCAAGGAGGTGTCCATGATTCTGTCCTGGGCGGAGGACAATGTCCCTTGCATTTCAGCGGTGTACATTCCGGGGGTGGAGAATCTGGAGGCAGATTTTCTGAGCAGGGGGACTTCTCGCCTGGGGGGAATGGTCTCTCAACAGCGAGGTCTTCTTATCCCTGTGTCACCGGAAGTGGACCTGTTTGCATCTCACCACAATCACAAGCTCCCAGTCTTTGTCTCTCTGTCTCAGGATCCCCTGGCCCTTGCGGTGGATGCTCTGACTCTATCCTGGCAGGGGTTCCGTCTCCTGTATCTTTTTCCTCCATTCCCTATGCTGGGCAGGGTTTTGCGCAAGCTGGCTCAGGAAAGGGTGCCAGCAATCCTGGTGGCCCCTCGTTGGCCAAGACAGGTGTGGTTTGCAGATATCGTTCAGCTGGCGGTAGATCAGTACCCTCTGCCCCTGGTGGCGGACCTTCTCACTCAAGGGCGGCTTTGCCATCCCAATTTACGAACGCTGGCTTTGACGGCCTGGCTGCTGAAACCTCCATCTTAAGGGATGAGGGGCTTTCTGATTCTGTGGTTAATACTCTGATCAGGGCTAGGAAGAAGTCGTCTTCTACCATCTACAATAGGATCTGGTGGGCCTACATTGACTGGTGTGAGTCTAGGTTCCTTCCCTGTCGCATGGTCTGGATCTGGGACTTCAGCTCAGCAAGCACGCTTAAGGGTCACGTGTCTGCCTTGGCTGTTTTTTTCCAGAGATATTTTGCTCAACATCCTCTGGTTAGGACTTTCTTCCAGGTTGTTGCTCATGTGCGTCCCCCTCGCAAACCTCTGTTGCCGGTTTGGGACTTGAATTTGGTTTTGTCCGCCCTTCAGGGCCCTCCATTTGAGCCTGTGCATGAGGCTGCTCTGTCTATCCTCACTCTTAAAGTTGCCTTTTTGGTGGCCATCACCTCAGTCAGGCGTGTTTCGGAGTTGGCGGCCCTTTCCATTCAGGCCCCCTACTTTGAGAGACACCAGGACAAGGTGGTTTTCCGCTTTAAACCTGATTTCTTGCCTAAGGTGGTCTCTGCCTTCCATCTCAATCAGGACATTGTGCTTCCTTCCTACTTGGTGGCTACTGCACCTTTCAGAAAGACTGATGCCTTATTTGTGGTTCCTTCGGGTCCCAAGAAGGGTCTGGCTCCTGCTAAGTCCACTATTGGCAAATGGATTCGTCAGGCTAATTTTAGCGCCTCTTCCGCTAGGGGAAAGGATCCTCCTTTCCGTGTTACTGCTCATTCTATACGTGCTGTTGGGGCCTCCTGGGCCTTCCAGCACCAGGCTTCTGTTGAACAAGTTTGTAAGGCTGCTACTTGGTCTTCTGTTCATACTTTTTCCAAGTTTTACAAGGTTGATGTTCTGGCCTCAGCTGATGCTGTTTTTGGCCGCAAAGTTCTGCAGGCGGCAGTGGTTTGAACTGCGCGTTGTTGCCTTTGGGGATCCCACCCTATGTACGGACACTGCTATTGGATGTCCTAACTGTTATGAATCATTTATGGAGCAGGACGTGCTGCATACTTAGAATAATACAATTCTGTGATTACTCACCTTGTAGAATTGGTATTATAAGTATGCAGCATGTCCTGCTCCACCCCACCCTGTTTGCATTATCTTGGATCCTCTGTATGGTGATTGTTCCTTGTTAACGTTATTTATCATTGGCTTCTCCTGGTTCTCCTTACTGCTTTTTAATAGGGAATTTGTGGGAGGTCCCGGGTATATATGGGACTGGGAGGGGCCTCTTTTTGCCATCTCTACAGTCAAGCGCCCTCTGGCGGAGGTAATCCCAACTGTTATGAATCATTTCTGGAGCAGGACGTGCTGCATACTTATAATACCAATTCTACAAGGTGAGTAATCACAGAATTGTATTTTCACTCTCTATGTCACCGTTGGGGCCAACCAGATGTGGATCTGTTTGCATCCCGTCACAACCACAAGCTCTCGGCCTTTGTCTCCCTGTCCCAGGACCCTCTGGCCTTGGCAAAAGATGCTCTAGCAATGTCATGGCAGGACTTTCCGCTCCTGTATGTCTTTCCCCCATTCCCCCTGCTGGGCAGGGTTCTGCGCAAGATAGCTCAGGAGGGGGTGCCAGCTATCCTGGTGGCTCCCAGGTGGCCAAGAAGAGCGTGGTTCGCAGATGTGGTGCAGCTGGCAGTAGATCAGTACGCTCTGCCCAGGGTGCCAGACCTGCTCACTCAGGGTCATTTACACCATCCCAATTTACAAACTCTGGCTTTGACGGCCTGGCTGCTGAAACCTCCATCTTGATGGAAAAGGGGTGAGGCTCGGTCTCTTCCCTGTCATGTGTTCTCTATTCCCAGGATCCTGGAGTTCCTGCAGCATGGATTGGAGCTGGGGCTCCAACTCAGTACTCTGAAGGGTCATGTCTCTGCCTTGGCTGTTTTCTTCCAGAGGTCGTTTGCCCAGCATTCTCTGATCAGGCCTTTTTTCCAGGGGGTTACTAATGTGCGTCCCCCACGTAAGCCTATGTTGCCTGTTTGGGATTTGAATTTGGTCTTGTATGCCTTGCAGGATGCTGCCCTGGCCGTTCTTACTCTCAAGGTTGTCTTTTTGGTGGCTATCACTTCTGTTAGGCGTGTTTCTGAGTTGGCGGTGCTTTGCATCCAGCTCCCCTACTTTGAGAGACACCAGGACAAGGTGGTGTTTCGCTTCAAGCCAGATATTCTAAGTGTGCCATACACTCCACTTCGCTCTTCATGACATCTGGGTAATCTCCAGTAGAGGGCGAACTTCTGCAGAGAAGAATATGCAAAAAAAAGCCCCTCCCGGTCCATATATACCTGGGACCTCAGTTTCTTCTCTGCAGAGAAGGCGACAAGACAGAAGATGAGTACTTCTTTACCTACAGGTAAGCCGGGCTCGCGCCCGGCCTTCTATTATCCCTATTACTGCCAGGACCCTTCTAAATTGCACTATATTAAGCCTCCCAGCTTAGGCTGCGGGTCCTGGTGAAGGTAGGTGCACCTCACTATGGGGTAGGCAGTTTCCAGGTTTCTTGGTGATCCTGGTGTGGGATGCCCCATCCCGTTAGGCTTATGGCCGGCTCCTGGCAGGATTCCCCCCTTCTGGGTCCCTTATTCCCCTCCGGGGGGGGGGGAGCGATATTTCATTTTACCCAGCCCTTGTCCCTGGCCGATATTTCATTTTACCCAGCCCTTGTCCCTGTGTGCTGCGTGTTTTACTGTGTGTGTGTGAGGCGTTTGCTGCCTTACTGGGGACTGATTACAGCCTGGGAGAGCTTCTCCCCTCAGGCTGCGTTCGGGAAGGGGGCGGGGCCGGGCTCTCGGCGCGGCCGTGGTAGCCCCGCCCCCTTATTTGGCGCGATTGCTGTGCTCGTTGTATAGGGGTCCGTGTTGCTGGGGGGGCGTGGCCTCGGCAAACGCGCTTTCTGCACTGGCCTGCCCTCCCCCTGCTCTCCCTCCTCAGGCACGAGGCTGCATGGGGGCCATCTTTCCCTGGCAGGCCGCATAGCAATCGGTGTGGTAAGGGCCCGATGGCCATCTTCTTAGCCTGTATCTGTGTGTGGGGGCCCCTATTTACCGGGGGACCCCACTGGTCTCAATCCTGTGTGTGTGGGTGTGCCTTAATCGCACTGTCTGGCTGGGATACCTGTATATTTACAATGGTGTGGCTGCAAGATCAACTGCTGTGGTTTTTACATGTAATTTTATGGCCATTTTTACACAGCTCGGCGCTTATGTTGCTTGTTTTTTGTGTGTTACAGGTTGCCCTGTATATGTGCATATTAAGGGGTCCCTCCTGGTCCTGGGGTCCCTAGTATAAAAATTGTCCACCTAAAATCCTCCCACCGGGACTTTAAGGGCCATCCCGGGTTGCTTATGCGTAATTCCCTGCGGTCTTGCGACTGACCACAAAAATTCACCATATGGAGGCTCCGCAGGATACCGGGCCCGGGATCCCTTTGGGACAATCCGGGCCATGTGTGGGGTGCGGGTATCCCTTACGAGGGAGAATGTGCTGATCTGTATACCATGCGCACAAAAGGCCATAACGCGGCAGTCTGGTACCCAGCCTTCTGGGTCGGCTCCTCCCGCTTCATCACCTTCCCCTCCCCACCTTATCCGTACCCCAAGTGACATTGATACCAGTGGGGAGTCGCTTTCTCATGTTTGGGCTTGGTTGGCCAGCATCGAGAAAATGATTGCTAGCACGGTGGGCAAGAAGGCCCAGGCTAAAAAGAGACATTTGTCGTCGGCCCAGCCATTGTGGGTTATTGACGACGAGTTGATTTGTCAGATTATTCCCCGTTAGAGGAGGGGGAATTGTATCAGGATTCAGAGGCTGACTATGTTCAGCCTGGGAATTCCAATGTCGGGCAGGCGCTGGGGGATGCCGTAGATACGGCCACTGTTTTGTCACATTTATTGGAGGTGTTGGATATTGAACCGCCTGCGGCGCCCCCTCTTAAGAAGGGGGGAATTTTTTGGGGCCTGCAAGCCCCGTCTGGAATTCCCTACCCAGGGTCATTTTGATGCGCTGATCCTTAGAGAATGGGAGAGGCCCAGTCGGCTTCCTGGTGTGCCTCAGGGATGGGATAAGAAATATCCTTTCCCGGTGGAGGCGGTTAAGCGCTGGTCTTCTCCCGAGGTCGACGCGCCAGTTTTAGGTTTGACCAACTCTTCTGTGCTGAACACCCCTGACGCCACTTCCCTTAAGGATGGCGAGGATAAGCGCCTTGATCAGATGGCGTGCCACACATTTGCCAACGGGCTAGGCCCTGCGGCCTGTTAGTGCATCTGCCTTGCCCTGGTGTCGCTTGCTACCAGGTCTCTTATCAGGGACTGGCTGAATAACGTTCAGTTTGATCCAGCTGGCGCTGAGTTCGCTATCCTTAAGAAGTGCGAATTGTTCATGGATTTTGTCATGGCTGCGATGGAAGACTCTATTGTCGTGTGTAGTAGGACGTCAGCCTTACTGGTGGCCATGCGCAGATTGGTCTGGCTCAGTCAGTGGACAGCGGACGTTGGAGCCAAGAAGTCGCTCACAGCTCTTCCCTTCTTGGGTGCGCGGCTGTTTGGCGATAAATTGGATGCTGTTGCTAAAGGAGGTAAGTTACCTCAGCGGAGGAAACGGCGCCTCCCCTTTCGGGGGGCGGGCTCGTTCACTCCTTCCTTTCGAGGGGCCAGAGCGTCTAGGGGTCTGGCCTACTCAGGTGTCAGGGGCTCGTCCCGCGGCTGCCTGGGGTTCCAAGCCCCAAGCCTGCCGTTAAACCGGCTCAGCAATGAAGGGGCGCCCTCACCCGCAAGGGTGGGGGGGGCGGCTGCGGCTCTTCTTTCAGGTCTGGGCCCGGGAGGTCACAGACAATTGGATCTTGGAAGTGGTCTCCTCCGGAGTTTGAGTTCTGGCCGCCCCCAAGATTCTTAAGGTCTCGGGGGCCCTAGGACCCTCAGGCTGGACATGGGGGTTATATGCCCGGTGCCTCTGGCAGAGAGAGGCAGGGGTTTCTACTCCAACCTTTTCACGGTTCCCAAAAAGGAGGGTTCGGTAAGACCCATTCTAGATCTCAAAGTTCTCAACAGATTTCTCAGTGCCAAAAAGTTCCGCATGGACACTCTGCGCTCGGCTATCAATTCCCTTCGCCAAGGGGATTTTATGACATCCATAGACATCAAGGATGCGTATCTGCATGTTCCAATCTTTCAGGCACATCAGAGATTCCTCCGATTTGCGGTGGAGGATCAACATTATCAGTTTGTAACTCTTCCCTTCGGTCTGACCTCGGCACCGAGGGTCTTCACCAAGGTTTTGGCGGGCATAATGGCTCTGCTCAGATCTCAGGGCATTCGCATTGTGCCTTATCTGGACGATCTGTTGATATCAGCTTCTTCCCTTCATCAGACGGAACTGGACACCCACCAGGTGGTGTCGACCCTGGAGAGGTTCGGGTGGGTGATCAACCGCACCAAGTCTTCTCTCTCCCCGTCTCGTGTGATTTAATTTCTGGGCATGAATCTGGATACCAGTCGGGCCAGAGTGTTTCTGCCCCGTACCAAGGTGCAGGGGATTCAGGGCCTGATCCGTCTTCTTCTGGCCAGTCCTTGTCCCTCTATCCGACAGGGGATGAAACTGGTGGATCTGATGGTATCCTCCTTCGAGGCGGTGCCGTTTGCACAATTTCACATGAGATATCTTCAACTTCACCGTATTGGGACAGTATTGGGAGAGGTGCCCACAGTCATTGGATCAACCTTTCAGGATGTCTCCCAGGGTTCGGCAGTCCGGTGAAGGGCAGATCCTTTCTGATCCCTTGTTGGGGATGCCAGCCTGTTGGGCTGGGGAGGTTATTGGAAGAGTAATCAGTTCAGCGGGGTGTGGGGTCCCCAGGAGGCCCACACCCCCATCAATGTATTGGAGCTCAGAGCCATTCGACTGGTTCTGGCTCGGCTGACCCCACATTTACGGGGTCTTCCGGTGCAGGTTCGTTCGGACAACCGAACGGCAGTGGCTTAAATAAATCACCAAGGAGGGACTCGCAGCTGGAGTGCCCTCAGGGAAGTCTCTCTGATCCTGCACTGGGCGGAGAGCAATGTTCCTTGCCTTTCGGCAGTCTACATTCCGGGAGTGGAGAATACGGAGGCGGATTCCCTGAGCAGGGGATCCTCTCGCCACGGAGAGTGGTCTCTCAACCCCGAGGTTTTTCTGAATCTTTGCCGCAAGTGGTGGACTCCGGAGGTGGATCTCTTTGCCTCGAGGCACAATCACAAACTTCCGGCCTTTGTGTCTCTTACTCAGGATCCCCTGTCTCTGGCAGTGGATGACTTGTCACTGGCTTGGAAGGACCTGGGTTGTCTGTACCTGTTTCCACCTGTCTCCATGCTGGGCAAGGTAGTTTGCAAACTGGTTCTAGAAGGGGCACCAGCGATTCTGGTGGCTCCAAGGTGGACAAGAAGGGTTTGGTACGCAGACGTTGTAAGGATGGCCATAGACCAGTACCGGCTTCCCTTGCTGCCGGACCTGCTATCTCAGGGTCATCTACTTTACCCCAATTTACAAACGCTGGCTTTGACGGCTTGGCTGCTCTGAAACCTTCATCTTGAAAGAGGAAGGTTTGTCTGAGGCTGTTGTTCAGACCCTAATTAGGGCTAGGAAGCGGTCCTCTTCTGGCATTTACTATAGGACTTGGAGGTCCTATATTGATTGGTGTGAGGTTAGGGCCTTGCCTTGCAGGGTTTTTTCTATACCCAGGATTTTGGAGTTTCTTCAGCATAATCTGGATCTTGGGTTCCAGCTTAGTACTTTGAAAGGACAGGTTTCTGCTCTGTTGTTTTTTTTCTAGAGGTCTTTTGCTTTACACCTGCTGGTTAAGACCTTTTTCCAAGGGGTCGCGCATGTGCGGCCCCCTCGGAAGGCTGTAGTCCCTGTTTGGGATTTTAATTTGGTTCTTTCGGCTCTGCAGGCTCCTCCTTTTGAGCCATTACAGGATATTGCTCTTTCGGTTCTCACTAGAAGGTTGCTTTCTTGGTGGCTATTACCTCTGTCCGGCGTGTCTCTGAGTTGGCGGCCCTGTCGATTCAGGCCCCTTACTTTGAGAGACACCAGGATAAGGTGGTTTTTCGTTTTAAGCCGGATTTTTCTTCCTAAGGTGGTGTCTGGTGGTGTCTTTCCATCTCAATCAGGACATTGTTCTCCCTTCCTTGTGTCCTAAGCCTAACAATGACAAGGAGAGGGTTCTGCACAATTTGGATGTTGTTCGCTATGTGAAGTACTATTTGGTGACTACTTCTTCCTTCCGCAAGACGGTCGCCTTCTTCGTGGTGCCCTGCGGGCCCAGGAAAGGTTTGGCGCCTGCTAAATCTACGATTAGCAAATGGATTTGTCAGGCCATTGTTGGGGCCTATTCTGCTAAGGGGAGGACTCCCCCTTTTAGGGTCACTGCGCACTCTACTCGTGCTGTTGGTGCATCCTGGGCTTTTCAGCACCAGGCTTCTGTTGAACAAGTTTGTAAGGCTGCTACTTGGTCTTCCGTTCATACTTTTTTCCAAGTTTTACAAGGTTGATGTGCGGGCTGTTTTTGGCCGGTAGTTCTGCAAGCTGCAGTGGTTTGAGTTGGTACATTCTTTGCTGTTTCTGGTTCCCACCCATGACGGACACTGCTATTGGATGTCCCAGATGTGTATGGCACACTTAGGATAATACCGTTTTGTGAGTACTCACCTTTAAAACGGGTATTATGAGTGTGCCATACACTCCACTTCGTCCCACCCCTTTTTTTCTAGGGCTTTTATATGGTGAACCATTGGATTTGATTGTTAAGGTTATATTTGGTTCTTCCTGTTCCCTTTACTGCTTTTATACACTGGGGAATTGGTGGGAGGTCCCAGGTATATATGGACCGAGAGGGGCTTTCTTTTTTGCATATTCTTCTCTGCAGAAGTTCGCCCTCTACTGGAGATTACCCAGATGTCATGAAGACCGAAGTGGAGTGTATGGCACACTCGTAATACCCGTTTTAAAGGTGAGTATTCACAAAACGATATTTTTCTGCCGAAGGTCGTGTCTGCCTTTCATCTGAATCAGGACATTGTTCTTCCTTCCTTGTGCCCTAATCCTAGTAACGCTAAGGAGAGGGTTTTGCATTCCTTGGATGTGGTTAGGTGCCTGAAGTGCTATCTGGTGGCTACTGCACCTTTCAGAAAAACTGATGCTCTTTTTGTGGTCCCTTCTGGTCCTAGGAAGGGGTTGGCTCCTGCCAAATCTACTATCAGCAAATGGATCCGTCAGGCTGTGATTCAGGCCTATTCTGCTAAGGAGAAGAATCCTTCCTTCCGCCTTACTGCTCATTCCACTCGTGCTATTGGTGCCTCTTGGGCCTTTCAGCACCAGGCTTCTGTTGAACAAGTTTGCAAGGCCGCTACTTGGTCTTCCGTTCATACCTTTTCTACGTTTTACAAGGTTGATGTTAGGGCCTCAGCTGATGCTGCTTTTGGCTGCAAGGTTCTGCAGGCGGCAGTGGTCTGACCTGTCTTTTGTTACCTTTGGGGATCCCACCCTACTTTATGGACACTGCTTTTGGATGTCCCAAGTGTAATGATTCTTATCTGGAGCAGGACGTACTGTATACTAAGAATACAATTCTGTGATTACTCACCTGTAGAATTGATATTATGAGTATACAGTATGTCCTGCTCCACCCCACCCTTGGTTTGCATTATCCTTGGATCCCCTGTATGGTGATTGTTATCATTATTATAGTTACTGGTTGGTTCTGTTATCTTTCTCCCGGCTTCTCGTTAACTGCTTTTCAATGCTGGGGATTTGTGGGAGGTCCCGGGTATTTGAGGGGCCGGGAGGAGCCAATTTCGTGGTCTCTGCAGTCCAGCGCCCTCTGGCGGAGTAATACCCAAGTGTAATGATTCTTATCTGGAGCAGGACGTACTGTATACTCATAATATCAATTTTACAGGTGAGTAATCACAGAATTGTATTTTTGTGGATTACGCCTAAATTTAGGCGGTTATTACGAAACCCTATTGTTAGACATTTGCTTCAAGTGTGGGACGACGTTAAATACTTAGGCGGACTGATGTCCCTGCACCTCCCTCTCCTTTCTTTGTGGAACAATCCAATGTTTCCCCCCAGGAGTAGAGGACCCTGGTAAATTTGATACATGGAAGGAGGCGGGCATACAGCAAGTTTGTTTGGAAACGGAGACCCAGTACTTCCAGAGTGCTACCTTTTGGAATCCCTGGCACCAAGGATCTACACAAAGATCCTCGCTGAGGTCATGCGGACCCTCAGGTCATGGGGTTTTTACATTATCCCCTATCTAGACTGCCTCTTATTAATAGCAGCTCTGTACCAGGTCTAGTACAGTATCCGTAACTCTCTCCTTATTCTCTTCTCTCTCTTCCCTTGTCCCCTCCCAGACTTGCAGACTGGGGCTCCGGCTGAACAGTGTCAGCCAGGACTTTTTGCTACCCCTAGACAAATGGATAAACCTACTGAGGCAAGAAGGGAACTACACCAATCTCAAGGAATATCTCTGAGTAATTATGAGAGTAATAGGACTCATGACGTCTACTATCCCAGCCATCACTTGGGCACAGTTACATACCAGACTTTCAAGCCTTCCTATTGCAGAATTGGGATTGCAACCCAGAATCACTAGACTCCTTAGTTACCCTCACGAGATGAGTCTACGTCAGTGGCTGAATCCTCTAAATCTGCAGGAGGGCAGGAGTTGAAGACAGTCAAACCCCTTGATCATCATAACAGATGTCAGTGAATGGGGTTGGGGGGCACCCCTAGATTCCCTTTACATCCAGGGAACTAACAAACAAATCCTCAATTTTCAGGGGGCTAAGGCAATAGATTTAGCCCTTTCTTTCATATTCCATTCCAGGGCGTCACTGAATTAGATCCGAATGGGTTAACTCTCTTCCAAAGTACGGGACTGCAAGACAAAAGGTGTGGTTCATCCTGGCCTATATATATACTACCGGCTGCACTCCACAATCCAGTTTCATTCTTGCAGTTGGGCTGAACTGCAAAGGTTGCGCTTGGATTGATTTTCCTTTATTTTATTTTTCTGTTATATAAGTAATTTAGAAAGTGCGGCCTGCCCTCACGAAACAATCCATCAATGAACGCATCTGTTGGGCTTGATTGTTTCTTGTTTGGACGCTGTGCCATTTGCACAGTTTCACACAAGACTCCTGCAGTCGGCATTGCTCTTTGATTTGGAATTGAACCACAGAGACCTGGGATCACCCATTTCGGCCTAACTGTTGGCGTCATGGACACCGTGGAGCCCAGGGGAGAGCAGACTTCCTATAAATATTCTGTAGCTGAGAGTGATTCTGCTGTCACTCACACATTGGACCTCCAATCTGAAGGGTCATCCCGTTGGGGTTCAAGCAGACAAAATGACAGCGGTGGCCTATATCAACCTCGGGGGGCACTTATTTAAAAAAAAAAAAAGAATGTTCTGTGCATCTCAGCGATCCTCATACCAGCAGTGGACAAGGTGCAAGCCGATCATCTAAGCAGGGTGACATTGAATTGGGGAGAACGGTCCCTTAGTCAGGGGACCTCTACAGCCCTATGCATCCACTGGGGGCTCCCAGACATAGACCTTTTTGCGTCCCACCACAATCTGAAAGTTCTGAGGCTGGTCTCCCTGTCCCTATAGCAGTAGATGCCCTGACCTTTACTTGGTCAATATTCAGGCTTCTCTGTGTTTCCTCCATTTCCACTCCTGGGCTGAGTACTAAAGATAGTACCTTGCAAGGGGATCCCAACCATCCTGGTAGCGCCCCATTGGCCATGGAGAAATTGTTTTTTCAGGCATAGTAAGGCTGTCGGAAGGCGCCTACTGGCAGCTGCCCATTGATCCACATCTCACACAGGGGCCTCTAAGGCATCCCAATTTACGAGTTCTGGCTTTGATGACCTGGCTATTGAAGCCTCTATCCTGGCAGCAACCAGCTTATTTGCCGAAGTAATCAGGACAATGATTCAGGCCCGGAAGCAGCCTTCGTCCAGAATTTATCACAGTTTGGCGGGTATTTATCACTTGGTGAAAATCCAGGGGTTTCGCTTGTAAGAATCGTAACATTTTTGCAGAGGGGTCTTGATGAGGAACTTTAGTTGAGTACAGATCTCTGCCTTATCTATCTTTTTCAGAAGCCATTGCTGAAAATAGGCTTATGAGGATGTTTTTCCAGGGTGACCCATGTGTGACTCCCCCCCCCCCCCCCCCCCCCCCCCATAAGCCTCTTCTGCCTGTTTGGGACCTGAATTTAGTCTTGGCCTTTCAGGTTCCTCCGTTTGAACCGCTGGTAGAAGTTGATGACACTTCTCTTCCTAGTGGCATTTACCTCTGTGCAGCGGGTCTCTGAATTAGCAGCCTTATCGGTTAGGCCCCCTTATTTAGTTCTACATAAGGACAAGGCCGTCTTCCATTTTAAACAGGACTTTCTTCCTAAGGTGATTTCCACCTTTCATCTTAATGAAAATACCATTCTGTGATTGCTCACCTGTAAAATGGGTATTGTAAGTATGTCACACACCCCGCTTCCAATATTCATGACATGTGGGTTATAACCACTAGAGGGCGAACTTCTGCAGAGATGACAGGAAAAAAGAAGCCCCTCCCGGTCCATAAATACCTGGGACCTCCCACACATTCCCCAGTATAGGACAGCAGTAAGGGGACCAGGAAGAGCCAATTATAACAAACTTAACAATAAAAGGTTCACCATATAAAGGATCCAGAATACAAAAGGGCGGGGTGTGTGACATACTTACTGTCAGGTCCCGTGGGACGTCTTCCTTCCAATAAGTCAGCAACCCCCAATCTCCGCTGCTTTCTTCGCCTATAGCCAAGCCCCCGTTTGCCGGGACGCAGGATACGCCTCACCGGACACGGTTGCCCCCAGGACTTGTTAGCACAAAGGATGCTGACTTATGCAGGGGAAGGTGGACGAACCAGGAACAAGACTGGTAAGACAGACGGGCAGAGGTCATACACGGGTGATCAGTCCAAGGAAGCACAGTACAAAAGGATTGAGACGGAAGAATGGTCAGGGCTAGCCAAAGGTCACACCAGGAGGTCAGAAATACGCAGTACAGAGGAGCAGGCAGGAATCGTGGTCAAAACAGGCAAGGTCGGTCCAGGCGGCAATCAGGGATGGTCATACACGGCAGAATCGTAAGGGAAATAGCAATCACAATCACACCCAGCAGCACGCTATCACGGGCAAGGAACAAGTGCAGAGTGAGCAGCTTTATAGGAGTGATGGGACAGGAAAGGGGATCTGATTGGTGCAACATGGGAACCTGAGGCTGATTGCCCCATTCAAACTGCCAAGCACTGAGCTCAATTACCTCCGGCGGGCGCCCTGTGTGCAGCGCCGCCGGAGGGCATAAATACCAGAGAGTGACGCGCGCGCACGCGTGTACGGAACTGCGTGCCGGGAGCGCGCCGAGACGGCCGTGGCGCGGCCACTCCCGAAGCCGTCGGAGAGGAGACCGCCCGAGCAGCCGCTCGCGACGGAAAGAGCCGAGCGGCCACTCGGGGCGGAAACAGCCGAGCGGCGGCCGGGGAGAGGAGACGCCGAGCCGCCGCCTGGCAGAGACGCCGCTCAGCCCGCACGCTGGCCGAGCGGGAGCCGCCGACGTGGGACCGAAGGACAGGTGAGTGTCTCTGGTTCGGAACAGGGCTCGTGACACTACCCCCCCCTTCATGAGGGGCCTCAGGACCCTTACCCGGTTTATCCGGATTCTCACGATGGAATCTATTAACCAAGGCTCTGGCATGGACGTCTCTAGCGGGGACCCAATCGATTAAATATTGTAATGAATTTTGAACTACCCGGGCATTGAGTATTCTATTAATTTCATACTCGGGCTCATCTCCCACTATAACTGGAGGAGGAGACGAAACCTGAATATTCTTGGCCGATTTTAGTAAAGAAACATGGAAGGTCGACGGAATTTTCATAGATAAAGGTAGCTTAACCTTAAAAGTAACATTGCTCAGTTTGTTAGTAATGGGAAAAGGACCGATGTACTTAGGGCCTAACTTAGCCGAAGGTTGTCTAAGAGCAATATTTCTAGTAGATACCCAAACCCAGTCACCCACCTGAAATGGTGGTTCTTGCGACCTATGTCGATCTGCAAAATTCTTATAACTTCTAGAGGCCCTCTTAAGGTTTGTCTGTATGTCAAACCATACTTTACTTCTTTCACGTAGCCATTCCTCCAAGGCCGGCAAGTTGGAGGAAGGACCAGAGAAGGATGTTGCCTTAGGATTCTTACCATAATTACAAAAAAACGGCGAAAATTTAGTCGACTCACTGGGCGCATTGTTAAAGGCGAATTCTGCGAAGTCGATAAATTCCGCCCATTGCTCTTGGCGGTCGGACACAAAGCAGCGCAAGTATTGCTCTAGGCTCTGATTCACCCCTTCAGTCTGACTGTTAGATTGGGGGTGATAAGCTGTGGAAAGCGAAACTTTAATACCTAAGCGATTACAGAAAGCCTTCCAGAAACGAGATACAAATTGGACCCCCCTGTCAGAAACAATATTTTGTGGTAAACCGTGGAGGCGGAAAATATGGTTCACAAATAGTTGTACTAAATCTGGTGCCGACGGAAGTTTCGTTAGAGGGATAAAGTGAGCCATTTTGCTGAAGCGATCAACCACAACCCAGATTACCGTATTCCCCTGCGATGGGGGTAGGTCAACAATAAAATCCATGGATATGTGTGACCAGGGCTCTTTGGGAATTTCCAGAGGGACCAGTAATCCCGCTGGCGAGCCATGTGTGGTCTTACTTCGGGCGCATATAGAACATGCTTCGACAAAGGCGGTGATATCGCGTCTGAGAGTAGGCCACCAGACATGGCGTTTGGCGATGGCCAGGGTTTTCCGAATACCACAATGACCGGCGGTTTTGGTATCATGTAATTCCTGTAAGACGGCAAGACGTAGATGAGGTGGCACAAATAAACACTCAAGCGGTTTACCAGGAGGGGCATCAACCTGAAATGGCGTTAACGAGTGCGACAAGTCAGGAAGAAGAGCACCTACTACACACCCAAAGGGCAAAATAGGTTCAGCAGTACCTATTTGATCCTTACAATCCCCAAAGTTCCGAGACAGGGCATCTGCCTTGGCATTCTTCTTCCCAGGTTTATAGGTAATAATGAAATTGAAGCGAGAGAAGAAGAGAGCCCAGCGCGCCTGACGGGAGTTGAGTCTCTTGGCGGACTCTAAATATTCAAGATTCTTATGATCAGTGTATACCGTAATGGGGTGTAGAGAGCCTTCTAACCAATGACGCCATTCTTCAAAAGCCAGTTTAATACCCAATAATTCCCTATTCCCAACATCATAGTTGCGTTCGGCAGGAGAGAATTTACGAGAAAAGAACGCACAGGGATGCAACTTCTCTGGATTGCCTGAATATTGGGAGAGAACTGCCCCTACCCCTAGTTCAGATGCGTCAACTTCTAATACAAAGGGGAGTTTAGTATTGGGGTGTACCAAAACTGGAGCTGAAGTAAAAGTTTCCTTCAGTAATTGGAAGGCGTTTATTGCTGAGGGAGGCCACTCCTCAACAAAAGCGCCCTTCCGGGTAAGATCAGTTAAGGGACTCACAATAGCGGAGAATCCTCTTATAAATTGTCTATAGAAATTCGCAAACCCCAGAAATCTCTGAAGCGCTTTAAGGGTTCTAGGTTGCTCCCACTCCATTATAGCGGACACCTTGGAGGGATCCATAACCAACCCATGTTTAGAGATTATATAACCCAGGAATGGAATCTCAGATACTTCAAACACACATTTGGAGATCTTGGCATACAGATAGTTCTCCCGTAACCTCTGCAACACCGCTTTGACATGCTGACGGTGTTCCGACAGGGAACGGGAAAAGATGAGTATGTCATCTAAGTAAACTACTAAAAATTTGCCCAGGAAATCACGGAATATATCATTTACAAAATCCTGAAACACTGCAGGGGCATTGCACAAACCAAAAGGCATCACCAAATATTCATAATGCCCATCTTTTACGTTGAAGGCAGTCTTCCATTCGTCCCCCTGACGAATGCGGATTAAGTTGTAGGCCCCTCTAAGGTCCAATTTGGAGAAGATCTGCGCGCCCGAAACCTGATTAAATAAATCGTTGATCAAAGGTAGAGGATACCTATTCTTAACAGTAACCTTGTTTAACCCCCGATAATCTATACAAGGGCGTAGTCCACCGTCCTTCTTTTCCACGAAAAAGAAACCTGCACCGGCTGGTGAAGTGGAGGGACGGATGAACCCTTTCTTGAGGTTTTCTGAAATGTAATCCCTCATGGCCTGTTCTTCGGATTGTGTAAGGTTATAAATTTTCCCTCTAGGGGGCATTGTCCCAGGGAGTAGGTCGATAGGGCAATCGTAGGTCCTATGTGGGGGAAGAACATCAGAACATCAGATTTCTCCGAAAACACATCTGCCCAACCAAGGTAAGCTGGAGGCAACCCATCCAGGGTGACCAGTGAGGTCCCAAAGGTTATAGGGTAACAGTGGTCATAACAAAAAGGGCTCCATTTTACAAGGTCCCCAGTTTTCCAACCTATCACAGGATTATGGGTCTTCAACCAAGGAAACCCTAAAACAATAGGGGACATGGGACTCTCGATTATGAAAAATTCCAATTCTTCAGAATGAGCTGAACCCACCATTAACTTAACCAGGGGAGTCTTTAAAGAGACCAACCCACCCTCAATAGGCTTGTTATTGATCGCCAGGACCCGAAGGGAATTTTTTAATGGAATTAACGTTATATCAAGGGTGGCGGCTAATGCCTTATCCAAAAAATTGCCAGCTGCTCCACTATCTATAAAAGCGGAGGCAAATGTCTTGGATGACCCCCAAGAAAGCATAACGGGTAGGAGTAACCGATTAACTAGAGGGAATGATACCTGACCGCCTAGACGAAGTCCCTCAGCAGGGTCTAGGCGCCATAGTTTTCCGCCACTGGAGACTTATTCGGGCAATTCTTGGCGAAGTGGCCTGAGTCTCCACAGTAAAGGCAGAGGCCTTGAGTTCTGCGCCGAACCTTCTCAGCCTGAGATAAACGGGTTACTCCCAGTTGCATAGGTTCTTCAGGTGCCGGAGATGGAGGAGCAGCTGCACCCCTAGAACTTGGTTCTTGGCGTGAGTGTACCCATGGTTGATCCTTGCTTTTCTCCTGACGCCTCTCTCTGAGACGTCTGTCTACTTTAATGGCTAATTGCATGTAGTCATCCAGATTCTTGGGTTGAGGGTAATTAACCAGAGCATCTTTTATGCTCTCAGAGAGTCCAATCCTAAATTGGCTGCACAAAGCAGGATCATTCCATTTGGAATAAATCGCCCATCGCCGAAATTCTGCGCTGTATTCCTCCGCAGAACGTTTACCCTGCCTCAGATTCCGTAATTTGGAATCAGCACTAGAAGCCCGATCAGGATCGGCATATAAGAGTCCCATGGCGGAGAAAAAAGAGGAGACCGATTGCAGGGCCTCATCAGAGGGTGATAAACCAAAGGCCCAGGTCTGAGGGTCACCCTGAAGAAGCGAGATGACCAGGCCCACCCGTTGAGACTCAGTTCCAGAGGAGTGGGGCCGCAGACGAAAATAAAGTTCACAGGAATTTTTAAAATTTGAAAACTTGGTCCGGTCCCCCAGAAACTTCTCGGGTAGAGGAACCTTTGGCTCGATTGAGGGCCCCGGATCCAAGGGTGCAGGTATTAGGCGACTCTCCTGCGTAGCCACCCGTTGGGCCAGCTGATTGATGGCGGTGGCCATGGCTTGCACTTGTTGCATTAATTCTTCCATCTACGTGGATAGATATTTCTTTTTGGCCCGTGATAATGTCAGGTCCCGTGGGACGTCTTTCTTCCAATAAGTCAGCAACCCCCAATCTCCGCTGCTTTCTTCGCCTATAGCCAAGCCCCTGTTTGCCGGGACGCAGGATACGCCTCACCGGACACGGTTGCCCCCAGGACTTGTTAGCACAAAGGATGCTGACTTATGCAGGGGAAGGTGGACGAACCAGGAACAAGACTGGTAAGACAGACGGGCAGAGGTCATACACGGGTGATCAGTCCAAGGAAGCACGGTACAAAAGGATTGAGATGGAAGAATGGTCAGGGCTAGCCAAAGGTCACACCAGGAGGTCAGAAATACGCGGTACAGAGGAGCAGGCAGGAATCGTGGTCAAAACAGGCAAGGTCGGTCCAGGCGGCAATCAGGGATGGTCATACACGGCAGAATCGTAAGGGAAATAGCAATCACAATCACACCCAGCAGCACGCTATCACGGGCAAGGAACAAGTGCAGAGTGAGCAGCTTTATAGGAGTGATGGGACAGGAAAGGGGATCTGATTGGTGCAACATGGGAACCTGAGGCTGATTGCCCCATTCAAACTGCCAAGCACTGAGCTCATTGGCCCAATCCAATTACCTCCGGCGGGCGCCCTGTGTGCAGCGCCGCCGGAGGGCATAAATACCAGAGAGTGACGCGCGCGCGTGTACGGAACTGCGCGCCGGGAGCGCTCCGAGACGGCCGTGGCGCGGCCGCTCCCGAAGCCGTCGGAGAGGAGACCGCCCGAGCAGCCGCTCGCGACGGAAAGAGCCGAGCGGCCGCTCGGGGTGGAAACAGCTGAGCGGCGGCCAGGGAGAGGAGACGCCGAGCCGCCGCCTGGCAGAGACGCCGACCAGCCCGCACGCTGGCCGAGCGGGAGCCGCCGACGTGGGACCGAAGGACAGGTGAGTGTCTCTGGTTCAGAACAGGGCTCGTGACACTTACAATACCCATTTTACAGGTGAGTAATCACAAAATGGTATTCTAAGTATGTCACACACCCCACTTCCAATATTCATGACATGTGGGACATCCAATAGCAGTGTCCATCAAGGGTGGGGATCCCGATACGGCAAAAATGCACAAATTTAAACCACTGGCGCTTGCAGAACCTTGCGGCCAAAAACAGCATCCGCTGAGGCCCACACATCAACCTTATAAAACTTGGAAAAAGTATGAACAGAAGACCAAGTAGCAGCCTTACAACGGAAGCCTGGTGCTGAAAAGCCCAAGAAGCCCCAACAGCACGAGAAGAATGAGCAGTGATCTGAAAAGGAGGAACCTTCCCCTTGGCAGCATAGGCCCCAGCAATGGCCAGGCGTATCCATTTACTAATGGTAGACTTGGCGGGCGCCAAACCCTTCCTGTGCCCGGAGGGCACCACGAACAAGGCATCCATCTTACGAAAGGGAGAAGTAGCCACCAAATAGTACTTCACACAACGAACCACATCCAAAGAGTGCAAAACCCTCTCCTTGTCATTGCTAGGCTTAGGACACAAGGAAGGGAGAACCGCCAACTCAGAGACACGCCGAACAGAGGTAATAGCCACCAAAAAGGCAACCCTTTGAGTGAGCACAGAAAGTGCAACATCCTGCACCGGCTCAAAAGGAGGCCCCTGGAGGGCCGACAGAACCAAATTCAAATCCCAAACAGGCAACAAAGGCTTTCGAGGGGGCCGCACATGAGTGACCCCCTGGAAAAAAAATTTAACCAAGGGATGAAGAGCAAAGGACCTTTGAAAGAAGACCGCCAGGGCAGAGACCTGCCCTTTCAAGGTACTAAGCTGGAACCCCAGGTCCAGACCGTGTTGAAAAAAATCCAAAATCATAGGAATCTAAAACACCCTGCAAGGCAAGGCCCTAGCCTCACACCAATCAATATAGGACCTCCAAGTCCTGTAGTAGATGTTAGAGGAAGATCTCTTCCTAGCCCTAACAAGTGTCTGAAACACAGCATCAGACAAACCTTCTTCTTTTAAGATGGAGGTTTCAGCAGCCACGCCGTCAAAGCCAGCGTTTGTAAATTGGGGTAACAAAGTTGACCTTGAGTGATCAGATCCGGAAACAGGGGCAACCTGTACTGATCTACCGCGAGCCGTACGACGTCTGCGAACCAAACCTGTCTTGGCCACCTTGGGGCCACCAGAATTGCTGGCACACCCTCTTGAGCCAGCTTGCACACCACCTTGCCCACTATGGAGAAGGGGGGAAACAGGTACAGGAACCCCAGATCCCTCCAGGCAAGGGACATGGCGTCCGCTGCCACAAATGCAGGAAGCTTGTGATTGTGATGTGAGGCAAAGAGATCCACCTCCGGAATCCCCCACTTGTGACAAAGGGACCGGAATACCTTGTGGTCGAGAGACCATGCCCCTCGGCGAGAGAATCCCCTGCTCAGGGAGTCCGCCTCCGTGTTCTCCACACCCGGAATGTACACCGCTGAAATGCATGGAACATTGCTCTCCACCCATGCAAGAATCAGAGAAACTTCCCTGAGGGCACTCCTGCTGCGAGTCCCTCCTTGGTGATGGATGTAAGCGACCGCAGTCCGATTGTCTGATTGAACCTGAACCGGTAGACCCTGGAGGTGATGCGTGACAGCACCAACCAAATAGCTCTCAGTTCCCGAGGACCCCACAGCCCCTGGAACTGACGTTCCTTCCAGAACCCCCCCCCAGCCCGACAGGCTGGCATCTGTGGTAACTGTCTCCCAACAAGGAGTCAGAAAAGACCTGCCCCTCTGAAGATTCCTTGGTTCCAGCCACCACTAAAGAGACTGCCGAACCAGGGGAGACATCAGAAATGACTGATCCCTGAATGCGGACATCTGTCCCAAGCCACCAGTAAATGGAGCTGAAGCGACCTCATGTGGAACTGAGCAAAGGAAACTGCCTTGAAGGAAGCCACCATCAAACCCACCAGTCTCATCCCCAGCCAGATAGACGGGCGAGGGTTGGACAGGAGAAGACGTATCAGATCTTGAACCATCTGCACCTTCGACTGAGGTAGGAACACCCTGGTCTGAACGGTATCCAGATCCATGCCCGGAAACGAAATCCCCCTTGACGCGGATAGAGAAGACTTGGGATGGTTGATAACCCAGCCAAACCTCTCCAGCGTCGACACCACCGTCCTGGTGTCTAGCTCCGCCTGTCTGAGAGAGGATGCCGTAATGAGGATGTCGTCCAGATACGGCTCAATGCGAATGCCCTGGGCTCTGAGGAGGGCCATTATGCCCGCCAGCACCTTGGTGAACACCCTTGGTGCCGAGGTCAGCCCGAAAGGGAGGGCAACAAACTGAAAATGCTGATCTCCCACCACAAACCTGAGAAATCTCTGGTGTGCTGGGAAGATAGGTACATGAAGGTAAGCATCCTTGATGTCTATGGACGTCATGAAGTCCCCCTGACGAAGAGAAAGGATGGCTGAGCGCAAAGTCTCCATGCGGAAATTCTTGGCTCTGATGAACCTGTAGAGAAGCTTCAAATCCAGAATGGGTCTTATGGGTCCATCCTTTTTCGGCACCGTGAAGAGGTTGGAATAATAGCCCCGGCCTCTCTCTGATAAAGGCACTGGGCATATGACTTCCATGTCCAGAAGATTTTGTACTGCCAACAGGACCCCTGCGCAGCCCGGGGATCTGAGGGCACCCGAGACCTGAGGAATCTGTGAGGAGGCCAGTACTCGAACTCCAGTTTGTACCCGGAAGAAACCACTTCCAAGATCCATTTGTCTGTGACCTCCCAGGCCCAAACCTGGAAAAAAGTGTCCCAGCCGTCCCCCCACCCGCAAGGGTGAGGGCGCCCCCTCATTGCTGAGCTGGCTTGGCAGCGGGCTTGGAACCCCAGGCAGGTCCAGGACGAGCACGTCCTCTGCCTCTGTTCCAGGAATCACCTCTGAAGGTAGAGTAGGCAAAACCTCTGCCTGCTCTGGCACTGCGAAAGGAGGGGTTAAAGGAGCCTGCCCCCCGAAAGGAGCGACGCTGCTTCTTATGTTGTGGTAACTTTCCCCCTTTCGCCACAGAATTCAACTTATCTTCAAACAGCCTCATACCCAGGAAGGGTAGCCCTGTAAGTGATTTCTTAGCCGCAATGTCAGACGCCCATTGGCGCAACCAGACTGATCGGCGAATAGCCACTGGCAACGCCGAGGTTCTACTACACATGCATATTGTGTCATCCAAGGCGGATAAAACAAAAGACATGAACAATTTGCACCACGTAAGGGCTGCGAATTCATCACTGGCCGGGTTAAGCTGGGAACCACTCAACAGGTCCCTAACCACAGACCTGGCAGCCACAGACGCACAAACAGGCCGCAAGGCTGAACCCACACTAGCGAAGGCATGGCAGGCCATTTGGTCAAGGCGCTTGTCCTCACCATCTTTTAGAGTGGTGGCGTCTGGAGAATGTACAACAGAGGTGTTGGACAATCCCAGAACGGGCGCATCGACCTCAGGAGGGGACGACCAGAGCCTCACCACGTCCACCGGAAAGGGATACTTCCTATCCCATCCCTGAGGAACACCGGGGAGCCGGCTAGGTCTTTCCCATTCCTTAAGAATCATGCTTTCAAAATTATTCTGATTTGGAAACTCCAAGCGAGGCTTAGAAGTCCCAAAGAATTTCCCCTTTAGCGGAGGGGACTCCGCTGGAGAAGAAATATCCAGCACCTCAAATGAATGGGCCAGGACCCTGGGGGTATCCCCCTGCGCCTGCCCCAAACAATTCCCCCTCCTCAAGCGGGGAACAATCAGACCAGTCAAGGGAAGCATAGTCATCAACATCCATAACCGGCGCGGCCGGTGACAAATGTCTTCCCTTTCTGGCATACATCAGAATGCGACTCCCCGCTAATGACAGTGTCACTTGGGGTACTGATAAGGCGGAGTGGGGTAGGAGATGATGCCGGAGGCACGGACCCAGACGCCTGGGACCCCGACTACCGCGTTATGGTCTGCTGAGCACATGGTATGCAAATCAGTACATTATCCCCCGTAAGGGATACCCCACAACTCACACACTGCCGGGATCGTCCCGAAGGGAGCCAGACCCCGGTATCCTGGGGAGCCTCCAAACGGTGATTTTAAGGTAGTCGCAAGGACCAGAGGGAATTACGCTACTTGAGCTACCCGGGATGCCCCTTCATATCCTAAGTGGCAGGATTTTTAGGAACCCAATTTAAACTCCAAGGGACCCTAGGACCGGGAGAACCCCCTTTTTTTTAAACACTAGATAGGGAGTCGTCCTGAAAGACACAATCTAAGGGACCCATAAGAATGTACAATCATGCACACACCATACTCATATGTCATATACAAAACAATATATGCAAATACATATAAATATATAATTTTAAACTAAAGGCCTAGGAAGCAGCATATAAGTAATAAGGAAGGGGCCCACAGGGCACTCACAACCAAAAAGGCAATGGCGTCCGGCCAGCAGCTCCAGAAGAGAGAGGGAGAAGGGCGGGCCAGCACGGATCCGCCCCCTCCCCTCAGCGAGGAACGCATCTCCCAGCCAGTGGCCGGGCTCCGCCATGGCACCAATGATCAAGGGGTGGCGGGCCGCACCGAGCGCCACCCCCCCCCCACCAGGCACCTGAGGGGAAGAAGCTCCCCCACCAATAATGGCCGTCACATACGGCAGGCGCCAGATAGCTAATGACTGGCCAGTTAAGGAGAGACAGTAAAAACATGCACAACACCCACACACACAATACACAATTAAAAGTTATGGGAAGAGAATGCCCCCCCCCCCCCTAAAAAGGGGCACAGGGAGACCCGGGAAGGGGGGATTCCACACCACATAGGTGGAAGGAACAGAATAGGGACGGGGCATCCCAAGCCGGGATCACCAACCCGGATGCTGCCTACCCCTAGTATGGGGTCTCACAGGGGAGCATGGCTCCCTGTATACACCACTAAGGTGCTGCCTACCATTGCCCGGACCCACAGCCTAGGCTGGGAGGCATCATGAGGACTTAAAAAAAAAAAAGGTCTGGGCAGCAATAGAAACAATTGGCCGGGGGTAACCTGGCTACCTGCAAGGAGTAGATACAGCCATCTTCTGACTTGCACGCCGTCCTGCAGAGAATACTGGGGAATGTGTGGGAGGTCCCAGGTATTTATGGACTGGGAGGGGCTTCTTTTTTCCTGTCATCTCTGCAGAAGTTCGCCCTCTACTGGTTATAACCCACATGTCATGAATATTGGAAGCGGGGTGTGTGACATACTTAGAATAAGATGGTTTTGAAGAGGTGGAGAGAGTTGTCCACTCCATGGATGTAGTTAGAACTAAATATTATCTCTCTCTGCTACTTGGACCTTTCACAAGACTGACTTCTTGTTTATTATATTTGAGGGGCCACAGGAAAGGTCTAGCACCAGCTAGGTCTACCATCAGCTGATGGATTAGACAAGCAGTGGGGAGGGAAGGAATATTCCTTTTTGGGTTACGGACTATTCTACCTGGGTTAATGGAGCATTCTGTGCTTTTCAGCGCCAAGCTTCAGTGAAGCAGGTCTGCAAGGCTGCTGCCTGGTCTTTTGGTTCATACACTTATCAAATTTGTATAAGGTAGATGTTGGAGCCTAAGCGGACACCGCTTTTGGTCGGAAGGTATTACAAGCGGTAGTGAGCTTTTCAGCTGAGGTTTGATTTTTTTTTTTTTGGAATGGCTTACTCTTAAGGTTAGAGAAATAAGGTTGACACTTGGGATTCCTACCCTGGAAGAATGGTACTGCTTTGGGAGGTCCCATTCATATCTGATTCGGTGACGCCCTTTAGTATAATATGAGAGAAAATACAATTCTGTGATCCTCACTTATAGAATTGCTTTCTCTCTTCTTCCACTCCAGGGTGTCATGCCCACCATATCTTCTAGGCTACTCTATCTATTCCTTTGATGCCATAGCCCTGGTGAGAAATTCCTGAACATTCCCTACAGAGGAAGTTGCCCCCCCCCCCCCCCCATTGTAACTAGGCTTTCATGATTGCAATACACAAATTACCCAGGCAGGTATGCCCCAGTGTAGGATGTCTTAGCATGACACCACCCCACCCCCACCACCAAACCTCTCCTTTTGCAGGACTCCACAAATAAGTTATTTCTTTGCCCTTTCTGTGTGATGGTTCAGTCCCTGCAGTTAGCTGTTTGTATTTTCACAGCTTACATTTTATTTCAGATCCATGGAGAAGACAATCCGCCCCTCAAAACAGGTTGTGCACCCCCAGCTTTAGAGATTCATTAGATGCTTTTAGGTGGAGGTCCCAAACTGTCCATTGACATTGATCTCCATGCAGATGCTCAGGTGGAGTAAATGGCAACAGCAGAGCTATAGAGACAGCTAATTGGAGATCCACTAAACATTACCTGTTGGTGGACCTTGAGGAGAGAGACGGATCACTGCTCTAAGGGCCAGTACAATTTGAGGTTAGTATTTTCCATTATTCACACTGCTTTGGGATTTAGAAACTATAATAAATAGCTGTGTCCCTAGGACAATGGAGAAGAGTAGTTTATTAGTACTTTGGGTGTGAATTGACCTGGCAATAGTCTGCTACAACTGAGGAGCACTTGCTGTTTAACTGATCTGTACAGTGTCCGAATACCTTGAAGCCGGCTCCTGTAACACGCATGTAAATGCATTAAGAGTGGTCACCTGATTTTACTTTTATCTGACTTTTATCTTCCTGGAAGATAGAAAATGTGGTCGCTTTCACTCCTAATTCTGATTTAAAAATGAAGAATCTTAGAGCTGTGGATATTTATATTGAATGTTGATTAAATCTATCAGAATTTGTCATTCACAAATATCAATTTCCATATTTATTGCAGCTCAAAAGCCGCAACAGCTTGTCCTGGAGACTAAAACTCCAGAGCCAGCCTACCCTCAGGCTATCCAAAACAGGAATGTCCCAGGGTCACCAGTAAATCCGGCTTTACCAGCTGCTCACACGTAGATGTCTTCACTGCAGCTGCATCCCCAGCTTCCCTGTAGCCTGCTTGTGTGCACAACCATTCAGATACACCGGGGGCAGGAGAGCTTCCCAGACTACAGTGAAACAGAGGATGTGGCCAGTAGGTTGGTCAGGTCTGCCAGCATTCTTAAAATCAGCCAATCGGCAATCTCGAAAAAATGGCATGTGGACACATCCCCAGTGGGAAACCCCCACCCACTTTTTTTTTTTCTACACCAGGCCCCGCCGCCCTGGCTGCCTCATCGAGGGTACGGGGGGGGGGGGGCGGGTGTAGCGGCTTTGTGCTGCTTTAAGGCAACGTGTTCCCTAAACCCGGCAATCCAGTCTTGATTAAACTTCCCTCAACTTCCACTGAATGTTCAGGCTTCACAAGGCATCGACTATCCCAGTCACCTGTTGAGCAAGTGTGTTGGTAACAAGTTGGGGGGGGTCAGTAACTGAGGACTTCAGGCCTCAACTGTTTTTAGAAGGTTAAGTTGGGGGGGCGTGAGTCATGTTACATACAGACAAATTTTGGGAGTAGGTCCGTTTTAATAACCCAAAGAGTTTTTAAATGCATCTAACTATTTCTGGTCTTGATCGGCCATGCAGTCCGGCAGGCACCCTGGATGGGGCATCGCGCTGGATGGCCATGTTTACTCACACAAGTTTACTGCTTTAGTGGATTGGTATATCATGTAACAATCCAAATCAGCTAAAGTGAGCATGTGCAGTTTTGCAGTAACTTCTTGTAATATGCAGTGAGCAGAGGCTGCTGTTTTGTTCCTTGGTATTTCGTCCACATTTTATTTCATGTAATTGCACTTTTAATGTAGTTTAAACAAATGGCTGCAAACGAACAATTATCACAACTGAAAGAATAGCATAAAGGATTGGTGCTTGCACTCTGGCTTTAATATGGCTCGTAAATGTCTGCGTATGAAAGAACGACCTCTGTAAATGGTCCAATAATATAACGGATGCAGTGGCATTGTGGTTGTATATACATTACATGGCTTCTGTCCAGCTCCAATAATTCACTTATCTGTCGTCTTCTCAACAAATGCTGATGGGAAGATTCCTATTTTACCATGACATTCCCCTTCCCACCATTCCTCGGACACTGCAAGAAATGAACATTGCTATGAAAAGCCTTGTGTAACTTTGAATGTTGTGCATATGTAGAGCTCTGGAATATGGGGGTGTCACTTTCTAGAACTCTCTGTGAGAAGCAAAATTTGATTTTTGATGCCCCCACCTTCTGTTCTGTTTAAAGCAGCTCTGTTTTGTCTCTGTTTAAACCAGAACAAAACCCATCAGGACCAATCACTGGCCTTCAGCAGCAGCACGCGCTCCCCATTCAAAGTAGATTAGAGCCCTTTGCCTAAGGTTGTGAACACGACATTTACTGAGGAGAGCAGAGTGGGATAAAGTACAGGGGGTGGAGTTATAGCTATTTTTTGCCCAGACAGAGCAGAGCTGGGGTCAGGAAAAGGTCAGCAATCCCAGAATGCAGAGCAGCACAGTCAGAAGGCACTTCCTGTTTGCAGGCTGCCTGATGTTCCATGAGCCACCATCTTGGAAGTTTAAAGGCTCATAACATGCAGTAGATGCAGGTAGGATGATTTTTAATGTGAGCAATCTGTATGTACAGGGCGTGGGAAACAAAGGATAGACTCTTATTCAGGGTGAAGGTCCGCTTTAAATGTTCACACCAGGGCCCCGTCACACCACTGCCTGGGTGTTTTAGTTAACTGTTGTATAAAGATTTTGTCACGTGTTGAAAGCCTAATTAGTGAATAATTGCCCGGCATTATTGCTCCATAAACACTCACCTTTATTAAGGAGCTTTATGACATCTCCTTTTTTAAACATCAGATCTTCTGGCTGGGAGGCTTCATAATTAAACAAAGCTACAACCATCATCTCGATCTTCACATCTGGCTGTGCAGGAGCTTCTGTCTCCATGCTCACCTGGCGTTCTTCTGCCTTTAATATGAAATGCAACTATTTTAGCTACATCTTTCTCATCATAAGCACAGCCAGTGTTAAAGCAGACTTAAAACCCTTTTTTTTCCTCCCTCCCTATTTCCACAGTGCCCCCCCAAGTATATGGAGGCGATCCTTCTTGCTTTTCTTGTGTATTTGTGAATAGGGCATGAATTAGCTTGAAACCATGCCCACCTGGTAATTCTGAGATTGCAGACTGGCTGATCTAAAAAAAATGCCAGTAGGCCTGCCACTGGCCACATCTTCCATTTTCCTGTCAGCCTATCTGAATGGCTTGGTTCCGGAGCACACTACAGCTCATGTAAGCACCATGTTATTAGGCGAGGTGAGTATACCGCTACACGGGGTGTCACACTTTGGGGCATCCCAAATCAGTGCCACAAGTAGAGGCAATCCGCCAACCCTAGAGTATTTTAGACTGCAGGGCTGACCATACAAGGTTTTGGTCTGCTTTAGAAACTGACCCACACCCTCAATTCTTTTGCTCAGTGTATCAGTCTTTACCTGTGTTCTTTTTTTTTGTAGTCTATGGCATTTTGCCATTTTTTGTGTGATACCACTGTGATTTGCCTGCTATGTCTTAAACTTGTATGAGCAGCGCTTGTGTTGTGTTTGCCATAATAGACGTGTAATGATTCAGGACGCTCCCTGCATCCATAATAAAGCAGCGCTCTACCCACATGCCTACCACTTCCTCAATCACTGTATGGCTGGCAATCATGTGACTGCCGGGACCAATTAGGATTGCAGAGTGGGCTTGTACATCAAACCTGAATGGCTGCCATAACTGGCTTCAATTTGCTGCCATACAAATGAATGTGGAAGTGGTGACGTGACTATAGTTCCTCTGTAAGTCTGTTTCCATCATGTAGCGTGATTATGGTCCAAAAAAAGCTGATCTGCCTGAATCAAATCACAATGTAACAAGGGAGTTGCTACATTTTCCCGCCCCTGACAGTAGGTTTTTTCTTACATGTACATCCGTGCATTTCAGCTTTAGGCAGTTGTCTGTGCTTAATGCCCAGGCTCTCTCCACATTGTCTGTAGTTAGCGGAACATCTGTATCGCCTTCCCTGAAGCTAAATAGAAGGTTATCTGTTAATTTCACAAGACACAAATTCAATTTTTAAATGCAGTGGAAAGATATTGAGGCTGAATATTTAAGAAAATAGGTCAAGAAAATAGTTCATTAGCATGCCTTTCCTCATACAAAAGTGAAAGCAATAATCTCTTACCAAAGTATACAGCAGGTCTAAAACATTTTCTCCTCTTGCTACACATGGTACCTCCAAGTGCGAGGGAACGCACCATGCTACAGTGGTCCCATTTGCAGAGCTTGCCATCAGACCCAAGGAACCGCCATGGGCACGACCTGTGCTCCCACCTATGCTAATCTCTATCTAGGCTGGTGGGAGCACAATATATTCTTGGTGTGCCACACACCCCGCCTCACTTCTTAAATATTCATCCATTATTGGGTTAATCCACCGCAGGTGACGTAGTGCAGAGAGGAAGTCTTGTAACGAGCCCCCTTCCGGCCTATATATACCTGGTACCTCCCTTCAATCACCAGTATTTTTTCTCTCTGCTTGCTGACAAGTCAGAAGATGGAAGTCTCCTGCTTACAGGTAGGCCGGGGTATTCTTACCCCGCCACCCCCCTTTTGGTCTATTTCTGCCCGGTTTGAGTTTGTATACCTTTATGGTGAAATGGAAGCCTCCCAGCCTAGGCTGCTCACCGGGCAAATGGTAGATGGCACTTTAAGTGCCTAGGAGCTTATCTCCTACCGCTCGACCTCATGCGTGGGGCAATGCGGCTAACCGGCATGGTGATCCCGAAATGGGATGCCCCTGTCCCGAGGGTCCCCGTAGCCCCTTACTCTCCCGTTACGGTCCCTTCTCCCTTCACTATGGGGGGGGGGGGGTGTGAGGGTGTGCTTTTAGTATGTGTGTTTCACTTGTATCACTGCATGTTAACATATGTGTCATGTTTATGCATTCACTGTAGCATGTGTATATTTTTGGGTCTGCTTTAAGGGCAGGCTGCGCTGGGTAAAGGCTGGCCACTTCTCTTGCAGTTTGTTGCTTTGTGGCCCCCTACCCCCTCTCCCCTCTCCCCTCTCCTCGCCTGGCATTCATGTTTGCATTGTACAGCACCATGCGGTTTTTACCCTCCCCCCCCTCCGCTGCCTGGGCGCACGTGCTGTGGCCCAGCTGTAAGTGATTCCAGCTGATCGGCGTAGGGGGGGGCGGGTCCCGCTGACGCGGCGTCGGGGGCGCGGCGCCGACGTCATGCGGCGTCTGCGGCGGGCCCAGCGTCCTTGCTTCCTTCAAAACACAGGAAGTCGCATGGGCGCACGGCCGCACTTTGTCTTCATGCTGGCTCATGGCTGCTGGCTGCAGGCTTGCCGGCTGATGCCTTTGCTGTCCAGGTAAGCGGCCCCTCCCGTTGGGGCCGTTAAGTGGGGAATACTTTTAACAATATAGTGAGAAGTCACTGTTTATTAAGGGGGCGTCATTTAAGGGCACTTGGTGCCATGCTTATATGTTTATACACATGTGAGGATCTGATGGTTGTTTCTTTGCCTTGCAGATCCTGGGATCCCTGCTTATGCTGGCCCTCCGGCTCTATGTGCCTGGCTAATTATTGGGATTGCTTTGAATGTTTATATACATAGACTATATATAAATATATATATATATATATATATATATATATATATATAGTTTCTATTAAAGGGGACCTTAACTTAAAAAAAAAAATAAAAAAATAAAAAAATCCTCCCTTCCGGGACATTACTAATAAAGGGGCATCCCGGGTCGGCTTATGCCTTAAAAGTCCCATTATTGCGAATACCATAAATCACCATATGGAGGCTTCCGTAAATTCCGGAAACGGTTCTGCTGAGCAGTTTGGGGGGTGCGTAGGTTGTGGGGTTCCACTCCCAGCTGATGATATCTTTATTTGCATCCCTTGTGCAAAGCAGACTATTGCGCGCCAGTCCGTTGCTTCGGCTGCGGGGCCATCGCATCCTTCATCATCTCCTACCTCTCCCTCCCTATTCCGGACCCCGCATGACACTGTCAAAAGTGGGGATTCGCATTCCGAGGCGGCAGCACAGCCCAGCCCCCGGAAAATGATGCCCGTTAAAGCAGCGTTGAAGGCCGCTGCAAAACGAAGGCACCTGACTCCGGTACCTTCGGCTCCACAGGACCAGTTTTGTGAACCTGTGGAATGGTCCGATGGATCCCCGGACGAGGATGAACTCCCGTCGGAGTCAGATGAGCCGACAGGTCAGCTTGTGGCTGATGAGATCGGCGATTGGTCAGAGGGGGTTGTTTTTGACACCCCCTCCATTCTGGCTCATATGTTTAAAATTTTGAGTTTAGATACGCCTGAGGCGGCCGCCCCGCCAAAGGGTCAGTTGTTTAAAGAGCCTCTGCCGCGTTTGGTTTTTCCCAGACAACACCACTTTGAGAGGGTGGTTCTTAAGGAATGGGAACATCCCACACGGTTATCTGGAATTCCTTCCAGTTGGGAAAAGCGTTATCCTTTTCCGCCAGAATTGGTGAAGCTTTGGTCTGTCCCTCCGGACGTCGATACCCCTGTACTAGGGCTCTCCAGCTCGGCTATGGTACAATCTGCTGAGACCACTGTCCCCAAAGATGGGGAAGATCGTCGGATTGACCAATACGCTCGACATGGTTTTATCTATTCCGGGTCAGCGTTGTGCCCAGTATGTGCTTCAGCCCTTCTTCTATTGGCAATTAAGTCCCTAATTCAGGGGCTATATGAGGATCTTGATCCCGCTTGCAAACAGTTCACTGCACTTAAGCAGTGTGAATCTTTTGTGGCTTATGTCCTGGCCGCTCAGGACGATGCGCTGACTATGAGTAGCAAGGCGGCAGCTATGCTGGTGGCTATTCGCAGGTCAGTATGGCTACGTCAGTGGTCAGCAGACACGGCTTCCAAAAAGGTGCTCACAGCTCTCCCCTTTTTGGGGTTGCGTCTGTTTGGGGAGAAAATTGATTCAGTCGCAAAGGGTGGTAAGATGCCACAACGCAAAAGGCCTCGTGGTCCCTTCAGGGGGACAAGTTCCGGTAGGCCTTCCTTTCAAGGGTTCAGAGCGGGCAAAGGTGCGTCCTTTCCCGCTACCAGTGGCACAGGTTGGACTCGGAGGAGGGGCCGGCCCACTCAGTCCTGGGGCACCAAGCCCAAACCTGCTGATAAGCTCACTCAGCAATGAGGGGCTGCCCTCACCCGTGCGGGTGGGGGGACTATTGCGACACTTCTACCATTGGAACCATGTGGTTCCAGGCAGATGGATCCAGGAGGTAGTGTCGCCCGGTTACAACCTGGAATTCGAGTCTCACCCTCCCTCACGGTCCATTCATGGGTCGGTTCATCCCGGCCTGAACTCTCATCAAGACGGAGTGTGTCTTTCTTTTGCCCAAATTCACACAAGAACGCTTCAGCTATTTCTGTTAGCGTGTTGGGACCAGCAACCTCAGTTGTTGGATCAGTCCTTCCAGTTGTCCTCCCGTGTACGGCAGTCCCTCCTGTGGTGATTGGTCTCGACCAATCTTGTATAGGGCAGGTCTTTCCTGACCCCCCCTTTGGAAAGGTGTCACCACGGACACCAGTCTGTCGGGATGGGACAGATTCTGGAAGGAGCTATGGTTTCAGGGGCAGTGGAGGCCCCACTTACCCATCAGTATTCTGAATCCGAGAACCATTTGTCAGGTGTTTGCTCTCCTGACTCAGTACGTTCTGGGCCTTCGGGTCCAGATGTGTTCAGACAATCGATCAGCAGTTGCTTACGTCGGTCTTCAGGGAAGGACGCGCAGTCTGAGTACTCTCAGAGAAATGTCCCTGATCCGGACATGGGCAGTGTTCCATGTTCCCTGTCTCTCGGCGGTTTATATTCCAGAGGTGATGGAACAGGTAGCGGACCGGTTTAGCAAGTGCTCTCCCCGTCTGGAAGAATAAGCTCTCCATCCTCGGGTGGTTCACTTATTGTGTCTCCAATGGGAGACCCCGGAGGTGGACCTGTTGGCCCCTCATCACTATCACAGGCTCCCGAACTTCGTGTCACTTTCCCGGGATGCTCTGGCAGTGGACGCCATGTCCCTGAACTGGGGAGCTCTGGGATTTCTATACCTGTTTCCTCCGATGCCCTTGCTGGGCAGGGTTCTTCAGAAGTTGGCTCTGGAAAAGGTGTACGCCGTTCTCGTGGCCCCAAGGTGGCCAAGACGAGTAAGGTTCGCAGACATCGTTCGGCTGGCAGTGGACCAGTTCGTTCTGCCTCTTCGGCCCGGTCTGCGCACTCAGGGTCAGTTGGGTTGCCCCAATTTACCAGCGCTGGGTTTGATGGCCTGGCTGCTGAAACCTCCATCCTGATGGAGGAGGGTCTTTCTGATTCGGTCATTAAGACTTTGATCAGTGCCCGGAAGAAGTCTTCTTCCATCACCTACTATAGGACTTGGAAAGCCTATATCACTTGGTGTGAGATAAGATCTTTTCCTTGTAGGGTCCTTTCGGTCCCCAGGATTCTGGAGTTTTTACAATCAGGGCTGGACTCTGGTCTCCAGCTAAGTACGTTGAAAGGGCAGGTCTCTGCCTTATCTGTCTTTTTTCAGAAGCGTGTTGCGCTTAAGCCTTTAGTTAAAACTTTTTTCCAGGGGGTTACGCATGTGCGGCCTCCCAGGAAACCATTACTCCCTGTTTGGGATTTGAATTTGGTTCTTTCGGCTCTTCAGGCTCCTCCTTTTGAGCCTTTGCAAGATATTGCTTTGTCTACCCTGACTCAGAAGATTGTCTTCTTGGTAGCGATCACTTCTGTCCGGCGTGTCTCAAAATTGGCGGCCTTAACTATCCAGGCGCCTTACTTCGAGAGGCATCAGGATAAAGTGGTCTTTCGGTTCAAGCCAGACTTTCTTCCTAAGGTTGTTTCTGCTTTTCATTTGAACCAAGATATTGTTCTTCCCTCCTTGTGTCCTAATCCTAAGAATGACAAAGAGAGGGTTTTGCATTGTTTGGATGTAGTACGCTGTGTTAAGTACTACTTGATTATCACGTCTCCTTTCCGTAGGACGGATTCCTTTTTTGTTGTGCCCCATGGGCCTAAGAAGGGTTTGGCACCAGCCAAATCTGCCATTAGCAAGTGGATACGTCAGGCCGTTACTGCGGCCTATTCGGCTAAGGGAAGAGTTCCCCCTTTTCGTATCACTGCTCATTCCACTCGCGCTGTTGGGGCGTCTTGGGCATTTCAGCACCAAGCTTCTGTTGAACAGGTTTGTAAGGCCGCCACCTGGTCTTCTGTTCACACTTTTTCTAAGTTTTACAAAGTTGATGTGCGGGCCTCAGCGGATGCTGTTTTTGGCCGCAAAGTTCTGCAGACTGCAGTCATTTAAGTTATGCTTCACCTGACCTTGAGATGCCCTTCCCTTGTGGACACTGCTTTTGGATGTCCCAATAATGGATGAATATTTAAGAAGTGAGGCGGGGTGTGTGGCACACCAAGAATACCATTTTGTGAGTACTCACCTGAAAAATGGATATTGTTGGTGTGCCACACACCCCGCTTCACCCCCACCCTCTTCGGTATTACCGAAGCATTTATATGGTGAAGCCCTTTTTTATTTATATCAAAATTAATTTTGGAGGTTACCGGTGGAATACTGGTACCTTGTCTTTCTGCTTTTTAAATATACTGGTGATTGAAGGGAGGTACCAGGTATATATAGGCCGGAAGGGGGCTCGTTACAAGACTTCCTCTCTGCACTACGTCACCTGCGGTGGATTAACCCAATAATGGATGAATATTTAAGAAGTGAGGCGGGGTGTGTGGCACACCAACAATATCCATTTTTCAGGTGAGTACTCACAAAATGGTATTTTGGCAAATGGAGGATATCGCAGACTACCAGGATAAGTGTGGTTGCGCTACATAGATGACATCCTGATAGTCTGGGAAGGCACAGAGAAACAATTAGAAACTTTTGTCAGTATACTCAATAAAAGTGAACTTAACCTAAAATTTACACTAGACTACCATAGAGAATGGGTCTCTTTTCTCAACCTGACCATACACCGGGGCAAGGAGGGACACTTAAACCAATTTTTTCCGGAAACCCACAGCGGCAAATAACATACTAAGGGCAAGCAGTGCACACCCAACAGCACTAAAAAAGAGCATCCCATATGGGGAGTACCTAAGAGCAAGAAGGAACAGCACGACTCTGACAGACTTTGAAATAGCAGCCAAGGGCATAAGGGACAGACTGACACAAAGGGGGCTACTCCAAAAGGATACTAAAACAAGCCTACAATAAAGCGAAAAAGACAGACAGACATACCCTCCTTTTCAGACAAACTCCAATAACCAAGAGAACCACAAAACAAAACGGACAGACTTCCCTTTATACTTACCTGCACACAACACCACCAGGACATACGGAGAATCATCTACAAACACTGGAACATTCTCACACATGATCCCGAACTAGCACAACTAATCCCAAAATCGCCCCAACTAACCTTCAGACGCACTAAATCATTAAAAGACTCACTGGTTCATAGTCACTACAACAAGGAGGAGAAAACAATCTGCTGTAAAGTAAAAGGCACCTACAGATGCGAAAGCTGTAGCACATGCAGATATATAAAACAAGGCAAAGAAATCCAACTACAGAACGGCCAAACACACACAATCAAACATTTCATAAACTGCAACACCAGCCATGTAATTTACCTTCTAACCTGTACCTGCCCCCGTTTCTATGTAGGAAAGACAAACAGAAAGCTCAGGACCAGAATCGATGAGCACACAAGGGACATCAGAAATGGGACAATCACGACACCTATAGGGAGACACTTTCTGACACACCATAGATCAGACCCCAACAAAGCAACTTTTCAAGCACTCGACAGAATCCAGGAGGAGACATAGAAAAAATAACATTACAAAGGGAAACCAGATAGATTGCAAAACTGGAAGCCACAAGACCCCCAGGCTTAAATGAGTATAACAGCTATGTCCCATACCTATAAGTAAGAGAACCAATCACCTTCCTACAAAGAACTGAGAATACAGAAAGGTAAATTCTCACAAAGAACCCACACAAAAAAATTCTGGCCACAAGAATACTACTAGCATTAACAAACCCCCTAAGAATCACTGATCACACAAACTAACCATTTTGAATATAATCAATTTTACTTTACACACCGCCTACACAGAACAGACACAAAGAGAGAAAGATCGCTGCAATAAAATCTATTGTGAACAATAATGAAAGAATAATAAATAATACATATACACAACGAAAACAAATTACTACCTGTGAATACCCTTTAGGGAAAGAACTGCCTCCAGCTCCCCCCAATAGCGCTGCTACCCAAGCGGCGACCGAGATAGTGATAGAACTACAACAAAATGGCGACTCCATAACAAAACTTACGGACCAACACAATATGGCACCGCAGACCAGGCATAGGGGCTGGCATAAACGGAGATGCGCCGACAGACGCACTTCCGGTTTCTAGGGCAGGAGGAATAATCTCCTCCCACCCACAGCGCGAACAGCCCCACACGCAGGCACGCAGCTTCTATGAAAAAGCGCGTACTTCAGGTCCCAAACCACGCACAGCCAGATGCCACATAGGATCTCAGATCATGCTGAAAGCGCTTGGGACCTAAACACACAGACCGGACAAGATCCACAGAGGATCCACCCCCCTGCTCCATTCTGAGGGAACCGGATAAGCCTGAGCAAGCGGATTTCAATTATAAGGTACTAAAAGCTAACATACGAAATACCATATATAACATGAATATCAAGCACTGATCCAAACAAATTCCCTCACAGAACATCCCCCTCATAGCAGCGCATAAGAGAGGACAGCAGGAGGCAGTTTTCCCTACTTGTTCACAGTGAGTAATCAAATAACTATTATATTATATCAATATACCACTCTGTTGGACATACATCACTCATCCCTTGATACTCCTCATGCAGACCTAAACGCACTGAAGAAGCCACCAGAGCGAAACGCGTATGCAAACCTACCTCACTTGCTACAAACGAGGGATCACATGCAAACCTACCTCACTTGCTACAAACGAGGGATCACAAGCCCAATATACTTGCTACAAACTGCAAACTAACCTCATTTGCTACAAACAAGGGATTATAAATCCACTATACTTGTTATAAACAAGAGAATTGGCAACACACAAAAAAACCCGAAATAGGGGCAATTGGTGAAAAGAACCATTATATTGTATATAGTGTATATATCCACACTACTGTATATATTGTTTATACAGTATATTGTCTATATAAATGTTGAAAATAAACTTGAATTTGCAGACAAAGAAATAGATTCTTTAAAGGGAAAACAACAAGGCGCACTTGGTACCCCTCCAGAGGATGTCACACAGGGCACTATTATAAGACCCCGGGGACACCAATCTAAGAGGGACCAACCCAAACCTACCTCATGTTGGGAACACTGAGGCACAGGCTTGGTTGAGGTAAAATGGAAGGGAGGGTCAAACTTGGAGACCGGTTACAGCATCTACACACTGCAGCAGGTTCAGAATGTAGAAGAGGCACGTGGGACAGGCTTCAGATGAGCTCCTTGCTGGCTTATGGATGCTATTGCCTGGACTCCTCCCTCTAATAGCTTCTGCTGTTGTTTTAAATGGATATTTCAGACAAAGGCAAACGTTAGACCATTGTTTTAGGCTACATTTGGCACCGTCCTAAAAGGTTTTCAAATTGAAGGAGAAATGGCTGAGATATCAAGGTTTACAGTTTTACCTCTTGACCTATCTACTGATGCATGTTGTTGTGGTCCTTAGTGCTGTGATGCTACATAATAATCAGCATTGTGATTGCTAGGAGGGGGCTGGGTGGGGAGGATGGAGGGAGGGTTAGCTAGGCTTGGCAGCTCTGAGAGTGCCATTCAAGACTTTAATACAGAGGGGGGTTTGGTCTGGACTAGCTCCTCGAGCTAGTATTGGTGGCCCACATCGGTAGGGTGGTGCTGGAGGGGCAGATAAGGAAGTATATTTCTTCATTCAGGGTGCCAAGCTGCGAGGAGGCACAGCACCGGAGGAACACTTGGCATGCTGTTTTATTTTTTTAACCTTTTGCCTGAAATACTCCAAGTTCACTAAAAAAATATATAAAATAGAATAAAACTGCACTATAATCACATAAAACTATTTATTTGAAATGCATGAAACACTATTATCCTCACAAACAGATAAATTGCAATTTAATTAAAACCTGCCATTATTGAAATATGGTGGCAACCATTTTTGACCACCTCTAAAACTTGGCTCTTGTCAACATTTCTCCTATAATGCTGGTGTTGGTGTTTTCCACTTACCTTAGTGTGATGGAGCAGGGTGTGACCTTCAGCTTACCGCTAACAATTATTAACAGATCTCCATAAGAAAGCTTGTGAGATACTTGTATAGCCACTGTGTACTTGTAATACACTTTAACAAGGTATGACGGTTTATTCGTTTGGGGGGGCTGTGAAAGTAGAAAAAGACAAAAGCTATTAGAAACTGAATCCCAGAGCAGCAGGAGGCCACAGAAGCTCTAGTAGACCCAAGACAAACAGGAAGTTTCATGGTCATTATAGTCCCATACAGCAAAGTCTGGGTCCTCCTTGTAACTTAATGTGATGGCTTGGCCTATGTCCCCAAGGCAGCCAGGCTTACTTTAATATTCATATCATAGACTAGAGCCCAGCTATCCCATGGTGTGTCTTATAGGGCAAAAAATACAGTAAATAAGAAATGCGGCCGAAAGAAAAAGTTGAACTAAATCCACCCACTGGGGTCAGGCTGTACAATCAAATTCTTGGCCTAACTTCTCCCTTCCTTAGCCAAAACTTCTGCAAGATGATTGGCCCGATTCATTAAACTTTCCTTTAAATGTCTCTTGAAATTCTGGCCAATGTTTCATTTATTTCATGTCTTATACTGAAATAAAGTCATATGTGATTTAAAGGAAAAAATTCTAGAAATGTATACATGTTTGAAAATATTCATGTGTTGATGATTAAAGCGAACAAAAAGTAAAAAAAAAAAAAAAGTTTAATAAGTTGTTCCCCTAAGGCCCCCCTCTGTCAAAAACGATTTGAGAGGGCTTAACTCCATGCATATATTCCAAGTATGCATCACACCCTGCTTCGGAATAGTAATAACATATGGGTTATAGTCCACTAGAGGGCGAACTTCTGCAGAGATGGCAAAAAAGTTGCCCCTCCCAGTCCATAAATACCTGGGACCTCCCTCACATCTCCCAGATTAGTCTCTGCAGAGGCAACCAAATAGTCCTGGGCTGGGTACTCCAGCAAGCTGATCAATTCCAGTCCAGTTTACAGGGCGTATCAGCCCTCTGCTCAATGTCCAGTGCTATCCTTCACCACGGTGCAGCTCAGCCTGGGCTCACTCCAACAGGCTGGTCATCAACCAAGGAAAGGCCGTGTGCTCTCTTCTTATACAGGCTTCCCCTGTAATCAGCGTGCACACTTGTGGAGGCCTTAGAACATGTAACAACCCGTTATGGAATTGGGGAAGTGACCCGGGTCCTGAAAACCCGGGCCGGATTGTGCTTTATACAACCAAGCAGGGAAGAAATTTTGATACAATTTACCACAGTGTATATATATATATATATATATATATATATATATTTGTATTCTATATATTTTTTTATATATATTTGCCCTTATGTATTTTTTTATACATTCTGGATGGCTGTATGCTTGTTGCTAATGGGGCCCCCACCCAGTGTGTCTTGCAGGTGGGACTATCGAGGCCTTTAGGGGTTTCTCCCGGTCCTAGGTCCCTTGGTCAAATTGGGGTTCTCTCATATCATTACAAAAAATCCTCCCACTTACAGACTTTAAGGAGCATCCCGAGTAGCTTCATAGCGTAATTCCCATTGGTCATTGCGACTACCAAAAAATCACCATATGGAGGCTTCCCAGGATACCGGGCTCGGGATCCCTTTGGGGCAACCCCGGCAGTGTGTAGTATGTGGGGTATCCCTTGTGGGAGACGATGTGCAATTTTGTGTACCATGTGCACAGCAGGCTAATGCGCGGCAATCGGGGCCCCGTGCGGCCGGGTCGGCCCCGCTGGCCTCATCACCTACACCCCCACGCCTGGTCTTGCCCCCAAGTGACGTTGTCATTAGCAGGGAGTCACAATCCGATGTCTGTGCTAGATTGGCCAACATTGATAAAATGATTGCTAGCTCTGCGGCCAAGAAAGCCCCGGCTAAGAGACGGCACTTGGCGCCTGCTGCGCCGGCCATTGATTATGATGATTATGATTCTTTTGAGTGGTCTTTTCAAGTGGGTTTTCCCCACTTGAGGAAGGGGAGGAGATTCGGACTCTGATGGTTCTGATGATCAGCAATTCCTGGATGCTGATGCCGGTACAGAGCGCGGGGATACCATGGATACCCCCAGGCTCCTTACCCATATTTTTGAAGTGCTTGCCTTTTCCCCTCCTGCGGAGGCCCCTCCGCAACGGGGGGGTGGGGATTTTTTTTTGGGGACCGCCAAACCTCGTTTGGAGTTTCCAGATCAGAAGCATTTTTACAATCTGATACTTAAGGAATGGGTGGGATAGTAAGTATCCCTTCCCTGTTGATGTGGTTAAGCGTTGGTCTACACCCCCAGAGGTCGACGCTCCCGTCCTGGGATTGTCCTATACGTGGGTCGTGCATTCCCCAGATTCCACTACCTTGAAGGATAGTGAGGACCGACGTCTCGACATAATGGCTTCGCATGCCTTCGCTTGTATGGGTTCGGCCTTACGCCCGGTTGTGCTTCGCTCTCACTGCCGTGGCTACTAGAGCCTTAATTAGGTGCCTTTTGGATGGTCCCCAATTGAATCCTTCCATTGAGGAGTTTACAGCCTTGACTCGATGTGAGATTTTCATTGCCTTTGTCTTATCAGCCTTGGATGATGCTATCCGTATGTGTAGCAGGACCTCGGCATTGCTGTTGCTATACGCCGTTCGGTCTGGTTGCCCCAGTGGGCGGCCGATAACACTGCTAAGAAGGCGCTCACAGGTCTTCCCTTTGCGGGTCTGCGCCTGTTTGGTGATCGATTAGACTCTGCCAAAGGAGGAAAGTTATCTCAACGCAAGAAGCAGTGCCGGCCCTTTCGGGGTTCAGGCTCATTCAACCCCTCCTTTCGTGGCTCCTGGATGAGCAGGGGAATGTCTTTCACTGCATTCAGAGGAGATTTCTGGGGTAGGGGCAGAGGACGTGCCTGACCCGGGGCTTCCTGGGGTGCCAAACCCAAAGCCGCTGCCAAGCCCGCTCAGCAATGAGGGGGTGCCCTCACCCTTGCGGGTGGAGGGGCGGCCGCGGTTCTTCGCTCAGGTCTGGCCTCTGGAGGTCACAGACAACTGGATCCTGTAGGTGGTCTCCTCTGGGTACAAGCTGGAGTTCCCATACTGGCCTCCTCCCAGATTCCTCAGGTTTCGGGTTCCTACGGACCCACGGGCAGCACTGGGACTGTTTTCTGGCGGTGCAAAACCTTCGGGATATGGGGGTCGTTTGTCCGGTTCCCCCCATAGAGGTCAGGGTTACTACTCCAACCTCTTTACGGTGCCCAAAAAGGATGGCTCCATAAGACCCTTTTTGGACTTAAAAAAAATAAATAAATAAATAAAATCTCAACTGGTTCATCAGAACCAGAAAGTTTCGCATGGAGACTCTGCTGTCAAATTCCTACGTCCGGGGGACTTTATGACTTCGATAGACATCAAGGTTGCTTACCTTCATGTGCCGGTCTTCCCGGGACACCATTCGAATTTTGCGTTATCTGGACGACCTTCTCATTACGTCATCCTCTCTTCACCAGGCGAGGCTGGACACCCGGACGGTGGTGACGACACTGGAGAGGTTCGGGTGGGTAATCAATTACCCCAAGTCCTCTGTCTCTTCGTTAAGGGTGGCTTCGTTCCTGTGCATGACTCTGGATACCATTCAGACCAGGGTGTTCCTACCCCAGCCGAAGGCGGATGTTCTTCAAACACTAATTCGTCTTCTTCTGTCCAACCCTCGTCTGTCTTTCTGACAAGGGATGAGGCTGGTAGGATTGATGGCGACTTGTTTCGAGGCAGTGCCTTTTGCTTAATTTCACATGAGACTTCTTCAGCTCCATCTTTTATCGGCTTGGGACAAATGTCCTCTGTCTGTGGATCAGACTTGTGTTCTGTCCCCTCTGGTACGGTGGTCTTTTCAATGGTGGCTGGACCCGAAGAATCTTCTGGGGGGCAGATCCTTTCTGGCGCCCCCCTGGGAGACTGTCACCACAGATGCCAGTCTTTCGGGCTGAGGGGGGGGCTTCTGGAGGGAACATCAGTTCCAGGGGCTGGGGGGTCCTCAGGCTCACATCCCCATCAATATTCTGGAGCTGAGGGCGTTTCGGTTGGTGCCTTCGCACCTGACTCATCGCCTCCAGGGCTTACCGGTTCAGGTTCGATCCGACAATCGGACAGCGGTCGCTTACATCAATCACCAAGGAGGGACTCGCAGCAGGAGTGCCCTCCGGGAGGCGTCTCTGATTCTTTCATGGGCCGAGAGCAATGTTCCATGAATCTCGGCAGTTTACATTCCAGGGGTGGAGAACCTGGAAGCCGACTCCCTGAGCAGGGGGACCTCTCGCCGGGGGGAATGGTCCCTCAGCAACAAGGTCTTTCTATTCCTCTGTCGCAGGTGGGGGATGCCAGAGGTGGATCTGTTTGCCTCTCGTCACAATCACAAGCTTCCTGCGTTTGTGTCTCTGTCCCAGGACCTTCTGGCTCTGGCAGTGGATGCCATGTCTCTGTCCTGGCGGGAGCGCGGTCTCCTGTATCTGTTTCCCCCCTTTCCCATGGTGGGCAAGGTGGTTTGCAGCTGGTGTGCCAGCAATTCTGGTGGCCCCAGGGTGGCCAAGACAGGTGTGGTTCGCAGATGTTGTGCGGCTGGCGGTCGATCAGTACAGGCTGCCTCTGGTTCCGAATCTGATCACACAAGGTCAGCTTGTTACACCAATTTGATGGCGTGGCTGCTGTAACCTCCATCCTAAAAGTAAAAAGGTTTGTCTGGCGCTGTTGTCCAGACTCTTGGCCAGGAAGCTACAGGACCTGGCGGACCTACATTGATTGGTGTGAGGCTAGGGCCTTGCCTTGTCGGGTGTTTTCCATCCCTCGAATTCTGGAGTTCCTTCAGCAGGGTCTGGACTTGGGTTTTCAACCTAGCACTCTGAAGGGGCATGTTTTTCTTTCTGAGGTCTTTCGCTCTTCATACTTTGGTTAAGACCTTTTTCCAGGGGGTCACTCATGTGCACCCTCCTCGCAATCCTATGTTGCCGGTTTTGGCATTTAAATTTGGTATTGTATGCCCTTCAGGGCCCTCCTTTTGAACCAGGGTAGGATGCTGCGCTATCCTTTCTTTCACTCTAAAGGTTGCCTTTTTGGTGGCTATCACCTCTGTTCGACGTGTTTCTGAGTTGGCGGCTCTGTCTATTCAGGCACCCTACTTTGAGAGACACCAGGTGGTTTTCCGTTTTAAACCTGAATTCCTGCCAAGGGTTATCTCTGCCTTTCTCCTCAATCAGGACATTGTGTTTCCTTACTTGTGTCCTAGGCCTAGCAACGACAAGGAGAGGACCTTGCACTCTCTGGACTTGGTTAGATGCGTAAAGTATTATCTGGTGGCTACCTCACCATTCAGGAAGACGGACGCATTGTTTGTGGTACCCTCTGGCTCCAAGAAAGGTTGGGCGCCCGTCAAGTCTACCATTAGCAAATGGATTCGTCAGGCCGTCATTAGGGCCTATTCTGTCAAGGGGAGGGATCCCCCTTTCCGGATCACTGCTCATTCTACTCGTGCTGTTGGGGCTTCTTGGGCTTTTCAGCACCAGCCCCAAGTTTGTAAGGCTGCTACTTGGTCTTCTGTTCATACTTTTTCCAAGTTTTACAGGGTTGATGTGCGGGCCTCAGCAGTTGCTGGTTTTGGCCGAAAAGTTCTGCTAGCTGCAGTGGTTTAATTAGTTCATTTTTGCCTTTGGGATCCCCACCCATGTTGGACACTGCTACTGGATGTCCCATATGTTATTACTATTCCGAAGCAGGGTGTGATGCATACTTGGAATAATACCATTCTGTGATTACTCACCTGTAGAATGGATATTATAAGTATGCATCACACCCTGCTTCGTCACGCCCTGAGTTGTATCTTGGATCCTCTATGTTGTGAAACTTTTCCTCGTTACTTTTTATTTGCTCTTCCTGGTCCCCTTACTGCTTTCATAATTCTGGGAGATGTGTGGGAGGTCCCAGGTATTTATGGACTGGGAGGGGCAACTTTTTTGCCATCTCTGCAGAAGTTCGCCCTCTAGTGGACTATAACCCATATGTTATTACTATTCCGAAGCAGGGTGTGATGCATACTTATAATATCCATTCTACAGGTGAGTAATCACAGAATGGTATTTTTGAAATAACAGGCCAATTATTTGCTGCAGAACTGCATGGGAGCAGCCATCTTGTCACACACATAACATGAGGGGAGAGCTGTGCCATCAGCAACTCACCACCACCAAACAGAGAGATAAATGCCTCTTCTCATTCTGGGTAGTCGCTTTTCTCAGCAAGTTTCAGGTGTAAATTATGCCTTAATCTATCTCCTGAAAATAAGGACCATATTCATACTTTATGAGATTAATAAAAGATAGATGAATTAAGAAAATGTATTAGATGAGTCCCTGAGTTCACAAAAACTCCCCAAACCTCTACCCCCATCCTATTCAACCTCCGGTTTTATAACTGGTAGTTTTTACTTAACTATCTTCAGGTATCCCGACGATACCCGTCCATCTTTTCACGGTGCTATCAGCAGGGCAGCACCATCTTGTTGTCCCTTGACCTCCCAGCAGGCACTGCCCCCACGGATCTTGCGCCTAGAAATTATTCTCCAAACGCCATGAGAGTTGGACAGCGGTGTGGAGCTGAGTGAGATGACTGCTACTGACAGGACAGCTAATTTATCCCTCCCCGCTGCTAATTACTGACGGCTAAGGCAGTGGGGGGCACACAAAAGCAGGACATCCTAAGGAGCAGCAGTGCTGGGGGCGGGATCTCAACATGGTTAAGGTAAGAGGTCTGTTGTTCCTCTTTAAAGGCTGGCTGTTTTTTAAAAAAAGCAGATAGGTGATTCATTTATACCTACATGTACTCTTAGGGAGTAAAGACTGGAGCCATTTATTTCATTATCCCAGAGAATTAAGAAAAAAGAAGCTTGGCTGGTATGAGCAAACATTCAAGGTATAGTGCTAAACAGATGCAGCAGCCTTACTATATACAATGTATGTAGGACTCTAAAATAACATACGGCTGTTGATTCTGGTGGCTTCTCTTTACTGCTTGGAGTTTCTTCTTTACCTGTAATAAAAAAAAGTATAAATCAATATTGTGTTTGCTTTAAACTTTTACAGATTTTTCCTTAAAGCTCTCTGGGTTAAAAACTAATGTCCAACACTATGGGCTTGATTGATCAAAGGTCAAAAATTAAATCTTGTGTTTTTTTTCTTAAAAATCTAAAAATGTTTTTGCACGCAATTTTTACGTGTGATTTATCAACCCTAAAGGCTGTGTTTTTTTCAATTTATGCTAATTACATTCGATCATGAGAAAATGCACCCCAAAAAACTTGTTAATCTAATTTATTTTGTGTGGAATTTGGGAGTGCAAAATATTTCAAGCAATTCATGTGCTCTAGATTGCCTCCTGACATGTATTAAATTGTAGTGTTTCACACAAATTTTTCTTTGCTGCTTGCAGGAGGAAAGAATGCTGTTTTACAGGAGAAAACTCTATTTGCTGTCTTTACCCATGGAGCTGCTCTGTGCTTTATGCATGATGTTTAAGCAGCTGGATGCTGTTGTGCCCTGCAGAAGGTGCAGAATTTGTGTACCTTGAGGCTTTAGCGAGTTCATCAATACTGAACATCTACCTGATCATGCCCTCTAAGAACTATACAAAAAGAAAATAAAATAAATACTGTAACTCTTGGTTATGGGTACCAGGCTGGATCTCCTTGTGTCCCCAGAAAGCATCAAGCGTTATTAAAATGTATTCCAGTTATTTAAAGAATCAGAATAGGGCCACCATGCCCAAAATTACATAAAATCAGATCTTACAGGGATCTTTTGGGTCCGCCTTAGTCCTCATTAGTGTTGAGCAGGCTGAACCCGTTAGTGGGTTCCGGGCCCCAAACACTGATTTCATATTGAAATCCGTGTTTGCCCCAGACCCGGAAGAAGGGCTGCACAGAAGCCAATCAGCCTTCTTTCTTGCCTAGCAACCACAGCCATGCCCATTATGGACATGGCTGTGATTGGCCAGGCGGGACACATGACCAGCTCTATAAAAAGTAGGGTTGCGTGTCCCAGCACCATTGCAGCACTGATTTAGATAGGGGGAGGTTCCTGCTGCCAGCATTTTAGGGACATATAGGCTCTAGTGTTAAAAATCTGTCCTTTTCAAGGCAAACTATAGTCAGGGATAGTGGCTGGTTTGTGGGTAGAGTAGAGTTGGACTCACTAGTCACTACTACTGCACTAATACCACTTGATTGTCACTACTGGAGTCTGGGTGCTCCGTTATCCCACATCTTCCTTTAAGCACTGGAGTTTGGTGCCCCCTTAACCCATCTTTTAATTTACGCCCTGGGGTTTGTGTGCCCCCTTAACCCACCTTTTCATTTAAGCACTGGGGTTTGTGTGCCCCCTTAACCCACCTTTTCATTTAAGCACTGGGGTTTGGGTGCCCCCTTAACCCACCTTTTCATTTAAGCACTGGGGTTTGTGTGCCCCCTTAACCCACATCTTCCTTTAAGCCATGGGGTGTATGCCCTTATCCTACAAGAAGCTTTAAGCACTGGGTTTTGTGTGCCACCTTTAACCCACATCTCCCTTTAAGCACTGGGGTGTATCCCCTTATCCTACAAGAAGCTGTAAGCACTGGGGTTTGTGTGCCCCGTTAACCCACTGTTTCATTTAAGCACTAGGGCTTGGGTGCCCCCTTAACCCATACTTTTAATTTAAGCACTGATGTTTGGGTACCCCCTTAACCCACCTTTCATTTAAGCACAGGGGTTTTGTGTGCGGCCTTCACCCACCTTTTCATTTAAGCACTGGGCTTTTGGTGCCCCCTTAACCCACCTTTTCATTTAAGCACTGGAGTTTGGGTGCCCCATTAACCCACCTATCGTACAAAAGAAGCTATACACACTGGTTTGTGTGTACTGTTATCCCACAACATCCTCTAAGCACTGGAATGTATCCCCTTATCCTACAAGAAGCTATACGTGCTGGGCTTTGTGGCCATCTGCCTGCCTCAGTTACAGACCTAGGGCTTATGGCTGCTCAAGAGCTTGAGTGGAATACCATTAGTTCCAGGGTCCACTTACCCACGGACACGTGGACATGTAGGCATGGGTCCTATGTTACGTCTCTCTGGCCACTGGGTCAACTTAGAGGACATCAGTTAGTGCCCCATGTAGCCTCCTTAGGCAGTCAGCACAGCCCTTGTACCACCATGGGGAAATTGCAGCATGCGCTGCTAAAACTGATCTGTCTGGGTGAAAGACCCCACACCGCCCAGGAGCTGTGGACCGGCATCCTGGACCAGACAGATAAGTGGCTGCTGCCGTTGCACCTGAAGTCTAGCAAGAGGTTTGTGACAATGGGCCAAACCTTGTAGCAGCTTTAGGCCGAGGCGGGTTGAGGCACTTTCATTGCCTGACGCATGTACTCTATTTGGTGGTGCAGAGGGTTCTGGCCCATTATCCAGAAATGCCAAAACTGCTCCATAAAGGGTTAGTGTGTGCTTGCACCTTCAGTGTTCCTACCCATTGCCTCATTTATGACTTGCCCACCTGGTGGAACTCCACATTTCATATGCTGACAAGGGTGTGTGAGCAGCAGTAGACGATAGTGGAGTTCCAGCTCCAAAATGCCCAGGTGAGTCGCAGTGCCGACCAACAGCGCTTCACCACCAGTGGGTGGGCCTCCATGAGGGACATCTGCGCGGTGCTGCAGCACTTCCAGTATGCCATCAATATGGTCAGCACTGATGACGCCATCCTCATTGCCTGCTGGAAAAAATGCTTCAGGTGGAGGAGGAGGAAGGCCCATTTTCCCCACTGTCAGGGCAGTGCACACATGGCTTGCAGGGTGAGTTGCTGGGCCGATAGCGGCCAGGTACACCAATGTCCAGCCAGAGAACAGTATTAAAGGAATCTGAGGAGACAGCATCACCCCCTTGATTCCAGCACTGGCAGAGTTTGGGGGCTCAGTGGAAGCATGAGGAGGAGCAAGTCGTCAACGCAGCAGGGGCATTAGGAGCACCTCACATGGGAGAGAGAGCATGGCCACAATATGGAACAACTTGTCCACCACATCCACCACCATTGGATACTACAGCTCGTGGTACCAGGAGGCAGACTTTGACTCGCATGGTGGATGACTACCTGACTACTGAGCAATGGGCCCTCCCCGTTCAATTTCTGGGTTGGTAAATTGGACACGTGGACAGAACTTGCCCTCTATGCCTTGGAGGTGCTGACCTGCCCTGCAGCAAGTGTCCTATAAAAATACGAGTTTAGCAAAGCAGGGGGTGTCATGACAAGAGGATCTGCCTATCCACAGACAACGTGAACCAGGCATGCATCCCAGGGGACTTGGCTGTGTCAGCATCTGTGTGACTGATTCAAATGTTTGCTACCTCCTCCACCTCTCATGCATAAACTTAGCCCATTTTTGTTCAGGGCAATCACCCTGGTGCCCCCCCCCCCCATTTTCAGTGCTCTAGCCCTTGCTACCCCCATTTTACAGTCATTTTTGGGCCCCAAAATCAAAGCACAACTCAGACCTGAGCAGATAAGGCATGATGAAAGATCTTACGTTTTGGACCCACCTTGGTCCTTCGTCATAGATGTAGTTTTTAGGAATATGAGGACTAGTGATGAGCTGGTCCATTGAAGATCACGTTTGCTGAGTTTGGCCAAATTTGCCGGCAAAGTTTGGGTTCGGGTCCCAAAACCCCATTGAGTCTGCAACATCAAGGAGAAGGAAAGAGTATTGCTAACAAAAAAAAAACACTTACCTTCATGGTTTACAGTTATACGAGGGGCAGAAGTGGATGGTGGTGCTGGGATTTCCATATCTGTTGTTTGGCTTTTGGATGGTAATTCATCTTCTGTCACTTCCGCTGCCTGAAGAAACATTTTAGGTATGATTTAATTAGTGATATGTATTTTTGCACACCATATATGTGTCTACATTGCCAGGCCTGCAGAGGCGCAGCAGAGGGTGGACATTGCAGTAGGATTGTTCATTCTGCAACAGACTAGAGATGCTGAGACTGGGCTTGTAAGGTTCTGACCAATATTCCATATGAGCCAATCACCATTCTTGCTTCACACTTGCATTTAACCACAGTTAAAGACGACCTCTCTCCATGGAGCAGTTAAAGGCTACAGGCCCAGTAATTTGTGGATACTTGATCATTTCTTCCATTTTACTTCAGGCTGTCAGGATAATTCAGACACAATTGGGTTAACTTTCAGCCAAACGGCGTGGACTACAAGACAAAGGTGGGGCTCCTCCCAGCCTATATACTTCTGGCTGTATTACCACAATCCAGTTTCATTATTGCAGTTGGAACTGGATTGCAAGGTGTGCTGTGAGCTCCTCTCATCCGTTTATTTTTTGTTTTTAGGATTCTACCTTGGAAGCGAGGGAATTTAACCCCTTCTGTCTTCCTAGCCCTTATATCCCTCAGATCTGGATGGACCCAATGCCTCCTCAGCTATGCTGTATTCGGATCAGGATGGTAAGAGCCAGGGTCTTGGGGCACTTTGGGGTGTCACTTTTGGTTTAAAAAAAAGTCACTCTTGGGCTGCAGTTAAGGGAGAGGCAGCCGCAGGATTTTGCATGATGAACCTGATGGGGGAACCAGGGGAAGAATATTTCCTCTTGTATTGCCTGTGTTGCACCGTTAAGGGGGTGGGGCTTTGTGTGAGGGGGTGGGGCTAAGGCAGCAGGAAGAAACAGACGCTTACTTCCGCCAGGGGGCGAGGGAAGTTCGCGTCTTCTCTTCCATTGCGCAGCCACTAATGGTTCTCCTCTAGCTTGCGACGCTCTTCTTTCCCCACACTTCTTCAGCCGCTTATTCCTCTTTGTGGCTTGCACCTTCAGTCACTGGCAGGTCGACGGTCTGGACACAGACCGCGCCTCTCCTTCTGGGACTATCCAGGGGCTGTTGCGGTCTGTCTGGCCGGCAGCGGGACCCCTTCCTGAGCTGCTGATGTGGCCACCTTCAGGCAGACTTTAACTACTAAGGTATGTGTTAAGTATGTTAAATTATGTTTAATATTATTAATATTCTGTTCTTTGTTTTTATAGATTGTGGGAAAGGGCAGGCAATAATTGGTGTGGTTCACCCCTAAGGTTTCGGAGTAGTCACTTGTGACTATCAAGGCCTGTTTATATACTTTGGTCTTAGATCCTTAGGGAGTTAAACTGTATATATTTTTCACCATGACGGAGGCATCTGGGTAATTGGATCTGGTCCTTTAGCAGACAAGTTCTGTCCAGTATGCATGCAGGTGCCACTGGACGAGGATAGCACGGTGTGCAGAGATTGTGCTACGGTAGTAGTTGCTAAGTATGGAAGACAGTTGTCTCCTCCGGCAGGGATCCAACCCCTGTCACTGGCCCTCAGAACCTAGGGCTCCCTCGGTAGCCCAGCCTCAGGAGGATGATCATGTCCTCCAGGAGATTGCAGATAGGTTGGCCCGTCTAGAGGGTCATTCAGAATCACCGGCTCCTAGGAAAGCTTTACAGAAAAAGCATTTAATTTCTTCTGATTCCGAATAGGATATTTTTGCTGCCATAGTCTCCCAGGAAGAATTATCCGAGGAGGAGGGTTCATCCAATTGGGAATCGGATTCAGAGTCCTCTACACAAGGGGGGTGCTTATTTTAAGGAACAGATGGATAGTTTGATTGCTTCCATTCTAAAGATTTTGGATATTTCGGTCCCGGAAGCCCCCAAAAAGAAGGGGCATTTAAGCTGGAAAAACTGGTGCAATCTCATTATTCTGATTCTAATTCAAGAGGAATGGCAGAAGCCGGAAAGTCTTCTGCCGATTCCAAGAGTACTAGATACTAAGTATCCCTTTCTTAAGAATCAGATTGAATTATGGTCTCGTCCTCCTGTGGTAGATGCTCCAGTTTCTGGTCATTATAAGACTTCTGTTATGCCATCCTCTTATAGTGCCATCCCAAAGGATCCAGCAGATAAGCACAAATGTCTGGTGCCACGTCATGCTTTTTCTATTATGGGGTCGACCTTGCGGCCGGCCTGAGCTACATAGCATCTTTGGCGAGCAGGAAGTTGTTAAAACAACTGGAATCTAAGACTGGTTCGGCTATGTTATCTCAGCTATGGTTGATTTGATTAAGTTTGTGCCAGAGGACTAGCTGGTAGCTTTAGGGCATGCTTTATGGCTAAAGCAATGGTCAGCTGACGCAGCCTCTAAGAAGAATCTGATGGGACTCCCCTTTCAGGGGGGGGGGGGGCCTGTTTGGGGAGTGCTTGGATGACATGGTAAAGAAGCATTAGCTACTGGGGCTAAGTCTACTATTCTTCCACAGAAACTGAAGTCTAGCACTTTTTTAGCAGGACCTCCAATCCGCGGGTGGGGGAGGGCTTCTGCATTTTGCTCAGATTTAGAAACTCCATGTAATAGATCTTTGGCTATGGGAGGTCGTATCCTAAGGCCAGACCTCATTGGAGATTCTTTTGGTCAGGGGTATTCTGAATTCTTCAGAAAGCAAAAGCAATGAGATCCCCCGTATCTCGCCGTTTAGAAATTGGAGTAGTCTGCCATGTTCCTCTCTTAGAGAGAGGTCAGGGGTTTTACTCCAATTTGTTCGTAATTCCCAAGGACTGTTCTGTGCGCCCAATATTAGATCTCAGGGGCCTCAACAGGTACGTCCGTCGCAAGAAATTTCGCATGGAATCTTTAAAATCCTACACATTCTGATTTTTCGGTGTCATCAGAAATATCTGCGGTTTGCAGTAGATGGCTTACATCTTCAGTTTGTGGTTCTGCCCTTCAGCCTGTCATCAGCACCAAGGGTGTTTACCAAGGTATTTGCAGGTCCCATGGCTTTTCTGAAAAGTCAGGGGATACATATAATCTTTTAGACGATCTGTTGATATGGGCCCCTTCATTTCAGGGGGCCCAGAAGGATACCCAAACTGTCTTATCTACGTTAGAGTTCAGCTGGATAGTTGGCTATCAAAAGACGAATATCATACCTTTCTATTTTATAAGTTATTTCCTTTCTGGGAATGTCATTGGAAAGTGTTTCTTCTGGAACAGAAGAGACTTTTATTTCAGGCCAGGGTACTGAAGCTCTTGTCTTGCCCTCATCCGTCGATTCATCAAGGAATGTGTATGTTGGGGCTAATGGTGTCTTGCTTTGAGGCAGTGCCTTTTGTACAATTTCATACAAGACCCCTGCAGATGGGATTGCTTTCGGTTTGGGATGGAAACCCACAATCACTGGATCACCCCTTTTGCATGACACATTCAACAAGGCAGTCCCTAACCTGGAGGCTGAATCCTCAGCCTCCTTAGATGGGTAAATCCTTCCTTCCTGTACCACGGATGCCAGTCTAACAGGTGGGGGGGGGGGGGCATGGGGTCACAAACAATCCAGGGGCAGTGGAGTCCGAACAAGAGCAGACTCCCCATAAATATCCTGGAACTGAGAGCCATTCTATTGTCTCTCAAACATTGGACATTCCACCTGAGGGGTCATCCCGTCAGGATTCAAACAGACAATTGGATGGCGGTGGCATATATCAACCACCAGGGGAGCACCAGGAGCAGGAAAACTCTCAAGTGAGTCGGATTTTACTTTGGGCCAAGAAACATGTTCCATGTATCTCGGAAATACACATACCAGGAGTGGACAACTTGCAGGCCAATCATCTCAGCAGAAAATGTATGCATCAGGGGGAATGGTCCCTCAGTCAGAGGGTTGTTAAATCCGTTTGCAGGCGCTGGGGGTTTCTAGACGGAGATCTCTGCGTCACGGCAACAATCAGAAAGTTTGTGTCCCACGAACAGTTAGTTTGTGTCCCAGTCCAGGGATCCTCTAGCAATAGCAACAGATGCCCTGACTCTTCAGTGGTCAGCATTCAGGCTTCTTTATGCATTTCCTCTCCTGGGTCGAGTACTAAAAAAGATAGCTTGTGAGGGAATCCCAACCATTCTAGTGGCTCCTTGGTGGCCAAGGAGAAGCTGATTCTCAGACATAGTAAGGATGTCAGAAGGTGATTGGCTTTTACGGCCTGGCTTTTGAAACCTCCATCTTGGCAGAAAGGGGTTTTTCCAGAGTCATCCAGACCATGATTCGGGCCAGGAAGAAATCTTCATCAATGATCTGGCAAGCATTTATCACTTGTGAATCCAGAGGGTTTGCTTGTAGAACTTTTTCTGTTCCCAGAATATTGTATTTTATCTAGTGCTTTATCTATCTTTTTTCAGAAACCCATTGCTGAGAACAAATTTATTAGGACTTTTTTTACAGGGAGTCACTCATGAGCGTCCTCCCCGTTAGCCACTTCTGCCAGTCTGGGACCTGAACTTAGTTTTATCAGCTCTTCAGGGTCCTTCTTTTGAACCGTTGGCAGATGCGTCACTAAGCTTAATGACTTTTTAGTGGCAATAACCTCAGTAAGGAGGGTTTCTGAATTGGCAACTTTATCGGTTAAGCCTCCTTATTTCATGTTGCATAAGCACAAGGCTGTCTTCTGTTTTAAACAGGACTTTCTTCCCAAAGTGGTTTCCCCTTTTCATCTGAATGAAGAGGTGGTTTTACCTTCCTTATGTCCTTCTCCAGTTACCGATAAGGAAAGATTTCTTCGTGCTCTGGATGTAGTGAGAGCATTGAAATATTAATTCACTGCTACACAAACTTTCCACAGGTCAGACTCCTTATTTGTTATAATTGAGGGACCACGGAAAGGTCTACCGCCAGCTATGTCTACCATCAGCCAATGGATTAGACAAGCAAGAGCCTATATCTCTAAGGGAAAGGATTACAGCTCATCCGACATGAGCTATTGGAGCATCTTGGGCTTTTTAACATCGAGCTTCAGTAGAACAAGTATTCAAGGAAGCTACTTGGTCTTCAGTTCATGCATTTGCCAAATTTTATAAGTTATTACAGAGAGTAGTAAATGAAATGTTTTGTTTTTGGAATGACTTACTTCTCATATAAAGGAATACATTTTGGGATCCCACCCTGAAGTAAGGGTACTGCTTTTAGTGGTCCCAACCGTGTCTGAATTCTCCTGATGGCCTGAAGTAAAATGGAAGAGAAAATACAATTCTGTGATTCTCACCTGTAGAATTGATTTCTCTTTCATTATTACTTCAGGGCGTCAGACCCTCCTTGTCTGCTAGGTAACTATTTCCATTCCTTGGATGCCTAATCTTAGTGGAGTTGTAAATATGTAAATATTTTTGTAAATAGTTAATCAGCAAAACAAGTTCTTACAAATTATCCAATTACAGAGGCCAGTAATTAGTGTGGACAGGCAAGTTACAGTGTTTTTTGAAGAATAATTGTTCCATTGGTAGGAAGCAGCAGTAAGTTTTGACACTGTAATGTGATTGAATGGTACAAATTGGTTTAATTTTTTCTGTCTGTGATTTTCTGCTTTGCTATTTAAGGGCCTAATGTGAAAATGGTACCACTTGCCATGTGGGCCATTGCTAAATTATACAAAGTAATTACCTGATTTTTGGACTTGAATTTAAGTTCCACTGGCTCCAGGTAATTGCATGGGATGATCCCTTTCTAAAGACAAACAAAAAGGAAAGCAAGATGAGATGTATTTTTAATAGAAGTGATCAAAGTATATCTGCATTGAAGAAAAAAATCATTTCTTTTGCCTGTGTTTTGTTGCTTTTCAAATATGACTAGTATATTAACAAAAGTAGTCAAAACACTACATTCTTGTTTCTCAGAGTATATCACCACTTCAGAGCAATAGGATGGGTTAGACCCAGAGGGGTAAAGCAACTCTTTCAGTTTTCCAGAGGGCAGTTTTGTACAGCATGCAGTGTCAGACAGGATGCTCTGATGTTACTCAGGCACAGTCCCATGGAGGTCCAAGGCTAACACAGTGTTTTTGGTTTGCTTAAAGTCACTTTTGCAATTTAATTAATAAACATTGCACTTTATATTGTGCAACAAGGTGATTATTGCCTTATTTCAATATAGCTTAAGTGTGGCCCCAAATAATTATTTCCTCTGGTATTCCCAAGATACTTCAGTCTGACACTGACAGCAAGTCTCCACTGTTATATTAGTGCAAAACTAGTAAAGGGCAAGTATTCACCTTTTACAGTCACTGCATATTTCTCAGTTGGGCTGGATGATTGGTCAATGCCTTTAGTGAAAAGCAGCTACCTGGTCATCTTTCACATTTTATCTTTTCAGTTTTTAGGAGTTTAGGTTGATAGGAGTCCTTATACTTAGTGAAACTCCAACTGATTACTTGACTGAGCCTTCCGTGTAATGAGAAATCTATAGGAAACACTGCCCCTACGCTGATGAGGTTGCTTGTTGTCTGTTTGCAGTAGTTAAGATGGATGGCAGTATTTGGAGTTGCGAAAAGATGTTCAGAGAATCCAGCTCCAATGATTAATTTTAAAACTCCATCTTTTAATGATCCATTTAACATTGCTCCTTGTTGTGAGGATAGCAGTCACTGTTATTTTAAATTGACTTTTAAAAGATGGGCTTTTAATGATGATCAGTGAAGCTAGATTCACCTTATTTTCCCTGCAGCACAGGCCCAGAGCCTGCATCTGTGCCCCAAGATTCTGTTGAACATGTATTTTGAGAGCTTAAGACCAGGTACAAAATGTATTTTATGTTTATTAGTTGAGCTAATTGTAACCTAAAGTCTCACATATCTTATGATCAACAAATACGAGGTAAAGTGGCTTTTCTGGAAAACAAGTACTGTTAAAGCAGCAGGTCCTGATGGCATATCCCTTTTGTTGTCTAAAGGCATCTGCTGATCAACTCTCCCCCTACTCCCCCTACCTGAAAATATTTACAATAGACCACTGGCTGAGCACACAGTTCCAGTTTACCTGAAAAAAAAATAATGGTATTTGTCCGAAAGAAAAGTTGTTGACCCTTTTTCACAATGGGTTAATTGCATCACTCTTTTGTTACTCCATCAAGACTTGGTATGGTGGAGTTACCAAAAAGGGTCTCATGGCTAGTCAACACTCTAGAGAACTCCATTATTTTCAACTTTGGCACACTTCCAGCAAAAATTATGCGTCTTTACACTTTTATGCACTGTATGTAGTTACAGCTTTTTATTGTTGTTATATATGTTATTATTGTTTGTGTAGTTTTAGGTCATCTATTTTCCTTCTATTCTCCTTCCTCATATTCTGTTCACCTCCTAACCTCTTGCCCAAAGAATTATTTGCATCTCTATAAGGAATATATGTGTCCATTAAAATCTGAATTTTCTGCATTATAGAAACTTTATTGATAAACGTAACAAATTAATGTTACCTTTCCATTGAACAGCACTGTTGCCCAGTTATCATTTCCTTTCTTGAGTACAAATACAATATTTCCCGGCATGACTTCCAACTCTTCCACAGTCTCTGGAGTAAATTCAAAAAGGACACGGTGTGGCTCCCCCTGTAGAGTACTAAAGAAAAAAGTCACCATAATATAACCCCTGGCAAAAATTATGGAATCACCAGTCTATGAGGATGTTCCTTCAGTTGTTGAACTTTGTAGAAAAAAAGCGAATCACAGACATGACAAAAAACTAAGGGCATTTCAAATGGCAACTTTCTGGCTTTAAGAAATACTAAAAGGAATTACAAAAAATAATTGTGGTAGCCAGTAACAGTTACATTGTTAGAACAAGCACAGGGAATAAATTATGGAATCACTCAATTTTGAGGAAAAAAATATGGGATCATGAAAAACAAACAAACAAAATAACACTCCAACATATCACTAGTACTTTGTTGCACCACCTCTGGCTTTTATAACTGCTTGCAGTCTCTGAGGCAGTGACTTAATGAGTGACAAACAGTATCTTCACCAATCTGGCTCCAGCTTTCTCTGATTGCTGTTGCCAGATCAGCTTTGCAGGTTGGAGCCTTGTCATGGACCATTTTCTTCCACCACAGATTTTTAATTGGATTGAGATCCGGACTGTTTGCAGGCCATGACATTGACCTTATGTGTCTTTCTTCAAGGAATGTTTTCACAGTTTTTGCTCTATGGCAAGATGCATTATCATCTTGAAAAATGATGTAATCATCCTCAAACATCTTTTTGATAGATGGGATAAGAAAAGTGTCCAAAATGTCAATGTAAACCTGTGCATTTATTGAAGATGTAATGACAGCCATCTCCCCAGTGCTTTTACCTGACATATCATCGATGACTGTCGTGTTTTCTTCAGACAGTCGTCTACATAAATCTCTTTGGGACGGCACCAAACAAAAGTTCCAGCAATATGACTTTCATCCACAGTCCACGATTGCCTTTCCTTAGCCCATTGTAACCTTGTTTTTTCTGTTTAGGTGTTAGTGATGGCTTTCTTTTAGCTTTTCTGTATGTAAATCCCATTTCCTGTAGGTGGTTTCTTACAGTTCGGTCACAGACGTTGACTCCAGTTTCCTCCCATTTGTTCCTCATTTGTTTTGTTGTACATTTTCCGTTTTCAAGGCATATTGCTTTAAGTTTTCTGTCTTGACGCTTTGATGTCTTCCTTGGTCTACCAGTATGCTTGCCTTTAACCACCTTCCCATGTTGTTTGTACTTGGTCCAGGTTTTAGACACAGCTGACTGTGAACAACCAACATCTCGTGCAACACTGTGTGACGATTTACCCTCTTTAAGGAGTTTGATAATCCTCTCCTTTTTATCAAGTGACATCTCTGGTGTTGGAGCCATGATTCATGTCAGTCCTCTTGTTGCAGCAGCTCTCCAAGGTGTGATCACTCCTTTTTACCTGGACACTAACGAGCAGATTTCATCTGATGCAGGTGTTAGGTGATGCAGGTGTTAGGTTAGGTTTGTAATGAAAATTTGCATTCCATATTTTTTCCTCTTAGTATTTCTTAAAGCCAGAAAGTTGCCATTTGAAATGCCTTTAGTTTTTTGTCATGTCTGTGATTTGCTTTTTTTCTACAAAATTCAACAACTGAAGGAACACCCTCAGAGACTAGTGATTCCATAATGTTTGCCAGGGGTTGTACATCAAAGATGTCTAGACTCTAGATTTTAGTACTTTCTGTCCAATTGCATTCGTTCATAGTTCTCCACTCCCTCATCCCTATATCCCCTATGTCCCTATATATGCCTAATTATTACACCCTCCAATCACTAAAGAAAACCCGTAGTCAACAAAAAGACTTTAGGTCTTTTTAGCAGCCCCCCCAGGGATCCTGATTTAGGATGCCTCTACATTTAAAAATCCTTAGGAAACTTAAATGTTGGGATTAGATCCAATTTAAGTCCATCCTTTCCCAAATCAGGTCTGCTCTGACAAAACTTCCCCATAATGTCAGTAAAGAGTGACATTTAGTTGCCCCCAGAGTTGTCGGAGGGTGGCGAGATAGTGGAACAACATGCCCCAAAGTGAGATTGTAAAACTGGGACATCTGGTCAGTACATGCATGTGGCTGTCAGGGCTCCAGGAACATGGAAGGGTGAGTATTAAAGGAACTAGAAACCCCAAATATTAAAGTTAGTCCCCTCCTCCATCTGGTCCTGGGCTCAGGAACCCCCCCCCCCCCCAATGCTCGCTATCAATTGTCTACCTCTACCTAAAAGTCAGTTACAACACCTGTGTATCCCAACTCCTGAAGCTTTTTGCAGTGCTACATTTTATTACTGCTGAATCCTGGGAGATGAGCTTGGAAAGGGGGGTTGTGATAGTGGTTCCCCACTGTGGAGCATGCCAAGTAGTAGTAAGCGTACCAAAAGTCTAAAGTCCAGCCAGAACTAAGCAAGTCTTTAAAGGAAAATAGGAAAAAAATGTCTATTTACCGGAGAATTTCAGGGGTCTTTGGGCGAGGTGGTTGGCTGTCATCCTGTGTGTGTAAAAAAAAAAAAAAAAAACACATGCACAATTTACAGTTCAGTTTTGTCAGTACTGATTTTATAATAAATTACACCCTCCATGATTATGATTAATTCAAAATTCAATGTCTAAAAAAGGTAGTCATGAATAAAAATCAGCTGAATCTCAACATCGACAGCTTTAGTACCCCAGGATGAATACTTTGCATGGCAGCTAAGCAAACATAGATTTGTTTGTACGCTATCCCTTTAACCCTTTTGGTGCCAGCCACCTGAAATGTATGTTGCAGCAACCATTAAATGCCAGCAACATCATTTCCCTTGACTGGCATTTACTCACCTCTAGGGTTAAAAAATAAGCTTACCTCAATCCACGTTCCTGCTCTGGGTGAGGTCTTCATCCTCGTGTGGGCTGCTGGTGTCAGTGGGACAGAGTACACAGACTTTCTGTCCCCTGCAAGAATCCCTGCATTTCGCTCCACACCACAGGGAGGGTCTTTTTATACTGGCGGGGAGAGCAGATGTCAGCTGACTGCCGGTATCAAAAGCCCCTCCCTGCAGTGGGAGTAAGCAGCAGAAGCCAGGAGTGGGTCAGAGGACCTGTGTCCTCTGCCCCCACTGAAGACAGCAAGAGCGTGGGAAAGCAGTGGATGTTGTGGGACAGCCCCTGGCGATGGAAGGGGGTAAGTATTGGTGTAAAAAAATGTAATAAAGGACTTTTTCAAGTGTGTGTTGTTTTTTCACTTAGCGCTTTGCGAACTGGTAAAGAGTCCTTAAGACCCCTTTACCAGTTCAAAGGGCAGGAGGGGTGGCAAGTCACCTTCCAGCAAGCAGGTGACTTGCCACAATGCCCTGCTCGATGGACAGGGGGTGCAGAAGTTCCCGGTGATTGTGTGGGCTGGTAGCCTTTAAGGCTGGGGCCTGGCTGCTCCACCTCCAAGCTCTGGGCTACCAGCCCACATAGCTGGTTCTGGAGCTAGTTTTGCTAGAGAGGGGGGGGCCCCATGCCATTTCTGTTCTAGATTTCAGGGTTTAACCCTTGACAATTACTGCAAGCTACCTGCAAGCAGCGTATAGTCGTTTTTTTATTTGAAAATCTCAAAGGGCACTCTTTTGAGTTTGGGGTGTCTCCTGGGCAGATGCGAGTGTCTATCAATACAGATGTGGTACCATTGTAATCGGAAGGAATGGTGCTTTTATAAGCAATATAGTTTCTTACTATCAGAAAATAAAACGCTACTAATTAGCAATATATAATTTTCCTGGACGTCTCTGCAAAATTCACAGTTAAACATATATAGGTCAGAAATGCTTACAATTGCTTAGCAACATGGGATGACAACATCTCTAAGTAGACTGATGCTGAAAGGGTCTGCGGGGGTGCTTTTGTTGTAGATTGTTTGGAGAGGGGAAGGCTTTGGGGTTACCGGGACCAGATGACATACATCCTCGTGTTTTAAGGGAGTTATGTACAGTAATAGACAAGCCGTTATTTCTAATATTTGTGGATTCCATAACTACAGGGTTTGTTCCGATGGATTGGCGCTTGGCAAATGTGGTGCCAATATTCAAAAAGGGATCTAGGGGGGAACCTGGGAACTACAGACCGGTAAGCTTAACATCTGTGGTGGGCAAGCTGTTTGAAGGTTTCTTAAGGGATACTATCCTGGAGCACCTTGGGGAAAATGACCTTATTACTCCATATCAGCATGGATTTATGAGGAATCGCTCCTGCCAGACAAACCTGATCGGCTTTTATGAGGAGGTAAGTTCAAGATTGGATCAGGGGGAGTCATTGGATATCATATATCTTGACTTTTCTAAAGCATTTGATACTGTGCCACATAAAAGGCTGGTACAAAAGATGAGAATGCTTGGACTGGGGGAAAACGTGTGCAGATGGGTGGGAAATTGGCTTAGTGATCGGAAGCAGAGGGTGGTTATCAATGGTACACACTCAGATTGGGTCACTGTTACTAGTGGAGTACCACAAGGGTCAGTTCTGGGACCAATTCTCTTCAATATATATATAAATGACATTGGGTATGGATTAAACAGTAAAGTCTCAATCTTTGCAGATGATACTAAGCTGAGTAAAGTAATTAAAACAAAGGAGGACAACAGGCAACTACAAACAGATTTAGATAAATTGGAAGCATGGGCAGTTAAATGGCAAATGAAGTTTAACACAGATAAATGTAAGGTTATGCACATGGGAAGGAGAAATCTGTGTCATGATTACACACTAAATAAAGAAACACTTGGTAAAACAACAATGGAAAAGGATCTAGGGGTTTTAGTTGACAATAAGCTCAACTGTAGTAATCAATGCCAGGCAGCTGCTGCCAAGGCAAACAGGATCATGGGGTGCATCAGGAGGGGCATGGGTGCTCATGACCAGAGCATCATTTTACCCCTGTACAAGTCACTGGTCAGACCCCATATGGAATACTGTGTACAGTTCTGGGCACCTGTGCTTAAGAAGGACATATCAGAACTGGAGCACGTTCAAAGAAGGGCAACAAAGTTAATAAAAGGAGTGCGGGGGCTAGAGTACCCGGAAAGATTGTCCAAGTTAGGCTTATTTAGTCTAGAAAAAAGACGATTGAGGGGTGATCTAATAACTATGTATAAATATATTCGGGGTCAATACAAGGATCTGTCCCACAATCTATTTATACCCCGGAGTGTAACCATAACCCGGGGGCATCCACTAAGGTTAGAGGAAAGGTGCTTTCTCCACCGACATAGGAGGGGATTCTTCTCTGTAAGAGCAGTGAGACTATGGAACTCGCTGCCAGAGGAGGTAGTAATGAGGGATACATTAAAAATGTTCAAAAGTGGCCTTGATGCCTTCCTGGCATGTAATAACATTTCCGGCTATGGTTACTAGACCACTGGAAGGAGTTAAACAGGCTGAACTGGATGGACTAAAGTCTTTATTCAGCCTTACATACTATGTTACTATGTTACTATGTTACTATGTTACTATGTTAGATATGGCTAGTTTATGGGTGCCACCATGGCAGCATATCTAGGTAAGCAGCAGCATAGTCATTGTTGCATTTATAGTACATTATATGGAAATGATTGCAGTAATACATTTTATTCGGCAGTGTAACTGTACAAATGACAAAACTTGAATGAATATGCAATACCTGAGGTCGCAATGGCGCAAACCCAGAAAAGCTGTCTTTATCAACCACTGAGGCTATGACCTGTAAAGGCAAATGACATAACATAACTATAAATTCACTACTGAATTAAAGGGACTCCCTTTTCAATTCAAGAGACATTCCAGGCACATGGTCAAATTTGTTCTGCTGGCTGGCAGGAGCTTTAATTCTGCCATAATTAAGTCTGATATTTCTTGATAAGCTCTAGTGAACTATTTCCCTTCGGCTGGGCCTGCTTAGCAGCAGGGCATAACTCAACCATGCATTTCCCAATGTAAATGTCACCACAAAAGTGAAATTCACTCAGGGAACTGATGAATCAGCAGAAGGGAGCAGGTTCTATAATGTTTATCAGGGAATGAAAGTTCTGGTGTATTAAAGATGCAGCCCCTGACGGTCAGCATGAGACAAGTAGAAAGATGACTAACTTCACCTTAGACCTAACCAAAGATGGGCTTTGCGCAGGGGTGTACATAGCCCCGATGGGGACCCGTAGCAGGGCACACATCACATCAGCCCCCCTCCCCAGCCGGCAAAATATCAGAGGATCAGAGCGCTGCAGGAAAAGAAGGGCGCAAGCGGCGCCACAGGAGAAAAAGGGCGTGCGCACCGCTCCGGCGCCGTGCCAGGGCCAGTGTCCCAGAGGGAAGGAGGCAGCATGGCTAGGTAAGTATATCAGGGGGTACATACAGCAGAGGTGGTGGAGGCAGAGTGTGCCAGGCCCGCTTGTTGCACAGGCCCGGGGGCAAGTGTCTGCACTGCCCCTGTGTTATGTACAACCCTGGCTTTAAGGATAAGGCTCCAACTCCCACAGAAGTAGGGGTATGCCAGGGGGGTGGGGCTTGTTCAGTCGTGTCAATCATTCCCTCTTTCATGAAGAATCTAAACGCTGCTGCCATTGGCCTAGTTGCAGAATGTTGCTCCTCTTTTATGAGCTAAAATTCCCTTCTAGTAGAGCTAGAACCAACTGCTTAACACCCCCAGCATCCTCACTGAGGAACAATGGCCTTCCTGGCATCAGACAATGGCTGTAGTATGGGCCATCTCCAGGGAAACACACAGCGCAGAGGAAAAACACCTGGGAGAGTAAAAATCATGGTGGTTATTCCTCTTTAAAGGGCCGGTCCAGTCAGATGGTCCATCTTTAATGTCCCCTGGCGCTGAGGCATAGAGCAGGACACACACTCTGGGCAGCAAGATCGGCCGGAGCATAGATGGCAGCACCCAGCGCTGACATCACTTGATGATCGGTACTGAATTTTGGACGAGGCGTTTTTTTTTTAAATGTAAGCCCCCCTTAAAAAAACAGAACAAAAACAAGCCAGGCCACTGGCCTTCTGTCAGATCATCCCGTATTGGTATGCCCCACTGTGTAAAAGACCCCCGAAGTGCTGGTATTCACTCCCCCGGTCCAATGGCACATGCATGGGCTCTTGTCCAGTGGGAACCGTTTGCCATGCGTTTGTAATTCGGCAAATGGCTCTCATTGTTTTCAATGGGGAAAGCAAGCTGCTGCATCCCTGTGCATGTGCGCCCCATGAAAGAGAGCCATTTGCTGAATGACATAGTCAGGCTCTCACTGGACCGAGGAGATGTGAGTAAACACTGCAATGGAGGGCAGTGTGGCATAATTACTGTGACAAATGGTGTGCGGCGGTCCATCGGATGCTGAATGGATGAGAGCTGTTGGACAATGTCGGTGGCAGCGCGGCACAAGGATCAGGCAATCCACTAAGAGTCAGAGCACTGAACTATCAGCTATCGCCTGCGTGGGATAAAAGGTGAGTATAGCCTTTGATATGTTCCTGCCTGCAAAATGTCTATAATTTCTGCATCAGAGCCTGACAACACTTAGTTAAGCCTCTGAAAGACTTGGACACAGTTATGGGGTACAAAAACATTAGAGAAGTGCCAGAGGGGCCCAGATGGTGACCAACAGAGAAGTCAGCAAGTTCTCTGCCCCCTGTGGTCTGGTTGAAAGCTGCACCTTTATTGTAGAAAGAATTAAGTTTAATTTAAGTAAAAGTTAGGAATTAAAAGCATATTGAAACAAGAATAACCAGGAAAGCAATGTGATAAGGTGAGTAGTCAATACCGTGGCTTTCCCCAGATAGTCCTTCTTTTCCAGTTGTTCCACCAGCCTCTCGTTGGGATAGAATAGCCGGCTTTTCGGCATCTCTGCTGCAGGAAAATCTTTTTGTTTCTATTAAAAAAAAAAAGAAATTTCAGCTTGTTTCATGATCCTGTCTGCTATCACCTGAGACTTGCCCTACAGATGGGATAAAGTTAAAGGGTCCTGAGATATACAAACAAGTTTACTTAACTCAGTAAAAGGGCCTGTTAGCGCTGCTCCATCTGTATGTTATGCTACAAAACGGAGCTGGTGTTATCTAGTATTTTGTTGGGATCTACCATACATCTACTATACTATATTAATGTTGGCAAAACGGGAGAAAACAAAATGCGCTCACCGGCCAATCACGGCACTGTATTCCCAGTGATGATAGTGGCTAAAGTAAGAATATCAGGCATTTTGGGGTGTTATGTGCGGGGGAGCTCCAGCATTCTGGATGTCTGGATGGTTTTATTGCAGTGGTGCCAACACCCGCACCCACAGAGATCCACTTTAAAGCAATCCCACACCCTGTGAACACAGCTGTTCCTAACTAAGCAGGGCATCCTGAATGGTGATTCTCCTGTGCCCCCCCCCCCGCCTATCCTGCATTCTATCATCTGCTGGCCTGCCACTTGCAGGACCCACGTAACTGCTGGCATCTAGTCCTGTTTGACCCAATATTGTGATTGGACATCAGTGTTCAAGTGGAGCCAGAAAGAGGAGAAAGGATGTGGGCTTGTGGAGGGACGGAAGTATCACCAATTTGTCATGATGTTTTCCTATTTATTTTTCCACATTTTTTTATCCCGTGTGTGGAATCCCTTTAATGGTTCAATCCTGTTGATCTAGTGGTGGTACAGGCTTGGTTCAGGGCAGAACCACTGTATATGGATAAATTCAATGCTGTGCGCAAATCCCTGTTGTCTGTGCGTAATCCATGGCGCCAAAGTGATGAATAAATTCTCTCTCTATGACCCATTTTAAACTCGCATGACAGTTTACTGAATCACTGTATGCGAGTTGTAAAATATTTCATTGATAAAAGCCATGTGGCAATAGCCAGCATTTGTTTTTTGTTTTTTTACTAGATTCGTAAATTATAAAAATAAAAATCCTGCTTTTAGCGAAATTAAAATGCTGCCTAGTAAAAACATGTTTGTGCACACTTTTCAACTGCCAAAGCACTCCCTAGATCACACACAATTTCACTTTTTGAGGAAATTTGCATGCGAGATCTGGCAAATTTACTCAAAAAAATGGTGCTCAAATAAAAACATTGGGAGTGAGGGGAGAAACATGAGAAAACTCATTTTACTAATGAAAACTATGCCAAAATGACTTTACTCACAGTGTTGATACTACCCTAAGTTTTTCTTCTGGATCCATCTTAGGATAATAAGCATCCTTTCTCCAGCTCAACTGAGCCTAGATCTCCCCCACAAGGTGAGGAATCTGCAGCTTTGTCACCTTCACATCAGCAGTAGCAGGGACTATAGAATTGATTCAGCACCAGGTGAGAAAACTCTGCTAGCATTTAGGAGAGACATTTACAATTTATTTTCATTGTCTAGTTTGGGACTGATTCAGCTTCATGTGAAAATTTACATCCGGTTGCTGAATCAGCGCCAAGGTAGATGATGAAAATGAATGTCAGTTTTCTCTCCTAAAAATTATTTTCTCACTTGGTGCTTGACGCTTATATCAACTATCCCCTCCCCTTACAGCTCGGGGGGGGGCCCAAGTGCATAACCAACATCAGACTTGCTGAGATTGGAAACTACAAAACACACATACACACAGACAATGATTGTCCTGCGAGGCTGGCACAAAAACACCCACGGCCAAAAAATTTAGCCAAAAAACACTCAATGTTTAATTATGACATAAGGTATGGCACATAACACACAGTTGAAAAGATGGCACACATGAAACTGTACACATGTATATAAAAGGGCAATTGCTATTTAAAAACAGAGGCCCCCACCAGGACTGACCTGGGTTCCACACTTCCCCCACTCGCGCTACATTCACACAAGCTGGCCGGCAGTTCCTGCGAATTAGGAGGAATTGCAGTTCCGTGGGGGACTACGCGCGGGAGGCCAGGGTGTTGACGCGGCGGTTCAGGGATAGGGGCTACCCCCATCGGCTTTTGCGGACCTGTTTTCACAAAGCGTTGGATTCTCCATGTGAAAATTTACTGAAAGGTACTAGACCTAGGAGGTTGGTGGGTGATCAGCCTGTCCGCCTCATTACTCAATACAGTGTGTACTGGGAAAAATTTAGTAACATTCTGCAGTCACACTGGCATATTCTCATGCTGGATCCCACAACAGCCAAACATGTAGGGCTGAGACCCCTTTTGACAGCTAGACAGGCGTATAACATCAGGGATCGGTTAGTGCACAGTGAGTATAGACCTAGGATTGAGGATAAGAAAGAAATGAGAGTTCTAAAGGTTTGTCCTTTTATGGAAAAAACAGTGTCCTTTATGGGTCCCAAAAGCAAGACTCCTAGACTAATAAAGAGCTTTATCAATTGCTCTTCAAGATATGTGGTCTATTTACTCACTTGCCCCTGCGAAAAAAGTACATTGGAAAAACTAAGAGGGAATTAAGGATTAGGGTGGGGGAACATGTGAGGGACATTCATAAAAGAATCGAAAAGAGTCCCGTTGCAGAACACTTTAGGACCCACCATAACAGTGACCTCTCAAAGTTGCGGGTGTCCGGTATATTCAAATTGGAAATGGAGGGAAGAAGGGGGTTTAGAGATACTAGACTCCTTCAACATGAATCATGCCTAATCTTTGAATTGGGAACTATGATTACAAATGGGCTCAATACTGATACGGGACTGAAAGCCTTTTTGTAAATATCTGGGTGATTACTGCTGCCCCCCCCCCCCCCCCGTTCTCTTCTTCCAATTCTTCCTCTTTTTCTCTGGTCCTGTTTGCTTTTGAGTGTGAGCTAGATTAGGATATATATATATATATATATATATATATATATATATATACTTACCTACAACCTTGTGTTCCATGGATTTGGTTCTTGACAGAGTGAACCCCTTGGACACTCTATAGATGGATGCACATAATTTCCCCTCACAGGGGTGTTTGGTGGTGGACCCCACTCAGAGGTGGGAAATATAGGCTTCCAATAGTGGGTTCTGTTTGTAGCTGGCGACTTGTCCTATATGTTAAAAGTAGGATTCATAATGTGGAGGAATTGCCTTTAATGTAGAGATTTCTGTGTGTGGAAGTGTGAAAGAAAGAGACAGAGAGAGGAAAATACAACAGTGGATGGAGGATCAAGTATTTCCGTGAGGTTCCTCGAGATAGAAGGTGAATTTGAAGTGAGACCTGCTTACCCTGATTAATTTGGTGGTGTTCCCCTTTAACAGCATGCGGACACTATGATGTATGTTGCTACTGAAGCAGAGAGGGGAGATGATGCGGGGGTTAATGTGCCCTGTGAATAATCACGCCATTGAAGCCTGCAAGTCTTGTATTGGGAGGATGCTTGGTGGTCCCCCTGGAGACGAGTTATGCTTTGGGCGAGAAATTATTGGATTTTGCGGAGCACGAAGGTGGGGTGTAATATTTAAAATCATGGCCCCAGCCGCCCCCTCCCTCTCCCTGACGAAACTCCCAAGGGGGAGTGAAACGTACGTCGGTGACGGCCCCTTGCCACACGCCCCGCTCTGACGCTACTACGCCACAGCCGGATGCAATTCGCGGCCGCTCGCAATCGAGGAGTTTGTTTGACTTACACCTCAACAGACCCACGTGGGGTATGAAATGACGGAGGCGGTGGCGGCAATTCTGGATGGGGGACAGTAAAGTAGCTGGCTGAGTTTGGAGGCGGCCGCAGCACTCTTAGACAGGCGGGCCCCAGCAGCCAAGCTCCCGTCCCACACGCGCTTGGTCCACCTTGCCCTGTTAATTCATCCGGACACATGAGTGCCTGCGGGCTAAACTGGTTGTTTAAATGACATAAACTGCTTCAGCCCCGTACAGCAGGTGTGTTACCTGTTATCAAGGAAAGAGTTAGCCGGCCACTTTGAGGAACTTGAGCGATATATCCTCACTGCAATCTTGGTTATACGCCGTTGTCAAGCTTTGTGGACTTTGTCCCTCTTGTGGATGCCGGCCAGCTTGTGTGAATGCTGCGCGAGTGGGGGGAAGTGTGGAATCCAGGTCAGTCCTGGTGGGGGCCCCTGTTTTTAAATAGCAATTGCCTTTTTGTATACATGTGTACAGTTTCATGTGTGCCCTCTTATCAACTATGTGTTATGTGCCATACCTTATGTCATAATTAAACATTGAGTGTTTTTTGGCTAAATTTTTGGCCGTGGGTGTTTTTGTGCCAGCCTCGCAGGACAATTATTGTCTGTGTGTTTTGTAGGTGCTTTTGGTTGAGCGGGGCGTCCTGATTGTGGGCAGTGCACCACCCACACAAGATAGTGGACACACCCTGGTTTTTAGCTGCCCTGTAGGTGAGATTGGAAACTCCATAATGTGGGACCAAGCTGACGATGGCCACTATGTGTTGTTTATTATTCTTTAAAGTAGACCAAAACCAGACCTAGTGTCTATCTGCTTCTTGAGATGCACACTAATATATGTGGCCAAAAATACAATTCTGTGTTTACTCACCTTGTAGAATTGGTATTATAAGTATGCAGCACGTCCTGCTCCAGATAATGATTCATAACAGATGGGAATTACCTCCGCCAGAGGGCGCTTGACTGCTGAGATGGCAAAAAGAGGCCCCTCCCGGTCCCATATATACCCGGGACCTCTCACAAATTCCCCGGTATTAAAAAGCAGTAAGGAGAACCAGGAGAAGCCAATGATAATTAACAACATAAACAAGGATACCAATCACCATACAGAGGATCCAAGATAATGCAAACAGGGTGGGGTGGAGCAGGATGTGCTGCATACTTATAATACCAATTCTACAAGGTGAGTAAAAACAAAATAGTATTATTCTAAGTATGCAGCACGTCCTGCTCCAGTAACAGATGGGACATCCAATAGCAGTGTCCGTAAATAGGGTGGGATCCCCAAAAGCAACAACGTACAGTTCAAACTACTGCCGCCTGCAGAACCTTGCGGCCAAAAACAGCATCAGCTGAGGCCCGAACATCAACCTTGTAAAACTTGGGAAAAGTATGAACAGAAGACCAAGTAGCAGCCTTACAAACTTGTTCCACAGAAGCGTGGTGCTGGAAGGCCCAGGAGGCCCCAACAGCATGCTCAGAATGAGCAGTAACACAGAAAGGAGGATCCTTTCCCCTAGCAGAATAGGCCCTAAAAATAGCCTGCCGAATCCATTTGCTAATAGTAGACTTAGCAGGAGCCAGTCCCTTCTTGGGACCCGAAGGGACCACAAACAAAAGGTGCAGTAGCCACCAAGTAGAACTTCAAATTCCTGACCACATCCAGGGAATGTAAGGCCCTCTCCTTGGGATTACCAGGATTAGGGCACAAGGAAGGAAGCACAGACAACCTTAGGCAAGAAATCAGGTTTAAAGCGGAAAACCACCTTGTCCTGGTGTCTCTCAAATTAGGGGGCCTGAATAGAAAGGGCCGCTAACTCCGAAACACGCCTGACCGAGGTGATAGCCACCAAAAAGGCAATTTTAAGAGTGAGAATAGACAGAGCAGCCTCATGTACAGGCTCAAATGGAGGGCCCTGAAGGGCAGACAAAACCAAATTCAAATCCCAAACTGGCAGCAGAGGTTTGCGAGGGGGACGCATATGAGCAACCCCCTGGAAGAAGGTCTTGACCCGAGGATGTTGAGCGAAAGATCTCTGGAAGAAAACAGCCAAGGCAGAAACGTGATCCTTGAGCGTGCTGAGCTGAAGTCCCAGATCCAGACCATGCTGAAGGAACTCCAGAATCCTAGGAATGGAAAACACCCGACAGGGAAGGACCCTAGACTCACACCAGTCAATGTAGGTCCGCCAGATCCTATAGTAGATGGTAGAAGAGGACTTCTTGCTAGCCATGATTAGAGTATTAACCAAAGAATCAGAAAGCCCCTCATCCCTTAAGATGGAGGTTTCAGCAGCCAGACCGTCAAAGCCAGCGTTTGTAAATTGGTATGGCATAGACGCCCTTGAGTGAGAAGGTCCGGCACCAAGGGCAGAGCGTACTGATCTACTGCCAGCTGAACGATATCTGCGAACCACACCTGTCTTGGCCAATGAGGGGCCACCAGGATTGCTGCCACCTTTTCCTGAGCCAGCTTGCGCAGAACCCTGCCCAGCAGGGGGAATGGAGGAAAAAGATGCCAGGATAGAGTGAGAGCATCAACCGCAAGGGCCAGGGAATCCAGGGACGGAGAGACAAAGACTGGGAGCTTGTGATTGTGGCGGGACGCAAACAGATCCACTTCCGGAACTCCCCAACGGTGACACAGGGATAGGAAGACCTCGCTGTTGAGAGACCATTCCCCCAGGCAAGAAGTCCCCTTGCTTAGAAAATCTGCCTCCAGATTCTCCACCCCCGGAACGTGCACTGCTGAGATGCAAGGTGCGTCTGCTGAGATGCAGATGCCTCGAGTCCAGCCACCACAAGAGGGACCGCCGGACCAGAGGAGACAGAACGAAGGCCTGATCCAGAGACAGGGGACTCTTGTTCCAGACTGATAGAAGATGGAGTTGAAGAGGTCTCATGTGAAACTGCGCATATGGAACCGCCTCAAAGCAGGACACCATCTGCCCCACTAGCTGCATCCCCTGCTGGATGGAGGGGTGAGGGCATGACAGAAGGGAGTGAACCAGAGCTTGCAGAGAGTCCACCTTCTGCTGAGGAAGAAAGATCCTGACCTGAACAGTATCCAGATTCGTGCCCAAGAAGGAAGTCATCATAGATGGGGATAGGGAAGATTTGGGGTGATTGATCACCCAGCCGAACGACTCCAGAACCGTCACCACTCGCTCGGTATCCAATACCGCCTGCTGGAAGGACTGAGAAGTGATGAGAAGGTCGTCCAGATAGGGAAGAATGCGAATGCCCTGAGTCCTGAGGAGAGCCATGACACCCGCCAGCACCTTGGTGAAGACCCTGGGGGCCGAAGTGAGACCAAAGGGCAGTGCCACAAATTGGTAGTGCTGGTCCGTCAGTGCGAACCTGAGGAATCTCTGATGCCCTGGGAAGACTGGAACATGAAGGTAAGCATCTTTGATGTCTAGGGAGGTCATGAAGTCTCCCAGGCACAATGAACTGATCGCGGAGCGCAGGGTCTCCATGCGAAAGTGCCTGGTCCTGATAAACTTGTTGAGCAGCTTTAAGTCTAGGATGGGTCTGACGGACCCATCCCTTTTGGAAACTGTGAACAGATTAGAATAAAAACCCTGACCTCTTTCCACAGGAGGGACCTGACAAATGACACCCAAGTCCAGTAGATTTTGCACCGCCAAAAACAGCCCATAAGCTGCCAAGGGGTCTAGAGGAATCCGAGAATTGAGAAATCTTGGAGGCGGCAATGCAGCGAACTCTAGCTTGTAGCCGGAGGACACAACCTCCAGAATCCACCTGTCTGAGACCTGTTGTCCCCAGACATGAGCGAAGTGCCGCAGTCGTCCCCCCACCCGGATGAGTGAGGGCGCCCCTTCATGGCTGAGGAGGCTTGGCAACAGATTTGGGCTTGGACCACCAGGAAGATCCGGAGCGGGCACGACTTCTGCCCCTACCCCAGAAGTCTCCCCTAGAGCCTGCAAAGGAGACCCCTCTCCCGGGCCTGGACCCGCGGTAGGAGGGAACAAAGGCCCCCGAACGGGCCGCAACTGCTTCTTACGTTGAGGCAACTTACCCCCCTTGGCAAACAGGTCCAAGCGATTACGAAATAAGCGCAGCCCCTTAAAGGGGAGCCCCGTGAGGGCCTTCTTAGTAGCGTTATCACTGCCCACTGGCGTGGTGTATAGCAACCACCAATGCAGAGGTTCTACTACACATCCTAATGGTGTCATCTAAGGCAGAGAGGACATATGCAATGAACATTGCACACTGTGACAAGGCACTGAACTCGGCACTAGCAGTATCAGGAGCGCCTTCCAACAGACCCTTGAGGAGAGACCTAATAGCAACAGCAGTAATAGCAGAAGCACAGACAGGGCGCAAGGCAGACCCCACACAGGCAAAAGCATGGGAAGCCAGCTGGTCAATGCGCCAGTCCTCACTATCTTTAAGAGTAGTGGAATCAGGGGAATGGACCACAGATGTGTTGGACAACCCCAATACTGGTGCATCCACTTCTGGAGGGGTTGACCAACATTTAACCACATCAGCGGAAAAAGGGTACCTTTTATCCCAGCCCTTGGGGATTCCAGGAAGCCGGCCGGGACGCTCCCATTCTTTGAGAACAAAATTATTGAAATGGGCCTGTTCTGGAAATTCCAGACGTGGTTTAGCAGTACTGAAAAGTTCCCCCTGTAACTTGGGAGCCGCAGCAGGAAGGGGGATAGAAAGCACATCAAAAATCTAAGTTAACAGTCTATTGGTGTCATCAGCATCCCAATGATCAGAGCCATAGTCAGCACCACTGAAATGCTGATCATTAGATAACTCTGAATCAGAGAACAATTCCCCCTCCTCAAGTGGGGTATAGTCAGACAAATCAAGGAAGTTCTCCGTCTCCATAGGAAAGGCAGACGCACCTGGCGCCACATGCCACCTTTTAGCCGGGGCCTTACGGGCCGTAGAGCTAGCAATCAGCCTCTCAATGTTAGCCAACCTGGAGGACACGTCAGGCTGAGACTCCCCACTAGTATTTAGCTCACTGGGAGTCCTAATCAGGTGAGGGGGAGTGGGTGAGGGCATAGTGGGCACAGGCCCAGTCACAGATAGCCCAGAATGCAGCGCAAGCGCCTGCTGGGCGCAGGGTACACAGACCCGCACATCATCCCTCACAGGGGATGCCCCACACACTACACACAGCCGGGCTTGTCCCGAGGGGACCTCGAGCACAATATCCTGTGAAGCCTCCATATGGTGATTAAGGTGGCACAACTGGTAAATAGGAATTACGCTGCACAAGCAACCCGGGATGCCCCAAATGTCCGCCAGGGAAGTGGGAGGATTTTACAGTGTAGGCCTTTAATAAAGTCACTATAACTAATAGAGGGGACAGGACCGGGACAAACCTCTTAAAAAAAACCTCTTAAAAAAAATCCCGCCTGAAAGACATAATAAAGACACCCCATAAGCACATCGAAATGACAATGGAATAAAAAGCAAGCCCGCAGGTGGGGAGCGGTGGGGAGCCAGCAATCACACCAGGCGAGGACCAAAATGGCGCTGGAGGAACCTCAGGGGGCGGGCCGCAGGAGGGTCCGACGCGGAACGCGCCAACGGAGCAAGCCACGCCCCCTCCGAGAAACGCAGAGATAGGCCAGAGGCTACAGCCAATGGGGGCGCAGGGATTCTTGATGATGATGCCGCCGCTGACCGCGGACGCCAGAAGGCACGCGTGTCAGCGGCGGCAAATTCAAAATGAATTGAAAGACAGAACGGAGCCCTAAATAAATCCCACACACATATACAAGGCCAAAAGCCACATACACACCCCCCTCCCCAAACGGGACAATGAGAGAGGGGGAAGAGTGGATGTCAAAAGAGACCCACTAATGACCAGGGCAGGGAAGGGCAAGAGCGGACGGGGCATCCCAAATCAGGTTCACCATAACCTGCACCGCCTACCCTTTGGTGGGGGATTGCGGTTGGAGCCAGGCTCCGCAAGGAGAGCACCTATGATAGGTGCTGCCTACCATCACCCGACCAGCGCAGCCAAAGCTGGGAGGCATAAATAATAAGTGGAACAGGTGGGAATAGTCCTACAGGGCCGCGGGCTGTTAAGCCCCGCTCACCTGCGATAAGAGAAGCCATCTTCTGACCTTCGCAGCCGACTGCAGAGAAGAAACTGTGGAATTTGTGGGAGGTCCCGGGTATATATGGGACCGGGAGGGGCCTCTTTTTGCCATCTCTGCAGTCAAGGTAATCCCAACTGTTATGAATGAATCATTATCTGGAGCAGGATGTGCTGCATACTTAGAATAAAGCTGATTGAAGGAGCGCTGTGCCTGCACTGTGGGAATGCCGGCAAGGTGTGTTTATTGGCTGACCAGCAGAATGTCAAACAGCAGGGCACCCCAAATTGGGATACCCCAGGGAGGTGTAACCCTGGCATCACCCACTGCATTGATAAGGAGCTCTGAGGCCACTGGGTGCAATATACAGCAGCTCTCAATATCAAAGCAACTGATGAGGAGCAGTGCTGGGAGTGATGTACTCTCCAGCAATCAGCTCAGCCACAATATATCTATCTGTTGATTAAAGTAACAGAGCATTGATTTGGTTTATTGGCTGAGCGAGTGCTGGGAAACCATTTGTGTTTCTGTGGTGTAATTGCCCCCAAAGAAGTTTACCATCATGCATCTTATTTACAGGTCAACTGAGCAACTGCCATTTGTATTTTTAATGCCACCTTTTCTTGATTCTACAAATACGCACCAGAATTTCCTGCATGGCTTTCTCGATTTTGGTTCCATGCCGTGGCTCAACCTTTTGACTGAGGGCCAAAATGAGGTTCTCTTCTGCCTTTGCCCAGTTTCCAACTTTTGCATGCCCTAGTGCAACATTATACAAGATCTGGAAGAAAACACATCCTCCAATTAGCAAATATTGTAACCAATAGCATTGCTGCAATATGACACGACTCTGATTGGTTCTCTGAAAGTCACATTATTCTAATGTTCCTGTTTATTGTGGCTTCTAAAACGAATTAGATCACATACTTTTAGGTAGCACTTATTAAAATGAATAAATCAAACACATAAATAATATGGGTTTAGTCACTTTAATTTATGCAATGCTTACAGTGCAGAAAAAAGTCAGCTGGACTTCATGGTTCTAGTGCTAATAGTAACATAGTATGTAAGGCTGAATAAAGACTTTAGTCCATCCAGTTCAGCCTGTTTATCTCCCTCCAGTGGTCTAGTAGCCATAGCTAGAAATGTTATTACATGCCAGGAAGACATCAAGGCCACTTTTGAATGACACAGGATGACATTTGGGAGTCAATTCAGCACCAGCTGTAAAAAGAGCACTCTTTGCACCTTTTGCTAAATCCACCCCTTTGCCTGCCACTAGGTCCTTGCCGCATCGCTGTATCCTATTTTTGTGTTTTATTGAGGTAAACACAAAGGTAGCAGCATACATGTATATAGCATCAAGACAATGTGATAACCAATGGTTAGAATCAGGCATTGTCAGAGACGTAACTTAAGAGGGAGCAGGGGGTGCAACTGCACTGGGGCCCAGAAGGTTAGGAGTCACTATCATCGTTGCTCCTCAGCTTTTTTAATCAATTTTGTGCTCACTTGCCATCATTTAAAAAAGGAATCTGCATGTGTCTCTGTTGTTTGAGTCATTAGTTGTCTAGCTGCATCCAATTGAGTTAAAAGACAGAAAAAAATGTTACTGAATAAGCCATGGAAGAGCCGTACCAGGGCCCTGTCACTTTTAGTTACGCCACTGGCCATTGCTATACATTTTGGGCCACCACTGTCAACAGGGAGGTTGTTTGATTTAGCTGAGGCTTGTCCCAGCCCTGCCTGTTCTGTATACCTTATCTATACATACTTTGGTATATCATCTCGGTGTGGTGTCTCTCCTGCCTCCAATAAGCTAGGGAGTCTGGAGAGCACCCTGGAGCCAGCCGGGGAAGGGCATGTAGCAGAAGAAACAAAATGGCAGAAGAGGGTGAGCAATCTGAGGGTATTAATTGGAATGTTTCCCACTAATATTAAATGTAGATTTTAGCTTAACAATAATAATTCATCACCTCGCAGCTGTAGAGTTTGAATGACAGGCCCAGGATCTTGTAGTCAATGAGCTGATTTCCTCTCAGTTCAGTGAAGCAATGCACCCAGTCCTGAAGGGCCTCCTTGTAACTGCATAAAATAGACAGCAACATATTAACCAGCACAACCTTGCTTGCCCCCCTCCCCCATTGTTCCCATATTCCCCATCTAACCACTCTTAACAGAGGGCAAGAAAGGCGATTGCCCTGGGTGCCAAGGCTATTGTATAGGGGGGCGCCTTAATCCCAGCCATTCTGTTTTCCGCAAATGGGTCACAGCACTGTTAGTGGTGCCAGTTGTATGCCAGGCTCCTCATTCCCCCATACTGGGCTCAGACATAGGGAGGAGGCACTGCCCGCTGCTATGGGAGAGGCACAGCATGGCACATATGGGACAGCAGCAGCACTACAGGATGGGGAGGTTGTTTTTCTTCCTGCACTAAGAGCAATTTCTGCCCTGATCTAACTATTATATCAACATCCTCTGTAGACACCATCTACATTGTGCATTGTTGCTTTCATCACCTTAGGTTAGTGGTCCTCAACCTGTCTTACATTGAGTGCTACTTTTAGCAACTGAGATATGGTCACAAGCTCCATTCTGTGCAAAGAAATTGATGATGGCTGTTTACACTTACCATGAGCATAAATTAAACATTATATCTTCAGCGCCCCAGTAAATACGTGCCATCACGATGGGTGCATCTCCAAGCTTCTAAGAGGTTAAAAGTCAGGCAGGCACAGAAGCATGTTGGCTTACTTGTCTTTTTCACTTTCAGACCCACATTATGTTTCCCAGCATCCTCTGCAAAGCTCAGGAGTGTGATACAGGTGGGGAGGCATTAACCTCAGACAGCCTGTTAGTCACTAAGCCACAGAGCGCAACCTGAACTACAGGACCATAAGTGTAGATGAAAGCAGACTGTGCAGGGGTACAGATCAAGATCAGTCTGCAGCTTTACCGAGTGCCACCTGACATGCCACCAGCAGCACTCATACCACTGGTTGGGAACCCCTGGCATAGGCATTGGCCTAACGACCTGGGTCGCAGCTGCACCGGGCCATTGACAGATGGTCAGTAGTTTCCCTTTCCTAGTGACTGGTTTGTTTTTTGGGGGCATCCCGATTTGGGATGCTCCTCTGTGTGAAACCTCCCAGATCTCCCATACAAATGTACCTTTCTCCAGTACTATGGCACATGCATGGATTCTCGCCCAGATGATGATCGGCAATATGGCTCTGTTTAGACTAGAACTCAGTAATCAGTAGTGACAGTGTGCGCATCCCCAGTGTCCTTTAGATTGGGGCGCAGAGATGCTGAGGATGTGGCTATAGGATATGGCTCATACACTAACACTAACATACACTAACCTTTCGGTGGTCCAACAGCGCATGCACATGCTCTCATCCAATGAGAGCTGCCCGTTGAACTAATGCAATTCAGCAGACGGCTCGCAGGCAGTGTGCGCTGCTTCATCCCAGGTGACGTGCACGTGCTCCTGCCCTACCAAACTCATTGGCTGAGCACCCACGCATGTGTAGTTGACCGGGGAGATATTAGCTTAACTGGGACCTGTGGGTTTCACACATCGAGGCATCCCGTTTCTGGGGAATAGAGCAAAACCCGGGTTTTGTTCCACTTTAGGATAAAAATTCAAGTTTTTGTGGCATGAAGAGGAAACCATAGTAAGATATTACATTTGGCATTAATTTGTATTGTCTCATTCCTTCCTCTCCTTCTGTATTTTAAAAATACACAAAAGAACAGTCACAGGTTTCCAGTATCGGTGTTCATGTGCTTATTATACCTCTGGCCCACATAGAGGCCTATGACGAGACATTGCATCGGAAGACCTGCTTGAAAAAGGACCCTTTATTCTGTGCTCCTGCTGACACTAGAGGAGGAGTAGATAGAGGATCTAAAGAGATCACTGGAGAATGGCACTACAATAGTCCTGGGGTGAGTACTGGTTGTTGAGGGACCAGGGCTCCTATGCTGACCAAGTGTACACTGGAGACTTCTATCCGGAACCCAAGACATGACCCCTTTCCCCGGAATCTAAGGGCAATCCTAGTCTTCAATAGCCCCCCTTCCCTGGGAAGGGCTTGGTTGCTTGGTAAGTCCCAGGTCATGAACCAGGGAATTAAAGGCCTGGGTAGACAAGCAGTGGAGACAAGCTGTAGTCGTGGGAAGCTGAGGTCAGGGGTATTAAGTAAATAAGTAAGTCTTTTGGAGCGGAACTAAAGTCAGGGGTATCAGACACATGTGCAGGGACAGGTAAACATGCCAAAGTTGGGGGTCACAGGCGCAGATGCAGTCCAGATAACAAGCCGAGTAGAAAGGAAGAAACAAGCTGAGGGTTAATTCAAGAAGCAAGGTCGACCGACCATGAGTGAATCCAAAGATCTCCAGCAGACAAGCCCAAGAACAATGGGCTCACAGAGATGATCATAAGAAACCTCTGGTGCCATATTGCGGTCAGAGACCTCATTATAAAGGTCTTAGAGTATCCTGATTGGTGCGCTGTCAGCTAACAATTAGCACATGGATAGTTAATCCCACATGTGCACAACATTAGCTGTATTCCGTGCATGCGCTTGACTAGCAATATTTTGCATGTGCGCAACAGCAGACTTTAGTGCACACAAAAGCACATTCGTGCTTGCGTCTGCATTCTAAACCAAACCCTCTTTAATGAGGTGCGTTTGTGGCCAGGACGCAGCAGGTAGGCCTTTTTGCAGCCACGTTTTTCTCCTCTCTGCCGCTCCAGAGAGGTGTGAAAGGAGCTGTAGAGGGGCCATTGATGGATTTTTTTGCAGTACTGCTGCGTCTGCTTCAAATGCAGAAATGCATGCGGTACCGGACAGGTGTGAACGAGGGCTAATTGTTGGAGCATTTCCAAACTCCAGAGACATGTGATATACAACACATATTAGTTTCACCAGACAACGTGTGATGTTCCTTACTTGCCCTCTTTGAAGAAGACCACACCCCGCTGGAAATACCCTATCGCCAAATGTTTGTCCTTTTCCAAAGTGCTTGTGAAGGCCTGAAAAAGAGCAAACGTCATTAGTGTTACCTATCAGTGGTCCCTCACTTTAACATTATAGATGATTTTAGCTGTTTCATTGCTAATGGAAGAACACAGAGCAGAAGAGGAGAAGCTGCTTCATGTGGTAATTAGACCAAATAAATGGCAGGACTCTCCCAGAGATGCCAAGTCATCCAGTTTTTTAGGACATTACCTGGGTTTGACCCCCTCACCCAGTCAAACTACAAAATTACCCTGCAAAACATGAATTTATTCCTTCATCCCACTGATTGGCTAAATGAGATCTCCCACCTATGCGCCATTGGCTAACAGACACCACTGAATGATTGGCTGGCCATCCAGCCTCTCACTATTGGCTGCCTCTGACTCCTTCTAAGTGTCTGGTTGGCTACATTTGCCTTTAGGCGTGTGGCAAAAATAGCCTTGCTCTCGGCTCGATGCCACATTCAATCACCTCAGAATCTTTGGAGTAGATGAGTATGCTGCATGGAGACATTCTAAGTGGATCAAAAATCGATTTAGACATTTGATCTGCTTCTATGTCTTTGATCTCTGGTGGGCGTGAATCTCAGAGTGAAATGCTGGTACTCTGCATATTTCATCTGGGATCTGGAGCCATCCGCTCTAACTGAACCAGTGTTTTGTGGGGGCAGAGGAAAAATGTGGGGGGAATTCTCCTGCACTGCTGGAAGCCCAAGAATAGACACATATTTGCCTGTATCCCCATTACATTGTCCTATTCTACTGCCCCAAATAACCACCAATAATCAGCAGGGTTTGCAAGGCCAAAGGAAGTACAACACAGTAGTAACCTGCTCTGAAAAACTCAATGGCTGTAAGTAGAGGCAGAGGTAAGTGACGCTGCCCATTCCTGTGATTCCAGCTACAGTATGTGGGCCTCCACTCAGAAATGACTGAAGGTCCACTCGCTGGGCATAACAATGTCAAATAAATCCCAATAATAGGCAAAAGTACAATCTTAAACTGTACCTTCACCCTAAATAAGAGCCTATCTTGTATGCTCCCCCCACCCCTACATACAGATTGCCATGATAAAAATCATCCTACCTGCACCTATTGCATTTTTTTAAACCTTTTATCATCCAACATGGCGGCCTGTGGAGCCTCAGGCTGTGCAGACAGGAAGTATCTTCTGAATATGCCGCTCTGCATTCTGGGATTGCTGTACTTTTCCTGACCTCAGCTCTGCTCTGTCTGTGCAACGCACAGCTATAACCCACCCGCCCACCCTGCACTTTCCACCCCTCTCCTCAATATGTGATGCTTCTGAGGCAAGATGGTGGCTCCCGTATACTAGAGTCCTAAATAGAATTGAAGCCCAGCAGGGGAAAGAATAATAAGTGACTAAAAATGTTAAATATATATATTTATATATATATTTAGATGCTGGGGAATAGTTTTGATGCTGAAGGTTTAAGTTGCCTTTCCTGATTGCTTTGTTTTTTTTAGTGCCAGTTATTGTAATAGTGAAGAGTACGGCCAGAATCATCACACCCCTATCCTTCCCTATCACCCTGTAAACTGGTCGCCAAGGTTGACATCGCTGCACTCCAGCCTACCATGTTCAAAAATCAGTGGCTACCATCTTCAGTGTCATATTTTCGAAGATACAGTTAGTGTCTTCATATACCAATTGCTGGAAAGCTATAACATGACATAGCTAGGTTAGTAAAGGGTGAATCTCTTATGGCCATGCTTCTAAAATGAAAGTGGTGCATAGAAAACTTTGTGTCCCTTCAAGACATTTACATTACAACATCCCTTGGCTAGCAGGTCATATGACCTAGACCAAGCACTTCACACTCAGGCTGGTGCTTTAAAGCAGCAAAATGGTGGGTGTACTCACAGGCGCAGGGGTATGCTCAGCAATTTCATGCAGATGAGGTTTGCAGCCTTGACCTAATGCCTGGAGTTGAGCAGGCCTATGGCCTAGAAGCTCCTCATATACCTGGCTTCAGAGTGAGGCGCACTCACCTATTTTAACAAATATGTTTCCGTGCACTAGGTAAAGGAAGCAGAGCACATGCTGGTGATGGTACTTTATAAACCGAATGACCCGGCAATGAAAACCCACCTTTTCCATCACCTCTGTGGGCGATGCAAACAATTGGGAATGAGAGCCATTTGGATAGACGGGAGTGCATCTGCATCTGGGGTTGTGGCCGTGTCCCCCTGCAACCCTCTAACAGGTAGCGTGCCCACGCCGGCCATTCACAAACACCTTGCATGGCCACGCGCCCTGCTAAAGGTATAGCGGGGATGCTGCTGCTGCTTGTGCAGGCACCATTGTACCGGGAACAAAGGTGAATTTTCAGTCGACCTGGGGGGTTTCACACAGCAGGCCACTGATTTTTGAACATGGTAGGCTGGAGTGCAGCGATGTCAACCTTGGCGACCAGTTTACAGGGTGATAGGGAAGGATAGGGGTGTGATGATTCTGGCCGTACTCTTCACTATTACAATAACTGGCACTAAAAAAAACAAAGCAATCAGGAAAGGCAACTTAAACCTTCAGCATCAAAACTATTCCCCAGCATAAAAATATATATATAAATATATATATATTTTACAGGGGGAACGGGTATGTCTGCCCTGGGGTCTCATGGGTGTTTTGGTCCTCTTTAATACAAATCTGGTGGTTACATAGAAAACTGTTAAGGGGGTTTCTCAAACTGTTTTTTTTAATAGAAAACCCTTTAGAAGTTGCCTAAAACCATGCTCCAGTGTAGTCCATGTGCTCTGTGATATAAAGATCACATACCAGTTGCCGCAGAGGTAGCTTTTGTGGTTTAAAATGAATACTGTACACAAATGATGGCTGTTCAAACAGCAAGAGTTGCCATTCTGACCAATGCTGACTGGTCTTATACCTTGACCATGCTGGTCTATCGATTCACTAGAAAGGCCCAAATGATTAGAAGGCAGAGATGATGGCAACCACTGGCTGAGACTTTCCACTTTCCATCTTGGCCCTTAGACAACCATCATTTGTATTCAGGAATGCTTTATGAAGTGTAATATTACTACACTATATACAGCTGATTTCCAATATAGCTCAATTATAAAATGTTTTTCCTTACCAAGTTTTGCAGCTTTATTTGTGTCCACTTACATACTTACAGTCCTACTATAGCCAAATTTCCCCCCTAGCTTATATTAGTACAATTTGATTTAATATAAGAATATTGAATTAATAACATATTTTCTTTACTGTATATGAACTACTAGAGAGCCTCTAAGCTGATTTCGGCCACTAGGTCACACTAGTCAAGAATATTAGGAAAATCACAGCTTAGGAAACAAAACTACATTTTCCTACTAGCACAACATGGAAAGTCCATGGCTTATTAGCAGTCAGTAATTTTGTCTAAAGTTGTGTTAATATCACATATGTAGACAGTCAGACAGAGAAGGACAATGACTACACAATTCCATCACCAAGATTTACACCCCCAAGTCAGATATTTCCCCATCAACTGTATCTGTTTAACTGACCTTTTCTGCCTCCTTTAAATTTCCAGTGACCAGGTGACAACAGCCGATGTTAAAGAAGATCTTGGCCCGAGGTTCTGTTATGGAGGTAAAGGAGTGCAGAGCGCCTCTCCAGTCACCTTTATCGGCAGCTGCCACCCCGTCACTCCAAACCCGCATGATCTCTACAAGAGCCATTTCTGAAGGTCTTCTCTGGTCCAGGTGCCAGTGAGATGTAGCCTGGCCCTGCTGTTCAGGCAGCAGCCACAGTTGTCATGTGTGATGTTGTCAGCGTAGGTGGTGACATAAGAGGAAGCAGAGTTCATAGTTTTAAGCAATACATTTGAAACTATTTCACTGGACTATATGGTAACTTCCCCTTTCAGTGTTCCTCTGTTACTAATGCAGAAAGCTGATCAGGCCTTGTCAGCACACCTGAAACTATTTTCAAGTGATGGCTTTTTAGTTACTTTTATGTTACTCCACTTATGTACAAAACATATTTTTGCCCCAAACTACGGAGAATAATTCACGGCAGTCTGTATCAGTCAACACATCTCATAATCTGAAGGGCCTGATCACATAACAATGCTGTGTAAAAGTATGAACAATTCACCACACGTTCCCATTGCCCAGGATGTGAGGTCATGGTGTTTGCATTAAGTAGAAAGGCAGTGGAGCCCGGGGCAACAGAAAAGGAGGAAGACATGAGGCAGCAGTAGCAGCACAGACTGGCAGTGAAGTGGTGAAGGCCAATGGCAACAATGGGGCCCAATGGCGATGGAACGTAAAGCGGGTAAAGATTAAATATATTTACTTTACCTATGCTGCCAATCATTTTTCTGTGCTGTTTTCTTACAGCACAGCAAAGCACACTCATGTAAACTGGCCCATTGGAAATAATGGGCAACATGTCCCCTGTTTTGTGACTGTGAAGCAATGCTGGGAGGGTAGGTGTGAATGGGCCCTTATGTCTGCTATAGTTAAAGGAGCACTATCGCGAAATTGTGTAATGTTAAAAATCCATATAAACACATCGGTTAATGAGAGGAGGGGTCACTTATACATACAAACTGAATAAAACTTCTGCCAAGCTTGTGGTTTATTCTTACATGGTAGAAACAAAATCCAGGGGTCACAGGTTTAGTCTATGAGGGGCGACAGAGCCTGTCATCCCGGTTGTCCTTTTCCATCCATTAAAATAAAAGAAACAAGCCTAGCTGGATATTTCTTGATGCCGGGTGTATAAGTGATCTGTCCTCCCGCCATCCTGCATATTTATATGGATTTTCATCGTTGGGCCATTTTTTCGCGATAGTGCTCCTTTAAGCAAGCACAAGGCAAGCATCAAGTTACCTCCCTAGTTTGTGACCAGATATGGCATTTGCTGAGGGGACCATAGAAGTGTCCCCACCCCAGAGCCAGTTGTTACCATACAGCCATTGTATCTGCACACAGTATTACTAAAGCAGTCATATGTTTAATGCCATATAAAATTCAGGTTAGTGCACACAATGAGTTAAATTGCACTGCCATAGCCATTATACCTAGGGCTCCAACCACACATCATCTATAAACGACAGTACACTTTGCACAACTATCAAGGGTCTCCATGTTCTCAGGCTCAGTCTAAAGAGATGTAGCAGGTTTCCTGAACTTGTGCATTGCTGACATTTTAATTCAGTTTCATATGAAAAACTATTGCAGGGCTCAAGTCTTGCAGGTTATTGTAGGTGACCCAATTTTATCAACTTAGTGTGGAGCAGAAGTATCAGGCTGCAGCGTAGCTATATTGGGATGCTAGGTGTGTTGCTGAACAGATGAATGTGGTGGCAGTACAGATAAATAATCCTTCGGGTTGGGTTGCAGTCCAGATGAAGGACTGTGTGTGTTTCTATATAACAGTGCTCAGGTGGGGGTATACATAAATGCAACTGCCACATGTTCTTGATTCCTGGTATTTTGGTGTGTATGTGAAGGAAAAGGCAGTACATACAATCAGGTGGATACAGCAAGGAAGCCCCATCCAATGATCTGGCGCTGCCTTAAACTGGACCTTCAACATGATTTAATGAAAAGCACAAACCCTTAAAAAATGATTCCCCAGCATCTAGAATTACTATATTTTAAGTTTTTAGTCACTTACGTATTATTCTTTCCCCCACCGGGCTGCAACTCTGTTCAGGACTCTAGGATACGGGTGCCGCCATCTTGACTCAGAAGCATCACACATACTGAGGAGAGAAGAGCGTGATAAAGTACAGGGGGGTGGGTTATAGCTGTGCTTTGCTTAGACAGAGCAGAGCTGGGGTCAGGAAAAAGCAATCCCAGAATGCAGAGTGACACAGTAAGAAGGTACTTCCTGTTTGCAGGCTGCCTGATGACGCATGAGCCGCCATCTTGAAAGTTTAAAGGCTCATAACATGCAATAGATGCAGGTAGGATGAAATTTAATGTGGGCAATCTGTATGTTCAGGGTGTGGGAAACATATAAGATAGGCTCTTATTCAGAGTGAAGGACCGCTTTAAGGGATACAGTGACCTTCCTAATAAGATGTGATATGTTACACTGCATTATTTAGCCTGCAGGGGGCGCTGCACTTGTTACTGGGCCCCAATAATATATGGAGAGACTGTACAGTGCACATGGAATTACAAAATTATCAGCAGAAGGAGAAATGCTGTAAATAGTAAAGAGACAAACAACCCTTTACTAGAAGTAAAGACCATGACAAGTCGTGACTGCAGAAATCCCTATTCCTATGCCAATGCCACTTTTGAGGACCCAGGTCACTAATCTTACAGATGCCTATTCACTGCATGGGACAATTTCCTAACTTTCCCCCTAGGCAGCAGAATGCATTTAGTATATGTCAACTGTCCTTATTTATAAATGTATATATGTGATTGTGCACATGAAAAAGTACATTCATTAAGGCTGTTGAACAGTAAACATCAGCAGTTTGATGGATATAACGTAATATGAAATCCAAAGACCTTGAGTCTGGTGCCAGAGTGCAAACATTAATAAAATGAATATAGGTAAAGTTTGAACAGCAACTAATAGCCCAAAAATTTTAAAAAGTGCAAGAATCCCCTTCCTCAGAGGCCAGGAAGTTGGGCAGGGTGGTTTACCTACAAACCTACAGGCTATGTCTATGGGGCCTAGTTACAGCAGCCCTACATTTAAGGTTTTTTCATGATTGACAATACGTACTCCCGTTCAATCTGTCACGTGTTCAGTGTAATTACCACTCATCTTCTGGGGTAATTTTCCATATCATTGGCATCTATAACGGAAACAGCTTATTGGTCTATTTCAAAAGTTATTAACACACTGAAGAAATGTTTCCTTCCCTTTCAACATATGCAACAGTGTATGGAGAAATATCTCTACTGTTCCTCAGAAGCGTGCCTCATAAAGGACAATACTGTGTTGTCTAATGCAGTCTAATCTACAAAAGTAATAGTTCCAGTTGGTAAATAGCTTAACACGTTGCCTGTGTCTTTAAAGACCTTTTAACCCAGGATGCAGACAAATATTGTACTTGAAGCTATTATTTTTCTCCCACTTGAAAATGCAACCTCAGCTGGGCAGCTCCTGCATTCAGGAGGCAACATGGTTCACCACAGGTATTCAGTCTCCAGGCCAGATAAAACTCTTACCATCTGTCTACAAACTCATTCTTTTATTAAAAAAACGTAATGGCAGACACATTACACAGACAGAACTTCCAGGTTGGGTGACCACTTTCTTAGTGTTGGCACTTAGTGTACTTCAGCATATGTCATCGACTTACCTTTTGCCTCCTATCCATTTTTAAATTTTTTTCAAAACCTTTTTTTTATAGAATTATGGTAGTACATCAATTATATGTTCTGAGTATAAAAAAGTCAACCAGACATGATGAAATGTCCTTTGACATATTAACTACTGCAGTCACTCTGCACAGCAGTAGCAGGAAATGTGGACAATCGAGAGATTGGAGGATCCATTTGGATCATTTGTGTAATGAACAAGGTAGTGGTTTTATTACATCTTTTCAGAGTGTTTTGTTTGTGTTGTCAATCCATTCTCTTTAATGTAAGCTGCTTCACTGTCTACTGTATATGTGAACTGCTGAAATAAGCTGACGATCAAAGTGTGCTACTTTGGTACTATACCACCATTCAGCATGCCAGGAGCACTATCGCAAAATTGTGTAATATTAACAACCCATATAAACTCACTGGCTAATGAGAAGAGAGCTCACTTAAACCTGTATTAGGGGTGTCAGAACCTGTCACCCGATTACTTCCTCCTTCCATTAATAAAAATAAAAAAACAAGCCTGACTGGATATTTCTTGATGCGGGGTGTATAAGTGATCTCTCCTCCCACCATCCAGCATATTTATCTGGCTCTAATTCACATTCCCTGTTAAACAGCTTGTAGTCAAGGACCCTATGAAAGTAAGATGTTAATTCCATTTTATTGAAGTATAAAGGGACCAGATCGCTCTCAGTCTCTCTCACGGACTCTAACCCCATATCTGGCCAACCATCTATGAGTACATTCTCTCAGGGCAGGCACCCCAAAGCTAACTGGCCAAGCCTTCCTCCTATGCTGAATCCCACTCTCTACCCCTCTTCCAACAAACACACAGCAGTTGCTACAGGTCCTTTTGCCATTTGAATGCATTATTGAAAGTGTCGATTTTCTTGTGCTAAAAGGATGTCCTCAAGGTGCTGAGCCGATTTAGTATTTTTTTTCTACTTTAGCAAATTTGTTTTTATGGAAGCAGTTTTTACTATATGCAATCTGTTGCCATTGGCAATGTACACCAAGAAGAGGGAAGTGAGCCTTGTACACACATAATGCTGCTGCTATGGCTGTTGCTAAGGTGAGGGAGCTCACTCAACCTTACACATGCTGCGCAGCAGTGTACTGTGTGTGTGTACAGGGCTCATTTCTCTCTTCTTGGTGTACAGACTTGGTGTGCGTTGAGGCAGAAAGTGAAAAGTGCTCCCATAAAACCCATTTCTAAAATAATAAAAAAAAATACAATTCTGTGATTACTCACCTGTAGAATTGTTTTTATGGGTATCCAGCACGGGTTGCTTCATCTTTATTCTTCACATTTGGGTTATCCGCCACAAGGTGGCGCAGTCGATTGCAAAAAGACTTGTTGCTCCTCCCGGCCCATAAAAGGCAGGAAAATACCCATGAAGCCCAGTGTTGAAAGCAGTAATGTAAGAAGCCAGGAGGCAAGACCATGTTAACAAACACAGCCCCACTATGAACTCTCTCATCACCATAGTAAGCCAAAACAAGGGATAACAAACGAGGGTGGGATGAAGCAACCCGTGCTGGATACCCATAAAAACAATTCGACAGGTGAGTCATCACAGAATTGTATTTTTCTAGGTATCCAGCACGGGTTGCTTCATCTTTATTCTTCACATTTGGGACACCCAAAAGCAGTGTCCAAGAAAAAGGTTGGGATCCCCAGTGAGCAACGACAGGTGAGGCTCTAACGTCAACCTTGTAGAACTTAGAAAAAGTATGAACTGAAGACCAAGTAGTGGCCTTACAAACCTGTTCAACCGAAGCCTGGTGCTGAAAAGCCCAAGAGGCACCAATAGCTCTAGTGGAATGAGCTGTAACACGGAAAGGGGGTTCCTTCCCCTTGGCAGAATACGCTTGCACCATCGCCTGTCTGATCCACTTGCTGATAGTGGATTTGGCCGGAGGCAAGCCCTTCCTAGGTCCGGAAGGGAGAACAAACAGAAAGTCCGACTTCCAAAACGACTCAGTGGCAACCAAATAGTACTTAAGCGCCCTGACCACATCCAGAGAATGAAGATTCCGTTCCTTAGAATTAGAAGGGGCAGGACACAAGGAAGGCAAGACAATGTCCTCATTGAGATGAAAGGCAGAGACAACCTTGGGCAAGAATTCAGGCTTGAGACGAAACACCACCTTGTCCTGATGCCGCTCAAAATAAGGAGGCTTCATAGAAAGCGCGGCCAGCTCAGAGACGCGGCGCACCGAGGTGATAGCTACCAAAAAGACCACTTTCAGAGTCAGAATGGACAGAGCCACATCGCACAAGGGCTCAAAGGGGGGACCCTGGAGAGCAGAAAGCACCAAGTTCAAATCCCACAATGGTAGCAAAGGCTTACGCAGTGGACGTACATGAGTAACTCCTTGAAAAAAAGTCTTGATAAGCCTATGACTGGCGAAGGATCTTTGGAAAAAGATAGCCAAGGCCGAAACCTGTCCTTTGAGGGTACTCAGTTGTAGACCCGACTCCAAACCATGTTGTAGAAATTCCAAAATCCTGGAAAGGGAAAAAGTGCGACAAGGAAATGACTTAGACTCACACCAGGCAATATAAGCATGCCAAACCCTGTAATAAACCATAGAAGAGGATTTCTTCCGAGCCTGAATCATGGTACCGACTACCGAAGCCGGCAGCCCCTTATCCATCAGGATGGAGGATTCAGCAGCCAAGCCGTCAAAGCCAGCGTTTGTAAATTGGGATGGCGCAGATGTCCCTGAGTGAGGAGCCCTGGATCGTCGGGCATGACGAAGTGATCCACCGCCATCTGGACGACGTCTGCGAACCAAACTCTTCTTGGCCAGCAGGAAAAGGGAAAGGGAGGGAAAGCATACAGAAGCAGAAACTCCGTCCAAGGAATTGCTAGCGCGTCCGTGGTAAAGGCTAGAGCAGTAGTCCTCAAACTTCCTCCTCAAGGGCAGGGACAGGCCAGGTTTTGCAGCTCTCTATGCTGATGCACAGATGTAATAATTAGGGCTATAGCTCTGTCTGAGCACCAGTTAATTCACCTGTGGAGTAGCATGGAGAGCTGCAAAACCTGGCCTGTCTCGGCCCTTGAGGAGGAAGTTTGAGGACTACTGGGCTAGAGAATCTCTTGACAGGGAGACGAATTTTGGAACCTTGTGATCGTGGTCATGAAATCGCCGGACCGAAGGGAGCTCACCGCCGACCGCAAGGTCTCCATGCGGAAGTGTTTGAACCTGACAAATCTGTTGAGGCCCTTCAGATCCAGGATGGGCCTCAGAGAGCCGTCCTTTTTGGGCACTGTGAAAAGATTGGAGTAGAACCCCTGACCTCGTTCCTGAAGCGGCACCAGACAGATCACACCAGAAACCTTGGGGGGGGGGGGAGCTGCTGCGAGCTCTGTCTTGTAGCTGGAGAACACCACCTCCTGAATCTACCGGTCCGAGACGTGTTGTCTCCAGACGTGAGCAAAGAGCAGAAGCCGTCCCCCCACCTTGATGGGTGAGGGCGCCTCCTCATGCCTGAGGGGGGTTTGGAAAGTGGCTTAGGCTTGGATCCCCAGGAGAGACCAGGGCGACCGCGGGCCCTACCTTCGTCAGGGAAGGAGGAGCCGCGCCCCCCTCGGAAGGACCGAAAGGGCCGCGAATGCTTCTGCCGCTGGGGAAGTCGGCCATCCTTGGCCAAGTGATCAAGAAGCTCCCCAAAGAGACGGAGTCCCAGGAAGGGGAGTCCGGTGAGAGACTTCTTGGCGGCAGCATCGGCCGCCCACTGCCGCAGCCAAATAGACCGGCGGAGAGCAACCAGCAGAGCTGAAGCCCTACCGCCAAGTCGGACGGCATCATCCATGGCAGAGAGCACAAAGGCGATAAAGTCAGCACAAGTCAAAAGTTCCTTATACTCATCCGCTCGTTTGCGGGAACGAGTAGCCTCAGCAAGGCGCTTTACTTTCTTTTTAATGGCAATGGAGACAATGGCCGCGGCGCACACAGGGCGCAGGCCAGCCCCCACAAAAGTGAAGGCATGGCATGCAAGTTGGTCCATGCGCCGATCGGCATAATCACGTAAGGTAGCAGTGTCCGGAGACGGCATCACAGAAGTATTGGAGAGCCCCAGGACAGGAGCGTCCACCTCTGGGGGACAAGACCAAAGACGGACCAATTCCTCCGAAAAGGGGTACCGCCTGTCCAGTCCCTTGGGCACCGAGGGCAGTTTATTAGGTCTTTCCCATTCCTTGAACACCATCTTGTAAAAATGTCCCTGCTCCGGAAACACCAGGCGCTGCCTATAAGGACGGAAGAGCTCCCCCTGCTTCTTTTTCGCCGCCTTAGGGGGAACCAGATGTAAGGTCTCAAAAACCGCGGACAATAACCTATCCGTATCATCAGGGAGCCACATGTACTTATCCGAGGAAGATCCAGGGTCACTGTCAAATTCGCCCGGATGTTCCCCGGAAGAGTCGGAATCATGGAATAACTCACCCTCCTCCATGGAGTCACGACCGCCAGGCGCCTCATAGGCGTCATCATCATCAGCAAAGAGAGAGTAGGCCGGTTCCAAATGCCGCTTCTTACTGGAAGCCTTACCGGCTGGCGGGCGCGCCAAATGCCGTTCAAGGCTGGCCACTCGCAACGCCAGGTCTGAATGGGACCCCCGGCTGACCTCCCCCTCACTGGGGGCTAAATGCATACGCGTGGGGTGTCGGCGAAGCCGCAGGTAAAATGAGACTGGGAAGAGGGACACTATGCCCATCCTGTTCCGCAATAACGCTCTGGGTGCAGGGGACGCAAACCACGCTGCGGCCGCTCAAAGGGAATATACCACACACAAGACACAGTGGAGCCCGCCCCGAGGGGCCCCCAAGCTCGCTATCCCCAGAAGCCTCCATATGGTGATTAAGCAAATAGCGCGGCAAGGTAACAGGCGCTGATGTCCCAGACCCGGGATGCCCCACAGCCAGTGTAATGAGGGGTGAGGGGGGGGGTGTGGAGGGACCGGGAGAAACCACAAGTGATGAGGGACCCGCCTGGAAGACACAATAGGGACAACAAATGAGAATCCCACAGCACATGCACAATAAAAGAGGCGATGAAAAAAACAAGAGGAGGAAGTGACTCACGGACCGGGAGCAGGCCAGGGACTCCTGTGTAGCGCAGCAGGCAGAGGATCCTCAGTGTGGCGCTGCGCAGCAGACCTCAGTAGGGGCCGGGGAGCGCGTTCCAGGCTGAGCACGCGCCCTGTGCTCCGGTGACGCCCGCCCTGAGCGGAGGAAGAATGAAGCTGGTACCAAAGGACCACCCAGTGCAGCCAGTTCATCGAGGGAGTACCACCAGACGCTCTACAACCACAGGGCACGAGTTCCGCAAAATGGCGCCGGGCGAGGAGACCGAAGGTACCTCGCAGGACAGGCCGCACTGCTATGACGCGGATCGCGTCATTGCGCGGCCCCACCCCCCCTGGCAGCGCACGAAACCTCTGGGCGCCCGTGCAATAATGGCACCCAGAGATAAGGAAAAAAAGAGGGACTCCCCCCCCCCCCCCCTGCAGCACGCCCCCGTCCATAGGCCGCCGAAGAAGCGGCCTGACACCCCCCCCCTCCCGGGCCAGGCGCCGCAGGGCGCATGGAGGGGAGAGAGCAAGGGAAAGCAGTCAGCAGCACCAAGGAACAGCAGCACAAAGGCACCCAAGTATACAGTGAAACATGCACAAATCACAGAACATAGCAAAAAATCAGGCAAGGGTCCTCGGGTGGTTTCTCCCCCCCCCCCAAATAGGCTCACCATAGCCAATGGCCAGCTACCCTTTGGGTACAGGGTCTGTGGCCCAGAGCATAGCTCTGTGAGCACCCAACCCCAGGTGCTCCCCTACCATCACCTGAACCTTCAGCCGGGGCTGGGAGGCAGAATGGGTCCGGAACAGGTGGCAATAGGCCTGTAGGGCCGACGGGCTAGGGATGCCCCGCTCGCCTGCGAAAATCCAGAGAGAGTCATCTTCTGTTTTCGCAGCAGGACTGCAAAAGAACACTGGGCTTCATGGGTGTTTTCCTGCCTTTTATGTGCCGGGAGGAGCCACAAGTCTTTTTGTAGTCGACTGCGCCACCTTGTGGCGGATAACCCAAATGTGAAGAATAAAGATGAAGCAACCCGTGCTGGATACCTAGAAAATAAGGGGGTCATTTAAGAATGGCCAACACCAGGTAGTGCTTTGTAGTGGCAGGTAGAATCTGGTGAACACTGGGCGCTGTACAGGAAACCACATTTAAAAAAGCAAACCTGGTGAGTGCGGCTAACAGCGCCATGTAGCGCCACATGTATTACCAGAGGTGGCACAGCGTATAGCGCCGGAGCTCTAGGCTCAGGCTACATATTATCTTTCGCTCAGTCTCGCTCTCCCATACATTTCAAGGGGGTTTCATTTGTTTGTGTTTAAATAGCGTGTTTGGCAATTATTTTTTTTGCTCAAATCATTGTGTGACCTCTCCTGGCTGCAAAAAAACACTTTTATAAATTTTTGGGACTAACGCCTGAAGGACCTTGCGGCCAAAAGCAGTATCAGCTGAGGCCTTAATATCAACCTTGTACAACTTGGAAAAAGTATGAACAGAAGACCAAGTAGCGGCCTTGCAAACTTGTTCAACAGAAGCCTGGTGCTGAAAAGCCCAAGAGGCACCAATAGCACGAGTGGAATGAACAGTAAGGCGGAAGGGAGGATTCTTCCCCTTAGCAGAATAGGCCGGAATCACAGCGTGACGAATCCACTTGCTGATAGTAGATTTAGCTGGAGCCAGACCCTTCTTAGGTCCAGAAGGGAGAACAAAAAGAGCATCAATCCTCCTGAAGGAATCAGTAGCCACCAAATAGAACTTCAAGTTCCTGACCACATCCAGAGAATGTAAGAGCCTCTCCTTAGAGTTACTAGGATTAGGACACAGAGAAGGCAAAACAATGTCCTGATTGAGATGAAAGGCAGATACAACCTTAGGTAGAAAATCTGGCTTAAAGAGAAACACGTGAATAAAGGGGGGTGGGAGCAACTCAATCACTATTAATTATACAACATTATTATTATTATTCAAGACCTGGGAACTAATTTACCGCCAGTTTAACCCTCTCATCATCTAAATATCAAGCAACAAACATGTCTAGCTATGTGGAAAGACAGAGATTTGGTTGCATATATCTGCAGATACATGTGGAAGCCACACTGCCCTGACAAGGTACTCTGTGTTTAGTGTGGTCCCTACTCTTAATTTTGAGTCCCCAACATTGGGACATGCAATGCAGACAAATATTTGAGAGCTACTCACCTGGGAAGCTGCCAGCCTCCCTTTAGAACACTTCACAGGGAGAGATCCATATTGACCGAATTCCTCCCTGCTTGTGCTTATGGCAATTCAAATGAATAAAGGGGGATGGGAGCAGCTCAATCACTATTATAATAATAATTTGTATAAATAATAGTGATTGAGCTACTCCCAGCCCTCTTTAAAGAGAAACACCACCTTGTCCTGGTGTCTCTCAAAGTAAGGGGGCTTGATGGAAAGCGCCGCCAACTCAGAAACAAGAGGTAATAGCCACCAAAAAGACTACCTTAAGTGTAAGAATAGACAAAGGCGCCTCCTGCAAGGGTTCAAAAGGCGACCCCTGCAAGGCAGATAATACCAAGTTCAAATCCCAGACAGGTAACATAGGCTTACGTGGGGGACGCACGTAAGTAACCCCCTGGAAAAAGGTCTTGACCAGGGGATGCTGAGCAAAGGATCTTTAGAAGAAAATGGCCAAGGCAGAAACATGACCTTTAAGAGTACTGAGTTGAAGACCCAGATCCAAACCATGTTGCAGAAATTCCAGAATCCTAGGAATAGAAAACACACGACAGGGGAGTGACTTAGACTCGCACCAGTCAATGTAGGTACGCCAAACCCTATAGTAGATGGAAGAAGACCTTTACCTAGCCCTGATCATGGTGTTAACAACCGAGGCAGGCATCCCTTTTTCCATCAAGATGGAGGTTTCAGCAGCCAGGCCGTCAAAGCCAGCCTTTGTAAATTGGGGTGGCGTAGCTGCCCCTGAGTGAGCAGATCTGGAACCCTGGGCAGGACGTACTGATCTACTGCCAGCTGCACGATGTCTGCAAACCACACTCTTCTTGGCCAACAGGGGGCCACCAGAATGGCTGGCACCCCTTCCTGAGCTATCTTGCGCAGCACCCTGCCCAGCAGAGGAAACGGGGGAAACACATACAGGAGCTGAAAGCTCTTCCAAGACATTGCCAAGGCATCCATGGCTAAGGCCAGAGGGTCCTGGGTCAGAGAGAGAGACACTGGAAGCTTGTGATGGGATGCAAACAGATCCACATCTGGCTGACCCCAACGGTGACACAGGGAGCGAAACACCCTGTTGCTGAGGGACCATTTTCCCAGGCGAGAGGTTCCCCTGCTCAGAGAGTCTGCCTCCAGATTCTCCCCCCCCGGAATGTACACTGCTGAGATGCAGGGAACATTGTCCTCCGCCCAGGACAGAATCAGAGACACTTCTCTGAGGGCCCTTCTGCTCCGGGTCCCTCCCTGATGATTGATGTAGGCAACCGCCGTCTGGTTGTCCGAGCAGACCTGAACAGCCCAACCCCGAAGGTGTGGGGTTAGGTGGGCGAGAACCAACCTGATCGCCCTCAACTCCAGAATGTTGATAGGGGTGTGGGCCTCCTGAGGGCCCCACTGACCCTGGAATTGTAGGGACTTCCAGAAGCCCCCCCAACCGGTCATACTGGCATCCGTGGTGACAGTCTCCCAGCAAGGGACCAGAAAGGATCTGCCCCCCAGCAGGTTCCTGGAGTCCAGCCACCACGATAGAGACCGCCTGGCCAGAGGGGACAGAACAAACACCTGATCCAGGGACGCAGGGTCCCGATCCCAAACTGAAAAGAGATGAAGCTGGAGGCCTCATGTGAAACTGAGCATATGGAACCGCCTCGAAACAGGCCACCATCAGGCCCACCAGCTGCATTCCCTGCCTGATGGACGGATGAGGACAAGACAGAAGGAGCTGAGCCTGCGCTTGAAGACTCTCTACCTTCTGCTGAGGAAGAAAGATCTTGACCTGAGATGTATCCAGAGTCATGCCCAGAAAGGACTTCACCATGGAAGGAGACAGAGAAGATTTGGGGTGGTTGATCACCCAGCCGAATGACTCCAGTGTGGACACCACCAACTGGGTATCCCGCTCTGCCTGCTGGAAGGACTGAGAAGTGATGAGAATGTCGTCCAAGTAGGGAAGAATGCGAATGCCCTGAGATCTCAGCAGAGCCATTACTCCTGCCAGCACCTTGGTGAATAACCTGGGAGCCGAGGTGAGACCAAAGGGTAAGGCCACAAATTGGTAGTGCTGATCCTCCACAGCGAACCTGAGGGATCTCTGATGACTCGGAAAGATTGGTACATAAAGGTAAGCATCCTTGATGTCTACAGAGGTCAAGAAGTCCCCTGGACCCAGAGAAGTCACAGCTGAGCGCAGAGTCTCCATGCGAAAGTGTCTGAATCTGATTTGTTGAGGCGTTTTAAATCCAGGATGGGTCTGAAGGACCTGTCTTTTTTGGGAACAGTGAAAAGATTGGAATAATAGCCCTAGCCCCTTTCCCTTAAGGGCACTTGGCAGATGACCTTCAACTCCAGAAGGTTCTGGACAGCAAAGGACAGACCCTGAGCTGACAAGGGGTTTTGAGCTACCCGGGATCTGATGAATCTTGGGGCGGCGAGGCTGCAAACTATCTTGTAACCGGAGGACACTACCTCCTGAATCGACCGGTCTGAGACACTAACGCCTCCAGACGTGAGCAAAGAGCCGAAGCCATCCCCCCACCCAGATGGGTGAGGGCACCCCATCATGCCTGAGGGGGCTTGGGAGAGGACTTGGGACCACAGGAGGGACCAGGGTGGCTACGTCCTCTGCCCCTGCCCCAAAAATCTCCGCGGGCCCCAGCAAAGGAAGCTCCCCGCCAACTCTGGAACCACGGAAGGAAGGAAGACCTGAACCCCGAAAGGGCCAGGGCTGCCTTTTACGCTGAGGTAACTTACCTGCCTTAGCAAACAAGTCCAGACATTCACCAAAGAGGCGCAGCCCCTTGAAGGGAAACCCAGTGAGAGCCTTGTCAGCTGCCCACTGGCACAGCCAGACCGAGTGGCGTATAGCCACCAATAAGGCAGATGCCCTGCCACACATCCTAATAGTATCATCCAGGGCAGAAAAAACATATGAAACAAATTCCTCACAACGCAGAAGAGCTCTATACTCTTCACCACCTGCATCATCAGGGACCCTATCTAAGACACTCCTGAGCAGGCTCTTGCAACAACTGTAATAGCAGAGGCACAGACCGGACGCAGCGTGGTCCCCAAACAGGCAAAAGCATGGCAAGACAGCTGATCTATGCGCTTGTCCTCCCCAGGGACAGGGTAGCAGAGTCAGGGGAATGCATGACGGATGTGTTGGACAACCCCAAAACTGGTGCATCCACTTTGGGAGGACATGATCAACTTTAACCACCTCAGCGGGAAAGGGATACCTCTTATCCCAACTCTTTGGTACCCCGGGAAGCCTGCTAGGCTGTTCCCACTCTTTGAGCACCAGATTATTAAAATGAGTTTGTTCAGGAAACTCCAAGCGTGGTTTAACAGTATGAAACAGCTCCCCCTGCTGCCACGGCAGGAGGAGAGATACAAAGTACTTAAAAAATGTGAGCTAGAAGTCTGTCAGTATCATCTGAAGCCCATGGGTCAGACCCAGACTCAGCATAGCCCCTAGGCTGATCCTCAGATGATTCTGAATCAGAAAATAATTCCCCCTCTTCCAGGGGGGTATATCCAGTAATATCAAAAAACTCCTCAGCCTCCATAGGAAAGAGAATAATACCGGGTGCCAAATGCCACCGCTTAGCAGGAGCCTTACGCGGACCAGACCCAGCAATATGCCTTTGAATGCTGGCCACCCGGGCAGCCAAATCAGGTATGCACCTCACTGGGAGTCAGGTGTAAGCGTGGGGGGGTAGGCGAAGCCAGAGGGGGCGCAGCACTAGGCCCAGCCGCAGGTAACCCAGACTGCAGCGCAGGGTACACAAACTCGGACGTCATCACTGACAGGGGATACCCCACATGCAATACACAGACGGTCTTGTCCCGAAGGAACTCTGAGCACATTATCCTGAGAAGCCTCCATATGGTGATTATCACGGCACAACAAGCCAATAGGGATTGACGCTAATAATAGCAACCTGGGATGCCCCAATAACCCACTAGGGAAGTGGGAGGTAAGGGAATACAATAGCCCTCCAATAAGAGTTAACACTAAATAGAGGGGATAGGACCGGGAGAAACCACAAAAGTTTGACCCGCCTACAAGACATAAGCAAATAGCAATACAGTAAAATACAAAGTAAACCAGCCCGCAGGGGCACTTACGAACCGCGATAGGGAGACGCCAGACACACGCAGCGAGAGAACTAAAATGGCGCCCGCATATACCTCGAGGGGCGGGCTGTGGAGACAGTGATGCAGAACGCGTCAGCCGCAAGGCCCACCCCCCTCGAAGAGCGCGAAAACGCGCCCACATGACAAGGCCAGCCAATGATGGCGCAGCAGCGCCTGAGGCGATGTCGCCGCCGACCGCGGAGCGGAGTACGAGCGCGCGGCGGCAAAAGAAACCAGTGCAACCAATTCAAAAGGAATCATAACGTAAATCATCATAGTCAAGACATGCACCCCCCCCCCCCCCCCCGAGATCTACCAGGGAGAGCGAAGGGGAAGCAACGGCCAGCCTAAAAGGAGCCAACTGAGGGGACAGGGGGCAAGGGGCATCCCATAAGGCTCACCATGGGCCTGTACCGCCTACCCTTTGGTGGGGGGACTGCGTTTGGAGCAGCGCTCCTTAGAACCTGACAGCGGTGCTGCCTACCTTCACCCAAACCAGTGCAGCCTAAGCTGGGAGGCAGTAAAAGGAAACGGGTGGGAATAGTCCTACAGGACCACAGGCTAATAAGCCCCACTCACCTGCGAGTAGAGAGAGCCATCTTCTAGTCATCGCAGCCCAGACTGCAGAGAAAATCTGGGGAATTTGTGGGAGGTCCCTGGTATATATGGGGCCGGAAGGAGCCACTTTTTCTGTCTCTGCAGTCCAGCGCCATCTTGTGGATGTAGAACCCATGTGTAAGGAATCTTCTGGAGCAGGACATGCTGTATACTTAGAATACAATGTCATTCCATGCGTTTTCACTTTGTTACTGGTGTATAGGTGTTCAAACTGTGACTTTGATCACAGCGCCCAGCTTTAGAGCGCCGACGCTGTGTGTGTGTAGTTTTTTGGTAAATATGGTGTGGAGCGCTGAGTGCCAGACGCACTGAGCTAGCGCTACCTTTTGCTCCCTGCAGCGCTGTACTGGTGTTAGAGTTCCCAAAACACTAGGTTACAGCACCCAATACTCGCTTACAGCATCTACTAGCGGTCACTCTAAGCGCCACTATACAGACGCTTATCTGGCAATACGTGCCACTAGTAGTGAATAAGCCTCTAAATGTACAAAATAAGCTCAGCACCTTGGAGGACATTATTATGGCACAAAAAAGCCATTGAAAGTGGACTTTCCTTTTAAATAGTGGCAGGTAGAAGGATGAAAGCTGCACACAGGAAGATGCATTTGAGGTATGCCAGCTGCAGTGCCTCATTTCTTCACCAGAGCCAGACTGCAGAGGGATAAGTCCCAACAATTGTGTATTTTCCCTAGGAAGCACCAGTCGCATCCATGCCAGTGCTCCGCAGGGCACCACCTAATTCCAGGTGTGTGGTTTTTGTGGTACGTTACTCTACATCTGGTCAGATCTCACAACAGCAGCAGCATCTTTCTAATGGAGGTCACTTTTTGACTAAACTTCCGCTTTTATAGTTATGGAGAGATAAAAGTTTAACCCACTCCAGATCACACTGGCTCTAGGGCGGCATATTCAAGTTCGCTTATTACACCCTTCAATAGTGGTTAACCTCCAGTGCTGTCTTCCTCTCAAAGGTCAAGGATCACTTCATTCAATGTCTACAGGTCAAGGCAATGAGTAGCTGAACCTAAGAGACACTCCAAAGCTCGGAGGACGCCTCCAAGTACAAGCTTCACATCTCAACACATCTGTCAGGCAGGCAGCGTGACAATTTCAGTTGTTGTACCGCATTCACTAGACATGTTGGCTTTTTATATGCATGGTGCTTTGGAGCGTCTTTTGCTGTAACTACTCATTGCCTTGACCTGCAGAACTTTTCAGGCCAAGGGTGACAGTAATGTCTTAACCATCTGTGTGCTGTTGTAGTGAATGTGTCATAAGTAGACAGACGGCACCATTGTGAATATGAAACTTAATCATGCCACTAATGTGAGAGATGAATGGCTATGAAGGTGGGCAAGGGCAGATTAACTAAAATGGAACAACACACTGCCAAATGGAGGGGGCTACTAGACATGTATAAAACAACTGTTCAGTGAACTCTACTGTGTATGTGGCTTCGAAGCAGAGTGTTAATGAGCCTCTGTTAATGAAGTTGCCAAGACAGGAAAGGCTTTAAATTTCATGGCAGTATCCAAAATTCTACCTCCTCTAGTTGTCTCTGAAGTCACATGCTCTGCTTCATTAAAAGAATAGACATTGGTGTGTCAGGTGAGAAACAATCATATGTTTTACCATATGATTGCATGTGCACATTATTCTATCTATACTAATGACTTAGTTGTAGAAGCCTGTTTAATAAAATACCAGTCTTCCTTCATGACACTGCACGGATTATAGTTTCCTTACAGTAAATGATCATTCCTATTGCATTCAACAAAAACACAAGCAATTAATCCAAATTAATATTTAATTTGTAAAAAAAAAAGTTAGCAAAGTATCACGTCAGTGCGAAGGGTCCTGCAACGGAATTATCAGAATTTCAGATCCCTTCTCCAAAAGTGGGATTAAGGCTTCAGCCCCTGTTGCTCTGTGGTATTAAGGTGCTTTCCATCTAAAAGTCGTACCAGCTTATCCATGGCAGTACTGCAAGGCCATATGTATGTTCTGCTCTGCAGAATATCTAGGACCCAAATGACTTTACTACATGGCTTCCTCTTCTCAGCAGCCATAACCTTGATCACCATAAGCCTGCTGGAAAGGAGGCAGAGGCCCTAAAACAAACTCTGAACATGTGTCCTTTCCGATTGTCAAAGAACACCAACGTGTGAGGTTTCTTGGTGGAACATAGAGCAGCTTCTAAAACCTTGTACCTGTGGTGGAGTTATATTGCATACTTCCCTGGCAAGTGTGGTGCAGAAGATGTGCGCATTTCCAGTGTCCTCCTTGGCACAGTTTACATTTACAAAGGCTTTGACATTGTACAAAAGAGCCATGGTGCTGGCAGTTGGTAAAAGTGAAGGAATAAAACTCAAAGGTTATATCTGCTGAGAAATTAAGGGATTTGTAGCCGTTAACCACTTCCGTTGGCAGTGCAAAAATCCCCCAGCCAACTCTATTACTTATAATAGGGCTTCTATGGCAAGTATAAAACAGCTATGACAGATGCCATTTTCCATCCCAGCCACAGAAGGGCGAGGTATGTTTGGATTGGCAGGTTCCAAGCACTCCAGCAAAACCAATGAACCATCAACACACTTGTTGATTGACCACTGAAGAGCAAAAAAAAAAAAAATGCCCACACCCATTGTATACAGTACATGAGGAAGGAGTAGGAATGTTTTTTGTTCCTATCCAACTCTCTAGGAGTTTTGGACTGGCAAATCACATGACCACCAGACCCATAGGAAGATTACAGAGTAGCTAACTGGGTCATTGCCCTGAAAGGAAAAGAAGAGTAGAAATGAAGCCAAAAAACTAGATTTCTATTGCCTATAGTTGAACCTTAGAATCGTTTTAATAAAATATAAAGGTGTTCAAAGCAAAAATGTGTAGGTGGCGAATAATAAAAAAAAAACAATTAGAGTCAACATGCCCAGGGTATATAGAACACTAGGCAGATGTAGAAATAATTTTAGTTTTTATCGGGAGCCTAACTATATATTTTCAATTTGGCTGTAGTGCTCAAACAGCAAGCTTTTTGAACATACAAATGTTGGGATAGGGTGAGAGGGGTCACTGGCACAGAAGCATGTTTTGAGCTGGTCCTTCTGGTCATAATGGAACTTAACTACCTTTTCCTGGAGGCCACACAATGCAGGATTTAAAGTGGAACTTCAGTCTAAAGTTGACCCCCTGCCCTGTCACCCTTTACTGGCTGAGGCAGGAGGGAGGTTACAAAGAAAGAAAAAACCTGTACCTGCTCCTCCGGCGCTCCAGATCCTGGTAGCCGCCATCTTGCCAGAATGACAAAGAGCTGCATCCCACGGCTCTGAGTGTACTCCCACTGCCCATTCAAGTGAAGGTGTGCCGAGTCACCCTGGCAAGATGGCGGCTGCCAGGATCCAGAGCGCTGGCCACACAAAGACTAGGGGAGCACCGATGGACCGAGGATAGGGTTAGATTTTCTTTTTTGTAACCCCTGTCCTGCCTCAGCACCAGGGTTGGGGGTCAACTTTTGACTGAAGTTCCACTTTAATGTGGCCAGCTCTCATGAAAAAATGTTTTAGAATTCCCTCCAACATTGCCAGGATCTGCTGCTCCAGTCACTTTGGTGTTTTGTTTTTGTACGTGAAGCCAATGACTTGACCACCCTAAAAAAAAAAAAAACTAGGCTGGCTTCTCTTTTGGCTTGACCAGAGGAGCTGTGGCAGAAAGATGCCACCCTGCCTTAGCAACAGAGAGAGGGGATTCCAGCCCTGGAGGTAGAAGAACATAGCTGGTGCCACCTACTGCTGACATGCTGTGCCCATTATTTCATTATCTGGACGGTCATTCTGAGAGTCAGAGTTTCAGGTGTGCATTAAAGCTTACCTGGAGAACTGCACAACCCCCGCCACAGAAGCATCCTTATTTAGGGTGCCTGCCATGCAAACAATAAAAAAACAAAGTTCAGCACGACTACTTTTTAGGTCTGAGCCCACCAACATCCAATCGAGATGTGCATGTCTACCTGGTGAACCCAACTGGTTGCTTGTGGTCACACAGGGCACCAGAGCCACTGCTGCTTATTTCTGACTTCCTCTTAATGTTTGCATGCTGGGGCATCACAAATTGGGAGACCCCAGTTGGTGAGGATGAGTGATCCTTTAGGACTGAAGATCAACTTTAGGCAAAAAGAACTAGGACTATCCTTGTTGTAGTCTGCTCCATAAGTGTGTGCACTCACAGCCAATTTCCTTACTAAAAAAGCAGGGCCATTATAAGGTACAACTGCCATGTTGGTTTGTAGCCACATTATTTACTGTCTTGCCACCCAATATGTAGGACAAGTTACTTGGAAGTCACAGGAAACCTCACCTTGGTTAAGGAAAGAGACCCAAGCTGTTACAGCAGCAGAGTAATCAGTTTTACTGCATAAGTTATCCCTTTATACACCTAGGACCTGAGGGAGTTAAATGCAATCTAGGTGCTGCCAGCAATGCATTGGGTGAGCTGAGATATGTCTCTGGATGTTGTTCTATGATATATAATCCTTAGACTGCAAAACATCACTCCTGAGAGTTTACATAATTGGTGGGGCGAGGCATGGTGGCAGCAGCAGCAGGAAGTCAAGGAAGGAGAGGTTCAGCTGGCTTTAGGAGCCGGGCTGCCACGATTAGCCCTGACGAAGAAGAGGTTATAAGGCGTGATACAATTCACCAAAAGAGCAGACAGCACTGCAGCCTGTACAAATAAGGAGGGTAATTGTTCTTCAACAAGAGCCCAGCTCATTGAGGGCGTGTACTGATAACACTCATATCAACAGAGCACTGCACTCACAGCACACGCGCACAGGTACTGCAGACTGGAAAAGTATCAAAAATGAAAGCGGGCTGGGAGGGGGAAGAGAAGTACGGGCAGTGATAGGAAGGGTTGGTCAGCCACAGCAAGGCCACCGCAGCTCAAGGTTTTGGTCTTGGCACCAGCTCTTCATTGCATCCTAACCAGCTGAATATTTAAACCGTCTTCCTGGCAGTAAGCACCCGCACGATGGAGCCCACTCCGCCTGCAGCTAAAGCCTGCAAAGACAACAAGCAGATCAAATATTAGCAAATAGGTCTCTATGTAATGAGCATTTTCTAACAAGGACTTCTCCTCCATTCACTCAGGGACACACAATTATACTAGGGTTAGGCATTGTGTTCACATTCCTGTGGCTTTACTGTGGACAACCATTAGGATTTGCTGGGCTCGGGAGAAGCATCTCCGTGCATTTCCAGTAATTCTGCCCTTCATTTTACTTTTTGCATGAGGGGACACCCCAAATCAAGTTGTGCCATTGGGTGGGGTATAAGCAGACCTGCAGTCAGTTTAACCGGGAGTCTGCCTGAACACTGTGGAAGGGAGCTGTTATATTCTTACACCATTAGTGTCAGCCTGATGAACAGATTATTAGCCTAGCATAAGCTGTTATGCCCAATGAGAAGGACAAACAGATGCGCAGACTAGGGATATTTAGCCTGAGGGATACCCGAATTGGGATGCCCTGTGATTTAAGCAACTATGAGGCATACCAATTCAGGATGCCCCTGTGTGAGCCTTTTGGATCGCCCTACATTTACTGACCTTTTCCACTCTGCAGGCTGCATCTTTGGTCAGTGTGGCTGAGGCATGCGCCCCGTGCCCAGCCATAAAGATATGTTGGGGAACGGGAGCGTGCCACACACTGGGGGGAAACCAGGATGTGGCCACTTACTTATGCCGGGCTTCTTTTGTTATCTAGTTATACTGCCTCTGGCAACTTTCAGTCCAATGATAGAGCACTATTTACACCTAAGCACTGATAAGTGTGTTATTTTGGGAGAGAAAAAATGCCTTATGTGTAAGAATGTCACTAAAGCAGAGGGCAAGGGCTGGTGGTATCAAAATTCAGGGTGCCCCATCATGCATTATCTAGAGGCGATACCAGGCAGACCTATTTTCCTTTACGGCCAGCCGCTAGTTCACCAACTGACATGATTGCTGGCAGTCTCTGAAGTTGACAGGGTGGCCACACAGCAAGACCATTCTAGTCAACCCAACTGGATACCTGTGTCCTGTGGGGCAGTAAACCAGCAGCGAAGGGCTAAGCGTGGCAGTCATGGCCTAGCGGTAAGGAAGCCGCCTTGTAACCAGAGGGTGGCAGGTCTGATTACTGGCCATGAGACATGGCTAAAGTGATTTTGAGCAAAGCCCTTAACCTCCCTAACTGCTCCCTGAGTTCCATAATTAGGGCAGCCCATTGCTCCAGGCATGTGTACACTCACTGCAGGGATGGGTTAAATGTGGAGGAAAAAAAACTATATGTGTTCAAGCATACAATGGCCACCTATGCTCCAAAAAGGAAAAAATCCAGAAGAACTAAGAAAGTGGGTCTACTTTGAATCTGGCTTACTGCTAGTGCTTGGCAGGGGTAAGTGGATTGGAAGTCATTTTTGACTGTCGGTTCGTTATAGGCACATCACCGAGGCAGCATTATAACCAACCTGTGGCTTCTATGAAGACTGCCTAATAAATACAGTCACAGTCATACAGTCATGATTTGGGCTGGGGGTCCAACCAGCAGAACACCCTTACTCCCAGTTTTTTATATACAGCATTATTTTTGCTAAGTAGCATGCCGTGCATTTGAGAATAATTTAGTGGATTGTGTTTCAGTTTCCCCTATTTATGTGGGGGGCGCTTTACAGCTAAATATACAGTACAGTATATTAAGGAGACCACATATATCAGCCACTATTCTGCTAGTATGGCAGATCTGACTATCCAATACATAGGCTGCTTTGGAGCCTGGGTACAAACATGCCATAGCAGCTGTGGGCACACTGCTTGGGATTGATCAGCCAGCAATTGGCCTCTGCTTTGCGCTCACCTTTTCATGCCACTGAAGTAGCACGGCGCTGCTGTTGTCCGATGGACTCTCGAAGCCCTTGTAGATATATTTCATTAGCAGGTCCACGTCATTCTTGTCTAGTGACTGAACGGCTTTCTCTATCTCGTTTGTTTTAAATGAGATCAGAACTTTCAGAACTAGACTTTCTGCCCGATCCTGCAACAAGAAAATACAACCATACATTGGAACAAACTCTCTCTATAATAATGTCTGTAGGTGTAGCCATCACTACCCCCCCCCCCATTATGATCACATAGGTGCTTGTGTGTATATGGTGAATTGTATCAAACCACAATCCAGGCATTAATCAAGCCTACTTTAAAGCTTCAGCCAAAACAGTTTTGCAGCTATGGATAGAACATTTTTTCCACCTGGAACATTGGCCTCACTTTCTGCTTCTTGTGAATAAAAGAAAAGCTCAGATCTTCCTAATTAGGTCTGACACAGAAAAAAAAACAAACATAGGTGACTCCAACTTGTCCGCTCCATTAGTCATTTAGCATCACTAGGCGTTACTGGCATACAGTATATGGTATCTAGAAAGGAACCACATAGTATATGCGTAAGACATTACCTCCTCTTCCTCCTCTCACAGCACAGCCCACTAGAATACATTTGGTAAGTGCAAAAAGGAGGAAGAATGTGGTGCGTGGTATGAAGAGGAAGTATAAAACAAGATGTCCAGAGCTAGACATGACTAAGCACGATGCTCATTAGCCACAAGAAACTCAGCCTTGCCTGAATGTCAGAAGACATTTCAGCCATTACAGCTATAAGAGGCTGCAGGAAAGGTGTATAGACAGACGAGCATTTATACTGGAACTTGCCCCAGAGCCCCCCAATCAGTAACTATTAACAAGAATGTGGTTTACAGCTTACGCTGGATGTTGCTAAGAATTGGGGGTTATCACCTATGTATGAATTATTCTAAATGCACAGCAATATCAGCTGGTTATACTGCACCCAAACCTGTGTTTGTCCGGTATGTCTTTGGAATAAATTAATTGTATTTTAATAGTGGGGTTTTTTTACAGAGGTTTTTCTTTGGGGGGGCTGAGGGTTCTGTGAGTATATTAGCACGTACAGGAACCTATACATTAGCGGGGGCCAAGTTATGGGGTGTAAGAATACTAGGACAGAACAGCAGCCACTTGTATAACCTATTAAAAACACTTCTCTAACTAAACAAGAAGAAACATTGTTATTTTAAAAGGAAGGCATTTGATGTAGTGATTGTTTAACCCTTTAAGTGCCAGCCTACCTGGAGATTTTGTCACCCTTTGTTGCCAGACCATTTTGCACTATTTTGCGCTCCCCATGTTCAACTGTGGTTTTTGAAGGGATTTCCAGGGATTTCCCAGGAAAGTGATATATTGTTTTTTTCCGCAGAGTCTGGGCTTTAACATGAAATGTCTTGTTTGTCAATTTTTAGGTGTATTCTCAATATTTTTGGATGAAATATGTGCAAAAAAACCCCCAAAAAACTATTTTTTACAATTTGTAGTGTTTTTTTGTAATAAAAAATGTAAGTTTCTCACTAAAATCTTATTGCGCGTGAAACACCAATTTATCCCGGTTACAGCGGTACCACATATGTATTGGTAGACACCCTTTCCTGCCCAGGCGACTCCCCCAAACTGAAACAACGCTTTAGGAGATTTTCAGATAAAATACAACTATGCTACGCGCTAAGCGCACCTTGCAGTTTTTCAAGAAAAACAACCCTTTACATTTGAAATACCCCCGACAAACTATATATTCTCTGGAAGTACACACCTCAAGCTTTCTAGACGTACCAGGTTTGTTGACATGGGTGCAGTTTTCTGGAGTTAACCCCTCAATATATTCTTTGGTTGCACAGGGTTTCCCTAAAAAAGAATAAAAATGCAGAATCAAAACCACATTTTCCTAAAAAAAACTATATGGAAACAAGAAAAAAACTGAAAATCTGAAAAAGCAACATGCCCCGAACAGAACAATACCCAGCATGCATAGGTCCTGTCAAGGGAAGAGTTGCCAAACACACCAAAGTAAAGCATGTGCGTAACAGCAATTTTACTTCAAAATTTCAGCTCTGCAGACAATGTGCGCACCTTGTGCTTTTTCTACCAAAACAAGCCTTTACATTTGGAATATCCCCCATAAACCATATATTCCCGGAAAGTACACATTTTAAGCTTTCTAAGCGTACCCAGCTTGTTGTCGTGGACTCATCTTTCTGGAAGTAATCCCTTGAAGAATTCTTAGGTTGCACAGGGTTTCACAAGAAAATGTATAAAAAAGCCGAATAAAAAAACACCTTTTCCTAAAATATCAATATGCAAATAAGAAAAAACAAGCTAAATCTGAAAGCGCAAGGTCCCCCGAGCAGAACAATACCCAACATGCATAGGTACTATTAACCCTTTTAATTGCCAGCCTACTTGAACTTTTGTCACCCTCTGTTGGTCATTTTTCCCCATTTTGCGCCATGTTTAACCGTGATTTTTGCCGGAATTTCCTGGAAAATATATATATTTTTTTTTTGCAGCAGAGTTTAGGCTTTAACATTAAATGTCTTGTTTGTAATTTTTCTGCTGTTTTTTAAATATTTTTGCGTAAAAAAAACAAAAAAATAAATAAAATAATATTTTTTAAACAATTGTCTCCTTTATTTTAAATAAAACATTTGTTTTAGTAATGAAAACCATATTGCATGTGATAGCCCCATTTCTCCCGATTACAACGGTACCACATATGTATCAATAGCCCCCCATTCTTGCCCAGGAGACCCCCCCAAACTGAAAATAGCACTTTATAACATTTAAAAACAAAATACTACTATCCACACTATAAACGCAAGGGGTTAATTTAAAAAGAAAATGACATAGGGACCCCCCTCCCAGGGGTGGGGGGACCCCGTTTGTTTTGGAATTTTAAGGGTTAGGGTTAGGCTAAGCTCAACCCTAACCCTTAAAATTAGAGAAAAAATGACATAGGATCCCCCCTCCCAGGGGACCCCATTTTTTGGGGGGAATTTTAAGGGTTAGCGTTAACCTAACCCTAACCCTTAAAGTGGACCAACACCCAGGATTTTCACTATCCTGGGTTTTGTTCCACTTCCGCGGGGGTGCCCCGCTGCGTGAAACCCCCGAGAAAGGTATAAAAAAACTCACCTCACCCCGCTCCTACGGCGCATGCGCGAGCGCTCGTCCAATCAGAGCGCTCAGAGCCGCTGTGGTATGCACGGACAAGGGACGGACAACCACAGCAGCTCCGAGCACGCTGGCAGCCGCATCTCGCGCTTCCCTCTAACAGGGAGCGTGCCCGCGCCGGCCATTCACAAACGGCGCCCTGCTAGACAGAAGCGTGAGAGGCGGCGGAGGCCCGTGCATGCATCGTTGGAACGGGGATAAGGTAAGGCGAATGGGGCGTCCTGGGGGGTTTCACACAGCGGGGCATCCCGATTTCGGATGCCCCGCGGTGAGGGATCTGATCGGCCCTAGAATCTTATAGATTCCCGTGCTGATCAGCCTGGGTGTTGGTCCACTTTAAAAAAAAAAAAAAGAAAGACGTAGCATCCCCCCCCCCGTCATTTAAAAAAAAAAAATTAAGGGTTAGGGTTAGCCTAACCCTAACCCTTAATTTTTTTTTTTTAAATGACGTAGGGTCCCCCCTCCCGGGGGGGGGGGGGGGGGGGGACCCTACTTAATTTTTTTAAAAAAAATTAAAAAAAAAAATGACGTAGGGTCCCCCCTCCCAGGGGGGGGGGACCTCATTTTTTTTTTGAATTTTAAGGGTTAGGGTTAGGGTTAGGCCTAACCCTTAAAATTCAAAAAAAAAAATGACGTAGGGTCCCCCCTACCCGTCATAACCAGCCCGGGACCAGCTATGGGGGCTTGTAGGCACAGAGTGGGGGGGCCAGCTTTTGTGGCCCCCCCACCCTGCAGCCTACGAGCCCACATACCCTATGTGGGCCCGGGCTCTTCTGCCCCCCCCTGGCCTTTGGGGAGGCAGGTAATAGGGGATGCCTCGTGAACTGGTATAAGGGGTCTCATGGACCCCTTACCAGTTCACAAGGGGTTAACAGTAAAAATAAACACACTGACACTTTAATAAAAAATTTTATTAAAAAATAAAAACTTTTTTTTTACTTTACTTACCTCCGATCGTCAGCTCCTTTGTCCCTCGATGTGTTGACAGATGTGATCATGCTGGCTGCAGTAGCAGAGGGGCAGGTGATGATCTGATCACCTGCCCCTCTGCTCCTGTGGCCAGCATGATCGCATCTGAATGAACAACAGCCGGGAGCCAGGACGACACCCGGTGAGTGACGTCACAAAGGGGGCGGGGCTTTGAGCCGAGATCGCGATAAGCCCCGCCCCCAAGATGGCGGCGCCCGTCGGAGCAGGAGGGGGGAGAGCCCTTTCAGGCTCTCCCCTGAAGGTGAAGAGCCAGGGGGGGGCGATCGGAGGCCCCCCCAGTGAAGAAGAGACCTGTCGGGAGGCAGCGCGACCTAAGGTAAGTGAATGTCATTTTTTTTTTTTTTACACAGATAGCAGCTGCTGCTGCCGAACGGGGGGGGGGGGGCACTATTCCGGGGGCTCTCCTGGAGCCATCCGAGACCCCACGGGGGATCGGATGGCACCAAATTAAAGAGGAGACCCGGCCGGATCTAACGAGGGGTCAGGTGAGTATTTTTATTTATTTTTTTGCCCACTAGCAGGGGTAGATGCCAGGCACGTGAATTTTACGTGGCTGGCACTTAAGTCCAGGAGAAGCAACCACGTAAAATTTACGTGGCTGGCATTTAAAGGGTTAAGCCACATGATTTAGCGATAACATTGCACCCTGAACAACATAGGGAGCATGCCTGCACAGGCCATTCACAAATGCCTGCCTGCTAAAGGTATAGAAGGGAGCAGCGACGCACGCTCATGAGTCATTGGATCGGGGAAAAGGTGAGTTTACTTGGCGACCTGGGGTTTTTTTACACAGCAGGGTATCCCAAATTTGGATGCCCCGGGGGGCGTGTATGTCTGCCTTGGAGTCTCAGACTCCAGGGTAGGTTTTGGTCCACTTTAATAAAGCAGACTTCCAGTTTCTGAGTAGAGCCCCTCTCCAGTATGCCCAAATTGGAAATATTTAGAAATAAAACCCTCACCTGATCCCATGGTGGAAGCTTAGCAATGTACAGCTCGATCCCAGTTGGTGAGCCGCATGTAGACAGTGAGAGTGCCAATAACAATCTCTGTAGCAGCCTCATTGCCAGCAACCTGTGGGAAGCCAGGGACAATCAAGGCTCTAGGTGTCCGACTTACATTGCAGCATTGGGCACCTAGCAGGCGAGTCATTTTAGTTTCTAACTCCCCAAATTGGGTTCACATGCAGCAGTCCATACTCCCTACTTCTGGGTTCCCTGTCCCACATCCAGTCACATGAGTGGAAGCTGTAGAGTAAGGACAAAAACAGGGTGCATGGGCTGCCACTTCCCGGCACGGGTTGAGAGCACATCCTCTTTAAACAAACCCTAAAGTCAGAAAGTAGCCTCCCTCCCATTGGACTAAGTCACATTAGGACATTAAGACAAAAAAAAATGTAGACACTTGAGTGGTGGGAATGGGACCGCCGCAGGAACACACAGCTTGGATCAGGCAAGTTTACTTTCTGTTTTAATTCCATAACGTGACTTAATGCTAGGGGGAGGAGGGTTACTTTTCCACTTTAGGGTCAATTTACGCAATGGATGATATCCATGGTATCCAAAACAAACGTTGGTATTATCGAATCCAATGAGAGTAGGTAAACCAGTGACCTTACCTTAGTAGACTGATTTTTTGTATTAATCGGTGGATTCTTTAAAGCAGCATGCAACGCACCCACCAGGTTTCCTGTGCGCACATGTTAAGGAAATCACAAGAGAAACATGTACAGTGAGACAAGCGGAGGGTCATTAGTCATAGATGTAATAACATGTTTAATTTCATCTGGAGAATCATTGTGATCAGCTCCAAGGCAGGGTAAGTGCACAAGGCATAGGCCAACTGTGACATGCTCTCCAGCCCTTAGGCAGAAGGCATCGGGCTCCCTGGCCTATTGGAAGCAGCAGTGTGCATCCAGACCAGCTATCCCAAGTGATATTAGCTCAGTATGGCCAGTCTGGGAAAGGATCTCCACTCAGCAATAACCAGGATATAGGTCCTCTTTAAAACAATAGCCCGTAAAATGTGGTTCTCCTCACTCCATGCTTATTACTGGAATGCTAAGTGTGTAACAACACAGCAGATGAGCGGACATCCGCCCAGTAGGAAATAAGATCCCCCTCTGGTCTATTTTAGGAGAAGTGATGCGGGTATCTGTGCCAGCTTACAGGGAGAAAGCCAAGAGTAAAACTGCTAAATAAGCCTGACTCTCCAGCTTACCGAGGAGCCCACTTCCTGCATTCCTGAACTGCGAGCAAGACCTAGCTCGCCTCCCCGCTGCCACTGGAACGCAGCGCGCTTATCAATCCCACACATCCAGGTATGACCAAGGTGTGTGCAATGGCAGAGCCCAGCACGAGCACACACCCTCTCAGCCCTTTGTCCCACACTCCCTAGAAAGAGTATAAATATACACACACTGATCATTGTCAATATCAAAAGAGTTAAAGCTCCACAGTACAGAGCTGGAAGGGAAGAGGTGAAGAATGCAGAAGAACACGGCCACATGAGCTTCCTCTTCCTTCTCAGCTCAATGGCGTCATTATTGGGCAATCTAGGCTAAACGAATCAATCTGTTCCAGTCTGGGAGGCCCTCCTGTAGCTATGCCTACATTGCCCTACACACCTATAGAGATCACCAGCATTGCTATACACACCTATAGAGATCACCAGCATTGCCCTACACACCTATAGAGATCACCAGCATTGCTATACACACCTATAGAGATCACCAGCATTGCTATACACACCTATATAGATCACCAGCATTGCTATACACACCTATAGGAGCCACTTGCACTGCCATACACACCTACAGGAGCCACCAGTCCCCAGCACTGATAGAAACCCCTAAAGCAGCAGCCCTCTAGCATTGATAATACACCCTTATAGAAGCAGCCACCAACACTGATAGGCACCACTATAGCAGCAGTCCCCACCACTGACAGACACCCCTACAGCAGCAATCCCCTAGCACTGATAGACTGATCCCTATAGAAGCAGTCCCTAGCACTGATAGACACAGGTAGAGAAGCAGTCCCCAGCACTGACAGACACTGGTATAGAAGCAGACCCAGGCACTGACAGACACCGATATAGAAGCAGTCCCCAGCACTGGCAGACACCTCTACAGAAGCAGTCCCCAGCACTGACAGACACCCCTATAGAAGCAGTCCCCAGCACTGACAGACACCCCTATAGAAGCAGTCCCCAGCACTGACAGACACCCCTATAGAAGCAGTCCCCAGCACTGACAGACACCCCTATAGAAGCAGTCCCCAGCACTGACAGACACCCCTATAGAAGCAGTCCCCAGCACTGACAGACACCCCTATAGAAGCAGTCCCCAGCACTGACAGACACGGGTATAGAAGCAGTCCCCAGCACTGATAGACACCCCTATAGAAGCAGTCCCCAGCACTGACAGACACTGGTATAGAAGCAGTCCCCAGCACTGACAGACACGGGTATAGAAGCAGTCCCCAGCACTGATAGACACCCCTATAGAAGCAGTCCCCAGCACTGACAGACACTGGTATAGAAGCAGTCCCCAGCACTGGCAGACACCTCTACAGAAGCAGTCCCCAGCACTGGCAGACACCGGTATAGAAGCAGTCCCCAGCACTGATAGACACCCCTATAGAAGCAGTCCCCAGCACTGATAGACACCCCTATAGAAGCAGTCCCCAGCACTGATAGACACCCCTATAGAATCAGTCCCCAGCACTGATAGACACCCCTATAGAAGCAGTCCCCAGCACTGATAGACACCCCTATAGAAGCAGTCCCCAGCACTGATAGACACCCCTATAGAAGCAGTCCCCAGCACTGATAGACACCCCTATAGAAGCAGTCCCCAGCACTGATAGACACCCCTATAGAAGCAGTCCCCAGCACTGATAGACACCCCTATAGAAGCAGTCCCCAGCACTGATAGACACCCCTATAGAAGCAGTCCCCAGCACTGATAGACACCCCTATAGAAGCAGTCCCCAGCACTGATAGACACCCCTATAGAAGCAGTCCCCAGCACTGATAGACACCCCTATAGAAGCAGTCCCCAGCACTGATAGACACCCCTATAGAAGCAGTCCCCAGCACTGATAGACACCCCCAGCACTGATAGACACCCCCTATAGAAGCAGTCCCCAGCACTGACACCCCCTATAGAAGCAGTCCCCAGCACTGATAGACACCCCCAGCACTGATAGACACCCCCTATAGAAGCAGTTCCCAGCACTGATAGACACCCCCAGCACTGATAGACACCCCCTATAGAAGCAGTCCCCAGCACTGATAGACACCCCCTATGGCTGCACTGACAGACACCCCTATAGAAGCAGTCCCCAGCACTGATAGACACCCCTATAGAAGCAGTCCCCAGCACTGATAGACACCCCTATAGAAGCAGTCCCCAGCACTGAGAGACACCCCTATAGAAGAAGTCCCCAGCACTGACACCCCCTATAGAAGCAGTCCCCAGCACTGACACCCCCTATAGAAGCAGTCCCCAGCACTGATAGACACCCCCAGCACTGATAGACACCCCCTATAGAAGCAGTCCCCAGCACTGATAGACACCCCCTATGGCTGCACTGACAGACACCCCTATACCTTTCAACTTTTCAGTTTGGGAATGTGGGACAGTTGTTAAATTAAGCCACGCCCCCTCATTAAGGGATGGATAGGAGATTATTACAGGCTTTAACAGTTGAATAGACAAATGAATCATTTATTGATGCAGGTCTGCATGTTACACGCCAAAGAGGGATAAATGAGAACAACGAGCGACAGGGGGACATGGACTCAAAAGAGGGACAGTCCCTCAAAATCAGGGACACTTAGGAGGTATGCACCCCCTATGGCAGCACTGACAGACAACCCTATAGCAGCCCCCTGCCCTAATGCACATCGGTAAGTACCGGTATGCATGTGACCCGCCATATAGCAGTGTCGGTATTTGAGCCATTGAGGCGCCCTGACAGAAAGGATATCCCCGGATAGCTCCGTCCACCTCCCCCTCGTCCGGTCCCTGCTGGCCATCCGCCGCCTCCTCTTCGTCAACGAACTTGTTCTCGTCATATTCATCCACGTCCACTTTCCGGAAACGAGCAGACACCGTGTTCTTCGCCATCCTGTACCGGAGCACCGTGCAGCAGGCAGGGAGCGGCCAGCCTCAGTGCGCATGCGCGGCAGCTTCCGCTCTGGCTGCCGGCTTCCTGTCACCGCCCGCCTCTGTCAGTAAGGCTGGCGGCGTGTCGCCCCCATAAGCCTGCTGTGTGAGGCCGTGCTGCACTGCCGACCTGTGTCATGGCTTTCCTGTCACACCTGCATGAGCACAGCACCTATAGTGACCGAGACTGAGGGGGCCGCTGTTGACCTAAGAGGGTGCAGCTATGGGCAAACTAGGCTAAAAACTGAATAAATGGGGGGCAGTGTCTGACTGCAGTGCCCTGGCCCTTCCAGAGGAAATAATTTTTGGTGAAGGCCTAAAGTGGACCCAAATAGTATTTGGGTCCAATGGCTAAGATCCTGAGGAAGCATCAGTAAGACCAGATACAGTCCTACTGATTGGGATTCCTTAGCTAGTGGACCAAAAGTTTATTAAGATGTTTGGTCCACTGTAAAGTGGGTTAAAGTGGACCAAAACCCATGATATTCTTGGTGTGCCACACACCCCGCTTCACTTCTTAAATATTCATTACTCATGGGTTAATCACCTGCAGGTGACGTAGTGCAGAGAGGAAGTCTTGTAACGAGCCCCACCTTCCGGCCTATATATACCTGGTACCTCCCTTCAATCTCCAGTATTTTTCTCTCTGCGTGACTAGCAGAGGTTGGAAGTTTCCTTCTTACAGGTAGGTCGGGGCTTACCCCGCCACCCCCCTTTTGGTCTATTTCTGCCCGGTTTGAGTTGTATACCTCTATGGTGGATAGGAAGCCTCCCAGCTTAGGCTGCTCACCGGGTAATTGGTAGATGGCACAATTGGTGCCCAGGAGCTTATCTCCCCCGCTCATCTCCCTCTTGTGGGGGCAATGCGGCAGTCCGGCATGGTGATCCGGAAATGGGATGCCCCTGTCCCGAGGGTCCCCGTAGCCCTTTCTCCCCCGCTCCGGTCCTTTCTCCCTTCGCTTGGGGGGGGGGGGGGGGGGGGGTATGGAGGGTTATGTATCTTGTATGTGTTTTCACTGTGTATCTTGTATGTGTGTTCACTCTTACATAGTAACTGTGTTTTGGCCGGGGCTCCGGGCAGATGCTTAGGCACGGCCAGTGTGTTTTGGTCTGCTTTATGGGGGCGGGGCAGCGGACCGCGCTCAGTTGGTTCCCTCCCGCCTCCCTTCCCTTCCCGCTGCTCCGTGCGGCAGCCTGTGTGGCTGCGCCTGTGTCCTCCGCCGGCTCGGTGTCAGCCAGCGCGGCTGGTGGCATTCCCCCATTGATTGGAGCAGGGCGGCTCCCTGTGACGCGGGGGGGCGTGGCGCCGGCGAGAGCGGCGCCGGCGGAAGCGGCGCTCGGCGGCCTCAGCCTCACTTCCCTCTGTTGCGGTGAAAGGAGGTCTCGTGGGGGGGGGCGCGCGCTGCAGCAACACATGAGTTTGTGTGCTGCGGCTGGCAACATGTCCCTCCGGTCTGGCTCCTGGCGTCGGTGACAGGTAAGCGGTCTCGCTTTGGTGGGGCTGACTTTTAAGGAAGCACTCTCTTGTTTGAACTATTGTGAACATGCTGCTTTATTTTTCTCACAAGGGATCTGATGGTTTGTTTTTTCTTTCCTTTCAGATCCTGGGATCCCTCTTTTACTGCGGCCTCCGGCTCTATATTGCCTGGCTAGTCTTTCTTGATTTAATATTGCACATTTTGGATATATGTATACATATATATATATATGTATATATATTTATTTTGAGACTGTTAAAGGGGACCTTTTTCTCTTAAAAAAAAAAAAAAAAAATAATAATAAATCCCTCCCTTCCGGGACATATTTATAAAGGGGCATCCCGGGTTGGCTTATGCCTTAAAAGTCCCAGTATTTGCGATACCATAAATCACCAATATGGAGGCTTCTGTTACTACCGGAAACGACTCGTCAGAGCCGTCCAGGGGGTGTGTAAAATGCGGGGCTGCGCTCCCTGCTGATGATATTTTTATTTGCATTTCTTGTGCAAGGCAGATTGTTGCGCGTCAGTCTGCTGATCCGGCGGCTGACCCGTCGCAACCTCTATTATCTCCTGCCTCTCCCTCCCTGTTCCGGACCCCGCATGACATTGTCAAGGGTGGGGATTCGCAATCCGAGGTGGTGGTAGAATCAGCCAATCTTCGGGAAGTATTGCCCGTTAAAGCGGGGCTAAAGGCCTCTGCAAAACGGAAGCGTCTGACTCTGGTTTCTTCGGCTCCTCAGGACGAATTATGTGAGCCTGTGGAATGGTCCGATGGCTCCCCGGATGAGGGTGAATTCCTCTTGGAGTCAGATGAGCCGGCAGGTCAGCTTAAGGCTGATGCGATTGGCGATTGGTCAGCGGGGGTTGCCCTTGACACCCCCTCCATGCTGGCACAAATGTTTGAAATTTTGAATTTAGATCCGCCTGAGGCTGTCACCCGGCCGAAGGGCCAGTTGTTTGAGGAGCCTCAGCCGCGTTTGGTTTTTCCCAGACAGCACCACTTTGAGAGAGTGGTCCTGAAAGAATGGGAACATCCCACACGGTTATCTGGAATCCCTCCCAGTTGGGAAAAGCGTTATCCTTTTCCGCCAGAATTGCTGAAGCTTTGGTCCGTCCCTCCTGAAGTCGATACCCCTGTGCTAGGGTTAGCTAGCTCCGCTATGGTACAGTCTGCTGAGACCTCTGTCCCTAAAGATGGGGAGGATCGTAGGATTGACCAGTTTGCTCGCTATGGCTTCGTTTATGCTGGGTCAACAATGCGCCCCTTGTGCGCTTCGGCCCTTCTTCTGTTAGCGGTAAGATCTGTTATCCAGGGGCTATGCGAGGATCTCAATCCCGCCTGTGATGAGTTCGCTGCGCTTAAGCAGTGCGAGTCTTTTGTGTCTTACGTTCTATCCGCTCAGGACGATGCGCTGGCTATGAGTAGCAGGACAGCGGCGATGCTGGTCGCTATTCGTAGGTCAGTATGGCTGCGTCAGTGGTCGGCGGACTCAGCTTCTAAGAGGGTGCTCACAGCGCTCCCCTTTTTGGGGCTGCGGCTCTTCGGGGAGAAAATTGATTCAGTCGCAAAGGATGGCAAGATGCCACAACGCAGAAGGCCTCGACGCCCCTTTAGAGGGGCTGTTTCTGGTAGGCCGTCCTTTCGAGGATACAGAGCGGGTAGAGGGACTTCCCTTCCCTCTACCAGTCGTTCAGGTTGGACGCGGGGCAGGGGCCGTGGCCGTCCCGCCCAGTCCTGGGGCTCCAAGCCCAAACCTGCGGGTAAGCCCACTCAGCAATGAGGGGCCGCCCTCACCCGTGCGGGTGGGGGGACGATTGCGGCACTTCTCCCAGGTTTGGAACCGGGAGGTTCCAGACAGGTGGATTCAGGAGATAGTGTCGTCCGGTTACAAACTGGAGTTCGAGTCTCGCCCTCCTTCACGGTTCTTTCGGTCTCGGGTGCCCATCGATCCTTCGGCCGCACAGGAGCTCCTGGCGTCGGTGGAAAATCTGTTAGAGATGGCGGTCATCCGGCCGGTACCGCGTTTAGAGATGGGCCTCGGTTTCTACTCCAATCTGTTCGCTGTCCCCAAGAGGGATGGGTCGGTTCGTCCCGTCCTGGACCTGAAGTTGCTCAACAGGTTCATCCGTTTTCGGAAGTTTCACATGGAAACCTTGCGCACTGCCGTCGGCTCTCTTCGGCAAGGGGACTTCATGACGTCTATAGACATCAAGGATGCTTATCTGCATGTTCCCATCTGCCTCCCTCATCAACGCTTTCTTCGATTCATGTTGGAGGATCGGCATTATCAGTTCGTGGCACTTCCGTTTGGCCTTACCTCAGCGCCAAGAGTGTTCACCAAGGTGTTGGCAGGGGTCATGGCCATTTTCAGAGCTCGGGGCATTCGTGTCGTACCTTATTTGGACGACCTTCTTATCATGGCTCCGTCACCCGATCAATCGGAGAAGGACACCAGGGTGGTGCTCTCCACGCTGGAAAGTTTCGGTTGGGTGATCAACCTCTCCAAGTCCTCCCTCGCTCCGGCCAGAGTGGTGTCCTTTCTGGGGATGCGGTTAGACTCTTATCAACACAGAGTGTTTCTCCCTCAGTCCAAAATTCTTTTAATTCAGGAGTTGGCTCGAGTCCTACTCTCCATTCCTCGACCGTCCATCCGTCTGGGGATGAGGCTGGTAGGGTTGATGGTTGCCTCCTTCGAGGCAGTTCCTTTTGCTCAATTCCACACGAGGACGCTTCAGCTTTATCTGTTGGCGTCTTGGGACCGGCAGCCTCGGTCGCTGGATCAGCCCTTCCAGTTGTCCTCCCGGGTCCGGCAGTCCCTCCAGTGGTGGTTGGTCTCGACCAATCTCATGAAGGGCAGGTCTTTTCTGGCCCCCCTTTGGGAAATTGTCACCACGGACGCCAGTCTGTCGGGATGGGGCGGATTCTGGAAGGAGCTGCAGTTCCAGGGGCAGTGGGGACCTCGGGAGGCCCTCTTACCCATCAATATTCTGGAACTGAGAGCCATCCGTCGGGTGCTTACTCTCCTGACTCAGCACGTTCTGGGCCTTCCGGTCCAGGTGCGTTCAGACAATCGAACAGCGGTTGCTTACATCAATCATCAGGGAGGGACTCGCAGCCTGAGTGCTCTCAGGGAGGTGTCCCTGATCCTGACCTGGGCAGAAGCTCATGTTCCTCGTCTCTCGGCGGTATACATCCCAGGAGTGGAGAACCTGAAAGCGGACCGCTTGAGCAGGGGCTCTCCCCGTCGGGGAGAATGGGCCCTCCATCCTCGGGTGTTTCGCTCTCTGTGTCGCCAATGGGGGACTCCAGAGGTGGACCTGTTTGCCTCTCGTCACAATCACAGGCTCCCGAACTTCGTGTCGCTCTCCCAGGATCCTCTGGCTCTGGCAGTGGACGCCATGTCCCTGAGCTGGGGGGATCTGGGGTTTCTGTACCTGTTTCCTCCGACACCCATGCTAGGCAGAGTGCTTCGGAAGTTGGCTCTGGAAGGGGTGTCCGCCGTCCTCGTGGCCCCAAGGTGGCCGAGGCGAGTGTGGTTCGCAGACATCGTTCGGCTGGCAGTGGACCAGGTCGTTCTGCCCCTTCGGCCCGATTTGCTCACTCAGGGTCAATTGTATTACCCCAATTTACCAGCGCTAGCTTTGACGGCCTGGCTGCTGAGACCTCCATCCTAAAGGAAGAGGGTCTTTCTGATTCTGTCGTTAGGACTTTGATTAGTGCCCGAAAGAGGTCTTCTTCTGTCACCTACTATAGGACCTGGAAAGCCTATATCGCTTGGTGCGAGATGAGATCTTTTCCTTGTAGGGTATTTTCGGTCCCCAGGGTTCTGGAGTTTTTACAATCTGGGCTGGACTCTGGTCTTCAGCTAAGTACGTTGAAAGGGCAGGTTTCTGCCTTATCTATCTTTTTTCAGAAGCGTGTTGCGCTTAAGTCTTTAGTTAAAACCTTTTTCCAGGGGGTTACGCATGTGCGGCCTCCCAGGAAACCATTACTCCCGGTTTGGGATTTGAATTTGGTTCTTTCTGCTCTTCAGGCTCCTCCTTTTGAGCCTTTGCAAGGGATTGCTTTATCTACCCTGACTCAGAAGATTGTCTTCTTGGTAGCGATCACTTCGATCCGGCGTGTCTCGGAATTGGCGGCCTTGTCTATTCAGGCGCCCTACTTCGAGAAACATCGGGATAAGGTGGTCTTTCGATTCAAGCCAGACTTTCTTCCTAAGGTGGTTTCTGCTTTTCATTTGAACCAAGATATTGTTCTTCCCTCCTTATGTCCTAATCCTAAGAATGACAAAGAGAGGGGTTTGCATTGTTTGGATGTAGTACGCTGTGTTAAGTGCTACTTGGTTGTCACGTCTCCTTTCCGTAGGACGGATTCCTTTTTTGTTGTGCCCCATGGGCCTAGGAAGGGTTTGGCACCAGCCAAATCTGCCATTAGCAAGTGGATACGTCAGGCCGTTACTGCGGCCTATTCTGCTAAGGGAAGAGTTCCCCCTTTTCGTATTACTGCTCATTCCACTCGCGCTGTTGGGGCGTCTTGGGCTTTTCAGCACCAAGCTTCTGTTGAACAGGTTTGTAAGGCCGCCACTTGGTCTTCTGTTCACACTTTTTCTAAGTTTTACAAAGTTGATGTGCGGGCCTCAGCGGATGCTGTTTTCGGCCGCAAAGTTCTGCAGACTGCAGTCGTTTAAGTTTTGCTTCACCTGGCCTTGAGTTGCCCAGCCCTTGTGGACACTGCTTTTGGATGTCCCATGAGTAATGAATATTTAAGAAGTGAAGCGGGGTGTGTGGCACACCAAGAATAATACCATTTTGTGAGTACTCACCTGAAAAATGGATATTGTTGGTGTGCCACACACCCCGCTTCACACCCGCCCTTTTCGGTATTACCGAAGCCTTTATATGGTGAAGCCTTTTTTATATCAAATTTGATTTTGAGGTTACTGGTGGAATACTGGTACCTTGTATTACTGCTTTGTTGATTATACTGGTGATTGAAGGGAGGTACCAGGTATATATAGGCCGGAAGGTGGGGCTCGTTACAAGACTTCCTCTCTGCACTACGTCACCTGCAGGTGATTAACCCATGAGTAATGAATATTTAAGAAGTGAAGCGGGGTGTGTGGCACACCAACAATATCCATTTTTCAGGTGAGTACTCACAAAATGGTATTTTTGACTACCCTTGGTTTTGCTCCTTTCCCCCGGGGCACCCTGATGCCAATTCACCTCTTGCCGGTCCTAATGCACATGTGCAGCCACTCGTCCGATCAGCGCACTCTTAGCCGCTGATGTCATGTCGTCTAAGGCCAGTGGCTCTGAGCATGCTGGCCACCGCATCCCCTGCTTCCCTCTAACAGGGAGTGTGCCCGTGGCGGCCATTCACAAATACCTGGCGCGGGCACACGCCCTGCTAGAGGGATACCGGGGGTGTGGCTCGTGCATGCGCCATTGGACCAGGAAACAAGGTAGGTGTATGGGGTAACCGGGGGGGGGGGGGGGGGGGGGGTCACACTGTGTGGCATTTCGATTTTGGGTTCCCTGGGGGGAGGGAATCGATTCGCCCGGTAATCTTATAGATTACCGGCCCGATCGGCGTGGGTTTTGGTCCACTTTAAAACCCACACAGCGGGGCCCTAGAATCTGAAAGATTTCATGCCTGCCCACTAGCCTACCTCCAGGGCATCCTACACTGGATGCCCCGCTGTGAACCCCTCGGGTACAGAAGATCTTACCTGATGCCGGCGGTCCAGCAACATGATCTCCGCCAGCAGCCACATCCCTGGCTTCTGAAGGGCTGGGTACGGGCATGCACCTGAACACTGTGCTGGGGATGCAGCCAGCACCTCACCACAGAGACCCTTTCGTGAGGCCAATGGGCTCCCTCAAAAGTTCCACAGGGTGTGGCTTTGGCGGTGGAAAAGCCTGGTTGTTGCTAAATGAATGGACATGGCAAGCATCCCTTAGCACACACAGCCAGAAGTTACCACAGCCCATGCAGGCACCATGGGATTGCCCAAAAGATTTCAAGAGAAAGTCCACTTTCAATGGAAATTTTGAAAGTGTAAATTATTTTGTTCCCAAAATGTCCTCAAGGTGCTAAGCGGATTTAGTATTTTTTTTACATTTTCTCCTATGTTAGATATGTTAATGTGTGTTTTATGAAAGTAGATCTCGCTATCTGCAATCTGTTGCCATTGGCAACGTGCACCAATCTGTACACCAAGAAAGGAAGATGTGAGTTCGGTACACATAGAACACTGTGTACAGGTATGCTTGGTTCGTGCTCCATTTAGCCGCCCTTGGAATATGTCTTATCAGGTGCCGTGAATGCACTCAGTGGGGATACCGAACCACATTTGACCAACAATTAAGTATCCTTAATTGTATCCTTAAAGTATGACCAACAATTAAAGTATCCTTAAAACCTGGGGGTTTTACACCCTTTTTTAAAGGGTTTTTGTTAAGTTCCTCTCACCCCCATGAACCTGAATGGTTGTTGCCAGTCACACAAATGGCAGCCATGTGGGGGAATGCAGAAGTTGTAGGTATCAGCTTTCCAGGAGGGAATCAAATTGGGATGCAGGGGTGAGAAGAACTAAAGTATTTTACTTTAGGTCCTCCTTAATAATATCCTGTTTAGTAGTAGTAGTAGTAGTTTAGTAGTTTCCCTCTTCCCATTTTGGGATGCCTCACGGTTATATGTATGTATATGTAGGGCCAAAATAATCTCTTTTAGGTTCCAGTGGTGGCGTTAAGCTGTGGCAAACGGCAGCATTTTGACTACAAACAAGCAAGCTGTAGAGAAGTGGTATCTCCGCTTCCTCGTTCTGCGCACACGAATGTGATGGCTTGCCGGTGGTGGTGTACAGCCACTAAGGATGGTTTTAGGCAAATTATGGCAAAATTAACAGTGGGGCTCCTAAAATTGTACCAGCAACTACATATTCTGTCAAATGCACTGTTTGTTGTGGCTTCCACCCCCCTTCTCATAGAGGCTAGGCCTGAAACCGGAGACCTATAACTGAAAGATCCATCTAGTTTCATTCTGTAATGTGATTCTTTCTATGTCGCCCCCTCTCAGGTTTTCATGGATACCGTTTACTGCCCTAACCAGAAGTCCCTTGGGATTACTGTTGTGTTTGCTTGCAAAGTGTCTTGCGACTGACCGGGCTCCAAGGTTTATTTGTTATGATGTCCCCTGTGTGTCCGTATATATGGGATTTCAGTTTTCTGTTTGTTTTCTCTACATAGGAGTTTTTAAAAGGGCAAGTGAGAATATATATGACGTGTTTGCAGAAGTGGCTTCCCCAGCAGCGCACGAGCACCCACCCCAACCTATCTGTCTGTGGTGGAAGCTTGTGCACAGCCCAAACATGCAGGGATGTGGCTGCTTGTACTCCCAATTGCAGGAGGTGTGTATGCCAGCTCTGGTGACTTCTGCAGGTACCGTATATACTCGAGTATAGGCCGACCCGAATATAAGCCGAGGCACCTAATTTTACCACAAAAAAATGGAACAAGTTATTGACTCGAGTATAAGCCGAGGCGGCTTTTTTCAATTGGAATTGGAGTTGACACACAGAAAGGGACACACACACAGAAAGGGACACACACACAGAAAGGGACACACACACAGAAAGAGAGACACACACACACACAGAAAGGGACACACACACAGAAAGGGACACACACACACACACACAGAAAGGGACACACACACACAGAAAGGGACACACACACAGAAAGAGACACACACACAGAAAGAGACACACACACAGAAAGGGACACACACACAGAAAGGGAGACACACACACAGAAAGGGACACACACACAGAAAGGGACACACACACAGAAAGGGACACACACACAGAAAGGGACACACACACAGAAAGGGAGACACACACACAGAAAGGGACACACACACAGAAAGGGACACACACACAGAAAGGGAGACACACACACAGAAAGGGACACACACACACAGAAAGGGACACACACACACAGAAAGGGACACACACACACAGAAAGGGACACACACACAGAAAGGGACACACACACAGAAAGGGACACACACACAGAAAGAGACACACACACAGAAAGAGACACACACACAGAAAGAGACACACACACAGAAAGAGACACACACACAGAAAGAGACACACACACAGAAAGAGAGACACACACACAGAAAGAGACACACACACAGAAAGGGACACACACACAGAAAGAGAGACACACACACAGAAAGAGAGACACACACAGAAAGGGACACACACACAGAAAGAGAGACACACACACAGAAAGAGAGAGACACACACACACACACACACACAGAAAGAGAGACACACACACACACACACACACACACAGAAAGAGAGACACACACACACACACACACACACACAGAAAGAGACACACACACAGAAAAAGAAACAGACACACACACACAGAAAGAGACACACACTGTGGGTACCTGCTGCTGCTGCCGCCGCCGCTCTCAGACACGCAGGTGTCGCGGGTCAGGGTTTGGCCGAGGTTACCCTGCAGAGGGGCAGCGGGGTCCCCCTCCCCTCCTCCGCAGCCGCCAGCCGCCGCCGTTCTCACACACACACCAGCACTTCCTGGCTGTTGCGCGCTCGTCGTCGGTGGGCGTGCCCCATATGACAGGCGTCCAATGAAAACATTGGACGCCGCCCATTGACGACCAGCGCGCAGCAGCCTGGAAGTGCCGGTCAGTGTATGAATGTGTGTGCGTTTTTGTGTGTATGAGAGCGGCGGCAGCAGCGGCAGCAGCGGGTACAGCAGGGACCCGCAGCGTTCGCCCCTCACCCTCCAGCATCTATTGGGTTCAGGGTTGTGGCCTTCCCTGGCAGTCCGCCCCTGGACTCGAGTATAAGCCGAGGCGGCTTTTTTCAGCCCAAAAAGGGGGCTGAAAAACTCGGCTTATACTCGAGTATATACGGTATATGGTTTTTAAAATACATAGGGGTTGAGATTTTAGCTAGTGTCATTTGCTTGACATGCCCTCAAAATGTAACTAACCATGTGTAATATCATTGGTGAGCTAATATTTTCTCCAGCATATCACCTGCTTGCATTCAGTGGTAACTACAAGACTGTCATGAGTTGTTTTTGTGTTTTTCAAGTACTGCACATTATAATATAAATTACTAGTCCTAGTATTGGTTTTATAATTAATAACTGGTTTTATATAAATTAAATGTAGTGATATACTCTGGCCCCTAGATGTCACTGTTTAGGTTTTGAGTAAGTTGGTATAGGCCTTCTCAGAAAAGTATTGTTGGATTCCCAAACTTATAAGAGGTTTGGGCAGTCGTGAGTAAATTTTAGTTTGGGGAAGGAATCTGGTAAAAGGGAGACTTTTAAATGTTAAAAGTATGATCAAAAATTAACTTAACTTTGGAAGACAGAGATCTTCCTTAAAGTGGACCAACACCCAGGGGTGATCGGCCCGGAAATCTATAAGATTCCCGGGCCGATCACCTCCCACCCCGCGGGATATCCGAGATCGGGATGTCCCGCGGGGTGAAACCCCCCAGAAACCCCAAAAAGATCTTACCTGATCCGCCGCCGCCGCCTCCCGCGCGCCCCTCCAGACGTGCGCACGCCCGCGCCGGCGGGGGCGCGCGCGCGCGCCGAGAGTGGCGCGCGGGAGGCGGAAGCGGCTTGGACGTTCCTGTCCCCCGCCTGGACGTTGGCGGGGATTGGCTGCGGCGGTCACGTGGGAGCAGGGAGAGGTGAGTTTTTTGGGGTTTCTGGGGGGTTTCGCACAGCGGGGCACCCCCGATCGGGGTGCCCCGCCGAAGTGGACCAAAACCCGGGATAGTCAAAATCCTGGGTGTTGGTCCACTTTAAGGCTCAACATGTATGTATGCTTGAAATGGTAATCTCCTTTCAATTGAATTTTTGAATATGTGTATATTTTTTGTGCCAAAATGATATCCTCAGGTTGTTGAACGTATCTAGTATTTTTTTTCCTATGTTAAAGAATGTGTGTTTAATGGTTTGGTGTATGTTGCCAGCACTATGAGGACATCATTTTGGCACACAACAATATACACTTTCAAACATTCTATCCAAAGTGGACTTCATTTAAATATTACTCACTGTAATATTATCTATTACTGGTAAACCATCTGCTGAATCTAAACAGCTTAGTTTGGAAGATCAGACTAAGCAACATAAGGTAATGCATGTACGAGACCTATGTACTGATTGGTTCTTACTCACTGTAGCATACCTTCTCTGCCAACCCATTTCCCCATAATAATAAAGTTTGCACTTCCTTCCCAGCACACATGAAGTGAAAGACATGATTTGGACATCATGGCACAATCACATTAAAACTTTTATTCGGTGGCCTGCGCATGGCGGAGTGAGGACGCTCAGAAGAGGGGCTCCGGCAACTTACCCGTCCTACAGTGACCCAGCAGCGCAGAGAGCCCGGCGAGACCCTTGTCATGAGAGGCAGTAAGAAGAAGAGAAGTCAGAGAGGTGGAGGAGGCCAGAAGGACAGCGACATCACACGCTACCTGCATCAGGAAGCTCCGTCCAGGGAGTCGGTAGCAATCAAGATGGCGCAGGAGGGGAAAGGAGGGAGCCTCCCGCAGCGTGCGGCGGGGAGACAGAGGTCAGCCGAGAGGCAGCAGCGTCGGCAGCTGGAGATGAGGAGCTGCCCGAGAGACACTGACACGGTGGCAGAGGCGGCGGTGCCTGCGGAGGTAGGACTGAGCGTTGCTTCACACTGTCATCCCCCAGCCATTACAGAGGAGGGAGGGAACCACGTGCCTGATACACAGGCGGCATTGCTAACAGCGGAGGTGAGGGAGGGAGACCTCCTGCGGTGCCGTCCCTCATTCACTGCAGACAAGAGCGAGGAGGGGGGAAGCCCAGTGTCACGGCTGATGGAGCGTGATGCTACAGGAGAAGGGATCTCCTCTCCACAACAAAGCCCCATCATAAATATAATAAATATAAATAAAAATGGGGGCAGTGATTTGCAGCAATCAGAAACCTCACCAACTTCAGTGAAGAATGTTACACCTTTTTCTGCTGCACACATTATAAGGGCTGAAGTGCACCAATTGCCCCCCTCGAGCAGCCTGCTGAATGGACCCCTCCCCTCTGCAGATGCCATACCTATAGAGCAGGATCCCCATATTGAGAGCGACGGAGTGGGGTGGTCACCAGTTTGTAGCCCTTCATTGCCGCCAAGCCACACACCACCACTGGCCTGGTACTCAAGCCCTGGGGGAGATTCACGGGATGGAGCGGGCCCAAGAGAGGGATATTGGGGCATCCCAGATCCAGAGAAGAGATCTTCGGCCAACCCGGGGGGTCAGCCTCAACCCAGCCGCCACCTAACCCAAGCAATGTGGAGCATTCCTACTGAGCTGGATCCCAGCCTAAGGCTCCTCCTCCAGTTTCTCCCCACGAAAACGGATCTAAAGGAAGATCTGGAGGCAGTCGCACTTAGGATTGAGCGAGCGGTTCGGAAAGAGTTAGAAGATCTTCAACAGCAAACATCAGCTTTGGATACCAGGGTGGCCTCTTTAGAGAGCTCCAGCACAAATCATGAAAACAGAATAGTGGAGCTGGAACGGGCAAGTCGCAGCCAGAAACAACAACTCACAGATGTCATACTTCAAGCCGATGACCTGGAAAACCGGAACAGGCGCAATAACCTGAAGCTGCGGGGTATCCCAGAGTCAATACCCTCAAGTCGGTTACGGTCGGCTGCCTGTGATATCTTTAATGCGGTACTGGGAAGCCCAAAAGACTCAGAGATAATCATAGACCGGATCCATAGGGTGACCAGTCGGCCAGCAGGGGAAGCTGATGCGCCGCGGGATGTCTTATGTCGCATTCACTTCTACACAGTCAAGGAGGACATTTTGCGCAAAGCCTGGGAGCAGCGGCAGGTGGAGTGGGATGGCCGCAGGATCCAAATCCTCCCAGATTTCTCCCGACACACGCTGCGCATGCGGAGAGTGATGCGCCCACTCCTGGACAGGCTCCGGGAGCTTAACGCTTCTTACAAATGGGGACACCCGTTCCACCTTATTGTCCGCAAGGATAACGGCACATTTATCCTACGACGCAGAGAGGACCTCCCTGACCTGTTTAGATTCCTGGACGCCGATCCCGTTGCAGTTCCGGACTGGTTGGACTTTGGAGCAGATCTGCCCCCGCGGAGAGACCGTTGGGACAGAAGAAACCATTGTGGAGGTCGTGGTGGAGCGGGGATCGTACGCCCAGGCCCGCGGAGATAGGGAACCAGGCCAACGGTTGGCAAAATAGTTCCCTGACGAAATAGTCAAGCACTTGTTGTAAATGTATCCTTTTGAGAAATGGCTGCTGCTCACTGAGTTGTGACTATTCAAAACCTGTGAAAGGATGTGAAATGCTTAGTTAGTTTTTTAAAAGTTATAATGTTCGCTAGGTGCTTCGTACAAACCGGGCTTCTCGCTAGGTGTCCTTGGGCTGCCTCCTCTCTAAACTGATTACCGGAGGCCTAAACGCTCCATAAGCGTTGGTCTTGAAGGTTAGTAGATTGGAGACGGGGTTGCTGGGCCCCCCCCCCCGTGGTGCGAGGTTGCTTACCCCCTAATAGTTTTCTGCTCTCTCTCACCGAGCTTCCGCCTGGTGGGACTAAGCAGAATAAGGAACAGTAGTTCCGTTACTAGAACCCGCCCTCTTTTCTCTTAGAGGGTTTTTTCTTTTTTCCGGTTCACTCTCTCCTTCACTTCTTTCCTTCCCTAATCCTACCCCTACCCCTTAACACCCAGAGGTTGAGTCACCTAGGTACATTGGACGGGTTTCCCATCAATCTACCCACTCATAGATTTGGCCCCCCGGGCCCGCCCTCCCGCCCCTCAGATCCTTTATCTTTCATCGGGGGCTTGCTTGGGAGGGGGGAGGGCCTGGCGGTATGGCTAGCTTGAAGATATGCTCCCTAAACTCCAAAGGTTTAAATATACCGGAAAAAAGAGCTAAGATTTTGTACGGCCTGCACAAGGAAAAGGTAGACATAATACTTTTTCAAGAGACCCACTTTCGTAGCGGGAAGATTCCAGAAATTAAGAATAAATACTTCACGAAATGGTATCACTCCCCAAACCCGGACGCCAAATCCAAAGGGGTGTCGATTGCTATCCACAAAAATGCTCAGTTGGAGCCATTGGATGCAAACGTTGATCCCCGGGGGAGATATATCTTTATGAAGTTCTTAACAGGCGGAGAGACCTATACTATAGCAAACCTATACCTACCCAATCAAGACCAAGCCGGGGTGGGAGTGCGGTTCCTCCGCCTACTAGAGAAATTTACAGAGGGGATCTTAATCCTAGGTGGGGATTTTAATATGGCGTTAGACCCAAGGCTAGACACCTCCCAGGGCAGGTCAGCGATCCCACAAGCTAAATTGGCGACCTTTAAAAAGGCGCTGAGTGACCTTCAGGTGGTCGATGTGTGGAGAGTCCTGAATCAAGGTGCGAGAGACTATACGTTCTACTCACACACTCACGCCTCCTATAGCAGACTGGACTACTTATTTGTCAGCCATTATGCTCTGGCTAGAGACCTGGGAGCCTCGATTGGCCCTATCATTTGGTCAGACCACTCTCCAGTATATATCGACCTACCGGTCACGGGTGGGGCCAGACGACGGTTCAACTGGAGACTTAATGACAACTTACTTAAGGATTCAATATGTATGGCAGAGGTGGATAGCGCAATAACACACTTCATCGCAGACCATGTAAATGACAACACCTCCCTACCGGTACAGTGGGAAGCGATGAAATGTGTCCTTAGAGGGATATTTTTGAAACATGGCTCTAGGTTGAAGAAAGAGAGGACGCAGCAGATCCGATCTACTCTGGACCGTATCCGAACACTCGAGCAATCTCATAAGAGTACCCGCTCCAAGGGAGAGCTGGTGGAACTGGTTGCAGCTAGAGAGACACTCAAAAGGTTATATGACCAATGCTATCTGAAATATCGGGACAGGTGCAGAGCCAAGTTTTATGAATTCTCAGACAAATGCGGGAGATTACTGGCCAGGTCCCTACACCCTCGACAGGACCTAACATATATACCAGTCATTAGAGATAAGGAGGGGAGGGAGATTCACAAACCTAACCATATTGTGGAGGAATTCCAGAAATACTACACAGAGCTGTATAATATAAAAGGTGGAGGGGACACTCTCCCCCCGGAGGAATTAGATTCCCGCATATAAGACTACGTTCAGGAAACGGCAGTCCCCCCTATATCGGAGGAGACGAGGGATTTGTTGGAGACGCCCTTTGAGGAGACGGAGATAGGGAAGGCCATTAAAGGAACTCCAACGGGGAAAAGCCCAGGCCCAGATGGGTTCACACCAAGGTTCTATAAAGCCCTGGGGGGGCGACTTGTTCCCTTCCTGACGAGGGTTTTTAATAGTGTCTCCGATTCCTGCCCCTTCCCAAGACAGGCTCTGGAAGCACATATCTCTGTCATACCAAAACCCAACAAAGATAAGACCCTGACTAGCAACTATAGACCGATCTCACTAATAAACGTGGACATCAAACTTTTCGCAAAAATCATAGCCAGCAGAATACAAGGGTCCCTGGCAGGGATCATCGATAAGGACCAGGTGGGTTTTGTTGTAGGGAGAGAAGCTAGAGACAACACATTAAAGACAATCACCCTTATGCACCATGCACAGACCCAGAAGATCCCTTCCTGCCTTCTATCTGTGGATGCCGAGAAGGCATTTGACAGGGTCCATTGGAGATTCCTCCGAGCAGCTCTGGTCCAAATAGGGATAGGTCCCGAAATGTTGGGGAAGATCATGTCGCTATATAGTGCACCAACAGCGAGAGTCAGGGTGAATGGGCTCCTCTCATCCCCATTTGGGATCGGCAATGGCACGCGACAGGGATGTCCGCTGTCGCCGCTATTGTATGTGATAGTCATGGAACACCTTGCACAAGCCCTGAGAGCGAACCCCACAATCAAGGGAATCCACTGTGGGGGGAGGGAGCATAAACTCGCACTGTTTGCAGATGACCTCTTGCTATATATCTCATCCCCTCATATTTCCCTGCCCTCTATACTAAAAGAATTTGAAAGATTTGGCTACCTCAGCAACTTTAAAGTTAACCTTTCTAAAACGGAAGCCCTCAATGTCTCCTTACCCAATGACACCCAGAAACATCTCCAAACAAACTTCTCATTTAAATGGCAGAAAGAATCCATTACCTATCTGGGTATACAGCTGCCTACCAATTTGGACAGTTTGTATAGGCTGAATTACGCCCCCCTCCTCTCTAGGACCCTGGAGAGCCTTAAGACATATAACAAAGGGCAATATTCATGGATGGGTCGGATAAATATACTAAAAATGGATATCCTACCACGCTTTCTCTATGTGTTCCAGGCGGTACCGATTGTGCCAGAACGGGGCTTCTTTGGGGTTCTGAAGAAGGCCTGGACTAAGTTTGTCTGGAATGACAAAAAGCCCAGAATCAGTTACACGACTTTGGTGAGGCCTAGAGGAGAGGGGGGGCTGGGACTGCCAGATCTCAAGGGCTACCACACAGCTGCACTCCTGGTTAGATTAGTCGACTGGTTCCATCACGGGGGGGACAAGCTGTGGGTGGGTGTGGAGGCTGGGGCCTCCCCTCTCAGCCTTACTGCGCTCCCCTGGCTGGAACCCTCCCTAAGACCGGAGACTCACAGCCTTCCACTTTTGACACGATCTTTGTTATCTGTATGGGACTCAATACTCAAGAAAAAGAGAATATCACATAGACCGGGACCGCTTACCCCCCTGTTTGATAATCCTGCCTTTCCCCCGGGGGTGGGGTCAAATAAATTCCTAATATGGGAGAAATCACAAGGAGTCAGGCTTGGTGATATCTTACAGAATAATCGACCCCCATGCCTCCAGGAACTCCGGGTCCGGGGGCGGGGCGAGAGGTTGTCCTGGCTTTTGCATAGACAGCTGGTGGCTTTTGTCTCCTCTCATTCCCCGGGGTCCTCGCTCTCTCAGCCCCTAACCACATTTGAGAGTATCCTGAGGGCTGATGAGGGGCCACTGCATACCCTGTCGCTTCTTTACGGGGTGCTCCAGGCGGAGAGGGATTCTTCCGAGGACCTTGCATTTGTTAGAGGATGGGAGCGGGACTTGGGCCGGAAGCTGAGTGCCGAAGACTGGGACAAGTCTTTTGCCTTGACCCATAAGCTTTCCCTTGCGTGTAAAGCCCAGGAGAAAAACTACAAAATTCTGTCCCGGTGGTATAAGTGCCCGGTTGACTTGGCCAGGTATGGGGGGGCCGACACAGGCACATGCTGGAGGTGTGGACAAGCAGAGGGCAACATGCTCCACATCTGGTGGAGCTGCCCCTTGATATATAAACTATGGGACCAAGTATTTGCGGTCTATAAATTCTTGACCCTAGAGGATGTACCTAGGGAACCACAGATAGCGCTGCTATCAGTGGTGCCTGGTCCGATCTCGGCAGCAAAAAGGGGAATTCTCAGACATCTCCTGACTGCGGCTAGATCGGTGATACCCCGACATTGGCGCTCCCAATGCACCCCAGACATATTGGAGTGGGTTCGGGAGGTGGAGGGGATACGGAGAATGGAGGAGCTGGTGCTTGAGGGTGATGAAAACGGAAGGGAGAAGCTAAACATCACCTGGACAATCTGGATTATGGCGCAAGGCACGCCAGAATTCAGGGCTCTACTCTCTTCTTTGTAATTTTTGTAGGAGACTCTCTATATGGAACGTAACAAGAGATGAGATGGAGTGCGAAGCCACAGAGAGTTGGCCCAGGACCGCCGGGCCCTCCCCAATCTTAATCTTAATATATACCCCCGCCCTCGGGCGCCCCCTTCTCTGGGACCCCCCTTGTCGCCGTCTCCTCCTGAACTGGCCAAGGAGCATTATCCTCTCTCCCCCACCCTTCCCACCCATTCCTCCCGCCCTCCCTTCCACTCCCCCATATCTTGTCCTTTCTTCCTCATGCCCTTTTTTTTCTTAACCCCCCACTATGGGGAAAAAAAAAGAAAACATAGAAGGAAGGGAAGAATACAGGGCTCTTATTTGGTTTATGATACTGTTGTTGCGAATCTAGGTTGCTCCCCCCTGACAAAGACAAGCTTCGGGCCGACTGAGGGCACCTCCTTGGGGAAACGTATTTAGTGGTTTCTGACTAGATCTGAATTGGAGGAGTCGAATAAAGGAGGGTTCACACAGTATATGACTCACTAAGGTCCTGGAAGGGAATAATACTTCTCGATTTACATGTTCGACATTAAGGGGGGGACTCTGTGAAATGTGGATTCATATTTTCATTTTATTCTCTCTCGCCTATTTGGCTTAAGTTGTTGACCACAAATGTTATTTGACTTGTCAGTATGCTCTGTATTGTACTTTCCTTTCAATAAAGATATATTACACAAAAAAAACTTTTATTCAAACTCTACCGAACTAGATTCCCTGACAAGACCTCTCTACGTAAAGGGACCGGAAATAGGGACAAGTGGGCACTGCATTGCTCCTTATGGGGACTGACCCACTATTATCTTGTTCTAATTACTCATGGGCTTACTTATTAGGATTTTTTAGCTATCAATGTTGTGAAGTACCTATCCATCCCCTCCAGTGGGACAGAACATTGATTTGTTAAAGAGTACCTTCAGCGTGAGGAGGGTGAAGTAACTGTGAAGTATCGGCTATCAATAAACCTTGCCAAAGTAAATCAAAGCAATTGGCACCCATGTTTCATTCAGCTTCATAATTCACTTAACCAATGAATGAGTACTGAAATGAAAAAGGAACAATGGTTTGTTTGGCCAGCCCTGGATTCTTTTTGACTACAACTCATTCCCTGTCCCTATTTCCTATGGCTGTGTGAAACCCCCCTTTGGCGCAGAACATAAATTCAGCACACTACCTACTGCCAATGTATCTGGTAGACTGGAGGCCAGGGAAGCTATGTGTAGCCTGGGTGCAAACAGCTGGAAAGCCTCTTACTTCCTCCCTTAGATAGGCTTAGAAACAGCACTGCCAGGCTGATACTACCCGCTTTCTGGTCTTGTTCGGCCATGTCTCTCCTATCAATAAACCTTGACATAGACAATCAAAGCAACTGGCGCCCATGTCTCATTCAGCTTCAGCATCCACTGAGCTTTTAATTAAGTATTGACTTTAAACCGGACCAACAGCACAGTTGGAAAAGAAAGGTAGCAGCCAATTTGAAGCTTCCTCTCCCAACTGACATGACTGACAATGCACAGTAACAGGAAGCTCAGCAGCATTTCCTGTTTGCAGGTGGCCTGCATGCCCATGAGCGGCCATCTTGTTTTTAAAATTTATCCTAATAGGCGTTAGAAAAAGTTAAATAATTTTTTATGTGCAGCAATCTAAATAGCCCCGGGGAGGGATGCATATGATGACTGTTTGTTGGGTTGGTCTGATTTAATTCATTTTTGACTGTTTGTCTGCATTGTTACTAGGAGACCCGGGGAGGTCATGGTAGTCACCTTAGCCAGTGACATACTATAAAACTCGTTTCGGAATATAAACATGTTTTCAAATAGCTGGTAAAACACACTGATTCAATGAAGAGTAATACCAGAGGAGTTCCAATGAAAGGTTTCTTTGGACTGGACGCATCATACAAGACATGAAAGTGATCCTGTTGTGGGCATATGGAGCGCAGATGTGATGTGATGTGGCGAGGCTTATCACAAATCAAAGAGCCTTCAAACCCAATTCTCACTACTATCCCTATACCCAGCAGTATGAAGCCACTACATGAAATACAATCAAGGCTAATTAAATCATTTGATGATTTGGATTGTTCTTGCAAAGGATCAATCAGAAATATAAGAGGAGATCCACACAATTAGCAGTGATCAGGGATGTCAAATTTTTTACAAATATTTATACTATATTTGTGGTAAAGCTTGTCAAAGACATTGACACGTGACTGTAATTCTGGCAACTCACAACCAAATTTTACAAAGCAGAGTTTACTAAAAACATTTTATTAGCAGGTCCTGCCTATGAATTCAAAGCGGATGTTCACCCTGAATAGGAGCCTATCTTATATGTCCCCCCACTCACATTAAAAATCATCCTACCTGCATCTATTGCATGTTATGAGCCTTTAAACATCCATGGTGGCTCATGAAGCATTAGGCAGCCTGCAAACAGGAAGTGTCTGACTGCAGCTCTGCATTCTGGGATTGCTGTCCTTTCCCTGACCTCAGCTCTGCTCTGTCTGTGCAAAGCACAGCTATAACCCCGCCCCCTGTATTTTATCCTGCTCTTCTCAGTATGTGATGCTTCTGAGTCAAGATGGCGGCGCCCATATCCTAGAGTCTTGAACAGAGTTGCAGCCCAGTGGGGGAAAGAATAATAAGTAAGTCACTAAAAACTTAAAATATATTAATTTTAGATGCTGGGGAATAGTTTTTTAAGGGTTTGGGCTTTTCATTAAATCATGCTGAATGTCCGGTTTATAACACTGTATGTTTGTTGATGCTCACGGGTTTTACATGGCCTGTTACTGGCCTGTACTCAGTGTTGAACTGGAGCACATTGGGGCCCACCAGCGGAAATAATTTTGGTTCTCACCAGAGGACATCACTCTTGGGCCCAACCCAAGGAAATCAGTTTTGGGATCTTGGGATCTAGCAGAGGAAAGCAGTCTAGGGACCTACCAGAGGAAATCATTATTAGGGCCCACCAAAGAAAATCAGTCCTGGGACCCACCAGAGGAAATCAGTCATGGGGCCCACCAGAGGAAATCAGTCATGGGACCTACCAGAGGAAATCAGTCATGGGACCTACCAGAGGAAAACATTGGGATCCACTAAAGGAAATCATTCTTGGGCCCGCCAGAGGAAATCATATATAATATATAGCTCTACCTAAATAAAAAATGTGACTTACTTCATAAACTCACAGAATACTCCAGGCAAACTGTGTTAGTCTAAGATCTCTTGTACTGCCCTAATAGCCACCCTGGGTTGGTGGTGCCCATCGGTAGACCCTTTGGTGCTCTGGCAGGCCAGTCCGACAATGCCTGCACTACAGACACTGGCCCTGCCTCACATTTTTCATTCGCACAGCGATTTTAAAGTGCTTGCAATTGTGGATCGCAGCTGCCAAGGCTCTTGCATAGCATTAGAAAACCATAGGGTGCTGTTATTTACAAACTTAAAAAAAATATCCTCACCTTATTGAAGAGTTGATGTACCCCAACTGTAAACATGCCCCATCGCAGTTATCAGTGATTCTCTGGGGAAAAAGTAGGACAAACTTTTTTGCACTTTTTTTGTGTGTCAATTAGCATGACCCTGACTGTGTGTTGCGGCTTTCAGTTCCAAAGCAAAAAGACTTGCCAAGGAAGTGGTAAGTAAGGTGACCAGGAGGTGGGAGGGTTTGCTTAGGTGAGACCTGTCCCATTAGAACAGATTCTTGTGGGTGTAAATGTGCTTTAGCAGGGAACAATTGGCCAGACATGGCACATCTACACCCCAAATGAGAGAGTGGGAACAGGGATGGCCTCTGAGAGTATTAGGGAGGCAGTTCAAATGCCTTCTAGAGAAGGGTTAACTGGCCATAGGGAGGCCCAGGACTGCTTTGGGGAAACTTGGGCTGCTGCTTTTAACACCCACATTCAGTCCGTTCCCCCTTAGTCTTCCTCTCAGCCCCCTCTACCAAGCTCCACTGTACTCACAATCCAAGGAACCCCAGCCCTCAAAGCTATGGTCCTGGCATCATGGTTGAGCGGGGCTTGGCCGGCCAGGGGCTAGTAAAATCCAGGGCTGATTTTTGGCCCCAGTCCACCACTGCTTCTAGATGCAGGTGCAATCTGGACCAGGACTTAGGGTAAATGCTGCTCTGTACAATATTTCAGGATGGTAACCCCCCCCCCCCCTTACACAAAAGGAAAGAGATGAAGGGAATGGAAAACCGAGACAGACGAAACGCAAAATAAGAAAGAGAACAAGTACAAGGGAGAAAGCGATGGAGATGTAGGGAACAAGGGCAAAAACAGGGGGAAATGGAAAGGAAAATGATGGAGGGGAAATGGAAAAAAGAGATGGAGGGAGCAAGAGAGAAGGAGAGATGGAGAAAAGGGAGTAAAAATGAGAGTGAAGAAAAAAGGGAAAGAGATGAATGGGAAAGAGAAGGAAAGAGAAAATGTACAAAAGAAAGATGGAAGCAAGATGCAAATAGAAAATAGGAGAAAATGTGGACGTTATTTATGGGGCATCCTAAATCACTGTGGGAAAACCTTAGTGATCACTGCAAAACTCACCTTTGTATTGAGCCCATGGCGTATGTGAGGGGTGCAGCCGCACCCACGCTCACCTCTATCTGTGCATGCATGCACCAGCCATTCAGAAAGGCCTTGGGTGGCTCCATTCATAGTTGTGGTTATCAGAACCTCCAAGAAACTCTTTCTCGAAAAGCTACCATATTACAAAGATCTGAACAATTACACACTTGGGGTGCAGTTTTTAAGTTGTATGTAGTGCTTATGATGGGCATCCTCCATCCATGGGGTTTCTGCCCCATCCTGTCCCCTTTAACCCTTTAAGTGCCAGCCTTCCTGGAGATTTTGTCACACTCTGTTGCCAGACCATTTTGCACTATTTTGCTCTCCACATGATTAACTGTGATTTTTGAAGGGATTTCCAGGGATTTCCCAGGAAAATTATATATTGTTTTTTTCAGCACAGTCTGGGCTTTAATATGAAATGATTTTTAGGTAAGCTTGTCAGTGTTTTTTAAATATTTTTGTGTAAAATATATCCCCCCCAAAAAAAAACTTTTTACATTTTGTGGTGTTTTTTCTTAATAAAACATGCAAGTTTTTCAAGACAATCATATTGTGTGTAAAAGCCCCATTCCTACCAAATACAATGATACCACATATGTATTGCTAGACACCCTTTCCTGCCCAGGAGACACCCCAAACTGAAAGGAGTGCTTGAAGAGATTTTCAAAGAAAATAAAACTATTTTGCGCTCCTTGCAGTTTTTCAACAAAAACACCCCTTTACATTTGAAATACCCCCCCAAACCATATTCATTGAAAGTACATACCTCAAGCTTTCTAGGCGTACCAGGCTTGCTGTTGTGGCCACAGATGTCCAGGTGGAATCCATCAGCGAAATCAGCCATTTCACAAGGTTTCTTGAAAAAATAATAAACACACAGAATCAAAACCACATTTTCATAAAAAACAATAAGCTAACAAGAAAACACACCCTAAATCTGAAATGGCAAGGTCCCCTGAACATAACAATACCCAACATGCATAGCTACCTCCAAGGGTAGGGTTGCCAAACACCCCAAAGGAAAGCATACGCATTACGGTCATTTCACTGGAAAATTTCTGCTCTGGTTTTTCGGGTGGCGTTGTAATAGGTTAGTATTTGGTCCATTTTATCAACACCACCCATGAATGTATTATAATCTTTTATACATCGTGGCTTTTGGAAAGGGGTTTCGGGGACCACGATGCCGTACATTCACAACTGACTCATCGTGGATTGTTGTCAGTAGGAATACATTTTTTTTATCCATATATTTCACGGCCAGGTGCTCATCGCTTCTTAGAGCGTAAGACTCTCCACGTTTTAGTTTTTTTTCAAGTATTGACCTGGGCAAGCCTTTTCTATTATGGTTTATGGTGCCGCAGGCCGGGGTATCCAATGAGTAAAGGACTCAAAAAAAGGGGATGCTGGTATAATAGTTATCCACGTATAAGTGGTAACCTCTCCCCAGTAGAGGAGTCATGAGCTCCCAAATGATATTTCCACTGACCTACAAATCAAGGGGACAACCAGGGGGGTCCAGATGTGTGTCCCTTCCTTTATAAATTCGAAAAAATTTGATATACCCGGTAACACTATTGCATAATTTGTAAAATTTTATCCCATAGCGGGAACGCTTGCTAGGGATATATTGATGAAAAACAATGCGCCCTTTAAATAGCAGAAGTGACTCGTCAATACTAATTTTTGGGAGGGGGTGTACACTTCTGCGAAGCGCTCCGACAGGCTATTAATTAGGGGTCTTAATTTATGCAGCCTGTCGTGACTGGGTTCATTTGGTAGCGGTTTCTTGTCATTATGGCCGGAAATAATGGGGTTGCCAATATGGATTGGGTATCCCAATAGGAGGCAATACAAATTTTTTTTAGAATACCCATTGCTAGAGTGAGCCCCCAAAATTTCCTCATCTCACTCAAATTTGTGGGTTGCCATGCCTGAGCTCGGGCATGCCTCTGCTGGGGGTTTTGAGCTAAGACCTGCTCGGCATAGCGATTTGTATAGAAGACCATATCCAGTAGGATGGCTTCTGAAATAAACAATTTGAAGTAGTCAATGGCACCGAAGTTTGTTACATCGACATTGACCCCGGGGACCGAATCAAAGGGGAAATTTTGGGGGAAAAGTTATTAGGAGGCACTCGGTGCCTCATCCTGCTCTACTCTCTCCTCCAGCGTGGCCTCCTCTTGTGCGGTACCACCCCTTCTATGGTGGCTACTACTGTTACCACTGCGCGGTTGTGTCTCCTCAGTAGAGGAGACACTGTCTGACTCGCTGTCTGATGGAAAATACTCTGATCCTCAGACTGATCCAAATACTCAGACTCCATCAGGTAAGCCGCAGCTTCCTCTGCAGTGTAATTTCTACCAGCCATACCCAAATGAAAAAAAAATCTACAACTAAAAAAAAAACTAAAGTGTCTACGTGAACTAAAAAGCTAGAACTAAAAAGCTAGAACTAAAAAGCTAGAACTAAAAGCAAAATACAAAAAGATTACACTGTAAACAGAAAAACTAAATATAACAATGCAAATAAACAGTTAAAAATCAAAAGAAATAAATTGTTAGTTACGACCCGACGGGAAGTGGTGAAGTCAGAAGCAGCAGGTCACAGGATCCCAGCGGACTCAGTCCATCCCTGCAGCAGATCCAATGGATAAAAAAGATTTCCTTGGGGCAGCAGGCGACTTCATGGAAGCAAGGGTCCTACAAAAAGGGGGCCCTACCGTTCCAAGGGTGGTGGGAGGGGAGGCGCTACGGTCCCGTGGGAGGGGGAGGGCAGGCGCTACGGTCCCAAGGGAGGTGGGAGGGCAGGCGCTACGGTCCCAAGGGAGGTGGGAGGGCAGGCGCTACGGTCCCAAGGAAGGTGAGAGGGCAGGCGCTACGGTCCCAAGGGAGGTGAGAGGGCAGGCGCTACGGTCCCAAGGGAGGTGGGAGGGCAGGCGCTACGGTCCCAAGGGAGGTGGGAGGGCAGGCGCTACGTTCCCAAGGGAGGTGGGAGGACAGGCGCTACAGTCCCAAGGGAGGTGGGAGGGCAGGCGCTACGGTCCCCAGGAAGGTGGGAGGGCAGGCGCTACGGTCCCAAGGAAGGTGGGAGGGCAGGTTCTACGGTCCCAAGGGAGGTGGGAGGGCAGGTGCTACGGTCCCCAGGAAGGTGGGAGGGCAGACGCTACGGTCCCAAGGGAGGTGGGAGGACAGGCGCTACGGTCCCAAGGGAGGTGGGAGGGCAGGCGCTATGGTCCCAAGGGAGGTGGGAGGGAAGGCGCTACAGTCCCAAGGGAGGTTGGAGGGCAGGCGCTACGATTACAACAGAGGCTGGAGCAGTGTAGTCTACGGCCAAAACCAAAGCTCAACGACACCTAAAGGAAGACATAAAGTTTAAGCAGGGGTAGTGAAACCCCACAAATCTCCGGTAATAATTACCTGATCCCCAATATAACGGCACATGCATAGACAACAACGGCACTACGCTATACCTTTAGCCTGCATGAGCCATTGGAGCAGTGGTAAGGCAAGTTTTACTGGCGATCAGGGGGGGATCCACATTGGTGCATGTGCATTATTACGTTGTGCCCCGTCGGTGGCAAATTTATTTCTTGGGTGGTGAGAGAGAGATAGTATTTGGAATAGATCTGACAGAATACCAGCCCCACATCTTAGGATGGTTCAGATATATTGACGACGTGCTCCTGCTTTGGCAGGGCACACAAGATCAATGCATTGAGTTTATAAATTTGCTGAATGATAACCAACTCAATATCTTTCTTACGTCATACATTTCAGAGTATAAAGTTGATTTCTTGGACTTGACGATTTCGAAACATGATAATGGCTATTTGACGACGACATTGTTCAGAAAGCCAACTGCAGTCAATAGCCTTTTACACTATAACAGCTTTCATGGTAAAAAACTAAAACAAGGCATTCCGGTGGGTCAATTCCTAAGGTTAAAACGGAATTGTTCCTCGGAGGAAGATTTCTTGCAACAGTCCCTGGCACTGTCCAGCCGCTTTAAGAACCGTGGGTATCCAGAATCAGTGGTCAAGCAGGCTCTGAAAAGGGCAAAGCGGACTCCAAGGGACTCTCTATTGATGCCTAAAAAGAGGAATAAATCCGAACCAGAGGTAAGCAGCGTTCCCTCTAAGGTGCGCGGGCGCGCGGCCGCGCACCCGCATCTGCCCCTCCGCGCAACCCCGTCTGCTGCCCGCGCACGGTGGCCTTACGTCGCCGCGGCCGCTAGGTGTCTGGGGCCAGCGGCCAGGAGGAAAAACTGCATGCGGTCCTGGTGGGCAGGGGCCGGCGAGCAGGAGGAAAGACAGGGGGCGGGGCCAGCGGCCAGGAGGAAAGACCGCGTGTGTGGCTGGTGGGCAGGGCCGACGAGCAGGAGGAAAGACGGGGCGAGACCGGCGGCCAGGAGGAAAGACCGAGTGAGGGGTAGTAGGTGGGGCCGGCGAGCAGGAGGAAAGACAGGGGGCGGGGCTGACGAGCAGGAGGTGTTGTGTTGCTGCTGGCGGGTGACCAGGAGGCCTGTGTCTGGTGGTCGGCGGGGAGCTGGTAAGTGACCCTCCATTGATAGAGTCGCTGTGGTGAGTGACAGTGTGTTCAGTGATGGGGGTGTGACAGACTCATTCAGCTGCAGCCTCATGCTAAGTGTTCCCACCTGTGCTGCAATGTGATTGGTTCCCTTACATTAAAGCGGACCTACACTGTCCCTGGCAACTATGTCCTGGGTCACAGGCTCACTACACTCTTTTAAGCTACTCCTATACAGCAATAGCAATGGTGAACACTTGGAAAAACTCACCTTTCCCCGCTCCACCTCTCTTTTCCCAGCTCTGTCCCATGCCATCTCTCTATTCCCAGCTCTGTCCCATTCATCTCTCCATTCCCAGCTCTGTCCCATTCATCTCTCTATTCCCAGCTCTGTCCCATCTCTCTATTATCCCAGCTCTGTCCCATACCATCTCTCTATTCCCAGCTCTGTCCCATTCATCTCTCCATTCCCAGCTCTGTCCCATTCATCTCTCTATTCCCAGCTCTGTCCCATCCCATCTCTCTCTTCTCCCAGATCTGTCCCATCCCATCTCTCTATTCCCAGCTCTGTCCCATCCCATCTCTCTATTCCCAGCTCTGTCCCATCCCATCTCTCTATTCCCAGCTCTGTCCCATCCCATCTCTCTATTCCCAGCTCTGTCCCATCCCATCTCTCTCTTCTCCCAGATCTGTCCCATCCCATCTCTCTATTCCCAGCTCTGTCCCATTCATCTCTCCATTCCCAGCTCTGTCCCATTCATCTCTCTATTCCCAGCTCTGTCCCATCCCATCTCTCTATTCCCAGCTCTGTCCCATCCCATCTCTCTATTATCCCAGCTCTGTCCCATCCCATCTCTCTTCTCCCAGCTCTCTTCTCCCAGCTCTGTCCCATCCCATCTCTCTATTCCCAGCTCTGTCCCCTTCCATCTCTTCTCCCAGCTCTGTCCCATCCCATCTCTCTATTATCCCAGCTCTGTCCCATCCCATCTCTCTATTCCCAGCTCTGTCCCATCCCAGTTGCCGGCACTACTCCTGTGATTAGAGGGAGCCAGCCAGGCTCCCCCATGCCCTCAGTTCGGCCATCTTACTCCATCATAGGTAAGTCCCCAAAGGAAAAGGTAAGCTCTTCCTTGGGTGTGGGTAACGGGTTATGGGATAACTGGAGTGTATGGGAGTTAAAGTGGGTCTACATGTGTGCTGGTTGAATTAGTGCATCTGGGGCGATTCGGGATGCCTCGTGTGGAGCATCCAGAATTGGGATGCCCCAGGGACAATGATAGTGAAAATCCTGGTGATCCGCTTTAATTGGTGTCTGAGGCTACCTGGTGTGTATGTTTGGGGGTTTATTGGGTGGGGGGTTACTGATATATATGTTTGTGGGGAGGGCTTAATGACTGTATATTCAGGAAGGCCAGTTTTCTCCATCCTTGGGGCTGCCTGATTTGGGATGCCCCCTTGTGCAACCCCCCTCGTGTTTCCACAAAACTCTCTTTTATTCTGGCTCCAAGGACAGTGTAAACAATGTGGTTGCATCCCCAGCATCTCCCGCCCTGACACCAAATTGGGAAGCCCCCTCGGGTTGTAAGTCAGCCGGCTGGCTTTTAGGGCATTTTCCTCTTTAAAGTGGACCAACGCACAGCTGAAGAATGCAAGCAATGCCACCCACTGTCGATGTGTCTAGCTGGGATTTCGGTAAGGTGGACCAAAACCCACGAAGATAGGCCCGGGAATCTATAAAATTCCAGGGCCGCTTGATTCCCTCCCCCCGGGACATCCAGAATCGGGATGCCCTGCTATGTGAAACCTCTCAGGTTGGGCAGAGACTCACCTTCTTTCCCGGTCCAACGGCGCATGCGCGAGCAGCGGCCGCATCCCAGCTATCCCTTTAACAGGGTGCTTACCCAGAGCAGGCATTTCAGAATCGCCAGCGTGGACAATCTCCCTATTAGAAGGAAGCGGGGGATGCAGCCGCCATCACGCTCGGGCATTGCCCAGCTCCCTCGCTACTCCGCTCAGCAGCTGCTCCGACTTAGAGGGAACATTGGAGGTAAGATACGTTTCCCGATTCAATAACCAATGGGGAGCGGTACAAAATTTATTACGTAAACATTGGGGGATACTTAAGACCGATCCCTATTTAGCTAGATGGATCAGAATGGGTCCTCGGGTAGTGGCACAGAAGGCACCAAATTTACGAGATAGACTGTGTAACAGCCACTTCTCGGGTCCCGGTACCTGGTTACAGGCCAACAGAACACAGGGAAGCCATCCGTGCGGTAATTGCTCCATATGCACAGATATGATGACTAGTAAGGAGGTTAGGAACGTAAGAACTGGCAGAAGATATGCCATTAAACAATTTATTAATTGTAGGTCGGTAGGGGTCATTTATCTTATTACTTGTCCCTGCTCCAGGATCTATGTAGGGGAAACAAAAAACACACTTAAGGCCAGGATCCAGGCCCATTTATCCTCTATCCGATTGGCACAGAGAAACAGAGATCAGGGACGTTCAATACCGCCAGTAGCTACACATATGCTAGACCATCATGGGGGCAAGATAGAGGGCTTACAAGTCATGGGATTAGAAAAGGTACATCTTGGAATCCGGGGAGGGGACATTAAAAAAAGGCTGCAACAACGTGAGTTCAGATGGATTTTTCAGCTAGATGCACAACATTCAAAAGGCCTGAATGAGGATATCTCCTTTTCCCCTTTCCTGGGGTAACTCTTTGGGCTTTACAAACTGTGTGGCCAGTGAACTTTAGAGGCTTCACACGCGATGTACTTTAGCCCGTTGGGACTTTACATTGATACATTAGTTTCCTTCACGGTATAGGGGTGACACATAGGGGGTGTTTTATTTGTGTAACGGTTTATAGTCACTTCATGGGGGTTTGGTAAGAGATGTTTTGGTGATGGGCTGATTTTTGTGTTTTCACAACAAAGGTGGTTGTTAGGGCGAGCGCTGCACGCCCGTCTCACAGCAAGTCACTTACCTCCATGGCTGCATGCAGCCGTCATCCATCTTGCAGCACTTCCTCATGGCTGCATCCAGCTGCCGCCCTTCCGACCATGCTTCCTCCTCACATGCTCAGGTGCACGCACGTCTCCGTCCACTAGAGGGCGAGCGCACTGGATTCCTGAGATTTAAAGGGCCTGTACAGCACTGATTGGTGCCTGCTCATCCAATCCTGCATCCACTTCCCCTATTTAAAGAGGCACTTCCTTTCCTTCAGTGCCAGATCTTGGTCTCTCCATGCCTGTTGAAAGCCAGACATTCTTGGATTGCTCACCCGTGTACCGACCTCTGCCTGTCCCCGACTCTGAACCTTTGCTGCCTGCCCCGACCTCGGCTACTCACCTTTACCGCGAACCTGTGCTGCCAGCCCCGATCTCTGCCTGTACTTACTACGCCTTTTTGCCTGCCACTTGTGTACCTCACTGAACCTCGGCTGACTGTGGGACTGGGCTGCTGTTAGGGGGTAGCGACCTGGGAGTCACTCGCCGCACAAGACCAACCTGCCTTGCGGTGGGCTCTGGTGAATACCGGTGGCTCCTTAGACTCCGCTCCCCTGACACGGTACCCGCCATCGGTTCCACAGTTAAAGCGGATCCACACCCGAGTCCGCTCCACCCGGTCCATGACAGTAAGATCTGGCCATGGATCCTGCTGAGGTGCCACTGCCTAACGCCTCAGAATTGCTCACTGTAGTGGCTATGCAGACTCGCCAAATCAACCAGCTCACCGCCATGGTTCAGCAATTACTAACAATCCTGCAGCAGCAATTGCCACCTTCCGCTCCTGTGTCGCCGCCACCTGTAGCACCTCCAGATAGACTTTGTCTCTCCTTGCCGGCTAAATTTGATGGGGATGCCAAGTCATGCCGAGGTTTCCTTGCCCAGTGTTCTCTGCATCTGGAGATGTTGGCGGACCAGTTTCCCACTGAACGAGCCAAAGTGGCCTTTATTATTAGTCTGCTTACAGGAAAGGCCCTGGCCTGGGCCACTCCATTATGGGATCGCAACGAACCAGTGACTTCCAACTTACATGCCTTCGTTTCTGAGTTTCGCCATGTCTTTGAGGAACCAGCCCAGGCCTCATCGGCAGAAGCAGCCCTGCTTAACTTGGACCAGGGCGACCGGTCTGTTGGCGAATATGCCGTACAGTTCCTCACCCTGGTGTCAGAATTATCCTGGAATAATGAGGCCTTATGTGCCTCCTTTAAGAAAGGACTTTCTAGCCATATTAAAGATGCCCTAGCGGCACGTGATTTGCCTTCGTCTTTGACTGATCTTATTCGCTTGGCCACACGCATCGATGTGCGTTTTTCTGAAAGGCAAGAGGAACTCCGCCTGGGAAAGAACTTCGAGTGCCCTAGGAGGGCTTCACGTCTGGCCCCTGTTTTCCAACATCCACCTTTGCCCGCACATGCGCCTTCCACTGAGGAGGCTATGCAGGTGGACCGATCTCGCCTAACTCCGTTGGAGAGAACTCGTCGAAGAAACGAGAACCTTTGTTTGTACTGTGCCAGCTCTGAGCACTTCTTGAAAGACTGTCCTGTTCGCCCGCCACGGGCGCACCTAGTAAGGGTGGGAGAGGCATCCCTGGTTGGGTGTGCTACCTCTTCACGCCTTACGGTTCCAGTGCAACTCTCCATTTCTGCTAACGTCTCTGTGAATTTGTCGGCTTTTCTGGATTCGGGCTCCGCGGAAAACTTCATCGGGGCCTCTTTGATTGACAAGTATAATATCTCTGTGAATCGCCTCGCAAGGCCTCTAGTTATTGCTTCGGTCAATGAAGATAGACTTGATTGCATCGTGCGATATCGTACAGTACCGCTCCTTTTGAAGGTTGGACCCGACCATCTGGAGAGTAGTAGTTCTTCGTCCTCCCCAGTAGCACTTCTCCAATTCTTCTCGGCCTACCTTGGCTTCAACGTCATGACCCCACGCTTGACTGGAATACTGGCGATATTAAGTCATGGGGCCCAGCCTGCCCCAAGAGGTGTTTTGGACCCATTCCCGCCAAGCCTGCTCCTGTCACTGCTCCCTCCGCCCAGGTACAGGCACCAGCCGGAGAGGCCTTTGTATCTCCTCGCCAATACAGCAAAGTCTTGAAATTAGAACCTGAAGAGAACATTCCAGTTCATAGTCTCATCCCTGACTTTCTGGGTCCCAAGAAGAGGGGGAGACCCAAGGGGGGGTACTGTTAGGGCGAGCGCTGCATGCCCGTCTCACAGCAAGTCACTTACCTCCATGGCTGCATGCAGCCGTCATCCATCTTGCAGCACTTCCTCATGGCTGCATCCAGCTGCCGCCCTTCCCCCCATGCTTCCTCCTCACATGCTCAGGTGCACGCACGTCTCCGTCCACTAGAGGGCGAGCGCACTGGATTCCTGAGATTTAAAGGGCCTGTACAGCACTGATTGGTGCCTGCTCATCCAATCCTGCATCCACTTCCCCTATTTAAAGAGGCACTTCCTTTCCTTCAGTGCCAGATCTTGGTCTCTCCATGCCTGTTGAAAGTCAGACATTCTTGGATTGCTCACCCGTGTACTGACCTCTGCCTGTCCCCGACTCTGAACCTTTGCTGCCTGCCCCGACCTCGGCTACTCACCTTTACCGCGAACCTGTGCTGCCAGCCCCGATCTCTGCCTGTACTTACTACGCCTTTTTGCCTGCCACTTGTGTACCTCACTGAACCTCGGCTGACTGTGGGACTGGGCCGCTGTTAGTGTTAGGGGGTAGCGACCTGGGAGTCACTCGCCGCACAAGACCAACCTGCCTTGCGGTGGGCTCTGGTGAATACCGGTGGCTCCTTAGACTCTGCTCCCCTGACACGGTACCCGCCATCGGTTCCACAGTTAAAGCGGATCCACACCCGAGTCCGCTCCACCCGGTCCGTGACAGTGGTGGTATGATCCCAATAACAAATTGTGTTTTTTATTGGGCACTTTCTCACGTGTGTATTTGTCCCATTAGGAGTTTTCTGACAACAGCTATATTGGCATAAGAAATCTGCTAACCTCTTTGTATTCTCTACTGTGTCTAAAAAAGCCTGGTGAATGAAAGCAAATCATCATTAGAACAGCCTGGAAGATGTTTTCAGCTGACCATGACGCTACCTGAAAGAGCAAACATGGAGACTTTAAGGAGCGGAAATGGGAGAAAAGTTATATCGTCGGGCCCTTTCTATGTAACTGGGTTTTATTATGTGTGCAACCATCTGGATGGAATGGGGTGTTGGTCAACACCAGTATGTGGCCTCATTAGTTTTTGCACATTTTTATTTATTTTTTCCTCCCCCCATCCCCCTCTCTTTCCCCCCCCCCTCTTTTCCTTATTCTCCCGCCTCCAAGATGGAGTGTCAGCGTCATATCCCCCCCCCCCCTTTTGTGCCCTACCTTCCAAAATTGGTTCCTCTCCTTTAAAATGGCTTGCAAGCTTAATATTCCCCTTACTGTGTGCTATTGTCCAAAATTGTTAGAACATCCCTCTGTTTTAAAGGACACAGAGGGATGAGTACAAAATAATACGGGATGGCCTCGCCATCAGATTGTCACTTACCCGAGTGGAGATGCCCTTAAACAAATATGTGAAGTATGTATAGATATCTTGAACCACACAGCCAGTAGTATATAATTGCACTTGTTTTAATCACTTGTTGATCATACTTGTAAAATAGTAAAATGCAATAACAATAGATGATGAAGTACGATCTATATAGGATTAGTATATATATTCAGATAAAGGCATTAAGGTTTTGGTATATGAGTTTTTCGTTTTTGTTTTAATGTAGAGATGCGGGGCCACTAGTTAATACTCACCTGACCCGTTCCGCCAGTCCCGCGCAGCACGTACGTGGCAGCGGCTACGCTGGTGTCTCCCAACTGCAGTGGGAGACAGCACAGCGCCGCTCGCCAAGCGTGTGTGTGGACGCACTTCCGAGCTCCATGCTGGAGCGCGAGTGACGTCACATCCGCCTGGCCAGGCGTGACACGTTTCCGGCCGGAGCGCGTCCGCCGACCGGCGGCTTTCCATCCAGCGCGGCGAGGGAACGAGGTGCAGGTGGGTATAAAAATGGCTCCAATAGCATTCTCAGTTAAATACCCTGCCTCGAGAAAGAGAGACACGTCTCGGAACGCGTGGGCTCGTTTAAGGAGGGGGGACGCTGTATGCGGGCTATAGACACTTGGACGGATAAGTACCTGTTTCTGTTTGCACTATTTTTTGCTATTGATTTGTGTGCTCATTGTCTTAATGATAAAACTATTATGTTCATTTGCACCCGTTTGCTCACTATGAATTGATGTACCGTATTTTTCGCCCTATAAGACGCACCTGCCCATAAGACGCACCTAGGATTTGGGGGAAGAAAATAAGAAAAAAAAAATGTTAAACCAAAAACGCACCATTACAGACAGTGTGGCATTCCCCTATCCAATTCCCATAGGCAGTGTGGGATGCCCCCATTCCATAGACAGTGTAGCATGCCCCCATCCCATTCCCCGTATATGCAGTGTGGCATCCCCCCCTCCCATTCCCCATATACCCATTGGCTGTGTGGCATCCCCCTCTCCCCCCATTAGTATAGGCTGTGTGGCATCCCTCTCCCCACATTCCCATAGGCTGTGTGGCATCCACCTCTCCCCCCATTCCCATAGGCTGTGTGGCATCCCCCTCTCCCAATTCCCATAGGCTGTGTGGCATCCCCCATTCCCATAGGCTGTGTGACATCCCCCTCCCCCCAGGCTGTGTGGCATACCCCTCCCCCCATTCCCAAAGGCTGTGTGGCATCCCCATCCCCCCATTCCCATAGGCTGTGTGGCATACCCCTCCCCCCATTCCCAAAGGCTGTGTGGCATCCCCATCCCCCCATTCCCATTGGCTGTGTGGCACCCCCCTCCCCCCATTCCCATAGGCTGTGTGGCATCCCCCATTCCCATAGGCTGTGTGACATCCCCCTTCCCCCATTCCCATAGGCTGTGTGGCATCCCCCTCCCCCCATTCCCAAAGGCTGTGTGGCATCCCCCCATTCCCATAGGCTGTGTGGCATCCCCCCATTCCCATAGGCTGTGTGGCATCCCCCTCCCCCCATTCCCATAGACTGTGTGGCATCCCCCATTCCCATAGGCTGTGTGACATCCCCCTCCCCCCATTCCCATAGGCTGTGTGGCATACCCCTCCCCCCATTCCCAAAGGCTGTGTGGCATCCCCCCATTCCCATAGGCTGTGTGGCATACCCCTCCCCCCATTCCCAAAGGCTGTGTGGCATCCCCATCCCCCCATTCCCATAGGCTGTGTGGCATCCCCATCCCCCCATTCCCAAAGGCTGTGTGGCATCCCCCCATTCCCATAGGCTGTGTGGCATCCCCCTCCCCCCATTCCCATAGGCTGTGTGGCATACCCCTCCCCCCATTCCCAAAGGCTGTGTGGCATCCCCCTCTCCCCATTCCCATAGGCTGTGTGGCATCCCCCCATTCCCATAGGCTGTGTGGCATCCCCCTCCCCCCATTCCCATAGGCTGTGTGGCATACCCCTCCCCCCATTCCCAAAGACTGTGTGGCATCCCCCTCTCCCCATTCCCATAGGCTGTGTGGCATCCCCCATTCCCATAGGCTGTGTGACATCCCCCTCCCCCCATTCCCAAAGGCTGTGTGGCATCCCCCCATTCCCATAGGCTGTGTGGCATACCCCTCCCCCCATTCCCAAAGGCTGTGTGGCATCCCCATCCCCCCATTCCCATAGGCTGTGTGGCATCCCCCTCTCCCCATTCCCAAAGGCTGTGTGGCACCCCCATCCCCCCATTCCCAAAGGCTGTGTGGCATCCCCCCATTCCCATAGGCTGTGTGGCATCCCCCTCCCCCCATCCCCATAGGCTGTGTGGCATACCCCTCCCCCCATTCCCAAAGGCTGTGTGGAATCCCCCTCTCCCCATTCCCATAGGCTGTGTGGCATCCCCCCATTCCCATAGGCTGTGTGGCCTCCCCCTCCCCCCATTCCCAAAGGCTGTGTGACATACCCCTCCCCCCATTCCCAAAGGCTGTGTGGCATCCCCCTCTCCCCATTCCCATAGGCTGTGTGGCATCCCCCATTCCCATAGGCTGTGTGACATCCCCCTCCCCCCATTCCCATAGGCTGTGTGGCATACCCCTCCCCCCATTCCCAAAGGCTGTGTGACATCCCCATCCCCCCATTCCCATAGGCTGTGTGGCATCCCCATCCCCCCCTTCCCATAGGCTGTGTGGCATCCCCATCCCCCCTTTCCCATAGGCTGTGTGGCATCCCCATCCCCCCCTTCCCATAGGCTGTGTGGCATCCCCATCCCCCCTTCCCATAGGCTGTGTGGCATCCCCATCCCCCCATTCCCATAGGCTGTGTGGCATCCCCATCCCCCCTTCCCATAGGCTGTGTGGCATCCCCATCCCCCCATTCCCATAGGCTGTGTGGCATCCCCATCCCCCCATTCCCATAGGCTGTGTGGCATCCCCATCCCCCCATTCCCATAGGCTGTGTGGCATCCCCCTCCCCCCATTCCCAAAGGCTGTGTGGCATCCCCCTCCCCCCCATTCCCATAGGCTGTGATGCCCCTCTCCTCCCATTAGAATAGGCTGTGTGGCCCTTCCCCCCCCTCCCCCCATTAGTATAGGCTGTGTGGCCCCTCTCCCCCCATTAGAATAGGCTGTGTGGCCCCTCTCCTCCCATTCCCACCCCCCTCCCCCCATTAGTATAGGCAGGCGCCATATGAAAAAAAAAAAAGTTAAACTCACCTGTCCGCTGACACCGCTGCGCTGAGCGGCCGGCTCCGTGAATGGGGTGGGCGTGGCCTGCGCCGCAGCGTCGACGCAGGCCACGCCCACCCCATTCATGAGCTGGCTCTGTCCCGGCCCCGCCGCTGCGATCGCTGTCTTTTCAGGCAGCGATGACAGCGGCGGGGCCAGAGACAGAGCCCCCGCCGCTCCTCCATCTGCTTCTCCACATGCGAGCACGAAGGTCCGGGCAGCGGGTGGGCGCGGCCTGCGCCGGTGCAGGCCACACCCACCCACTGCCGGGACCTTCGTGCTCGCGTGTGCTCTGAGCCCGGCAGCAGATGGAGGAGCAGCGGGGGCTCTGTCTCTGGCCCCGCCGCTGTCATCGCTGCCTGAAAAGACAGCAATCGCAGCGGCGGGGCCGGGACAGAGCCCCCGCCGCTCCTCTGGCCTTTCGCAGTGTGCCAGACAACGCGGGAGCGCCAGGGACGGGTGAGTTGTTTTTTTTGTTTTTTTTTACATTCGCCCGATAAGGCGCACTGACACTTTTGGGGAAAAATAAGTGCGTCTTATAGGGCGAAAAATACGGTACTATTGGGATAAGCACATAGCACTTTATTAGATAGAGTAGGTATAGTTTGTAAGTTTCATTGGTTTTGCATTGCACTTTATATTATTCATGGCAATAAGGTTCAGCAGCGCCCCCTCCTGGCAGATGAGATTTTAGCATGTCTTATATGTTTTTTAATTATGTGCCTGTGATGCAATTCGTTATGTTTTAGAATCTGTAAATTAATAAAATTATTAATTCACTATATATTTGGTGTTGTGCAGTTATAAGACTCTGTTGAGTTCTCTATGGGAGTTTCTTTAGTGAGGCATCTCCCGCCCTTTAGCCATTATTACAGTATATTTCACATAGAGGGGCATCCAAAATCACAGATTCATTCATAAAAACAGCTGTGAATCTGGTTACCAAAATAAGACCTACAGGCGGCATGAGGGACTGGAGGCGGCGACAGAGCGGAGGAAGGCATCAGATGTCTTGTGATCTCCCATCACATTGCACCTATCTGCTAGCAACCAGGTAATGGAAACACCACCCGGTTTCTGCCCCCCCTCCATCGCCGTATCCACCCCTCATGCCACTGGCTGGTGGGGTGGGTTTCAGGCGCACGCTGGGCCCAAGCACAGCACCCAAGTACAGACAGTGCCATGGGGGTGGGAATAAAGGCGGCAGTGGCGGCACATTCACTGCTCAGATGGGCTAAGTGCAGAGGAAGAACTCCTATGTGTGTGCGCAAGCACACAATGGTAATCTATGCCCCCAAACCCCACCCCACAGAAATAAATAAAATTAAAAAAATAAATCAGCCAACAAGGGAAAAAAAACACTGGTTAGATCTCATTGTGGTAATAAGATCCATTCATAAACAGTGATTTACCTGCTTTTGATCTAAAGTAGGTAAATCATTTTTTATGAATGAATCAGATTTCTGATCAGATCTACACTTTTACTTCTCCTACTACTATTACTACTACAACTAAAACTGTACTGCAGCTACTATCAGCCTGCATTAGGAGCTTTCAGTTGTTTGATCGGGTGGGGGGGCATATAAAAAAAAAAAATCAAGCAACTGTAAGCTCCTAATACAGGTTGCTTGGCTAGTAAAAAGGAGTAGTAGAAAATAGAAGACCTTATAGTAATCAGATTCATTAATAAAAAACAGTGATCTAGCTTAGATCACTGTTTTTATGAATGAACCACATTACTATCTAATCAGAACATAATGCCCCCAAACCTTATGGCCACACCCACCCAGACAACAAATATCCACCCAGCCAAGACCCCCCAGCATCCCAGTAGATCTCATAGTAATGAGATTCATTAAAAAAAAACTGCGATCTCGCTCAGATCGCTGTTTTTATGAATGGATCTCACTACTGACATGAGATCCAACAGGTGACAGAGCCCCCCTACGGCCACACACCATGGATAGAACCACCCCTCCCCACCCAGAAAACCCCCGCAGAACCCCTCCACCTATCTCAGATGGACGCAGATCGACGGAGAAAGAGGAGGGGACCGCGGACCGGGTTTAAATAGCAGGCGGTGCCGGCTGATGACAGCAACCGTGCGCCTGCCTTCTGATTGGTCCACAGGCGATCGGGTGACAGGGGTCAGGGAGAAATGACCTCCACATGACCCCCTGAGGTATCTTCGAGAAGGCTGGCCAGAAGAAGACCGACGCTGAGCTCCAACATGGCCCTGAGGTAGGAAAATGCCAGGCACGTGAATTTTACGTGGCTGGCACTTAAGTGACAGAGAGGAAACCACGTAAAATTCACGTGCTTGGTACTTAAAGGGTTAACAATCACCAAGGGGTCCTGATTTGGATTGCCCCTACAGAACCTTAGAAGACCAATTTCAGTCAGCCCCCTATCGAATGGAGCGCTGCAAGAAAAGGGTGGACATCTCTTTAATGATTAGTGTCCCTGTGAGCCAGGAACCTCTGCAAAAGGTGCCAGGAGAAGTGTAGGTCTGCTTTCATGCCCAAGGTTTTTCTAAGTCCCCATCTCACGTAGGAGAGCTTGCCACCTGATGGAGCTCAGCATCTCATGTTGAGAGCTCTCTTCGCTAGTAGATAGCCTATACCCATTCCAGTTGCATGGAAAATTGACCTGTGCAACGTGGGACTAGACACTGCCAGACTAGGACTGATCACCCGGGACAGATCAGGGGGAGAAAAAGAAAGGTTGTTTTTTTTTAACTTTCTTGGACAGTTCCTTTAATGTCTGGGGCCCAATCACATTTAGAGACTGATTCACTACTAGTGCCAGGTATTGCCATATGAGCGTCTGTATAGCAGGAAAGAATGTTTAAATATTTGGGCGGGCTCCACTATTCTAATAAGACTAATGAAAAAATAAATAGAAAGAGGTGCTCCGATGGTCCCACCTTTTAAACTAGACATGCACAATAATAACCCTTATTGTGGACCATAAACGGCCACAACAACCTTCGTGTAATCAAAAAGGTTACTTTCTTTTAATATGTTACAAGCCAAACCAAAGAATCTAAAAACATATAGACACCGACTCATTTAAAACCAATTGTCTACCTTGAACTATAAATAACATCAATATTATACAATGAAGGGTTACGGTAAATACCACAGGCGGTGTCTCTTGTCTCTACCTCTTAATAATACAATACACATGGAGGTATCACAAAGTGACCTCCATATTCTCTATCTAAAGTGTGCACCAATATATCTTGATAAACAAAAGGGGAATATATGCTTATATACAATCCTATAATAATCTTTATAAAGTGCGAGTGCTATAATTTAGAGGTGAAAGAAAAAAAAAATTATAAATAAGAAATGTAAAAATCCAAAAGTGACATGATGCAACAACTGAAAAACAATATCAAACCTAAATGTTCAAGCTACCACAGTAAAAACAGTGAATATAAATCCCTACAAAGAGGTTTAGATTAATCAAACAAGCACAGCATGCACATAAATAGCAGCATAAAGGGGAGACAATAAGAGAGACACCGCCTTTAGGATGAAGTGAAGTTCAGGTTTGGCAGGGACGCTCACCCCGCGCGCTCCGCCACTTGCCAACAGCTTCAGGAGGAGTAAATTCCGGGTCCCTGGCTTCCTCCCTTAAACCCCGGCCCAGAGCCCCCCCAGCCAATAGGAGCGCACACTAGAGTTCCACGCCCTCTAAACCACTCAGTAACAGGTAGAAAGGCTGTGTGGCCAGGAAGTGCAGGTATCGCCCCCTCACCCGATGACCCGGCCGCCGTCAGCGGCGGGGGGCGAGACAAGCACCTCGGCAATGGAGATACTGTATCGCTGCCCCAATTGAGCTGCAATAAAGGAGCGCCCGCCTGACAGGCAGGAGAGGAACCCAGGCGCCATTGCTGTAGACAATCCCAATTATTACACAAAATCAAGGCTGTATAGCGCCGCTTAGAGTGGCCGCTAGTAGATGCTGTAAGCGGGGATCAGGCGCTGTAACCTAGTGTTGCGGTCGCTGTAGTAAACTGGCCGGCATTGATGAATGGGATGTATGTTGGGCGCTCTAACAAAAGCACAATGCTGCAGTGAGCGAGAGGTAGTGCCAGCGTCTGACACTCGGCGCTCCACACCATATTTAACGAAAAACTACACTCGGCGCTCGGTGCTCTAAAGCTGGACGCTCTAGCATAGAGCACCAGACGCTGTGTGATCAAAGTCTGTTTTTGAACACATATCCACCAGTAACAAAGCGAAAACACATGGAATGAAACAATAACACTTTAGTGCCAGACCTGTAATGACAATTCTGCATAAAAATATATAAAGTCCAAAAACATTTATAAAAGTGTTTGCAGCCAGGAGAGGTCACACAATGATTTGAGCAAAAAAAATGGAATTGCAAACACGCTATTTATGCACAAACAAATGAAAGCCCATTGAAATGTATGGGAGAGCGACACTGAGCGAAAGGTAATACGTGGCGTTCTTGAACCTAGAGCACCGGCGCTATACGCTGAACCGTCTGTAATAATATATGTGACGCTACATGGCGATGTTAGAGGCGCTCACCAGATTCGCTGTGGTTTTGCATACAGTGCCCGCCGTTCACCAGATGCTACCTGCCGCTACGAAGCACTACCTGGCGCTATCCTTTTTAAATAACCCCCTTAGTTACACCTCAGGTTAAGGAATACTGGCTAATTGAAATGGAGTGCTCAGCACATAAAGCAAGGAGCTCCTGAGTTGTCACAACATGGTCATGGAGAAATAAAATGGTTCCAACACTTCCCCACTCTTTATAAAAATAGAAAAAAAAATAATGGCTTTGGATGGAGCTTGGCTTTAAATAATGCTCAGCTTGTAGGTGGATGTCAGCGGATGTGAGCTTAGCTGGCGGTGGATGTGAGCAGGCTCATTACACAGATTTAGAAAGAGCGGGTGGCAGTTAGCAGCAGCGTGCGCAATTAGTCCACCCACTCGCAGCAATGGCTTTTTTCTTTGGCGCAATGGGGGGATCATTTACATTGTGCTGAAGCACTCAGCAGCCTTCATACCCAGTGCAGCAAAATGCCGCTGCCACCGGAGAATGGTTCCTAAATAAAACTCAAGACGTGACTAACCCTTCCTGCAAAGCAGTAATTAAAGGAGCACTATTGCAATATTGAAAAAATTATCCAATATTAAAAATCCACATAATTAGCAAGATAGCAAGAGGAGGGGTTACTTATACACCCTGCATCACTTCACTGGAAGGAAAAAGAATCGGGGATGAAAGGTTTTGAATTCGTCTTTTACAATGGAGATCTGCTCAAATCTAATGGCCTGTCCCCTGAACTAGCATTTTATGCAGTAACAGCTTATTGCTATTGCAATTATTATCATCATTACATAATATAAGACAGTGTAAACCGGACCAACAGCCTGGCATGGTTGGAAAAACTCCCCCAAACTCCCTTGCCCCATCTGCATGCATGATACTGAATCATTGTCAGCACATTTGCTCCTGCATCCATCAAAGCTGAAACACTGTCACAGATTTTCTAATGGTAGGGGTCATTTTGGAGCTTCCTCTCCCAGCATTTCAGCCATGCTGCTGCCTGGATGCAACTGACATAACTGACAATGAATAGTAACAGGAAACCCAACAGCACTTCCTGTTTGCAGGCGGTCTGCTGCTCAGGGGGAAGCTATTTTGTTTTTAAAATTGACCACAGCAGGAGTTAGAAAAAGGTAAATTAATTGCCCTGGGGAGGGATGCATATGAGCACTGTTTGTTGTAAGGGTATTGGTCCGGTTTAATGATAAAGCTCTATTTAAAAACTGAAGAAAGTTTTCCACTGCACCTCTTTACTACATGAGCCTTGGTTGGCTAGAAAAGCCTCTCATGACCAGTCAAACTCGAGCCTGATCCTCATTGCCACCAATCAGCAAGGGAGGGGGCTACTACTACCTGTCATTAAAGGGGACCAATATGCTTTTTCAGCCAGCCCTGGGCTCTTAAAAACTGCAGGGGCTGGTCGATTCCCTACCCCCAGAGCATCCCAATTTGGGTTTCTCTGCTGTGTGAAACCTATGGAATCACCGGACTCCACGCCTATCCGAGGCCTGGGAGCTCCCCATGCCCTATGTTGGGCTCTATGGCGTGCATTAAAAAGCATGGCATAGAATGCTGATTAGAGCCTGTACATGTGCTGGAGGATTATCAGTGAGGTAAGTAATCCTGGGTTTTGTGTCAGCCTGGGAAGTGTACACTGCTAAAGAAAGTAGACAGAAGAGAGATGTGTTTCTGTAGTCAGATCAGCTTCCCCAGAAATACATTTATGTATATTTTTTCTCCAGTACACTTACCCTTTATATGGGATCCACTGGGATGAGAAAGGTGTAGATGGCAAAGCAACCCCTTGTTTTATGCTGGTCACCTCTGTTCAAGCAAGATAACACTCATAGATCTGTGTGTTAAAAAGGACCACCAGTCGAAACCAATCTGCTCACCCTCTAAGCACGGGTCATCTCAAACTGGCATGCCCCAATTTGCAACCTTCACATCAGCCCAACATGGCGACCCTGATACTTACCAATCCTATGGCTGCCGTTCACGTGACAGGCAGTGGCGCACACTAATGTGCAACCTCACTGGGTGAACTTAATAGACTGCTTGTGGTCATTTGATGAACAAGGAAATGTAGCAAATACAGAAATGGTAAGAATGAGGGGAGCAGGGGGTGCATTGTAGGGCATCCCAAATCAAGACGCGCCTGTGCTTAGATAAAGTGACCAGATGTCCCACTTTGAGGCCCACTGTCCCTCCGAAAAATCTGGAAACACCTAAAAGTCCTACTTTGCTGACAAGGGGAAAACTGTCCCACCAAATGCTGGATGTCTGGGTGATTTACAACTACGATTTACGACGACTTGGTTGAGTGGTGGAAGTGGAATGCAGGGATCTGGATCTCAGCATTGGCTCAATCACCAACATCTTTTATGGACCAAATATTCCTAGAGCATGTGACCCGTAATTAAGCCACTTGCTAAACCACACGCATCACCTACAAACTGGTTTAAAATGTCCCACTTAGAGGACCCCAGAAAATGGTCCCTTTATGTTTGAATGGTGAGCGGACCTTCAGTCTCTTTTGACTAGCCTAGGCAAGCCTAGACCTCTACAATGGAATCACAGACATAAAAAAGAAAATAAAGTGATTAGAACCCTTCCTTGATCTTACAAAAAGTGAAACGGTGAAAATTATAGGCAGCAATCGCCGGCTGTGGCTCTGGTACGAACATTAAATGGAGCCTGGCATGGCTCATATCGTGCCTGTTTTCTGTTATTTCAGCTCAGTTGTATACAACTAGACAGCTGACGACTGCATCTGCCATGTCACATGGTGCCTCTTTCTGCATTATATTATTTCATGGGAGCACAAATCTGAAAAATAGGGTGGGGGAGCAGCAATGACAGGGCCCCTGACCTTTTGGAACCTGGTGCAGTTGCACCTCGTGCACCCCATATAGTTACACCCCTGGTTGGCAGTATAAGCCCAGGCAGCACAGCCACTGGTTATGCTTGAACTTTGCAAAAGCCTTTCGTGCCGCCGCTATACAGCCTTAATGTTCTTGACATCTTCAGTACATCCTCTACTGACCACTAGATGGCACAACCTGTGCATAATAGATGAGCCAGTGTTTTCATTTACTACATTCATATCTGAGCCTTTTCACATGCACTTACTATTGAACTTTGTTTTTTTAAGAGTTTGAAATATTAAATATGCTGGGGTATTATTTAATGGTTTATGCTGACCACAAACAGCAAGCAACTGCATTTACAGTGTAGGCTAGTATAATATATATACATACCTGCCAACTTTTCAGAGTGGGAAGGAGGGACATTTGTTAAAGTGGACCAACACCCAGGATTTTGACTATCCTGGGTCTTGGTCCACTTCGGTGGGGCTCCCCCGATCGGGGTGCCCCGCTGTGTGAAACCCCCCCGATCACCCGGAAAACTCACCTCTCCCCGCTCCCAGCGCGGACGGACAAGCGATTTGACAGCAACGGACAAGCGGCTCCTCCGCCGCCGCCTCTCGCGCGTCACTCTTGACGCGCGCGCGCCCACGCCGGCCGCCGCCGAAGAAAAGGCAGGGGATTTGGGGTGTCTCGCATGTCCCGCGGGGAGGGAGGTGATCGGCCGATCACGGGAGGGTGATGGTCCACTTTAAATTAGGCCATACCCCCTCATTGAGGCATGGATAGGAGATAGGATGTAACAGTTACAACAACATAAAAGCCACAATACACTGGATCAGATGTCTGGGAAGGCAAGGTGGGTACTTTTTGGAATTTGTCTGCAGTAATTCTCAGAGCTACCTACAGTACACTCCTCTGTCAGGCTTCAGCATGAATTCCCTTCCGCTGTCACAAGAAAGTAGGCTTTCTAAGTCTGAGCAGGCGGTTGGCAGATTGTGTGTATGCTGAGCTCCCTCAGATCAGTGTTGATGGTCTAAAGAAGGAAAAGCCACTGTGGAGAATGTTTGGAGCATGGCTTAAAGCTGAGAAAAACCCACATTTTTAACTAGCATCCTCTGAATTGCTCCCTACTTCACTCTAATCCCAGATAATGGCACCTGTCTTAGCTGTAAAGCTCCGCCTCCTCCATTTATTGCCACTGAGGGACAGTGTTCCAAGATGATTTGGAGAGTAAAAATATACATTTCTAGTTCTACACCCTAAGAAGAGAGTATCAGAAGGGGCTTTGTCCAAATGTATTTCACAAGTTTTGTGGGTTTTGGTCCGCTTTTGGTCCGCTTTAAATGCTGTTATAAAAAAAGGAGAGGCTAAATGCCCTTTAGAAACTCTAGTAATCTATGAACTCAGAATACAAATACAGCCTAATGCTACCACAGGTTATCACCCCCCCCCCCCCCAATACTGGCAATGCTGCCTACTAGCACCATGTTTACCCTACCGTGTGCATATGCCACACACCTCGTGCTGCCCATTATTCCCGCACCTCGGTTGAGGGTAAAGTCCTATGGCCTTTGGCTTGTGTTTTTAGTAGGAAAATCACAGAAACATTTCAAAACTTACTAGGCTTCTTCTTCAAGCATAATACAAAACTACAGCTGCACCTAAGCCAAACAACAAAGAAAGTCAATTGTTATTCAACTAAAAACATCATTAATATTAATATTTTAAAATTTAGGGCAGGCAAAATGATCCAATTGCTTTAAAGATCCAAATGTAATAATGTATTTAAACTTTTGTGGTAATTTATTTAGACATTTGCTGTAAAGGCGAGCCCTTCAGGTACAGGTTAGGATGCAACAATGAACTGCTTTATCACACAGGAGTGCTTGAATGTTTTGAACTCTTTAGAATATTTTTGCATAATTGTGGCCGAAAATAACATTAGATTTTCACACAAGCCCTAAAAGTAGGTAAAGCAAACCAAGTCAAAGCGATTTCTGATGACACGAAAAGAAGAATTGCTGATGGTCATCAGGCTGGAAAAAACACTGGTTGTAAGGGAACCGGAGGTAACCTCTAAGCAACTAAAGGCCTTTTTCACATTAGGTTACAATAATGTTCATGAGTCCACTTTCAGGAGGACACTAAACAATAATGGTCTGCATGGCGGGATCACCAAGAGAAAGCATCTGTGCCCCTGGGCACAAAATCTGGTGGAGGCCCCAGATACAATATTTTTTTCCTTTAAAATTATAGTCCGACCAAGTAAATGATTGGTGGTTGTCTGGCACCCGCCTACTTACTGGAACGTCAGAACGGGTCCCTTGTGCCACCCTTGTGCGGGTGCGTGCTGCTCAGGAACTCCTCCTTTGCCATTCTGGGCGGGGGGAGGTGTAGTCGACCAGCTGGTCCAGCAGAAATCAGTTCCCTGCATTGAGCTGCCAGTGGCTGTGCTTGGTGGCTTATGTGCAGTGAGTGGCCACAGATTGACACCCATTACTGTAGTTTTGCTGACGGCGGCTTTGCAGCGCTAGAATCTCTGTCCTGCCCTGTGGTGGCTTTGGCTGAAGGCTTGACTAGGTGCGGGGGGCCCCCACTGCAGCGGATAGCTTTGTTGCTGGCCCCGCGGCCCATCAGACCAAAGACTGAAAAGCCTCCTGGACCAGACCATAACCCAAAGGTTGGTGGAGGCCCCATTTGCAGGACAAGTGGTGGAGGCCCCGTGGTGTGTGCCCCTTGCAAGCCCTCATAATCCGGCCCAGGGTGGGAGTATCATGGGTTCAGCCTGTCTTGCTGCTTCTGAACCAGGGTGGCTTGTCCTCATTGATGAAACAATGAGTTCAAATTTTTGTACTAGCAAATTCTAAAGAAAAAATTGACATCTGTCAGGGGCGTACATAGCCCTGTTATCACTCTTGTTAACTTTGTTACTGTAAAACAGCTGTAAAATGCTGTGACAGAATCCTGGTGGAGTGAACCAATCACAGGACAATGCAGAGAAAAGAGCCCTAAGTTCCAGGGTTCCTGAATGTATCTGACCTGTCATTTAAAATGGAACAAATCCTCCCATGAGCCCCTCAGCCTTTGAGAAATGTTTCCTCCCCTGGTAAATTGGATGCAATTTCTAAAATATACAATTAAAATAACACAAGAATTGGATAGCAAGCTCCCATATATGAAAGCCTGGAGGAGATAGATATCTCAAAATGGGGTAGCCTGGTAAGTAATGGGTCTAGTGGCCAATTTTAATGAGATGGCACCTTGTACTAAGTAGATTGGCCAAAGCATACCCAGGGCTATCTCCCCTCTGTTATAGGGAATGTGGTGGAGTGGGGTTTACAAAACTCATTTCAGACCTGATGGGAGTGATTATTCCCGTGTTCCATCTCCGAAATATATTATTGGGGGAATGGATACCTGAATCCCCAGACTAGTATAGAACTTTATCTCCTGCATGATCCTAGCAGGTAAAGTGGCTATAGCTCATGGAAACAAAGAGATCAAAGTAGAATATTTTACGTGGCACAAAACCCTGGAATTCTCATCTCTTCTTGGTTCATTGGCGCATGTGTGGGCTCTTTTCCAGTCAGAGCCCCTTGACTATGTCATTCGACTCTGATTGAATTGAATTGTGATAAATCACCTTTCTCTGGTCCGCGAAGGAAGATGAGAGGGCTCACCCTAAGGGTGATTTGTGCTACTTGCCCCCCTTCACCCCCTCCCTTTCCTATCCCATTGTTTCCTTCTACCTATGCCGTAACTAATATATCCCTTTTTCTCTTCCTCTTACACACACTATATTACTTAGTTATTACAATATATTTACTACAATTCTTTATTTTTTCCTTTCTTATTTACTTATACTTTGCTCCACCTGTCCTCCCTGCCAAGGTGCCTGGTGCGATGCTGCACTCTCGGCGTTGGCACAGTTTTAAAGCAGAGCAAAACCTATATGGTGCAACCCTGGAATCTAAAAGATTCCAGGGCCAGCCGCTAGCCTATCCCTGGGGCATCCTATAGCTGGAAGCCTTGCTGTGTGAAACCCCAGGAGTTGCCAGTATACTCACCTTTACAGGTAGTTCCCACAATGCTGTGTTCGCTGGTCACTGCATCCCTGGCTTCCATGTAGCTATGCTTGCCTCAGCGCCCATCCTTTCTGAATGGCTAGGTGTGGGAGTGGGCACACCCAGCGTGAAAGCCAGGGATGCAGCCAATTAGCTGGTGCATCGCCTGGCACCTCATTCAGCCTGGCCCCTGGCACCTTGAGATCAACCATTCATTCATCTGAACAGGGCTGGGGGGGTTTGCCTTGGTGGTGGAAAACCGCTGAGCCGGCAGCATCACCCTTCTGCTTGAGCAGGGGAAAAAGCAGAGCCCATCTGGTCCTTTTGAGAACGCTGATTGGCTGATCTCAAAGGTTCTGGATGACGTGCTGCCAGCATCCCTGGCTTTTACATTGGCCACGCACACTTCCTTGTGTGGGGGGTGCACAGACCTACAGGGAAGCAGGGAATGAGCCACCACCAAATGTAGGCAAACACGGGCCCCCGTGGGTTTCACACAACAGAGCATCCTGCTATAGGATTAGGCTACTCAACGGTCATGGAATCTTATCCATTCCAATTTAATCCAAGTTAAAAGAGTGCATGATTAGATTGCTGGTAAGATGCAACAACAATTACAATAGCTAATGTCAGAGGCACTTAGCCTTATATTAATAGCAAATAATAAGCACAGTGATATGACAGAAAACAAAATATCTTACCAGAGAAGAAGGCAATTATTGTATAACTTTAATAACCAGATAATATTTTCATACAGAATGTAGGAATGTTATACAGGAAATATTTGTATTCTTTGAAAACTTGAATGTAGAATGGCACAAAACCCTTTCCCACCCGCCCTACTTGTCTGAGTACCTCGGGTGATGCAGTGGCCCAGTTTAAAAAAAAATGTTTGAGATTGCCGATTGGCTGATCTCAAGAATCCTGGCTGATGTGACCTGCCCTCTGGCTGCATCTCCGGTTTCCCTGTAGTCTGGGGGGCACCCCCTCACCCAGCCTATCTGAATGCCTGAATCAGAATGTTGCCGGAGCTGCCAAAAAATTACGTTTACCGACAGCTCTGGGGGTTTAAGAATTTTGTAAAGAACCAGCACTCCAATGTAAAGGTAAAAGTAAATGAGCTTATATTTGTAATCCAAACACCATAAATCGTGCAAAACAAGGATTGGTTTCTGGTCGATGTTTCGGGGTGCACTGTGGCCCCCTTCCTCAGGACCAACCACATACAACCAGAACAGGCAGTGAACAGCCATTATATACAAAAAGGGGGCCTACAGGCCCATAACCATTCAAAAATTCGCGCCTGACGTCATCAATGACGTCACCGGCGCTCGGAAATTAGCATATCAATAAGAATGTAAATTAATGCTGTAAATGATAATAGAGGGGCCCCTTGAGGTCCCGGCTTACCTCTGCTAGGCGCCCCTGCCAATAGAATCTGCAGGGCACCGCCGCTATTGTCAGCAGGGGGTTGCCAAGCACCCCATGCTGTCCCCCAATCAGGGAAGGTCAGGCGTGATGTCACAGGTCCCGGGAAATCTGCCCGGTAACCGATGACGCTGCCCAGGAGCCAAATGATTGGCTCCCGGGTGTAGCAGAGCTAGCACTCTATCTCCAGCAAAAGCTTTGCTGGAGGCAGAGCATCAGCTTCTGCACCCGACCCCAGTGCGGCGGTGTCTTAAAGAAGAACGCAACTGCAGGATATTGAAGAAGATTATACATGAAAAACCTATAATACAAAAATAATCGTTCTCTGAATTTGTTATACATGGCTTTAAGTTGCTCCTCCAGTGTCTCACTATCAGAGTGTATCCGAAGGACTCTTAAGAACTGTGAAATGGGCAGTGACCTTTTGGGGGCGCTATATTGATGACATCATTATGATCTGGCAAGATGATGAGGAATCAGCCCAGCAGTTTATTGCAATGCTGAACTCAGTGTTCCCGACCATTAAATTTAACCCTGAAGTGTCAAGGGACTATGTCACATTTCTAGATGTGGCACTTCACAAGGACTCCACAGGCCGATTAAGACGGGCCTGTTCACTAAACCAACGGACAGAAATACTCTCTTGAAATATGAGAGTTCACACCCCAGACATCTGGTTGACAATTTGCCCATTTCACAGTTCTTAAGAGTCCTCCGGATACACTCTGATAGTGAGACACTGGAGGAGCAACTTAAAGCCATGTATAACAAATTCAGAGAACGAGGGTATCCCAAACAGATCTTGACCGCGGCCATAACAAAAGCTCGCCACATCTTCAATAATGAGAATCCTAAACAGAAAAAGGAAGAACGTATTCTGTTTACGCAGACATTTTGCCATACCTCGGCATATATTGAACGTATTACACGCAAACATCACAACATTCTTACTGCAGACAAGACCCTGGCACCCATGGTCAGAAGACCACCACTGAGAGTTTATAACCGTAGCCGTAATCTGAGGGACTTACTCATAAGAGCGGATCCTGTGGAGAAATACAATCCACAGAGACAGGTACTTTCATCCAAGTTGGGATGTTATAAATGCTTCAATTGCAATGTGTGCAATTCACTCATTATAGGCACACAATTTTCACATCCGCATACGGGATGCCCAATAAAACTTAGAGGCTACCACAACTGCAACACGGATTTCTGTATATATATCTTAAAATGCCCCTGTGGTCTCCTGTATGTGGGAAAGACGATCGGCCCTTTCAAAAAACGCTTCCAAAAACACAAAAGCGATGTACGAGTTCATCAGGAGAAAGCAAGAAATGGAGAACCGGTGGACATGGAAAAACCTGTAGCTGTACATTTTTATATACATGGCCATCAGACACATGAACTAAAGGGCATGGTGATTGGACACATCCCCAGACCACCGAGGGGGGTGGGTGATAGGAATCGTCACCTGCTCCAACGTGAAACTTACTGGATCCATAGACTGAACACTGTTGCTCCACGAGGACTCAATACATCATTTGGATTCAGCAGCGTCTTGGATACTAGATGAACTAACCTTTTTTCTCCCCAATTCTAGATGAACTAACCTTTTTTCTCCCCAATTCCAGATGAACTGACCTTTTCCCCCCATTTCCAGATGAACTAACCTTTTCCCTCCCCCCTTTTCAGATTAATTAACCTTTCCCCCTATCTTTAGGACTGGCTGTATATACCCCAATTCTCCAGTCCAAGCAAATCATTGGTGTTCCATTTCCATCCCTAAGGGCCTTTCTCCTTATGTAGGATAAGTTTTTCACATTATTATTTTTCATATTTTTTATTTCCAAATGTTGTATGGTTATTTTTGTATTATAGGTTTTTCATGTATAATCTTCTTCAATATCCTGCAGTTGCGTTCTTCTTTAAGACACCGCCGCACTGGGGTCGGGTGCAGAAGCTGATGCTCTGCCTCCAGCAAAGCTTTTGCTGGAGATAGAGTGCTAGCTCTGCTACACCCAGGAGCCAATCATTTGGCTCCTGGGCAGCGTCATCGGTTACCGGGCAGATTTCCCGGGACCTGTGACATCACGCCTGACCTTCCCTGATTGGGGGACAGCATGGGGTTGCTTGGCAACCCCCTGCTGACAATAGCGGCGGTGCCCTGCAGATTCTATTGGCAGGGGCGCCTAGCAGAGGTAAGCCGGGACCTCAAGGGGCCCCTCGATTGTCATTTACAGCATTACTTTACATTCTTATTGATATGCTAATTTCCGAGCGCCGGTGACGTCATTGATGACGTCAGGCGCGAATTTTTGAATGGTTATGGGCCAGTAGGCCCCCTTTTTGTATATAATGGCTGTTCACTGCCTGTTCTGGTTGTATGTGGTTGGTCCTGAGGAAGGGGGCCACAGTGCACCCCGAAACGTCGACCAGAAACCAATCCTTGTTTTGCACGATTTATGGTGTTTGGATTACAAATATAAGCTCATTTACTTTTACCTTTACATTGGAGTGCTGGTTCTTTACAAAATTCTTGGACTTTGGCGGTGTCTCCGCGGACCGCGCACCCACCCGACATGGGATACATATGAGTAAGAGTGTGACAGCCACTAGAAAATTAGCTCTGGGGGTTTAACACAGCAGGGCATCTCCATTCCGAATGCCCCGGGGGCAGGTTAGCGGTCTGGAGCTGTTGCGGCTTTTTAAACACTTTAATAAAGTGCAGCTTTTTCATACCTTCAGTTGAACCTGAAGGCAACAGGGGTACTACTGATGCATCCTGCAGGCATACCTTCCAACTTTTCAGGGTGGGAAAAAGACTATTGTTAAATTAAGCAACCCCCTCCCATTGAGAGTTGTACAAAAATATAAACACTTGCATAGACAAATTAATCATTTATTGATGCAGATCTGCCACAAATGAGAACAACTATGGACAGGGGGGACATGGACTCAAATGAGAGACAATCCCTCCAAATGATGGACACTTGGGAGATATGTGCAGGAACTGAGTGAGTACCTAGTCTGCCAGACCCTTGCCCATGAAGAGCCTTTTTCCTAGCTTGGCCCTCTCTAATGGTCACCTCCAGGCTCTCCCTAATGCACGCCCAAACACAACTGAGTGTCCCAGAGAAACAATTACCAGAGAATAATAAATAACAATTTCCTTTGCAGGTATTTAACAAATGTAGCAAATACCAATACCATAACTTTGCAATAGATTCACCTTAAAACCCATCGCCTCCCCCAACTCTTCTGCTTAGTACAACGCTTAGTACAACCATGAGCCAACTTTGCTACCTGCTTTCTTACATGTCTGGCTGGCTTCCTATCTCTTCTGATTGCATCAGGTCAGATCAGATACCCTTTGAACAATACACTCGCCTTACCTCTGGAGTAAGAAAAAAAATCCTCTATGTGTCCCATCCTGCATGTGTTACATGATGGGGTCAGTGTGTTATAGGTATCTGGGAATATCAGCAGCCAGTCAGGGGTTAAGTCAACAGTCGCAATATATTTAGCAGGTGAAAGATCAAGGTGCTACAAGCCAGCAAAGTGGGGGGGGGGGGGGATTCAGCACAGGAGGTGATCTGAGGACCTTAACTGGTAGCTATGAGTATAGAAAGGCTGACATATGCTTTTTCCCAGGATTGTGGCTATTCCCGATATCCCTCCTCACACACAGGAACAGTCATTAGCACTCTGGTGCTGTGATGTCGCTTTAAAGGACAACTTCAGTCAAAACGTTTATCTGAAATTTTGCACTTCGGTATAAGGAATCCTTTGAGTATCGTAAAGCAGTGCCATGTTACCCAAGATTTCAGAAGAGAAGATTTAGGGATAGCTTTAAGATGAGTGGACAGTGTAGCCAGGCAGTGGGAAAAGCAAGTAGGATGCTCGGCTGCATAGCGTGAGGCATCACCAGTAGGAAGAGGGAGGTTGTGATGGTGCTGTATAGATCCCTGGTGAGGCCAGTGATCTGCAGGAAAACTGTATACAGTTCTGGAGACCTCATCTAAGAGAGATTATTCAAATACAATGGGGTCAAAGGTGGGCAACAAAAATATTGAAAGGACTTAAACTCAACTTTAAATTCAACTGCATGGCAGCTTACCTGATGCAGTGTCAGTACTATGCTGTCTCTTTGTTCTGGCCACTGAAAGGAAGAGGAATTTCTTCTTCCTCTTTGCTATCTCCAACAGAACCCCCCCGCCCCCCCCCCCAATCCTGACCACACACCCATTCCCCATCCGCTCTGGTGGCATCAGGCAGCTGAGGAAAGATGGCGGTGCCCAGCGTTACGATGAAGCGGTCGGCACCACTGGATTACAGGCTAGGTACGTGTTTGTTATATAAGCCCCTCCCCTTCTCTCCCATTCATCCCTCTGCCCTGAGCCCTATCTATCCACCCTTGTTACCAGACCTTATTGTCAGTAACATTCTGGGCCCTAGCCCACCCCTGTACATGGCCTGTGCAGAATGCAAGGAGGGGTGAAGTTAAAGCAGTGTGCTGTGGGGCCAGAGCTGTTGGTTCCGTGAGGTCAAAAAAAGCTCCTGTTTTTTCCCAGTGCCCCATAGGACTTTTGTGGTGGGGTAGTGAGGCAAGCAGCCTTTTTTAGTGAAATCCCTCTGCACGGATTTTCACCTCTCACCAGATGCCTTTAAAGAAGTGGTTGAGTACCCCTGGGTTAGGTAATAGGGTGTAGCAGTTACAATAATAGAAACACTTTGAATCATTTCTTGATGCAGATCTGCATGTTACACCTCAAACAGGGACAAAGGAGAACAACGAGGGACAGTGGAACATGTACTCAAAAGAGGGACATTCCCTCCAAATCAGGGACACTTAGGAGGTATGGTTTGCATCAGGTTCACTTTAAAGTGGACCAACACCCAGGATTTTGACTATCCTGGGTTTTGGTCCACTTCGGCGGGGCACCCCGATCGGGGGTGCCCCGCTGTGTGAAACCCCCCAGAAACCCCAAAAAACTCACCTCTCAACGCTCCCACGTGAGCGCCGCAGCCAATCCCCGCCAACGTCCAGGCGGGGATCAGGAACGTCCAGGCCGCTTCCGCCGCCGCCGCCTCCCGCGCGTCACTCTCGGCGCGCGCGCGCCCCCGCCGGCCATTCACAGAGGGCCGGCGCGGGCGCGCGCACGTCTGGAGGGGTGCGCGGGAGGCGGCGGCGGCGGAAGCGGCGGCGGATCAGGTAAGGTGTTTTTGGGGTTTCTGGGGGGTTTCACCCCGCGGGACATCCCGATCTCGGATGTCCCGCGGGGTGGGAGGTGATCGGCCCGGGAATCTTATAGATTTCCGGGCCGATCACCCCTGGGTGTTGGTCCTCTTTAAAAACCCAGAGTTCCCTGGTAACTCTGCGCATGAGCCAGCTTTACTACACCTTGCTACATGCCTGGCTGGCTTCTTATCTCTGCTGATTGCATCAGATCAGACGAGAAACATTTTGCACAGCACACTCGGGTCCTCCATGTGTCCCATCCTGCACGTAGGGGGTCACTGTGCTACTGGTAACTAGGGGAATCAGCAGCCAGATCAAGCCCAGACAAATTAGTGCTTGTTCCTCTCTAAAGAAGAACAAACAATATTTTGGCTATCCCGGGTTTTGTTCCGTGCACGCTGTGTGAAACCCCCTAGAAAAACTCACCTATTCCCGGTCCAAAGGCACAGGACTGTGCTCTCGTCCAATCAGAGCCGTTTACCGTTACAATGTCATTCGGCATATGGCTGTGATAGGCTTCAATGCGGCGTGCAAGCAGCTGCATCCCCAACAGCGTGTGCACTCCCGCCCCAACTTATCAGAATAGCTGGGACAGGAGCATGTGCACAGGGGATGCAGCTGAACTTGCTTCCCATTGTAAACAATCAGAGGCATTTGCCGAATGACATAGGCAGGACAAACAGCTCTGATTGGACAAGAGCCTGCGCATGCACCATTGGACCTGGGAAAGGTAAGGTGATACCGGACATCTGGGTGGTTTCACACAGCGGGGCATCACAATTCGGGGTGCCCCAGGGGAATGCCAGCGGCTGGCCCTGGATTCTAAAAGATTCCAGAGACTGCCCTGGGTTTTGTTCCTGCTTCAAAGCAGAAGTACAGTGAAATAATAAAACAACTTACCTGATCCTGGTATCCAGTGCTGTCCATTGCAGGTTCTGGTGGCTCCCCCCCCCCCCCCTCTGTGCACAGATTGTGGAAACTGGATAGGTGTTTTTTTTTTTTTTTTTACATATTTATGTAATTCTATTCTTTGTCGTCTCTCATTCACTTTTGGCTCAGCACCATTGATGTCATTTATAGTTTTCACTTCAAGTAACTGTTATTGTTACTATCTTGCACTTATTATGCTAAAGACTGTTGGATTTGTTTGTTTTGGGTTTGGCACTTTATTTAGCTAAAATACATTGTATTGGGTGCCCAGTTATCTGATTCTAATTGGTTGTGTGTCCATTTATTTATTTATTTCCTCAATCTACATATTTATTAGAGCCTTTATATATGTACCCCCGGTGTTTGTCTATATATGTTTTTTTTTTTATATTCTTTATTTATCAAGGAGTAACAGCATTACAAACCATTACAAAACATTTTGCCCTAAGAGTTGGGCGTGCATACTAACAAAAATACACATATGGGAATGCCGTTATATTACAAAGACGTATTCATAGAAGGTAACCTAGTGCGTGTATATATCCTCATCGTCCTTAATGTCCTCCAGGGTGTCTCGGCCGCCACCACCCATACAAATATATGTTTTTTTAACATTGTCTCTTGTACTCGTGTGTTGTGACAATCGGTTTAATACATGTCTTATTCATTTTATTATATTTATTGTGTGCGGCATATAATTTGGGGGCATTTTAAGGGCTGTCCTGGAGCCCTATTTCATTTGTTCATGTTCACCCATAAAAACTCACCTGTCCAGGCTCCAATGGTGCATGCGCAGGCCCTCATCCAATGAGAGCAGCCTGTGACTATGTCATTTGGCAGATCCTGCCCCAGCCTATTTGAATGACACCGGGTATGCAGCAGTGCACGCTCCCCATTGTAAACAATGAGAGCTGCCTGCCGAATGACAAAGTTACAGCAGGCAGCTCTTGTTGTACGAGAGCCCGCACATACACCGTTGGAATGTGGGAAGGTGAGTTTTTATGGCAGAACAGGGGGATTTTGCATAGTGGGACATCCCGATTTGGGATGCCTGGGAAAAAGGCAGCGGCCGGCCCCTTAATATCTGCCTTAACATCTAAAGCATTGTATTATGGGTAATTGCAACTTCACACATCTGAGGGATTGCAATAGTAATATGATGTTTGCCTGTAGGTTGGCCTGCATCATTCCCTGAAGGACGCTGGGTAAGACAGGACTGGTGACAACAGTATAGACCAGAGATGCACGACCTGCGGCCCGGGGGCCCATAGTGTCATCAGTTGCGGCCCCTGGCATCCTACCCCTATATTTCATAAGAGATTGCCTTGTCTGCAGTGCATGTGACTGGCCACTAGAGACAGTGTAGAGCTAATTCCTGAAACAGGGCCCACCTCAGCTCTTCCTGTGCTCCCCTCACCTATACTTCTACTTACCTCTTCCTGCCTCACCTCTGCTCAGCTTTTCACATCTCACATCACCTCTGTCACACCTCTGACCACATCACCTCAGCTCACCTCACCTATACTTCTACTTACCCCTTCCTGACTCACCTCTGCTTAGCTTTTCACATGTCACATCACCTCTGACCACATCACCTCGGCTCACCTCACCTATACTTCTACTTACCCCTCCCTGACTCACCTCTGCTTAGCTTTTCACATCTCACATCACCTCTGTCACACCTCTGACCACATCACCTCAGCTCACCTCACCTATACTTCTACTTACCCCTTCCTGACTCACCTCTGCTTAGCTTTTCACATCTCACATCACCTCTGACCACATCACCTCAGCTCACCTCACCTATACTTCTACTTACCCCTTCCTGACTCACCTCTGCTTAGCTTTTCACATCTCACATCACCTCTGACCACATCACCTCGGCTCACCTCACCTATACTTCTACTTACCCCTTCCTGACTCACCTCTGCTTAGCTTTTCACATCTCACATCACCTCTGTCACACCTCTGACCACATCACCTCGGCTCACCTCACCTATACTTCTACTTACCCATTCCTGACTCACCTCTGCTTAGCTTTTCACATCTCACATCACCTCTGTCACACCTCTGACCACATCACCTCGGCTCACCTCACCTATACTTCTACTTACCCCTTCCTGACTCACCTCTGCTTAGCTTTTCACATCTCACATCACCTCTGACCACATCACCTCAGCTCACCTCACCTATACTTCTACTTACCCCTTCCTGACTCACCTCTGCTTAGCTTTTCACATCTCACATCACCTCTGACCACATCACCTCGGCTCACCTCACCTATACTTCTACTTACCCCTTCCTGACTCACCTCTGCTTAGCTTTTCACATCTCACATCACCTCTGTCACACCTCTGACCACATCACCTCGGCTCACCTCACCTATACTTCTACTTACCCATTCCTGACTCACCTCTGCTTAGCTTTTCACATCTCACATCACCTCTGTCACACCTCTGACCACATCACCTCGGCTCACCTCACCTATACTTCTACTTACCCCTCCCTGACTCACCTCTGCTTAGCTTTTCACATCTCACATCACCTCTGACCACATCACCTCGGCTCACCTCATCTATACTTCTACTTACCTCTTCCTGCCTCACCTCTGCTTAGCTTTCCACATCTCACATCACCTCTGACCACATCACCTCGGCTCACCTCACCTATACTTCTACTTACCTCTTCCTGCCTCACCTCTGCTTAGCTTTCCACATCTCACATCACCTCTGACCACATCACCTCGGCTCACCTCACCTATACTTCTACTTACCTCTTCCTGCCTCACCTCTGCTTAGCTTTCCACATCTCACATCACCTCTGTCACACCTCTGACAACATCACCTCGGCTCACCTCACCTATACTTCTACTTACCTCTTCCTGCTTCACCTCTGCTTAGCTTTTCACATCTCACATCACCTCTGTCACACCTCTGACAACATCACCTCGGCTCACCTCACCCTTGCCTACCTCTATCCACCTTGCCTATGCTTGTCTCATCTCTTCCCACCTCACCTTTCTCCAACTCATCGCCACCCAATTCTTCCCACGTCATCTCTGCTGATGTCCTTGCATCTCACCTTTACCCATCACACATCTGCCTACCTCTACCCACCTCTGCTCACCTCTTACCATTTCTGCTCACCTTTTCCTAGTTTACACCTCCCCACTTCTTAATTCCGCCTCACCTCTACATATACATACATTAGCTATAATGCTTTAAGCTTGCAGGTTTCCTGCAGTAAGCTGTATTTTCTCGGCTTCTGTTTTAATGCAGCCCCTTTGAAGTGAAATATTAAGACAATGTGGCCCCTGGACCAATAGGCACCCATGCTATAGACTGTCAATGGCGGACCAGAAAGTAGTGGTGAGTATTTGCATTGTTGCACTGGGGTGTTTTGGGCCCAACCAGCAGAGCTGACTCCTGAGGCCCACCACACAGTTACATGCAAATATTACCAGTTTGTTTTAGGGCTATATAGGCAGAGGATGGCAGATTGTATTGTGTGTGACTATATAACCTGGCCTCACATGCTGTATTAACAGCATAACAGCAACTACTTCTAGCATTGGAATATAGACTGCATAGAGGGCCAACACTAAAGAAATGGCTGACCCTTATGTTCTTAGGCCGTCTATGATAGGGTGATGGGCTATTAGCAACCAAGATCCAACGTGAGCGGTGCTACTGTAACCAACCTGTAGGGGGGAGCACTAGATGTAGTGTAGTGACACCGACTCCGCCATGTTTGTTCAGGGCAGCGGAGCCGCCTGTAGGGAGGGCGCTGTGTACACTGCAGCTCGGTGACAGGGGGCGCTCTAGACGGCTGCTGCGGCTTCTCGTTGGTTAATATGGCGGCGGCCTGGGCTGCGGCGGAGGCGCGGAGCCAGAAGCCGTGAATCGGGGCATTTACGAGCCTCCGCCCGGCTAGGACAGCGAAACAGGGGCCGGAAACTGCTGCGCACACAGCTGGGGTCCCGCCAGAGGGATCATGTGAGCGGCTGGCCTCGGGCCTTCCCCGCTGGCGGCAGCTGCAGAGGCGGAGAGGCGGCTGACGAGAGGCCGGGGATGGGCCAGCAGGTAGGCCGGGAGACCCCCGGTGCCCCCACACCGCCCAGAGGAAGCCGAAGCTCCGGGGCCCGACTCGGCCAACAGCCTGGAACCATCGGGGGGCGCCGCCGAGAGACCACCGGGAAAGGCAACCCAGACTCTGCCGGCTTCAATATCTTCACCCAGCATGGTGAGTACCTCATAGGGAAATCCCCCAACATGTCTGACACACACAGCACATAACACTGCCCCATAGGGAGATCCCCCAACATGTCTGACACACACAGCACATAACACTGCTCCATAGGGAGATCCCCCAACATGTCTGACATACACAGCACTGCCCCATAGGGAGATCCCCCAACATGTCTGACACACACAGGACATAACACTGCCCCATAGGGAGATCCCCCAACATGTCTGACACACACAGGACACAGCACTGCCCCATAGGGAGATCCCCCAACATGTCTGACACACACAGGACATAACACTGCCCCATAGGGAGATCCCCCAACATGTCTGACACACACACAGCACTGCCCCATAGGGAGATCCCCCAACATGTCTGACACACACAGGACATAGCACTGCCCCATAGGGAGATCCCCCAACATGTCTGACACACACAGGACATAACACTGCCCCATAGGGAGATCCCCCAACATGTCTGACACACACAGGACATAACACTGCCCCATAGGGAGATCCCCCAACATGTCTGACACACACAGGACATAACACTGCCCCATAGAGAGATCCCCCAACATGTCTGACACACACAGGACATAACACTGCCCCATAGGGAGATCCCCCAACATGTCTGACACACACAGGACATAGCACTGCCCCATAGGGAGATCCCCCAACATGTCTGACACACACAGGACATAACACTGCCCCATAGAGAGATCCCCCAACATGTCTGACACACACAGGACATAACACTGCCCCATAGGGAGATCCCCCAACATGTCTTACACGCACACATAGAGCATAGCACTGCCCCATAGGGAGATCCCCCAACATGTCTGACACACACAGGACATAGCACTGCCCCATAGGGAGATCCCCCAACATGTCTGACACACACAGGACATAGCACTGCCCCATAGGGAGATCCCCCAACATGTCTGACACACACAGGACATAACACTGCCCCATAGGGAGATCCCCCAACATGTCTGACACACACAGGACATAACACTGCCCCATAGGGAGATCCCCCAACATGTCTGACACACACAGGACATAGCACTGCCCCATAGGGAGATCCCCCAACATGTCTGACACACACAGGACATAGCACTGCCCCATAGGGAGATCCCCCAACATGTCTGACACACACAGGACATAGCACTGCCCCATAGGGAGATCCCCCAACATGTCTGACACACACAGGACATAGCACTGCCCCATAGGGAGATCCCCCAACATGTCTGACACACACAGGACATAGCACTGCCCCATAGGGAGATCCCCCAACATGTCTGACACACACAGGACATAGCACTGCCCCATAGGGAGATCCCCCAACATGTCTGACACACACAGGACATAGCACTGCCCCATAGGGAGATCCCCCAACATGTCTGACACACACAGGACATAGCACTGCCCCATAGGGAGATCCCCCAACATGTCTGACACACACAGGACATAACACTGCCCCATAGGGAGATCCCCCAACATGTCTGACACACACAGGACATAACACTGCCCCATAGGGAGATCCCCCAACATGTCTGACACACACAGGACATAGCACTGCCCCATAGGGAGATCCCCCAACATGTCTGACACACACAGGACATAGCACTGCCCCATAGGGAGATCCCCCAACATGTCTGACACACACAGGACATAACACTGCCCCATAGAGAGATCCCCCAACATGTCTGACACACACAGGACATAACACTGCCCCATAGAGAGATCCCCCAACATGTCTGACACACACAGGACATAGCACTGCCCCATAGGGAGATCCCCCAACATGTCTGACACACACAGGACATAACACTGCCCCATAGGGAGATCCCCCAACATGTCTGACACACACAGGACATAGCACTGCCCCATAGGGAGATCCCCCAACATGTCTGACACACACAGGACATAACACTGCCCCATAGAGAGATCCCCCAACATGTCTGACACACACAGGACATAACACTGCCCCATAGAGAGATCCCCCAACATGTCTGACACACACAGGACATAACACTGCCCCATAGGGAGATCCCCCAACATGTCTGACACACACAGAACATAGCACTGCCCCATAGGGAGATCCCCCAACATGTCTGACACACACAGGACATAGCACTGCCCCATAGGGAGATCCCCCAACATGTCTGACACGCACACATAGAACATAGCACTGCCCCATAGGGAGATCCCCCAACATGTCTGACACGCACACATAGAACATAGCACTGCCCCATAGGGATAAACTGTCCCTATGAAATCTCTGGGGAAACCTAAATGTCCCTGACTTTGCTGACATGGGAAAGACTGTCCCACCAAAGGCATAATGCTGGATGTCTGGGTGGTTCAATGGTGGAAGTGGAATGCATGTAATTCTGAGCATTGGCTCCATCACCAACATATTTTAAGGACCCAATATTCCTAGATGCTAAACCACACCCCTACCACACCCATCATCCCAAACTGATTTAAACTGTCCCACTTAGTGGATCCCAAAACATGATCAGTTTGCATAGGGAGATCCCCCAACATGTCTGACACATATCACTGTCCCCTTACCCCCAGAATACTCTCCCTTCTTATCACTGTCCCCCCCCCCACCCGCAGATTACTCCACTCGCCTTCCCTAGAATACTCACCCGTCATAGCATTGCCTCCCCACACTCAGAATACTCACCCGTTATAGCATTGCCTCCCCACACCCAGAATACTCACCCGTCATAGCATTGCCTCCCCACACCCAGAATACTCACCCGTCATAGCATTGCCTCCCCACACTCAGAATACTCACCCATCATAGCATTGCCTCCCCACACTCAGAATACTCACCCATCATAGCATTGCCTCCCCACACTCAGAATACTCACCCGTCATAGCATTGCCTCCCCACACCCAGAATACTCACCCATCATAGCATTGCCTCCCCACACTCAGAATACTCACCCATCATAGCATTGCCTCCCCACACTCAGAATACTCACCCGTCATAGCATTGCCTCCCCACACTCAGAATACTCACCCATCATAGCATTGCCTCCCCACACCCAGAATACTCACCCATCATAGCATTGCCTCCCCACACCCAGAATACTCACCCGTCATAGCATTGCCTCCCCACACTCAGAATACTCACCCATCATAGCATTGCCTCCCCACACCCAGAATACTCACCCGTCATAGCATTGCCTCCCCACACTCAGAATACTCACCCGTCATAGCATTGTCTCCCCACACTCAGAATACTCACCCGTCATAGCATTGCCTCCCCACACTCAGAATACTCACCCATCATAGCATTGCCTCCCCACACCCAGAATACTCACCCGTCATAGCATTGCCTCCCCACACTCAGAATACTCACCCATCATAGCATTGCCTCCCCACACTCAGAATACTCACCCATCATAGCATTGCCTCCCCACACTCAGAATACTCACCCATCATAGCATTGCCTCCCCACACCCAGAATACTCACCCATCATAGCATTGCCTCCCCACACCCAGAATACTCACCCATCATAGCATTGCCTCCCCACACCCAGAATACTCACCCATCATAGCATTGCCTCCCCACACCCAGAATACTCACCCGTCATAGCATTGCCTCCCCACACTCAGAATACTCACCCATCATAGCATTGCCTCCCCACACCCAGAATACTCACCCATCATAGCATTGCCTCCCCACACCCAGAATACTCACCCGTCATAGCATTGCCTCCCCACACTCAGAATACTCACCCGTCATAGCATTGCCTCCCCACACCCAGAATACTCACCCATCATAGCATTGCCTCCCCACACTCAGAATACTCACCCATCATAGCATTGCCTCCCCACACCCAGAATACTCACCCGTCATAGCATTGCCTCCCCACACTCAGAATACTCACCCATCATAGCATTGCCTCCCCACACCCAGAATACTCACCCGTCATAGCATTGCCTCCCCACACCCAGAATACTCACCCGTCATAGCATTGCCTCCCCACACTCAGAATACTCACCCGTCATAACATTGCCTCCCCACACCCAGAATACTCACCCGTCATAGCATTGCCTCCCCACACTCAGAATACTCACCCGTCATAGCATTGCCTCCCCACACTCAGAATACTCACCCGTCATAGCATTGCCTCCCCACACCCAGAATACTCACCCGTCATAGCATTGCCTCCCCACACTCAGAATACTCACCCGTCATAGCATTGCCTCCCCACACTCAGAATACTCACCCGTCATAACATTGCCTCCCCACACCCAGAATACTCACCCGTCATAGCATTGCCTCCCCACACTCAGAATACTCACCCGTCATAGCATTGCCTCCCCACACTCAGAATACTCACCCGTCATAGCATTGCCTCCCCACACCCAGAATACTCACCCGTCATAGCATTGCCTCCCCACACCCAGAATACTCACCCGTCATAGCATTGCCTCCCCACACCCAGAATACTCACCCGTCATAGCATTGCCTCCCCACACTCAGAATACTCACCCGTCATAGCATTGCCTCCCCACACCCAGAATACTCACCCATCATAGCATTGCCTCCCCACACTCAGAATACTCACCCATCATAGCATTGCCTCCCCACACTCAGAATACTCACCCATCATAGCATTGCCTCCCCACACCCAGAATACTCACCCGTCATAGCATTGCCTCCCCACACTCAGAATACTCACCCATCATAGCATTGCCTCCCCACACCCAGAATACTCACCCGTCATAGCATTGCCTCCCCACACCCAGAATACTCACCCGTCATAGCATTGTCTCCCCACACTCAGAATACTCACCCATCATAGCATTGCCTCCCCACACTCAGAATACTCACCCATCATAGCATTGCCTCCCCACACCCAGAATACTCACCCGTCATAGCATTGCCTCCCCACACTCAGAATACTCACCCGTCATAGCATTGCCTCCCCACACTCAGAATACTCACCCATCATAGCATTGCCTCCCCACACCCAGAATACTCACCCGTCATAGCATTGCCTCCCCACACCCAGAATACTCACCCATCATAGCATTGCCTCCCCACACCCAGAATACTCACCCGTCATAGCATTGCCTCCCCACACTCAGAATACTCACCCATCATAGCATTGCCTCCCCACACCCAGAATACTCACCCGTCATAGCATTGCCTCCCCACACCCAGAATACTCACCCGTCATAGCATTGTCTCCCCACACTCAGAATACTCACCCATCATAGCATTGCCTCCCCACACCCAGAATACTCACCCGTCATAGCATTGCCTCCCCACACTCAGAATACTCACCCGTCATAACATTGCCTCCCCACACCCAGAATACTCACCCGTCATAGCATTGCCTCCCCACACTCAGAATACTCACCCGTCATAGCATTGCCTCCCCACACTCAGAATACTCACCCGTCATAGCATTGCCTCCCCACACCCAGAATACTCACCCGTCATAGCATTGCCTCCCCACACTCAGAATACTCACCCATCATAGCATTGCCTCCCCACACTCAGAATACTCACCCGTCATAGCATTGCCTCCCCACACTCAGAATACTCACCCGTCATAGCATTGCCTCCCCACACTCAGAATACTCACCCATCATAGCATTGCCTCCCCACACCCAGAATACCCACCCGTCATAGCATTGCCTCCCCACACTCAGAATACTCACCCATCATAGCATTGCCTCCCCACACCCAGAATACTCACCCATCATAGCATTGCCTCCCCACACTCAGAATACTCACCCGTCATAGCATTGCCTCCCCACACTCAGAATACTCACCCATCATAGCATTGCCTCCCCACACCCAGAATACTCACCCATCATAGCATTGCCTCCCCACACTCAGAATACTCACCCATCATAGCATTGCCTTCCCCATACTACCCACTTAGCACACATGTCATAACACCTCCCCATCATACACTTTGCTATACTTGCTGCCCCCTCCCTCATGCGCCGCGCTATACTCGCTGCCCCCTCCCTCATGCACCGCACTATACTCGCTGCCCCTTCCCGTCATATTGGGGTCGATTCAGAGCCAGGTGAGAATTATCACTCCTTTTTTAGGAGAGAACTTTCATTTACTTTTATTGTCTACCTTGGGGCTGCTTCAGAGCCAGGTGAAAATTTACACCCGGTTGACAAAGTGAATGGCAGTTTCACTTCTAAATAATTATAGACCCAAAACCAAAAAACTGTTGGAATTCATAGAGTTGGGCACACCAGCATAAGTATTTAGAAAAATAGTAGTATTTATTGATGGCATATAAAATATAAACACATACAAGGGGTAAGACAAAGGGGGATAAAAACGTATGGTCTCCTGATAATATTATTATGAATAATGTCCCAGTTGGCCAAAAGATCCCTTTATGCCAAACTGTGTATCTATAATATCAAGAAATATCAATAAATAATTTATCTATTCAACAATATTTAAAGTGCATAATACCTAGTTCATAATACAAAGTAAGGGCGGTAAGCTATAATAGAAATATATACAATAATTGATAACAATATAGAAACAACCCAGTGAAAATGCAATATTTTTAAAGTGTTTTAAAAAGGTGTGCTATCTCAAGAGAAGAAAAAGAAATTTATATATTAAATATAATCAATAGTCTAAGCTAATCACAAGTCAATATCTATTAGATCAAAGAATGCATATGAAATAGGAACTTCTATAAACCATAAACCTGCTGCAGACATAAATAAAACCAGTGCCGTCTGCAAGATACTAAAATGTATCAAAGACACCGTGCGAGGCTAAGAAGCCTCATTGATACATTGTGATAATACTGGAAATAACCAGGCTCGCTGAGCGGAGCCCAGCACCTGTATACCAAACTCTTGTTCAAGTGTTTACAAAGTGCAGTGCAATTCAAAATGAACATAACAATCAACAACAATAATGAGTAAATACCGCCCAAACATGAAGTGTGCTCAGGAGACTACTAAATAAGGAGCGAGAATTCTCACCTGGCTCTAAATCGACCCCATAGTGTGCAATACTCACCACCATCTCCCATCATACACTGCTTTACTCACCTGCCCCCTCCAATACACTGTGATATACACACCCCTATCATACACTGCATCCAGAGCAACAAACTTTGTACCCTCACTGACCATTTAGATAACCACATAAATACACTGACATATGGTGGAATAAGAAATGGGGAATGGGGGTGTTACCCATACCAGGCTTGGTTGTTATTTTTCTTCATGGTGCATGTTAGCAGCCTGATGATTGGTTACTATGGGCAACGGCACTACTTCTGCTGTGGGACGCTGTAAAGTTGCCTGGTGCAAAAACACTAATAGATATATATCTTAAGGAGGGGGCCTCATGTACAGATGACTTTTTTGGATTTATCCTTCCGCCCACAACCCTGTATCCTGTCCTCCTTCATTAGTGATGTGACTGTATACAGGTATTAGTTGTTTGGTAATAGTTTCTGCCTGTTCCATCTTTGGGGGTCTGTGATAACAGCAGGGTCACCTGCAGCACAGGGATCATCCTGCAGCACAGGGATCATCCTTCAGCACAGGGATCATCCTGCAGCACAGGGATCATCCTGCAGCACAGGGATCATCCTTCAGCACAGGGATCATCCTTCAGCGTGTGCCGCATCTTGCTGACATGATGGTTGATGCACTGCATGAAGGATTGCAGTGTGGCGATTCACTTGGAGAAGTCGATACACTCGCAGGCCCCTCAGGATGTGCTGATCACCTTTAAGTGCTAGGGATAGCCGGCTCATGAATTAAATATTAACATGGATATTTGCAAACAGTTTTGCGTTTTGTTAATTTGAGAATGTCTCCAGGAACCCATTACTGCTTTTATAATGGATGGGAATTGATTGTCCTGAGAGGCCTTTATGTAAGGGCCAGGCATGTGCAAAATTTAGTTAAATTTACCCCTCTTAATTGAAAACAGAAAAGTTAAAAGGTGTCTGTAGTTTTAAGTGGAACAAAACCTTGTCCTGCCAGTCCTGGAGTCTAAATGAGTCCAGAGCCAGCCACTCACTGGCTTTCTCCTCTGCCCCAGGGCATCCCAAAGGGAAAGAGTTAGACTAAGCTAATTGGGCAGCACTAGCCAAAAAAGGCCACTAACACCTATACTTAACAAAAAATAACAACTGTGTGCACACTAAACCCGGGACCACAATACAACCTGAACTTGAAGCAAAAAAGGGGGAACCCACTCTCCCCCTAAAAAAGAGAGTACCGGGCTAAGAATAAGTGGCACTACACATGCATTATACAAAATTATAACAATTTATTGCTCAAAATGATTAGACAAAAAACACATACTACCACAATGAACATATACACAAAGAACATAACGTACAGATTAAAAACAACAGCAAGGGGCACCAGGGGTCTGCTCAATTCATAGGTGACCCTAAAATCCAACCTGAAAAAAGGAACATCTAGTAAACCATTTTACATATGTGCAAATCTGCATTCAATGTGCAATTGTGCCATGTATAAACACTAAAATAAAATCTCCAACACACAGGAGGACTGCCCAAGGTGTGCAAGAAAAATAGACAATTATTCAAAGTTATTCAACACAAAAAAAGGTGACAGTGTATAAATACAGACCAACCAGGGTACCCCTAAAAAGGTAAAACGCCAACGCGTGTCGTAGTGACCGCGCACTACTTCATCAGGACGCGGTAGAGGCGGTACACAAGGTGGGTCTTGTACATTATGGGCCTTCATTGGCCCTTTGTCGCTGGGGGGTGGGCATTTCTTTTGCTAGATAAGGGACTGTGTGTGGGGCTTCTTTCATTGTCGCCCTGATGAAGCAGTGCGCGGTCACTACGACACGCGTTGGCGTTTTACCTTTTTAGGGGTACCCTGGTTGGTCTGTATTTATACACTGTCACCTTTTTTTGTGTTGAATAACTTTGAACAATTGTCTATTTTTCTTGCACACCTTGGGCAGTCCTCCTGTGTGTTGGAGATTTTATTTTAGTGTTTATACATGGCACAATTGCACATTGAATGCAGATTTGCACATATGTAAAATGGTTTACTAGATGTTCCTTTTTTCAGGTTGGATTTTAGGGTCACCTATGAATTGAGCAGACCCCTGGTGCCCCTTGCTGTTGTTTTTAATCTGTACGTTATGTTCTTTGTGTATATGTTCATTGTGGTAGTATGTGTTTTTTGTCTAATCATTTTGAGCAATAAATTGTTATAATTTTGTATAATGCATGTGTAGTGCCACTTATTCTTAGCCCGGTACTCTCTTTTTTAGGGGGAGAGTGGGTTCCCCCTTTTTTGCTTCAAGTCCAGGGCATCCCAAAGTTAGATGCCCTGCTGTGTGAACCCCCCTGGGTCGCCTTCTCCAGTGGCTCCCGCGATGTAAACAATTGTGCCCGAATCACCTATTCAGCAGTCACCCCAATCTGAAGATAACTGGGGATGCGTCCTCTCTTGCTCCCAATTACCAAGCCCCCTCCACCTATATGCACGGCATATGGCTGTGGCTGGACGAGAGCTCGGGCATGTGCCACTGGACTGAAGTTGAGTTTTATGGACGATCTGGGGGTTTCACACAGCAGAAATCGGGATGCCCTTGAGGCAAGGAACAGAGTTTTCAGAATCCCGGTCTTTTTTGGTGAGTTGCTGGACTAGCAGAGATCTTATGCATGTGACAAAGGGTAAGTACACTTTTGTTTTTCTTTTTGCATGAAACAAAACCCCTCCTGTGCCCCCCATGCCACCCTCTCGTCTGAGTACCTCGGGCAATGCTGCTGGCTTGGTGGTGGCCAACCATGAATAAAAAAAGTTTTTTTTCCATTATGAAAGCCACACCCTCTGGCACTTATGAGATGTGGCCGCTGGCGAACATGGCATTGTGGCAGCCATCGCTATAGGTGAGATCCTGTAGGTTTCTCGGGGTCAGGCCAGCTGGAGCGCGCTGATGTTGAACGCTTAAACCGGACCTTCAGCATGATTTTCTGAAAAGCCCAAACGAAAAAATATTCCCGAGCATCTAAAATTAATATGTTTTTAGTCACTTATTCTTTCCCCCACTGGGCTGCAACTCTGTTCAGGACTCTAAGATACGGGCGCGGCCATCTTGACTCAGAAGCATCACACATACTGAGGAGAGGAGAGCGGGATAAAGTACAGGGTGCAGGGTTATAGCTGTGCTTTGCACAGACAGAGCAGAGCTGGGTTCAGGAAAAGTACAGCAATCCTAGAATGCAGAGAGACACAGTCAGAAGGCACTTCCTGATTGCAGGCTGCCTGATGCTCCATAAGCCGCTATCTTGGATGTTTAAAGGCTCATAACATGCAGTAGATGCAGGTAGGATGATTTTTAATGTGGCCAATCTGTATGTACAGGGTGTGGGAAACACATAAGATAGGCTCTTATTCAGGGTGAAGGTCCTCTTTAGGTGGCTCACACATTGCTTGGCCTGGAGAAGGCAGATGTCCTAAATCCCACCCCCTCATGAGTCGCCACTGAATTTGGCCTTGAAGTTAGGGTGGGGGGAGGACAGGTTCACTTCCTTGACTGATGATTTGATCATAAAGCCAATCTATACTCCCTATGGTTACTCTGTGCCAGGTATGTTTCTGATTCGCTAAACTTTAAATTAATTGAATTCCTCTCCTCGATGCCATCAGTGAGCCCTGCCTTAGATGTTCATCTTTTCCTAGCAAAGCACCATCTAAAAAGCTTCATTCCTGATTTTGCAGGATCTTAAACCAGACCAACACCCGTTTTTACTTTAACACTTGTTGGTCCCGTTGTCTGTGCGTCACAATAACCTGGGGGGGCATCCAGAACGCTGGAGCCCCCTCGCAGATAACCTAGCAGAACGCTCATAAAACTTGCCTGCAGTACGAGCCAGTGCTGGGTAAGGAGTCCTGCTGGGCGGTCACATGGGCAGGTCAGCAGGGCCAACACCCATTAAAGAAAAAACGGGTTATAATGAAGGCAAGCCTGATTGTTGTCCCATTGTCCCAAACGTCAATCCGTTTTCAAAGTTATCTTTGGTGGATGTTTCCATTCTTGGTCCAATGAAGATTGATTGATGGACCAGGTCAGCAGGGTGGGGACTGAAATCTGAATGAGAGAGTAATTTTCCTCTTTAAAGTGGACCGTCACCCAGGGGTGATCGGGCCGGGAATCTATTCCCGGGCTGATCACCTCCCTCGCGGTGAGGGACCCCCCCCCCCCCCCCAAAACCCCCAAAAAACGTACCTCTAGACGTGCGCCCGCGCCGGCCGTTTGTGAATGGCCGGCGCGGGCGCGCGCACCGTCAGAGGGGCGCGCGGGAGGCGGCGGTGGACGCGCTGTTGTTGTCCGCCGCTGTCACCTGCTTGTCTGTCGGCGGTGATTGGTCAGCGCGGCCACGTGGGAGCGTGGTGAGGTGAGTTTTGGGGGCTTTCTGGGGGGTTTCAAACAGCGTGGCACCCTCAATCGGGGTGCCCCCCTGAAGTGGACCAAAACCCAGGATAGTCAAAATCCTGGGTGTTGGTCCACTTTAAACCGGACCTTCAGTGTGACTTCATGAAAAGCCCAAACTCTTAAAAAACGATTGCCCAGCATCTAAAATTAATATATTTTACGTTTTTAGTCACTGACTTATTATTCTTTCCCCCACTGTGCTGCAACTCTGGTCAGGACTTTATGATACGGGCACCCCCATCTTGACTCAGAAGCATCACACTTATTGAGGAGAGGAGAGTGGGATAAGGTACAGGGGGCCAGGTTATAGCTGTGCTTTGCTCAGACAGAGCAGAGCTGGGGTCAGGAAAAGGTCAGCAGTCCCAGAATGCAGAGCAGCACAGTCAGGAGGCACTTCCTGTTTGCAGACTGCCTGATAAGATGGCGGCTTCGATATTTAAAGGCTCATAACATGCAGTCGATGCAGGTAGGATGATTTTTAATGTGGACAATCTGTATGTACAGGGTGTGGGAAACATATAAGATAGACTCTTATTCAGAGTGAAGGTCCGCTTTAAGGAGACAAAGAGGGGAGCAGAGTGATGTAGCCACTCAATGAAAGGTAAGCTACTGATATTTTTTGACTTTTGGAGAAGCATCCAAAAATAGGAAGTGCAAGGGTGATTATTATAAAAAAAAAAGCGTCATTTTTAATCTTAGGTCTACTTTAATTACAGATTTATTTCTATTACTTTTCTGGCGTGCCCTTTGCTTGCAGAGTGCCTTGAATGCTCTAACGCTTGGCTTGGGAAGATCAGGAAGTGCTGCACAGTTATAAAAGTCCACTTTAAGCAGCTCTGGCCCCTCTGTCTGCTTTGATTGTAGAATGTGTCCTTCCTTTTCCATTGTGTAGGACTGGCCCAGGAAATCTCATCCAGCCACAAATGAGACAGAAGCAGCACTCAGTGGTAATTGATAAGTTAGTAATATGCAAGGACTAGTCCTATTCTCATAGGCTGGCCATGCCTATCTCCAGAACAGCAGCTGGAGGAAGATCTGCCCATCCGCTGCTCTAATCCAGCCATATTGGCAGAAGGATTCTGCACATGCTCTATTTTGCTTCTTTCTTTGTGGAGTTAAATGCCCTCTGAAATTCTTCGATTTGATGAGCGTCCTTTCTGACAGCCTTTATGGGTCTGTCATATCATGGAACTCCAGGCAGGGCTTGAGTGTACCAGGCCAAGCTCCAAGCAGACCAGGATTTGGCTTGGTCTGTGTTTTTGCATCTCCATGCCAAAGATCAATTCAGGCAAGTCTGTGCAAGCAGCTGTCTGTGCCAGATGTTGCCTCTAATAATACAGTTCAGGGATGACCCTCAGTATGACGGCAAGGTACGCATGCTGTCCAATATCACTGATTTGGATCAAATGCTAATTTTTAGCTGTCAATGTATAAATGATGGGCAAAGGTTGCACTAGACTTTTTCCTAAAGAGTACATATCCTCCCAACAAAAATTAAATGCAAAAACATGCTTTTAATTCTGGAAATGTATTGAAAAGAAACATTCCTATAGCATCTAACTATGCAGCATTAGTTTCTACAAACAGATGTATGGTGAGTGGCCAATGCTATATTGAATGGCCAGATTGTATGGTGGGTGGGCAGGGCTGGATTGTATGACCAGATTGTATGGTGGGTGGGCAGGGCTGGATTGTATGACCAGATTGTATGGTGGGTGGGCAGGGCTGGATTGTATGACCAGATTGTATGGTGGGTGGGTAGGGCTGGATCGTATGACCAGATTGTATGGTGGGCAGGCAGGGCTGGATTGTATGACCAGATTGTATGGTGGGCAGGCAGGGCTGGATTGTATGACCAGATTGTATGGTGGGTGGGCAGGGCTGGATTGTATGACCAGATTGTATGGTGGGTGGGCAGGGCTGGATTGTATGACCAGATTGTATGGTGGGTGGGCAGGGCTGGATTGTATGACCAGATTGTATGGTGGGTGGGCAGGGCTGGATTGTATGACCAGATTGTATGGTGGGTGGGCAGGGCTGGATTGTATGACCAGATTGTATGGTGGGTGGGGCTGGATTGTATGACCAGAGTGTATGGTGGGTGGGCAGGGCTGGATTGTATGACCAGATTGTATGGTGGGTGGGTAGGGCTGGATTGTATGACCAGATTGTATGGTGGGTGGGCAGGGCTGGATTGTATGACCAGATTGTATGGTGGGTGGGCAGGGCTGGATTGTATGACCAGATTGTATGGTGGGTGGGCAGGGCTGGATTGTATGACCAGATTGTATGGTGGGTGGACAGGGCTGGATTGTATGACCAGATTGTATGGTGGGTGGGCAGGGCTGGATTGTATGACCAGATTGTATGGTGGGTGGGCAGGGCTGGATTGTATGACCAGATTGTATGGTGGGTGGGCAGGGCTGGATTGTATGACCAGATTGTATGGTGGGTGGGCAGGGCTGGATTGTATGACCAGATTGTATGGTGGGTGGGGCTGGATTGTATGACCAGAGTGTATGGTGGGTGGGCAGGGCTGGATTGTATGACCAGATTGTATGGTGGGTGGGTAGGGCTGGATTGTATGACCAGATTGTATGGTGGGTGGGCAGGGCTGGATTGTATGACCAGATTGTATGGTGGGTGGGCAGGGCTGGATTGTATGACCAGATTGTATGGTGGGTGGGCAGGGCTGGATTGTATGACCAGATTGTATGGTGGGTGGACAGGGCTGGATTGTATGACCAGATTGTATGGTGGGTGGGCAGGGCTGGATTGTATGACCAGAGTGTATGGTGGGTGGGCAGGGCTGGATTGTATGACCAGATTGTATGGTGGGTGGACAGGGCTGGATTGTATGACCAGATTGTATGGTGGGTGGGCAGGGCTGGATTGTATGACCAGAGTGTATGGTGGGTGGGGCTGGATTGTATGACCAGATTGTATGGTGGGTGGGCAGGGCTGGAATGTATGACCAGATTGTATGGTGGGTGGGCAGGGCTGGATTGTATGACCAGATTGTATGGTGGGTGGGCAGGGCTGGATTGTATGACCAGAGTGTATGGTGGGTGGGCAGGGCTGGATTGTATGACCAGATTGTATGGTGGGTGGGTAGGGCTGGATTGTATGACCAGATTGTATGGTGGGTGGGCAGGGCTGGATTGTATGACCAGATTGTATGGTGGGTGGGCAGGGCTGGATTGTATGACCAGATTGTATGGTGGGTGGGCAGGGCTGGATTGTATGACCAGATTGTATGGTGGGTGGGCAGGGCTGGATTGTATGACCAGATTGTATGGTGGGTGGGGCTGGATTGTATGACCAGAGTGTATGGTGGGTGGGGCTGGATTGTATGACCAGATTGTATGGTGGGTGGGTAGGGCTGGATTGTATGACCAGATTGTATGGTGGGTGGGCAGGGCTGGATTGTATGACCAGATTGTATGGTGGGTGGGCAGGGCTGGATTGTATGACCAGATTGTATGGTGGGTGGGTGGGCAGGGCTGGATTGTATGACCAGATTGTATGGTGGGTGGGCAGGGCTGGATTGTATGACCAGATTGTATGGTGGGTGGGCAGGGCTGGATTGTATGACCAGATTGTATGGTGGGTGGGGCTGGATTGTATGACCAGAGTGTATGGTGGGTGGGCAGGGCTGGATTGTATGACCAGATTGTATGGTGGGTGGGTAGGGCTGGATTGTATGACCAGATTGTATGGTGGGTGGGCAGGGCTGGATTGTATGACCAGATTGTATGGTGGGTGGGCAGGGCTGGATTGTATGACCAGATTGTATGGTGGGTGGGCAGGGCTGGATTGTATGACCAGATTGTATGGTGGGTGGACAGGGCTGGATTGTATGACCAGATTGTATGGTGGGTGGGCAGGGCTGGATTGTATGACCAGATTGTATGGTGGGTGGGCAGGGCTGGATTGTATGACCAGATTGTATGGTGGGTGGGCAGGGCTGGATTGTATGACCAGATTGTATGGTGGGTGGGCAGGGCTGGATTGTATGACCAGATTGTATGGTGGGTGGGGCTGGATTGTATGACCAGAGTGTATGGTGGGTGGGCAGGGCTGGATTGTATGACCAGATTGTATGGTGGGTGGGTAGGGCTGGATTGTATGACCAGATTGTATGGTGGGTGGGCAGGGCTGGATTGTATGACCAGATTGTATGGTGGGTGGGCAGGGCTGGATTGTATGACCAGATTGTATGGTGGGTGGACAGGGCTGGATTGTATGACCAGATTGTATGGTGGGTGGGCAGGGCTGGATTGTATGACCAGATTGTATGGTGGGTGGGCAGGGCTGGATTGTATGACCAGAGTGTATGGTGGGTGGGGCTGGATTGTATGACCAGATTGTATGGTGGGTGGACAGGGCTGGATTGTATGACCAGATTGTATGGTGGGTGGGCAGGGCTGGATTGTATGACCAGAGTGTATGGTGGGTGGGGCTGGATTGTATGACCAGATTGTATGGTGGGTGGGCAGGGCTGGAATGTATGACCAGATTGTATGGTGGGTGGGCAGGGCTGGATTGTATGACCAGATTGTATGGTGGGTGGGCAGGGCTGGATTGTATGACCAGAGTGTATGGTGGGTGGGCAGGGCTGGATTGTATGACCAGATTGTATGGTGGGTGGGCAGGGCTGGATTGTATGACCAGATTGTATGGTGGGTGGGCAGGGCTGGATTGTATGACCAGAGTGTATGGTGGGTGGGCAGGGCTGGATTGTATGACCAGATTGTATGGTGGGTGGGCAGGGCTGGATTGTATGACCAGATTGTATGGTGGGTGGGCAGGGCTGGATTGTATGACCAGAGTGTATGGTGGGTGGGCAGGGCTGGATTGTATGACCAGATTGTATGGTGGGTGGGCAGGGCTGGATTGTATGACCAGATTGTATGGTGGGTGGGGCTGGATTGTATGACCAGATTGTATGGTGGGTGGGGCTGGATTGTATGACCAGATTGTATGGTGGGTGGGCAGGGCTGGATTGTATGACCAGATTGTATGGTGGGTGGGCAGGGCTGGATTGTAACTTGAATGTACCCTCTTACCTTACAGTTAGAGGCTGGGCAATATTTGTGAGTTACAATATAATGTTGTCCAACCTCCAATCTCCTTGGCACAATCAATATTGGGTTTTACAGTAAAAGTATGTGCTCACCTGAGCCTCCTGCTCCATCTGGCCAGTGTGATCAATATCTGCAACACGTCTTCCTTCCCTGTAGAGAGGGCTGCCATAGAGAAACACATGCTGCATGGATGAGGAAAGGGCAGCGCCACCACTGCCCCCTGGTGGTACTGCACCTCCCATAGGGGGAACACCTAGCCTAGACATCTTCCAACTTTCTTGGATGCATGAAACCTGACGTCTATTGCGTCAATATAGATTAATGCAAACTTTGATGTTGAGTATTGTTAGAAAACTAAGATTTCCGTCTGCTAAACTGTCTCACCTGTTGTATTACTTATGAACTGCTGACCAGAAATGGGTGTCAGATCAAAAGGGCTGACCTGTAAAGGTGCATGCGTGTCTCAGGGGTGGCATAAGCAGTAAAGCTGGATTATCACTACCGCAGCCAGGAATCTACTGTGGTCAGCAATGGCTTCCGTCACTGGGTTACATCAAGATGGGGGTTGCTTACACTCACTGCTGAACCCTCATCTTTCATGGGAAATGTATTGCCAGGGAGTGTGTCGGTCTGCTCATTGTACCTTGTTAAAATGCACCATCACCCATTTTAGACCATATGGGGGGAGCATCTTGATTGTGGATGCCCCAAACATACATGGGGACTAAACTAACCTAACCCACCACCTAATGCCAATAGCTGCCCATATGTGCGGTAGTTACACCTCCTTGAGCAGGTGTGCAGCACTGTCGCATGTAGTAGTTTCCTGATCCATGTCACACAGTGCTCCATAAGGAAAGTATGGCCCACGTCCCGGGGGACCCTGGACCCTACCTGGCTGCAGAGTAGACTTTTTGTCTGTCTGTTGCAGTTGCTGGTTCCTGTGACTAATCTTTGTTTAGTTCTTCAAAGCTGCTGTAAAGATCAGTTACCTGAAAGGGGAAGCTCCAGGTGTACACCTTGGTTTCTCTGTAATTTTCTGTCTTTTGATAAACATGCTAATATGCCTTATTTGTTCATGGTTCTAATTATCAAGAAACCAACTGCACAGTCAGTAGGGTTAAAGGGAATATTAAAATAAATACTTTACCGCCGCGTTTGTGCTTGCATGGGATAATTATCCATTCCCCAGGTTTGCTATGCCCATCCTCTCACAGAACACATGAAGCCCCAAATCGGGCAGGTTAATCTCTGTAATGTGGGCCACCAGTGTTGGAGGGCTGATTTCACCACTAGCCCCAATTTTGTTCTCTGGGCCCTCGTAAATGGTGCCAATGATAGCTCTGATGTAGTGGTCAACCCCTAGAGTAACTGCAGGCTCTCCACTGTTTTTGGTTGCATTGCTTCAGTATAATAGTGTCTGCTCTGTATGTACCGTATATGGTGGATTATTCCTGTCATATCTGTGAAGGTTTTGCTTCAAGGCATCTAAGATTCAAATTGCTTTCTGGTCTTGCAGCCCAGGTGGGATTTTCTTTTCAGGTAATATGAGAGCTACTGTTATGTTGCCTGTATGAGTCATTGAAGTATATTACAGGCCATTCATTGTTGGATATATGTTGCCCTAGGAGCTGTAAACAATGAAATAATAGATCTGTGGTGGGATTTTATGTCACTGGTAGATGGAAGGAACTTTTGTCTACTACTAGACTTGCAGGAGACATAGGTGATGTAAGAAAGGTCAGTGCTGGGGTTGTATGGGATCTGTAAATAATGGAGCAGGGTTATAGGCTTGGTTTGAATAGGACCTGTACACTATGAAACAGTTTTATTGTGTGTGTACAGAACTATAGATGATGGAACATAGTCTATGCTACAGTTCTATGGGACCTGTAAATGACAGAACAGAGATTTGAGGTGATGTTACATAGAACCTGTAAATGGAGTAATCGAGGTCTATGCTGGGGTTGTATGGTATCTGTAGATAATGGAACATAAATGTCAGGTTGGGTTGGTTGGGCCCTGTAGATGATGGAGTAATATAGGTATGTTTGGGTTGTATGGGATCTGTAGATAATGGAACATAGATGTCAGGTTGGGTTCTAAGGGACCTGTATGTAACATGGGGTTGGGACTGGGGTTGGATTGGACCTGCACATTAAAGATTAAAGGTTTAGGCTGTGGTTGTTTTGGAGCTGTAATGAATAAAATAGAGGTTTAGGTGGGGGGGGGGGGGGAGGGAGGAGGGGGCTATGGGACCTGCGAATTAAACAGATGTTTAGGCTGGGGTCGTATGGGGCCTGCACATTAAAGAATAGAGGTTTAGGTTGGGGTTGTATAGGAGCTGTAGAGGATAGAACGGAGGTTTATGCTGGGGTTGTATAGGAGCTGTAGAGGATAGAACGGAGGTTTATGCTGGGGTTGTATAGGAGCTGTAGAGAATAGAACAAAGGTTTAGGCTTGGATCATATGGGGTCTGCACATTAAAGAATAGAGGTTTAGGCTGGGGTTGTATGGGGCATGCACATTAAAGAATAGAAGTTTAAGCTGCGATTGTTTTGGAGCTGTAGAGAATAGAACAGAGCTTTAGGCTTGGGTTGTATGTGAGCTGTAGAGAATAGAACAGAGGTTTAGGCTTGGGTTGTATGTGAGCTGTAGAGAATAGAACAGAGGTTTAGGCTGGGGTTGTATGGGAGCTGTAGAGAATAGAACAGAGGTTTAGGCTGGGGTTGTATGGGAGCTGTAGATTATAGAACAGATGTCTGTGCTCGGGTTGTGGGTTACTTGCACATTACAAAACAGATTTTTAGGCTGGAGATGATGGAACACGTCAATCCTGGGGTTGTATGGGTCCTGTAGATGACAGGACCAAGATCTAGGCTAGGGTTGTTTCAGACCTGAAGATGGGACAGAGATCTTTGCTGGATTGTTTTGGTCCTGTAGATCAGTGGTCCCCAGTCCTGTCTTCAAGGCCCACCAACAAGTCATGTTTTATGGATCTCCACATTGCAAGCTCTATCGCTCTGCTGCTGCACTAATTACTCCACCTATGCATCTCTGGGGAGATCTGCAAAACCTCGCCTGCTGGTGGGTCTTGAGGATAGGGTTGGTGGACCCGTGCTATAGATGATGGAACAGAGGTCTTTGCTGGGGTTGTATTGGTCCTGTGGATGATGGAATAGAGGTCTTTGCTGGGGTTGTATTGGTCCTGTGGATGATGGAATAGAGGTCTTTGCTGGGGTTGTATTGGTCCTGTGGATGATGGAATAGAGGTCTTTGCTGGGGTTGTATTGGTCCTGTAGATGATGGAACATATGTCTTTGCTGGGGTTGTATTGGTCCTGTAGATGATGGAACAGATGTCTTTGCTGGGGTTGTATTGGTCCTGTAGATGATGGAACAGATGTCTTTGCTGGGGTTGTATTGGTCCTGTAGATGATGGAACAGATGTCTTTGCTGGGGTTGTATTGGTCCTGTAGATGATGGAACAGATGTCTTTGCTGGGGTTGTATTGGTCCTGTAGATGATGGAACAGATGTCTTTGCTGGGGTTGTATTGGTCCTGTAGATGATGGAACAGATGTCTTTGCTGGGGTTGTATTGGGCATGTAGATGATGGAATAGAGGTCTTTGCTGGGGTTGTATTGGTCCTGTGGATGATGGAATAGAGGTCTTTGCTGGGGTTGTATTGGTCCTGTAGATGATGGAACATATGTCTTTGCTGGGGTTGTATTGGTCCTGTAGATGATGGAACAGATGTCTTTGCTGGGGTTGTATTGGTCCTGTAGATGATGGAACAGATGTCTTTGCTGGGGTTGTATTGGGCATGTAGATGATGGAACAGATGTCTTTGCTGGGGTTGTATTGGGCCTGTAGATGATGGAACAGGGGTCTTTGCTGGGGTTGTATTGGGCCTGTAGATGATGGAACAGAATTCGATGCTGGGTTCAGTTGGCAGAAGCACATTGTTAGTGTTTACAACTGCAGCAGGTCTGCACTCTACCTCTGACTCTCAGTAAAGCTTGGAATTCGGCCAGGACACATTTATTGGCTTAGACACATCTTGTACCCTGTGAGGAACAGAGATGTCATTTGTTGCTAATTGAACATGAGCCTCTTGTGGTGATCTTGTCAATAGAAGGCAAAATATGGCAGCTGTTGCTGGCTTGCTGTGGAGGGATGGGGGGGGGGGGGGGGGGGGGCACTGTCTAGGAAAAACACTTTTTAATAGAACTTTCTAAGAAAACCTTGTCACACATCTAATTGTGTAATCCTATCGTTATTATGACTGCATTCCCAAAGCATCTGAAAAGAAAGATGTAGCTGACATACTTAACATAGTCCAACATCTCATGGTCTCTGCAATTCTACAGGGGCCTCTCTAGGCCTTCACATTTCTAGGAGGTGGGAATTGATGCAGTGAAGAATCTGTCAGAGCTGCACAACAGGGGAAAAACAGAATATGACATGGCAGCGCTGAATACAGGTAGAAATAATAATAATGCTCTCAAACTCCATCGCCAGCATTTTTGGATTTCTCTACATAAGCCCTGCCACTGTAATTCCGTGGCCAATGTTAATGTGTTGAAAAAACTATAAAACCCTCATCAAGAAATACTGTTGCCCCCCTACTTTTACTTGTGTTCAAACAACGTAACCTATCTTTGCTTGCCTGTACAAAGCCAGTGACTAACTTTATGTCCCTTTATACTAGCAATGAACCATTTACTTGCCTGTGCAGCACAAATGATGCTGTACCAGGTAGTTGCAAGAAAAGGCAGCTGTGCTTCTCTATTTAAACCAACCATAGGTGGAGCTATAGGTGAGTGACTAGATGCCAAAAGCTAACCCTCGGCGTGCACACAAAATTTAAAGGAAAAACTGGATAACAAGAGTTAAAACGGAGATTCTTTGTTAGTCTAAAAGACTTCAGGGTCGGCCGATTCCATCCCTGGGGAATCCCAATTCGTGATGCCCCCTTGTGTGAAAGGCCAGCGAATTCCATCCATACAACGGAATCGCCCACTGGCTGCATCCCCAGCATATCTCCATCTGAGGCATGTATCTCCGTCGGGCATTTTGTGAATGGCTGGTGCGGGTACACCCCTAAGATGATGAGCAACCGTGCGGGCAGAAGTGTGCGCTCTCCATTCAGTTTGCTTGCCGCAGTGACGTCAGAGCAGCTAGCAGAAGCTTAATAAAGTGGAGTGTGCTGATTGGCTGCCCATCTGTACTCTCCGGAAAGAGTGCGTTTCCTTGGTGATCCATGGGGATACACACAGCGGGGCATTTCAAATTGGGATGAGAGGTGCAACACCCAGAAGAGTGGTGTTCCTCTCTAAAGGAAGCATATATACTGTGTGCTATAGGACCAGTTTGATTGCATGGTAGAATCAATGGCCTGACCAGGATGCCCATTGGGCTGTGCTCGGGAATCTGCTAGCTGTCAGCTGCGAAGCTAAGTGTCTACGCAGCTGTGGGGAACATGTCGGCCATCTTGGTGATGTGCGTCGGCCACATGCGGCGATGACTTCTTTAGGAAATGGCTCATTTGCATGTAAGGCCTATGGAATATTGAGGATCTTCCTGCTGTCAGAGGGGTTTCCTCTCATTCTCCTATTTCCTTGTGTAAGATACTGAATGTCAAATGACAGTGTTTTGTGGTTTTGTTTCCATTAGCTGCTAAAATTATCTGCTTTTTAATGTTAATAAAAAAGATAAGCTGCATTCTTCTGTTATTTCTGTAGTTCCTCAGTTGCTTCAGCTGCTGCTGTTTTCATGGAATGGAAGATGGGCAATAGTTACATGCTCCACCAATCCTAAGCTAATGACTCTGTTGTCACTTATCTAACTGCTTCTCTCTGCAATGGGAGACCAGAAACCCTAGTCCACACTGCAGTAGCTTGTGCCTCCAATTGACACCCTGGTGGTGGAATAGGCTAGTGTGTCTCACTGTAATACTGGGACCCCTGGGGGGGGGTGATTATGGTGAGTGTCTAATTTATTTCCCTTTATTATCACCACACATATCATTGTGTGTTATCTGCTGCTCCACCTAAGATGCTACTGATTTAATAGTCAGTATAGTTGCTCTGTTACTAGAGGAGTCCGTCTGTATGTCCTGGTAGGCTTAACTAATCACAGAGCAGAATTACTAAGGGACTCGCCCACCATCCTCAGAACAGCAATAAAATAGCAGCACAAGGCTCCCCTGGCCCCTAACCCCCTCTATTGCACTGTGGCCGATCTGGCCTAGCTTAATATATATATTGATGTACAGCCCTGGCAGGATGAGAAGTGGGGGATCAGGTATTGGGTGCTGTGGCTGCCAGAGCATGATGGGTGCCGCGTGATATTGCTGCTTGCCATTCCTCTGCGTGATTTTGCTGCCCGCCGTTCCTTTATTTTTACTTTACAGCATTTTTTTATTGGCTTACATTTAGAATTTGATACTTGAAGGGAATGGATCAGGAACCAGTCCTAAGAAACCATCCACTACTGTATAGGTCCTCAGCCATACCAATTCTGTATTTGTATTGTATTTTCATTTTTGACAGGTTCAGTTTAAATGTTAAATCCCAATGCAATCCTGTCCTTGTGAGAAGGTTCATTACATAGTTCTTTGCCAGAGGCAGTAACATGGAAGCTGACATCAAAACACCAGACTTTACAGTGGGAGCAAAAGAGCGCACATTTACCACACGTCATTTACTGCTTTACTAATTATAGGGGAATGGTCTTTTTGAAATGAAGCTTTGTGCTCAATATATATTACACAGTAGGTATTGCAATGCTTTTCAGAGCCTGGGCCGGGAATGATCGATTCCCTTCCCCCAGGGCATCCAAAATCGGGATGCCCTGCTGTGTTAAATCCCCCAGGTCACCCCAAACACTTGTTTTCCGGTCTATCCCTCTAGCGGGGCACGTTCCCGCACCAGGCATTTGTGAATGGCTGGCGTGGACATGCTTCCTGTTAGAAAATTTGTTAAATTTGTTAAAAAATGTAAAAATTTTGATATTCCAATTTTTTGCAGTGCACCATTATAATCAGTAATTTTGAGATGCTTTCAAAAGGTTTATTTTACACAGTTCCTATGGGTAATAAGGTAGGAGGAAGTTGCCATGTGTCTGGACAGGGACTTTGTAGGTGTCGTAAAGAAAACGCAACCCATTGCAGAAAGTCCTAGTGCCCACTGCCACAACACAATGCTAGGGGCGAAATGAACCCGACCAGCGGCTTTTTGTGGCACTTTAACCCACCCAAATAAGAGCTGCTTACTATTTGAGCATCATCCAATGATAATCCCTCCCAGTTTTATGGCAGGTCCCTGTCTGAGGTGGCAGTGTGACTGTGGGGAAAGATTCCAGACATATTTGAAGCTGGAGTAATGCAGATTTCAATGAAATGAAAACAATGATTCATATATTGTAGTACCATAAATTGGAGGTGCTCTGAGTGGCACACCTCTGTGCCCGGCCCAAGCAATGTTATCCTTGCGTGTTCTGTATCTGGTCACCATGGTTATGGCTAAGCTGTTCCTGGCTGACGTGCAGTGCTGATGATCGGTGCCGCATACGGCTCTCATGTTGCCACTCCTCTCGCTGTCATTCTGTCCCTGAGACTAGAAAGCTGCCGCTTCTCCTGCCCGTAGATGGCAGATTGTGCTGCATTATTCATCATGGAACAGCGCGCCCCATGCCATCACCGTTACAAAATGTTCTGCCCATCTGCTTGTCATTTTAGCTTTGTCGTCTTTCTGGAGCTTTCTCAGATTTTATATAATTAACCCCTGCAACTGTACTGAGACTGTATGAAACTGACCCTTCATGTGATTTATTACCCTAATGAGCAGAGTCAAACTGGCCACACTGCTCTCAGCATTGCCTTATATCATTGGCTTGCAGGCTGGAGCATGTGAACTGTAGCAGCCCTGGCCAGTATATAAGACATCCAGTTCCCCTGCCCATCCTGATAGCCTAATACTTTCCTGGAAGGAAGTTTCTTGAGAAACATCATGCTTTTAGAAGATAGTCCTATACCTATATGCGCACCACTTACCCGTAACTTGTATTGGCAATCACTTCAGAAGTGGTGACTGAACGTGTACTTGCATATAAAACTGGATGATTGCCAGAGATCACATGATTGGCTAACATACAGTGAATATAACTAAGTGGAACAAAACCCAGGATTTTGATCCCAGGTTTTGTTCCTTGTCCTGGGGCATCCCGATTTGGGATGCCTCACTGTGTGAAACCCCTCCCCCCCCAGATCAACAGTAACTGCTTACCTTTCCCTGGTCCAACGGAGCATGTGTGGGCTCTCATCCAATCAGAGCTGTTTGCACTATGTTATTTGGCAAACGGCTCCAACAGTCTGCAATGGGGGGGGGGGGGGGACAAGCCTCTGCACCCCCAGCGGCATGCATGCTCTGAATGGCTGGGGCAGGAGCGTGCGCACAACCCGAAGATGTGGGAGCTTGTGCTCCCCTTTGCAAACAATCAGAGCCCTTTGCCAAATTACCTAGGTAAGGCAAACTGCTCTAATTGGACGGGAGTTTGCACCGCTGGCAATCTGGGGGACTTTACACAGCGGGCCCTGGAATGTTTTAGATCCCATGGCTGTCCACGCAGGGTTTTGTTCCTCTCTAAAGGGCCGGTAAAGAAAAAACATACTTTTATTCTTACCATATTAAAGTGGACCAACACCCAGGATTTTGACTATCCTGGGTTTTGGTCCACTTCGGTGGGGCACCCCGATCGGGGGTGCCCCGCTGTGTGAAACCCCCCAGAAAGCCCCGAAAACTCACCTCTCCCCGTTCCCACGTGACCGCTGCAGCCAATCCCCGCCGGCGGACAAGCGAGAGGCAGAGCGTGTCCGCCGCCTCCCGCGCGTCACTCTTATAGGGAGTGCACCCGCGCCGGCCATTCACAGACGGCTGGTGCGGGAGCGCGCCCTGCTAGAGGGACGCGCGGGAGGCGCCGGCGGACGCGCATGCGCCGCTGGAACGTGGAAAAGGTAGGATTGTGGGCTTCCTGGGGGGTTTCACCCCGTGGGACATCCCGATTTCGGATGCCCCGCGGGGAGGGATCAGATCCCCCCTGGGTGTTGGTCCACTTTAAGAGATTGAGTCTCACAACATGCATGCACACAGCAATCCTGCCGTTCCTTCACTAGCAAACAGGTGAATTGGATCCTGCCCCCCGGCCACCAACAGAATGCGAATATGCAAGCCTCGATTCAGTGCATACCTCCTGACTGATCTGCATCAATAAATGATTCAGTTGCTTATTCAAAGAGTATACATTGCTGCAACTGTTAAAACCTCAATCTTCTATCCATCCCTAAGGGGGGGGGGGGGGGGATGTGTGGCTTAATTTAAGAGGAAATTTCCATTGCCTCATGAGGCAGTAAGGTACACCAGCCCCCCCCCCCCCCCCCCCCCCCCTTCCTGGGCAATTAAAATTGTTGCACATACAAATTATTTTACTTTTTTGTAACTCCTGCCGAGGTCAACTTGGCGTCCTATGGAGCTGCAGGCTACCTGCCACTGTGCATTGTGGGTTAAATCCAGGCAGCCGCACAGCTGAAACGGGTGGCTGTGTTTTATCTTTGCGTGGATGCAGGAGCAAATGTAAGTGACATTAATTCAGTATCATGCATTTTTTTTCAAACTGTTTAAGACTGTTGGTCTGGTTTAAACCGGACCTTCAGCGTGATTTCATTAAAAGCCCAAACTCTTAAAAAACGGTTCCCCAGCATCTAAAATTAATATATTTTAAGTTTTTAGTCGCTAACTTATTATTCTTTCCTCCACTGGGCTGCAACTCTGTTCAGGAATTTAGGATACGGGTGCCGCCATCTTGACTCAGAAGCATCACACTTACTGAGGAGAGGAGAGTGGGATAAGGTACAGGGGGGCGGGTTATAGCTGTGCTTTACTCAGACAGAGCAGAGCTGGGGTCAGGTAAAGGTCAGCAGTCCCAGAATGCAGAGCAGCACAGTCAGGAGGCACTTCCTGTTTGCAGGCTGCCTGATAAGATGGCGGCTTCCATAAGCCACCATCTTGGATGTTTAAAGGCTCATAACATGCAGTAGATGCAGGTAGGATGATTTTTAATGTGGACAATCTGTATGTACAGGGTGTGGGAAACATATAAGATAGACTCTTATTCAGAGTGAAGGACCACTTTAAGTTCTGTTTTTGAGTTCCTGTAATACCTGCCACTCACTTTTGAAAGGTAGTTGCTGGTGTAGGGGCATGGTCAACATTATAGTGCACTAAGATAAAATGACTCTACTCTTAAAGATCCTTAAAGCCCTTTATGTTGGGAGCAGGAAGTATCTGCGCACTTCGGTGAAGCATGTCTCTTATTGGATGAGCTGTGGATTCTGCACTTGCATGTCGCTAACTGTCCCCCAAGAGATAAAACTCTGCTAGGTAGAATTCAGTATTTCTCTAATGCTGGGCTCACAGATGGTGTGAGGGGGTGGGTTAGTTTAGTGTCCCTGTGGACCAGGACCCACCCTGGCACATATGTGCAAAGGAAAGTGTCTGCTTTCTAGGTCTGTAGGTGTTTAAAGTGGACCAACACCCAGGGGGGATCGGCCCGGGAATCTATAAGATTCCCGGACCGATCAGATCCCTCCCCGCGGGGCATCCGAAATCGGGATGTCCCGCGGGGAGGAACCCCCCAGGAGGCCCACAATCCTTACCTCAGCCCCGTTACATCGGCGCATGCGCGAGCCGCGGCCGCGTCTCGCGCTTCCCTCTAGCAGGGCGCGCTCCCGCGCCGGCCGTTTTGTGAATGGCCGGCGCAGGCGCGCTCCCTGTTAGAGGGAAGCAAGAGACGCAGCCAATGACAGCGCTCTGGTATGCGCGTCCCAAGCGGCTTTGGACGCACATACCAGAGCTGCTCTGAGCGCTGTCATTGGCCGGACGAGGTCACGTGGGAGCGGGGAGAGGTGAGTTTTTGCGGCGATCGGGGGGGTTTCAGACAGCGGGGCACCCCCGATCGGGGTGCCCCACCTAAGTGGACCAACACCCAGGATAGTCAAAATCCTGGGTGTTGGTCCACTTTAAGTTGCCTTGCTTCTTACACTGCTGATCACTGTTGGACAGCTCTCAGGCTGGTTTTACACCAGCACAATTGTGGGGCACTCACACCTTTGGGCAATTGCTGTATTCAGCATCTGGAGGGTGTTGGCGTTTGCGTCCTCCACTCAATGGAGTGGAATCGCAAGTGCTGTGGCCTCAAGATGCTGCAGGCAAAGTTTTAGCAGAGCGCTCAGAGCATATGTGAAAGCTCACATAGATTACTCTGCATCTGCGCTGGTGTGAATCAAGCCTTAAGGAACTTTCTGGAATGGCCAGCTCCATACACAATTAGGAGTTTGACTGGCACTTTTCTGGTGCACTCCTGGATAATAATTGTGCTCCTGGATGGATTGGCTCTGCAATCTATGGTAAAATGTGGTAAATTTTTCCATGGCGGACCGGTAACGAAAGCATTTGATTTTGCAACAGGAGTAGGATCGCAATGCCCTTTTGACCATCATTCAGGCATAAAACTCTCCACTCACTCTGCAATTTAATGTTCATGTCCTGACACAGAGCCCTATTGGTCGCCTGTGCAACTATGGCTTTTTAGGGTGTTTATTGCAGATGGGAATGTCTATTGGGGTTGCCATTAGGGGGTGTCTGCTTTCAGAGATTTTTTAAATCTATCTCTACATGGTTTGTTTCACATGCAAGGGCATCTGTAGGCATACAGCATAGGGATACAGCTTGCATACCCTGCAACTCATCGCTCCAGGTCCGGTTTCCTGTAGATCGCAGATTTAACTTCAGCCATGTCCCTGCTGAATGTTCTAGTTCAACCATGGTCTTAGAGCAGAGCCATGGCCAGCATGCCACCACCTGCTGTCGGTATGGCAATGTGCAGAAGGGCATATCAGGCATATTCTGCATGCTACTTCTGCTGTGACAGTTTGGGGGCGCACATGAAGATTGGGGCCAGGATCTATAGGACTGGAACATTTTGAATCACTGGAGCTGCAGTGTTGTGGGGTAGGTCCTCCATGCCCTATGAGCTCTGCTTTGAGGTTGGATTGTCTAAATGGGGGGGGGGGGGGGAATCTCATCCTCGTTATGCAGTTTTACTTGGGAGATGATGGCTTAGGAAATTATGCAAGTCCGTTTTTTCCCCTAATGTTATGTAAGAAGTAATTGCCTTTTAAATTCTTGGATGTACAGGATGTACTGTGATGCTGTGGTTATGGCACCCTCAAACCTATACTTTGGCGGCATCTGGAGATGTGCCCGTCTTGCAGGGTGAGGTGGATTTTCCTGTGTACTGCCCTCATATGCACTCATCCCCTGTATGTAACACATCGTGCTTCTAGGCGCTCCGTAAGGATTACTCTTCTTATAACCCAGAATAGCTCTCTTGGTCTTCAGTAAGACAGTTTCCTCAGTTCCTCAGTTCTCTGTATTCTAAGTATGCAGCACGTCCTGCTGCTCCAGATAATGATTCATAACATCTGGGATATACCTGCACAAGAGGGCACTTTACTACAGAGATGGCAAAAATATGCCCCTCCCGGTCCATATATACCCGGGACTTCCCACTAATTCCCCAGTTTCTTCTCTGCAGTGGGCTGCGAAGGACAAGATGATGGCTTCTTTTCTCGCAGGTGAGCTGGGCCTCACAGCCCCTGGCCCTTTAGTACTATTCCCACCCGTTCCACCCTTTATTCTGCCTCCCAGCCTTGGCTGCGTGGTCGGGTGATGGTAGGCAGCACCTGTTAGAGGTGCTTCATTAGGAGCTTGCTCCACCGCAAATCCCCCACCAAAGGGTAGGCGGTACAGGTTTTTGGTGAACCTGAATTGGGATGCCCCGTCCGCTATTGCCCTACTTTACATATTTAATGTATTTATGGGCATCCTACTTCCCCCTTCTCCCACTATCCTGTTCTTCGGGGGGGGGGGGTGAGTGCCTGTGAGTGTAAGTGCTTTGCCTTACACCCCTTTGCAATGATGTGGCTGTGTGCTTTTACATGCTCGCGCTGACACTCTCCCCAGCGCTGCTCCTTTCCCTTTCACATATTTGAATCTCCCGCCGCTGACTCGCGCACCCTGCGGCGTCCGCGGGCAGCTGCAACGTCACTCCAGGGCCTGTTGTACGCTGATTGGCTGCGGGGTGGCGGGGTTACCTCTGACGCTTCTGCGTTATCATTGGCTGCTTGTCTGTGGGCTTCACGCTCTTCGGGGGGGCGGGGGCCTGGCGTGCTCCGCGTCACGGCCCGCTCTGGTCCGCCCTTCGAGGTTCGCTCGGCGCCATTTTGTCAGGTTGCGCGCGCGCGTGTGTGTCGGTTCTACCTTCCGCGGTCTGTAAGTGCCCTCGCGGGCAGCTTTTATGCTCATTCCTTACTGTGGCCCCTTCTTCTCATTGTGTCTTTTCAGACCGGTGAATCCAGTGGCTTCTCCTGGCCCGGTGTAATTGTTAGTTGGGCCTAGTATAATTACTCCCACTTCCCTAGCGGGTCATTGGGGCATCCAGGGTTGCTTACAGCGTCAATCCCTACTGGCTTATTGTGCCTATTAATCACCATATGGAGGCATCCCAGGATAATGTGACCGGGGTTCCTTCGGGACAAGCCCGGCTGTGTGTAGCTTGTGGGGCCTCACCTATCAGTGGTGACAGCGCGCGGGTCTGTGTTCCTTGCGCTCAGCAGGCGCTAACGTTGCAACCCGCCCCTCCGGTGGCTGGGCCTGAACCTCGTCTCACTTCACCTACTCCCCCAAGCTTGAGTCTCACCCCCATTGAATTGCATACAAGCAAGGGGGTCATGGCGATTCTGATACTGACAGACTGCTGGTTCAGATTTTTGACGTTCTGTCCATCTCTCCCCCTGTTGCGGCTCCCATACTGCTAAGGCTCGTTTGGAATTTCCGGAGCAAACCCATTTCAATAACCTCGTGCTTAAGGAGTGGGAACGTCCCAGTAGACTTCCCGGTATACCTAAGAGTTGGGACTGACTTTTCAATGCTTTTCAATGCTGGGGGTTTGTGGGAGGTCCCCGGGTATTTGAGGGGCCGGGAGGAGCCTGTTTTTACATGTCTCTGCAGTGCAGCACCATCTGACAGAGGATAACCCAAGTGTAAGTAATCTATCTGGAGCAGGACGTACTGTATACTTATAATACCAATTCTATTGAGGTGAGTATTTCACAGAATTGTATTTTTATTATGCTTTTATTTTCTGTATAACTGGGTGTATTGTCTTTATGTCTTTCAGGCGGGAAAACTGGTTAGAGGTTTCTCCCGGTCCTGTGTCCTCTTAGTTCTAGTTAACTTTATTAGAGGCCTAAACAATTAAATCCTCCCACTATCCTAGCGGACATTTAAGGGGCATCCCGGGTAGCTGTACAGCGTAATTCCTATTGGCCAGTTGTGCCACCAAAAATCACCATATGGAGGCTTCACAGGATATTGTGCTCGGGGTCCCATCGGGACAAGCCCGGCTGAGTGTGGTGTGTGGGGCATCCCCTGTGAGCGATGATGTGCGGGTCTGTGTACCCTGCGCCCAGCAGGCGCTTGCGTGGCACTCTGGGCTGCCTGTGTCTGGGTCTGCGCCCACCATGTCTTCTCCCACACCCCCTCGCTTGATTATGACTCCCAGTGAGACCAATACTAGTGGGGAGTCTTCCAGGCTGGCCAACATTGAGATATTGATTGCTAGCTCTGCGGCCTGTAAGGCCCCAGCTAAAAGACGGCACGTGGCGCCTGCTGCTTTTCCTATGGAGTCTGAAGAATTTCTCGATTTATCTGACTATATCCCACTTGAGGAAGGGGGATTGTTCTCAGGTTCCAAATTTTCTGATGATCAGCATTACCTTGGCGCTGATGCCGGCTCAGAGCATTGGGATGCTGATGACACCCATGGACTTTTGACTCAAATCTTTGAAGTACTTTCCATTACCCTTCCTGCTGCGGCACCTAAGCAACAGGGGGAATTGTTCGGTACCGCAAAACCACGTCTGGAATTTCTAGAACAGGCACATTTCAATAATCTGGTTCTCAAGGAATGGGAGCGGCCTAGCCGGCTCCCTGGTATCCCTAAGGGATGGGATAAGAGGTATCCTTTCCCCTCGGATGTGGTCAAATGTTGGTCAACTCCCCCAGAAGTGGATGCCCCCGTGCTGGGGTTGTCCAACACTTCTGTGGTGCATTCCCCTGATTACACTACCTTGAAGGATAGTGAGGACCGGCGTATTGACCAGCTAGCTTCCCATGCCTTTGCCTGTGCAGGATCGGCCCTGCGCCCGGTCTGTGCTTCTGCTATTACTGCAGTGGCCATTCGGACTCTGGTCAAGGGCCTTTTGGAAGGCTCTCCCGATAATTCTTCTAGTGCCGAATTTAGAGCCTTATCACAATGTGAGATGTTTATCACTTATATTCTTTCTGCCTTAGATGACACCATTAGGATGTGCAGCAGGACCTCGGCTCTGGTTGTTTCTATTCGCCGCTCGGTCTGGCTGCGCCAGTGGGCAGCTGACAATGCTGCTAAGAAGGCTCTCACAGGGCTACCCTTTAAGGGGCTGCACCTTTTTGGTGACCGTTTGGACCTTTTTGCAAAGGGAGGTAAGTTGCCCCAATGCAAAAGACAGCCGCGGCCCTTTCGGGGTTCAGGGTCCTTTACTCCCTCCTTTCGTGGATCCAGGTCAGGGAGGGGGGTATCCTTTGTGGGGCACAGGGGAGACTTCTGGGGCAAGGGCAGAGGCCGTGCCCGTCCCAGATGCTCCTGGGGCTCCAAGCCCAAATCTGTCATCAAACCTGCTCAGTCATGAAAGGGCGCCCTCACCCTTACTGTGGCTCTTCGTTCATGTCAGGGGGCAACAGGTCTCAGACAGGTGGATTCTGGAGGTTGTGTCCTCCGGCTACAAGCTAGAGTTCGCTGCATGGCACCCTCCAAGATTCCTCAGGTCTTGGATTCCTCTAGACCAGTGGTCCTCAACCCTGTCCTCAAGGCCCACCAACATGTCATGTTTTTTTGATCTCCAAATAGCCAGCTATATTGCTCTGCAGCTGCACTAATTACTCCACCTGTACATCTTTGTGGAGATCTGCAAAACCTGGCCTGTTGGGCCTTGAGGACAGGGTTGGGGACCACTGCTCTAGACCCCCTGGCAGCTCAGGGTCTGTTTCTGGCTGTACAGAACCTATTGGATATGGGGGTCATCTGTCCAGTCCCTCCGTGGGAGAGAGGTCAAGGTTATTATTCCAATCTCTTCACAGTACCCAAAAAGGATGATTCCATCAGGCCCATCCTGGACTTAAAGCTTCTCAACAAGTTCATCAGAACCAGACGCTTTCGCTTGGAGACCCTGCGCTCCGCGATCAGCTCTTTGCACCCGGGGGACTTCATAACCTCCATAGACATCAAGGATGCTTACCTTCATGTGCCAGTCTTCCCAGGGCATCAGCGGTTCCTCAGGTTCGACGTGGAGGACCAGCACTACCAATTTGTGGCACTTCCCTTCGGTCTCACCCCCCAGAGTGTTCACCAAGGTGCTGGCAGGGGTGATGGCCCTCCTCAGAGCCGGGGCATTCGCATTCTCCCTTATCTGAAACATAGAAACATAGACGGTTGACGGCAGAAGGAGACCATACGGTCCATCTAGTCTGCCCTTATGTGTATACTGTATGTACTCTTTATCTTAGGATAGATGTGTGCTTATCCCAGGCATGTTTAAATTCAGTGACTGTTGATTTTTCAACTACCTCTGCTGGAAGTTTGTTCCAAGCATCTACTACTCTTTCTGTAAAATAATATTTTCTAACATTGCTCCTGATCTTCCCCCCCGACTAGCTTCAGGTTGTGCCCCCTTGTTCTATCATTAAGTTTCTTCTTAAAAACACTTCCCTCCTGAACCTTATTCAATCCTTTCACATATTTAAAGGTCTCAATCATGTCCCCCCTCTCCCTTCTTTCCTCCAGACTGTACAAATTAATTTCTTTAAGTCTCTCCTGATAAGTTTTAAGTTTAAGTCCTTTCACCATTTTCGTTGCCTGCCTTTGGACATGTTCTATTTGAATAATGTATTTTTGCAGGTAAGGTCTCCAGAACTGCACACAGTATTCTAGCTGTGGCCTTACCAGGGCTCTATACAGCGGCATCACAACCTCTCTCTTCCTACTGGTGATGCCTCGAGCTATGCAGCCGAGCATCCTGCTTGCTTTTCCCACTGCCTGGCTACACTGTCCACTCATCTTGCAGCTATCGGTAATCAGTACCCCTAAATCTCTCTCCTCCGAGGTCCTGGCTAACACAGTGCTGCCCATACGGTACTCAGAGCAGGGATTCCTTCTACCCAAGTGCTTGTGATTTTACTATCTGGATGGATCTGGACGACCTTCTCATTACATCTCATTCTCTCCAGCAGTCAGAATTGGATACCCAGGCTGTGGTAACTGCCCTGGAAACGTTCAGATGGGTGATCAAGTCTTCCCTCTCCCCGTCCCGGGTGACCCCCTTCCTGGGCATGAATGTGGATACCATTCAGGCCAGGATTTTTCTTCCTCAGCAGAAGGTGGATTCTCTTCAAGCTTTGGTTCATTTCATGCTGTCCAGTCCTCGTCCTTCCATCCAGCAAGGGATGCAATTGGTGGGACAGATGGTGGCCTGCTTCGAGGCAGTCCCTTACGCTCAATTTCACATGAGACCCCTTCAGCTCCATCTCCTTTCAGTCTAGGACAAGTGTCCCCTGTCTCTGAATCAGGCCTTTGTTCTCTCTCTTCTGGTCCGGCGGTCCCTCCTGTGGTGGCTGGTCTCGAGGAATCTTCTGGGGGGCAGATCATTTCTGACACCATGTTGGGAGACGGTCACTACCGGTGCCAGTCTGTCAGGTTGCAGGGGCTACTGGAGAGCCCTCCAATTCCAGGGGCTGTGGGGCCCTCAGGAGGCTCACGCTCCTATCAACGTCCTGGAGCTTAGGGCGGTTCGGTTGGTGCTGGCGCAGTTGACTCCTCACCTTCAGGGCCTGCCGGTACAGGTTCGCTCCGACAACCAGACGGCGATCGCCTATATCAATCATCAGGGAGGGACTTGGAGCAAGAGTGCCCTCAAGGAGGTGTCGTTGATGCGGTCCTGGGCTGAGGACAATGTCCCGTGCATCTCAGCAGTTTACATTCCGGGAGCAGAGAATCTGGAGGCGGATTCCCTGAGCAGGGGGACCTCTCGCTGGGGGGAATGGTCCCTCAACAGCGAGGTCTTCCTATCCCTTTGTCATTGTTGGGGGATGCCGGACGTGGATCTGTTTGCTTCTCGCCACAATCACAAGCTGCCAGCATTTGTCTCCCTGTCCCAGGATCCCCTGGCTCTGGCGGTGGATGCTCTGTTTCTGCCCTGGCAGGGACTCGGTCTCCTGTACCTCTTCCCCCCGTTTCCTCTTCTGAGCAAGGTTCTGCGCAAGTTGGTACAGGAGAGGGTGCCAGCCATTCTGGTGCCCCCAGGTGGCCAAGACAGGTGTGGTTCGCAGACGCCGTGCTGCTGGCAATGGATCAGTACACTCTACCCTTGATTCCGGACCTTCTCACTCAAGGACGGCTCTGTTATCCCAATTTACCAACGCTGGCTTTGACGGCCTGGCTGCTGAAACCTCCATCCTAAGGGAGAAAGGACTGTCTGATTTGGTTGTTCATACTCGTGTCAGGGCTAGGAAGAAATCCTCCTCTACTATCTACTATAGGACCTGGCGGACCTACATTGACTGGTGTGAGTCTAGGGCCTTTTCCTGTCGTGTGTTTTCCATTCCTAGGATCCTGGAATTCCTTCAACATGGTTTGGATATGGGTTTTCAGCTCAGCTCTTTGAAGGGTCACATGTCCGCCTTGGCTGTTTTCTTCCAGAGGTCCTTCGCTCTACATCCTCTGGTCAAGACCTTCTTCCAGGGGGTCGCTCATGTGCACCCTAACCGTAAACCCATGTTACCGGTCTGGGATTTGAATTTGGTCTTTCAGGGTCCTCCATTTGAACCTGTGCATGAGGCTGCCTTGTCTATCCTTACCCTGAAGGTTGCCTTTTTGGTGGCCATCACCTCTGTCCGGCGTGTTTCTGAGTTGACGGCTCTGTCTATTCAGGCCCCCTACTTTGAGAGACACCAGGACAAGTTGGTTTTCCACTTTAAACCAGACTTCTTGCCTAAGGTTGTCTCTGCCTTTCACCTCAATCAGGACATTGTGCTTCCTTCTTTGTGCCCTAATCCTGGTAATTCCAAGGAGAGGGCCTTGCATTCTCTGGATGTTGTCAGGAATTTGAAATACTACCTGGTGGCTACTGCGCCTTTCAGAAAGACGGACGCCTTGTTTGTGGTTCCCATGGGTTCCAAGAAGGGTTTGGCTCCTGCTAAGTGTACTATTAGCAAATGGATTTGTCAGGCTGTTAGGGCCTATTCTACTAGGGGGAAGGATCCTCCTTTCCGTGTTACTGCTCATTCTACCCGTGCTGTTGGGGCTTCCTGGGCCTTCCAGCACCAGGCTTCTGTTGAACAAGTTTGTAAGGCTGCTACGTGGTCTTCTGTTCGTAACTTTTCCAAGTTTTACAAGGTTGATGTTCGGGCCTCAGCGGATGCTGTTTTTGGCCGTAAGGTTCTGCAGCCGGCAGTGGTTTGAGCTGCGCGTTGTTGCCTTTTTGGGATCCCCACCCGTTTATGGACACTGCTATTGGATGTCCCAGATGTTATGAATCATTATCTGGAGCAGGACGTGCTGCATACTTAGTATAATACAATTCTGTGATTACTCACCTTGTAGAATTGATATTATAAGTATGCAGCACGTCCTGCTCCATCCCACCCTGATTGCTTTATTCTTGGATCCTCTATATGGTGATTTGTTTTGTTTTCCTTGTTAACTTTGTTGAATTTGTTATTGGCTTCTCCTGGTTCCCTTACTGCTTGTCTATACTGGGGAATAAGTGGGAGGTCCCGGGTATATATGGACCAGGAGGGGCCTCTTTTTTGCCATCTCTGCTGTAAAGCGTCCTCTTGTGGAGGTATATCCCAGATGTTATGAATCATTATCTGGAGCAGGACGTGCTGCATACTTATAATACCAATTCTACAAGGTGAGTAATCTCAGAATTGTATTTTTATTCTTAATTATGACCCATTAAGATGTTGAGAATTGGTCTGAACACCGGAAACAGTCCCTGAGTTAAAACATTTTTTTTCCTTTAATAACCTGGGTAGCCTCTTACAACCGGTTCCTAGAAACTGCTCAGCCACTTTAAGACATCTTTGACTATTTGAATGTGGTGTGTAGATGGCCATCATGTTGGGCCATGTGGGGGGGGGGATGTTTTTGGTATATGAGGTAGGTATGTGGTCAGGACTCTACACACTAATACACTCTCTCTCTCTGGCTGGATAGAAACATAGTTATTTGTGTTGAAAATATACATCTAATTAAACTCAGGAAATGGGCTCTAGTTGGTCTATGGAAATTAAAAAAATAATAAATGAAAGCAGGGGGTGCAGGCCAGAATTTAGTATAGGTGAGTATTGAAGCCCATTTTTTGGGCTTCCTATCATTTAGCCCTCGTTCACACCTCTATGGCCCCTTTCAGACCTCTTCATTGCTGCAGGACAGAAGAAAATGCGGCCGCAAAATGTCTTGCCTGCTCCGTCTGGGTTGCAAACGCACCCCATTAAAATCTAAGGGGCTGTGACAGCAAAAGCATTTTTCATGTGGTGCTGCATTCACTTTGTGGCAACATAGCTTTTAAAGGGATTCAATAGACAGGGTGACTTAGGGCATCGTTTGTGGGTTTCTGATTTCCGGTCCCAGTATGCCTTTAGGGATCTGCTTCTAATAATAATAATAATTCCAGTTATCAATTAACCCCCCGTCCTGCCCTGACATCCTTCCCAGGCACTGAGGTAGGATGGGTTACAAAGAAAAAGGGCCAGTTTTGGAGACCTGTTATGGCTTCTGCTTAGTGCTGCAGAAAATGGAGGCACATGGGACAGGCATCAGGTCAGCTGCTTGCTGCCTTGTTATCGGTGTTGGGTTTAAAGTCCCTGTAAAGCGGAATTACAGTTAACACCTTTCCTGGCGCCGATCCCCTTACCTTACCTGATCCCCTGGCCAGCACCACCCACACTGCACATTTGTGTGTATGGGTGGCAGCCGCACAGACACATATCAGCATCCTTGGGGTCTGCGCGCTCCCCCAACCCATTTACTTGAATGGGTGGGCAGGATCGCGCACGGAGCCCGGGGATGTGGCTCTGTGCTTTCAGACAAGGTGGCAGCGGCTAGTACCAGGAGTGCCAGGAGAATGGCGCTGGCTCGCTGGTCAGGTAAGGGCTTTTTTTTCATTCATCCAGAGCCATGCAAACAATGGTTTAACAGCCACTCTGTTCCTTGGTGCTCTCAGCGGGAGTGAGCATGACAAGTCACAATGGTCATGCAGCTGTCTCTGACCACAGCAGTGCACGGTCATGACTCATAAAGCTGCACAATGACAAGCTCTTCCCAGCTGACCCATGACCTAAACATGGGAGCGACAAAAGTGGTTTTGCCTAGAGTACATAAGGCATTTAAATATAATTGGAATTTTTTTTTTTGTGCCTGGACAGGATCTTTCAAATGCCCTCGCTGGCTGATATTTGGACATAGGTATAATAGCTTCTATGTAAAGAAAAATAGTAAATGTGAGCCCTCAGCAGTACAATGTCAGGAGGCTCTGTTCCCACGATGTGCTGCTTCAACTTCCAGAATGATTATCTCTTCCTGCTGGACTCCTATTAACCCTCTTGTGACAGACAGTGTGCTGATGGATGATGGCTGTCCCCTGAGGCAGCTCGGCAACATGAACATCATCAGGCTGAACAATGGCTCAGCAGTGTTTTAGTTGTCTGCACCATCCCTTCCTCTTCTGATTACAGCTTTGTTCTTTTGTTAACACAGCACTACTGCACCGCAGAGGGGATGCGCCTCACGTTCTGGTAAAGCTAGTGGACATATAGTGTTTCCCCTCTCATAATACAACTTGTGATCTAATTATATTTTTCGCTGCTTGTTACTATCTATGTATTATGTACTAAGGTATTGAGCCCACAGGCATAGTGATCCTACATCGTGATCATGTTTACTCCCCCTTCCATATGGTATATTATGGCCCTGTAACTGTCTAAGTGGGCAGTCGGTGCTTTTCTTTCCTGCTCAGGCCCAGAGATTACATCATCATACCAGCTGGTTGTAAAAGTTTCACCAGTGAGAATCCCTTTCATTGCCTCAGCCACTGGAGCTCACGTCATGTCACCCCCCCAGCCAGGGTAAAGGAGAGAAACACTGGCCCCAGGTAGGACTTGGTGTTTATAGCATGCCCATTCAGTCCTGGTCATAAACCCACCCCCTTCCACCACCCAAACCCTTTGATGTTAAAGAGATTGATCAGTCAAATTTGAGATTCAATTGCATGGCAGCTTACCCAATTTAGTATTAGTCCCATGTTGCCTCTTTGCACTTTGGAAGTTCTTTCTCTTTGCTGCATCCCCTCTCATCCTGACCACACGCCTGAGGCTTGTGTTAGTTTGATACCTCCTCTGTTAGTGGTAGGCTAGAATGGAACCATCCACACTGTCAGTCCAAGTCCTGTAATGCACACAGTGTGCTTTATTTCTCCATATTTTGTCATAATTCAGAGTATTTTTTACATGTCAGTTTGGATTTGTAGACAAAATCACAGGTGATCAGCACTTCTTCTGATCATCAAAGTGAGATACGATCGTTCCTTTCCTCAGAGACCATCAGAACCTGGAGAGCTTCTAATAATCAATAGCCAGGCAGCAGTGGTGTAACTAAATGTGACGGGGCCCTGGTGAGAAGATTAAATGGGTCCAGTCTGTGCAATCCCCCACCACAAAACAAAACTTGTTACCTCTGGAATTCTGTGTGGTCACCCACTCTCCTAAGGTCGGCGCACAAAGTGGGGGGAAGCCGCGCTGCGCCGTAGATCCAAGATGGTGCACCCAGTGGCTGAACCAATGGTCTGGGTCTCGGGCAAGGAAAGGAGTTTTTAGTTTGCCGTAACAACCGCCCTGCCTCAGTGCTAGAGGAGCGTGGGGGTGTTACACAGAGACTGGACTTTAAGCACTATCCAACAGGGACCTGTGGAAGGCTGCACTTTGCAACATTTGTTACCTATTGGTAGAGGTGTGGTTTCCACTCATGTGTGGCCTCCAGATGCCTTGTCGGACTGAGCAGAAACTGTTCTGTTGAATTTAGAGCCTAAAGAATGGTAGGGGTAGACCGATCAGTAAGTGCTCTTGAGAAAGGCACTGAGTTGTGGTCACAAGAGGCAATAGGAGCAGTTAATAAATTGTCCTGATTTCAGGCTTAGGGTTCCATCCAAAACCAGGATTCCTTTTGGGTGATAGCGGACCTATAGTGCTTTTAACTATAGGTCCACTTTAATTTTGTCCTGGCAGGTAGATTTTGTGGTTGTGCTAGGCTAATATGGCAATACGTTTCAGGACTTGTACCACCAAGGGACATAGATGTGACTTGCTTTTGCATGTGGCTCAACAATTGTTGTTTCTAGTGCTCCATATTACTACTGTTATAGGCAAAATTATAATCCACTCCCTAGATAGTTATGGGGAGGCAGGGTGGTCCCAAGAAGTACCACACATTTCTTAGTAGCAAAGTAGAAAAGGGTCACTTCAAGTTATAGGTATGATCCAGTGCACTGTTTGCACATAGAAACAACCAACTACGTTGGCATGGGCTGCATCACGTTAAATAATGTCCGTTTCAATTGGCTTGTAACTGTAAGGAAATCCCAACAATCCTCAGCAGAATATCTGTCTGTCAGCGATGATGGAGGCTCTGTCTCAGGCAGCTGCTGCCTGCCTGTTGCATGGGTGTATCCCGGTGACAGCTGTGCTACACGAGCCAGTGCTGGAAAGCCAGAACACACGTGCACTTTGCCAACCAGCTGTTGTCTGTCTCTCCCGGAAGTGTGGGCTGCTCCTGCCTTACTGGAGAATGATGGTGTGCTTCAGTAGCTGCGGCCAACTGGGACAGGAGAGCTCCTGGAAATATTCAATGACCTGCGTTGTTGCTTTTTCCCTGATGCCCTTTCAGCTTTCTTTCAAAAATTCTGTCCATTTTCTCTTGTAGTTAGACATAGTCTTCTGGATGTCTACTACTTGGTATACAATTTTAACTTCTTATGGAAAATGCACCTGCCAGGATTTCTTCATTGTCCTCATCTATTGGGTCATTTTACTAGTGGCAACAGCTGTCAGCTAGCCCTATACCCATTCTTGATAGACCCCTCTCTGATCCCCTGCCCTATGCCCTTCCCTAAATAATAAGTATTGGATAGTGATGGAGCAAAGGAAAGTGATGTAATAGGGTGAATGAATGACAAGGAATGGAGTATAAGACCTGAATACCAGGGAATAAGAACTGGCACAGTAACATTGTTTTGTTCTGTACGGGTAACTGCTACTTTCTTCAACAGGTTTACTTTGACATTTATGGCCTATTTACTTGAACTGATAAAACAACCCTTCGTTGAGCGAGCAAAAAGGTGTACAACTCAACTCGTGTGTGAATGGGCGACTTGCGTTCAGGCACAGAAGCTTTGTCGGCTAATTGATCGTTGGATCGATCGTTCAGGAGCTCACTTGTGCTGTGCACTCGACGGTGACCCAATGAACGATAAATGTTATGTCCACCAAAACGATACAATGCTCTACAGCTGAACAAATTTGGCCCATTATTCTCCACACTATGAAGCCTAAACCTAAAGTTTCACTGTCAGGAAACTATATATACTGTCCCATCATGGAAAGTGACAAGCTACGTTAAAGAGGACCAACCATGTATTTGTCTGGCCCTGGAGTCTAAAAGACTTCAGGAATACCTGATCCTCACTAGCCAGGGCATCCCAAATTGCTGTTTGAACCCCTCCGATCACCGGTAAAATGATCTAACTGCTGATATAACTGCGCATGCGTGGGCTATGGCTGTGCTCCATTATATCTTTAGCAGAGCGTGTGCCCATGCCAGGGATTTGTATATAGTCGGTGCAGGTATGTCCCCAGCTCGAGCATAGCAGGGGTTGCTGGCAGCACATTTGGCTCAGTTCGACTAAGAAAAGACAGATAAGAAAAGCCGAATGGAGCCGAGTGCACTGATTGGCTGCACGCGATTGGAATTTGTATCAATTATTTCTACATTCTTATTAACTCTAATGGCTTGCCACGTAACTGCCCAGCAAATTATGTGCAAGCCTCGTTGTTAATGGGCATTCACATCAGTAGCCATACAAGGCAATGAACAATCGTTAAGCACTGGCTTACCAAATTTAGTTTCCAAACTGTACATTGTGCTAGGGAGGCTCCTGATCCCTAGAAGCACTAACTTAACTTCCCCCCTCTCACCATCGGTGAGCTCTGCATGAGAGATTCACCTTTTCTTAGGGAGTTCCATTCCCTCCCCCCATCATACAGCTCTCCAAAGGGAAAATGGTGAGTAGAAAAACATATTATTCTAAGTATGTCACACACCCCGCTTCAGCATAGTCATTACACTTGGGTTATACCGACCTGTAGAGGGCGATCTTGCAGAGATGCCATGAAAAAAAGGAGCCCCTCCCGGTCCATAAATACCTGGGACCTCCCACTCATTCCCCAGTCTTTCATCTCTGCAGACGGCGAGCAAGTCAGAAGATGGATGTCTCCTCCTTGCAGGTAGCTCCCGGTCCCCCTCTTTTGGTCTATTTCTGCCTGGACCTACTGTTATCCCCTTTTTTAATATAGAGCCTCCCAGCCTAGGCTGCAGTTCCGGGCAAGGGTAGACGTTACCTTATGGTGCTTTAGGAGCTATGCTCCACCGTGAGACCCCATACTAATGGGTAGGCGGTATTCCGGGTTGGTGATCCCGGTTGGGATGCCCTGTCCTTGCCCTTACACCTTTGTGGTGTTATTCCCCCCTTCCCCGGTCACCCATTGTTCCCTACAGCTGGGGGGGGGGGGGGTGCGCTTATTCCCGTAGTTTCGTTTTTCCTTAGAGTGCATGCTTTTGTGCTACTTATTGTGTGTATGTGGTACGCGAGTTGATACGTTTCCCTTGGCCGGGCCGGCAGTTTGCGGCCGCCGGCTGTTACTGACAGTCTCCGGGGGAGCTTCTTCCCCTCCGGTACGGTTTTGGAGGGGGCCGGGCGCGGGGCGCGAACCTGCGGCCCGCCCCCTCCCTCCCTCCCCCCGTGCTGCTGGTGCCGCTGCGGAGCCCGGTCACTGGCTGGGAGCCGCGTTGTGTCAGGGGAGAGGGGCGGGGTCGGGCGTCCTGCCAAGTTCTCTTCGCCTCGTGCAGGACGCCATTACTGTAAGCGCCCAGTGGGCTCCATTCTCTTCTTAGCTGTGATTCTGCTTGTTAGCGCGAGATTTATATATTTCTGTTTGTATGTATGTGTGCCTTGGCCCTTCTGTTTATGTGCACAGCATTTGTGTGATGTGTGTGTGATAGTCCCCTCTTTTTGTATTCCAGGCGGACCCTTGTTGGATCTTAAAGGGTCCTCCCGGTCCTAGGGTCCCTGGTTTGGTGTATGAACTCCCTATAAATCCTCCCACTCGGGACACAGAAGGGGCATCCCGGGTCGCTTATATTGCGTAATTCCCTTGGGTATTGCGACTACCGATAAAATCACCATGATCGGAGGAGGTGTTCCTCCGGGTTGGGATAAGAAATATCCCTTTCCGGTGGATGCGGTGAAGCGCTGGTCGTCCCCTCCCGAGGTGGACGCCCCTGTTTTGGGGTTGTCTAGCACCTCTGTTTTGCATTCTCCTGACTGTTCTACTCTCAAGGATGGTGAGGACAAACGCATTGACCAGATGGCTTGTCACGGTTTTGCCTTGCGGCCTGTTTGTGCTTCGGCGCTTTTAATAGTGGCTTCTAGGTCAGTGGTTAGGGACCTGTTGTCTACTTCCAGGCTTGACCCGGCTAGTGATGAGTTCACCGCCCTTACGCTGTGCCAATTGTGTTTGTCATTTGTGCTAGCCGCCCTGGATGACACCATGGTGATGTGTAGTAGAACTTCGGCCTTGCTTGTGGCTATTCGGTGGTCGGTTTGGTTGCGCCAGTGGGCGGCTGATTGTGTCCAAAATGTTGCTTACGGCTCTTCCCTTTCTGGGATTGGGGCTCTTTGGAGAAAAATTGGATTCGGTCGCAAAAAGAGGTAGGTTACCTCAGCGAAAGAAGCAATGTCGTCCCTTTCGGGGGGCGGCTTCCTTTACCCCTTCCTTTCGTGAGGTCAGAGCTGGAAGGGGATTGGCCGTCTTCTCCTCCAGAGGTGATTCCTGGAACAGGGGAAGAGGACGTGCCCGTCAGGACACAGCTGGGGCTCTAAGCCCAAAGCCGCTGCCAAGCCGGCTCAGCAATGAGGGGGCGCCCTCACCCTTGCGGGTGGGGGGACGGCTGCGACACTTCTCCCAGGTCTGGGACCAGGAGGTCTAGGACAGATGGATTCGGGAAGTGGTGTCTTCCGGTTACAAGCTGAAGTTCGAGATCCGGCCTCCTCCCAGATTCTTCAGGTCTCGGGTGCCCTTGGATCCTCTGGCCGCGCAGGGGCTCCGGGCGGCAGTGAAAGATCTCCTGGACATGGCTGTCATCTGCCCGGTGCCTTCCTTGGACCGGGGCCTGGGATACTATTCCAATCTGTTCACGGTGCCCAAGAAGGATGGCTCCGTTCGTCCCATCCTGGATCTGAAGCTTCTCAACAGGTTTATCCGTCCCAGGAAGTTTTGCATGGAAACTCTGCGTTCAGCCATAAATTTGCTTCGTCAGGAGGACTTCATGACGTCCATAGACATCAAGGATGCTTATCTGCATGTTCCAATCTTCCCAGCGCATCAGAGATTTCTCAGGTTTGTGGTGGAAGATCGGCATTTTTAGTTTGTGGCTCTTCCGTTTGGCCTTACCTCGGCTCCAAGGGTTTTCACCAAGGTACTGGCGGGGCTGATTGCCCTCCTCAGAGCCCAGGGTATCCGCATCGTGCCTTATCTGGATGATCTTCTCATTATGGCATCCTCTCTCAGCCAGGCGGAGCTAGATACCAGGACTGTGGTATCCACTCTGGAGAGATTTGGCTGGGTGATCAACTTTCCCAAGTCCTTCCTCTCTCCGTCCAGGGTGGTGTCGTTTCTGGGAATGTCTCTGGATACTACTCAGTCCAGGGTGTTCCTTCCTCGGCCCAAGGTTCTTTTGATTCAGGAATGGACTCAGCTTCTCCTGTCCATCCCTCGTCCGTCCATCCGGCTGGGGATGAGACTGGTGGGCTTGATGGTGGCTTCTTTCGAGGCGGCTCCCTTTGCTCAGTTTCACACAAGGACGCTCCAGCTCCATCTCTTGGCGGCCTGGGACAGGTCTCCACTGTCATTGGATCAGTCTTTTCTGATGTCCCCCCCGGGTTCGGCATTCACTTTGGTGGTGGCTGGAACCAAGCAAACTGATGAGGGGCAGATCCTTTCTGACCCCTTGTTGGGAGACGGTCACCACGGATGCCAGTCTGTCAGGTTGGGGGGGTTTGGAAGGATCTTCAGTTTCAGGGACTGTAGAGGCCTCAGGAGGCTCACGATCCCATCAATGTTCTGGAGCTGAGAGCCGTCAGGTTGGTTCTGGTTCACTTGACTCATCAGTTACAGGGTTTGCCAGTTCAAGTTCGGTCGGACAATCGGACAGCGGTCGCCTACATCAATCACCAGGGAGGGACTCGCAGCAGGCGTGCCCTTAGGGAAGTGTCCTTGATCCTGGCTTGGGCAGAGAGCAATGTCCCATGCATCTCGGCAGGGTACATTCCGGGAGTGGAGAACACGGAGGCGGACTCCCTGAGCAGGTGCTCATCTCGCCGGGGGGAATGGTCTCTCAGCCCCATGGTGTTTCGGTCACTTTGCCACAGGTGGGGGACTCCGGAGGTGGACCCCTTTGCCTCTCGTCACAAGCTTCCGGCATTTGTGTCTCTCTCGCGGGATCCGCTGGCTCTGGCAGTGGATGCCATGTCTCTGAACTGGAGGGATCTGGGTTTTCTGTACCTGTTCCCTCCGTTCCCCATGGTGGGCAAGGTGGTGCGCAAGCTGGCCCTAGAGGGTGTGTCAGCAATATTGGTGGCTCCAAGATGTCCAAGACAGGTTTGGTTCGCAGACGTGGTGCGGTTGGCAGCAGATCAGGTCGATCTGCCCCTTCTGCCAGATCTGCTCACTCAGGGTCAACTACTCTACCCCAATTTACCAACGCTGGCTTTGACGGCGTGGCTGCTGAAACCTCCATCTTGAAGGAGGAAGGTCTTTCTGATGCTGCCTTGCAGGGTGTTTTCTATCTCTAGGGTTTTGGAATTTCTGCAACATGGTCTGGGCTTGGGTTTGCAGCTTAGTACGTTGAACGGGCACGTTTCTGCCCTGGTGGTTTTCTTTCAAAGGTCTTTTGCTCTTCATCCTCTGGTTAAGACCTTTTTCCAGGGTGTTACGCATGTGCGGCCTCCTAGGAAGCCTTTGCTCCCAGTTTGGGATTTGAATTTGGTTCTTTCTGCTTTTCAGGGTCCTCCTTTTGAGCTTTTGCAGGATATTGCTCTTTCTACGCTTGCTCAGAAGGTTGCGTTTTTGGTTGCCATTACTTCCGTTCGGCGCGTATCGGAGTTGGCGGCTTTGTCCATCAAGACAAGGTTATTTTCCGCTTCAAGCCAGATTTCCTAAGGTGGTTTCTGCCTTTCATCTTAATCAGGACATTGTTCTACCCTCCTTGTGTCCTAAGCCCAGCAATGACAAGGAGAGGGTCTTGCATTCTCTGGATGTGGTTCGCTGTGTGAAGTACTATTTGGTGGCTACTTCTTCTTTTCGTAAGACCGACGCCCTTTTCGTGGTGCCCTCCGGGCCTAGGAAATGTTTGGCTCCCGCCAAGTCTTCCATTTGTAAATGGCTTCGCCAGGCTATTGTTGGGGCCTATTCTGCCAAGGGGAAGATTCCCCCTTTTCGTGTTACTGCTCATTCTACTCGTGATGTTGGGGCGTCCTGGGCCTTCCAGCATCAGGCCTCTGTTGAGCAAGTTTGTAAGGCTGCTACTTGGTCTTCCGTTCACACTTTTTCCAAGTTTTACAAGGTTGATGTGCGGGCCTCAGCCAATGCTGTTTTTCGCAGCAAAGTTCTGCAAGCTGCAGTGGTTTGTTTGTTCATGATTGCCTTGTTTTGGATCCCCGCCCTTTATGGACACTGCTATTGGATGTCCCAAGTGTAATGACTATTCTGAAGTGGGGTGTGTGACATACTTAGAATAATACCATTTTGTGATTACTCACCTGTAAAATGGGTATTATAAGTATGTCACACACCCCGCTTCACCCCGCCCTTTGGTATTCTGGATATCCTTTCTATGGTGAACCTTTTTTACTGTTACTGGTTATTTTGGCTCTTCCTGGTCCCTTTACTGCTGTCTTAATACTGGGGAATGAGTGGGAGGTCCCAGGTATTTATGGACCGGGAGGGGCTCCCTTTTTTTCATGACATCTCTGCAAGATCGCCCTCTACAGGTCGGTATAACCCAAGTGTAATGACTATTCTGAAGCGGGGTGTGTGACATACTTATAATACCCATTTTACAGGTGAGTAATCACAAAATGGTATTATCAAGACAGTTTTTAACAGTACAAAGTGAGAGCCAAAAGACCATGTAGCTATTGTTGTGGTTATTATAGTAAGATGCTCAATCCGAATATCCTAAAAATGAAGGTGAACAAATGAAGAAGATAGAAGAGTAGAAGGAAGAATAAGGGGGGGTACACCGGCGGGTCCAAAGAGCCTGCATCCTCTTAGTCCATCCCTAGCTCGATACAGGACCGGGTGGGAGAGTTGTTGCATGGCATATAATTGCCAGGGTTCCAATATTCCCAAGACCTTTTTGTTCCTGTCTTTGAATATACTTGATAATGGCTTGTTGATATAGAATCCATTTATTCAGGACTTAATCTCCGCCAAGCACACAAGCTGCTTCTTCCATGCCTTTGGGTTGGATTGCTTCATTGCTAACACAATGAATATTTATAGTTAATTCTGCTTCTTATTGAGCTCGGGGCTTTTTGGTGGTGTATGGCAACCCAAGGGTCTTTACGGACTGACATCCGCAGGACATGTTCTACCATTCTGAGAACCTGCGACCACGTACGCATGAGCATTGGGCAAGTCCACCACGTGTGTATAAAGTTGCCCTTTGATCTACATCCCCTAAAACATTACCCAGGGTATTCTGGGTAAAGGAATGATATTAGGTCTAGGGAGCCTGGGTTATCCTCGCATATAATCTCGAAGAGAGATCTCCCTCAGATATTAAGAGCTCAGATTGGGCAGTGGTTTTATCCAGTGTGCTAACCACTCCAGAGTTAGAAAATATTTTTTTTAGCCCTTCAAAAGATAAGGGGCCATTTTAGGTAAAGAAACTATCTACTATGGACCCTGGTTAGAAAATGGGGATAGTTCCATAAATTTAGCTGATGGGATTGAGGGGACATCAGGTCTTTAGAGTACCTTGTGGAATCCCAAGTCGCAAGGGAGACCTTCATCAGTGGGCTCATTGTTTTGGGTCTTAGTTCTGTTTTCATCCATAGTAGAGGTGACAGCGGCGTGGTTTGTAAGTCAGGAATTTTAATTGGAGCCCACAAAGGAAGACCTTCTCTAAGGCTGAGAGATGCGCTATTTGGGGCCATTTTTTTCATTATGTCCCCCTTTTAATTTAGGCTATATTGAAGTTAATTGCGTTTTTTTTCTATGTGAGTGGTACTGTTGTATTGCAAATGACCCCCCCCCCCCCCAAGTATGAGCTCTTACACAGAAACTTTTTTTTATTCTTGTAAGAGGATGCAGTATGGAAGTATCTGGAATAGGTGATACTAAAGAAGAACCTGCATCTTTTGTATTGCCAAATGTCGCTTTTAATTTCCTTCCCAGATACCCATTGTGGGATTTTCTTGGGATTCTTTTCACACATTGTTTCATCCACATTCACGTCTCCACTTCCTTCACTCCTCACAGCAACTGGTGTGACATGCTGCTGCTTGTAACTTGACTCTGAATGCGTCTGCCCCCACCCGTCCCCTCCCAGCCCTTCAAATTCCTAGGCCATGCCAGTGCAGCAGTCCCTCTCATCAGCGGGTATGCACAACACCTATGCCACACCACTCGCTGATCTACTAGCTCGCCGGTCATGATACTTGGCCCAGTCCAGGCCTCTGTGAGCGTTTCACATGGGAAGGGGCACATGATTAATACACCGCTTTGGGAGAAAGCCATCCGGCGAAATGTCTTCTTCCGTCATGGTAAGCTCAAGGGCTGTGTGCTGGCAGTAGCATAGTCTGTTATGGGCAGAAGAAATTTAGTTTTTTTTATATTAGAATAGTTTGTAACAAATTTATGTTTTACAGGTTGTATGTTAGGATGATGTTGTGAATTATATTACACATTTGCTCACTATGTGATGGAGGAAGTGTTTTTAAGTTATGCAACACTTTTGGACTATTTGCATATTCATGCCTTCCGCACCGCAGATTTCGTGTTTGCAATTATTAGGGGCACTTTGGGACTGGAGAGCGAACACAATAACCGGGACTCAGGAAAGCAGTGTCCAGGAGACAGACTAAAATATGTGGGGTTGCAGCATCCGTTTACATAGTATGTGTTTCCTTTTAGAATGCCCTCTCTATGCCAGATCCACTTCTCATCAGCATATGTGGCCCATATAGTTATCTGTGGATTTTCAGTATTCACAAGGTGGCTGTGCACCTAACCCTAGCTGATATGGAGGGCTGGCTCTATACACCTTTTCCTCAACTTTAGATGCATCTAAACCAGTACCTGTTCCTCAGAGGTTCTCCCAACCTTGCATGCGCTTAAACTATAGAACCCAGCATGTGTTGGGTTGTGGGTGGGAGAAGACATGACAGAAAGGCATACGAATTCTATAGTGGTCAATTCTGAGTTGCGAGTCAAATCCAGGAGTGATTTTTCTACAGAGCAGGAGGTGAGGACTGTTAACACAGAATCTCCAACTGTGCTTGTTTAAGCTAGAGCTGCTTTATAATATGTGCCATGTGTATGTCCAGTCTGCCTAGAGTATCTTTTTTTCTTTGACAATCGACTGTTTCTCAGTTTGTTAGAGTTCATGGTCATACTTGCGAATGTTGTCTTTGTGGTTCTGCTGTGGCAGCTCCATAGCAGAGAAGAGTTCTGCCTAAAGCACAGTCTGATCAAAGCTAATGTATCCTTATGGAGTAGATGAGCCTTGAACAGAAAAAAAGGGAAACCACCCAAATTCTGACCAGTGACTCACATCTAACCCTGATGTCACCCATAGTTTTCTGTACCATTCACCTTTGCTCTCTGCAATATGCAAGTGGCAGCGATCAAAATTTTGTTCTATATATTCGCTATCTATAACCCAAAAAAATTGGCTGGACCTTCCTTACATGAGCTAGATCAGGGGTGCCATCTCTGCTTCAATCCCACCCTGTCAATAGCACTCTCATAGCACTGGTATCTTAAGCTGTGTGCTGCACTTTGGCATGTTTGGTGTGCAAGGCCAGACTGAGGCACCCATTATTCTCTATGGGCACCTCAGCTGAGCTTTGTACACGGCCTTACACTTTTAAAGGTTCAGCACCAGACTTTATATGCCAGGACTGCAGGGTCATGTGAAAGGTAGGCAGGGAAACCTTATGCCCCTATGACATGTTCAATGTGAGGAAAGTCCAAACGGACAAACATGAGTTTTGGTTAGAGAGGAATATAGGAAGCTGCTTGTTTTGAGCATAGCATTTTTGCTATGGTGTCCTAATTGAGTTGTCATTTGTTTTTGGGACTGTGGGTACACTGGCTAAATTAAAGGACCTCTGTGACACTTTCTACCTTTTTGTAGGCAGCACTGATAAGAATATGTACTAACCTCTGCCCTATTACTGTCATGGTGGGGCCTTGCATCCTCAGGTCCTCATCCTGTATGCTGGAAATCTGCAATTTCCCAGAGACCCCACTTTTTCTGTGTTTTATGCCAAAGCTTATGACATTTTGTAGGGTTAGTAACAGATGTTCAAGCCAGAAAAACAATGCATAAACTGCTGCTCAACATGTGACACCTGGGATTTTTTTTTCTCCAGAAGGTCTTAGTCTTTTAAGTATTTCAGTATATTTCACTGAGGGGTGTAGAGGCTTGCTTCTCTATGGAGTATAAATTGTCCATGTAACACAGTCCCTAGAGAGATTACAGTTGATACTAATGTAAATGCTGTGTTTAAAGCAGGCCTAGACCATGTTAGGTGCCGAGTGGAAGCCTGTCCCAATCTACTCAATGAGGACCTAAAGCCCTCCCAGGACAGAGTTCGCAGGGAGAGTTTAGGCCCCTTTTTAGGTACTGCCCTGGTAAAAATAAAAAAACATACTCTGTCCTTTTTACTTCACAGCCGATTCCTTGTGGTTCTGCTTATTTAGTGGATCTGGTCTTGCAATATGGACAGCGACTATCACTGTGACTGGAGTTTGCCCTTCTGTTTAATTTATCAGAGGGGGATGGGAAAGACACTGCATTGGCGGGGTTGCACTGACCCCTAATGGGGACACCAACTCCAGAACCGGTTTTGGAGACCAGAACTTAAAGGAAGCTGCTTTGGAAAAGAGATGGGGTGGGAGGGATATTTGGCTGAAAACAATTTGAGCTGCCCACCCACCAATATACTGGGGCATTATTTGCTTTTAATTACATGTAAAGATTAACCCATGCAACATAAGATCTAAATGGCCATCCTTTGATGTCAGCAATGGCAGCATTTGTCTTTTTCTTTTGCATAAAGGCATCCTTCAGCTGGCCACACTGTCATGGAAGTTGACCTGATTCATAGCATCTGTGTGATTTTCCTGTGGTCCTGCACTTGGCACCATTAGGCTGGCATTGAACTATCCTGGGTTTTGGTCCTTGCCCCCTGGGCACCCTGATCGGGGGTTCCCTGCTGCGTGAAACCCCCCGAACAAACCTCATTCCAGCCCCATGATGCATGCACTTCCGCGCGTTCAGATCTGCTTGAGCCCCTTCATCCAGACGCTCATCTAATACGAGCAGATCCGAGCGCGCTGGCGGCCACCTATCCCTAAAGGGATAGGGGATACGTCGACTCACCAGGAACTAAGGTGAGTTTTCGAGTGACCTGGGGGTTTCACAAAGCAGGGCACTGCCTAAAGTATCATAGACTGCAGGGTGGGTTTTGGTCCTCTTTTAAAGCCTGTTTGGGTACAAAACACACAGCAGCCAGCGTTCTCTGGTTTGCAGAAACATAATGGTTTCTGGGAACAGTTCTTTACAGAGGAAGTGTAGCAAGGCAGTACCTGGCATGCCACAACTGAATGGAGCTGCACACTTCAGACCCAGTTATGAGGCAGGAGCTTGTACACAGTTTGCTTGTGAATGGTGGACAAGTTCCCAAAGAATCCATGAGCATACTATGGGTCATGTTTATTCTTTTAACTTTATAAGAAAATATTTAGGAAACCCTTTCTAAAGTCAGTCTCATGTAGTAGTAAGGTGTATGTGCAGCATGTAAAATAGTGTAAAAGTGTATTTTGGGTTCTCCTATTTACATCTGACTATGCTAGGACTGGTTGCCTCCAGATCACATGCTGGTCCTCTTTGTTATGGCTGAAGTTAGCCATATAATCTATTTTGAGGCTCCAGAATGCTTATAAACAATACATGTATTCAAGGAATGGTCTGGCTGGCAGAAACTAACAGTTCAGGTCTTGTTAATTTTGGAGGATGACACACGTCCTGGATATTATTGGGCACCAACATGGGTGATGTCATGCTGAAAATAAAGGCTGTCTAGTGGTCAGGCAAGGAGCCGAGAAACCTGGGCTCTCATTCCAGCCTTCTGAGTGACCTATTTTTACTGTGGGGTCTTATTCTGGGCTTGTCGGGTGTCTGTCTCTTCTCTCACAGCATCGCTGATCCTTCTTAGTCTTCAGCCTCTTGGACGGTGCTGACATGGAGGGATTCCCTGAATTACAGAGAGCATCAGACGCTGGGAGTAGAGACCTCGTGTTAACCTTGGGCTACCCCCCAGACATAAGATTTCCAAGGGCGTCTGGGTTGTGGTGATCTTTTGAAATGATCTTAGTTTAGGTACACAGTCTGAACTCAAACATGAAAGCCTCTGAACACCTTTCATAATCAAAGAGAAGGTTTCTAGTTCAGAGACACTGTGGTAATCCAATACTCTGCTGACTGTCTGAAATTACAAAGACCTCTACCTGTCTGACTGCCCCTTTGTGGTCATTTGTCACTTTTCTTTCATTGTGATACGTTTGATTTATCTTGGTGTCTTAGGCATTGTTACGGTTTTAACATGTTTAGGGACTATATGTAGTGATTATTCATGTGTTAGTATCTAATAAAATTTTTGTATTTTTGAGTAGAGTGCCTCCCTATATTTTTTGTTAGGCATTGTTATTTAACCATGGATTCCGAGGAAATAGTGATTGTACCGCGATTTGCCAACTATGCAACAACTTACTATACTACTGTACTAATACTATTTAACTACCTTGTAATATCTTTTAGTATTGCTTAGATAGATGTGATGGAGTTTCTTATAATCAAACAAAACAGCCACATATACTACCTAAATATATTGTACCAATAATACCTAAGTGAAATGGTTCTCCATAAATGAATATTCAAAATCCCGTTAACCTATGAAATATGACACTTTAGTGAGCTCCAACATGGTTACGCTCCTAAATTGGACTTCATTTGGCAAACAAGCTCCCAATCTGGGCTAGAAAACAGACTTTTGGTCTGGCTAGTATCTTTTTCTTAGGAGGATTTTATTTTATTGCAGTGTTTGTCCAATGAGTTGCAATGCAGTGCATATAGGTGAAATTCCAGTATTTTTCCTTGCGTTACTGCGTTGTCTAATGCAGCACCTGCCTTAATTGTGCTGTTTTATTTATTATGCGAATATACAACAGACCCAACATGGGGTATCCAGATTTGTGGTGCCACGGTGTGAATCCCTGGCCCCTACTGTACACTCATTTAGTTCTTCGTTCTTGCATATGCGAGTGCTCTCCACTGCTACGATATATCTCCGCTCAGTGCCACTGGGAGAACTTTTGATCTGAATTTTGCAGGAATGCCACAGCAATGCAGAGCGCTCTGCCTATTGCTGCTTGTTGGCACCCAGCTCACTCTCAGAACTGGTTAAATATGCTACCTCTGGTTGGGAGAGCTTTTTGTTCACACTGCGGGGCATTTCAGACCTTTAGACTCTAGGTCCAGTTTTGGTCCTTTAAATAGCTGTTGTGGTAGCCAACAAACTGACTGACAGCTGTACAAAGTTTTGGGCTATCAAATGTGCCCACTGATCTACATTGCTCACTGACTTTTTCCACAGAAATTATGAGCCATTGCTGGAATTATTCTATGACGTCACTTTCATATTGGCTGGCGCATTTTTCTGACATTATTAAAAGGGTCAGCGTCTTAGTTAAATGTTGTGTTTGCTGATTAATAATCCCTGTCCCCAATATACTGTATATTTGTCACTCTTTACACATGACTGTAGAAGATGAAAGAATTCCTTATCTACTCACCCACTTATATTGCTGTAACTTTTTTCCTAGAAGCTTTGCACCGTCCCTATGGCAGTGACTCAGAACCTCAAGCACTCAATGACGCAATCCGTTGGAGTTCCAAGGAGAACCTGCTCGGAGCTACGGAGAGCGACCCCAACCTCTTCCTCGCCCTTTATGATTTTGTGGCTAGTGGGGACAACACGCTGAGCATCACTAAAGGTGTGGTACAACATGATGTCTTTGTCCTCTCAATGTCCTTGTGTTTCAGTTCATGCTGCAGAGTATGTACAGTATGGAATACTAAAATAGATTTTCAGTTTCAGTCACAAATCTTATTTATAATTGACTCTCCCCGCATTTGACTAAAAACGAAGGGAACTTTGTTAAAGTGGGCTCTTGATCTCCCTTAGACGTTTGCCGCTCTGCCCCTTCTCCACCATAGACCCCCCCCCCCCCCCCCATTATGCTGCTTACCCAGCTCAGCAGTTAGCCATAGTCGCCTGGTCAAGTGAATTCTGAGGTGGCTGGAAACCACAGCATACACCTTTCACTGACAATTTAGCCGAAGGGTGTGTTATTAAAGTGATAGAACAGGCAGCCATTGTTTTGTTCTACATTTGGCATTGTCCTAAACTGTTTTCCATTTTGTAATTAAAGAAGAAATGGACCTCGGACAATGCAGCTTAATAATCAGCATGAAAGAGGTAATCTGAGAGAAACCAGGATCTTTCTTTGAGACACAGGCATTCTCATCACCCTGGCTGTGCTCATGCCCATATGGCCAAAGTCTTACCATGTTTTTGCCTCCAAGGCTCATGCAACCAAAGGCAGCCGGTGGATTTCATCGAGCAGGCCTGCGCAACCCTATGCGATGTTAAAACCAGTTTGAGCTTACGTCTGCTTTAAGGAAACCCCAAGCCTGGAAATGGAGGCTTCCTGATTGTCGATTTCTTCCCTCCCTTGGTTTTGGGAACCACACCTTTACCTCACGCTCTCTGTGAGACAATGCCCCAGCCATGCTTTAGCTTGGAAAATTGGGGATGCCCCCTTGCACACGACCATTTTTTCATAAAATTTTGTTGGATCACCTATAACTGGACCAACACCCTTTCAAGAACCAGTGCTCATGTATTCCTGTATGCATTGTGGGTAAGGAAGCCTTAGAGCTGCTTCAAAATGGCCACTACCAGAAGAAAATCTGTACATGCTGACAATAATTCAATATTATGCATGCAGATGGGGGCAAGCAAATTTTGGGTAGTTTTTTTTCAGCTGTTCAAGGCTTTTGGTCTGGTTTAAGGAAAGTGTGAAGTGATTTTTCCATATATACTACCAGGGTTTTGGTACGTTTTTTAACATGGTTTGCCTTTCCTTATGGATGCAAACATGGATCAGTAGTCTTATTTCTCTTTCGTTTGTCCTTACCCCTCAGGAGAGAAGCTGCGTGTGTTGTGTTACAACCAGAACGGAGAGTGGTGCGAAGTGCTATCAAAGAACGGCCAGGGCTGGGTGCCCAGTAATTACATCACTCCTGTAAACAGCCTGGAGAAGCACTCTTGGTATCATGGCCCTGTGTCTCGCAGCGCAGCAGAGTATCTCCTCAGTAGTCTCATCAATGGCAGCTTCCTGGTGCGGGAGAGTGAGAGTAGTCCTGGACAGCTGTCCATCTCCCTGCGCTACGAGGGTCGTGTCTACCACTACCGGATCAACACTGCCTCTGATGGAAAGGTGAGTGGAATATTGGCTATTACTATTACTAGTTACTAGTATTATTTCTATTATTTGAAGTAATTAGTGCAGCAGCAGAGTTAGCAGAGGCAGCTATGTGGAGACCCACAAAACATGAGCGGTTGGTAGGCCTTGTACGATAGGGACCACTACTATAATAAATATTAGATTTTCACCACCTACCTAATTGGGAATCATGCAGTCTGGTTTTAAAATAGACGGTCAGTTGCCCTAGTAGCTTTTTCAAGTGTCATAGAGACAAATGTTTGTATGTGCTGTTGTCTAGACGGGTCAACTAGGTCTACTCAACTCTGTGAAGTTATATTCTAAGTATGTCACACACCCCGCTTCAAGACATTCATTACATGTGGGTATACCGACCTGTAGATGGCGATCTTGCAGAGATAACAAAAAAAGGACCCTCCCGGCCCATAAATACCTGGGACCTCCCACTCATTCCCCAGTCTTTCATCTCTGCAGTGGCGAGCAAGTCAGAAGATGATGTCTCCTCCTTGGAGGTAGCCGGGATGGCTCCCGGCCTTCTTTTCTTCTATTCCTGCCCGGATCCCCTTATTTAAATTCCTGCCTCCCAGCCTAGGCTGCTGGTCTGGGCAAAGGTAGTTTGCACCCCTGGTGCTTAGGAGCCGTGAGACCCCATAACAAGGGGTAGGCGGCTATCCGGGTTGGTGATCCCGGTTTGGGATGCCCCGTCCCTTGGCCCTACCCTGGCATGGATTCCCCCTCTCCCGGATACCCTTGGGGGGGGGGGGGGGTTGTGGGCCGGGTCCCTTATGGATTTCACTTCTTTATTTGTGTGTGTGTGTGTGTGTGTTTGCTTCACTGTGTGTGTTTGCTTCACTGTGTGTGTTTGCTTCACTGTGTGTGTTTGCTTCACTGTGTGTGTGTGTCTTTTACTTTTGCTGGCGCCGGCGCGCTGCTAATGGCGGCGGTTAGCCCATGAGGTCCTCTCCTCTGGGCGGGGGGGCGGGGCCGGGCACGCGCCCACGGCCCGCCCCCGTGCTGCGGGCGCGTTTGTCATTTCTCAACTTCTGGCCTCCTACTGCACATTGCGGTCTTCATTGTGCCTGGACGTGCGGTTCTGTGGGTCTGGTGAGTGGCCTGATGGCCATCAGCTTCAGCTGTCTTTTAACCCTTTATACTTGCATGGTCTGAGCGTGTGCTTGTCTTTGTGTTCCAGGTAGACCATTCAGCAAATTACAGGGGGGTTCTCCCGGTCCAAGGGGTCCCTGGTTAAAATTTTAGCTGGCTTAAAATCCTCCCACTCGGGACTTAAAGGGGCATCCCGGGTTGCATTATTGCGTAATTCCCAAAAAGAGCATTGTACACATATATTTGTACATATATTATATAAAAAATCACCATATGGAGGCTTCTCCGGATACTGGGCTTGTGCCCCCCTCGGGGCAATCCAGGCTGGGTGTGGGGTATCCCTTTTGGGGGATGATGTATTTCTGTGTGTACCCTGTGCGCAGCGGTCTATTGCGCGGCAGACCGGATCTCAGGCGTCTGGTTCTGCTCCACCAGTCTCCTCCCCGTCTCCCCCTCGCTTGACACGTGCTTGTGATGTGGTCGTTAGCGGGGAGTCGCAATCTGAGGTGTGTGCCAGATTGGCCAATCTTGAAAAATTGTTTTCCAGTGCCGTCGCAAAGAAAGCCACGGCAAAGAGAAAACATTTGTATTTGGCTGCGCAGGCCCTTGAGAGGGAGGACTTTGACTCCCTGGATTGGTCTTATTGTTCCCCACATGAGGAAGGGGAGCTGTATGAGGAGTCTGAGGACTCCGACGATCAGCAGTTTGTGGGCGCTGATACCGAGCAGGGCCAGGGGGATTCCTCGGATACCTCTAGGGTCCTGGCTCATATGTTTGAGGTCCTGGCTATTTCTCCCCCGGAGGCGGCTCCTCCGCTGAAGGGGGAGTTCTTTGAAGTGACGAAGCCCCGTTTGGAATTTCATATCAAAAGCATTTTGATGAGATTTCATTCTAGCTATGGAACCCATTTTGGATTCCTCAACAGGCAAATCCGCACTGTCCCAGTCAAGCGTTAGAGCTCTGCGGGAAAAATTACACTGTATGCAGCTGGTGGATGCCTGGCGAGTGACCAATCCCAAGGTGAGGGGTTACTCCTACTTCTCCAAGGTTCATGGGACATACACCAGAATCGATTACCTATGGGTATCACATAGCCTGTTGGGTGTTGTGGAGGGGGGAGGCATCTCTCCGGCTTTTTTCTCGGACCATTCTCCGGTATACTTAGACATGGCCATTGGGGACAGACCCCCCCCACCGATGACTTGGAGACTTAACGAGTCCCTTCTCCAGGATGCTGTGGTCACGAAGGAGGTCGGAGAGAGCATTAAAGCATACTTTAGGGAGAATGATAACGGTGAGGTTTCACCTTTGACACTGTGGGAAGCTCACAAGAGTGTGATCAGGGGATCAACCACGCATCCAGACTGAAGAGGGAGAGGGAGTCCCAACTGATGAAACTCATGGAAAGGGTTCAGGGTCTGGAGTTGTCCCACAAACGATCTGAAGCAGCACGAGTACTCGGCGAACTGACACAGGCAAGAGAAGCCCTAAATGCATTACTCCTGAATAAAGCTAAGTTTGCGATTAAAAAATGCAAATGCACATATTACGAATTTGGGAATAAGAGCAGCTCACTATTGGCCCGAGCACTGCGGAAGCACTGCGCCCAAAATTTTATTGCAGAAATCCTTGACGGGTCCCAACGGAAACAGCACGCCTCTGAACAGATTGCAGAATCTTTCAGATCATACTACACTAAATTATACAACCTGTCGCCAGACATGACGACCAGCACCCCAAGAAATCAGATTAGGGAGTATATAAAGATGTCGGGGATGCCCAAGGTCCCGAGGGAGGTGGCCGAGTCTTTGGATGCCCCTATTGACATAGCAGAATTAGAAAAGGCAATAAAGCAGACCCCAGCTGGTAAGGCCCCCGGACCAGACTACACGGCAAAATACTATAAAACGTTCTTGTCGGTGTTAGGCCCCCATGTTATTAAGGCTTGGAATACCATCGTAGACCCTGAAAAACGGGGCGCCTTCTCCGACAGAGATCTTGAGGCACAAATCGTGGTCTTACACAAGACTGGGAAGGATCCGTTGATATGTCAGAGCTATCGCCCCATCTCGCTCCTCAACACGGACCTAAAATTATATGCGAAAATCCTAGCAAATAGATTGGCTCCTATAGTGGCACAGGTCGTGCACTGGGACCAGACGGGGTTCGTGCTGGGGAGAGAGGCTAGGGATAATGTGGTGAGGGCCATCAACGTGATCCATAGGGCGAGATCCGCCGGGATCCCCACAATGCTTCTGTCTACTGACGCTGAGAAGGCCTTCAACAGGGTGAATTGGAGGTTCATGGAGGAAACAATCTGTCACATGGGCCTGGGCGAGGTAATGAGAAGTTATATCGGAGCCCTATACACCACCCCCTCGGCTAGGATCAGAGTGAACGGCCTCCTGTCGACCCGGTGCATATTCGCAACGGTACTCGACAGGGGTGCCCATTGTCACCCCTTCTCTTCGCACTCTCATTGGAACCTTTCCTGTGCAGGGTGCGGAGCAACGCGGATGTCTGTGGGGTGGAGTCCTCCGAGGGGCCACACAAAGTGGCAGCCTACGCGGACGACCTCCTCTTCTGTGTCTCCAGCCCAGTGATATCCCTCCCAGTGCTAATGAAAGAGCTCGAGGTTTATGGAAGGCTCTCCTTCTTCAAAATAAACTTCGATAAGTCGGAAGCCTTAAATGTTACGCTCCCGACGGACATTTGCAGGACCCTGCAGCAATCTTTTCCGTTTAAGTGGGCAAAAACCTCCATAACATACTTGGGAACCCAACTCCCGCTCATTTACGCCTTGAACTTTTCACCCCTTGTGCGAGGGATTAAGGCGGACCTAGAGAAGTGGGACCTGCCCACCTTCTCATGGATGGGCAGAGTCAACATTATCAAGATGTCGGTGCTGCCCCGACTGTTGTTCCTTTTTCAGTCCCTTCCAATTCAACTCCCTGGACACTTCTTTAGAGACCTGAACCAGGCATTTAGGAGGTTTATCTGGCAGAAAAGGCCGGCCAGGTTAAGATACCAGATCCTGTGTAGCCCCAGACACCGGGGGGGAATGGCGCTACCCGACATCAAGCTGTATTGGACCGCCTCCCACCTACAGAGGGTTTGTGAGTGGCAGTTATGCTATAATACCAAACATTGGGTCCGTATGGAGAGAGCGGGGGCGCCCGCTCCCCTCGATGTTGTCCCATGGAATAAAGATATCCCTCTGGCAGATGTTAAGGGGCATCCCACGATATCTGCGACATTGAACATCTTCAAGAAGCATAGAGACCAGGAGGAGATATCGCCCTGGCCAACCCCCATGACGTCTCTCCTGCATAACCCCACACTCCCAATAGGCTGCTCTGGGGCCACGCTCAAGGGATGGGGTAGCCTGACTTCTCTGAGGAGTGGTGATCTATTAACCGCAAATGGATGGTCCACTCTGGGTGAACTGAGGGTCAGGTGGCCTGCGGGGGATCTCGACCCGTGGAACCTACTATACTTTCAATCTTACCTATCTCGCATAGGCTTTAAAAGCGAAAACTGCAGAAACCCCACGGCATTTGAGAAGATTTGTTTGGGAGAACTAGAGCGCTCACACCTCATCTCCAAGATATATTCCTTGCTCTGTGGGAGACAGGAGACCCCTCCAACGTTTTGGAGGGACTGGGAAGCCGATTTAGGTGGCCTCAGTTGCCACTAAGGTTCAGGAGTTGAACTATAAACTGTTAACGAGATGGTACTTCATGCCTGATAGAGTCAGCAGAATGTTCACAGGGTCGGATGACCGGTGCTGGAGGTGTGGCAGGGAAAGAGGGACTTTGTTCCATATTTTCTGGGGCTGCCCTAAAATTCAGTCATACTGGGGAAAGGTCATACCAGTAATTGAGAAGATTGCGGATTTCCAGACTAAAAGCGACCCCGCAGTCATACTCTTACACTTAGTGGATCGCCCCATTGGGAAGTAGAAGAGATCTTTAGTGGTCCACCTCTTAAATGCAGCTAAACAGGTGATCCCGAGACTGTGGAAACAAAAGAGAGCCCCGTCGGTGAGGGACTGGTTGAGGGAAGTGTCCTCCATCAGGGAAATGGAGGACATGACCCTGTCCCTCCGCGACAGGGACGAGCAGTTCAGGAATGCTTGGCTGCCCTGGTTGATCTTTCAGGAGTCGGAGGAGTACAGAACCCTATGGGATAGTGAGCCAATAAGTGGGTGATGATCTGGAATCGCCTACACCGGGCGGACAGGGGCACCTGTGAGGATCTGGACACACTCCGTGCTCTGAGGCGGCAACGAGCGACCCCCCCCTCCTGGGGGACTACCCTGCCCCGTTCTCGGAAATGCCCTACCCCGTTCACCCCTCTCCCCATATATGCTATGTCACCGCTTTGAATCTAGTTACCTACGAAGTACATTACCACAAGCATCTTGGGGGACAATGAAGGGAGAGCACTCAGGAATAATATTGGGACGGATTCGAGGGGAAGTAACCCCTGCATAGTCCCATACACCCCCCCCCCCAATGTTACAGGATACTATGACTTTATATGCCATGAGCTACTGTTTACTTGCAGTGATATTTGTTCTGTATGGAAAATGTACCCAGTGAGCTACGGACAGCCTCACTTTCCTTATGTGTTTTCCTAGGTTGTACCCCACTTTACTTTGTAAAATGAAAATAAAGAATATTAAAAAAAAAAAAAAAAAAAAAAAGCATTTTGATGGTATCATTCGCAAGGAATGGGAGAGGCCGACGCGGCTTCCGGGTGTCCCACCGGGTTGGGACAAGAAATATCCCTTTCTGGCAGACACAGTGAAGCACTGGTCGTCTCCCCCCGAGGTGGATGCTCCTGTTTTGGGGTTGTCCAGCTCCTCAGTCCTCCATTCTCCGGAGTGCACTACCATCAAGGATGGTGAGGATAAACGCATTGACCAGATGGCTTGTCATGGTTTTGCTAGTGTTGGATCGGCCTTGCGGCCGGTTTGTGCTTCTGCGCTTGTATTGGTAGCTGC